>NW_026844069.1:1662504-3009314 GCF_029531705.1 Pantherophis guttatus
TTCATTTCATTCAAACATAACCATTCAGGTTTTCAACTATTCAGATCAGTGCATAGGTATATTTATTTATAAACCTACCTATCTACCTAAAATTCTTGGGAAATTCAGTCCTAGTGATTCATGG
The DNA here is from genome assembly GCF_029531705.1 of Pantherophis guttatus. The sequence continues at coordinate 1,662,629 of NW_026844069.1, forward strand.
GGCCCTATAAGGCCCTTTCCATGTTTTCACTTTACACAAAGTACAATTGTGTCCTTTACAATCACAATTTGTCCCTTCTTCAAAATTGCACAACATTGTCTTTTTTTTTTCCCCTCTCCAAAGAATGACAGAAAGAATCGTCAAGTATGCCTAGTCTAGTGAAAAGAAGGACTAGGGGTGACATGATTACAAAAAAGAAGAGGAGGTCAACCTATTTTCCAAAGCACCAGAAGGCAAGAGAAGAAACAATGGATGGAAACTCATCAAGAAGAGAAGCAACCTAGAACTAAGAAGAAATTTCCTAACAGTGATAACAATCAGTGGAACGGTTTGCCTTCAGAAGTTGTGGGTGCTCCATCACTGGAGACTTTTAAGAAGAGATTGGACAGCCACTTGCCTAGAATGGTGTAGGGTCTCCTGCTTGAGCAGGGATTGAACTAGAAGACCTCCAAGGTCCCTTAAAACTCAGTTATTCTGTTATTCTGTTAAGTCTATGGGTTGCAGAACCAAAGAGAAGAAACCTAGAACTAAGAAGAAATTTCCTGACAGTGAGAGCAATCAACCCAATGGATCAGAAGATGCCTTCCGAAGTTGTGGGAGCTTCATCACTGGAGGCTTTCAAGAAGAGACTGGACTGCCATCTGTCAGAAATGGTGTAGGGTCTCCTGCTTGGGAGGGGGGATTGGACTAGATGACTTACCAGGTCCCTTCCAACTCTGTTAATCTGTTGTTGTTTTTTAAAGCAATATTTTCCTCACTCAAGCAGATTCTCTTCCATCATGCTTTGCCACTCATTACCTTCAAGTGATGATAATCAGGTAGCATGTTGGCAATGTACCAGAGATGGGGATTTAGCACTCTGGGTAATGTTTGGAGATGGAAGTATGTTCCTCCTCACTAGCCACTAGCCAACCATCATTTATCTTTTCATACCAGTCACTTGTCTCCTCCTATAATTTACATCCCCTTCTCTCTAGATTTCCAAAAAGATAGGTCATTGTTGTTAGTTGCAAAGTCATGTCCAACCCATCACGACCCCATGGAGAAAGACAACGTTTCTCCAGGCCTTCCTGTCTTCCACCATCCTCTGGAGTCCATTTAAGCTCACACGACTGTTTCAGTGACTCCATCCAGCCACCTCATTCTCTGTCTTCCCCTTCTTCTTTTTCCCTCAATCCAGTGGTGAAATCCACATTTTTTTACTACCGGTTCTGTGGGCGTGGCTTGGTGGGCGTGGTGTGGCTTGGTGGGCGTGGCCTGGTAGGCATGGCAGGGGAAGGATACTGCAAAATCTCCATTCCCACCCCACTCCAGGGGAAGGATACTGCAAAATCCACATTCCCTCCCCACTCCTGGGGGAAGGATATTGCAAAATCCCCATTCCCTCCCCACTCCTGGGGGAAGGATACTGCAAAATCCTCATTCCCACCCCTCTCTGGGGCCAGACAGAGGTGGTATTTGCCGGTTCTCTGAACTACTAAAAATTTCCGCTACCGGTTCTCCAGAACCTGTCAGAACCTGCTGGATTTCACCCCTGCCTTAATCTTAGGAAAGAATAGCAAACAGCTATTCTTTTATCAGAGGAAGGAAAAGAGTTATATTTGAATAACATCTTTTTTGCAAGACTGCAAAGCTGTACATTCAATGAAGTACCTCTGCCTTTCTCTGCAACAGTATCCAAGGATTTAAAATAGATTTTGTGGTTTATTTCCCATTCCACCACCCTGAAAATTTTCAATCGCTCTTTCTCCATTTCCAAAAAAGGGGGAGTTTTAAGAAACATTTTTTTTTTTGTTTGCTTGTTTGTCTTCAAGTTAGCATTTTATTTCTGGCAATTGCCTGCACTAATCCCTGCAGATTTCTTGGCAAAGGTTTTTGGAAGTGGGTTTCCCTTTACCTCCTGCTTCCTAGGGCTGAGAAAGAGGGACTAAGACAAGACACCCAGCTGACTTCATGCCTAAGAAGGACTCAGTACAGGTTCTAGCCTGGTGCCTTCACCAGTACATCAAACTGGCTCTCCTTAAGAAGAGTGCATTTATTTTAGTTTTTATATAACTACATTTATTAAAGACTTATTACATATTATTTATTTTAAAATTGCCCAGTCACCAAAATTCTCTGGGTGGTTTATAGTAAAACTTTCCCATCAGTTAATCAGTTTCAGTTCTCCCTCTCTGTAAGATATCTTTCTATCCATCTGTCTGTCTGTCTGTCTGTCTGTCTATCTCTATCTATCTATCTATCTATCTATCTATCTATCTATCTATCTATCTATCTATCTATATCATCTATCTCTATCTATCTATCATCTATCTATCATCTCTATCATCTATCTATTTATATCTATCTATCTATCATCTATCTATCATCTATCTGTCTATCATCTATCATCTATCAATCATCTATCTATCCATCTATCTATCTATCATCATCTATCTATCTCTCTATCTCTCTATCTCTATCTATCTATCATCTGTACTATCTATCTATCATCTATCTATCTATCTATCTGTCTGTCTACTATCTATCATCTATCTATTATTATCATCTATCTATCATCTATCTATCTACCAATCAATCAATCATCTATCTATCAATCTATCATCTATCTATCCATCCATCCATCTATCTATCTATCATCTATCTATCATCCATCATCTATGTATCTCTGTCTGTCTATCATCTATCATCTATCTATCTATCTATCTATCTATCTATCTATTATCTATCTATCTATCATCTATCTATCTATCTATCTATCTATCTATCTATCTATCTATCTATCTATCTATTTATCTTATCTATCTATCTATCTATCTATCTATCTATCTATCTATCTATCTATCTATCTATCTATCTGGAGAATTTACATGGCTTTCAGTAGCTCTACGAGACTTACATGAACTCCCCCATTTCCTCTTCTATCCTAGTCTTCCCAAGTTTTATTTTCACATTACTTTAATTGGGGTATAGGACAAGGACAAGCCATTTGATCTAGTGGCTCTTTTTTAGTGGGTCCCCCCACCCACCTCTTAGTCCAAGACTGTCCTCTTCAAGCTATGTAAGCTGCCTCCTCCCTTGTGTTAGGCAGCCACCCTCCACTGCTATCTGTTTCTGCCAGGTCTTACCTCTCATCTAGTTCTGTTCCCTGAGCCTCCTTTCAACACACACACACACACACACACACACACACACAAAAACTGGGACACACAGAGAGACTTTGCCTTCTCGAGGTGTCAAGAAAACATAGGAGTACAATCATGATAAAACTGGGCTTTTGATAAATATGGTGCCAATTTCTGTAAACATCTCTCGATCCTTTCCTTTCGTTATTTATTGGCTTTAAAATAATGATGAATACAAAATAAAACAAAAATTATTATAATGCAGATACCATACATATGTTCATTCCCAAGAAAGAACACAATGCATAATGTGCTTTAAAAATGAAAGACTCTGTAAACCGCTCCTTAGAGAGGCTGTAAAGCACTGCAAAGCGGTATATAAGTCTAAGTTGCTATTGCTATTGCTAAATATCAAGCATATATTTATTTCTAGTATATTTATAAACTATGATCAAAGTTAACCCACTGCATTTTGTATAAGTGAGTTCCACATTTCATTATTCTTGCTCTCCATAGCTTTCGCTGGTGAAGTAACTGACCATCATCCAGGAATCTGTTACTGCCCTACATAATCTTTCTTCCCTGAGGCAGTCATTGATCCAGTGTGTCCCTCTCTGATGACCATCCAAATTAGAACCGGGCACTGCTCAGGCTCTTAACTGAATGCTTATTTTGTACAGACGTTTATGGTTGACAGCCATGTTCACATATCTTTCTTCATTTTTACATTGTTTTCAAATTTTGAGATAGTCAAAAAGGCAGAGAGACTATCAGAAACCAGCTTAGAGAAGGCCAATCTGAAATCTCTAGCCATGTCAGACCTACCTCATAAATGCAATGCAGGGGTGGAATCCAGCAGCCTCCTTCTTGGTAAGCTAAAAAAATGTGGGATTGACAGCACCAGAACCTGATGGATTTGTAACTGGCTGACAAACCACACTCAATATGTAGTACTACATCCACACGGAGGGAAGTAAGTAGTGGGGTACCCCAAGGTTATGTTCTTGGCCCAATGCTCTTCAATAATCTTCATAAATGATCTAGATGAGGGAATAGAAAGGGAACTCATCAAATACATGGATGACACTAAACTGGCAGGAATAGACAAGACACCAAAAGATAGGTTCAAGATCCAGATGGATCTTGACAGACTTGAATACTGGGCCCTGTCCAACAAAATGGAATTCAAAGTTTTCTTGTTTTACATTTAGGCAAGAATACCAATTGTACAGGTACAGAGTAGATGAAATTTGGCTCAATTCTTTGCAACTGTGGACAGTGACTTAAATATCAGCCAACAGTGTGCGGCAGGAGCCAAAAAAGCCAGTGCACCCAGGCTTCATTAATAGAGGAATAGAATCAAGATCATGTGAAGTTCTAGTACCACTTTACAAAGCCTTAGTAAGACCACACTTGAAATCCTGCATCCAGTTTTGGTTACCACAATATTAAAAAGATGTTGAGACTCCGGAAAGAGTGCCCAAAAGAGCATCAAGGATGATTAGGCAGCTGGAGGCTTAAACATTTGAAGAATGGTTGCAGGAATTGGGTATGTCTACTCTAGGGAAAAGGACTAAGGGAGACATGATAGTAGTGTCCCAATATTTGAGGGCCTGCCACAAAAATGAGGAGGTCAAACTATTTTTCAAAGCACTAGAAGGCAAGACAAGAAACAATGGATGGAAGCTAATCAAGGAGAGAAAGTAACCTAGAACTAAGAAGAAATTTTCTAACTATGAGAACAATCAACCAGTGGAATGACTTGCCTTCAGAAGTTGTGGATGTCCCATTGGAGTCTTTGAGGAAGAGACTGGACAGCCATTTATCTGAAATGATATAGGGCAGGGGTGTCAAACTCAATTTAATTGAGGGCCACATCAGGGTTGTGTTTGACCTTGGGGGGCTGGGGTGGGTGTGGCCAGCTCAACATCACTCGTGTCAGTGGCAGCTGTAGTGGCCCGATTGCCCTGCCAGTGAAAATGGGCTCCTGAGCTCCGTTTTCAGCTGTGACGGCCTTCTGCAACCCTCTACCAGCAAAAATGGAGCTCGGGAGGGCTGCGCACAGCAGGGGTGAAATGCTAGCAGTTTGGACCGGTTCACCCAAACCGGTGGTAATAAAAGCTACCAGTTTGGGTGAACTGGTACTAAAAGAAAATGCTACCTGTTCAGGCGAACCGGTATTTCCAACGATCAGCTGTGCCGCACAATTTATATTCACTAGAAAGCAGGAAATCCTGCTTTCTGGCAAATCTAAATCAAGCGGCACAGCTGTCCCCCCCCCCCCGCTGTTCTACTTACCTTTGCAGACTCAGAAAAGGCTTCTTAATCCTCCTTTTTCAGTGCTGCACGGTAGCCCCTGCGGTGCTCATGCATGCGAAGTGCACATTTGGCACACACTGTGCATGCACATGTGAAGCAAACCAGTAGCGAAGCGAACCGGTAGCAAACTTCAGAGCATTTCACCCCTGGTGCACAGCTCTCCTGAGCTCCGTTTTTGCTGACGGGCCAGTCCTTCGCTGTTTCCATGGTGGTCCCATGAGCCAGATTTAAGCACCCCATGATCTGGATTCAGCCTGTGGGCCTTGAGTTTGACACCTCTGGTATAGGGTCTCCTGCTCAAACAGGAGATTGGACTAGAAGACCTGCAATGTCCCTTCCAACTCTATTATTCTATGTTCTTCGCAAATATGTCTCAGCTTGATTTTGTATTTTCCTCTCCACCACCCAGTCTGTCTTCTTGGGTGGGGGTGGGAGGAAATTGCTGTTTAGTGCATTTCTTTCTACTTAGGCTGGATATCCTGCCTAAGCTGACACTCAGGAGTACAAGATACTCAATTCAATCTATGTATTCTGGTGTTAATTTCTTACTCTTCCTCAAAGGAAGTGTCAGGCAGAAAAATTCAGGCTCTTCAGAATTAGGTATACCGTATTTTCTGTATAAGACGCACCTTTCCCCCCCCAAAAAAGAGGGTGAAAATCTGGGGGCATCTTATACTCTGAATGTAGCCCTGCCCAGCTTCTCAAACGGAGGTTTCAGAAGCTGAAAAAAGCATCAGAAACGAAGCTTCAGAAAAAAAGCCTCCAAACAGAGCTTCAGAAAAAAAATCTTCAAACAGCTTTAGAAAAAAAGCCTCCAAACAGAGCTTTGGAGGCTTTTTTTCTGAAGCTCTGTTTTAGAAGCTTTCAGAGGCAGGAAAAAAAAAAGTTTTTTTCTGAAAGTTTCAGAAGTTTCAGAGGCAGAAAAAAAGAAAAAAAAAGCAAGGCACAGAGCTCACAACCAACCAACCTGTTACTAAAATTCACCTCTGGGAACAGCTGATTGGGGGTATTCCGGGAGGCTGATCCACCCGCCAATCAGCTTTTTTCTTATTTTCCTCCCCAAAAACTAAGGTACATCGTATACCCCAGTGCATCTTATACTCCAAAAATATGGTAGTTTGTTCATCTGCACAGTTATGCTACAACTTTTATCCCCAACAGTGTGCTCACTGATGTAAATTAGGAGCAAGACTTCTCTAATTCCTTACAGGATAAGATCCATGCAGGCTGAGTAATTTGATGGAAAAAAGGAGAGTAAGGCCAGCCATCTGTAGTTAAACCATGAGGCCCAGAGTTAGGAGGAGATAGAGATGAAAATATAGACACAGAAAGGCTGGCTAAATTGTTGAGGCTTTTTTAAGAGGGAAAAACTATGGATTTGAATTTAAAATTCACACAAATAGATTACAGTGTGGCTTCACATTTTCTGTGAACCCAGCCAAATGCAGTTGATTCAATTATCCATGGGTAAACATCTTCATAGATCCTGCTTATTAATCCCTTGATCTTTTTGATTCTGAAGAGCTAACAAACAATTGTTCCCTAAGTTTGATAAGACCTCTGCCAATGCCCAGCTCTAGGTGCCAGAACCTCTAAATCAAGGAACTCTCCTGATTGAGATATTGGCTAGAAAAATCCTCTTTGGGATTTTTGCCTGATTTTCGAGTATCTTTCCCAGCATCCCATAGAAAAGAGGCCACCAGTGGCCACCAGTGGCCTCATAAAAGCAGACCTAGGTCTCCTCTAAATGGACACCATTCAAGAAGCTTTTCCCAAGACAAGTCCCACTGAAGACAGCTGGGAAATAAGGAAGCTATAAGCAAAAGATCAGATGAGCTGAGGCTACAACTGGACTGAGTCAAAATAAGCCAGGTCCCTGAGGAACAGTGGTGATATTCAGCCGGTTCGTACCAGTTCGGGCAAACCGGTAGTGGAGATTGTGGGTGCGGTGCTATGCTGTCCTCTTTAGCCAAGTTTTCGGGGTCAGGCACATGTGTGGAAGACGTATGCACGAGCAAAGCGGATGCACGGAAGGCGCGTGCGGGGCGAACCAGTAGTAAAAATCTGTGAAACCCACCTCTGTTGAGGAAGCAACACTCCTATTGGCAAGTGGTCCAGCCTGTGTTATTATATTTCTGATCTTTGGCACGTCTTGACGTACCTTCCTAGGCCTAGACCCCATCTCCCAGAGTCTTGCCTATTGGACAGCCAAAGAGATCACTTTTAAAATTACTCCATTTCCTTACCCGTACTGTGACCAACAAAGATATTTCTCACAACGTTGTTCTCAAACAAGCCAACAAAACAAAATAAAAATTGGTTACAGACATGTTGACCATTTGGCAACAAAAAGCCTATTTAGATGCATTAGTTATAAACTTGTGCCTTTCTGCCATGCACACAGGCCAGGCCAGGGATCGGCAACCTTAAACACTCAAAGAGCCACAAAGGTCCTAACCGGAAGCCCCTGCCCCCGGTTCAATTCTGGAGGTGACCGGAAGTCCGGTTCCCCCACCATAGAGTCTCCTCCTAGCATCACATCCTTTTTCCTCTACCTGTCCTAACCAAAAGCCCTATCAATTGTGGAGCTGACTAGTGACAGAGCCGCAGCAGAGGGATGAAAGAGCCACATGCGGCTCCAGAGCCACGGGTTGCCAACCCACGGCCCAGGCAAAGTGTTATTTCTGCAGGTACTTTCTGCAGATATTTTGAAACTGAAAGAAAGAGAAAGAAACCAACTGCCAAGTGAGTATAATAAATGAAGACTAGATAAAGAAAATTACTCAGCTCTCATTTTGACTAAACCTTCTCTGTGAAGAGGCTATCGGGTGATTAGGAAGAGCTGGTAGAAGCTTGAGTTTGAAAAAACAATCAGGGAATATCTGTTGGCATTGACCTGGTTCACAATGACTGTATTCTAATTTACTGAAGTTTAGTGAGGAATGGCTGAACCTAAATCTGAGTAATCTTAGAGAACATAGAAAGTACCAGATGATTGCACAAGGAAAATGTTGGAAAAGGAGGATTTGGAGAATTAAAGATAAATCAAAGCTAGGCATCAAAACTAGGGAAGATTCTAAAGCAGATCATAAAGAGATCAATGTCTAGGCTACGGTGAGAATCAGTAAAGACTAAGGTTGTCAGAATAAACCTATTTTGCTTTATTTAGTTCACTTTGATTCATTTTGATACAATCCTTAATAAACTGTGGGAATGCAACGGACATATATCTTGCCCACAAATATATAATTTGGTACAGTTTTCCTTGACATGATTAGCAAACTAGTTTATAAATGGGCAAGATAGTAGGTAGATAAAATCTGGTGTGAAAACCGTACTTAAAAAGTGCGCTCATCAAAGATTCCTCATCAAACTGGAGTGCTACAAGATTCAGCTCAACATTTTCTTTATTGCCTTTGCTAAAGATGTAAGAAATAAGGAAACAGTTATCAAATTCACAGGTGATGAAAAATTAGATGGCACATTGTATACTAGAAGACAATCAAAATTCAGAATGATCTTCTTATCTTAGAGAACTGCTCTGCAAATAATGTACTTTTATTTAATAGAGTGAAATGTAAACTTCATCAATTAAAAAAATCAAGTTTACAAGCATATGGTGAGCAACATATAGCTTTAAAATCATGGATATGAAAAGGAACTTGGAACTGTGGTTAATTCCAAATTTTATGCGGTTGCATGAACAGCTGTATAGTTTTGTGTTGAAAAACCTATAGCCGTAGATCCTAATGTTGCTTGGGGGAATGCCCCAATGGCATTCTTGTCCTTATGGTTCTAAGGCCCTTTCCCCATTGCATGTTAACACTGCACAATGACAACGTGTTAACATTGCCAGTTTCCTACACTGTTTCCATGACATTGCTCCTAGTTCATCCCCAGGCATTGAGTCAATCATCAATAGCTGTAACAAGCATAAAAATAGCATTTCCATCACAAATGTGTGTGTGTGTATGTAAACTCTGCATCACTTTGTCACCCTGGAAGTTAAGTCAGGTGATCAACAATAAATATAGCAGAGGCCAAAATTGTGGAAGCCTTTTGAGAAAAGAGTATTTTCTAAAAGTAGCTAATAACAACATTTTTTTTTGAGTAGTACCATAACATTATATATCAATGGAAAGATAATTTAATCAAGAATGTCATGCAATAATTTTTATGAAGGATTTGCTATTAGAAGAGCAGTTACAGTATAAAGAAGAAAACATGGCTCAGGGCCAGGTTATCTTCGAGACCACCTTCTACCACATAGCTCCCAGCGACCGGTAAGATCCCACAGAGTTGGTCTCCTCCAGGTCCCATCAGCTAAACAATGCCGGCTGGCGGGCCCACGAGGGAGGGCCTTCTCTGTGGCTGCCCCAGCTCTCTGGAACCAGTTACCTCCTGAGGTCCGGACCATCCCCACCCTATTAGCCTTCCGAAAAGCGGTGAAGACCTGACTTTTCCGGCAGGCCTGGGGCCGTTGATCTCGCTGTTGCGATCTTGTGAGATCCGGCCATGAATAGTGTGAATTGGTTTTAATGTTTTAATTTTTAAATGGTTTTGTAATGGTTTTTTTAAATTATTATTATTATTTATTGGTTAATCTTTAGTGAGATTCACAGCCTTTGAGGCTGATTAATAGCTCAGCAGCTCGAGTCCTAACCAAGGACCTAGGAACTGTTAAGGTATCGTCGGAGGATGTAAGCTGTTCCGAGTAAGGTGGCTTTTTGTAGAGTCAAAATGTTCAAGTCCGGCAAATTTAGAATTTCTAAATAGCGGGGTAACCCTTTGGGTATTGCTCCGAGGGCTCCAATTACAATCGGGACAACACACGATTTCTTTTTCCACAGTCGCTCAACTTCAATTTGTAAGTCCCGGTACTTTGTGATTTTTTCTTGCTGCTTATCTTCAATTCGTGCATCACCAGGTATTGCAATGTCAATGAACCATACTTTTTTCTTTTCAACTATTGTTATGTCAGGTGTGTTGTGGACCAAGTGCCTGTCAGTCTGAATCCTAAAGTCCCACAAGATCTTGAGTTTCTCATTCTCTAAAACTTTCTCAACCTGATGTTCCCAGTGGTTTTTGCTGTACTCAAATCCAAACTTCTGGCACAATTTCCAGTGAATGATTTTAGCAACACGGTCATGGCGTTGTAGGTAGTCAGTTTGTGAAATTTTGCTGCACCCACTGATCAGGTTATTATTATTATTATTATTATTATTATTATTATTATTATTATTATTATTGTCATATTTATATGCCGCCCTTCTCCCAAGGGAGTCGGGGCGGTTCACAAAATAAAACAACCCAACAATAAATAGAATTAAAATATTAAAATCCGATTTAAAAACCCCAAATCACCAAATTAAAATGCACGACAGATCAGGGAATTTGCTGAAAGAGCCATGTCTTTAGGTCGGCACAGAAGGTGCGGAGGTCGGGGGCCGTCCAGAGCCCAGTGGGTAAATCATTCCAGAGGGTCAGTGCGACCACAGAGAATGCCCTCACACTGTCTGGCAGATGGGACCCGGAGGAGGGCAATCCTATGTGAGCGCACTGGGCGGTGGGAGGCCGGTAGGAGGTAGTCCTGCAAGTACCCCGGGCCCATGCCATGAAGGGCTTTATAGGTGAGCACCAGCATTGTAAGCCGCCCTGAGTCTCCGGAGAAAGTCGGCATATAAATTGAACTAATAAATAAATAATAAATAATAAAAGTGAAACTAGAAAAAAAAATGAGATATACAAAAATGATCACCATAGAAAAAATGAGATATACAAAAATTATCATGTCAGAGTTGGGTAACCTTTAGCATGAATTATGGCCTTACAACATCCTCTTATGGAGTGAAACAAGTCTTTTAGTTCTGCAGCTGTTATCATGTGAAAACAAGATTGAATGATGGCTTCTATTAACTGGGTTTTATCGCTTCTGACTAGCAAGTTTCTTTAGTCGGCTCCATAGATTTCCAATTGGATTAAGGTCTGGGCTATTCCCAGGCCATTCCAGCAATAGGATTATCTTGTAACTCCAAAAAAAAAAAAAAAAAGTGATGTTATTAGCCACTCAAAAATACACTTTTCCCAAAAGGTTTCCACAATTTTGGCCACTACTGTAGGTCCAGTGATGTGTTGGGAGGCATGGCTACAGCCTATTTCCTCTGTTCTCCAGCCAACCTCTGCAAAATTGCCATTCTTGGGCTTTGTTTTCCCTGATATATTGTTTCCTTTTATAGCTGTCAATTCCACACACAGTCCTTTTTGTTTCTGGCATGAAGTTCTCTTCCCAGCAACATAAGAAATCATACTTACCCTGTTTTATTTGGGAGAAGAAAGCAACCATAAGAACTCTGTCCCAGGGATACTATTCAGCAGGTTCTAACAGGTTCTGGAGAACCAGTAGCGGAAATTTTGAGTAGTTTGAAGAACCGGCAAATACCACCTCTGGCTGGCCCAGGGGTGAAATGCTCCCGGTTCGGACCGGATTGCCCGATCTGGTAGCAATGGAGGTGAGTGATTCAGAGGACCGGTAGCAAAAATCCCTGCCCGCCCCCCTTGCCCAGCTGAGCCGCACAATCATCAGAGGCTTTTTTTTTTACTTTTAAAAGCATTTTTCTACAACCTCTTCAGCCGAAAAAATGCTTTTAAAAGTTAAAAAAAAAAAGCCTCTGATGATCGCGCAGCTCAGCTGGGATCATCAAAGGCTTTTAAAAGAAAAAAAACTTTTTTTCTTTTAAATGCCTCTAACAATCAGGCAACTCAGCTTGGATCGTCAGAGGCATTTAAAAGAAAAAAAGTCTCTGCCAATCAGGCAACTCAGCTTGGATCGTCAGAGGCATTGAAAAGAAAAAAACCCTTTTTTTCTTTTAAATGCCTCTGATGATCCAAGCTGAGTTGCCTGATCGTCAGAGGCATTTAAAAGAAAAAAAGTCTCTGCGGATCAGGCAACTCAGCTGGGATGTCAGAGCCTTTTGAAAGCATTTTTTACAACCTCTTTGCCAAGAGGTTGTAGAAAAAATGGTTTTAAAAGTAAAAAAAAAATTGGCCACGCCCACCCAGTCACATTACCCCCCCACCAAGCCACGCCCACAGAACCGGTAGTAACAAATTTTAGATTTGGCCCCAGAATGGGGAATGGAGATTTTGCAATATCCTTCCCCCATGAGTGGAGAGGGAATGGGGATTGGGCAGTATCCTTCCCCTGGAGTGGGGTGGCAATGGAGATTTTGAAGTATCCTTCCCCTGCCATGCCCACCAAGCCACGCCCATCAAGCCACACCACGCCCACCAAGCCACGCCCACAGAACAGGTAGTAAAAAAAATTGGATTTCACCACTGGTCTGTCCTGAAGTGAGCAGAGCTCCACCTTTCTAACTGCTAAAGGAAATCTTTTCATGCACTGCAACAATATTCTGAAATATATGTTTAGATTTACTTGCAGCTGCTCCATTTTTCTTCATTGCAGTGCCTTGAAATTATGAGGGATGTTAAATTAGGGCTTGCCAATTTCCCTATATTTGTTGATTAAAGTACTTCCTTTTCCTTCTCCCTGAAGTAAAAGGGAGGTGTAAAAGCATCTAATCATGCAATCATGGCAGGGCCTCTCTCCCTCTTGCCCAGTGCTGTTTCTGCTCTGGTGTCTTCCATGATGTTTCTTCCCATTTTTTTAAACTGAGGAGTTGCCCCAGTGGATTGTGGGAGAAGGAGCTGACTAACTAGCCTCAAGAAACCAGATCATACTAAAGACAGACTATTCCCACCAGCCTGAAGGACCCTGATTGACAGGGAAGAGAGCAAAGCAGTGAGAAAATATCAATTGCTTTGAGTTTAAGTCATGGCACACTCACTGATCAGGACAGCATTATACAGTAGTGGCCAAAATTGTGGAAACCTTTTGGGAAAAGTGTATTTTTGAGGTTTGATGGCTAATAACACCACTTTTTTTTTTTTTTTTGGAGCTTCAAGGTAATCATATTCCACTGCATATTCCACTTCACCCAACTGAAAATCTATGGAGCCAACTAAAGAAACTTGTTAGACAGAAGCGACCCAGCAATAAAACCCAGTTAATAGAAGTCATCATTCAATCTTGGTTTCACATGATAACAGCTGCAGAACTAAAAGACTTGGTTCATTCCATGGGAAGACGTTGTAAGGCCATAATTCATGCTAAAGGTTACTCAACTAAGTATTAACTGATGTAATAATTTTTGTATATCTTGTTTTTTTCTAGGGTGATCATTTTTGTATATCTCATTTTTTCTATGTCTCACTTCTTTATACTGTAACTGCTATTGTAATAGCAAATCCTTCATAAAAGTTATTGCATTACATTCTTTTTTATATATAAAAGTTTTTTATTTTTATTTCTCATAAAACTTATATAAATGTACAATCTCTTTAACCATTCTTATCACACATATTATCTTTTGGTTTCCATATTGATTCATTTTTCATCCTAAAACTTTAAAATACATTGGGAGTTGCTCTTCTACCATTCCATCTCCCTTCTTCCACAACAACCATTCCTACTTCTATTCTTTTCAACTTTTTTCTTTCCTCCTCTCCTTCCCCTTCTCTCCTTCCCCTTCCTTTCCCCCACTCCTCCCCTCTTCCTCTCTTTCTAACCATCTCTTCTACTCTTATTTCCCCTCCCTTTCTTCCTCTCCTTTTCCCTTTCTTCTTTCACTCTCTTTTCCTCCCTTCTCCTCTCTTCTTCCTACCTGTCCCTCTACTCCTCTCTCCCTTCCCTCTCCGTTGTTGTGTCCATTTTCAATTCAATATTTTGTCAAGATGGTATTCGAGCAACCCCGATCTTTTATTTATTTATTTATTTATTTATTTATTTATTTATTTGTTTGTTTGTTTGTTTGTTTGTTTGATTTATATGCCGCCTTTCTCCGGAGACTCAGGGCGGCTTACAATGCGTTAAGCAATAGCCTTCATACTTTTGTATATACCTGCTTAGTAGGGCTTTTTCCCCCCCTCCCCAGCGGTGTTCTTTTTTATACAAAGTCAGCTTATTGCCCCCACAAACCGGGTCCTCATTTTACCTACCTCGGAAGGATGGAAGGCTGAGTCAACCTTGAGCCTGGTGGGATTTGAACTTGCAGTAATTGCAGGCAGCTGGTGCTACTTAACAGCACTTTAGTCTGCTGCGCCACCAAGGCTCTTAGTTTACCCACATTTTCCTTTCAATTTCCCTTCTATTTTGCTGGTCAGCATTACATTCTTGATTAAATTATCTTTTCATTGATATGTAATGTTATGGTACTACTCAAAAAAAAAAAAGTGCTGTTATTAGCTAGTTTTAGAAAATACCCTTTTCGCAAAAGGTTTGGCCACTACTGTAGAGTTAGGGCTCTTCTACAAGGGAGCAATAGTGTTGCCATCCTGTGCAGGAGATGGCAGAAAAGTACGCTGGGGTTGAAAAGGTGCTGAGCGAACTTCAAACCCCTGGTTCCGTCTTGACAAAGATGCAGAATAGGGACTCTGCCTACCAAAGAAGTAGGGAGAGAGAATAGGCGGGGTGTGTGAAATCCTCCTTTGGGGTCTGTAAATTGTGTCAAAAGACCTGCAGGACTTCTGCTGTCAGTTTCTTAGTCACCGGGACTGATCCGTCTAAAGGGAGAAAGGATCAAAGGAATAGTTCTCAGTTGTTCCTCTTCTCCTGCCTCCCAGGGCAAAAGGAGGGGTGGGGGGGGGGTAGGAAAAAGCAAGTGGGTTTTCTGTTGTAATTCTGGGGGGCAGAGGACTGGCTGCAAGGGAGCCTGTTCCCCTCGCTTTTCTTCTATGGCTGGCAAGAAAAGCAGGGAGAGAAAGAAGTAGGATTTTGAACGCCAGAATAACATGAAAGCACATAAAAGATACACTTCTCCTATATATGTTGTGCAGTGCTATAAGGTTCTGCACACTAGAACAACTAGACACAAAGACAGTTCTCCTCCCCCCCATGCCATCACTCTGCTAAACAACTAATTCCCACACTGTCAAACTATTTACTAAGACTGTATTACTATTATTATTCCCATCCTTCCTATTACCTGTCTCTTCCCACTTTACGATTTATGTTGTTTTATTTGTTTCCTAGTATGATTTGAATGCTTATTAATAACCTATGATTATCACTAAGTGTTGTATCTTATGATTCTTGATGAATGCATTTTTTTCTTTTTATGTACACTGAGAGCTTATGCAGCAAAAACAAATTCCTTGTGTGTCCAATCATGCTTGGCCAATAAAGAATTCTATTCTATTCTATTCTATTCTATTCTATTCTATTCTATTCTATTCTATTTCTATTCTATTCTATTCTATTCTATTCTATTCTATTTCTATTCTATTATACCCTACCCTACCTACCTACCCTACCCTACCTACCCTACCTACCTACCTATTCTATTCTATTCTACTTTTATCTATTCTACTCTACTCTACCTACTCTACTCTATTCTACTCTACTCTACCTATTCTACTCTATTCTACTTTACTCTATATCTATTCTACTCTACTCTACTCTATTCTACCTACTCTACTCTACTCTACCCTACCCTACCCTACCCTACTCTACCTACTCTACTCTACTCTACTCTACTCTACTCTACTCTACTCTACTCTACCTATTCTATATATATTCTTCTTTACTCTATATCTATTCTACGCTACTTACCTACCCTACCCTACCCTACCCTACCCTACCCTACCCCTACCCTACCCTACCCTACCTACCCTATTCTATTTATTCTATTCTATTCTATTCTATTCTTATTCTATTCTATTCTATTCTATTCTATTCTATTCTATTCTATTCTTACTGGTTCTTTTTGAAGTGCTTTCCATACAGTTGTGAACATTTCTAGTGTACCAAAACTCCGCCATTAAGAGGCTTTGTGTAGGCCTAGCGCCTCAGCAGGAAAGGCCTTGTCTGAAGCAGCACCAAGTCAAGAGCTGAGCAGCTGGAAATTTCTGCAGGAGACGCTGGAAATTTCTGCAGGAGACGTTGCCTTTGGAAGTTGTGGGAGCTTCATCACTGGAGATTTTCAAGAAGAGACTGGACTGTCATTTGTCAGAAATGGCATAGGATCTCCTGCTTGGGGGTTGGACTAGATGACCTACAAGGTCCCTTCCAACTCTGTTAATCAGTAATCAACTCTTTCCCAGCCTTCTTGCATTCCTGGGATTTTCCCAGGGAGAAACACCATAGGAAAGTTCTGACTGGCTCTCGCAAAGTTTCTCTTGAGAGGAGAGTTCCTGCCTGTTGTTGGGCTTCCACCATTCCAATCTCCCCGGAGCCACAGATTGTTCCCTAGGCAGGAGTCTGGCTCTCTCAGGACTCGTGGGCCAAGCCTTCCCGCAAGGAAGTGTCACGAAGCAGGGATGAGAGCAAGGAAGGGGAACTAGCCACGGGCCCCTTTCCCTTTTCCTCTGGGCCTCTCTCACGGCCGCGTTTGCCCTGGGAACTTTCCTCACGTCAGGTTAATGAGTAACCAGTGCAGAAGGAGGCATTTTCTTGGGAATGTGAACTATTTCCTTTCTGGTCAAGAAAGAAAGAGCAGGTGGGCGATTAAAAAAAGGGGGGGTCCACAATTGCCACGTTTTGGGGAAAAGGCAGATCCAGACTCACCTCTGAAGAGGAGGAGCCTGCACAAAGCCCCATCGCATCCTTTCCCCACTCCCTTTGGAACTAAGAAGGGCAGTCTGCCTCCCCCCCAAGCCCCCCCCCTTACCTCGCTTCGGGGCCACGCTAATTCTGAGAAATCTCTTGGCTCTGGAGAAGGGACTTTGCCTGGCTCAGCTGCTTCAATATTCTGGCCTGCTGGGAGTCCCAGGCCTGCTCCCTGAAAAAGGGGCAAAGGACAAAAATTTTGCTCTGGGTTCGAGCTTCTCTGGGACTGTCCGGCCCAAGGAAGGTCTTGGCCTTTTGTTCTCCCAAGGTCCCTGCTTGTGATCCAAAGAGACACAACAGCCAGGAACTCAAGAAGCCTTAAAGGAAGCCACTTTGTAACTGGGCTAAAGGGGTGGCCTGGATAACGAGCTGCCCAGCCCAGCCGCAAGCAAACCCTCCTTTTCTTGGAGAGAGAAATTGAGTTGGCTGGGAATTGGAGAGCTTTCCTGGCAGAATGGAGTTCTCCCATGTTCCTTCTCTGGCCAAGGGAAGGCTGGAGCCTCTTGACGCCCCACTTTTGCCCTCCGCATCGCTCTTTCCCTTTGCTCCTTTTTCTTCCCTCCTCTGCTTCCTCCCCAAGCTCAGTCCGTCCTTCCTTCCTTCCTTCCTTCCTTCCTTCCTTCCTTCCCTTCCTTCATCTCTTTCTTCTTCCTCTTCCTTCCTTCCCTTCCTTCCTCTCTTCCTTCCTCCTCTTCCTTCCTTCCTTCCTCCTTTCCTCTCTTCCTCCCTCCCTCCCTCCCTTCTTTCCTCCCTCCCTCCCTCCCTTCCTCCCTCCCTTCCCTTCCTTTCCTTCCTTCCCTTCCTTCCTCTCTTCTTCTTCCTTCCTTCCTTTCCTTCCTCCCTCCCTCTCTCCCTACTTTCCTTCCTTTCCTTCCTTCCTTCCCTTCCTTCCTCCTCTTCCTTCCTTCCCTCCTCCTTTCCTCTCTTCCTCCCTCCCTCCCTCCTTTCCTCCCTCCCTCCCTCCTTTCCTCCCACCCTCCCTTCCCTTCCCTTCCTCTTTCTTCTTCCTCTTCCTTCCTTCCTTCCTTCCTTCCTCCCTTTCCTTCCTTCCTTTTCCCCTTCCCCTTCCCCTCCGCAGCCCAAAACCGGATCGAGGTCTCTCGAAGTTCCAAGTCTAACTGGCTGGTGTCAGGAATCCCTCGCTCGCTCTCGCTCTCTCCCTTAGCCAGCCTGGCGTGACGGATTAAACATCAACTAGTTAAATAAAAATTAATATCAACGGCTTCCTAACTTCTAATGTCATGTTGTTTATAACTAATGAACTGATTAGGGGGATAAACATCTCCGGAAAAGACGTAGCTGCTGCTTCTCTCTCGGCTCTTCGTCAGCATCGGCGGCTTCGCTCGCCCGGCTCTTCTGCCGGGGCTTCGTTTCAGGGCGACCCATCCCCGCGCCGTTCGCGCCAGCCAAGCACCGCCGGAGGGAAGGAGGACGTGGTGGAGCCCAGCGCTCTGTGGGGCGGCGGGAAGGAGGGAGCGGGGCGGTGTATTTGGGAGCAAGGGGGGCTTAGCTGGGTTTAGAGGCGGGAGGCTGAGGGTGTTTAAATTGTCACGGTTCCCATGGCAATAATGAGCAGCAAAGCTTAGCCGGAGGGCGGAAAATTATTCTTACAAAGCTGGGGGGAAGGTGGGGAGGTGGGATGGGGAAGAGTTTGTCTTCCTTCCCTTCCCTTCCCTTCCCAATCCAGTTCACGGCCCTGCTGGTTGAAAAGTTACTTGGAGGAGAGTTACACAGACGTCCGTTCTTACAACCATTAAACTTTGCAAAGTCCCGACTTCCCACCAGTGATGGGATTCAGCCAGTTCGCACCGTTTCGGGAGAACCTGTTGTTAACTTTCTGAGCAGTTTGGTGAACTGGTTGTTGGAAGGAATCATTAGGGCAGAGAACCGGTTGTTAAATTATTTGAATCCCACCACTGCTTCCCACCCCACCCACGCAAAACTAGTTTGGACGAAGCGGCAGCGATTCCAGGTCTTCTGGTCCCCGCTCACATGGGGTTGGCCAAGCAAAGCCAAGGTCCTCTTTCTTTGGCTGGGATTCGTTAGCCAAGTCAGACTTCGGCAGATCGCAGGGCTCGCTGGGCGACCTTACGGGCGCTTCTCCTCCTCCTCCTCCAGGTTGACAGTTTTGAACCTCGCCTGTTTTTTTTTTCTCTCTCTCTTTTCCATAATGTATAGTGAGTCTAGAAAAGAATGTTCAGCAGCCAGTTGGGGTTGATAAGACAATAAAGGCGGGGGGGGGGGGGAGGGGGAACCAATGTAAAAAAAAAAGCCATTTTAGCAAAATGCAACTTGGACGGGAAGAATCGATGGGATAATGGTTCGGTTTTTTCCTGGGGTACCTAGCCCTGTTGCCCCACAAAATAAGACATCCTCTGATAATAAGCCCAATCGGGCTTTTGAGCGCATGGCAGTAAGACCAAGCGCTTATATCAGGGATGGATAGATAGATAGATAGATAGATAGATAGATAGATAGATAGATAGAGCTAGAGATGATATAGATAGATAGATAGATAGATAGATAGATAGATAGATAGATAGATAGATAGATAGATAGATATAGATATAGATATATCAGGACTCTCTCTATATATTATATATCCATATATATAACCCGGTTGGGCTTATTATGTCTTATTTTGGGGGGGGGAACAGGGCTAGGTACCCCAGGAAAAACAGGGTCTTATTTTCAGGGAAACACGTTAATTGGAGTTGAGACACTTTCAATCAAGGAAATGGGGTGAAGGCATTTGAGTATCCCAAACGCAATAATTTTTTTGCCATTCTTAGTTAAGGCAAGCGTTCGATAACTACGTCTTGGAGAGATACAGCAGAGGAGCAGGGAAACGTCTTAGGATGGGTGACAGGTTTTAAATCTTGCCAGATATTGGAAAAGGGATTATAGGGATTTATATTTAAGGGGTACCCCCTTAAGAGGTCATTTATACAGATATTTTAAGGGATACCCCTTCAATAAGAGGTCGTTTACAGCAGTGGTGAGATCCAATTTTTTTTTTTTACTACTGTTCTGTGGGTGTGGCTTGGTGGGTATGGCTTGGTGGGCATGGCAGGGGAAGGATACTGCAAAATCCCCATTCCCACCCCGCTCTGGGACCAGCCAGAGGTGGTATTTGCTGGTTCTCCGAACTGCTCAAAATTTCCGCTACCGGTTATCCAGAACCTATCAGAACCTGCTGGATTTCACCCCTGGTTTACAGACAACTATTCCATCACCCGTCTTGGTCTCCTCCGGGAGAGATTTTAAAAAAGGAGGGGGGACTCAGCACAGGATCTCTTCCCCTGGTGCTAACCCTTAATGCTAAGGGGGGGAGGAAATTATATCACCTGGGAAGAGGTTTCTCCTGGAAATGCTCTGGCAAGACGGTAGTGCTCCCAGTCAACAAAAAAAAAAAAAGTCCCCCCTTTGGTTCATTTTTGATGTTGTCCTACTCAGATCCTGCTCTGGGTCCCTCAAGAAGTCTGCCAAGCTGCTTCTAACCTAGGAGTCCTATTGGATTCCCTGGAACAGAGACAGTGGTGGAATTCAATTTTTTTTTACTACTGAGCGTGGCTTGGTGGGCATGGTGTGGCTTGCTGGGCATGGCAGGGGAAGGATACTGCAAAATCCCCATTCCCACCCCATTCCAGAGGAAGGATACTGCGAAATCCCCATTCCCACCCCACTCCAGGGGAAGGATACTGCAAAATCCCCATTTCCTCCCCACTCCAGGGGAAGGATACTGCAAAATCCCCGTCCCTTCCCCACTCCAGGGGAAGGATACTGCAAAATCCCCATTCCCTCCCAACTCCAGGAGAAGGATATTGCAAAATCCCCATTCCCTCACCACTCCTGGGGGAAGGATAGTGCAAAATCCCCAATCCCTTACCACTCCTGGGGGAAAGATACTGCAAAATCCACATTCCCACCACACTCTGGGACCAGCCAGAGGTGGTATTTGCTGGTTCTTCCAACTACTGAAAATTTCCGCTACTGGTTTTCCAGGACCTGTCAGAACCTGCTGGATTTCATTCCTGAGCAGAGGGTGGAATTCGCTAGCCAAAGAGCCTCCTAAATTCTGACAGATAGGAAGCCTACCAGGCAAGGATGTTTTCTGGGCATTGGCTGTGCACAAGCTGGGGAGCGTCCCTTTTGGTACTCCGCTCTACTTGGCTTTTGCTCTCTGAGCTCAGTGGAATGACAGCGGTTGATCTTCTATAGCTGGGAAGGGAAGACCTCTTCCCTTTCTCCCTTCCCTTTTTTCTGGTCTTCGCTCAACAATTGTAGTTCGGGTGGTTGCACCTCGATCTCCCAAGCCAGCAGAGCGAGGAGCCAGCGGAGGAGAACGAAAGGCTCCAGCTGATCTGCCGGGGCTGAGACCAGTGGGGAAGATGCACTGGGGCCTGGTTCACAGCTGTAGCAGGAAAGCAGGGGGAAAAAAGGAGTTGGGTGAGCAGCTGATTATTTATGGGCTTAGAACGGGGAGCATCCATCCCAGAGGTGAAATCCAGCAGGTTCTGACTGGTTCTGGAGAACCGGTAGCGGATATTTTGAGCAGTTTGGAGAATAGGCAAATACCATCTCTGGCTGGCCCCAGAGTGGGGTGGGAATGGGGATTTTGCAGTATCCTTCCCCTGGAGTGGGGTGGGAATGGGGATTTTGCAGTATCCTTCCCCTGCCATGCCCACAAAGCCACACCCACAAAGCCACGCCCACAGAAACGGTAGTTAAAAAAAATTAGATTTCATCACTGATCCATCCCCAGAACAGCTACTTCTTTCTGGACCGAAAAGTCCAGTCTCCAAGTGAGTCCAGCCTGCCCCAAACTCTCTGGTTCTCTGACTCAATCTCCTAGTGGATGGAGCGGTGCCAGGAGTTCAGTCTGAGCAGTGGGCAGGTGTCTGGGTTTAAGGAACCTTTGTCTTCTTCACTCAGAATACTTTGACTCTGCCGGCTTTGGATGGCATGGTGTGGAAGAAGGCACTTTTCCAATTTCCCCAGGCTACATTTTAGCTTCAGGTGTGAACCAAAGGTACACACACCTGCCTGGAAAGGAGATCTTTGTGGGGGAAAGGAGAAGGGGGCGAATTAAGAAGCAAAAGCTTCAGTTTTCAACATGGGGAACAAGCCATTTCATGAAGGTCCCCAGAGAAGGTTTTCTTTTTCAGACTTTTCCAGCACGAAGAAAAAGAAACTTGGGGGAAAAAAATCGGTTGCTTAGTCTAGTGACTTTGGATTCGCTACTATATAGGCGTTTTAAAAAGTCAGTTTTAATCATTAGTGTGGTGCTTAATGTCTATTTCACCACTTACAAGGCTCTTAGTAAAAAAAAAAAAATGTATATGAACCTGGAAAACCAAACCCCACCAAATACCACGGATTATGTGAGCATATTAAATATTGTACATATGGCATATTTGGGGATTTTAGACCATAGTCAGCTGATGGGCAGAAAGAAGCCCTCTGAACACTGCCCAGGGAAGAAAATATTTAATTCCAATAAATGTTTCCATGTAGGCTTCCCGCTTACAACATGAAAGAAGCCTTTCAGATAAAATAAAAAATAACATATGCACTGTCCCGTTTGCAGTCCCCTCTGTTCTATTTCCCTTCTGTGCCTCTAAAAGATCTGCCCAAGTCGCTTTGCATCTGAGGTTTAAATAGGAAGATCAATAGAAAACAGTTGTAATGATCTAATTAATTATAGCAAAATTAAAAGCGAGTAGAAAATCAATCTCTGATGGTGTTGAAGATGGAATTAAATTGATAGTCCATCTGTTCACCTCCTAGACCGTATAAATTTGCAACCCAAGGACGGAGCTAATGGGATCAGGCTGCCGGGAATCTCTTCCGGTTTCACCCTCCAGTCCCCCCCCCCAACTCCATTCATTCTTTGAGTTCAAACTTGCAAAATCAGATCCCTTTCGCCGTTGCTTCTTCCCAAACTTGTATTTTTTTTTCCTCCAGGTACCAACACCTCTGTCTCCCCCCTCTTCCTCCTTCCTTCCTTCCTTCCTTCCTTCCTTCCTTCCTTCCTTCCTTCCTTCCTTCTTTCCTTCCTTCCTTCTTTCCTTTCTCCCTCCCTCCCTCTTTCTCTCTCTCTTTCTCTTAGTCGAAACACTCGCCCTGCTGTGACTGCCTGAAAAACCCTTCCAGTACAACTAAGATAAATATTTACAAGGCCTGGTTTTCTTCCCTGTTTATGAAGATTGGATAAGCCACAAAAATTGTTGCCGGTTCTCCGCTATCCCACCCATTTTTAAAACAGGCCTCATCACGGATGAGAGAAAGAGACGAAGCAAGCAACAAATAAATAAATAAATAAAACGGGATGCTTTTCGCTCCCCGATCCTAAATCCACTTTCTTGAAGGCGTTTTTTTTCTCCCCCAGCGATGATCGGGAGATGCGGATTGAAACGCCCAGCTCAGCTTTTTTTGCGGTGGTCCTGAGACTTCAACCCACACAATGGACGCGTCTTTTTTTAAAAAAAATAAAATAAAATAAAGATACCGGTTTAAAGGCATTAATAAATTTGTACCGCTCTTAATCGGGAGAAGAAGTGTGGGGAGGGGAAGGGACCACTGATAAGAAAGGAAAACGCGGAATCCTCTGAGTAATGATTGGACGAGGTTTGACTGAACGTTCGATTGAATTAAACGCAACGGTACCGCTCGCCCGTATGCAAATATTAGCTTCAAAGTACCCTGCCCGGGGGGCGGGGGGGGGCTGAAGTCAACCGAGGGAGCCTTGGGGGAATGGCAGGAATGACCGTCCTGCCTAAAGATCTTTGCCGCTGCATTTGGTGCAGCTGACTGCCCAGGGAGGATGGGCAGGCTCTGAGTAGTAGGCAGGGGCTACTGTGGCAAACCCTTTGCTACACACGTACACCTCGGCCCACCCAGGGTACTACTCACCCTTTCCTCCAGGAAAGGGCTCTTCTGCCAGCTGAGCCACCCAGCAGGTGCCTGGTGACCTTCCAAGCGAGGAAAGAAAAGGGAGGGGGTGTGTTTCTTAAAAAAACAGCACCACGGGCTAAAGCAAAAGTAATGGCACTGGTTCATAACAGCAGCCTCTTTCCCCCGACGCCCCCCCCCTCCGCCCCGCTCCCTCCATCCCACCCCGCAGCCAACGTATCAGCCCTGCTACTCCAGCAGACCGCTTTATCTTTGCCCTCCCCTCCCCCCCTCCTTACCCCTGGCGGCTTTGGCTTTCGCCTGTCGGCCCACAGGAAGGAGGCGAAAGCAGGCGGCTATTAGGGGGTTCCTCTCCTCCCCTCTTTTAGGGGTAAAAGAAAATGAAATGGGAGATGGGGGAGGCTGCCAGAGCGTTATGAAATTAAGTAGAGCAGAAATGCCGCCTATATTTCCTTGGATAGAAATCCCCTTATCTAGGGGCGGGCGGGCAGCCAAGTCAGGTAGGATAGGGGTGGGGGGATGCTATGGACCCCAAAAGTCGAAAGGCAAATCAGGGACACTGCCCCGCACTAAGCCCTCTGTAAAGAGAGGGGGGAGGGATGGAGGTTAAGGAGGTGAGGAGCGTTATGAGAGCGAGAGAGGGATTTGGGTGCGTGGAGAACGAAAAGCGCCTCTAGAACGATTTTGCCTTCTTTTTTGTAACTGTAGGACTTGGGATGCTGTTTCTAATCCCTTTTCCCTTTCCCTTCCGCCTTTCTTTCCGCCTGAAGAAAAAGCTGCATTTCCAGCTCCCGTGAGAAATTTTCCTTGGCCTTGAACGGCGACTGTAAGAGCTTTTCCGGTGGCTCTTAAATGGCAGCATTACGAGGATCGCCGTAATTCTGGTTGTAGGCGCCAAAGAAAAGTTCTCTTTAGTTATTCAACAATACTTGTCCTCCCACCTTATATATATATATATATATATTAAAAAAAGGGTCTTCCAAAGACGTCTTCTTAACTTGACCGCTCGAACTCATTTCCAACAAATTGGCCAGCGTTTCTTTTTCACAGTTGAACCTCGCTCACCAATTTTGGCTGGACCAAAAAAATAGGCAGTTCCAATGCTCTACTCCTCCCTTCCCTGTTTCATGCCCCCCCTCCCCCGTACTATGGAAAAAGCGCAAAAATCGCCACTGCACACGGGAGGTCACTGCACGGAAACTTTTCCCAACGGTTCGAAAAGTCCAATTGATGAATCAACAACGAATCTGGCCGGCTGAACCAACTCATTCTGAGCAAATCCTGCCATCATTTTAAAAAAAAAATAATTCAAGTTTCTTCCTCTTTGAGATAAAAGAGGAGCTTTCTCCCCCCCTCCCCATCCCCGCCTCCAGTGAAGGGTTTCTTCCCAGCATCTTACCCTGAACCCAGCTTGAACGAATTGTGGAGCAAAGTTTGCCCAGGGCAGGCCGGCAGTCGTGAACTTCTGGAGCCGGGAGAGCAGAGCCGGGTCTCGAGGCAGGGAAATCGGCTCCCGGTTTTGCTGCTTGCCGGCGTCCCTTGTTGGAGACGTGGCGAAGCCCCCGGCGGCTGCGGCTGCACGGAGCGAAGTCTGAAACGAAGCCGGGGAAACCACACACAGAGGACCCGAAGAACCCGGCGGGCGAGTGAGGGAGGGTTAGTGCCGGGGTGGTTCAGGCCGCCTCTCTCTCCCAGCTCCCTGGTCTTTCGTTTTCTCTCGCTTCTTAGTCGAGAAAGGAGCAGCCGGTGCGCCTGGAAGGGTCCTGGTGCCGCCGCCCGCATCCCCGCGTCCTTCCGCGCTCGCTTGATCCCCCCCAAGAAACTCTCGGAGCTTCGCTGGGATCGCCCCTGGCTCTCTTGTAAATCCCTAACCGAGGTGGAGGTGCCAGGCCTTGTATTGGTCCACAAGTTCTGTGGTTCCCCCCCCCCACTTCACCTGGAACAATTTTCCACTTGCAATTAAGGTTGGCTCTACTCTAAGCTTTAACTAGGGGGATACTCCTTGACCCTTTTTTAAAAAATTATTATTATGCGTGGTTTGATTGGGGAGTTGCACGACACAGGCATAAATAATAACTCAAGATCCCGAATCTAATCCATAAGCGTTTTATTAGATAATTGTTTTGGATACCCTGTCTATAATCCCAATTTTTGGAACATTTCTGAAGTTCACTTAACTGAAGAAAGTTTTGCTTGGCGGATTAGTTCTTGGCAGCACCAAGATACCCGGCTCTTTTCCTGGAGCTGGATTTTAGTGCTTCGCTTCTCTCTTTGGCTCCTGATATTTTCTGATTCCCCCCTTATTCATTTTCTTTCCTTCTCCCTCTCTCTCTCTCTCTCTCTCCCCTCCCCCAATAACACTTCTTGCCAAAGTCAAGTTACTTGGACCATAACAGATTTAATTCTGAGATGTAGTGGTTTCCAGATTTTATACAAAGCAAGAACAATTTGTAACACAATGGTAATTGTCATTTAAGAAGGAAAATAAACTTTCTCTGGCTCTTCGGTCTCCTGGCCACTGCAAACTCATTGGGAGGCTTAACTTTGCAAGACAGAGAGTGGCTTTCCGTTTTGAATCTGGAAGGGAGGTCTTTTGCTATGACAAGTAAGGGCTTTGACAGTTTCCTGCTTAGACAAAGCAATGAATAAAGACAGTACTAGCCATTCTTTCATAGGGATGAACTTCGTTGTCAAACGATAACTTTTATCACCTTCCTTTATGTTTTTTTTTAGTAAAGAAGTGACTTCATTCTGTTGAAATAAATTGCCAATGTAATTGAAAAGAATGAAATTATTCATCAGATATTTTGAGAATGTGCTGGGTACATTTAAAACAAAGATACCGCAATCCTGAAAAGAAATCAAAAGATAAGAGTAGCAGATTATTATTTTCCTCCCTATTTGGGCAAATATTCTCATTCCCGGAAATTGTCCAGATGAAATAAGGAAGACTTTAGAAAAGAGAAAAGGAAAGGAAAGAAAAAAGAAATAATTAATTATGCTACTTTCTTAGGAGACTAGGAAATTAAGTATAAATAAGCTATGAAGTTGGTAGAGAAACTTTTTTCCACTTGACTTCGGGGCGCTGCTTAGGTATAAGAGAAGGGGAAGCTTTCTACCTTTTGAAACCTTTCCTTTAAGGGTGCGTGGTTTCAAAAATCCTCACCCCTTCCTTTAAGCCCGGTTTATTCCTGAATTGTCCCAGATAATTTTCCACAAACGGGCAAACTCGAGGCTGATTTTGCTGATCCACAGCACTTTTCCACACACCCAAATTGGTCTGAGTTTTATGGGGACCTTGCAGCCAGAGGCTATCAGGAACGATTTTGCTTGCGACGTCTGTGAATCCAAATGTTTGCAATAAATAAATAAATAAATAAATCCCCCCCCCTCCCCAGGCTACGGAACGCCAACCTTGGATGAAAGGGTGGGAGGCTGGGAGGGAGAAATGATTTAGGAGAAAGTGGGGAGGGGGAATCTTTCATTACTGCTGATGAAAACGAGGCTTTACTAAGCTTTTAATTCATTAGTTGATTTTTTTTTTTATGAAGAAAATGAGAGAAATCCAAACTATATCCTGTAGGGAGGAAATAGCGTAGAAGGCCTATTTTCCAACCAGCTGCCAGCGGCGCTGCCAAAAACCCAGAAGAAACATATTGTGGATGCTAGGAGGGCCGGTTTATTTGTTGGATTAAAAAAAAAAAAAGATTTGGGGCCTAATATACCTCCGTTTCTTCTCATTCGGACAGCTTCCTAACCATAAATAGACCTCATTTCCCCCCCCCCCTCCACAGCGAATCGAACCTAGTCCAAGCCGCCGTGACGAGTAGCCCTTTTTCCAAGAGCAAGACTGGAAGCTTCTTCTGTTTCAGATGCTGTTTCGTCCCACGAAGTGCGCACCTAAACAGCTTCGGGCGCTATTCTCCTACAGACGTCTAAGCCATTTCTGAACTTTGGTTTGAAGTTGTGGCTCTCACTCCTCACGTCCCACCCCCCAAGTAAGCCGGCTGGCTTTTCTGGGGCAAAGACCGAGGCTCGGCGGGAGGAGACAGGCAGGCACCGCTGCGTGGGGCAGAGCTTTCCCCCCCCCTTTTTTTTCCCCCTACCAGGGGCGCATTTGGCCCTTAAGCAAACCAAGCTGGTCGCTCGCTCGCTGGCTGGCTCTCTGGCTGGCTCGCTCGCTCTGCAGCTCCCCTCCTTAGTCTCCGACCTATTGTTGGCTTTCTCCCCCTCCTCTCAACTCAAACGAGGCTGTAAAAAGGTCTCCGGCTTGTCTGGGGTTGTTGTTGTTGTTTTTTTCTCTCTCTCTCCCCTAGCAAACGCGCTCTTGTCAAGAGAAGAGGTTAAAGTGCCGGTGCCCGAATAAAGAGCAGCGCACGTGAGCTTCTTAGCCTGGCAGGCAAACAAATGCAGCGCAGGAAAAAGCCAACCGCTGCAGGAAGCCATCAGGCCGGGCCGGCCGCCCCCTTGCCTGCTTTTCCCTTTTCCCTCGGCTTGCTTAAGCGCCCAAGGAAAGCATCGCCCTCCTGGCGAGGACTGGAGGAAAAGAAAAAGAGGAGAAATAGTATGACATTGCAGCGGGGCTCCAGATCGCAGACCAGAAGCCTCGCCGTCCCCCAAGGTGACGGGTGGGTGAGTGGGTGAGTGGGTGGAAGCAGAGAAGGAGGGGACGGATCTGGGCTTCAGGCCGACTGCAACGCCCTTGGTCTTAAAAAAAACAAACAACACACAAACAAGTGCCTGCGCGACGCGGAAAAAGACGCGCGAGGGACGCCCTTATCCATTAAGTTTGAAGCACTTGAGCCGGAACTATTTCTTCACGCTTGGAAGCGGAAGTGTCGGAGGGCCGCGCGTGGGCGTCGCTTGTGGAACCCTTGCACCGAGAGAGGCTCGCGTGGATTCCTTCCTCTCCCTTCCTCGGGCTGGGGCTCCCTTAGCACGGTTTAGGCGGTGGCCGGGGATGGAGACCCGTCTCTTGATCGCCCTTTCCCCCGGGGGAGAGAGAGAAAAAAAAATCTTTGCGCTGCCCTCTTCCTCTTTACTCCTAGTAGTAGTGGCACCTTCGGCCTACCCCAGGACGGTCCTGCTTTATTATGTCCCAAAGCCGGACTCTCTCTCTCTCTCTCTCTCCTCCCAAATCAGAGCGTCATCGGGGTTGCCACATAGCTATAGTAAAGGCGGCTCTTCTACCCCTCGGGTGTCTTTCCCCCAAGTAGATTGCGTGGTGTAGTGATGGAGGACTGAGGAAAGAGAGAAAAGCCGATTTAACAACACGGGGAGGCAGGAAAAGGCACCCGCCTTGCATTTCCTTTGGTCTGAAAAGCATCCTCGGGCTTGTGTAAAATGCGGCAATCAAAGCTCCCTTATCAGGACAAGGCAATTAGTAGGCAGCAAAGGAGTCTTGCTGAATTAGCAGATCTATCTCGGTCCCCAAACATAACTGGGGGACTCAGAAAAGCAGGAACGGCCGAGAGGCACCTAGAAAGAAGCAATGAGCGGCTTGTTCTCTATCCCAGGTCGAAGGGCGGGGTGGGGGGGGGAATGCAAGATTCTCCGGAAGGGAAGAGAAATCACATTGTCTGTAGAGTCCAGGGAGGGCTGAGAGTTCATATTAGTTGGGGCGCGGGCGGGGGGTGGGGGAGAGGATGAGATCAGTGGGTTCGCTTTGCTTGATCAGTTGGGGAGGGGGAGGGGGAGGGGAGGTAATGAAACCAATGCATAGATTGCTATCTTCCCCAACCTCCCAAAAGTTAGTTTATTCCCCCCCCCACTTCTCCAAATTTCCGCAGAGACGCGGGTGCCGCTTTTGAAGTGTAAATGCTCCGCGTTGGAAGGTGTGGGGGTGGGGTGGGGGGAGAGAATGAATAAGCGGGGGCAAGAGAGACCCTCTTTGAAAAAAAAAAAAGGAGAAAGAAGATTCATTTAAAGTAAAACTAGCGGGAGCAGCCAAGCTTGACCCAGCCGCGAGTTGGGCTCGGGGAGTTTTCCGAAAGATAACAGAGGAAGGGAGGGGGAGGGGGAGCGGGGGGGAGGGAATTCTTTATAGTGATTGAAATCCCTTCGTTCCATCTCTTTGGGGGTAGCTAGAAGGAAGGGGAGAGCCAGGAGAAGCGAGTTCAGGGATCCTGCTGGAGGAATTAGCATCCTCGTCGTTCTCTCTCTCTCTCTCACACACACATACACACAGAGCCGCCCTCGGGCTGATAGAAATTGTTGGGTAGATTTGACTGTTGACAAAGCAATTCCTCCAGGAAGTCCTGCTCAGGAAGAGGTGATAATTTGGGGAGGGGAGCCGAGATTAGAGGCTCCCAAGAGGGGGGTGGGCTATTGACACAAGAGACTTCTATCCTTGTCCACCAACAGAGAGATGGAAAGACGCTTCCAAAGCCGTCTCTTTTTTTATTATTATTATTTTGTGTGTTTTTTTTTAAATCTCAAGATGGGTCGCTTTTGATAAAGGTGTAACCGGGTTTAAATTTTATGAAAATAACTTCCAGAGGGTTTCAACCATTTTAGCCAAAGCAGCTCACCAAGTTTGCTTTGATTCCCTCTTCAAAATCCAACTTTCCTTAAAAGAAGCTTGCCCCATACCACGAGGCGCTTTTCGACCCATTTCCTTTTTTTTTTTTGGCCTAAGGAAGAACCGCCCGAGAGGTTCTTTCAGAGCGACTGCCATCAACGTATATTTGGGGCTAAAGCGGGGTTGACTCGGGAACGGAAAGCAACTCGGCCAGAGGTCCCCGGACAAGAGGCCCGATGTGGGGCAGCCGAGACAGGAAGCAGAGACCGCGCTGGCGCTTGGGACTGAGGTTGCTCGGCTGAGAACCAGAAGCAATTGCCGGAGTTCAGTGGCAGGACTCAGTTGGTTGGGGATTTTGGCCAAGATTAAGTCCTGACGGCCCAGGGATTTCCCGGTAGACTGCGAAAGGCTCTGCCCGGTGGGGGTGGGGGTGGAGAGCAGGGATGAACTGCAGTGACCGATTAATTTCATTTTCTGGCACAGCTCAGCCGAGAACAGGGACCTTGAAAGAGATCTCGGGCTGGGCAGATCTCAAAGAGAGTGTGATTGTGTTTGGTGCCTCGCTCAAATACCAAACTCCTAAAAAGAAGGAGGGAGAAAAAAAAAGATGACTCAGCTTCGGGAGGGGAGGGGTGGGATAATCAAAGCTCCAGGACTGAAGATTCATTTAGAGCCCGGTTTTTAGTTTGAAACTTTTCCCGAAATCTTAAGGAGAAGTAGCAAACCGCCCAACGCCCTCTGTAGGTGCCGCTTGGAACAATCTCCGGTTGCCCCCCAAAACTTAGCGGAGTGGAGGAAACCTTCCGTCCACCTGCGTCCGGGATAGGGTCCCTCCCTCCCCCGCCCGCCCCACACACCCCTCTGCTCCCTCCGGATTCCAGCTCCGCCCCGACCCCCGGAGGAGGGAGAATTCTTTCACCCACCTACCGCTTCGGCTGCCGCTGCAACTGCGCCGGGGCCAAGCAAGCAAGCAAGCAAGGCGGGTTGAAGAGTTTTTGGGTGGAGGGAGGTCAGAGAAACGTGTCCTCTGTGCTCGTGTGAATTGGTGGACTTGTGTGCGTCCCCCCCAAGATACCCTACTAAGCAGGTATATTATACAAAAGTATGAAGGCTATTGCTTAATGCATTGTAAGCCGCCCTGAGTCTCCGGAGAAGGGCGGCATATAAATCGAACCAATAAATAAATAAATACGATTCCCGTGAAACAGGAGAACCGTTTCCGCCACCCGCCTCTGCGTCTCTCTCATCCCTGTAAATGGCCCGCTTGATCCGAGCTCAAGGGCCATTGCGTTGAGACCGGCCCAGTCTCTCTCTCTCTCTCTCTCTCACACACACACACAGCCGGGTAGGACAGAATAACATAACAACCAGCCGTGGCGCAGGGGCAAAAGGATCATTGGCGGCGGCGGTGGCATTTCGCCACGCACGCTCTGCTTGAAAGGAGCCTGCCTAGCTGTCGGAGCCTATAAGGGCCCCCGAAGTGGGCAAGGCAGAGAGAGACAAGAGGGAAGTGTCACTCTGATTGATGTCATCCCGAGAAATATTCCACGCGAAGAGGCGCGCAGCTGGTTGCGAACCCGAGACTTTCTGCTGGCGAAGTGGGGGCAAGGCAGGAAGATCTAAGCAAAAGTGGGGAGTGGGGGGGAAGAGCTGAGTTTTAATTTCGCCAACCGCCCCTACCCGTTACCTGGAAAAGGACGAAAAACCCGCGTTTTGAGGAGAGCAAATGGGCAGGGAGGTTTCTTGATTTGCCGCAGGCTCCTGGCTCTCCCCCCTCCCTCCCCTTTTCGTTTCCTGAACATTTCTCAGAAGTGGGGGAAAAAAAAAAACACTTTTAACTTCGTTTCGAAATCGATAGGAAATCTCTTTTATGCACAGTGAACGTAAACAACAACAACAACAAAAATACAAACTTATTCCTGGAGACAGTTTGAAAAACCGCAAAAAAATAATAATAATAATAAAAAAAGCGGGGTTAAAGTCCTGTTCTTTGGCAGAATGAAATCGAAATGCAGGCGAAGCGTGCGGGCGTTTTAATGCATTTCCTTAAGAAAAAAATCTGGGTGGTCGAAATACGCATTGACGGATAGACTCCCCCACCCCACCCCCACCCCCTTCTATGGAGCGTCCAGCTAAATGGGACTTACTTGGGCTTGGTACTACAATAGAAAGTCCCCGAGAGTAGGGGTTCCTTCCCCTCCTTCCTCTCCCCTTCGGACCAGCTCGGCGCGCCACAACCGGCAGCCGCTAAGGCCGGGGACCTTGAAGCCGACCGTTCCCTTGCTCGGAAGGGAAATTCGGCCTGTGTAGCCGATCCGCAGCCGCCTCCTTCCTCTCAAGGTGAGTCTGGGGAGGGGGGGGACGGGGACGACTTCCAAGAAGGCCCGCTTTCCAACGGCGCCGTTGGCGGAGGTCGGGGCGGTTTCTTTCTCGCGGAGCGTGTAAAAGACGCACCTCGGGAGCGGAGCAACCGGCCGGCCTGTGTCTACGGCGCGCTCCGGCCAGGGCTCTGGGCGGAGAGGACCTCGCTTCCCAAGCTTCTTTCTTTCGGACGGCAAGAAGGCCTGGCGGATGGGGAAGGCGCGATGATGGCGGCCGGAGGATCGGAGTTTACCGCCACGCACACACGCCAAGGTGGCGGGGAAGGTCCCGCCGCCACCGCCGCGGGCGTCTGAGAGATGGAAGCGCCCGTTCCCGGCCTCCCCCCCCTCCCACAGCCCCCCACCCACCCAAAAAAGGCCAACCAAGGAGCGAGGCGAGAGGCAGGCGTCCCGGAGCAACCAGGTGTTCTCGGGGCTGTCCAGGAGCAGGATGGGCGGATGCCACGGCCCCCGAGACCCGAGCATGCCTCGCGGGGGGACGGCTGGAGGATCGCCGGGGCCGAGCCAGGGAGCCACTGGCCGGGGATGGGGCGCTGCGCTTTGGCGAATCCGCGAGTGTTGGAATCTACTGCCTTTGTCTGACAAGTCATCCATCTCCCGGCCGGGCGCGCGGGGGAGGGAGGGAAGGAGGGAGGGAGGGAGGGAGGGAGGGGTGGAGGTGTGTGTGTGTGTGGGGATGTGTGTGGACGAGGGGGGAGCCGGGTGCGATCTGGAGGGGGCTTTGCCGCTTTTAGAGAGACGGGCACTGGCGGCGGCAGCTCCATTCTCCAGGCAAAGCTCGTGGCAAGCACATCCCCACCTTGGCGCAAATCCGCCAGGAAGGCAAAGAGGGGGAGGAGGAGGAGGAGGAAGAGGAGGAGGAGGCAAAAGTCTGGCCGGAGCAGAAGGAGTCCTCCACCCGTCGCCAAGGAACCTGGAGCTACAGAGGCGGAGAAGGCTGCCTGGGGAGGGAAGCGCCCGCGTGCCCGGACTGGCCGCAGCGCGCCAACTTCAGCTTAAGCCGACCCGGGCCGGGAAGGAGAGCCGCCACCACCGCCTTACAAGGGACCCCGCCATGCCTTGCTTCGGCCCCCCCTTAGCCAACCAGGCAGGGATCGTGTGAAGGCTGCAGCGGGCATAACTTCCCCTCGCTCGCCAGCTCGCACGGCCAGCAGCGGGCGGAGGGCAAGGAAGCTCCCCGCGGCCCGCCGGCCGGGCACCCAACGGCTTGTTCTCCTAATTCTCCCCCAAGTCCTGAAGTCGAACCTCCGAGGCGAAACGGCGGCTTCAGCCGACTTCTTCCCTTTCCTCTGCCTCCCCATGGATATGCACTGCAAAGCAGACCCCTTCTCCGCGATGCACCGTGAGTACCGGCCGCAGCCTTCCTTTCCCCTGCCCGGCGGCTGTCTCCTCGATCCCGCTTGCCCCAGTAGAAAGTTGGGGTTTTTTTTTTTTCCCCGTTTCCCACGGTCTCCCTGCTGAGGCCCCGACCGCCCCGCCGGGGTGAAAGCCGCTCGCCTCTTGGATCTGCCAGAAAGGCAGTGAGAAGGACTCGGGAAGTCCCGGTTCTGAAACCGGCGCGGCTCCTTCACAAAATTCCCCCGGGAAGTCTTGGTCCCGGAGAGGCCTCCGGGAATGCCCGCGGCAAGGCTCCGGCGTGCGGGCAAAGTCGAAGGGGCACCTTCGCTGCCTCCTCGACCTTTCCCTTCGCTACTCCGAAGGCTGCCCCGGCGGAGGAACAAACGGCGATTTATATATCTTTATTTCTTTGCGGGGGTTTTAAAAAAACACCCGTATTTCAAGGTCGAAAATATTAACGATGCCGCGTTTATGGAAATTTTGGTGCGTGGCCGATTTTGCTTCTGATTCGGATTTTTCCCTGCAGTTTTAAAACTCGTACAATGCAGGAATTATGTTGATTCGTAAAGAAATAAAAGATGCGAGGGCAAAAACGGGTGGAAAATCCAGAATCTCCGTCACGCTGGTTCCCTCCCCCCCCCCCCACGCATTACTGTATTAAAAAAACCAAAAAAATCAAAGAGAATCAATCTCGGGTTTTGAACTTTGAAATAAAAAATAGAATAGGCGATTGCACACAAAGGTTAAGTAGTATATAACCAAGCTAACTTTCTACACCCTTGGCTTTTACTTCGCCTTAGCTAACCACAGGCTTATAAAGAAACGAAAATGAATCTGTTAAAATTAAAATATATATATATATAGAGAGAGAGAGATTGGAAAAACAGGGAGGACGTTATCGACCAACAAAATGCATTTTTTCAAAAACGTTGGGAAGCTTTATTTTTCTGAAATTTTCCACGATTTTTTTTTTAAAAAAAAGATTATGTACAATGACTCACCTTGCTTCATGTCTTGTTCATCACTTAAGGAACAAAACTGACTAGTTCTAGATTTAATTCAGTGGGAAACGAGATCAGATTTGCAGACCGATTTTCAGGTTGGAGCCACCAGTTAAAACTAAAAAAAACAGTGACTCATTATCTTTAGCACCTTCTACCATTTCTTTTTTTCCCCTAATGGAGGGATTTTGCTTCCTATGAAGTATATATCTTGCATTCGATACAATGAAAAGTCAGGAACAAGAAATAGGGTTGGAAACCAAAGAAAATGAACTCTGCAAGGTGCAACTGCTCTGGGTTAGGAAGAAGCAGGTGCAATCCTCTGAATTATTAATTCCCTGATCTTTTTTTTTTTTTTTTTTTTTGCATCTGTTGCCTTTTAATACTCTGTAATGTGAGTTATCAAAGGTGCTTTGAATTATTCAGAATTTGAGGTCTTGGGAGAAATTGCTTGCCGGCTTGTAACTTTAGAGGCAACATCTGCAAAAGGTGAATCAGATAAATGAAGGAAATAAGCAGATACTTCGAGAGGTGGAGGGGGGGAGAGAGAAGGAGGCAAGGAAGGCGATCCGAAACTCCCACCGACTTCCACTTCTCTGACACGGAGCACAGAACCGTGGCAGTCGATGAGGGGCGAAACACATTCGTGTTTCCAGTACAGGCTGATAAATAGCTACCAAGCGGACGTAACGGAGGACGGTTCAAACATCCTTGAACGGCTGTCTCTAGAAAGGAGAGGAAAAAAAACTTAATTTGCCAAAGGATTGGGATCGATAGAGGGCAAGAAGAGTTTCCACTAAGTTCAGAGACCATAAGTCAGTATCACAAAGGGGAGGGGGGGAAGGAGGGAGAGAGAGAGACTGGCAAAAAATGCAAACAGGTCATTTTTCCAGCCAGCCTCCGAATCCGCTTCAACTCCTCCCGTCGGGTGGAAAAGAAGCCCAGGTGGGTTTGCCTACGGGAAGGTTTGGAGTGGTCGACGAGGTTTCTCTTGGTATCCACCTGCTTGGCCCTCTCCTCGTAGCCATTAAGATCTCTGGAGATCGAAACCGCCCTTGGGACCCGTTTCCCTTCCAGAGCAGCAGCAGAAGCGCTGTAGATTTCATTCGAGGAGGAGATCAGCCGAAATGGAGGTCGCGAGGTTAACTGGGTTGAATAATCAAAAGCGAAGAAACGGAGAACAGAAGAGACTCCGCTTCTCAGTTAGCTGGGCGGGGAGTAAAGTCGGATTTAAAAATCGCCTTCCTTGAAATCCTTTGCTTCTCCGCCTTCAAATCCTACTAGATTTTAGGCTTAAAGGATCGAAAGAGGGTTGAGGGGTTGTCCGAAGAGGCTGTTTTAAAAAATGTTTGAAAAAGACTTTTTAAAATAATAATAATAATAATAATAATAATAATAATAATAATAATAATAATAATAATAATAATAATAATAATAAGAAATCAAACCATCCGCCGGCATTGGTTGGTTTCAATATCTGGAGAAAAAAAAATTTTTTTCCCGGGAAACGAGAAGGTAAATAAGTCCTATTAACAGCAACAAGAGCAGTTAGTAGTAGTAGCGGCAGCTGGTGGAAAAAAAGCATTTAGGAAATAACCAGAAACGTCATTCACGGGTGGAAAAACGAGTCTTTGGATTTCGGATTTTTTTTTTTTTTTTGAGAGGGTCGCTTCCCTCGAGGGGCGCGGGTCCCACTTGGCAGCCTCAGTCTCGCCCGGCTTCTTGCTGGGCACTTGGGGGGGGGGGCAGGAAGGCCGAGGAGAAGGAGAAGCGCCCCCCACCCCAGACTGGAAAGAGGGTCTTTGCGTCAAGCGGCAAAGAGACTTTGTCCCCCCCACAATCTTGGTCCCAGAACTGCTGGCAGAGTGACCCCCCCCCAATAAACACAACCCCAATCCGGCTTCCAGCTCGGCCGAACTGCCCCGACTAATGCCTTTCTCTCGTCTTTTTTTTCCCCCCCTTTCCCCTTCCCCGCTCGCCTGCTTTTCTGTCTTTCCGTTCTCTCTCCCCAGCAGGGCACGGGGGTGTCAACCAGCTCGGGGGGGTGTTTGTAAACGGCAGGCCCCTACCGGACGTGGTGCGGCAGAGGATCGTGGAGCTGGCTCACCAGGGCGTGCGGCCTTGCGACATCTCCCGGCAGCTCCGGGTCAGCCACGGCTGTGTCAGCAAGATCCTGGGCAGGTATGAGCGGGCGGCGGGGGCGAGAAGGGAGGAGGTGGGGGGGAGGTCTGCTGCTCGGCTGCCCCCTCGGGGTCCCTCGCCCTGCCCGGGCCCGGCGGGCCCCCCCCCCCCAACCACCACCACCCCGCTCCTTCCTGCCGCTTTCTTTTGTCTGGCCTGTCTCGACACAGGGACCTGCGGTGGGTTCGCAAAGAGGGGGAAAAGCCCGACGAGCCCGGGGACAAACCGAGCGCCGCCCTGCTTGCGGTGAGACCAGCCGGCAAGCATCCCCTCCCCGCCTCCCAGCTAAGCCAGGCCGGGCCCTGCTTTCTCTCCAGCCGCAGGTCAGCAGGAACCCGGCCGCAGCGCCGCCGCCGCCGCCGCCGCCGCCAGAGAGCTCAGCTAGGATGGGAGTGGGGAGCCGCCAAAAGGAGACCGACGGCCCGGGGGGGGCAGAGCCCGAGCCCGAGGCCGGAGAAGAAGAGTCCCCCCCTCGAAGGCCAAGCGGCCTTCTCTGACCTCGGGGTCCCTTTCCGGCCTGTCTCAGCCTCTTGGGCCCTTACCTAGGGCCTAGCCGGCCTGGCCAAGGCGAGAGAGGCGGGGGAGCCGGGCCTTCAAAGCGTGGCCCGGGCAGAAAAGCGGGCGGGTCGGCGAGGTGCTGGCGGGGCTGCGGCGGGGAACCGAGGTGCGGCGATGGGAGCGCCACCTGAGCCCGGCCTCTTGCCTCCCCCCTTCCTCCCCCACAGGTATTACGAGACCGGGAGCATCAAACCCGGCGTGATCGGTGGCTCCAAGCCCAAGGTGGCTACCCCGAAAGTGGTGGATAAAATCGCCGAGTACAAAAGGCAGAACCCCACCATGTTCGCCTGGGAGATTCGCGACCGGCTCCTGGCGGAGGGCATCTGTGACAACGACACCGTCCCCAGCGTCTCCTCCATCAACCGGTAAGTCGCCCACCTTTGGGCCCTCCCGCAGGACGCTCCATCCAGACAGGGCTACAACCCTCCCCACCCCACCCCATGCTCTTGGGAGCCAAGTTCTTGCCACCCCGAGAAAGGCGAAGGGCGGGCATAGGAAGAGCCCTGGGGTGAAAGCCGAGCAGGGATGCCCAAACTGGCCAAGGCAGGTGGTAGGGTGAATTCCTCCTTGGTGATTTCCTCCTCTGGGCAGAGTACGGAGAACGTCTGTGGGGCTTTGGGGGGACAGGCGGGCAAGGAGGACAAAGAATTGGGGTGGCTGCCTGCATGGCACTGCCGCTCGCTCAAGGCCCCTGTGCTGTGACTGTTGGTGGAGGTCTGCAAGGGGACAGAACCATCGCTGGTTGCTTGCTTGCTTTGACTGTCTGAATCTCTGAGCATTCACTCTCTCCATCCGATCCGCTTCTGCCTGTCTAGGATTTCCGATGCAAAAATCCTTCTTGAACCAAAGCCTTGGGGGTGGGTCTGCTCTTCCTCTATAGGATTTGGCCAGGCCTGCATCCACACAGCTTCCCCAACCTTCACTGGGGCTGAAACACATGCCTGGGACTGATCCAGGCAACGGAGCCCGTAATTTAGATTTCCATGTGCTTTACAAGGTGATGCTGAGAAAGGAATTGTGCCACCTGTGCCAGGCAGATGTACAAAAACGCCCCGTGGAAAGAGCAGAGTAGTGCTCTGGTCTATTCTGTGCACTGGTCTGGAAGAGAAACAGACGGGGGTTTGGGGGGGGGGAGAGGCACAGAATGGTTCTTTGGACAGACACATAATTAACGATGCTTGAAAAGTGGGAGATGTCACCTATCTATAACCCATTCTCACAAATGCTGAGCTGTCACTAATTACAAATGAACAAATGCAGGGCTGTATATTTGTTTTGGGCTTTTACATTTAGCACTTTTCGTGGAGAGCAAACGTTCCCAAAGCTTTTTTTTTAAAGCAGCTAGGAACAACCTATAACCATCTACAATGGATTATCTTTTTCGGAATACATAAACTGAGATTTGGGTACCTTCAGAGCAGTGAATTATGGAATGAGCAGCTGCTGCGAGTATGCCATATTATAAATCTCTGTGTCAGAAAAAAAAAGTGGCCCTATAAAGATATTTCGATTCAGACAGACACGACAGCCGACACTTCCATTTCAACAGCTGTTTAGTTCAATAGTTATATAATAGTAAATTCAGCACTTTTTAAAAGAACGAAGCCCATGTGCATCAAAAGTATAGAAACCGTGGTGTCTTTATGTAAAAAAGATTGTTCTTTGTTCTTACAAATAATAGACGTTTTGTAAACTGGCAACCTCGGTGGCTTTTTATACAGTAGTTTAGGGGGGGGAAATGATGTGGGAATAATCCCAAATCATCTGAAAATAACAGGTGAAATGAGCAAGGGAGCCTCCCTTGGCGAAAAAGAGATGCCTCCTCAATAGGATGGCCCTTGGTAATATATGGCTATGTTATCCCACCAAATTATCCCAGTGTGTGCTATCAATATTAAAATAGCCATTAGGTTATGAACGGGAGTAAGTTCAGACTGGCTGACTGATTATGCACCTTCCTTAAAGAGGCTCCACCTGTCTCAGAGATGGAAATAATGGGAGTAGCATGGCGAGCCGTTTGCGAAGCAGCTGTAGAGAGCTGGAAAAAGAGAGAAATGTAGGTTGGGGAAGGGGGTGCGGGTGGGGGGCTCAAGGCCTCAGAACTAGGCTTCTGGTAGAAAAAAAAGGAGACGCCACTTCTCAAATGTTTTCCTGGGCTACTGCAGCAAAAATAAAGAGCCACCTTAGGGATCTGCTTGGGTGGCAAAAGTGTCCTGGGTTGTGGAGAGGTTGGCGGGGGGGGGGGGGGGAACCGAGTAATTTATCCTCTCTCCAGGAGTGACACCCTAGCATCATACCCTAGCGTAGTAAAGACCACATTCGGTACAGTGTGAGAATCCTCTGCTGTCACTGAGATAATTATTTTAAATCAAAGGATAGATATTTATCTGTGTCAGATAGTCTTGCATGGATCTGTACTGTTAACGTTTGATGGCTCGGTCATTGTATGTTTATCTCTATAAAGATGCTAGCTTGCCTTTAAAAATGTTGACTAGAGTGGCAATTCGCTGGAATAGCAAGAATTTTCCAGATAAACTGCAGCAGCCCAACATCAGGCATGCGGAAACATAAAAAGTAAATACCACAAATTGTTCCTTATAAGCCCAAGGCAGCCATCAAGAATCAGGATTCAATTGGTCTCAGAGTTAAGCCTTTGACTTTTCCACCCATGGCCTAATCTATCCCTGAATATGAGGTAAATATGCCACATTGGGGAGTGTTTTTGTGCTTAAATCTAAGCCAGTGTTTCTTAGGGATACTAGAATCAATATTGGAAGTTTCTGAAATTAAACGAGGAAGAAGATAGTATTTATATAGTCTTGATAATTATAAAGCTGATTTTGGTGAAT
The DNA here is from genome assembly GCF_029531705.1 of Pantherophis guttatus. The sequence continues at coordinate 1,703,481 of NW_026844069.1, forward strand.
ACATACATACACATACATATGTTGTGGTGTGTGTATTTCCTTGATCTCTGCAATCGATAAAAGAAATTGCTCAATTTCTCATGACAGAAAACACAACTCCTGAAATTATATTGTTGGAAATTAAAAAGAAGTAAATAGATTTCTCCCTTGGTAAATATTAGCATTAGGGCCAATAATTATTTTATACCCTGCATATACCATGTAGACTTATAAACAAAGGGATTATTATAGAAAAACATTTAAAAAATTATTGTTTTCATCTTGCCTGAAAATTTATTTTGGATATTTAATTATCTCTTTTTCCTTTCCTAATTCTCAAATACTAAAATAGAGTTATATAAAGAATAATGGTAAGCTGATATGTCAGTACTGAGTTTTACATTCAGTGCCTTGAATCTCATAAACAATATGACATTCTGAATTATTACTCTTAATGTTTGCCTCCAACTTCACTGTAATCTTGTTTTCATATACTTTCTGGATTTAAAAGTTATGTGAATAGAACTGATGACCCAGAGAAGTGGTAGTTTGCTTTTTGCTAGATGTTTTAAAGCCCAGAATCTGGTATGCTTTAATGTGGACTCCTTCACTAAGTAGATGGTTAGATTCAGTGATTTAAATGGCACAGAAATTTAAATTAAACATTAAATACTGATGTACTACTACTTCAAGTTGTCACTAATATGGCTACATTACAATAGGGTATGTTAAAGGAGAAGTTTCCAACATTGCCCCGCACCATTAAAAGAACTATTATTTGGTTTTGCTCCTTTAGTACTTTTATTTCCCCTTCCCTCCTTCCTTTTTTTTCAAAGGGGAAAAAAATGCAAAATTGGCTAAGATGCTTCCTTTCATCCCGTTCCTATTTGTCTAGATACAATGTAATTTCTTTGACAATCAGTGCTCCAAGTATCCCTGGCCACTTTATTCTCTCTGCTGCATACCTGACAGTTTCTTTGTCAACTTTGTTCCTTATTTTTGAAGCAGTGGATGGAGAGTTAAATAAATGCAATTAATGAGATATGTATGGAAAAAGATTGAGCTCTGGTCAAATTAGTCTAACTGGAGGCACTGACATAGGAATATCACATAGCAAACACTTAAAACATGGACGTGTCCTTCTATAAAGAAGTTAAGAGTATTCAGACCTTTTTATCTTAATAATAATAATAATAATTAATTTTATCTTAAGAGAGACGGGAATTTTCTGATGTTGCAAAAATGTAGTTGCATGTGTGTTTTATCAAATGATGCGTCAGGATACTTGGGGGAAGAATCAGTTTTCTGAAAAGGGCAGCTACTGGTGATTAATAGGATAAAATTCCCTCATACCTTAATTGTTTGTCAAACTAGGTGGTAAATTACAGTATAGCAAAAGGAGGCAGATTTTATTGTTACACAGGCAGTATGACACAAACAGATCATCCAAAGAATTTCAGCCCTAGAGATTAGAAATAGCCAGAATGTCATTCAAGTGCTTTAAACAGCGGGAACACTAATTTATAGAGGTTATGTGTAGATTTTCAATATCTTTATAATTTTTTCTGAGTGAATGAATTTCTCACACTCGGAGGTCTTTCGTCTTGTTTCACTGCAGCTATTTATATGATTCTTAAGATCTATCCCCATCTGTCTTCTTCTGACCTTCTAAACAATGGTTTGTTTGGCCATTTTGAAAAGTATAAGGATACCTTAAGCAAGAATAGGGCAGAATGATTGCAGGTGGCATCGCAGGTGGCTGATTTTCTGGAGCTGTGGAAGTTTAAAAAATTGTGCTTTAATTCAGTCTCTTATGTATTCTTGTGAACTGCTAGCAAGGAGAAAAAGTCTGTCTGCAATTTCCCACTTTAAGAATGAAAGTATTTGGCCTGGATATGATCTCTTTATAGAAGCGTTTGGTTGCTATTCTTCCTGTAGGAAATTTTTGCATGGCTACTCCTGATTCAAGTAGAGTTACACACTTCTGAACTATATCCTGTAATTTGGCTTTTAATGGTTAGTTTAATTTGTAGTAAAAAATGGAACCCTTATCTTTTTTTTTTTTGCAGATTATATTTCTATTAAAAGCACAGGAGTAGGCATAATAATATTCATGTAACTACTTTGAAATCTGTTTATTCCTATGTGCATCTGTATCATTCAACATTTGTTCCTTCATAGAATCCAGTACAACTATTTCATGATCACCAAAACCCTGTGACGAATTTCCCTAAAGAAGGGAGATACAAATTTGCTTAAAAACTAGCCAAAATATTCCTTTTCTTCTCATCTTCTTTAGAACATTTCTGACCTACGGTAGAATGAAACTTATGTGGCAATTGTAAGTGATCCATAGGAAAGTAATATGGAATGTTTTTGGTCTGATGCAAGAAAGAAATGTCTTTTTTTTTTCTAAAACGGTATTTCTATTGTCTTAAATTAGAGGTGGGCAATCTATGCAAGATTTTCCTTTCCTTTCCTTTCCTTTCCTTTCCTTTCCTTTCCTTTCCTTTCCTTTCCTTTCCTTTCCTTTCCTTTCCTTTCCTTTCCTTCCTTCCTTTCCTTTTCCTTTCCTTTCCCTTCCCTTCCCTTCCTTTTCCTTTCCTTTCCTTTCCTTTCCTTTCCTTTCCTTTCCTTTCCTTCTTTCCTTCCCTTCCCTTCCCTTCCCACTTCCCCCTTTCCTCTTTCCTTTCCTTTCCCTCTTTTCTTAGCTCCAGGAACTCTTTGCAATCACATTGCTGAAGTTGAATTTCAGCTGTGTAGTTACTGAAAATTATTACGAAACAGTTTCTTGGAAATTTGAGAAAGAAAACGCAAGAGGTGTAGTGGCTAATGAATGTGGTAGACTTAACAAAGGTTAAAAAGAGCAACAAAACCCACTTAGTCTGGGCCTAACTCTCCCCAAAGAAAACATCCATTCCTACCAGTGAACCTGCTTCCACTTCACAAAATTGTTTTGCCATTTTAGTCCTCTCCCATCTAAAGTAAACATTAAGTGTAACCCTTCCAGATACCAAAACGTTGCCCATTCTATGATAGTTTGACTACATGAAAAAAATAATATGACTATTTCTAAAAGTAACAGACTGATTATGGCATATGGCATTATTTACTATTTAATTGTTAACCAATAAGTAAAGATACACTGAAGCACATTATTGTCAGTATTAGCATTTTCAATCATCCTGTTCGTGTACAACACTTTTGTGTTAAATCCCATTATGTCAAAATCACTGTTTATTGCCTGCCTATGTAGCACCCCAGGGCTGGCCGAAAACTCTTCAGACTCTTGACGCAGATGTATGTAAGGCTAAATACATGGGTAGATAATGCCATTGATTTGGTGTGATAGATTATAAAATAACATATCTGCAAATTTACTTATAGAAGTCTATTACTAGAAATTATTAGTGACTTTAGAGAATGATTTTCATTTTACTAGCAACCGACTAAGAGGCTTCCACAGCAGTTCTTATCTCTGTGGCCTCAGAAGTAAATGCCTCTGAATTCAATAGGATTTCTTGTTAAATAATCATAAATTGCAGTTTTGCTCATAAATGTCTTGATTATGTAGCCTTTATTAATGAGGAATCCAAAGAGCAATGGAATAATTCATTTTGTAGAATCAGCTAAATTATAATTAGTGATGTAGCTTTTCATAATTTACAAACCTCGTCTTCAAATTAGCTATTAAACCAAAGGATGCTTTCACTGCATCCTTTACCATTAAAACCTTGGAATAGATGCTTATGAAAGGATCAAGGCGTCCTACTGGATCAAAGCAGAAAATCTAAGCCATCACTCCTGGTTCAAATGCTGAAAATAACAATTGCAGTGACATGCTGATGAAATCCTAGATTTCACGAATAGCAGTATAATGTGAATCTGGCATTAGCCCCGTCATATACGTCCAATTCAGCAGTATAGCTTAAGCAGGATATCAACCAACTTGAGCACTTTCAAAAGTGACAAACCGGCATGCCATGGCATGGGGGAAAATGTTTATGATGCATTATTGAAAACAACACAATAAATAAACCCTAAAGGTTGTCAGACAGGAAATGGCTGCCTAGGGTTCTTTATGGCAAGGAAGTGGTTTCACCTTAAAATTAGGTAAACCACCTTAATGCCTCATGAGATGCAGTTTTATGTTCATCTAAGATACTTAAGGAGAATCTAGACAGCCAATTGTTAGAGCTGTTGTCATGTGCAGTTGGTTGAAATAGCTTGAGGAGTGCTATCCCTTAATTGTCAGCTTTTGAGGGCAACAGAGAGTAATACATAGAACGAGAGCTAGTCACAAATATTTAAAAACCCAAGAGAAAAAAAAACTTTCATATTCCCTAGTTTACCTGTGAATGCTTCCAGTTTCATAAGGTAAAGGTAAAGGTTCCCCTCACACATATGTGCTAGTCGTTCCCGACTCTAGGGGGTGGTGCTCATCTCCGTTTCAAAGCCAAAGAGCAGGCGCTGTCCAAAGACGTCTCCGTGGTCATGTGGCCAGCATGACTAAACACCAAAGGCGCATGGAACGCTTTTACCTTCCCACCAAAGGTGGTCCCTATTTTTCTACTTGCATTTTTTACGTGCTTTAAAACTGCTAGGTTGGCAGAAGCTGGGACAAGTAACGGGAACTCACCCCGTTACGCAGCACTAGGGATTTGAACCGCTGAACTGCCGATCTTTCGATCGACAAGCTCAGCGTCTTAGCCACTGAGCCACCGCGTCCACATAGATTCACATAGGCTGAATCTAATGTGCAAAAGAAGGCTAAATTTTCTGGGAAGGCTCACATCCTAGAGGCTTCCTCTGGAAACCTGGTATATTCTATCTGCCGGTCTTTTACTGCTTTTTTTCCTTTGGAAGAAATGCTGCGAATGGCTTATTGTCCTTGGTTTTATTTACTAATGTCTTAAAATATACAGTACATGATACACTTTCATTTTCTTTTAAAGAATGCCTCCATCCAGATGCATATACATTCTGGCTGAAAACATTTAACGAATGAGACATAATTCAAAAGCATACTTGCAAAATTCCATAGAAACTTTAAAAGCTGATACTTTAAACTCTACCTTTTCAGCTGTATGAAGAGAAGGCAGCACCACCCAGCACTGCTAAATGCTAAGCAGAGGCCCGATGCTGAGTTTATAGAGTTCATTGGGGGGGGGTTTATCTAACTGGGTTGCTTTCTAATGTAGTTTTTTGTGGTACCCAGGTACCCACTGATTTTGCGTTTTTCTATTTTACTTTTTTAAAGTCCTTTTCTCCTGTTTTATCTGTGGATAATATATTTTGTCTTGAAAATTAATAACATTGTCAGGTGGAAAATAATTTTTAAGTCAATACATTAATATCTTTCTTTTTCTTTACATAAAACTACTGACAGTTTTTTTAAAAATACAAAACCCAGGCTTGAAGTTTGGCGATGCTTGTCCTGACCGCTCAGTACAGGTCAAACTAATTTGCAAGCAGAGCTCCTAATTCATGAGGCATTCTTTTTTGGTCTGTTCTTGCCAATTATACATTATTTGGCAAAGCATCTACAGTATTCTTAGAATCAGGACTGAAAGTGAAAACACGGTGAGAAAAATAAGTACAAAGGGGCTCAGGAGAAAAATATCACCCATAACTATGAATATCTGGGAGCTTTTGTAAGAGTTCTTCTGTGCGATTTTCTCTCCAAATATTTCTTTCCGAAGAGATTGAGGGCCAGTGTGCAAATTCTACTAGGATATGAAAGAAAACGAATAGAACATTATCTGCTTCGGCCACACAACTCCAGGCCCATTCATTCAGATTTCTCAATACTGTATTCCATGCCCATAACTTGAAAGTTAGACTAAGACTGCGATTCAAACAATGGACATGAATGTGTGAATAAAGGATCTAGCCAAAATCTGAAAATTAAACACAAGAACAATAAAAAAAAAAACCTTCTCAACAATAAAAAAAATAAACTTCCAAGAACAGAACACGGGAAAACAGTGCCAGATAATGTTTTTTTTTTTTAACAGCTAAAGAACTTTTTAAAAATATCCATGTCATCATTGGCCTAACAAGCACAGGTTTAGGTTTTAAACGTTGCAAAGTTGCAAGGTATGTGAAGTTTTTGAAAAAAAAACTTTCTACTTACAGGCACAACTGTTTTAAGCAGGACCTCAATTAAGAAGGTGTCACTTAATTAGCTATTCCAGATAAAGTGCTTTACTTGGTTTCACCCAGCAGGGGGCTTGTTCGGAAAATATTTTGGCATTCCTCCTTCATTCTAGGAAGTGAAGAGTTCCAGATCCACAAGACCAAGTTCTAAGATAAAAGGTATGCAGATCTTTCCTAAAGAATTCCATTCAGGTTATTGTTTTGTGTGACAACAATACCTTGCAACAAAAAATGCATACTGGATCCAACAAACGACAATCCCTTTAAAATCCCCTCTGATGCTACTATCTATTCAGTTGAGTTTGACCCTTGGCCATTCTATGGGCCAGGTCTCACCACGTCTTCTGATCTTGCGCTACTTTTTTGAGTTTTTTCTATGCTCTTGACTGGTGTCAGCTTTGATGGTGTTCAGTGATGGTGTTCTTTCACGGCCCAGTTTCAAACCTCCGGCCTGGTAAAAATCACTAATTCTTCCAAACATCATTGCTTTCTCCAGCAAATTCCCCTGTATGACATGGCTAAAGCAAGTGAGACACAGTTTTGTGATTTCACCTTCTAAGTGACCTGTCGGTTGTTATGTGCTCCAGTACTTAAAATCCCTACTAAGTAACTGTTTCTTGGTATCTTAGAGGTACCAGTATCTTAAAGTCAATTAGAAAAAATAATAATAATTGAACTGTTCTCCTGGTTAAATTTCCCAGTAATTTTAAAGAAGAAGTTTCCCATCTAAATGATAAAAATACATATGCAAAAGTAAAGAAAAACCAGCAAGTCATGTGGAATTAAAAATAAACTAATACAGCAGTTCTTGTCTATAAATTTACAAGAAAAGTTAAAGATTAAAAAAAAAAAGGAAAATAAAATCATCAGAAAGGAACAAGCCCTGTGTCTGAACATGTTCAAATGCTTTTTCCTCTAAGGTTTTTCATGATAAAATATTTTTTATCAGTGCTGTCCCTTGGCTTTAGAAAGCAAAAGAAATTTTGTAATCAAAGTCAGCTTCCAGAGAATGCCCTTACATCTAAGCTCTAAGCAGTCTCTATCCCCTCCCACCTCTCAATCGGGGGTGAAATGCTCCCGGTAGCAATGGCGGCGGGTGGTTCAGAGAACCGGTAGAAAAAATCCCTGTCCCCCGCCCCATGCCCAGCTGAGCCGCGCAATCCTCAGAGGCTTTTTAAAAAACTTTCAAAAGCATTTTTTTGGCTGAATTTTTTGTTTTTTACTTTTAAAAGCATTTTTTCGGCCGAAGAGGCTGTAGAAAAAATGCTTTTAAAAATAAATGTAAAAAAAGCCTCTGATGATCACGCGGCTTAGCTGGGATCGTCAGAGGCTTTTAAAAGCATTTTTTTTACAACCTCTTAAGGTTGTAGAAAAAAATGGTTTTAAAGGAAAAAAAAAAGTTGGCCACGCCCACCCACTCACATTACCCCCCTCCCACCAAGCCACGCCCACAGAACCAGTAGTAACAAATTTTACATTTCACCACTGCCCTCAATAATCTTAATTGCCACATTGGTACAACACTTGAAAAGAAACATGATTTTTACTGGACTAAATGAAATACTTTCCATTGGTTGGGTAATATTTTATATACGGGTAGGGTGGCAGCAGTGGTGGTATTCAGCCGGTTCGGACCGATTTGGGCAAACTGGTAGTGGCGACCTGCCCCGGTACTATGCCGTCCTATTTAGCCATGCCGCACGCATGAGCAAAGCACATGCATGGAAAGCCACGCACATACGCGGAACATTTTCGGTGAGCGGGAAACTGGTGATAAAATTATGTGAAACCCACCTCTGGGTGGCAGGAACTGCTTTTTCTCTTTGCCCTATGAAAATTTCCACACCACACCACGCACAAAGCAAAGTTGCCTAGGAAGACAACCTTCTGTTGGCCCCCAAATATTAGGCATAGCTGGATACCGCATTTTAAACAGAGGCAAGCAAATAGATCTGACAGTCAGTTTACAGACTTTCAGAGGTAGTTTCCAAAACAAGGAGCTAAATAGTAATTGCCTCTCCAGCCTAAAAGAAGAGTTGCTTCTAGTTTTTTGCAAGTGGGAGACAGAAGAGGAGAATTTGAACACTGCTTTTACCATAAACAGAGATAGATTTTTGATACATTACAATCACTGGAATTCTTTCACAATAGCCTTTTAGCTTTTCTATAGTAAATTTTACTTGCCAAAAGTTTTTGGGTTGTTGCGTTAATTCAGTCTGATAAATATTTTCAGAAAAGGGCTGCTTAGGGGAAAAGTGTGAAGAAAGTTTGAATGATTTCTGTTTATGTTTAAAAAGGGATTGCTGAGGAATAATGTTAATGTCTTTTTAACATTAACATTATTTAAAAGAAAAGAGTGGTAAAAATTTGATCTAATGATTAATTCTACCCTGTTTTCCCCAAAATAAGACATCCCCTGATAATAAGCCCAATCGGGCTTTTGAGCACATGGCAATAAGGCCAAGCGCTTATTTCAGGGTTCAAAAAAAATATAAGACAGGGTCTTATTTTTGGGGAAACACGGTAATAGGTTTCAAAGTTGAGAGTTCCCTGTGCGCATCAAAATATTGCTTAAATAGTCATGGGAATTAGAAAGTGTCATCACTGATTCCTGAATATAATATTGATGGAGGTTGAAAATTGTGGGAAAACTGAGTTACTTCTTTTTAAAAACTTCCTGTATTTTACTTAACTTTAAAGAACTGATTTAAGAGAATGGGAAATAATGCTGGAAGTTTATTCATTTATTTTTCATTTTTCTTATACCACTACAATCTAGAGTGAAAATCTGCTGTTATGTTGTTATTTTAACCACCGTAGTTTTGATTTAATTGTAACAAGGCCAGTTACACATCTCTGTAGAACTGTACCACTATGAAGTGGTCAATAGCAGAGGAAAAGAGCAAACAGGATGAACTAGCAGTAATTTGATATCTACCTCAATCTTGAGCTTTCTTATGCTTCTTCTAGTATTGCAAATATGTAGTTGACAGGACTTACAGAAGATTCATGGCAGTGGTGAAATTCAAAATATTTTCCTACTGGTTCTGTGAGTATGGCTTGGTGGGCATGGTAGGGGAAGGATACTGCAAAATCTCCATTCCCACCAGTGGTGGGTTTCAAATTTTTTTACTACCGGTTCTGTGGGCACGGCTTGGTGGACGTGGCAGGGGAGGGATACTGTAGAATCTCCATTCCCACCCCACTCCAGGGGAAGGTTACTGCAGAATTCCCATTTCCTCCCAATCAACTGGGACTTGGGAGGCAGAGAATAGATGGGGGCAGGGCCAGTCAGAATTTTTACTACCGGTTCTCCAAACTACTCAAAATTTTCACTACCGGTTCTCCAGAACCTGTCAGAACCTGCTGAATTTCATCCCTGATTCATGGGCTTTCATCTCTTCCTCAGTTTTCCCTTTTCCCAGAATTTCCTGGTTACTAAGCATGCTCTGTTCTTCTGAAGCACTATTCATTTCAACACTTTTTCATTTGTCCATAAATTCTGTTCTTTTTGCAAAATATTCATAGCAACTTCCCTGTATATTCCCATGTCCATCAGCCAAAAGCAAAGCCAGTTTGCCCTAATAAAGTGTTATATATACTTTGAACAATTGGCTGTGATACTCTCCTGAGATTTTTTTCTCTAGTCTTCAGTGATTTAAAATCAATTGCTTGGCTCTTGACACTTTTTTTTCCTAAATCCATTTCAAGTTAGGAAGAAATGGAAATAAAAACAGAGTTACATTATCTTTAATGTCACTATAATACATTTCTTAAAAAATACCAATAAAGCTAGAAAAGATGTCCGTAAGAACAAAATGATCAGAGACTTAGAACTCCTCCTAAGAAGGAGAAGCTTTAGTATTTTTAGTTTAAAGAAAATGGATGGGACATCAAGAAGGTTTAAACATCATAGACAGTATTGAAGACAGAGGACAGGGAGAATATAATTGCCCTATCTCCTAATACAGTGACCCAAGGTCACTCACTTGGCAGGAGGTAGAGAGTAACAAGAACAAGTGGTTTTTCATGTAAACCATAATTAGTAGGGCTGTGCAGGCAGCACTTAGGATTCAAAGGCAAAAAGATGTTTCAGTGCATAGGGTCATACTTTGGGGGCCAGTTACCTCCTTGGAAGTAACCATGCTCTAATCTTTCTCTTGTCTCATCCCTGGTCCATGAGTAAATCAGCCATAAATTTTCATTAGCTATGTCAGCACAAATATTTTTTCCAGGGGTGAAATCCAGCAGGTTCTAACAGGTTCTGGAGAGCTGGTAGCGGAAATTTTAAGTAGTTCGGAGAACCGGCAAATGCCACCTCTGGCTGGCCCCAGAGTGGGGATGGAATGGGGATTTTACAGTGTCCTTCCCCTGGAGTGGGGAGGGAATGGGGATTTTGCAGTATCCTTCCCCTGGAGTGGGGTGAGAATGGAGATTTTGCAATATCCTTCCCCTACCACGCCCACCAAGCCATGCCCACAGAACCAGTAGGGAAAAAATTTGGATTTCACCCCTGATTTTCTCTCTTCTGACAACATTCAATGGCAACCTCAGGATGTATAAATTCTGGTGCGCTGTATGCAGAGTGTGCATAGAGGGGTGGGATTCAGAGGGTTCGGACCAGTTCAGGTGAACCGGTAGTTACGGCCAGCGGCTGGGCCCACCCACCATCCCCGACACTATCTCATCTTTTACAATTGCTGTTTTTTTGATGCAGTGCGCATGTGCGCAAGGTGCACGCATGAGCGAAGCAAGAGTGTGCGCATGTGCTCACATATTCGATTCTGGGCGAACCGGTTGTTAAATTATATGAAGCCCACTTCTGGCTGTATACCATATTCTTCCAGCCTTTATCTTCTCCATTAAATCTTTTTTTCTGGAGTTGCTTTCTAACCTGTCATTTCCATGTTCCAGAACTTTCTAGTTTGATCCCATCTTCTTTCCAATGTCAACAACTGAGAACAGAGCTTCATTGTTTCATCTGAGGAAGAATATATGGCACTTATTGTCAGTTTTCCTGCAATTGTTAATGAAGCCAGAGGGTGGTTGCCCAGGAGCGAATCATTTCAGTTCTCCTCACGTAGCTAGTTGCACAGCCATGCTGTCACTTTCCTTTCTAGAATTATTTCAGCCTTGGTGGTTTTCCCACTGGTTTCTTTACTACCCATGATTTCATTTTAACTTGGGAAGTGGCCAAATGGGCTGTGTGAGGAAAGGGGAGACCAATCAGTCCATGCAGAATCCAGAAGTTTAACCTTCCTCATTCCTGCTGCAATGTCCCTGACGGGTGGATGTTATCCCAGCAAAGTGGGGATCTGCTGAAAAGGGAGGGTAGCAAAGTCAGAGAAGAAAACCAACAATCTTATCTCTCACAAGTTGTTTTTGTTGTTAGTTGCAAAGTAATGTCCCATGGACAACGTTCCTCCAGGCCTTCCTGTCAGTGGTGAAATCTAAAATTTGTTACTACCGGTTCTGTGGGCGTGGCTTAGTGGGAGGGTGGTAATGTGACTGGGTGGGCATGGCCAATTTTTTTTTTACTTTTAAAACCTTTTTTACATGTAAAACCATGTAAAAAAATGCTTTCAAAAGGCTCTGACGATCCCAGCTGAGTTGCCTGATCGTCAGAGGGTTTTTAAAAAACCCTCTGCCGATCAGGCAACTCAGCTGGGATCGTCAGAGCTTGGCTCATCAGACGCATTTAAAAGAAAAAAAGCCTCTGATGATTGCCCAGCTCAGCTGGGCATGGGGGGCGGGGGCAGGGATTTTTGCTACCGGTTCTCCGAACTGCCCGCCGCCATCGCTACCTACTCGCCTGAGCCAGTCCGAACCGGGAGATTTCACCCTTCTTCCTGTCCTCTACCATCCCCCGGAGTCCATTTAAGATCATGCCAATTGCTTCAGTGACTCCATCCAGCCACCTCGTTCTCTGCCGTCCCCTTCTTCTTTTGCCCTCAATCTTTCCCAGCATTAGGCTCTTCTCCAGTGAGTCCTTCAAATCAGGCCACATCATCTGATTCAGAATGGACACAATAGAAACAGGATAGGAATTGGCAGTGGGGTTGCAAATGCTACACCAGCATTGTTTTGTGCTGTATAAGTAGTCTGTGATAAGATTGAACAGTGCCTATGTTCTCTGCCATAACAGTCATGAAATGGAATCTCATCCACGTCTGTATATTATGGTACATTAGTAAAGTTAACTGCTTATACATCGCTAAATACTTAGGTTGTTTCGGCATCAGTCATAAAAGTATTCCATTTTAAACAAGAAGCAAAACTTGAGGAAATGATTCCTGAAGTACTGACAGATTAGCGAAAAAATATTCTTGAAAAAGTAATGTTGAATGGATATTGTGCAGGTAGGAAAAGTTTGCAATATTAATAGTGAATGCACTATTCTTCAGATTGAAGTCTTGATGTACCACCAGTTTTGATTCCAGATGTCCACAGGTTGTATCCACAAGTGTGGCCTGTGGGTTGACACAGAGGTTGCTTTACCTAAACAGTGTTGCCGTAATCACTGACCTAAAGATTACTGAGCAAGTACGAAGATCCCTGGTTGTTTTCTAGTAATGTCTTTGTAGCACATAGAATATTGGTGTTTCATCACACCTCTCTTTATATGAGTGTCAGAGGGGGAAAAAAACGATGAGAAAGCTTTCCTGACCATTTAGCCCTTTATTGAATAATATTTTTTTTCCCATTAATTGCAGTATTTCCTGTCAAGGATGGATATTTCTCTCCAAGCACTCATACACGAACCCTTTGCCTTGCTTTAGTTCCCACCCCACTTCCCAAAATAAACAGGATATTTCTTCTTGCTGCTGTAAGGCATCTTCCACTCCTGAGCACACAGTTTATGTTTCTTTAATGATCACACTATTTCTGCCAGGATCACAGCTAGAGTCACTGTAGCTAAGGGAGGTGTGTGTGTGGGGAGAGGGAGGGCGGGGAGGAAGGATGTTCACTATATAAACAGCCTTCCTTAAAGGGCTCATTTCCAAAGGATACCACCACTTCTTTTCACAATCCCATCAGAGAAATGAAAAAGAGGCTAGGGTAGCACCACACACACACACACACACACAAAATCCATAACTAAATAAATAAATATATAGCATCCTAACCAAATGGAGAACTCAATAAAACAATCACTTCAAATATGAGAAGATATAAATCTTAGGCCTGCACAGGTAACCCCTCTCAATTGCTTTTATTATCACTCAGTCCAGCTCTATTTATTACAGCTGGTGGCCTGTGTGAAGGATGCCGCGTAGAGGGTGGTCTCCCTTTGCAACCCTATCCCCTGGAGAGGCACAATCAGCCCATACACTGGCAGATTCCACAGGGAGGGAGGGAGGGGGGGGGAGCAGACGTTGACAAGCCCATCTGTCTGCGGGAAAACCAATCAATAACTTTGTAACAAGAGCCCTTGTTGCCGTGAAAAGGACAACAAGAGTGTTGGATGCTGCTGGACCACGGCTCTGTGTACGCTGAAGAACAGTGCCTGTATTTGCACAGATAGACACAGAGGGGGGAAAGACGAAAAAGGAATACATGCAGCACTCACTTGCACCTTTAAAAAGCTGCATTTCACCGGCGAAGCCATTCCTTCTCAAGTTGTTTGGTGGTGCCTTGTTTTGAGTGGATGTTAGAAAATATATGAAATGCCATCGTTTCAAAGATACCTGCCAGATTGATAGACTTTTAGTCCGGCTCCCTGTTTGCATGCTATGCATCTTCTAAATTGGAACATAGGCCCAAGGAACAGCTATGGCTCTGGCTCCTTAGATTCATGTGTGAGCACAAGAGTTAAATTTGCCTTCGTGAATTGCACCCAGAGCCCTTCTCCTTGAGCTGAATAGAAATTTTTTGAGAGACAGTTTAGTGTTGTTGTTGTTGTTGTTGTTGTTTTTTAGCTGAGCCTCAGGGCACTTCCCCCCCCCAGACTACTTCTTCAATAATTGTACAGATGCTCTTCAGCTGTTGCAGTTGTTCTTTTTGTGGACAAATCTGAATCATTTTATCAGTGGAAAATATAGTCTCTCTCAGCAAGTGGGGGAATTAGCCTCACTTGCTGAGCGTGGTTACGCGTGTAGGGTGTGTGCTGTCTGTGCATGCATGGGGTGTCAAAAAACATGGGAATATACGTGTGCGTGTGCCATCTACACATGCGTGCAGCGTCAAACAAGAAGGGAATTCGCTCTTGCGCACCATCCATGCATGCGTGTTCTATCAAAACCACAGCGATATAGGACAGGATTGCTCCGGAGCAGGTGGGCAGGGGCGGGGGCGGGGGCGGGGGCGGGCCCACCCCCACCTGCAGGTTGCTACTACCAGTTTGCCCAAACTGGTCTGAACCTGCTGAATATCACCTCTGGTGTGGTTGCACTACTATCTTAAGGGTGTGGTTGCACTACTATTTCAGGAACCTACTAGCTGTAAGGTATGCTGTCGCTCTAGCACAAAATCCAGAGCATTTCTCCTCCCACATTTTGCATTATTTTATCTATCTATTTCAAATCTTTTTAATCCAATTTTATTTTATTTTTTTTGTCCTTATATTTCTATATATTAAAAAAAGAGAGACAATACTTCCTCCTGTTTTACTCTGTTACATTCATTTTCCAAAATGGGGTGGAAGAAGGGGAAGCTTTTTATGAAACAGTTAGGAACCACTACCTTAGCAAGTTAGCCTATACAAATGAAATATTTTTTTCTCCTGAAAATTAAAGATGAAAGCACGTTCAGTGTCTGGAAATTCTCAAAGGGAGGAAAGCCCACAGAGGTCTCCTCAGTGCTGCCATTGCAGTTTCTTTTTCTTTTTTTTCCTGGGTATCTGGCCTACGCTGGATACTGGATCCCACTTGGTGACCTGCCGGGGCACCAGTCCCCGCAGCAAGTGGTTCCCACACAGGCTGAAGCTATGCCTTGACCTGCGCCATTTCGGACAGGGCCCCTTTCGGAGCCCTGCCCTGGACGAATCCTGGGCCAGCACTGACAGTGTCCTGAGGGGTCTAATCCCCAAGAGAGGCCGCAGCTGGAAGGTGGCGCCACACTCATCATCACTTCCCCTCCTGACGTAGCTTCGGGTAGCGCGGATGATGGTTGCGGCATCGACATCCCCACCAATCGAGGATCCGACCTGCTGATTTCTCAGCAGCTGCCTCATTACCACCATGAGGCGGAATCTTTCGGTATGGCCTCTGGTAGGCGGTAACACTGGCCGGGGGCCCTCTGAGGGCAAGTCGTTAGTCCTCGGATTAGATGGGCTGGAATGCCTCTCTATCCGCGGTGACCTGTTCCTCATCGGAACCCCTGCCATTGCAGTTTCAAGTTCAGGCAAAAAATGCCAGAGGAGAATAATCTTCCAGAGTCCCTGATGTTCTCTGATATACAACAGCATTTGCTAAATTGTTTATTTTCCCATTGACAAATACACAATTGTAACAAGTTAAAAGAATAAAGTATGCATAAAATTATTGGTATATATAAAAAAGGTTAAGACCCTAACATTACCTTAAACTATGCAGATATGT
Organism: Pantherophis guttatus; assembly: GCF_029531705.1. The sequence continues at coordinate 1,719,158 of NW_026844069.1, forward strand.
CATGTGCCTTGTTCTTCAGCCACAGAGGAATATATTTCAACTTTCCAGACAATATATTACCCATAGAAAAGGCACAAACAACATTATTTTCCTTTTTTATAGCGGGCAAATAATCCTAAAACAACTGTTTAATACTCCATAATTCATAACCAAGAGTTTGAATCAAACATAGAAATGAATGAAATACATATACACACATATACATACATACATACATACATGCACATGCGCACGCACACACACACATTGAAAATAATAGTAAATCTAATATAAACTAAACTTAAAAGAAGAGAGTAAAAGATGCAAGGACAAAGAAAAAAGAAGGAAAGGAGAAGAAAGAAAAAAGTACTAATATAATTAAAAGAAAATAAAATATATAACGAAGTGATTTAGTGACACTTGGCCCCTTCTAATATTACAAACAATGATCTCTTCATCCTATTCCCCATCTCTAGGCAAATCTATAAAACATAATCTTTTCAGTCAGCAGAAATCCTATAAAGGGTCACCAGAAGTAATATCACATCTTGTTTTAACCTTGGTCAAATAAACCAAATTTATATCCCTTCCTTATACTTCTAATAGTCTTAATTTATTTCATTCAAATGTTGTAGGACTTGTTTTCTCTTCATTTCTTCTTTGTCCCATCTCACAGAGTTATTTAAGTTATTTAAAACTTTATAGAATCTCTCTTGTAAATCCAGTAGGAAAAAATGTACTAGTCATTCTTTTGTTTTATCAAATGGAGTCAGAAATTAGTAGTCACAATATCAACAATGTCAGTAATGATGTCTACTTTTATGGATAGACTGTCTAGAGCACGGGTGTCAAACTCGCAGCATCACATTGCCGCCATGTGATGTGTTGAGATGTTTTTTCCCTTTGCGAATCTGGAGTGATCCCATTAGTTAGATTTTGGCCTGCCTGTATGCAGATTGAAAACCCGTGGTGGCACAATGTTTGGAATGCAGTACTGCAGGCTAACTCGCTGTTCACTCCAGGAGTTCGATCCTGACTGGCTCAAGGTTGACTCCGCCTTCCATCGTTCCGAGGTCAGTAAAATGAGGACCCGGATCGTTGGGTGCAATTATGCTGACTCTGTAAACTGCTTAAAGAGGGATGTAAAGCTCTGTGAAGTGGTATATAAATCTGTTGCTATTATTTCTTTGCCCAATTTGCATCATCCCCCTCCCTGCAACAGTATTCATTATATCTGGTCCGAATCACACAAACATTGATAATCCTGTGGGAGACCTTGATTTTGCAACCTTGACAATGACTGCCTATCTGAGGCGTGGACCAAAACGTCTTTCTGAAATCATAACACTGTAGCTTGTCTGAGTTGGAAGAGACTTTTTTTAATGCATCACCCTGATCAGTGTTAGGAATCTGCTAAATTGTCCTGGATAAGTGGCTATCCCACCCAATCTGAAAGTCTCTGGGGAAGAGGAGGCCACTAACTGTTCTAGGAAGACTTTTTCCAGAGTTTAGCAGGTTTTACTGTCAAGACATATTTCAAGTTTGTTGCCTTTCAAGTTTCCTTTCTTTGAATTTCTTTGAATGAATGCTTATTTCTTCTTTTGTACACATGTAAGCAAATGTCCATTCATTCACCCGCTCACCTACCCACCCATACAGAGTGTTGACCAGTTTGGGCCAGTTTGGGCCAATTTGGGTAGTTAAATTGCTGGCTGGCTCTGCCCCTCCCTTCCCTTCCAGGAGTCCCCATGTGCCCAATTTTGGCTCCCAAGTAAGTGCAGGGAGGCCTGTTAGGCCCAAAATGAGGCACAGTGGGATGGCGCGCCCCCCCTACATCCAGTTTTTGCTCCCAGGGGGGGGTTTAGGAAGCCGAGTGCTGCCTGTCATACCCCCTGACCACACCCACCATGGCCACACCCAACCAGCTGGTCATTAGGGCAGAGAACCAGTTGTTAAATTATTTGAATCCCATTACTGGTGTTGACCATATAGCAACAATCCATTATTGCATCAGACCACATAGGCAAGCCTTGTCTCTCCTTACTCTGAAAATATGACAAGAGAAGAAATCATTAACTGGATTTCATTTCTCTGATGAAATCATATCACAAGTCATGAAAAGTGGTTCAGGTTGTGATCTCTCTCGCTCTCTCTCTGAGTTATAATCTTTATTTATTGCATTTTTGATCCACCCATTACTGGGTAAATTTACAAGTTACTAAAACATTTTTTAAAAAGCAAGAAAATAGTAAAACAATGAAGAGAATAAAATCCTACTACAAGCTACCCTGTTTCCCTGAAAATGAGACCCAACCGGAAAATAAGGCCTAACATGATTTTTCAGGATGCTTGTAATATAAGCCCTACCCCCAAAATAAGTACCAGTTAAGGTTGTCACCCAGATGGATGCATTTAGTACTGTAATTCCCCCAAACTAAGACCTAATGCATCTTTCGGAGCAAAAATTAATATAAGACCCGGTCTTATTTTCGGGGAAACACGGTAGCAGTAGAAGGGTATAAAACTAAAAAATCTATAATGCTAGAACTATAAAGCTGAGTTACTAGAATATGAGTGGCAAGTAAACCCTAGTGATATGTAGTCTGCTGTTAGGAGCTTTGGTAGAAAGGAGCTTTCGAAGACACTAATTTAAACACTTTCAAGGTCAATAATGCATTGAATGCAACTGTATAAGTAACCTTTCTGAAATAGGAAAATGAGGAGCCATGAATGACTTGATTAATTCCACTTAATTTATTAATAAACATACCTGTATAATCTCTGATCATAGCAGACTACACAAAAAAGACATTAAGGACCAGAGATAAAGTAAGAGAAATATAGTTCAAAGGTAGTTTATTTTTAGCAGTTTCCTTTCAAATCTATTAGAATTTTGCCCAAGTCTGTACTCAGCAACATAAATCAACATTGAATATGTTGAATGAATGAATGAATATATATAATTCAATGTACATGAATATATTGTTATTGATATATTGATATTATTATATCCCGTAATTAAATGACTAACGTTAGATATATCAAAATTGGGATACATAAACAAAGTTGAGAGATCAAACTTTTGAATTAAAGGAGCAAGATTTGCATTATAAGACCTAAAAATATATAGTAAGAAATGCTGGATTTTTGAAGGATAGACTAAAAAAAGGAGGCCTTCAAGGAAGTATCAGGACAGAAGCAGGCCCAGTCTTTGGATTTCACAAATTATCTGGATATCTGAATCAGATAATTGGATTTTGAATCAAATGGGAAATTGCATTAATTTAAGGCAATGTCTTTTTTCTACAAAGTAAAAGAAACATCTCATTAAAGCAGCAGTCCTGATTATACTCTTAATTTTCATCACAGGTTTCATGTGACATGAGTATCCTTACGTGGAAATAGCATAGGATACCTGACAATAATGGTCCTTTCTCACTTTCAAATCCTGTTAGCAAAAGGTCATTTATATCCCATCAGGAATAAAAGTATCACTTTACCCCAGATGCTCTGGACCCTTGTGCCATTTCCCAACCTGGCAGAGTAAATGCTGCTGAATTGGGGGACATTCCAGAGGAACAGAATGTCAACAGGTGAGGATTTCTTATAAAAAGGCTGTTCAGATTTGCCTTGAACTATGAGATGGCTGGCAAATAGGTAGTTAGTTAGTTAGTTAGTTAGTTAGTTAGTTAGTTAGTTAGTTAGGTAAGTAGGTAGGTAGGTAGATAGATATGGATGGATGGATGGATGGATATGGATCGATAGATCGACAGACAGACAGATAGACAGACATGGATGGACGGATAGATAGATGATAGATAGATATGGATGGATAGATAGATAGATAGATAGATCTGTATGGATGGATGGATGGATGGATGGATGGATGGATGGATACAGACAGACAGACAGGCAGTTATGGATGGACGGATAGATAGATAAATATGGATGGATTGATCAATCGATCGACAGACAGACATGGATGGATGGATAGATAGTAGATAGATAGATAGATATGGATGGATGGATAGATGGATAGTTAGAGAGAGAGAGAGAGATAGATAGATAGATACGGATGGATGGATGGATAGATAGATACAGACAGACAGACAATTATGGATGGACGGGTAGATAGATATGGATCGAACGACAGACAGACAGATATGGATGGATGGATTGATAGATAAATGATAGATAGATAGATAGATAGATAGATAGATAGATAGATATGGATGGATAGATAGATAGATAGATAGATAGATAGATAGATAGATAGATAGATAGATGATAAAGAAGCATAATGCCCTTCTCACTGCAACGTGTTATCTTTTATACTTTTCATTTGTGGTTGGTCTGGGCATGGGGTCAGCAGAAACAAATTTGCATAAGTTTTGGATGTGCCTAATTTAACTTTCTGTGAAACTTAACTTTCATAAACATAAGTGAAAAGAACAGGATATGCAATTTTTAGTAACAAGTTTAATAACTAAACTTACTGAAAAAAAAATATAGTCTGTTTCCTGCACTGTTTTTAATCATAGTTTGTTGAATCAACTACACTGGCTTTTGTTTTCTGTCATGCTATGCTATAATATGGTTTGTTAGTTTTGGTTTATTGTATCACCTAACAGTGACACACCTCCTGCACAAATTAAAAGCTCAGCGTTTTCTTTTAATAGAGTAAACACTATTAACATTTCCACAAGCAAATTACAATTAAATCACATATACTCACATTAATTCCACCTCATTTTTTATTTTTTATTTTTTGTCAGCAACCGTTCATAAAAACATATTTTTCTCCGGAGTCCTTGGTGTTCTCTGAGCTTGGTTCAGAGCACAGATGATATTCCCTCAGGGGTGAAATGTCCTGGTTCAGACCGGATCGGGTGATCCGGTAGCGATTGTGGCAGGTGGTTCAGAGAACCGGTAGTGATGGCGATGCAAGGCTCCGCCCACCTACCCGGGTGTTATTACTTCCTGCTTTTAAAAGGTAAAAAAAGGCTCTGATGATCGCGTGCTACAGCTGTGATCGTCAGAGCCTTTTTTTAACCTTTTAAAAGCATTTTTTTAGAACCTATTTGCCCGAATAGGTTGTAAAAAATGCTTTTAAAAGAAAAAAAAAAAAAAAAAAGTTGGCCATGTCCACCCAGTAACATTACCCTCCCACCAAGCCACGGCCACAGAACCGGTAATAACAAATTTTACATTTCACCACTGCATTACCTAGTTTGGTAATGAAACATCTGCAAAAGGATAACCAAGCTTCAGAGCACCAAGGACTCCAAAATTCAATCTTGAGCTACAAATATTCTCTTCTATCAATATTCCTCTTTCTTTTTCAGTCTGGGGGGTGGATGGTGGAAATCACATTTAATTTGTTTTGTTATTATAAACAATATGTTTCCCCACTCCTGCTTTCACTAAGCTTATCCTGGTTTTTTTAAAAAAAATTTTTTTATTTATTTTAAATGAAACAATCCATCTTCCATTAAACAGTGTGTCGTCTGGGTACAAATGTCTTGTACAATAACCATTAAGATTTACAGCCATATTCATTATTTATCTATTCTTAACTTAATATACATTGTCTAACACTGTAACAATTCTCTTCTTAACTTATCTAATTCTATTAATATATTTTCTGTATTCCACTAATCTACTTTTATTTCTAACTTTCATATTTATTCTCTAGCCATCGGTAGAATAGTTCCCATACAATATAATATTCAGTTTGTTCCATCTCTTCAATTGCAAGTGTTAACCTATTCATTTCTGCACGTTCTAATATTTTCCTAATCACATTCTCATCTGTAGGAATCTCTTCACTTTTCCAATTTTGTGCAAATACAATCCTAGGTGCAATTATTACATGAATAATCAAATATATATTCTCTTTACTGTAAGTGGCATATCCTGGTTATGCCTGGCAATTGTGGGATGGTAGTTTTATCTGTTATTTTCAGTAAAACAGAAACTGGGGACTTAAAGGACTTTCTAAACCCTTTCAAAGGGATGCGGTGGCTCATTGGCTAAGACGCTGAGCTTGTCGATTGACAGGTCGGCAGTTCAGTGGTTCAAATCCTTAGTGCCGCATAATGGGGTGAGCTCCCATTACTTGTCCCAGCTTCTGCCAACCTAGCCGTTCGAAAGCATGTAAAAAATGCAAGTAGAAAAATAGGGACCACCTTTGGTGGGAAGGTAACAGCATTCCGGGCGCCTTTGGCATTTAGTAATGCCGGCTACATAACCATGGAAATGTCTTTGGACAGCGCTGGCTCTTCGGCTTAGAAACAGAGATGGGCACCACCCCCTAGAGTCGGGAACGACTAGCATATATGTACGAGGGGAACCTTACCTTTACTAAACCCTTTCAACTCTTCTCCTTTCACCCCCCCACCCCACGGCAATATCACAGAATGACATGAAAAAGGCCTAATAAAGTAACTATGCCCTCCCCACAAGTCATGCCCAGGTGAGGCAAGAGAGAGAACAGTGCTGCAGTGTTGCTTCTGATCCTGCAGATGCTTCTGTCTCCACCTTCTTTCAAAGTTGTCCACCTCTAATCATACCTGGGCTGTTTTATGGGTAAACTCTACCAGTCTCTACCTCTCCAGAGGTTTAGTTTTTAACCAAGACTTTTCCTAATTTAAACAGCTACTTTTCTTTCTCATAAATGTGTATTAGCTGCCCTTTGATTTCCAGGCAATCCGCATTAAAAATAATTAATCACACAGGGACTGGCTGGAAAGGTTGCCATTCTGTGAACTGGGCAGGATCAAAATGTGTCGATTATTTGCTTTTCAGAAACGGTTTTCTTGTAAATGGATATTAAAGCTGCAAATTTCCCCTAAAAATAATTAATATGTAATCCTTTCACATTGAATGTGGAACGTGCTTCTTTCTCTACCAACCTCCCATCCTAATGAAAGCATGTAATTCGGTTTCTGAATAACTTTACCTTACAAACAGTAAGTTAGTAAAAATATTTCTCCAGTTCAGGGGTGAAATGCTACCAGTTCAGACTGGTTCGGGCAAACCAGTAGTAAAAAATGCTACCGGTTCAGCTGAACTAGTATTTCCGACAATCGGTTGATGATCAGCTGTGACGCGCGATTTATATTAGCTAGAATCGTCAGATTTCCTGCTTTCTAGCTAATCTAAATTGCATGGCACAGCGAATCCCCCCCCCCGCTGTTCTACTTACCTTTGTAGACTTGGAAGGCTTCAAAATGTTCCTTTTTTAGTGCTGCGCAGGTGCGCCTTAGGTACGCATGCATGCACGAAGCGCACGCTCGGTAGCAGACTCACAGAACTGGTAGCAGACTTCAGAGGATTTCACCGCTGCTCCATTTTGTAAAAAATACATTTCCCCCAATTTTTAAGTAAGAATACAAAGTAAATGTACAAAAAAGTTTGGTTACCCCAATGTCCTTGTCCAAATTCCAAATCTTCTAGTATCACACAGCTGTCACTGTGGGGCTCTATTTTGCCATGAAGGTGGCTTTTCTATTGCCACAACAATCACTAGGTGAGGCTGTAAGATGCTATGAATTGTCCTGTGAAATTGGCTTTTATCAATGTTTTGAAAAGAATAAAGCCCCCCTGAGTGATGTGAGTGTGATAGAAAAAGACATGAGGAAGAAAACAAGATAGTATAAATTAGAAGGGAGAGGAAATGCTGCCTGATGCAGGTTTCAGAGACATTTTTTTGGGGGGGGACAATGCAACATAATTAAGACGATCAGAGAAGACAATTCATTTCTGGCTTTTTAACCTACACCAGGGATCAGCAACCCGTGGCTCTGAAGCCGCATGTGGCTCTTTCATCCCTCTGCTGCAGCTCCTTGTTGCCAGTCGGCTCCACAATTGATAGGGCTTTTGGTTAGGACGGGTAGAGGAAAAAGGATGCCGCGCTAGGCGGAGACTCTATGGTGTGGGAACTGGACTTCCAGTTGGCTCCAGAATTGAACAGGGGGCTTTTGGTTAGAACCTTTGTGGCTCTTTGAGTGTTTAAGGTTGCTGACCCCTGAGCTACACAATCTTATAAAAAATCTATTGACCTAAATCTAGAATGAGATGCTCCCTTTCCAAGGAAGCTAAAAAGCTAACAGTTACCAAGAGATTAATTCTTTGCTGTAGGGAGGCTAGATACAAAAATTTGGTTGCGTATCTCTATTTCATATGCAGCTTTTGTACCCTCTAATCACCCTCACTTTTCAAATTTACATTCTTAATGGGTTTCTAGGAAACCTATGTTTAGGTGTAGAGAGGCCGATAATAACAAACCCAAATTACATAGAATACTAAAGGTCATAGACATATTAATAAGAGACAAGGAAAGCAAGAAGTTAAAAAGGATGCACAATACCGTTTGCCAATATACTCTTATTATATAACTACTGTTTTTTATCATTGTAATACAGCAAGATGGCTTCTAATCTATAATTCATATATTATGGCTATTGTGTAGCTATAGATAGCCTTGTTTGGTCTCCTTGCACAATTGAGTTTTCTTGTAATTACAAGAAGAATATGTATTATGGTAGGCGGTAGGGTGCAGCAGGACCCGGGTAAATGAAGGGGGAGTAGTGCAAAGTGGTGGATCTGTTATGAAAGTTATGAAAGTGAGCTTTAAGGGGTGTCAGAAGGAAAGAAAGAGCCCCAAGTGGCAAAGAGGAAAGGTCAGGCTTAAGGAAAGTCTTGCTCCTGGGGTGCAAGTACCATCACCCATGCCCAAACCACCACTCCAGGGGTGGGCTGCTACGGGTTCGCCTGGGTTCGGGAGAACCCGTAGCTAACATTATGGCCGGTTCGGGAGAACCTCCAACTCTGGCTGGCCCCGCCCACCCAGCCCCTCCCAGGAGTCTCCACGCGGCCCATTTTGGATGCGAGGTAAGTGCAGGGCCCGCATGGAGGCTTGGGAAGGGGAAAAAATGGGCCTCCCAGAAGTTCCAGAAGGCTGGAAACAGGCCTGGGGACTCTGAAACACGGGGGAGGCAGTTTTTGCCCTCCCAGAGGCTCAGGGAAAGTCTCCGGAGCCTGAGGAAGGCAAAAACGCCCTCCCCACCACCGTGGTGCAGGAGACTGACTAGGCCATGCCCACTATGGCCATGCCCACCCAGCAGATGGGCAGAGAACCCGTTGCTGAAAGTTTTGAAGCCCCTCCCTGCACCACTCCAAGTGGAAATACATGCAGATTGAGAATTTGAATAGTTCTGCTGCAAATACTGATCAAATAGAGTTGAAGGGAAGAAAAGGATTAGAACAGGACAGACCCTCTTCTATGTGGAGGCATGGAAAACAACAAGATATTTCTCCAACACGAGCAAAATGATCTGGCCAATTCCAGTGAAAATTGCTTGAATATGGAACTGAATATGAATATGCTTGAGTTCTTCCAGGGAAACTCAGTGGTGTAAGTTGCATTTTGAATGTGAAAGTTTTACTTCAAAAATGACATTTGAATTCTTTAAATGGTGGGTATTTCTGGATTATTTTAGTTTCAGAAAGAAAATTTCTTCTTTCTCCTTTGCAGGCAAAAGTAAATGTAATTTTGATAACCAAAGAAAGTTCTTTTGTCAGCCATGGCATAGTTGTACACAGTGGTGAAATCCAAATTTTTTTACTAACGGTTCTGTGGGTGTGGCTTGGTGGGCATGGTGTGGCTTGGTGGGCGTGGCAGGAGAAGGCTACTGCAAAATCTCCATTCCCTCTCCACTCCTGGGGAAGGATACTGCAAAATCTCCATTCCCACCCCACTCTGCGGCCAGCCAGAGGTGGTATTTACCGGTTCTCCGAACTACTCAAAATTTCTGCTACCGGTTCTCTAGAACCTGTCAGAACCTGCTGGATTTCACCCCGGTTGTACAGATACATGGGATTTAAACTCTAGTTCTACGAAAATTGCCCTATTGGGACTGAAATTCAACAGTAAGGGTACTGGAACAAAAATTCAAATTTTATTTATTTCACATAACTTATATTAAAATTAGTTTATAGGCATGCCTAAAATTTAAATACAATGTTGAAACCTACTTTCCCATGTATTTATTAACATTTGGACATCTAATAATTACTACCAAGTGGCAAATATTTGAGGAAGACTAGTATCAACTCCCTAATATTTTCAGGGGGTTCCACGTCGATCTGGAGAATCAGGTTTTGTTCTTTGGGTTTATGACTTATGCCATGCAAAATGACTAGCTTTAGCACATTTAGACTATCATTGTTGGATGGCTCATGTCTTAATTCTGAATGATTCCAGACATTGAAGATCTTGCTGTGATGGATGGTTATCTGTGGTCTCTAAGTCTTCAGGCTCTTCTGCTTGAACGTGTGTGTGTGTGAATAACAACAGTCCCTTCAAATTCTGTTATTCTGTATTCTATAAATGTGAGTTTATATGTAGTTATGGAAGTTCTTAGTTCTGCAGGGCTTCTGTAGTATGCCAAGCTGGCATCACAAGAGTGCCAGCCCAAAATGTGAGCACCCTCACTCACAAATTTTTTTGGGGGGGAAGTGTAAAAGCAATTGATTCTAAGTATTACAGCTATTTAAAAAGGCCATGCTAGTCCGTGTATCTGATAAATGATAATGGCACTAATCATGTTAAAGAGAACCTTCTACATTTTTCATTCTTGTTCAATGTCATTGCCACACAATGAGATTTTTTAATGTGCAGAATAAAAGTAAGATTCAGCAGAATTTCCTTCTGTTGGTAGAATTATGTCCATCTGCATTCCCTGCCAGGTTTTCTGTTAGATGTTGGCAATCTTAATAAAGAGTACTGAGAAAGTAGGGTTTTCATGGTAAAATTGTACATATTCAAGATTAAAACTAGAAAAAATGCATCGCATTGAAAGAGAAGAGGCTAAGTGAGCAAATAAAAGTAGCTGAATGCTAATATTCAGCTTTGCTGTCAAAACACCATCTACAACAGTGGTCCCCAACCTTTCCTCCTTGGCAGCCTGGCCCAGTGCATGGTGTGTGTGTAAGTGGCAAGTGCACACCGTGCATGCACAGCTCCATTGGTGCAAATGAGGGGTGTGTGTCGGGTGGTATTCACTTCGCTCGCACGCATCACCTCTATGTGTGTGCAGGACCTTCTGTGCATGCGCAGAGCATCACAAACAGGATGTGATGATGTCCGGGCAGGTGGGCAGAGCCTCCTGCAGCCAGTGCTACCGGTTTGCCCGAACTGGATATAACCGGCTGAATAGCACCACTGGTGTGTGTGCTTTCCATTCACCAAATGGAGCTTTGTGTGCAAGCAGAGGGTCCTTGCGCTCACATGGGAAGCTCCACTCGTGCAAGCGGTGGGCACTTATGCTTGCATGTGAAGCTCCACTCGCATAAGTGGAAGGCACTTGAGTGGAGGGCGCGTGCTCCACTCGTGCGAACGGAGAATGCTCAAGCGCAAAGCTCCATTTGTGTGAATGGAGCTTCATGTGCAAACACCCCCTGCTTGCACAAATGGAGCTTCATGTGCAAGCACAAGGGCCCATGGAGAGCTTTCATGAGTTGAGCTTCGTGCATGGGTGTGCTTGCCCACCACTTGTGCAAGTGGAGGTTCGCGTGCAAGCACAACCGCCCTCCACTTGCGTGAGTGGAGTTTTGTGTGCGAGTACAAGGGACCACTGCTCTCACAAGAGGAGCTTCATGCATTAGTGAGCTTCAGAGGTGGGTTTCAGCAGGTTCTGACCAGTTCTGGAGAACCGGTAGCGGAAATTTTGAGAAGTTCGTAGAACCAGTAGTAAAAATTCTGACTGGCCCCACCCCCATCTGTTCTCTGTCTCCCAAGTCCCAGCTGATTGGGAGGAAATGGGGATTTTATAGTATCCTTCCCCTGCCATGTCCACCAAGCCACGCCCACCAAGCCATGCCATGCCCACCAAGCCACGCCCACAGAACTGGTAGTAAAAAATTTTGAAACCCACCACTGGTGTGCTTGCTTACCACTCGTGCAGTGGAGCTTGGCGTGCATGCGCTTGCCCATCGCTCACATGACCTGATTTTGAACTGGCCGCAGCCCAGTAGTGGGCCATGGACTGGAGGTTGGGGACCCCTTATCACACAGTGAAAAAGTGTCTCTCCTCAGTCATCAACTTCTTTTTGGTGGCCCATAGCATATGCCTCCTCCCATATAACCCTTGATAATGCCACACAAAACTCGATCCAGCCCTCAGACCAATGGGAGCAGAAGAACATAATTTAGGAATTCTTACCCAGATAAACACTAAGAATTAGGGTAGAAACCCAGGCCTACCTTCAGCTCTGAAACAATCCAACTTGCTTGATGTCAGTGCAATCAGTCCAGCCTCTTTGACCTGGAATTAACTTCAGAAAAAAATAATATAAATGTATCCCTTTCAATTATCTCACATAAAAATATAAAGAATGTTTGTTTGATCTTGATACCAATCAATCAGAATACGTTGGAGGTCTTCTAGTCCAACCCCCTGATCAAGCAGAAGACCCTATACCATTTCAGATAGGTGGCTGTCCCATCTTTTCTTAAAAACCTCCAGTGATTGAAGCCCCTACAACTTCTGATGGCAAGCTGTTCCACTGGTTAATTGTCCTCATTGTTAGGAAGTTTCTTCTTAATTCCAGGATCCTTCTCTCCTTGATTAGTTTTCATACGTTGTTTCTCATCTTGCCTTCTGGTGCTTTGAAAAATAAGTTGATCCCTTCCTCTTTGTGGCAGCCTCTCAAATACTGGAATACTGCTATCATGTCTCCCCCTAGTCCTTCTCTTCTATAGACTGGTCAAACCCAATTCCTGCAACTATTCTTCATATGTTTTAGTCTCCAGGCCTTTAATCATCTTAGTTGCTCTTCTTTGCATTTTTTCCAAAGTCTCAGCATCTTTTTTGTAATGTGGTGACCAAAACTGGATGTGGTATTCCAGATGTGGCCTTGCTAAGGCTTTATAAAGTGAAACTAATACGTCACATGATTTTGATTCTATGCCTCTGTTTATACAACCAAGGGTTGCATTAGTTTTTTGGTTGCTGCCACACACTGCTGGCTCATGTTTAAGTGATCATCCACTAGGACTCCAAGATCCCTCTCACAGTTAACTGTTTTTGAGCCAAGTTTCACCTACTCTGTATTTGTGCCTTTGGTTTGTCCTGCCTAGGTGTAAAACCTTGTTTTTCTCCACATTAAATCTCATGTTGTTGGGCCCATTGCTCAAGTCTGTCAAGATCTTTTTGGATTCTGAGCTTGTCTTCTGTGGTGTTGGCTATTCCTGCCACCTTAGTGTCATCTGCAAAATTGGTGAGTTCCCCTTCTATTCCCTCATCTAAGTCATTTATTAAGATATGAAGAGTACTGGAAGACGGAACCTTGTGGTACCTCACTGCTTATTTCCCTCCATATAGACGTAGTAGCATTAAGGACTACTTGTTGAGTACGGTTTGTCAGCCAGTTACAAATCTATCTGGTGGTGATGCTATCTATCCCACATTTTTCTAGTTTACCAAGAAGTAGGTTGTGGTCTACTTAGTCGAATGCTTTATCTGAGGTCTAAGTATATTATGTCCACAGCATTTTGTTGGTCTACTAATTCAGTCATTTGGTCAAAGAATGAAGTAAGATTGGTTTGGCATGATCTGTTTTTAACAAAGTCATGCTGGCTACTAGTTATAATTTTATTTGTTTCTAGATGTGCACAGTTCTCTTTTTTGATTATTTTTTCTAGTATATTCCCAGTTTTGATGTTAGGCTGATTGGTCTGTAGTTTCCTGGGTCTGTTATTTTTTCCTTTTTTGGAGATGGGAACCACATCAGCCTTTTCCCAATCCTCTTGGAATTCCCCGGGGCTCCAGGATTTTTGGAAGATGTGGTACAGTGGTTCTGAGATGACATCTGCCAGCTCCTTCAGAACTCTGGGATGAAATCCATCAAGTCCCAGTGATTTATATTCATCAAGGTCAGACGTGTGTTCTCTTGCCATTTACTTGCTTATTTTAACTTTAATTTCTAGTCTGTCTTTTACAGTTATGTTTTTGGTAGGTTGGTCTATAGTTTCTTTTTGCGTGAAGACTGACACAAATAATGAATTAAGCAACTCTTCTTTCTCTCTAGTGCCTGTTACTTCTTTGCCATCTTCTCTCTTTAGTGGACTGACTGTTTCCTTGACTTTTTTCTTGTTATTTATATGTTGAAAGAAACTTTTTAAAAATTATCTTTGACTTTTGTTGCAAATCTTTGTTTATTCTGAACCCTTTGCTTTCATGACTTCATATTTGCAGATTGAGGCTATCTGCTGATATTTTGCCTTAATTATGTGTCCCTCTTTCCATTTTTTTTGTACTTATCCTTTTTGTCTTTCAGTTTATCAGAGAGATCTTTGTGCAACCATGTTGGTTTCTTTTTAGATTTCTTGTTTTTCTTTTTCAGTGGTGTTGTGTTGGACTGGGCTTTTCTGATCATATTTTTCAGTGTTTCCCACACTTCTTGAGTTTTCCCCTTTAGGATTTTTATCCATGAATTTTTTTTTAGGCTCTGAGTTTGTTAAAATCAGCTCTTTTAAAGTTTAAGACACATGCTGGATTATATTCTATTGCCTGTGTTTGCATTATATTGAATTCCAATATGATGTGGTCAGTCTCGCCCAAGCTTCCAGCAACTCCAACGGACTCTTCTACTCTATTAGTAAGAATTAAGTCCACTATAGCTTTTCCTGTGGTTCCCACCTTTACGTTTTGGATGACAAAATTGTCAGTTAAGTTGGTTAGCAATCTTTTCAATCTCCCACTTGCTGCAGAGTTTGTCTCCCACTCGATCTCAGGGTAGTTAAAGTCTCCCATTACCACTGTGGTATGTTTCCTACATACATTTGTTAATTGATTAGCAAAGAGTTCATCTATTTCTTCTGGTTAGTTGGGTGGCCTGTAGTAGGGGTGAAATCCAGCAGGTTCTGACAGGTTCTGGAGAACCGGTAGCAGAAATTTTGAGTAGTTTGGAGAACCGGTAGCAGAAATTTTGAGTAGTTTGGAGAACCGGCAAATACCACCTCTAGCTGGCCCCAGAGTGGGGTGGGAATGGGGATTTTGCAGTATCCTTACCCTGAAGTGGGGTGGAATGGAGATTTTGCAGTATCCTTCCCCTGCCACACCTACCAAGCCATGCCCACCAAGCCATGCCCACAGAACCGGTAGAAAAAAAAATTGGATTTCACCACTGGCCTGTAGTATAGCAATGTCATTTTTTCCCCTTTTATATTGACCCACATGGATTCTAGGATATTTTCATCCTTGGTTTTGTGTATTTATATAGAGCTTGTACAGGCATTTGAGTCCTTTATGGGTCTTGGGTATGTTTCTTATATCTCTTAATTTGTAACTGGGATTTCTACCCTTTCCATCACTCTCTACTTCATTATGTTTTTCTTTTTTTAAAAAAAATTCTTCTTTCTCTTTATTCCCTACCGCCTTATGTGATTGCTTATCTAGTGGTTTTTGCTTGGAATGAGGTTCTAAAGTTGTGATGATTGCCCCCGTCTCCCATCAATTTTAGTTCAAAGCCCTTTTGATAAGATGAGCCAGTCATTTTCCAAATATATTCTTTCCAGTTCTTGTGAGGTGCAGTCCATCCCATGCCAGTCAGAGGTGGGATTCACTTACCTTCCGTATCGGTTTGCATCCTCTTTGCTTGCATATTATGTCTGGGCAGGTGGGTGGAGCCTCCCGCAGTCTCCACTACTGATTCACCCAAACTGGACAGAACCAGCTGACTCCCACCACTGTTGCCAGTAGCCCTTCATGTAGGTAAATGATAAGAGATAAATAGATGCTCATGGCACAGGAGAGGAAAAAAAGCTATCGCCTACATGCATACAAAAATCCATGTATTGGCTCTTGCTAGTGCTGTGATTTTTATAATGTATACTCTGTCTTGTTTACTCATTTGCAATGAAAATGTTCATCTTCATTTGGTACATAGTCGTCATAAGTTGTTAATAAAAGCCACAAATGAGGTACTCCCTGTATGGACTGAAACAGCAGGGAATATCCATCAGGTTAATCGGGTTACATATTTATTAAACTTTCATGGATCTCAGTCAATTTCCATCAGGCGAGCTGAATATAGTTCAAAAGAAATGTGGTATAGATTCAGCTATTGGTGATCAGGGTAGGGGATGAAAGAGAAAAGGGGAAACAAGAGACAGATAAAATAATGGGCATTAACAAAGTTTTACTTAAGTGAGACACATTTATTTATTTGCATGCTACTTTAGTTATTTTTACAAATAGCTCAAGATGGGGAACATATCCAACATGTCAGGGTTCCAAGTAACACCCCCAACTAAAGAAGACTCTGAGGCTTGAGTTTCCTCAAAGTTCCTTTTTATGAAGATGTCATATTGGCACATCTGGGAAAACCCGAATCTGAAAGTTTCCAGGTTTTCCCCACCCAAGTGAAAGTTCAAGTCCCTGCCCAGCACCCTCATGTCCATCACATTCAATGGTCCAATCACATGGTCCAATCATCCACCGTCCAAACTGAAGACACCTCCCAGTCATCCAACTCCAGGTGCCAGGGCAATGTGTCCTTGACTCTCTGAGAAAGGAATGTTATTTTAACTACATATCATCTACACTCTATGCAATCCCCCCTCCCATTTTCCCACAGTCGAAGATGTGGCAGGCCTGAAGGCCCAAACGTAAAAGATGGCTTCCAGGTCTGACACCTTCCTCCTCCTATTTTCCCCATCACAAAAACCAATGGCCAGACTTAAGGCCATCCAATTAGCTTTCATGACTAAGGTGAGAATAGAACTCATTGCCTTCCTCTTTCTAGCCTGGTCTCTTAACCATTAGACCAAACTGGCTCCTATTGCTCAAATATCCTTGCCTTGCTGAGTTGGTTAACATACTTGTATTATACAAAAAATAAGAAACTTTGGTTTCTGCCTAATCATTGAGAAAATATATGAAATCTTCCAATAAATTTTAACTCTTTAGCTGCTTTACATAAAATCAGACTCCTTTCTAGTAAAAGTCAATTTGAGACCAGAGACAAAGTTGAAATGTTTTATGACTGAGGTCAGATATTTATAAATCTCCGACACCAAACAGCAATTCAACATGATGATCCTAAATGGATCCTTAAAACTTTAGGATTCATTCCAAGTTGTCCATTTATTCTTCACCAGTTATCTATCATAAGATTGTAGCAAACAGATTTGTCACTTCGAAAGATAAGCAACAACAAGCCAGGCTCCTGTGATGCTGTAGGTGATGTTAATACTTGTGATGGTGCTTATAGATTAGATATAGAGGCAGAATAATCATTTTGGATTATTATGTGGTGTATTAAGTTCTATGTGCCACTGCAGTTTGATCACATCTTGTTAATTAGCAGTTATTTGGGGGGTAAGTGGCTGTCTGCAAGCAAGGCCTGGGAAAAAGAAGCATCTTCAGCAGTGGTGGGTTTCAAAATTTTTTACTACCAGTTCTATGAGTGTGGCTTGGTGGGCATAGCATAGCTTGGCCGTGGCTTGGTGGGCGTGGCAGGGGAAGGATACTGTAAAATCTCCATTCCCTCCCCACTCCAGGAGAAAGTTACTGCAAAATCCCCATTTCCTCCCGATCAGCTGGGACTCGGGAGGCAGAGAATAGATGGGGGGTGGGGCCAGTCAGAGGTGGTATTTACCACTTCTCCGAACTACTCAAAATTTCTACTACCGGTTCTCCAAAACTGGTCAGAACCTGCTAAAACCCATCTCTGATCTTCATCCACAAAGGGCTGTGGATCATTGAATGATATTAGTTAAGGAAATCTAAGTGATAATAGATGCCATTTTACTGTTTATTTTTGCAGGTCTGCCTGGTAGGAAATTATTCCTGGAACTCAAGGCAGATTCAAGGACCTGCTTTTTTAACTTTTAACTTACCTTTTAACTTCATTGGATGGGTATTGTAGTTTGAAAAGTGCCTGATTTTAAACATTTTGTATTCTCTCTGTGTCAAATAGATCTTAACTGATGAGTCATAAGTTTGGCTGTAAGTTCTGTTGTATGTTCTAGATAGAAGATGAAAGCTTATAAATGCAGTTAATACTGTGCTGGTTTTCTATATAGGTAGAATTCAGAAAATTAACCTGTTGTATGGATTGGTATGTTGTAAATACATGTTTTTCCCCAGACGTAAAATAAATATAGGTCAGCATGAACTGTCAGAACTTGGTGGGTAACTATTCTATAGCATCATCAGGAATGCTACTTCTGATTGTCCACCATCATACCAAATTGTAAGCATGAAAAAGCAAACTAAATGTATCACAGAAACTAGATTTCTGGACTAAAGTTTTCCTCATTACCATCATTCACTAGAGTCAGCTGTTATCCGATTAAGTCTGTCAACATGGCATTTTTCAAACAGCAGGCCACATAAACATAAAAACATGCAGTAGATAAGTAAAATATATATGCTTGCAATCAGTGGCCCTACAGTTTTGTTAACATGTTTGAGTGAAATTATTAATGATACCTATGACTGATTGATAGGCTTTATAAATTGGCTTTCAAAATAATATTTCCCATGTGGAACAGTTGGGAAAAACTATATTTTTCAATATAGTTCCTCACATAAATGTAGTACCCTGTTTCCCCCAAAATAAGACATCCCCTGATAATAAGCCCCATTGGGCTTTTGAGCACATAGCAATAAGGCCAAGCGCTTATTTCAGGGTTCAAAATCATATTTAATATTGACAGAATTATGACATTTGATGTTATTGTTTAATAGCTGAAAAACCTGAGGTTCCTTGCTAAGTTAATATTGAAGAATTACAAAATAATATTGGTAGGATCAATGAAAATGCAGCAGTTAAATGTGGTAATGCAATTGTAGTTATTTACAATAGAAGAATCTAAAAAAGCAACCACATTTTTAGTATATGGGGTAGAATATATTTAACATTTACCAGACCTATTAGAATATGTGGGTTTATTTCTCCATTAAAAAATTCTAAAAAATAACTTTAGAAATGGGTGGTTTCAGAGCACAGTATATTCTTGGTAGATTTGGTAATCTACTCTTGATAGATTAAAAGAATATGTTTATGCAACGTGTCTGTGAGACACCTTTAAGAAAGAAAAATGCTGCTGTTAGAACTGGATATAAAATAGTTAAATGCCAAGGGATTGATTCCTTAAATATCTATGCTTGTCCTTGTTGAATATAATTAAGGCCTTGAAACAATCTTTGCAGCTGGCTCATAGAACAAATCTGTTCCAGGCCCTTCATTCCTTTAGAGATGGTGAAAATCTATGGTTAGTTCCTCAAAGCTGCCAATTTCTCTAGTACTTCAGCATTTTTCTTGTCATAAGACCGAAAAATAATGCAGAAGGCGCATGCGGAAGCAAAGCACAGACATGGAAGGCTGGGCGCATGTGCGGAAGGCAGGCATGTGCGCAAACTAGGTGCACACACACGGCAAACCGGTAGTAACATAATGTGAAACCCACCGCCGATCCAGACACTGTCTTCTGCAGGAGCAGCTGCCTGTAAATTGTCTGATCAATTTTTACTAAATTGCTTGATAGGATCCTTATATACAGTAATGGGGTAACATTCTTGAAAAAGCTACTAGATTTGAATTTTAAACAGGAGCTGATCCCACCCCCCCCTTTTCTATGGCAGCAAGCAGCAGGCTAGCTGACATTCGGCCCCCCAGTAACAGAGGCTTTAGCCATACAGAGAAAATTTATACAGGTAAAACACACAATACATCACACCAAGAACAATGATCCCTCCAGGGTTTGTTGGGGCATTTTCTATGAAAAATCTGAAGGAGTTTAGATGCCCCAACATGTTTAGCACCCACCAATTCAGACTGTGCATGGGGAAAATGTTTCCAGGCAATGAGATATTGGACCTTCCCTCTATGTTTCCTGGAATCTAGAATTTCTTTAACTTCAAAATGCTGCTCTCCTTCAATTAGAGTGGGTACAGGAGGAGTGTCAGGTGCAGGGAGAAGGGGTGACACAGTTTCAGGTTTCAACAAACTGCAGTGAAACACAGGGTGAATACATTTAAGGTTCTTGGGCAAGTCCAGTTGTACAGTGACTGGGTTAATTACTTTAACAATTGGAAATGGGCCCATGTATTCATAGCCCAGTTTCTTAGATGGTTGGGTGGACTGTAAGTACTTTGTGGAGAGATAAATTCTATCACCTACTTTAAAATCTTTTGGCTTCACATGTTTTTTGTCAGCTTGTTTCTTATGTGCCTGACATGCCTCCTCCAGTTTCTTACGGGCAACTGGCCAAGTGTTCTGCAGTTGGGCTATCCACTCCGCTAAGGAGGGTATGTGTGGTTCCTCTTGAGGCTTCTCTGGCATAGTTACAAAGTCCTGACCAAAGGCCACCTTAAATGGGTGAACCCTGTGCAACTATACACAGAATTGTTATATGCTACTTCTGCAAAAAGCAAAAGATCAGTCCAATTGTCCTGTTGGTAATTAATGTAGCACCTGAGGTACTGTTTCAGGACTGAGTTGGTTCTCTCACATGCCCCGTTAGTTTGGGGGTGGTGGGAGGAGTGGAGGAGCTTAAGCCCTGTGCTGTTCCCACAGCTTCAAAAATTCCCACCAAAACTGCTCTATCTGAAATAATGCGCTCAGGCACACTGTGCAACCTATACATGTGTTGTACGAAAAGTTTGGCTAACATCTTTGCTGAGGGAACAAAGTGCACCTGTTTTGAAAAAAGATCAATGACAACCCAAATAACAGTGTTCCCCCCACTTTCAGGCAATTCCACAATAAAGTCCATAGATATTTCTTTCCACGGTCCCTGGGGGTTGGCCACAGTCTGTGAAAGCCCTGAGGGCTTCCCCAGAGGTCTCTTTGCCACAGCTCAACAGCTGGTCACATAGCTTTCAATGTCTTTCTTCAAAGAAGGCCACCAAAACTGCCTCTTAACCAAGTGCAGGGTTTTACAGATCAAAAATGTCCTGCTGACTTAGAGTCATTAGCACCCTTTAATATGGTGCCCCTCAAACTTGAGGGCACATATAATTTGACTCTGACCCAAGCCAATCCATCATGCATGGTGCAGTCATTTTTATGAGTAGTAAGCCATTAATCAACTTTTAGTGGTTCTTTAAGCTTCTCACACAGTTCATTTGGAATCTCAGGCTCCTTCTTTCTCTGAACTCTAGTAGTTACCGAGGCTGCTAGCTGCTTCAAGGGGATAAAAGGTTGGACCACTTCAGCTTTAGAGCTGTTGTATTGGGGCAATTTAGACAAAGCATCCGTCATAAAATTCATCCCTCCTGGGACATAATACAGGGCAGAGGTGGGTTTCACATAATTTTACCACCAGTTTGCCATGTACCGAAAATGTGGGAGTGCACCTTCTGCACATGCACCCAGCCTTCTGCGCATGCCCTTTGCTCATATGTGTGGCTTATATGCATGCGCACAACCTAGAAAACATGCCTAAATAGGACGGCATAGCACTGGGGCGGGTGGACGGGTCTACCGGCAGGTTGCCACTACTGTTTTGCCTGAACTGGTCCGAACCGGCTGAATACCACCACTGATACAGGGTGAAGTTGAAGTGATTGAAGTATTGGGCCCAAAGGATTTGTTTAGGGGATAGCCTGCATGGAGTTTTCAGGGCTTCCAGATTTTTATGGTCAGTCCATACCTCAAACGGGACCCTTGCCCCTTCCAGGAAATGCCGCCAAGTAAGTAGAGCCCACCGCACTGCATACGCTTCCTTCTCCCATATTGCCCACCTCTATTCAGTCTCGGTGATTTTCTTAGAGGTGTATGCGCATGGCTGTAGCAACCCATGGGCATTCTTTTGCAATTACACTGCCCCCATGGCTGCATCAATCACATCAGCCTGAATTACAAATGGAGCATCTGGGTTGGGGTGCTTCAGCACGGGTTCTGCTGCGAACAGTTGTTTGAGTTTTTCAAATGCTGTTTGGCACTCCATGGTCCACTTAAGTGGCTGACCCAGCTTCAGCTTCCCTTCACCCATAGTTTTTAAAAGGTTGGTGATTGGCAATGTGATGTTTGCAAATGAGGGGATGAACTGCCAATAGAAATTGGCGAAACCCAGGAAGCTTTGCAATTGTCTCCTAGTGCAGGGAGGGTTCCATTTCCACAGCCAAGACAGTCCAAGTATAAGGGGCCTCTGCATCCTCACCGCCACTATAAAACTCAGAGTCTCTTTATGCTTTCCCATTCTCATCTCTACTGGTTCAGTTATAAAGTGAGCTGGCTCCCTTCCAGCTACAGTCCCATCTAGCTGGCAGCTATGGGCACCATCAGCCGTTTGAGTCTCAGTCCCAGTTTTTCAACAACTTCAGGGCTAACTATGCACCTAGTGCAGCCCAATAAAGCCAGCATCCTCCCTTGGGTCCCTGAAGAGGGCACCACTAGCTCCACAGGGAAGGTTACAGGGGTTATTCGCCGACTTACCAGGGGATCATTGTCGTCATCGCTGCCAGCCTCATTCAAGTTGGTCGAAGTTCACAACCCCTCAAAGCCAGGATGAATTCTATGACCTCCAGACCTTTCAGTGCTGTCTCTCGGGCCCTCGGAGCTGGTTTCATTGCCTCCTCTCTCAGGGTTGCTGTGGCGCTGAGGTTGGGCTTCCTTAGTCAGCATACCACAGCCCGTTGCCCTTCCTTCCCACATTTGAAGCACGTTGTGGTCCTGGGGTGTTTTTTACACATAGGAGGGATGGACTCTCCCCATCTGCCAATTCTCCAGCATCGGTCCCAGACAAGGTCAAATCTCCACTTCCTCCGCCAACACATATCAGTTGTCAGGTTTCGAGGTCGTCTCAAATAAATTGCATTTCAAACAAAGTCTTTGAAGAAAAACTCCTATTTATTAAGCACGACATTCTAGATCCAACTCCATAGAAGCCAACACTGACTTCCAGACCCAAAACCCTCCCTTTCCGTTCCCCACTCCCCTGCATTCATTGGCCATCTTCCAAGTCATTCTACCCCTAATCTACTGCTCCAGCTCAAAGGAATTTCCCCCTCCCCTCCCATCTCCTAGGGGATATTATCTCCAGGGAAAATAAGTAGGTGAAAAGTCAAACTTCCCTTTCCAGATGCCTCCCTTCTCCTTCTTATGTCAGCACTAGAGTAAATGCAGCTTGAAGTGCTGACATCAGCATTGTAGGGTTCATGTGGCCCTGCATGGGGTGCAGGTGTGGTAGACATCATTGTTGAGGCCATCTTTGAAGCAGGCAATGAGGATCTCTTTGGGCCATGCAGCTAACCTCCAGCTCCCAGAACTCCTGGGTGTACGTGGCCACCAACCATCACCCTGGGTGATGGTCTTTATCTAGATCTGAGCCTTGCGCTCGGCCAGTGGATCCTCGAACTGTTGGCGAAGGGTTGCCATAAAGTGGTCATAGATCCGCAGTTGAGGGGCATTTTTATTGTGGAGGGAGACTATCCACTCAGCTGCTGCACTCTTCAGAGCCATGGTTACCCATCTTATTTGGCCTTCTCCCATCTCTAGTTCAGCTCCATACTCCTGCATGTGGTTCCAGACTTGCACCAGGAAGAACCCCAGTTGCTCGGCGTCTCCCCCATACTGAACCCCCAAGGCTGGGACTTTTGGGGCCTGGTGCCTTTGAGGAGCGGTTTGTGCAAGTGGAATGGCTTACACTGCTTGGTCTGGGGTAAACCAGGAACTTTGGGTAGCCATCTGTGCAAGGAGCTCTTTGACTCCCCCTCAACTGTTGTATCAGGAACAGGGCCTGGTTCAGCATGGCTTCCTCCGGGCTTCCCTCTGGGGGGATGTCTCCCCTTTGCCTCTTGTCCATGTGAGCCTGATGGGCTTCTTGTTGAAGTCCAGCTCTTATCCTCATCTCAAGCACTGATAGGTAGTACTCCATGAGGGGGAAATGAAACCAGGGAAATTCACTAACAGCTTTTCTTAACTTGTCCCACTTTAAAGGACAGGACACTCAGAAGCCTCATTACTGTGGCAGTAGAGGGTTTGGCCTAAGACAACAAATTTAATACTAGCACATTTTCCTGACAACTATAGTTATTGTGAATTGCTCCTTAATATGCTGTTCAGTTGCACCCTAACTTCTTATGGTCTCAATCCCACCAGGGATGGATGTTTCTGAGAAATCTGTTAGTCAAAGCAGATTGTGACCAGTGATGAGATTAATTTTTTTTTACTACCGGATCTGTGGGCATGGCTTAATGGGTGTGGCATGGCTTGGTGGGCTTGGCAGGGGAAGGATACGGTAAAATCTCCATTCCCACCCCACTCCAGGGGAACGTTACTGCAAAATCCCCATTTCCTCTCGATCATCTGGGACTCGGGAGGCAGAGAATAGATGGGGGCGGGGCCAGTCAGAGGTATTTACCGGTTCTCCGAACTACTCAAAATTTCTGCTACTGGTTCTCCAGAACTGGTCAGAACCTGCTGAATACCACCTCTGATTGCGACCCTGTGCAACTCTGACCAGGTAGCTTTAACCTTAGTCAAAGTGCTTCTACGTAATTTCATCCTTTTTGTCTGTCAGAACATCAGAAAGTACTACAGATCTTTGTGAGCTCTCAAAAGCTAATTGTTTTTTTTCCTTGACTTAGCCTAGTATAAGGTACTTATTCTCTTACAATCAAAATATGCTTGTGTAAATATTGATTTAACGTTTATACATTCTCACTTGTTCTTGTGCACATTTCAGAAAACAACCTCTGGATAATTGTGTTCTTCTCTTGAAAAGAGTCTTAGTGGTCCAACTGTGAATATTTGTTTTTCTTCTATGGCTAAGCTGTTAAACATGGAGGGGTTATTTTTTTTTTCCCTCCATGGTGCTGTTGTGCCAAACTCCTTTCAACAGCTTTAAATGTTGGCATATTTTGGGCATGGTCTAAAAATCCACGAATATTTGTCTTTCTAGTAGATGGTTTTTCCCTTCGTGGCATTTTTATATTCTTGTGTAGTAAGCCATTTCAAAATGGGCACCCATTTAAAATAATATAAAGTATTTAAAATAAATCTACCGAGTTCCTTGGTTTTTACTTGAAAATGAATGGCTGGCATGCAGTAGCTGGACTTGACCTTGCCATCCTGTAAAGCTGGTCAGGTTAGGATGATCTCAGATGCATGGTATGCCCAGCTGCTGTTCCTGCAGCAACACAAAAGAAGAGGAATTATCTTTCTCTTGTTCCAAAGTCAGAAGGCAGCCCCCTGTAAAAACTGGAGGAAAAGAATCAGCTGATTCTTTTTTTTTTTAAAAAAAGAAAAATGTAATGGGGTGAAGTGGATGGTTTATGCAGGAATTCCCCTTCCTTTTCCATATACTTGTTTCTCCAAGATCTCATGCCTTGGTGTTCAGTGAGTATTGATTCAGTCTGCAAGCAATTTTAATATTTCTTCAGGGACTTTCCAGCAACAGCAGAAGTCATTAATTCATCCTCCCAAATTGCTTATTCAATAGCATGAACATGGCTCCTGAATAAAGTCTCAGAATTTATATGACTTGTACGAGTCAGGAGGTCAAGCAACTGTTATGGAGTGAAGTTAAAAATCCAAATAATATATTGACACTTTTCGGAAGAGTGGGAGGAGGAGATGGAAGGAAGCAAAGGTATTTAAAATAGGGGCATGCCACCATGCCTCCAGGATAACAAAAGAAAAGAGATACAAGGCAAGTTAGGGTTTGAAAAATCAATGGGTTATCACTTTCAACCTTCTATATAGACACAGAAATAAGAGATTTACCTTTTGAGATTATTTGGTTTAAGAAAACACAGGCCTGGCCTCTTGATCTGCTTGTTTCACATAGTTTGCAAAGCTAAACTAGAGTTAGCTACTTTATGACTCAATATATTGTCAAACCCAGCATGACTATTTAGTTTAGGGATCAAAGTGTTGTGTGAGCCTGAGCAACTGAGTTAATCCAATAAATCATGGTTCAGTGATATTTGGTTTTGATGCTGTTTTTTGTGCTATATATGCACTGTATTATGCAGCACTGTGATATAAACTCTGGAATTAACTCAGAATAAATATATGCATGCTGTTCTGTCCCCGACTCACACACGCACACAAACAGTCAGCCAGGAGTTAATAAAACCAGCAGTCAGGAATTTCTTTGAGATAACAGCATTGGCAGCAACCCAGTAGCTGCTTGCCAAAAACTTTACTCACAAAGGGAGGTTTTCCTCCTCCGTCGGATAAACCAAAATAAGTTCACAAAGCTAAAGAATTGTCAAGTCCAGTCCATAATAAATCCAAGGAAGGCATATAACGAAGTTCCAGAAATACAGTATGACTTGCTAGTTTTTCAGTTTTGTCTGTCACAAAGCCTGAATGGCCACCACACCCCCTTTTATCCCGTGGGGTGTGGTCCAGTGACTCAGCTTAATCTCTGGCACGCCTCCTTCTCTGCTGCGCGCGCTTGTCCTTCCGATGCTGTTGGGGATCCAGCCAAGACTTATCTCCGTCGCTGTCTAACTGCGGCTGCTCGGAAGTGCCTGGCTCCTGACCTATCTCTTCTCCTTCGGAAGATACCTGAGGCATTGCCAGAGAGGAGGGTCCTGGAGAGGGAGGCCTTGCCAACTCCTCTCCTTCACTTTTGGAGTCTTCTCCCTCCAATAAGACGGGCTCGGGGGTCGGAGTCACAACACATGCAAACATTTCTCAGCACATAGATGTTGGATAATATTTTGAACAACATCTGCTAGGAAAGGGACAAGTCTCTCTATATTAGACCGGCTTTTTATTTAATATCTGTGGCCGAAGGATGTTTCTGCACTGGTTATTGTCACTTTTCTCCCAACACAAGTTGGTCCCAAATCTTCTAGATCAGGGGTGGGTTCTACTTACCTTTACTACCGGTTCGCAACGGGGCCACGCACGCTCTTCTGCGCATGCACTGAAGCGTTCTGATGATGTCAGGGTCGGTGGGCGGAGCCCCCCGCCGGTTTTACTACCAGTTCTATAGAACCGGTGCGAACCGGGGGCAACCCACCACTGTTCTAGATGTATTTGGAAAACAAATGATATAGAAAATAGGGTGCACTTATGTAAACATAGGTTCACTGAGGAGACATAGAGAATAGGACTAGTAAATTGCAAGGATTGAACTGCAACTTATCACTAGTAGAATGAAGTGATAATACACTTCTTAGGAATACAAAGCACATCATTTAATAAGCCCTCATTAAGTTTAAAAAAAGATTTAAATATGAGAAATAAAAGTACTTCTATTATGATTTTTTTTTTACTAAAAATATATTATTCTGTTTCAAGTTTTATTGGTATGAATTACACTGCTTTCCATCTTGGCATGTATTCTTTCTATGTAAGCTAATATTTAACTTTGTCATTTACATAAAGAATACAGACATTAGTAGTGTCTAATTGTTCTTAGCTATATGCTACATTAATTGATGTGAACATGTGAATTAAAAAACAAAAGGCATTAGTATATCATCTGATTTTATAGTGTAGAAAAAAATAGGAAGGAAATGTGCATGTAAAAAGCTTCAGTGTTAATGTGTACTATATGTTGTTGATTGATTTATCAATTTAAAATACATAGTTTTGGATGGCTTGCAGAAATCCATTAAAATAGCTGTACAAACAGTTATTAAAAGATAGAACAACAGAACAATAAAAGCAAATGCAAAGGCTTAAATAGATCCGTCTATTTTAACCACCGTCCTAAATCTGGGGAGGGTTGCTGTTTTGTGAGCTTCATTGCTGAAAAAAGAAGAGGGACATTTTGGGAGGAAGAAACACTGCATGGTTGTGTTTTTTTTTTTTTGTTTTTTTTTTTACATAACTCAGAATGAATAAAAATTAGAGTTGGTCACTTGAAAGAATAATCTTGAATGTGGATATGATCAGGGAGGAAATTAATTTATCTCTCCTATGAAGATTGGTGAGGGACGTGGTGGCTCAGTGGCTAAGATGCTGAGCTTATCGATCGAAAGGTCGGCAGTTCAGTGGTTCGAATCTCTAGTGCTGTGTTACGGGGTGAGCTCTCGTTACTTGTCCCTGCTTCTGCCAACCTAGCAGTTCGAAAGCACGTAAAAAATGCAAGTAGAAAAATAGGGACCACCTTTGGTGGGAAGGTAACAGCGTTCCATGCGCCTTTGCCATTTAGTCATGCTGGCCACATGATCACGGAGACGTCTTCGGACAACGCTTGCTCTTTGGCTTTGAAACAGAGATGAGCACCGCCCCCTAGAGTTGGGAACGACTAGCAGATATGCGCAAGGGGAACCTTTACCTTTATAATAATTAGTGCAGCATAGACCTTATGATTATCCCTTGTAGTTGGTCAGACTCACTTCTGGACATTCACCATAGTTACTCAAGCCATGTGTTCCTGCATTTTATCATTAATAAAGGCTTCAAATACCACAATATTTTAGAGATTCCAATATAGGATAGGGAAACTGGAACTCTGTTCTTACTAACGGAGGTGATGAAGGAGGTTCAGGTTGCCGGAACTTTGTGGGAGAATGACCATGTCATGTTGGAATTCAATATAATGCAAACACAAGCAATAGAACATAATCAAATCAGTGTCTTAGACTTTAAAAGAGCTGATCTTAAAAAATTTAGAGAGAGCTTGAATGAAAAGCTTAAAGAGGAAAACAACTCAAGAAGCTTGGTAAACTCTGAAAAATATTATTATAAAAGCCCAGTCCAACTAAATGCCACTGAAAAGAAAAATAAGAAATTCAAGAAGAAACCAGCATGATTGCACATAAACAGATAAACTGAAAGACAAAAAGGATGAGTACAAAAAAATGGAAAGAGGGACATATAACTAAGGCAGAATACCAACAAATAGACCAAATTTGCAAAGATGAAGACAGAAAAGATGAGACTAAGAATGAACTAAGACTTGCAACAAATGTCAAAAATAATAAAGTTTCTTTCAACATATAAAAAACAAGGGAAAAAGTGAAGGAAACAATTGGTCCACTAATGGGAGAAGATGGCAAGCAAATAATGGGCAGTAGAGAGAAAGCAGAGCTGCTTAACTCATTCTTTCCATCTGTCATCACACAAAAAGAAAAAAATAGCTCAACCTAAAAACATAACTATAAAAGACAGACTAGGAATACAAATTAAAATAAGCAAGACATTTGTAAGGGAACACCTTTCTGCTTAGAAAAGTTCAAATCACCTGATGGATTACATCCCAGATTTCTGAAAGAGCTGGCTGATGTGATCTCGGAACCATTGAACCATATCTTTCAAAGATCTTGGAGTACCGAATCGAGGAACTACCAGAGGACAAGAAAAGAGATGATATGGTTCCCATCTTCCAAAAAAAACAAAAAAACAAAACAAAACAGATCCAGGAAACTATAGACCAATCAGCCTGACATCAACACCTGGTAATATCATGGAAAATATGATCAAGCAACAGATCTGTGAACACTTAGAAGCAAGCAGAGTTAAAACAAGAAGCCAACGTGGACTTGTCAAAAAGAGTTCATGCCTAACAAATCTTATTTCATTCTTTGACAAAGTGGCTAAATTAATGGACCACTGAAATACTATGGACATAGTATACTTGGATTTCAGTAAGGCATTTGACGAAGTAGACCTCAACCTACTTCTTGGCAAGCTAGAAAAATGTGGCATAGACAGCATCACCACCAAAGGGATTTGTAACTGGCTGACAAATCACACTTAATGTGTAGTCCTTAATGGAACTACATCTACATGGAGGGAAGTAAGCAGTAGGGTACCCCAACATTCTGTTTTAGGTTCAATATCTTCATAAATGATTTAAATGACGGAATAAAAGGAGAAGTAATCAAATTTGCAGATGACATTAAGTTGGCAGGTACTGCCAACATCCAGGAAGATAGGCCCATGATCCAGATGGATCTCGACAGACTTGAGTACTGGGCCCTATCTAACAAAATGAAATTTAACAGAAAGAAAGAAAAACCAAATGTACAGGTATAGATTAGGTGAAATCTGGCTGAATAGCAATAACTGTGAGAGGGATCTTGGAGTCCTTGTGGATTATCACTTAAATACGAGCAAGTAGGGTGCTGCAGCAGCCAAAAATGTCAATGCAATCCTAGACTGCATTAATAAAGGGATAGAATCAAGAACACATGAAGTATTAGGACCACTTTATAAAGACCTAATAAAACCACATTTGGAATATTGCATGCAGTTTGATCACTGTATTATAAAAAAGATGTTGACACTGGAAAGAGTGCAGAGAAGAGCAGCAAAGATGATTAGGGGCCTTGAGATTAAAATGTATGAAGAATGATTGCAGGAATTGGATATGTCAAGTCTAAGGAAAAGAAGGACTAGGGGAGACATGATAGCAGTGTTCCAATATCTCAGGGGCTTCCACAAAGAAGAGAGGGTCTACATATTTTCCAAAGCACCAGAAGGCAAGACAGGAAGAAATGGATGGAAACTAATCAAGAAGAAAAGCAACCTAGAACTAAGAAATTTCCTGACTGTGAGAACAATCAACCAGTGGAACAGCTTGACTTCAGAAGTTGTGGGTGCTTCATCACTGGAGACATTTAAGAACAAACTGGACAGCCAGTTGTCTGAAATGCTATAGGGTCTCCTCCTTGAGCAGGGGGTTGGACTAGAAGACCTCCAAGGTCCCTTTCAATTCTGTTATATTTTATTAATATAGGAAGCACAATGCTGATTGTCCAGATAACTTGGCATGTGGGGCTAAATGGCCAGGTTCAAGAAAACATGTCCCAAGGCCTCCTGCAATATGGCAAGACCCATTGATTCCTGGGACCAGAACTTTCTAATTTGGTGTTCTTCATTCTTGCACTAGGCAATATGCTGCAGCAATACAAATTTCATCATTTAGTGGACTTTAGTGTCCATGGATAGTTTCTAAAATAAATTTTGTGAAACCCATAGAAGACCATAAAGTATGAACCACTCATGCTCAAGTGACCTTAACGTGAATGATGAGATCTTCCAAGACCTCGTGGTCCCCAACTTCGCCTGTAAACCCATTCATTCCAGCTGATATGACTCTGACAGTCAGTGAGATTACTAGAACTTTGATACAGTTCAGACCTTCTATTTGCCTGTTTAAAATGAGCACATATCTTTGAAGCTGGTAAGATTCAGGAGAGGGGGAAAAGAAATGTAATTCTTAATGAATTAATGAAATGACTCTTTTCCAATGTTGGAAGAAATGTCCATCTGGGTTCAGTTCCAAGTGGGGAAGAAAGACACTGGAAACATGGAGGCTGCTTGGAAAGATGGTTTTTAATGGTGGACAGGACCACATGGTTTGAGGTCCTGGGGGGGAAAAGGAAAGAGATACCGAGTGTGCCCCGGTTTTATGCCCTCTCTGGGCTTTTGAATTTGTATCCCAAGCTTGGTTGACTCTTGCTGGGTGATGATGAAATGAAAGAGACTTTGGGCAATTCCTATTATGGCTCTGCCTGAAGGAGGTAGATCTTTGTTATGTAGAATAGATTGGCCCAGGCTTTAATGGCCCATTAACAAAGGTGGGGGGAGGCTGAGTTTCTGCCTCCCTTGTAGGGGAAATATTCTGCCCTTTTAATATTTCCTAAAATATCTCATTTTCCTAGGAGAGGGCTGGGTGCTAACTTCCTACACCAACCAGTAGGTTGACAGCAAATAGATCTAAACAAGTCCTGACCTACATACAGGTGGTCTTGATTTACAACCATTTGTTTAATGAGTATTCAAAATTACAATGGCACTGGAAAAAAGTGATTGTATTCTGCTATAGCAAAATACCAAACTTCAGCCAAACACAAGTTGAAAGCAAAAGAAAAAAAAAATCTCGGATTCCCTTATGTAAATTGAAATTAAAGGTGAATTCTGCTCTTTGTCAGGGTGAAAAAAGAGACACATTAGATCAGGGGTGTCAAACTTGATTTCATTAAGGGCTGCATCAGGGTTGGGTTTGACCTGGGGGGGGCATGGCCAGGGGGCATGGCCAGCTCGATGTCACTCGTGCTCGAGGGTGCCTGTGGTGGGCCGGGTGTCCTGCCAGTGAAAACGGGCTCCCAAGCTCCGTTTTTGGCTGCGACAGCCTCCTGCAACTTTTTACCAGTGAAAACGGAGCTCGGGAAGGACACACACAGCCCTCCCGAGCTCCGTTTTCATTGGCAGAGGCCCCGCGAGCCGGTCCTTCGCTGTTTCCAGGGCGGCCCTGGGGGCCAGATCTAAGCACCCCATGGGCTGGCTCCGGCTCCCGGGCCTTGATTTGACACCCTTGCATTAGATTGTTGTGTGAATTTCTATAGAAAACAGAGTAATAAAACATGGCCCATTGATTTGACTGATCCATTGCTCACTGCTCTTTTGAGCCTGTTCAGTTGCTTTCCTAACATCACATGTCGTAGTAGGTTCAGTCTGGGATTCCATCATTAGAAGGTTCTGTTTGGGCAGTGCCTTGGCCTGCTTGTGAATCAGGTCACAGTGCTTCCTTTTACCTTCAGTTCCAAGGACTGATAGTTGTAGACCAAAGTTATAGTGGGGGTCAATGTTTGTGGCTGAAAAATTAGCTTAACCAAAATACAGAGTCTGCCTTCTATTCCAGCTTGGTTATATGTGTCTCATCACAAAAAGCAAAGTTAGATACACCAAGTTTCCTCAAATTTCTAGATTAAATGGCATCATGCATAAAACCTGATGCCATACAGTGATTGAACATGATGGCATGATTTACAAAATTTACTAGTGGGAGTGAGTGGGTAGAGGAAAGTAAACTTGTCTAAAGACACTTGGCTTGGTAAAAGTATTTGTGAAAAAAGATTTGGAAATAGCAATTTATTGCAAATTTGGTATGAGCTAAGTAGAGTAGAGTAGAGTAGAGTAGAGTAGAGAATAGAATAGAATAGAATAGAATAGAATAGAATAGAATAGAATAGAATAGAATAGAATTCAATTCTTTATTGGCCAAGTGTGATTGGACACACAAGGACTTTGCCTTCGGTGCATAAGCTCTCAGTGAACATAAAAGCTATAAGTGAGAAATCATGATCATAGTCATCCTAAAAATACATTCATCATAAATCAGAAGATACAACACTTAGTGATAGTCATAGAAGACTAAATAAGCAATCAACATAAATCACACTAGGAAACTAAATAAAACAATATAAATCATAAAGATACAAGCAACAAAGTTATAGTGATGAGTAGAAAAGGAGATAGGTAATAGGAAAGATGAGAAGAATAATACTAATATAGCCTTACTAAATAGCTTGACAGTGTTGTGACAATTAGTTGTTTAGCAGAGTAATGGCATTGGGGGGGGGAGAAACTGATGTGATGTATCTACAAAAAAGTTAAATATAATTTTGGCCTGGAAACATGGTATTTATTTATTCTGTCATGATTATGTAATATATATTGGAGGTGGTGACCCTTGGAGAGCTGTATGCAACGAAATTTTATATTAATGTCGGCCGATTAGTGTTCATTCAAAGTGACAATAAGCTGTTCTGTTCTGTTCTGTTCTGTTCTGTTCTGTTCTGTTCTGTTCTGTTCTGTTCTGTTCTGAAAAGCCAGGTGTGCCTGTTTATGAAGAGAGAGACCTGATATTGGTGACACGTGCACTTGGGTTTCATTCAAAACGCATTATAAACCATTGTTTGTGGGTTGACTCTTGAAAATGGTCTACTGATTACAACTGCCTCAGGATGCAGCAGTATGGATGAATGGATCTTGCTACGGATACCTTGTTACCTTGTTTATTTTCTAAGCTGAATTGCAAGTTCTCACTGTGGTATAATAAACCTAGCATGATTCACAGTCCAAAATTAACTGCAAAGTACTTGCTTCTACACCACATGCCCTGTTCTCTTAAGACTTTCAGTAGGGCACCTCTTTGTAGCTCCTGATGCAAATTGGTTTAATACTGTACTTTTTCAATATAGTAAAAAATAAAAATAAAAAAAATAGCATGCTTTGTGGATGAGGCTGGTTTCCCCTTTGTTCAGGAGACTACCAAAAACATTTCTAACCAAACCTTTTAGTTTAGAAGGTTTTATTTTTTATGGGTTTACTTGATTGAATTTTAGATGATAGAGTGAAAACGGGTGGTAAAAAAAAAAAGAGATGCATATGTATGTGTGTGTGTGTATTTAAAAGTAGAAATAGATGCAGATTATCGCCCACTGAGAGATCAAAATGAAAAGTATGGGATCAGAAGTTGGGAAAGTGGCTCATAATATGCTATATTCTGGAGGCTTGTAAAAGTTGAGTAGCAAGTCTATGCAAAGCTTTTGGAAGACATGTTTTACAATGCCCAGAAGTGCATACCTAGGGCCATTTTGAATTGTGAAAGCACCTAGACCCTTTGGAGGGCTTGAGCAGCTGCATTGGAAAAAGCTTTAGCTGTCTCTTCAGAAAACAAGCACTATTCTCAAGATGGACTGAGAGGCAAGCGTTACGTCTGTTGATCAGACCTTAGTTTAGTGACCATAGCATGGCCGATATCTACAAGGGCCCCGATAGCAGGAAACACTTTTAATTGTGTGTTAACTAAGGTTGTCAAGAGGTTTCAGAACTCATTCATTACCATGAGCATTATTATTATATAACAGAATGTTCTAATAAAGGATAGGCTTAATTCAGAACCCCTCAGGCAGATTTTGGATGCGCAGACTGATGAATAGATACATTTATACTAAGTATACATACATTATATTGTTGTATTGATTTTTGAAAAGTTCCAGGTCTGACAAGCTGTAATGAGATTTTCGAACTTTGGGCTGTGATCAATGAAAGGAATATTATTGGCCTGCAGAATTGATATAAGCCCTCTCTGTGGATTGCTCTGCTCCCAGGCTGCTCCAGCCCCCACATATAGGATTCCATCAAGACACTTAACCTCTTTTAGAGTGTCATCAGGCTAAAAGGAATCTAATAGTGACACAGGACTTGTGCGTATCTCTCCGGCACTATTGCTTTCCTGTCACAAATAATTTATAGCTTTCTATTTCCATTCCTTTTTCCTGCACCCCATCACTGCTTCCTGGGGCTGCTGCAGGGGGAGGCATGAGCAAAGATGCGGGATCAATATGCTCACACATGCAGAACATCATAGTGCAGCCCGGCAGCAGAACAATGGTGAAATTTGTCCTTTTCCTACTTTCAGTACAGAATAGCTCTAGAACGTACCTCGTTCGCTACATGCTTCGTGTTACCTCAAAGCTACAGTGGAGGGGACATTTCCCCTGTGCTCTACCATAAGGTCCTTAGGTTGAAGGGCCTTCAGCAGGATGCAAAAACCAGGCACTCCTGAAGAAGTCATATGGACATGATGACCATGGCTTCTCACCGTGGTCTGCTGTTTTGAAACAAGCTGCCTCTGAGGGCTGACATTCATTTCATTATGCCGAACAGATGTTTTAAATTGTGTTACTGGAGACAAGATACAGATTTTCTTTGCAAACGCTCAAATATTGGCCCTTTGTACACCTTGCGTCGCTAATATGTGCGGTAGTAACTATGCTTTCTGTAAGGAAATATTTCTTTGCTGGGTTAGATTTGCAAAGAATTTAACATGTTTCAGATACCTTTACTTTTTAAAAGATTAATTATTATTAATTATGAGCCGCGGTGGCGCAGTGGTTAGAGTGCAGTACTGCAGGCAACTTCTGCTGATCACCGGCTGCCAGCAGTTTGGCAGATCGAATCTCACCAGGCTCAAGGTTGACTCAGCCTTCCATCCTTCCGAGGTGGGTAAAATGAGGACCCAGATAGTTGGAGACAATATCAGTGGTGGGTTGCTACCGGTTCGCCCTGGATCAGACAAACTGGTAGCGGCGGTGGTGGGAGGCTCTGCCCACCTGCCCAGAAGCGAACAAGCGAACCAGTAGTGATGGGTTTTGAAACCCACCCCTAGGCAATATGCTGACTGACAGGTTTCAGACTGTCAGAGTAAATGCAGGTTGAAGTGCTGACACTGACTCTGTAAACCGCTTAGAGAGGGCTGTAAAGCAGTATGAAGTGATATATAAATCTAAGTGCTATTGCTATTGCTATTGCATGCACACTCCTATAGTTATGGTCTTATTTAAGATTTAAAAAAAAGGATACATTGATTATTCAAAGGCACACACAGTAATTGTGCAGCTACATAGAGAAACTATTTTTTTGGGGGGGGGGGAAGGGAAGTAATCCTGGCTTCTTATTTCCTCTTGTTTGAGATAAAAGAAGATGGAAGAAATGCTGCAAAATGGGTTCATCAGCTCCAAAATTACTGCCCTAATCTGAAGTAAAGGGTTATATTAGCAAACATTCCCTGAATCAGCAGAAAAACACGCTGACATAAATTGTGCTGCTCCAATGGCAGAGCTCTATTCTGACTCATTAGCAGGTGTTGCCCTTAAAGTTATACCCTCAGACACTTTAAGAGCAGTGGTGGGCAGCTTTTCCAGTTGCTATTCCCCTCCTACGAAGCCTCTTGTGCCAGTGAGAAAAACAATAATTAATAATTGACCTTAAAGTGTGGTGGCAGACATTTGAAGAGTATGGAACGGTCCCTAGATGTCGGGAGGGCCCAAAAGATGCAACCAACTGATGCAAAGGAATGTCAGTGTATTAGCACCCAGCAGCCGTGGCCAACAACACTTGATCCAGCTAGAGCCCTTTGACTTGGGCCTTTGAGTGACACTCAGGCTAAAAAGGAAAATACAGTAAGCTGGACTCTTTTCAATTTCAGTATAGCTCCCATTTATCACAAATCAGCAAAGTTACAAAGGAATGGAATTGCCAGCAACAAAGAGCTGTTGCTAGAAATGTCAATAACCTTGCTGATTTGTATGGTGTGTGGTGTTGCTGGCAGCACCCAGAAGTGTATATGGCAGGGGTGAAATCTAGCAGGTTCTGACAGGTTCTGGAGTACCGGTAGTGGAAATTTTGAGTAGTTCAGAGAACCAGCAAATGCCACCTTTGGCTAGCCCCAGAGTGGGGTGGGAATGGAGATTTTGCAATATCCTTTCCCCTGGAGTGGGATGGGAATGGGGATTTTGCAGTATCCTTCCCCTGTCACGCCCACCAAGCCACACCAAGCCCACCACACCACGCCACCCAGAACTGGTAGTAAAAAAATCTGGATTTCGCCACTGGTATATGGAATATGAAAATGGTATTGAAATGGGGAAATGAACTCTTTCGCCCTCAACAAGTAATAAAACCAAGAGAAAATACTGTCCAACTATGTAAAATCTGTCAGACCCAGAACCTGCGTCTCTTTCTTGATTCAAATTCATCCTTCTTAAAGGTCTAAGCACTTTTTGAAAAGTCCAGGAAACACATATTCTAAAACCCCAATCAATTTAAAACCAATTTTAAAATTTGAATATATAAAATACTAAAAAATATTAAAAATTTAAAAATCTTTTATAAAAGAGGAAGAAAATTAGGCCAGGCCCGCCTGGTGAAATAAAAAGGTCTTTAAGGCGTGGCGGAAGGTGCGCAGATCCGGGATCCTCCGTATCTCCGGGGGGAGCTCGTTCCAGATAGTAGGTGCCCCCACAGAGAAGGCTCTCCCCCTGGGGGCCGCCAGTCGGCATTGTTTGGCCGACGGCACCCAGAGGAGCCCCTCTCTGTGGGAGCGTACCGGCCGGTGGGAGGCTGTTGGTGGTAGTAGGCGGTCCCGCAAGTACCCAGGTCCTGACCCATGGAGCGCTTTAAAGGTGGTAACCAAAACCTTGAAGCGCACCCGGAAGACACCGGGAGCCAGTGCAGCTCGCGCAGGAGGGGTGTTACATGGGAACGCCATGTTGCTCCCATTACCACCCGCGCGGCTGCACTCTGTGCCAGTTGGAGCCTCCGGGTGTTCCTCAAGGGGAGCCCCATGTAGAGAGTGTTACAATAGTCCAGGCGGGAGGTGACGAGGGCATGAGTGACTGTGCGTAACGAGTCCCGATCCAGAAAGGGATGCAACTGGCGGATCAGGCGAACCTGATGAAAAATCCTCCTGGTCATGGCCGTCAAGTGCTCTTCTAAAGAAATGGGGAAACTTCTCTTGTTCTGAATTACTTAAAAATGGCTTAATGCACACAGTATGCAGTTTGTTAAAGAGAAGCATCCCTTTGTAAGCAATGGCACATAGAGCTGAGAATAAAGCAGGCCTCACATCCTGGACATAAATTGTTTCAACTTCTATTGTCAAAACGACGCTATAGGGCACTGCACACCAGAACAACTAGACACAAGGACAGTTTTTCCCGAATGCCATCACTCTGCTAAACAACTAATTCCCACAACACTGTCAAATTATTTACTAAGACTGTATTACTATTATTCTTCTCATCCTTCCTATTACTTATCTCCTTCCATTTATGACTATAACCATGTTGTTTGTATCTGTACGATTTATATTGTTTTATTTGTTTCCTAGTATGATTTGATTGCTTATTAGTAACTTATGACTATCACTAAGTGTTGTACCTTATGATTCTTGACGAGTGTATCTTGTCTTTTTATGTACACTGAGACCCTATGCACCAAAGACAAATTCCTTGTGTGTCCAATCACACTTGGCCAATAAAGAATTCAATTCATGGCTGTAATATTGGAATTGAGTCAGAGATGTTCCTACCATATTGGCTCTTTCTTCATGTATACATGTTCAGAAGGTTAATGAGATAGCAACATTGGTAAATCCTTTACAAAGTTTGCTAGCTAATCTAGTTTTAATCATGCAATTTGTAAATATATAGTATTTGTAAGGTGTTACAGTAAATGTCTAGATTTTCATTTGATCCTTATTTTTTAAAATTTTATTACTTTTCCCACTATTGCCCCTATCCTAATTTAAATGCATTCTCTGTGTTATTAAATAACAACAAAATCACATTTGAATTGTGTTCATCCTGCTAATATCATCTCTAGACCTATTGACTTGTCTGAGTCATTCTCCCTTTAGCTCTCTTTTCTGCCTGGTGTGTCTTTGTGGAATTCTTCTCTCAGATGCAGAGATATTCCTTTATCTTTGGGGCAATTTTACCTTTTCTCACCTTCTGGCACCTTTACAATCTAACATGGTAGCTGGCCTTCTCAGGTGGTGTCTTTGTTTTGAAGTTGTAATATTTTGTTAGTTTTCTGTTTTTAGCTGTGCTGTGCAAGTTTGTGATCCTCCTTTGCTCTCTTTGTAAGTTTTTCTGTATGTTTAGATTAGTGCCCCCAAACGGTATTCACTGTCCTTGGGGAATAAATATTAACCATATAGTTATTTAAAATCTCATTATTTATTATCAATGAATTGTTTTATTAGTGCTAAAATTTTATCTTGCCTGTGTAGTGCAGGGATGTCAAACTCAAGGCCCGCAGGCCGGATGCGGCCCACGGGGTGCTTACATCTGGCCCGCAGGGCCACCCTGGAAACAACGAAGGACTGGCCCGCGATGCCTCTGCCAGTGAAAATGGAGCTCAGGAGGACTGCACATAGCTCTCCCGAGCTCCATTTTCGCTGGGGGAGGACTACAGAGGCCTTCGCAGCCTAAATCGGAGCCTGAGAGGGCTGTGCGCAGAACTCCTGGGCTTTGTTTTCATTGGCAGAGGGCTGCAGCAGGCCGTCACAGCCGAAATTGGAGCCTAAGAGGGCTGCGTGTGGACCTCCCAGGCTCTGTTTTCACTGGCAGAGGGCTGTAGGATGTCAAACTGACCACGCCCACACCAACCATGCCCACTCAGCCCCCCGAGGTCAAACACAACCCTGATGCGGCCCTTAATGAAATCGAGTTTGACACTCCTGGTGTAGTGCATCATTATGCTTATCTATTCTATAGATTTGTAGATGTCTGTGGGGATATTTTTTAGGGAGAGGCAAAACTGCAGTGTAGAGGCTCAATCACACCTGTTTTCCTTTTTGTATTGCTAGTTTCTTCAGAGTCATTGACAGGCAGGATACAAGTTGAATATATCATGATGATGAAGGTGCACATAACAACACAGAATCACGGCTGGTAGTTCTTAGCTCTGGTTGGCCTTCATTTGAATCAAGTTCTTCCAAAAACCTAGGATGTTGTAATGTATCGGAGTAGTATATGTCTGGATCCAAGCAGCGTTGCCTTTTGTAATTGACATATACTGGAAATGTTGTCAATGCACAGATGTTCTCAATGTTATCCAAGGCTTTTTGTATGGCACCCAGTGCAGAGGTGGTAATCAGCCAGTTCGTACCGGTTCAGGCGAACCGGTAGCAGAGATCACAGTTGGGCCCGCCCACGTGCCCCAGCTCTATGCTGTCCTATTTAGGCACGGTTTTGAGGCTGGGCGCATGTGCGGAAGGCCAAGTGCATGCACAGAAGGTGCACCCGTGTGCGAAACAAGCATGCGCCCATGCGGCGAACCGGTGGCAACAAAATGTGAAACCCACCGTTGGCCCAGTGTGTTGATTATAATAATAATTTGCCAGGCATGAAATAGATGGAACAGTTTTAGGAACGTCACATTTAAAAAAAAAAAAAATCACATCATTTGCTAGGGAAGAGGTTCCATGATGTCGAATACAGCATTCTATTAAGTGAGATAATTTGTCTCCCTCAGCATTGTCTGCCCAGCTGGTTGCAACTCCCTAGGGTGAAATCTGGAAACTTTTTTGTGCAAAGTGCTTGATTCTTCATCTGGGAAATACTCTCAAGCATCCTTTAGAACAGAGTTTTTGAAGCTCAGCAACTTTAAGCTATATGGACTTCAACTTCCAGAAATCCCCAGCCAGAAATTCTGCTATAGAATACAGAATTGTGGACAGGATGTCTGTTGTACTTGAGAGTCAGAGAAGTAAATATTCTGGGCCAAAGTTTGAGAGGACTTCACTTTTACATTTTAGTCAGCCTTTGTAGTCAGTTTACATCATATAATTTTTGCAATAGCAACGCTTTATGTTGGACACGTGCTCTTTAGAAATGCATTATTTTTCATGGAGATGAAATTGTTATATTTGGCCGCACAGTTCATAAGAAAAATTGATACTATTAGAGAATAAGTACTATTTTTTTGGTAACTCTTATCACTGTGCAGGCTGCATAGGAGGCCTATCAGATAACTAGGCCAGATCTTAAGAATTTGATACACTTCTTTTTCAATGAGTAACCTTGAGGCCTCCACAATATATTCCTGCTAATGGTTAAAATGCTCAAGAATTCAAGTTCAAGAAGGTTGCTTAAAACAAATATATCCTGGCTAAAGGATAACAATGTATTTTAAATCCAGATGAAACAGTAAAAGAAAACCAAATAAAAGAATTCCTAACTGACCTGAATATCATTTTGGAGAGAAAAGCAGAATACAAATCTGATCTGTCCCCGTCTACACACACACACAAACACAGCCAGCCGAGGGTTAAGAAAGTACTTGGCACGCACACAGGTTGTTATCTCAAACTTGGCAACAATATAAGCACAGTCTGCCAAGAGCTTTACTGCAACAGATAACATAAAATTACATACGCATTGCAAATAGTCCAGCAAAACAATATCCTTTCGGCAGCTTCAGACGTTGTTCAAGTGACTAGCCAGAGTTAGTTTTTGTTCGTCACGGAGTTTTACCAGCCACCACCCTCTCTTATATAGTCTCTGGGGTGTGGTCCAGTGACTCAGTTCTAATCCCTAGCACGCCTCCTTAACTGCTGCAACCATTTATCACGCCTTCGTTGGCGTGCATCCAGGAACGACGGCTCTCCTTCCTCGCTCTCATCCGAGACACCTGGCTCCTGGCTAATCTCCTCTCCCTCGGCCGGCACCTGAGACAGTGCCAGAGGGGAGGGGCCTGGAGAGGGAAGCCTGGCTGACTCCTCTCCGTCATGTTCGGAGCCTTCTTCCTCCGATGAGATAGGCTCAGAGGGCGGGGCCACAACACAAATCTGCTGAGTAAGCTAGAAGTCTACCCATCTGTAGGGCAGAAACTAGGGAAGTTACCTCCAAGAACATCTTCACTTTCACCAATTTTCCAGGCATTTATGAATTTTGGAACTTTGGATTTACCGTACAGTATGTGTTTCTCTTTCTGCAGAGAATGGATAAGAGAAAGATAAGTCCGATGCCTCTGCCTAACCCACAGGTGTTACAGGGCTGTGAGCTGTAATGCTAGTTGTAGATCATGAGAAAAGGTTGGCATGGTGGAAGGGCATAGGCAGTGGTGAGATTCAAATAATTTAACAACCGGTTCTCTGCCCTAATGACCGGCTGGGTGAGCGTGGCCATGGTGGGCATGGCCAGGGGTTGTGACATGCAGCACTCGGCCTCCTGCACCCCCCTGGGAGTAAAAACGGGCTGCGGGGAACACCCCCCCCGGTGGCCTATTTTGGGCCTAGTAAGCTTCCCTGCAGCCTCCTGGGAGTAAAAACGGGCGGGGGGGGCACACCACACTCCCCATGCCCCGTTTTGGGCCTGGTAGGCCACCCTGCAGCCCTCCTGGGAGTAAAAATGGGCCTCAGGGGGGATCGTGCCCCATATCCCGTTTTAGGCCTAGTAGGCCTCCCTGCACTTACCCTGGGAGCCAAAACGAGGCACATGGGGACTCCTGGAAGGGGCGGGGTAGGAAGGGGCGGGGCCAGCCAGCAATTTAACAACTGGTTTGCCTGAACCAGCCCGAACTGACTGAATCCCACCACTGAACATAGGGATATAAATTGTAATAGTAATGATGTCAATGATTATGATTTTCTTTTTTTGGCAATGACCATCTTTGCAGATTGAGAAGAAAAAGTAGTTGACACTTAGATGAGAGTGCCAAATATGAGTTTTAAAATATATTTATGGTATTTATTTACTAGAGGCTCCTATGTCATTTTAATCAACCAAGACTCAGTGACTTACAAAACCCTAAACAATAAGAGATTTAAAAACAATAATTTCTATCCATTAAAAAGAAAAAGACAATTACAATTAAAATCTACCAGAGCGTGAGTATCCATTTGAAAAAATCAAACAGTGTGAGAGGATTTAATGGAGAAACTGTTACTAAGCATGAACAGAGAGGCTATATCCACACATTCAATTATCATTGAAATGATATTTTTCAAGCATGGGGCAATAAGCATGGAGACATTGCAGCTGGAGCCTCCATCTTTTTTTTTCATCAGGGCACACATTCATACACAAATTCTGCAATGATGTGGTAGATTGTAGATCAGCAGCTTCCAAATAACTGTCTCTTTTTAGGAACAGATTTCTGATCTGATTGAGCTCAGGGGGCAAACAGAGGTTCTACATATTGTAGAGTCAAAGAATTGGAAGATATCTCAGAGGTCCACACCCA
Organism: Pantherophis guttatus; assembly: GCF_029531705.1. Next base: position 1,762,394 of record NW_026844069.1, read on the forward strand.
TCTGCTCCATGTAAGATCTGCAAAATATTTTAGTCAGAGGGCTATGGTTGAAGGTCTGCACAGTTAAAGTGAATATACTACTTCATGAGGTACCTATTTTATTTTATTAGAGTCACTTATTGACTCACTTAATATTGAGATGGATGGCTGTAGAAATCAATTAAAGTTATAAATAAATAAACTGGCACTTTTACTTTCAGAAAATTCATCCTAATAATGTAACCTGAATGTACTTTCCTGGAATTTTTGGGCCTGTCAACTGGAGCAAGAGAGAATAGTACCACCTCCTCTTTCACTTGACATCCCTTTAGATAACTTTTAAAAACTGCTTTCTCATATCCTCTTGCTCTTCTTGTCAGAATACATTCATGAACTGGAATAGGGTATAGCAACAGGTCAGCCAATGAGGGCTGTTTGGTAACTGAAACATAGTATTTGTTGTATGGGGCCATAAGAGACAGTTTGGAGCCTGGGCGTGGCTTAACTGTTCTAGCATATAAACTTGAGAGCACTGGCTTCTCTCTCCTCCATTTTTCCTTCTCCATTTTGTACTTCCATTTTGTGCTGTGTTTGTACTTGCTATTTCTCTTCTCTACAACATGGAAAAACCTACAAGGCAGGGGTGAAATCCAGCAGGTTCTGAAATTTTGAGTAGTTCGGAGAACCGGTAAATACCACCTCTGGCTGGTCCCAAAGTGGGGTGGGAATGGGGATTTTGCAATATCCTTCCCATGGAATATGGTGGGAATGGAGATTTTACGGTAACCTTCCCCTGGAATGGGGTGGGAATGGAGATTTTGCAGTATTCTTCCCCTGCCATGCCCACCAAGCCACACCACGCCCACCACGCCACACCCACAGAACCGGTAGTAAAAAAATTTGAATTTCATCACTGCTACAAGGGTATTGTATGCCTTATGTGTTGTTAAGTATATACAGATGTTTTGAATCCTCCTGAATTGTCTGATTGTGTGTGCTGCAACAAACTGTGACACCTTGCTCTTCTTTTTTATGAGGCTAAGTGTAGTGAACTTCAGCAATCCCTCACTATTTTGGTAGCCCTCCTCTTAACTTGTACCAAGTTGTTGCTACTCTTTGTAGAGAGCTGATCAGAACTGGACACAGTCTTCAAGCGGACTAAAGCCAAATAGAATGCAACCTTTTCTTCTCTTCATCAGAATCCCATGCCCTTGTTATTCATCCCAAAATAGTGTTTACCTTTTAAGCAGCCACCTCCTGCTTGTGTCTCATATTCAGGCTCATGCTACTTTTGAAGCTGTATGAGGTAGCTGGTTGTTTCTTTAACTTCTTAAATTACTGAATGCAGAAGGGGGGAGGGAGGAAGGAAGGAAGGAAGGAAGGAAGGAAGGAAGGAAGGAAGGAAGGAAGGAAGGAAGGAAGGAAGAAGGAAACCAAGAGAAACATGTAGCTCATGTGTCAAACAAAACCATTCCTAGATATATTGACATATTATGTAATCACATTATACATTCCACTGCAGGATGAAGGCCCTTTGTTGAAGGTATCTATTATGGAGGACCCATGTGGGTTAATAAATAGAGAATCTTTAGTTTACCACCAGGGAGGCTGACGGACTAGCTTTAATCATTTCAGTTGGCTTCCGTGCCTAAGGGAAGACTAAAATCTGGATCTCCTTGGCCTTAATATACTACTTTAACCATTATATCATACTGGCTCCTATAATTAAATTCTTAAACCAGTTTGCTTAAGACCAATGAAAAGTGAGAGCATGAGCATAAAGACAGTACATGAAGTTCACATTTCTAAAAAGTCCTCCAAATAATATTTTCGGTTGCATTTTCAAAGGGAAAAAGAGTTTTTCAGATCATATAAAATGAACAGAAAGCTTTATCGTACCTCGCAAATACGTTTTCAAGTTAGGTCAAGTGGCCAGATGCTGCTCTTGTCAGATTGAACAAAGCCAGCAGTCAGTCGGGCAACTGGCTAGGTGGCTCAGTGGATAAGATGCTGAGCTTGTCAATCAGAAAGGTCGGCAGTTCAGCAGTTTGAATCCCTATTATAGGTTGTCTGAGTGAGCAGGGGGTTGGACTATATGACCTCCAAGGTCCCTTCCAACTCTGTTACTGTTATTATTATTAGGGTTAAGATTTGAGCAGCAAATTCTTAACCATTTTCTAGTTTTTGGAATTGATCAGCAATAATGCAGATGCATTCATCTAGCATTCAGTTGGTAGCGTCTCATGTTTTTAATCTTAAATCGATTTTTTTCTCATGAATGACTCCTATGTAGTTTCTAAAATCTTCATAAAATGTATTAATATTTTCATATACTTTTCCTCATTTATCATACAATGTAAGGATTGAAAGATTTTTCTGAGATCACTTAGTACAATCTCTTACTCGGTGCAAGAAACTCTATTGCCAGGTGTATGACAAATGGCCACCCAACTCTTATTTCTAGTAGAGGTGAGGCCACAACCCTCCATATTTATAAATATGTTGAACAGTACAGCCCAGCGGTAAACCACTTGATACCTTCTAATCTGATGCTGAGCATTAATGTACTGTACATTCCTGGAGTACTTGTTCATCCAGATCTATATTCAGCCTACATTTTACCATCTTCTCATGTAGACTCTTATTTATATACTTGTTTTACACAATCTATAACTCACCTCAGCCTTGACAAAGATTTTGTCAAATGCTTTGTTGAAGCTAAAGTATCCAGTGTCCACTCAGATCACATAAGTTGATTATTCTATCAAAAAAAGATGAGGTTGGTTTGGCATGAACTGTTCTTGATAAACTCATTCAGGCCCCCTGCCAAATTATGCATCCTTTACTAAGTACATACAAACCAACTGCTTAAAAACTGTTTCGCCCTTTTGTCTAGAATCACTTTCAACCTGATGAATCTGCCATCTCTTGGGTCTCTTTCCTGTTTTTGAAATATTTGCCCTTCTCCAAATCTCATATCCATCCTCCATGGTTTCTTACGGAAAGGAGCTGAATGTATATCTATATATCTTAATAAGAGTGTGTGGTTCAAGTAAAAAGATATAAGAATGAAGAAGGAACTGAAGGAACATAGGTTAAATTCAGTGGTGGGATTCAAATTTTTTTACTACCGGTTCTGTGGGTGTGGCTTGGTGGGCGTGGCATGGCTTGGTGGGTGTGGCTTAGTGGGTGGGGCAGGGGAAGGATACTGTAAAATCTCCATTTCCTCTTGATCAGCTGGGACTCGGGATGCAGAGAATAGATGGGGGCAGGGCCAGTCAGAGGTGGTATTTACCAGTTCTCTGAACTACTCAAAATTTCGTCATATGCTATATCTTTGTAGAATTCTTAAGTCACAAAAATTGATGGTGTATAAATATAATAAATTTAAAAAAATAAGAGATGCTGAAAGCTAAAAGATCAAAAAGAAATGTATGAATCAATGTATAGACATATGGAAACAAGGCTGGGTAAGAAGAATGCTAAGCTCTGGAGGGTTACAGTGAATAATGTCAGTGTAAATAAAATTTAGACACATATCATTTTCTCTTATCTCTCACATTCAACTTCTTTTGCTAATTAGTTCTTATTGTTTTCATTTTATATAATATTGCATACTCAGTGGTGCAATCCACTTACCTTCACTACTGGTTGGGTGTGCTCCTGTGGGAGCGTGCATGCGCTATGCGCACACGCACCTCTTCTGCACAAGCCCAGAATCCTTCTGTGCATGCGCAGATGGTTAAAAAATGGGACGTAATGACGTCCCAGCAGGTGGGCGGAGCCTCCCGCCACCGGCGCTACTGGTTTGGCAAGCTGAATAGAACCAGCGGGATTTCACCGCTGTGCATACTCCAAAAATTATGTAATGGGTATCTGGGTATCTATGAATCTTCTTTAGCTGATGTCAGGTTGGCCCCTTTTTTGCAATTTGCTTTATAATTTGTTTTGGAAATAATTTGTGCAGAGGGATTGCACAGCTCCATGGTTCTCTCCTAGGTGAAGCAGCAAGGAATACGGATGCCTGCTGCTAATCGGTTGTTAAGAATTAAAATATTTATTTATAAAAATGATTTACTTATAATTACAAAATAATTATAAAATGTTTCAGATGATCAGAGGGTCTTTGGATACTCTGCAATTTCTTGGTCTTATAATAGTTGTGTTATTATTGTTATTATTTTATCAATATATACAAGCCACTGTGCATGAATCAACCCACTCATAAAATCAAATATTTTATTTGCAGTGCCTATATCTCAGACTAATGTGCTGTGTTGTTGTTGTGTTATGGTGACAGGATCATCAGAACCAAAGTACAACAGCCTTTCCACCCAACACCGGATGGGAGCGGAACAGGGGTAACTGCATCTGGACATACTATAGGTAAGAGGAAAGTTGTTTAGGTAACATTAAAAATATTATGAAAGCATCATTAATACCAAAGAAGCCTTTAGTTGGATTTTACTTACAGTAGTGGCCAAAATTGTGGAAACATTTTGGAAAAAGTATATTTATGAGGTTTGATGGCTAATAACACCACTTTTTTTGGGAGTTTCAAGATAATCCTATTCCACTACTGGAATGGCCTGGGAATAGCCCAGACCTTAACCCAATTGAAAATCTATGGAGTAAAGAAACTTGTTAGTCAGAAGCGACCCAGCAATGAAACCCAGTTAATAGAAGCAGTCATTCAATCTTGGTTTCACATTATAACAGCTGCAGAACTAAAAGACTTGGTTCACTCCATGGGAAGAGGTTGTAAGGCCATAATTCATCCTAAAGGTTACCCAACTAAGTATGAACTGACATGGTGTTAATTTTTGTATATCTCGTTTTTTCTATGGTGATAATTTTTGTATATCTCATTTTTTCTACGTGTTTCACTTTTCTTCTTTATACTGTAACTGCTATTCTAATAGCAAATCCTTCCTAAAAGTTATTGCAATACATTCTTGATTAAATTATCTTTCCATTGATATATAATTTTATGGTCCCCAAAAAAGTGGTGTCATTAGCTAGTTTTAGAAAATACACTTTTCCCACAAGGTTTCCACAATTTTGGCCACTACTGTAATTAGCATATGGCATCTAGTTGGATTGATGTCAGCTGAATTAGATTCAGATCCCAAGCCACTGAAAATTTTATGAATGAATGTAACATTTAACCAAATCAATCTTTCTATGAAATGCTAAGCTAAGCTTAAATATTGTGTGTGATGCGGGACCTCCCTTTGAGCAACAACTGATGCCCTGTTCCATAAATCTTAGTTGAGCTTATTTCTATGAATCAAAGAGCTCTACTGTATTAATGGTGTTTGTTGATGCTCCACATAGTACCTTATTTGTATTTTACCCATACGATTGTTGCCCACAATTCTTTCTAGATTTTAAAGCTGGGAAATCATTCTCCCTACTTTCTGAATAAGAGTGAGTGACAGGAATCAATGCAGGCTCAGACAGAGTTACTATTCCAAGGATTGAAATAAAATCCAAATATATTTGCATGCAATGAAACCCCACGGTTGTTCCTCTTAAGAAAATATTTATTTTCATCAAGGAATAAGAGTTTATGCCAGCTGCATTTCCGACCCCAATTTTTCCTTCTTCATTTACATCCCTTATTTTTGAGGCTGGTGTATGTAGAAAATATGTATCTGAAATAATGGTGGATAACAGCTGGCTTGTATTTGAGACCCTGGAGCCATTTGCAGCTGTGATTTCTAGGAATTTGTAGCATAGCTTGTAAAAAATATATATAAAATGTATTAGAAACTTTAAAACAATCAGCTTTAATTTTCCAAACGTGAGAGAATTGCAGCCCATGTGAATCAATAGTCCTTAATGGATGTAGCCTTCAGCCACCAGAAATTACTCACCTATTCCCAGCCTCCAAATAGAGACTTGAATGTCAAACCCAATAACAGCATGATACATGACATCAGAGGTATCTATCTATCGGTTTGCAAATGTGAGCGCGCTTGCATGCGCCACCTCCGTGCATGCTCATGGCCTTCTGCAGATGCGCAGTTGTCATACATTATGTCCGGACGGGTGGGCAGAATCTCCTGCAGTCGCCGCTACCAGTTCGTGTGATCCGGAGAGAACCGGCTGAATCCCCCTACTGCATGATATGCATAATAGCAATAGCAAGAGAATTTAGACTTATATACCACTTTACAGTGCTTTACAGCCCTCTCTAAGCCGTTTACAGAGTCAGCATATTGCCCCCAACAATTTTGGGTACCCACCTCAGAAGGATGGAAGGCTGAGTCAACCTTGAGCCTGATGAGATTTGAACTGTCAAATTGCAGGCAGCCGGCAGTTAGCAGAAGTAGCCTGCAGTACTGCACTCTAACCCCTGCTCTTAATATACATAAAATATACTGTATTTTTCGGGGTATAAGATGCACCAGAGTATAAGATGCACCTTAGTTTATGGGAAGGAAAATAGGGGGGAAAAATTCTGCCTGCCAGGTATTCATCTGGCTAGTCCTTAGCCTGGTCATCTTCAGCAGATTAGTTCTCTGGTTTTCAGCACACGCGCTCCAAGCTATTCCATTGGTTGATTGCTCTCACCATTAGAAAATTTCTCCTTTGTTCTAGATTGCTTCTCTCCTTGGTTAGTTTCCAGCTATTGTTTCTTGTCTTGCTTTCTGGTGCTTTGTAAATAGTTTGACCCCTTCGCCTTTGTAGGAGCCCCTCAAATATTGGAACAGTGCTATTATGTCACTCCTGGTCCTTCTTTTCATTAGACTAGACATACCCAATTCCTGCAACCATTCTTCATATGTTTTATCCTTCAGTCCCCTAATAATCCTTGTTGCTCTTCTCTCCACATATTCAAAGAGCTTTTGGAATAGACTGCAAACTGAATATGAGCAAACAATAGTGGCTCAGAAAAGGTTTTAAAAAGGTATAATTATCTTAATGTGATTTCCACATCATGGGAAATTATTTTTCTATCTTATTCTCCTTCATTCTCATCCTACCTCAAGTACTGAGTCCATTCTGGAGACACCTTTGAAAAACAATTCAGCCAAACTGGAACGGGTTCCAAGAAAGATGATGAAGATAATGAAATGCTTGTTACATGAAGGAAGATTGAAGGAGCTGTGTACATTGACAGAAAAATGATTAAAGGACAGCACTCTTTAAAAAAATTCTGAAAGGATGTCACAAGAAGATGGCCAAGACTTGTTTTCTCTTGTGAAAAATCACGAGACTAATGGCTTTAAGTCACAGGAAGGCAGATTCTACCTGATTGCTAGAAAACGTCCAAATGGAGCACTTTGTCGCTGAAATTAATATTATAGAGATTAACCTCTCTTTGAAATCCTTTAAAGCAGGGGTGTCAAACTTGATTTCATTGAGAGCTGCATCAGGGTTGTGTTTGATCTCAGGGGGCCGGGTTTGCCATGGCCAAGATGGTCATGGCCAACTCGATGTCACTCGTGTCGCGGGTGCCTGAGCGCTCTGCCAGAGAAAACGGGTTCCGGAGCTCCGTTTTCACCTGTGACAGCCTCCTGAAACCCTCTGCCAGTGAAAACGGAGCTTGGAAGGGCCACCCACAGCCCTCACAAGCTCCGTTTTTGGCTGCGACAGCCTCCTGCAACCCTCTGCCAGCAAAAATAAAGCTCAGGAAGGTTGCGTGTGGCCTGCCCAAGCTCCGTTTTTCACTGGCAGAGGTACTGCAGGCCAGTCCCTCTCTGTTTCCAGGGTGGCTCCGCGGGCCACATCTAAGTACCCCAGGGGCCAGATCTGGCCCCTGGGCCTTGAGTTCAACACCCCTGCTTTAAAGGAAGGATTATAGGATCAGTGACTTAAATATTCTTTTTCTCCTTTGAAATTCTATAATTCCAAAAAAGAAGTATATCATGCTCTAAAACTGGCATATTTTAGTATTTTTTTTTGTCTTTTGCATTAATAAAAACATAGATTCATTTCAAACAGACTATGTGACAATTCTCACTACTTCCTAAGGCAGTTGAAATAGATATACACCTGTCTCAAAAAGAATAACAGAATTACAGAGTTGGAAGGGATCTCAGGGGTCTTCTAGTCCAACCCCCTGCTCAAGCAGGAGACCCTATATCGTTCTGGACAACTGGCTGTTCAATCTCTGCTTAAAAACCTCCAGTTATGAAGCATCCACAACTTCTGGAGGCAAGTTGTTCCACTGATTAATTGTTCTAACTGTCAGGAAATTTCTCCTTAGTTCTAAGTTGCTTCTCTTCTTGATTAGTTTCCACCCATTGCTTCTTGTCCTACCCTCAGGTGCTTTGGAGAATAGCTTGACTCCCTCTTCTTTGTGGCAGCCCCTGAGATATTGGAAGACTGCTATCATGTCTCCCCTAGTCCTTCCTTTCATTAAACTAGACATACCCAGTTTCTGCAACCGTTCTTCATATGTTTTAGCCTCCAGTCTTCTAATCATCTTTGTTGCTCTTCTCTGCACTCTTTCCGAATAAATTGATACATTCGTCTCTGTGACAGCCCCTCAAATTTTGGAAGACTGCTATCATGTTATCCCTAGTCCTTCTCTTCATTAAACTAAACTTAACTACTTCCTGCAAACATTCATTGTATGTTTCAGCTTCCAGCCCCCTAATCCCCAATGTTCACTCTCAAAAAGTATTCACCAATGCTCATCATCAAAACTAAGAATAGTATCAAGTAGGAAATCACAAAATTCAATCCTGGAAATGTTCCTTTTTTAGCAGACTTGGATAAATACATAGGAATGCTTCTGTTTTGAAAGGGTACAGCATAAGATAGAAGATTTACATAAAAATCTAAATAACAATATGAAATTTAATAGAGACAAAGTCAAAATTCTTCACAGGAGACAGAAATCAAATGAAGAGCTATAAGATGTTGATTTCCGACTACATAATAGCTGTTGCAAAAAAGATCTTGGAAATATAACCGACAAACTGAATGTGACTCAACAGCGCAATATGAAAAAAAAATGCAAATACAGTTTTATATCAACAAAATATATATTTCCTAAAACACAGGAAGTTATTTTTCTACTTCATTGTGTATTGGCTCACACTGCATCTGGTTTTTGTATTAAATCCTGGACACCACACTGTGAAGAAATAAAGAAAATGGAATTCAGATGGACAAGACAGATGAACAGGAACAGGCGTGGGTTCTATTTACCTCGGCTACCGGTTCGCAACGGAAGCACACATGCGCATGCTGGCTTCGCTCGTGCATGCGTACACTTCTGCGCATGTGCAGATCATTCATGATGACATCTGGGCAGGTGGGCGGAGCCTCCCACCGCCATTACTACCGGTTCGCAATAACCGGACCGAACTGGGAACAACCCACCACTGAACAGGAACTAGTCTAGAAGAAAAATTGAGGAAACCAGAAATACTTAGCTCTGATGACACTCTTTAAATACTGTAAAGGATATCAAAAGGCTAAGACGGATTCATGTTATTGAAAAACAAATTCTGGTAGCACCTTCTCCAACTATTTTTCAGTGTTGCTTGAAAAAAGTGCTACCAGATTTCTTTTGCCACCATAGACTAACATGGCTCTACCACAAGAAAAAAGTTCCTTTCCATACCTGCAGTTCAAGAGGGGAAAGCTAGATTATATAGAAATAAAGCAATGGTGGGATTCAAATAATTTAACAACTGGTTCTTTGCCCTGATGATCGGCTGGGTGGGCGTGGCCATGGTGGGCATGGCCAGGGCGTGTGATAGGCAACACTCGGCTTCCTGCACCCCCCTGGGAGCAAAAATGGGCTGTGGGGGGGCACGCCACCCCTGCCCCCCGTTTTGGGCTTAGTAGGCCTCCCTGCAGCCTCCTGGGAGCAAATATGGGCCACAAGGACCCCCCACCGCATCCCCCGCACCCTGTTTTGGGCCTAGTAGGCCTCCTTGCACTTACCTGGAGCCAAAACGGGGCTCGTGGGAACTTCTGGAAGGGGCAGGGCGGGGAGGGGCAGGGCCGGCCAGCAATTTAACAACCGGTTCGGCTGAAGTGGTGTGAACCAGTTAAATTCCACCACTGAAGTAAAGGCTAAACAGCCCTTGTTCTGAAATGCTTTAATGTAGATTCCTGCACAGAGAAGCAGATTGAATTTGAAGATCTTATTGGCTTGCTCCAAGTCTACAGATCAAGATCAGAAATATTTTCTGAAGCTGGGCCAGATAAATATACTATAATCTAGGCAGCACCTCTCTTTATAGCAAAGGCCTACTTTAGTTCCTGAATCCTTTCCTTCTATCATTCTGTAGAAGTTAAAATTGTGAAAATTCTGGCTTTGAAGAATAATCTTTTTAACACGAATAGCACAATCTATTACTGCAGGACATCTATCAACTGTTATTTTTGTAAGACATAGATCTGTGTTGACTGCATTGAAAGGAAACAGCACCATGCAAACAGAAACGTAACAGGTTATAGAAACAAAATTATTACCTCAAGGAAGTGATATATAAATCCCAATAGATTTTAAGCAATTAGGTCTTCACCAGGAAACTGACAGAAAAAAGTTATCGCACATTTATCGTAAGTTTAGCTACCACTGTAGAAGCCAGTAGGTCAGTCGCTCAATTTAGAGATGGTCATCTAAGAAATTGTAATGGATGTGGCTAATTTTTTTTCCTGGCAGTCCTTTGATGAAAAGTAAATGGAAAGACTTAAAAGACTTCCTTTATATCATTTGGCCTAAAAAATTGTCTCTTGGCAGTGTTTGGGTTGCATTCTCCCACCCCCCCACCTTTTAACACTTTTAAAATTGATTTTTTGCGCATCATTTTCCTCCTAAAATGGGGAGTTTGCAACTTTTGTATCTCAAAGAACTGAAAACTGTGTGTGCAAACACTGTTTTAATCATATGAAAGATTTTAATCTGGCTCTTTACAATATTGATAGCCACTAATACTTTTAGTATTTTTATAACAATTGTAATTGTCATTTTGTTTTAAAAGTAAATTGTTCTAATTCTCAACTTGACTTTTAAAAAATATATATATATTTTTTAAAAAAACTCTTTTATGGATTAATACTACTACCTTTGTTTGCTAATTTTCTTTTACAGAAAGGGAAATGTCACCTCTTTATAGATAATAAACTAAATGACAAACCATTTAAAGCTTTCAAATCATTTAGCTAAATTTAGATAATGGTAATATTTCTCACGATCCTGTTATATTAAGCTGAAATTGGCTGATCTGACACAATGCTAGAGAAAACAGTTAAAAATTCTTGCTGATAACACAGTTATACTGCAATGAAGTTGCTTCAAAACATTTGCTAAACCCCTACCATTTCCTACACCTTTTTAAACAAGGATGACCTATGACAAAGTTAAGGACAGATTGTTAGCTAACAAGAAGGGTACAGGAGAAAGATAGTTTTGAGCAGAGGTGGGTTTCACATAATTTTACCACTGGTTCGCTGTGCACTGAAAATGTGAGTGCACGCCTTCCGTGCATACACTTTGCTCACCTGTGTGGCTTGCATGCATGCATGTGCGCAGCTTAGAAAACGTGGCTAAATAGGACGGCATATCGCTGGGGCGGGTGGCCGAGCGCACCAGCAGATCACCATTATCGATTTGCCCGAACCGGCTGAATACCAGCACTGGTTTTGAGGCAAAATAACAACTCCTTGACCTTGTCTGACAAAGCTTAAGTTTCATGGAACTTTTATCACATTTTCTTCCTTATTCCAAACCAGATTTTTAAAATATTCTGCCCCCTCAAGCAGAAATGTTTGTACATTATCTAAGTTCAATTATCTATTTTGGACCTCATAAAGAGGACCCTCGGTACTATTCCTAGTTTAGAGTGCCACTGCTTCTACATAGATGCATATCAGAACAATCGTCCCCATCCTATTCTACTGACCACTCTTATCAGCACAAGTCCTGTCTGGATTTACCCAAGATACTGATCCTTTCATTATAATATTGTTACATTCATTATTAATGGCCAACAAAATAGGATGCATCTCTCTTTGCTAGATGCAATGGCTGGACTGAATCGAGATTGTGTAGTTCCTATTAGGGAAGGTTTCTGCAGAAACTTCTAAGAAAGTTGTTAGGTTCTGCTCTATTGCAATTGCCATGGGATTAATGGGATTTCATTTGCTGTAATCTGGATTGGACAGTCATTGCTGTAGGAATTGAAATGGTAATTTATAATCTTGTTGCATTTATGCACGTATCTTGATCTATATGTTTTAATTTACATATTCTATTTGCTGTCTAGGCATTTATAGTTCACTAATTTCCTAGGCTGTGATATTCCATTTTATTATTATAGTATTGGCGATCTTAGTAAGTGTGTAGTAGGACATAGGGGAGGTCACAATGTGCATAAGTAACTATAAGTATTGCCCAATATTGCACAAGTGGGGGGGGGATAGTCAGGGAGAACATAAAGGGAATATGCTCAAATGTTCACTCCATTTAAAACTAAAATAATAACCAACTTCAACTTGTTTTAAACCTCTCAGAAATTAACTAACTTGTGCCTAAAAGTTAGTTCAGGCAAGAAAGACCAGGGTTCCCCCCGCCCCAAAGTTGCATTTCAAAATTATGTTCAAAATCTGACAGTTTCTTCCTCCTGTCAGAGAAGATATGTACAGTATATCTGAAAAAGATCTAGGTACCTTAGTGGTTCACAAGTGTTGATATGTTCACACGGCAAATGCTACTGTCAGGGCAGGTTTCAAAACCTGTCACTATCGGTTCGCTTGTGGGCACACGCGCGCTCGCGCAATGCTTCTGCGCATGCACAGAAGCATCCGGGTGGGTGGGCGGAACCTCCTGCCGCCGCCGCTACCAGTTCGCCCGATCTGGGGCGAACCAGTAGCAACCCACCACTGGCTACTGTGGAATATATTCATTAGACGTATAGTCCAAATCCTGGGAAATAATTGTCCCTGATTCTGTCTTCTTCAGGCTGTTCTTGGAATACTAGGTCCATTATCACAGAATCATAGGGTTGGAAGAGATCTTGGAGGTCTTTCAGTTCAACCCTCCGCCCAAGGCAGGTGTCCTTAGACCATCCTGGACAAATGGTTGTCCAGTCTTTTCTTGAAAACCTCTAGCAAAGGATCATTCACAACTCCTGGGAGGCTAGCTGTTCCATTGATTAATTATTCTCACTGTCAGGAAATTCCTCCTTAGTTCCAGTTTTCCCTCTGACAAATTTCTATCCATTGCTAAGTATTAACTGACATGGTGATAATTTTTGCATATCTCGTTTTTTCTATGGTGATAATTTTTGCATATCTTATTTTTTTCTATGTGTTTCACTTTTCTTCTTTATACTGTAACTGCTATTCTAATAGCAAATCCTTCCTAAAAGTTATTGCATTATATTCTTGATTAAATTATCTTTCCATTGATATATAATTTTATGGTATACTTCCCCCCAAAAAGTGGTATTATTAGCTAGTTTTAGAAAATACACTTTTCTCAAAAGGGTTCCAAAATTTTGGCTACTACTGTATACAGTAAAGGGCATTTAATATATACATATAATATATATTTATCTATACAATATATGAAATAAATAGTAATAATAAATAATATGCATAGATATATATTAAAATACCTAGCACAATATCTAAAAACGATCATATAATGTCATTGTCCTGATTAAGCCAAACTAAAGATCCTCTGGAAGAATTCTGTCACCATCTTCCAATAAGTGATAAACTTATCACGTGGAAATGTTGGTGCGTCTTATACACTAAATGCAGCCATTTTTGGCCTCCTGAAATCCCACCCTGCGCATCCCGTTTTCACCAAAAACAGGCCTTTTTTTGCAAAAATCGGATGCGCAGAGGGTTTGGGAGGCCTGCGGAGTGCTCCTGGGGACTGGGGAGGGAAAAACTTTTTTCCCCCTTGTTTACCTCTTTGAAATCTTGGTGCATCTTATACTCCGGTTCATCTTATAGTCCGAAAAATACGTTATTAAGATAGGAAATGTAAGGCACAGAGACATTTTTTTTGAAAGTGATTCACAATCGGTGACACTCTTAAGCAGATATTTTTGGATCTTGGCTTAACTGGACCTGGGTCTCTTGGCAAAGGTCTTCAAATGAGGTTGTGGGGGAGATATATGTCACTTCCTAGCTGCTGGCTCCTGCTCTTCTGAGCCCTTTTCCTTTCTCATTTCATCCAGTTCCCAGTACAGCTTCCCCTCCTGTCTCCAGTGCCTCCAATGATCCAGTGGGCTCCTACTCCATTAATGGGATTCTGGGGATTCCTCGATCAAATGGTGAGAAGAGGAAACGTGACGAAGGTAGGGGAAAGTTTTTTTTCTCCTTTATTGGTTCACTTCACTTCACTCCTTTTGGGGAACGTAGTTGGCACCAATGGTGGTATTCAGCCGGTTCTATCCGGATCGGGCAACCCGGTAGGGGCGACTGCGGGATGCTCCGCCCACCCGCGCGGACGTCATGACGTCCCATTTTTCACGTTTTCAAGGCTCTGCGCATGTGCGGAAGGCCTTGGGTTGTGCACACATTTGCAAACCAGTAGGGAAAGTAAGTGAATACCACTCCTGGTTGGAAACCTAATAAGCTGAGAAACTATTTAAAATAAAGTAGGGAAGCATTTGAGTATCATAATCCAGAAAACGTTTTTGAAAGCAAGTCTCACTGAATAGAACAGGCAGAGTTCACCTGTAAGAATAGAATAGAATAGAATAGAATAGAATAGAATAGAATAGAATAGAATAGAATAGAATTCTTTATTGGCCAAGTGTGATTGGACACACAAGGAATTTGTCTTGGTGCATATGCTCTCAGCGTACATAAAAGAAAAGATACGTTCGTCAAGAATCATAAGGTACAACACTTAATGATAGTCATAGGGTACAAATAAGCAATCAAATCATAATAGGAAACAGTCAATATAAATCGTAAGGATACCAGCAACAAGGTTACAGTCATACAGTCATAAGTGGAAGGAGATGGATGATAGGAACGATGAGAAGATTAATAGTAGTGCAGACTTAGTGAATAGTTTGACAGTGTTGAGGGAATTATTTGTTTAGCAGAGTGATGGTGTTTGGGAAAAAACTGTCCTTGTGTCCAGTTGTTCTGGTATGCAGTGCCCTATAGCGTCATTTTGAGGGTAGAAGTTGAAACAATTTATGTCCAGGATGTGAGGGGTCTGTAGATATTTTTATAGCCCTCTTTTTGACTCGTGCAGTATACAGGTCTTCAATGGAAGGCAGGTTGGTAGTAATTGATCATGGCAAGATGATCGAACATGTGGATAAATGCTGTATCAAAGCAATTTTATTTCTGCTGGAACTACAGGTCCTGGACTTATGGCCACAATTGAGCCACAATTTCCATTGCTAAGCAAGACATTTGTGAAGTGGATTTTGGCCCATTTTATGACCTTTCTTGCCATGGTTGTTAAGTGAATCACTGCAGTTGTTAAGTGAATCACACGATTGTTAAGCAAATCTGACTTCCTCATTGTCTTTGCTTGTCAGAAGGTCTCAAAAGGGGATGACATGAGCCCAGGACACTGTAGCCATCATAAATACATGCCAGTTATCAAACATCTGGATTTTGATCACGTGACCACAGGGATGCTGCAACTATCGTGAAAAGTGGTCATAAGACACTTTTTTCAGTGTTGTTGTCATTTTGAGGGCTCACTTAACAAATGGTTGTAAGTTGAGGACTACCTGTAATCGTAGAAGACCAAAACCTTGGTAGCAGCAAAGGATGTAAGTGAAAAAGAGTCCAATCTTTAAAAGAGACATTTAGTAGGATTCTAGTTGGCCCCATTATTTCGGTAGCCTCCATTCTATTCTACTCCCAATGCAGCTCTATTCTTATTTATGCATGTCTTTGATATTCCCTGGTTCAATTTCAGAGGTGGGCTGCTGCTGGTTTGGACCAGTTCGGGTGAACTGGTAGTTGCGACTCACGAATGGGCCTGCCCACCCGCCCTGGGTCTATTCTGTCCTATATCGCTGTGTTTTTGAAGCTGTGTGCATGCACGGAAGGTGCGCGCATGAGCAAAGCGAGCGTGTGCCCCTGCTCGCATTTTCGGTGCTGGGTGAACCAGTTGTTACAACTGGCAGCAGCCCACCACTGTTTAATTCACATTACATAAAATACCCCAGGGTGGATAAAAATCAATGATTTTTTAATTTTTTTTAAAAAAAAATCAGATTTTTTTGATTTAAATCTGATTTTTTTTATTTAAATCGGATGTTTTTTATTTTTATTGAATTTATTTTAATAAAAAACTTTTGGGGTAAAAATCTATCGTAAAATAGTTTTCTATTTAAGATACATAAATAATTTAGTTTATTCAGCATGAAATGGAGCTTAGTTATGTAGCATGAGGCTGTATATTCTGCAACACTGGGACTATCGGTGAGTCAACAGTGAATCAAAGGAGTAGCAGAGATGACAGTTGCTCTTTAAAAATTATGATTTAAATCGAGTTGATTTAAATCAAGCCTTTTTACTAGTGTTTTAAATCATGATTTAAATTGTGATTTAAATCAACTGAATTTAAATCAAATCCACCCTGAAATACCCTAAATCCAAGTTAATAAAACTTGACTCTTGTGTCCACATAACATGTTGTGTCCAAACAAATAAGTCTATTCAGCTAAACCCAATGGCCTGATATAACCTGTTAATCCAAGGGCTTCCCTAGTCCAGCAGACTGTGCAAACTCAGTCTCTGGGTTGCTGAGAATGGGGTTTTCAAACAACACTCTGTGGAGCCCTTCACTTCAATGAGAACTCAGTGGAGTTCTGGGCACAAAAAGTACAGAGATGCAGCCAAGCTTCTATCCTTAAAAGGTTGCATCTTGATCAGGATCTATTTTTTCTTTCTTTTAAACAAACAGATTCTGCGGCTTGAAAATATTTGAAAGTCTATCTTAGAAAGCATATGAAAAACACAGAGGGAGCTGTTAGTGAGATTATGAGGGTGACAAGTTCTGCAAGGATGCATTTTTGAGTTTTTTTTTCTCCTGGCAGTCTTATAAATGAAACTGAATAGACTACGGCTGATAGGAGCAATTTATCTTCAGAAAGAGAACATAGAATAATAGAGTTGGAAGGCACCTTGGAGGTCTTCTATTCCAACCCCCTGCTTGAGCAGGAGGCTCTATACCATTTCAGACAAATGGTTATCCAGTCTCTTTTGAAAGCCTCCAGTGATAGTGTCCACAACTTCTGAAGGCAAGCTATTCCATAGGTTGATTGCTCTCACTGTTAGGAAATTTCTTCTTAGTTCTAGTTTGCGTCTCTCCTTGCTTAGTTTCCAACCATTGTGTCTTGTCTTGCCTTTTGGTACTTTGGAAAATAGCTTGACCCACTCAAATATTGGAACACTGCTATCATGTCTCCCCTAGTCCTTCTTTTCATTAGACTAGACATACTCAATTCCTGTAACCATTCTTCGTACATTTTAGCCTCTAGCCCCCTAATCAATTTTGTTGCTCTTCTCTGTACTCTTTCCAGAGTCTCAACATCTTTTTTGTATTGTCGTGATCAGAATTGGATGCAGTATTCCAAGTGTGGTCTTACTAAGACATTGTGAAATGATACTAGAACTTCATGTGATCTTGATTCTATCCCTCTATTAATGCAGCCTAGGATCATATTGGCTTTTTTGGCTGCTGCGGCACACAGTTGGCTTATATTTAAGGGATAGTTCACTAGGACTCCAAGATCCCTCTCACAATTACAGGCATTAGCCACATTTCACCCAGTCCATATCTATACAGTTGGCTTTTTGCCTAAGTGTAGAACCTTACTTTTATCGACGTTCAATCTCATTTTGTTAGATAGGGCCCAGTGTTCAAGTTTGCCTAGATCTTTTTGGATCTTGATCTTGTCTTCTGGGATGTTGGCTATTCCTGCCATCTTATTTCCGTCCATGTGAATGTAGTTCCATTCAGGATTACAAACTGAGTATGATTTTGTTAGCCAGTTACAAACCCACCTAGTGGTGGTGTGTTTATCCCACATTTTACTAACTTGCCAAGAAGTAGATTGTGGTCTACTTTATCAAATGCTTTACTGAAATCTAAGTATGCTATGTCCACAGGATTTCACTGATCTGTTAAATTAGTCACTTTATTGAAGAATGAAATATGATTTGTTTGACATGATCTCTTTTTGACAAACCAATGCTGGCTACTCTTATAATGTTGTTTGCTTTTAGGTGTTCATAGATTTGTTGATTGATTAACTTTTCCAAGAACTTCCCAGGTATTGATGATTGGTCAGGCTGATTGGTCTGTAATTTCTTGGATCTGTTTTCTTCCTTTTTCGAGGGTGGGGACCACATCAACTCTTTTCCAGTCCTCAGAACTAGATCTAAGAACTTTGAAAGATATGTTTCAATGGTTCTGTTACTTTATTTTTCACATATTTTAATTTGCATTCCTATCCGATCATTTATGGTTCTGTTTTTAGTAAGTTGAGTACTGTTTTCTTTTTGCATGAAGATAGATGCGACAAATGAATTAAGCAGTCCTGCTACTATCCATTACTGATTTGCCGTCTTCTCCCATTAGTGGACCAATTTTTCTTTGACTTTTTTCTTGTTTTTTATGTGTTGAAAGAAACTTTTTTTATGGTTTTTAGTTTTACTTCATTCAAAGCCTAACTTCAGTTATGTATC
Organism: Pantherophis guttatus; assembly: GCF_029531705.1. The sequence goes on from NW_026844069.1 coordinate 1,781,036, forward strand.
CCCTCTTTCCATTTTTCCATTTTTTGTACTCGTCCTTTTTTTCTCTCAAGCATGTATGGTTCATTATCTCCCCTCCATATCAGAGGTGGGTTTCAGCAGGTTCTGATGAGTTCTGGAGAACCGGTAGCAGAAATTTTGAGTAGTTCAGAGAACCGGTAAATACCACCTCTGACTGGCCCCACCCCCATCTATTCTCTGCCTCCCTCCCGAGTCCCAGCTGATCGGGAGGAAATGGGGATTTTGCAGTAACCTTCCCCTGGAGTGGGGAGGCAATGGAGGTTTTACAGTATCCTTTCCTTGGAGTAGGGAGGGAATAGAGATTTAAAGTATCCTTCCTCTGCCACGCCCAACAAGCCACGCCCACAGAACCAGTAGTAAAATATTTTGAATCCCACCACTGATCAGTACCATCCCATTTCTTAATATTTCATGGCTTGAGTAGTACACACGCACAAATTTTATTTCAAGAACGCCATTCCAGTCGATTTACTTATACCTAGAACATTTATTTGTGTGCTTTTAAAACATATTTTGTACATCTTATCTTTAAAAATCCCAAAGCATTATACAATAAATTTTCAATTAAATTGTTTAATTAAACCCTTAATGTAGTCATATAGAAAAATATTATATGAAATATGCAATGAATTAACTGGACAATAAATGATTAAAACTAACAATAAAAAATTAAAAGTATCATAGCATCATTGTTATTAAAATGGGCAAGAAAATACATACGTCTTCCTTCCCTAGCAATTATATCTATTTTTTTTTTTTTTTGCAGTAGCTTTATATAGTTAGCTCATATTCAGTCTGTGATCCACCAAGGTCACGTTTGATTTTTTTTTTTTAATGTAGGAGTTTACATTTGCCCTTAGTAAAATTAATTTCGCTGACCACTGCTCTAACCCACCAGGATTTTCTTGATCTTGTTTTGTGCTGACTCCAAATATGATAATTATACTTTCTACAATCTCAGCCAAGTCATTTCTAAATAGCACATAGTCAGATAATGAAGTACTGTGTATACCTCTTGATCAGCAGCCACTGACATGTACTTGTTAATATAACTGTCCAACCAGCTCTGAATCCATCTAATGGTAGCACTGTCAAGCATTTTGTCAAGTTATTCATTTGATCTTAGCATCTCTTCTCTAGCTAAGTGGGTAAGGTGCAAAGTTAAAAACATCAGTCTTCTCTCCATCGTGTTAACAATATTCAACAATATTCTCAGTGTTCAGGACTACCCTTCTCCTTTTACCAGTAGCAGTTGTTGTTTTTTGCTTTTATATTATTTACAAATGTAATTTCTTTTTGGATTTTTCTAGCTTCCCCACCCAATATCAGTGACTTGCTGGTGTACCTCTTTGGTGAATTCACCTGTCTTTCATTTCTGATACAGCCCCGTTTTGCTCTTAAGCTCAGTCAAAAGCTGCCTGTGCAGCTGTAAATGTATTTTAAACTGCTTTCCATCTTTTTTGTCACCATAATGGTGATTGCTTGCACTTCTAGTGTTTTATTGCTGAGAAATTCTTAGACTGCCTTGGCCTGAGGATTTCTGCCCATTATTCCATTATGCTCCAATTTCTCCACTGTGCTAAAATTTCTTCCTATATTATCTTAAACCCCCAAATTGATGTGTCCACTTCCTCCCAAAGTTTCCAAAAGTTTTATTCTTCAGCCTTATCTTCCTTGTTCATTAAGATCAGTATTAGGATTCAGTAGAATTCAGCGGGAAGTGAAGAGAAAGAAGAAGAAGAAAAAAGGAAAAACACAATGAAGTAGAGAGAGATGGAAAGGATGGAAAGCCCAGTTACAAAGTAGGAAATATAAGAAACATACCCATGACTCATAAAGTATTCAAATTCCTATACACAAATGCTCAAAGTTTAGGGAACAAGCAGAGTGAACTTAAAATACTAGGACATGAATGACAACTATTTACTGAAACATGGTGTGATAAAACTCATGACTGAAATGTACTGATGGAAGGATATAAACTATTCAAAAGAAATAACAAAAGAGGACGTGGAGTTGCATTATATATAAAAGATCACCATATCTCTATAGAAATCCATAAAACCAAAGATGAAAACTTCCTAGAGTCCATATGGATCAATATAAAAGGAAAAAAGAATGACATTGCTACAGGCATGTACTACAGACCACCCAACTAAGCAGAAGAAATAGATGGACTTTTTGCTAAACAACTAACAAATGTATGTAGTAAACACACCGCAGTAGTAATGGGAGACTTTAATTACCCTGACATCAACTCTGCAGCAATGGGAAATTTAACAGATTCCTAACCATTTTAGCTGAAATTTTGTCATTCAAGGTAGAGGAAGGAACTAGAGGAAAAGCTATACTGCACTTAATTCTTACTAATAGAGAAGAAGTGATGGAGGAAGTTGAAGTTGCTGGAACTTTGGGTGAAAGTGGCCAAGTCTTATTGGAATTCAATATAATGCAAACACAAGCACTAGAACATTTTTTTTTATTTGATTTATATGCTGCCCTTCTCCGGAGACTCAGGACAACTTACAATGAGTTAAGCAATAGCCCTCATACTTTTGTATATTTATACAAAGTCAGCTTATTGCCCCCACAGTCTGGGTCCTCATTTTATCTACCTTAGAAAGGATGGAAGGCTGAGTCAGCCTTGAGCCTGGTGAGATTTGAACTTGCAGTAATTGCAGGCAGCTGATGTTAATAACAGTGCTTTAGTCTGCTGTGCCACCAGGCTCTTAATCCAGCCATTGTCTTAAACTTTAAAAGAGCTGATTTTAACAAACTCAGACAGAGCCTAAGAAAAATTCCATGGATGAAAATCTTAAAGGGGCAAACAACTCAAGAATCATGGGAAACTCTGAAAAATATGATCATAAAAGCCCACCCCAGCACAATACCACTGAAAAAGAAAAACAAGAAATTCAAGAAGAAACCAGCATGGTTGCACAAAGATCTCTGATAAACTGAAAGACAAAAATGATAAATACAAAAAAAAAAAAAAAGGAAAAGGAAAGGAGGATACATAACTAAGGCAAAGTATCAGCAGATAGCCCGAATCTGCAAATAGCAATAGCAATAGCACTTAGACTTATATACTGCTTCACAGTGCTTTACAGCTTTCTCTAAGCAGTTTATAAAATCAGCATATTGCCCCCCACAATTTGCGTTCTCATTTTACTGACCTTGGAAGGATGGAAGGCTGAGTCAACCTTGAGCCTGGTGAGATTCGAACTGCCAAATTGCAGGCAGCTAGCAGTTAGCAGAAGTAGCCTGCAGTACTGCATTCTAAATACTGCACCACTGCGAATCAAAAATGAGGTCAGGAAGGTAAAGGCTCAGAGTGAACAGACTTGCAACAAAAGTCAAAGATAATTAAAAAAAAGTTTTGAAATAATAGAAAATACTTGTAGCTTGGTTTTTAAATAATAAGAAAAAAATCAAGGAAACAGTAGGTCCACTTAAGAGAGAATATGGCAAGGAAGTAACAGGCAGCAGAGAGAAAGCAGAGCTGCTTAACTCATTCTCTGCATCAATCTTCACACAAAATGAAACTATAGTCCATCCTACCAAAAACATAACTGTAAAAGACAGATTAGAAATAAAAATTAAAATAAGCAAGAAAACGACTAAATATATACAGATAAGTGGACACTTATCTGATCTTGATGAATATAAATCACTGGGACCTGACAGATTGCATCCCAGAGTTCTGAAGGAGCTGGCAGATATTATCTCCGAACTATTGTACCATATCTTTAAAAAGTCCTGGAACACTGAGGAATTACCTGAAGATTGGAAAAGAGCTTATGTGGTTCCCATTATAAAAAAAAAGAGGGGGGGAAAACAGACCCAGGAAACTATGCACTAATTCATCTAACATTAATATCCGGGAAGATACTGGAAAAGATAATCAAAAAAGAGATCTGCAAAAGCCAGAATGGGTTTGTTAAAAACAGATAATACCCAAATCAATCTTATTTCATTCTTTGACAAAGTGACTAAATTAGTAGACCAACAAAATTCTATGGACATAGTATACTTAGACCTCAGGTAAGGCATTCGACAAAGTAGACCACAAACTATTTCTTGATAAGCTAGAAAATGTGGGATAGACAGCATCACCACCAGATGGATTTGTAATTGGCTGACAAAGCGTACTCAACAAGTATTCTGTAATGTTATTACATTTACCTGGAGGGAAACAAGCAGTGGGGTACCACAAGATTCTGTCTTAGACCGGTACTCTTCAGTATCTTCATAAATGATTTAGATGATGAAATAGAAAGGGAACTCATCAAATTTGCAGATGACACTAAAATGGCAAGAATAGCCAACACCCCAAAAGACAAGCTCAGGATGCAAAAAGATCTTGACAGACTTGAACAATGGGCCCTATCTAACAAAATGAAATTTAATGTGGAGAAAAGCAAGGTTTTACACCTAGGCAGAAAAAACCAAAGGTACCAGTACAGATTAGACGAAACCTGGCTCAAAAACAGTAACTGTGAAAGGGACCTTGGAATCCTACTGGACGATCACTTAAATATGAACCAGCGCTGTATGATAGCAGCCAAAAAAACTAATACAATTCTTGGTTGTATAAACAGAGGCATAGACTCAAAAATCACGTGAAGTATTAGTAATATTTTATAAACCCTTAGTAAGATAGAGCACACCTGGAATACAGCATCCAATTTTGGACACCATATTGAAAAAAAGTTGAGACTTTGGAAAAAAATACAAAGAAGAGCAACTAAGATGATTAAAGACCTGGAGATTAAAATATATGACGAACAGTTGTAGAATTTGGGTTTGGCTAATCTATAGAAAAGAAGGACTGGGAGGATATGATAACAGTATTCTAGTATTTGAGAGGCTGCCACAAAGAGGAGGGCACTCAACTTATTTTCCAAATCACCAGAAGGCAGGACAAGAAAAAATGGACGAGAACTAATCAAGGAGAGAAACAACCTGGAATTAAGGAGAAACTTCCTAAGATTGAGGACAATTAACCAGTGGAACAGCTTGCCACCAGAAGTTGTGGGCATTTCATCACTGGAGGTTTTTAAGAAGAGACTGGATAGTCACTTGTCTGAAATGGTAAATGGACTAGAAAACATCCAACTCTATTTCAGCTTCCAGCTGTATTCTGATTGATAGGATCAAATCTAGGTGATCCTGCGTTGACTTTTCACTATGGTTGGTGTTACTATTTAGATGACACCCAATTATTGGTAATGTATCTGGAAGAATGTAAGTAAATTAAAATTCAGTCTATTGTAGATAATCCTAAATCCAGGGGAGTGAAGGAAAGTCTCTTAGAGGGTGCTGTATTTATTATTTTCAGATGTTAATGGATACTAAAATCCTTTTGAATGGCCCTATTAGAGCTGAGACCAGAACTATATGTTATCAGTTTTGGCCGATTTGTCAGTTACACTGTCCCCTGGGAAAAAATAGATCTAAACACCGCAGTGGATACTCCAGCAATCTGTATTTTACCAACACTGTGCCTTTAAATGTTTTACTATCTTCCTCTTCTTGAGAACACACCTTCTTTTTCTTCCTGCTTTTTGAGATTGAAGCAGATTCATCCTGTAACACCTTTATCTCACACTCCATATTTGTATTTTGGGTGATAATTCCTAAGCCCTGGAATTGATTACCGGTGATCAAATGTGATGAATAAATCCAAATGACTGGCAGATTTAAAGAAAGATCTCCTCAGTCAATCTTTTAATAACTGCTATCAACTTTTTTTTTTATTTGATCCTGTTGTAATTTGAGGGAAGGAAGAAGGTATCTGATTTCTCCTCCCAATAGGATCTCATCCAACTCCCAGAATTGCTAGTTAGCATTGGAACTGCAGCAGAGATGGTATTCAGCCGGTTCGGACCAGTTCGGGAGAACCAATAGCAAAAATCGTGGGTGGGCCTGCCCATCTGCCCTGGCTCTATGCCGTCCTATTTAGGCACATTTTTGAGGCTGGGCACATGCGAGGAAAGAACGCGAGTGAGCAAAGCGCATGCGCATACACACATTTGCGAACCGGTAGGGAAAGTAAGTGAATACCATCCCTGAACTGCTGCCCCAACTCATCTGCAAGACCCCAGGATAGGGAAGATGATTTCAGTTACAAGAATGTATATAGAGCAAATCTAATCAAGGAAGCAAAATTCCCATCCAGGTACTGTATATTAAAAAAAAGGTCGAAAGGGATGCCCCAGGTTACTAAAACTCAGAATGAAAACTTGCATCCTAAATTCCATTATGACCTTGTGAAGAAAAGAGGGTGGTATTTTAGATGCATAAGCCAATGGTAATCGGTTCCCAATACAGGGATTCAAACAAGGGGACTCACAAGCACCACAACAGTAGCGAAGCCCGATTGGCATGCACGACAAAACAAAGATAACTAGAAGAGCTTCTGACAACCTTAATTCATCATTGCGCTGGCTTACTTTTTTTTCTTTTTTTTTCATGTTCCCATTATATTTCTTTGTAAAAGTGGAATTCAATTTTGAAGGTAATTTTTCCGGAAAGAAGGGAAGGGTGGTAGGATGGCTAGATAAGACAGAGGATGGGGAAACAGGAGAAAATTTAGGCCAGGCACAGCCCAGGGGCACCTCCTGGCAAGGTGAAAGAAAATTGCATATTCAGTCTCCATCCATGAATCTTTCTTAATGTTGCCCGCCTCCTTCTCAAAAAACAATAAAGGCTTTCTCCCCTTTACAAGACAGGCTAGAAGTCCAGGACATCAGCATTCATTTTAAATTCAGGATCATTAATTCACCTGATTACCAGAGAAGACTGCGGTCGTGCCATTTTGAAACGAGAGCTTCATCTCTTTTCATCCCCCCCCCAATATACTGTTATTTTTAGGTGGACATCAAATTGAACTCAAAAAGAGAAGCTTTTGCATTCTCGGGCATATCTGAAATGAACAAAACGAAAGCGCAACCTGGGAAACATCCAGGTTCCGTTAGGGCAAGGATGAGTGGGATAGCAGCCTTCACTACAGTCTCCATTGTACTGTTAGTACAAATTAAAAGGAGCATGTTTTTGCCCTACATGATTGTCTCTTGAGCAGAGAAGCCAAATGTATGTCAGCGTGTATGTTGGGGAGGGGAAAGAAGGAGGATTTATCATTTCTTTCTCGGAAGCCCAGGCGCTGTATCACCATGTGAGATGACATTTGAATTTACAATTCTGCTGAGAAAAGCTATTAATTCACAAATTAACATCCCCCCCCTTCTCTTTTTCTCCCTCTTACGTGGATGTGCAAAGCAATTGAAAAGACAAAGGAAATAGCCTCAAGGAAGAGACTTTACTACTTGTCTGTCTGGGTAGAGATTGCTTCCAGGTAGATAAACCAATTACCTGAGCGACTGCTCATGGCAGACTGCTATTGCTTCCCTTTGTAGAACTGCTTGGGCCATGGCTGGATTAAGCTTTATGTATCTCATTAATGTATGCTGGTAAGGAACTGGCCAAGCCCCCTCATCCAGTGTGTTTTTCAGGAAGGCTGAATGGGAGAAAGGGAGGGTGGACGGTAAGGAATAGGGCTGAAGTTGGAATACTCTTCATTTTTATTTTTTATTTTTATTTAATTAGTTAGTTAGTTTGTCAAACTTGTATAAGATAACAGGTATAAGTATAAACATGGACATGAACACAGGAAATGAGTACAAATAAATGGGGACAGTAGGACAGGGACAGTAGGCACTCTGGTGCGCTTATGCACGCCCCCTTTACGGACCTCTTAGGAATGGGGTGAGGTCCACGGTAGACAGTTTAAGGTTAAAGCTATGGGGGTTTGAGGATGTTAACAATGGAATTGGGTAGAGCATTCCAGGCATTGACCACTCTGTTGCTGAAGTCGTATTTTCTGCAGTTTGAGTTTTGAATTTGAATTTCTCCAATGAGTTTGGAGAGGTTTACCTTGAGTTTGTATCTATTGTTTGCCCGTGTATTATTGAGGTTGAAGCTGAAGTAGTCGTTGACAGGTAGGATGTTGTAGCAGACAATTTTGTGTACTATGCTTAGGTCAGGTGGCGTAGTTCCAGATTGTCCAAGCCTAACATTTTGAGCCTGGTGGCATAAGGAATTCTATTGTGAGCAGAGGAGTGGGGTACTCTTCCCATGAAATACCTCTGGACCCGGTCAATTGTATTAATGTCCGATATACAGTGTGGATGTATTGTAGGAAGTTAGCACCCACCCCTCTCCTAGAAGAATGCAATATTCTAGGAAATATTAAAAAGGCAGAATATTATACCTTCCTGGATAAGAAATGGAGAAACATGTTTTTATGGAGGAAGCAGACTCACTCTTAATAGCCCCCATACTTTCAATAGCCCACAGCAGATGTCAGCACTTAAGAGAGAAAGAGATAGCTAGGTCTATTCATATGCAAATGCCCTCATTCAAGATCCAACAAAGGTAGTATTAGCCTTTTACCCATCTAGCAACAGAACTCACCACATGGCACCTGTGGAGATTGCATCACCCAGCAAGATTCAATCAAGCTTGGAACTCATAAGACAACCTACAAAGTTACCCCTGCATGGCCCCATGGGAGTCTGACAACCAATCAGAATACAAGCTCAAATTCAAAGCCCAACAGAGGGTATAAATCTCTCTCTCTCACACCCATGTGCTTTTTTGCCCTGGACCTCAAAACCATGTGGTCCTGTCCACCATTAAACCATCTTTTCAATGATGGTTTCTCCATATTTCCAGTGTCTTTCTCCCCACTTGGAACTGAACTCAGATGGATATTTCTTCCAACAGTATGATGCAGGTTTGAAGAATCTGGGCTGCATTTAAACCTACTACTAAGAAATTATATTCCATTTACATAGGAGGGAACTAATCTGGCCACACATATTTACTAGCTAAATCAGCCTATTGCTTGGTCAGCTGATACTTGAGGGAAATGTCAAAAATAGGATTCTGTGCTCCTTCTGTTCTGCACATTTTCAAGATAAGGAAAAAAAAAGCCAAAGAATCACAATGAAGACTGCTTTCCCTGTAAAATGCTTTCAGTGAGACATATCAAATGCATGATCAAAGAGTCATCACTAACATTTGAACCAGGGGTGAAATGCTACTGGTTCAGACCGGTTCGGGTGAACTGGTAGCGATGGTGGCGAGTGATTCAGAGAACCGGTAGTGACGGCAGCACAAGGCTCCGCCCACCCACCCAGTCGTCATTACTTCCTGGTTTTAACCAGGAAGTAACCTGTTTTTTACCCTCTGCGCATGCGCAGAAGGGTCTGTGCGTGCATGTGACACATGGGGCACATGCACTTCCAAACCGTTAGGGAAGATAAGTAGATTTCACCTTTGATTTGAACCCACAGCTCCTTTTCTTCCCCTATTTTCCCAAGAGAATAGCAGGGTGAAGGCAAAGAAGTCAGGAAAATGCCAAAAGTAGCAAAACCATTGGAAGGAGGTAAGATTTTTTTTTCCCTTAAGCTATTTCAAAATATTCTATAGAGTCCAAAGTTTGGTCCTGTGTTGTTTTCATTTTTAGACATGACCAAAAAATATGATGGTTCTGCAGCCATATTTTCTTTTTACATGGAAGATGGGCAATTTTTGAAGCTCATCCCAACAAACCTATTTTTGCACCAGCCAGAATCACTGTTGCTGAAGTTTGATTGCATCACTTCTCACAAATTTAAGGCAATAGAGACATGAAGGGACGGAAAATCATGGGAAGGAGTGGGGGGGGGTAGGAGACGCAACAAGTATTTTTTAAAGAGATCAGTTTTTGTTTTGCATTGATTTCTTTTTTCAAATAAATAATAGGAAAATTTGAACATGATTTGTAAACTATTAGTGTTTTTAAAAAACAGGGTTCCTTTTTCTTTTTCTTTTATATCATATTCCATCTGTTCAGCGGTGGGTTTCCAATATTCTTACCACCGGTTCGCCACGTGTGCGCATGCTCTTTTTGCGCATGCGTATCTTCCGCACATGTGCCCAGCCTTCCGCACATGCGCTTTGCTCACTCATGCGCCTTCCACACATGCACCTGGCTTCAAAAATGTACCTAAACAGGATGTCATAGAGCCAGGTTGGGTGGGCAGGCCCACCCGTGATCTCCGCTACCGGTTCGCCCAAACCGGTATGAACCGGCTGAATACCATCTCTGCATCTGTTGTTTTGCAGATACTGTAAATCATGCTTAAATGTTTATAATCTGAAAAAAGTGCTTCTACATTTACCCTGTTTTCCCAAAAATAAGACATCCCCTGATAATAAGCCCAATCGGACTTTTGAGTGGATGCACTAAAATAAGCCTCCCCCCGGAAAATAAACCCTCCCAAAAAATATTTAAACGCAGAGCTGGAAATCAGGTAAGATGGAAAGAGAAGCCCCATCTTGCTCCATGAGCCCCAAAATAATAAGACCTCCTCAAAAATAAGGCCAAGCGCTTATTTCGTGGTTCAAAAAAATATAAGACAGGGTCTTATTTTTGGGGAAACATGATAGTAATATGCTTACTAAACAAGAAATAGTTAATATATGAAAACATGAATGAGTTCATGAAAATGATAGATGATAAATGATAAGAAGCAGGAGTAGTAGAAATTACTTCTAGAAGTTCAGATTAATAAAATGAGGCTTTAAAGACTTTCATATGACAACATGTCTAAGCTTTAGTTTCCCTTTTTTTCTCAGCTCATTTTCTGAAAATTATTGTTATCTATGGAGATAAACTTCAAAGTACATGAAGTATTTTTGTTGTTGAACTACAGTACAGCATTGATGGTTTTTCAAAGTTAATACAAAGTGTTTCAAGTGCCTGTTTTTAAAATGCAAAACTTATGAGATGCTCCATTTTTTAGAGTTCATTAGGATTTAGCTCCACTGCAACATAAATGAAAACACATGTAAAAGTAAGGTCAATTAAGAACTATATAATTATGATTAAACAAACTATGCTTTCAAACTTTATAATTTTAAAAGTACTAAAAATAAGTAGTGACAATATTTTGATTTTTCCATAAATCTTCATTTTTCTCAAAGCTTCTCCACACCAGAAATTATTTTTATCACTTCCTTCAAAATTTCCAGAAAATTAATTCAAACGTTGAGTAAAGCACTAGATCATTTGCACATGTATAAAATCCTATTATCTTCTTATCTTTTTATGCACAATTAAAACCCCATTTGCCCTTTTGCTCCAATTCAGATTTAATGAAAATTCTACTTTGAAATTTTAAGCTCATTAAAACATAAGGTCATAGTCATAGGCCAAACACTATTTAGCTTTAGTGCACAATCCTTCTCCAAGTAGCCGGTTTTCTGAGGATTTCCTGTAAAAGAGAGAAGAGTGTTAAAATAGGGAAATTGTAGGCAACATCCCTTAATAAGTACCATATTTTTCGGAGTATAAGACACTCCGGAGTATAAGACGCACCTTAGTTTTTGGTGAGGAAAATAAGAAAAAAAGTTCTGCCTCTGCCTACCAGCATCCATCGGTATTCATCTGGCTAGCGTCCTATCAGTGTGTGAGAGAGTTGAGGGCTGTTTGGAAACTGAAACAGTATTTGCTGTGTGAGCAACAAGGAAGGAGACAGCAAGGAGCCTGGGCGTGGCTTAGCTCAACTGTTCTAAAGCTTCATGCTGTGCTGATCTCTGAAACTAAAACTGAAATTGAAACTCCTCTCCTCTGCTTGTGTTTTGCTTGTGTTGGAAAACCTGCTTTTGGTATTGTATATTTATTTTATATTATATATAAAAGAGAAGTTATTGAATCCTGCTGAATCAGTTACGTGTGTGCTTTCTGAATGTGATTGCTGCTGTAAACTCTGACAGTCCTTGCAGCAAATGGCAAACAGCCAGGTCAGCTTCAGCACATTGTTGCAGCCTGATTCAGCATGAACAGCTGATTGGTGGGTGGATCGGCCTCCCAGAATACCCCAATCAGCTGTTCCAGGCTGCAGGGATTGCCACAGACCATCGCCTCCTCCGTGCCTCGCGTTTTTGGCTACATTCGGAGTATAAGACACACCCAAATTTTCAGCCTCTTTTAGGGGTGAAAAAAGTGTGTCTTATACTCTGAAAAATACGGTACTTCACTGGTCCACACTAGTATAGCAAAGCAAATTGTCTAATCCGTAACAGTTCTACGGATTAGAAGCAGGATAATCCTTGCTTTATAAAGGTGTTTCAAAGAGGTGCTTCACTCACATCTCCTTTCAAAAATCTGCAGAGACCTATACATTTTTTTTTCAGTAGCTGTTCATGTTTTCTATTTTTAATCCATAAACTTTATTTTTCCATTTTAAGTAAGCTTCCATTGTATTTAATCTAAATTAAACAATGAACCTATAGAACAAGGCCATGCTCACAAGAGAGTTAAGGATAATAGGTTGCACTGGAATCTGCCAAGTGAAACACAATTGAGATTTTCTGGAGAGAAAGCAAAAAAAGAAATTAAGCATACTTCCAGGCACTGCTTCTTGACCAGGGGTCTGCAATCCGCGGCTCTGGAGCCGCATGTGGCTCTTTCATCCCTCTGCTGTGGCTCCCTGTCGCTCAAAATATGCATCACAACCACCAATGTGCCACACCCGCCGGCATGTGATTTATTGAGCTTTTCAGCCCATCTTTTTTTTCAGAGTTCAAAATGTTTTTGTTGCATGCAAAGAAATAAAAATGTGTTTTCTCTGTAGCAGGTCATTGATTTCATAAATGCAACACACTATAGGTTTTTTTTTTTATACATAGCATAAAGGTAAAAAGTGATATATGCAATGTTATCTTCATTTAGATGTCAAAAGGGTTTTGTGGCTCCCGGTGTTTTCTTTTCTGTGGGGAAATGGGTCCAAATGGCTCTTTGAGTGTTTAAGGTTGCCGACCCCTGTCCTAGACTGTTTCCGAGCCAGTTTACTTCTAGATCAGCTGCGGTGCAAGAAAAATTGCTGTGAAGAGAGCAGACTGCTAGATCTCCATAGAGTTTCTGGGTGGTTTTTCCTCCATTTGCCTCAACCCTGTAGGCTTTTATTATTCCATGCAAGGGTTTAGGCCACCATAGCACTGAAGTGGCTTTTTAAAAAATTGGCCAGAGACAAAATTCATTGTCAGTTCAGATGATGAAACCACTCAAATGTAGCATGTGGGAGTAGGACAGGGGACTAGCCAGTAGTGGGCTGCTGCTGGTTCCAACTGGTTCTAGCGAACCGGTAGTTCCGACCATCAGCTGGCCTCGCCCACCCGCCGTGCCCTATCCTGTCCTATATTTCCTTCTTTCTGGCTCAGCTGATTCACACGGCACAGCTGATTTCCGTGCCTCCGCTGTTCTACTGACTGGGGCTGCCTTAGAAGATAAGCAGCTGAGCTTCAAATTGCTGTATTTTGAATGCTGCGCGCAGTGCGTGTGCTCACAGAACTAGCTGTTAAACCGGTTGCAGCCCACCACTGGGACTAGCCAGTTGCTCCTTTTTGTTGTGATCAGATGGATGAGGCTTTCAGCATTTTAAGAGCAATGAGAAGAAAAATGATCATGACTCATCTTCAAACAGTTCAGAAAGCTCAGGAAGTAAAAGAAGAGGTGATGTAAAAATGCCTGAAAACTTGTGCTGGACAAGGCAAACATGTAGTACACAAAGTAGACTTAGGACGTGAAAAAAAAGAGAGATAAAAGTGTCTCCCTCTGGATTTTATCCTGCTAGTTATGACCAAATTTAAGGAGCTGTGCTCATCTCCATTTCTTAAGCCAAAGAGCCAACATTTTCCGTAGTAGTTTCCACAGTCATGTGGTTGGCATGATATCACACCACAGCACAGAGCATATGGCGAAACATGGATCACTGTTACCTTCCTTCTGCTTATATGTGGTACCTATTCATCTACTTGTATTTGCATGCTTTCAAACTGCTAGGATGGCAGGAGCTGCGACAAGTGACAGTATCTTATCCCGGTTATGGAAAGGGGAGCAGCAGATAAAGGAGAAGTGATAACGTGAAAAACAGAGGGCATTTGCCCACATTACTGCTGTCTAAATAAGAGATAGAATTCATGGAATGGTCGTTCCAATTTGCCAGGTTTTGCTACTGTTCAATGGATGATAGTTTTGGTCTGTATATTAGGCAAGTCTTGCTATGAAATGAGGGAAAACTAAATGCAGTGATATCAATTCTTCCAGTTGTTCAACTTTAATAAAGCTCTTAACACCAGAAAACATAACAGAAAATTAATGGCTTCTACTGTCATTTTGATGCAGTCATTTGCAACCTAGCTTTCCGCACCAAAGACTTCATAAATGGAAACACTTTCTTTAAACAAGTATAGTTAGGAACTGAAAGCAAAGTCGTTTCCTTCCCACCTTCAGTCCCCTGTATGTCCTTTGAGTGAACAAAATATTTTGAGGATTTTTGGAGACAATATTAATGTCTATAAAAATTTTATAGTCAACATTAATGCTATCCTGCTCTTAGAGGATAAATATTACCAGAGGCTTAGAACATAGAACATAGAATAATATGGAAGAGATCTCAGAAGAGTTCTAGCCCAATTGCTTGCTCGAGCAGGAGACCCAGGGGTCTGCAACCTTAAACAGTCAGAGAGCCATTTGGACCCGTTTCCCACAGAAAAGAAAACACCGGGAGCCACAAAACCTCGGTGGGTGTGGCCAACTCGATATCATTCACTTTTACCAGTCACATGACCCCCAAGCTACGCCTACCCAGCCGGTCATTAGGGCAGAGAATTGGTTGTTAAAAAACAACGGGAATCACAAAACCCTTTTGACATCTCTCTCTCTCTCCCTCCCTCCCCCTCCCTTTCTCTCCCCCCCTCTCTATGTCGCTCTCTCTCCCCCCCTCTCTCTGTATCTCTCTGTCTCTACCCTGGCCACTTCTCCATCCCCCACCATCGCCCTTACCGTCTCAGTCCAGGCAAGGAGTGACTGGGAGGGGAGGGCGAGGGGTGGGGCCAGCCAGTAGTGGGATCATCCAACAGGGAGCCACAGCAGAGGGGTGAAAGAGCTGCATGCGGCTCCGGAGCCACAGGTTGCAGACACCCGCCCTATACCATTTCAGACAAATGGTGGTTCAGTCTCTTCGAAAGCCTCTAGTGATGAAGCACCCATAACTTCTGAAGGCAATCTATTCCATTGGTTGATTACTCTCACCGTTAGGAAATTTCTCCTTAGTTCTAGGTTTACTTCTTCTCTGTTGGTTAAGAATAAGGTCCAATATAGCTGTCCTTCTAGTTGCCACCTCCACATTTTGGATGTCAGCTGAGTTGATCAGGTATCTGTTTGAATACCTGATATTGCAGAGTTTTGTCTCCCAGTTGTGTCTGAGGAGTTACTATTGTGGTGTGTTTCCTACATACCGTTGTTTAGCTGGTTAGCAAAAAGTTCATCTATTTCTTCTGTGCGGTTGAGTGGCCTGTAGTATACACCTATGGCATTATTATTATTATTATTATTATTATTATTATTTCCTTTTATGTTGACACCTATGCATTCTAGAAGACTTTTGTCCTTTTTGTCTACATCTCTGTAGAGGGGAAGTGATCTCTAACATGTAATGCAACTCTACCTGTTTTGTTAGATCTGTTTCTTTTGAATAATTTCTAACCTCCTATCAGTACATTCCAGTCATGAGTTTCATCCCACCAGGTTTCTGTAATGGTAACTATATCATACCTGCCCTTGTGTACTAGTATTTCAAGTTCACCGTGTTTCAGCAGTGAAATCCAGCAGGTTCTAACAGGTTCTGGAGAACCGGTAGCGGAAATTTTGAGTAGTCCAAAGAACCGGAAAAGCCACCGAATGGGAAAAGAATGGAGATTTTGCAATATCTTTTCCCTGCCATGCCCACCAAGCTACACCCACAGAACTGGTAGGGAAAAATTTTGGATTTCACCCCTGCCCGGTTTGTTCCCTAAACTTTGAGTGTTAGTGTATAGGCATTTAAGTTCTTTGTGGCTGACACTGGGTATGCTTCCTATATCTCCTACTTTGCATCTGAGTTTTTCTTCTTTCTCTTTACTGCCTACCTCCTTATAAGATTGGTTATCTAGTGAGTTTTGCTTGGAAGTAGGCTCTAAAGGTTGTGAAAGTTGGCCATCCTCTCCCCTCAATTTTAATTTAAATCCCTTGTTATAAGGTGAGCCAGTCATTTAAGATCTTAAAAGTTAAACTTAAAAGTTTTCAGTGTGAAAACTATGAAATAATAGTTTCTGATGAGCAAGAAAGAAGCCGTGATCTCACCTTATTCATGGGCCAGAGTATACCAGCATATTGTATGACTCATAAAATTACAGAAAACAGGATTGGGAGAGATCTTGGGGATCATCCAATCTCATGCGCTACTACTATCTCATGATCCTGTTCTGACCCAGCCTTAGCAGAAGCAAGAAACAGACTCCTTGTCATGAAAAATCCCTCTTTATTTACCTTTTGTGAATTAATGCCATTCACCCACTGAAAAGTCCAGGCAATAGTCCTTCAAGGAGTTAACTGCAGTAACATACCTTATCAGTTCCTTGCAATAATTGCAAGGCTGTGAGCTCCCAGCCAAAAGGCTGCAAATTAAGTTCTGGCAAACAGTCTTTGTGGCACAAAACACAATGAGCAAAATCTTCAGAAATACGAACTGTTGTCTCCTATGACAACCACTCCCCTTTCCTTCTATTTATACCCCAGCCAGGGAGGGGCCATTCAGCATCCATGTGTGCTTTGCTTCCCAAGTTGACTCCTTGTCCATTGTTGTTGTTGTTGTTGTTGTTGTTGTTGTTGTTGTTATACCTCTTCCAACTGCTCTGCGCATACGTGCATCTTGAACAGGCCCCAGCTGTTCTTCCTCCTCACTCATATCAGCCTCCAAAGGCAGCTGCCTCTCCGGTAGCTGGCAAATGTCAGACGGTCCTGGCTCTATCTCTGTGTCCGACGCAGAGCATCCATCTGAACCTTCCCCAGGCTCCAGAACTGGCCCATGTTCTTCCCCAACTTCCTCATTGTCCGAGTCTGCTGGGCCACAACAGCTCTGTTAAACAGTTGCTCCTGAAGAAGTGGGCAGGATCCTAGAGAGTATGCGTGCAAGCACCTGTGTTTTAGACCCATGTCCCACCTGGCTTGTGGAATCTTCCTGGAAGGTGACAGGCGGGGGGGACTCTGGTGGTGATTAATGCTTCCCTACAGAAGCGGGTAGTGCCCCTTCTTAAGAAGCCTGTTGGATAATTTCTGACCTCGGTCTCCAATCTTCCCTTTTTGGGGAAGGTGGTTGAGAAGGTGATTGTGCAGCATCTCCAGAGGTTTCTGGATGAAACAGATTATCTAGACCCCTACCAGTCAGGATTCAGGCCTGGATATGGGACAGAAACATCATTGGTAGTGCTTTGGGAGGATCTCTGGAAGGAGCGGGATGGGGGTAGTGCATCCATCCTTGCTTGGTTGCCAGGTGCAATTCAATCCAGGTGCAATTCAAGGTGCTGGTTGTCACCTTTAAAGCCCTTCATGGCTTGGGATCAGGTTATCTGAAGGGACAGTCTCTTACCAGTCACATCTACCACAACTCACCAGAGCGGGGAAGCAAGGAATGTTGTGGGTCCCATCCCCGAGGAAGATACACCTGGTGGGACCCAGAAGAAGGGCCTTCTCCATGTGGCTCCCTCCCTCTGGAACATCATTCCCCCAAAAATTAGAGCGGCCCCCGCTCTAACACTCTTCCGGAAGGTGCTGAAGACCTGGTTCTGCCAGCGGGCCTGAGAAACACAAAGTGGGATGGAGCCCATTCAATGGCTCATGTGATATGTCGTTGCCAAACCAGGGGATGGGGGTTTATTTTATTATTATTTTATTTTATTTTTATTTTATTAGATTTATATACCGCCCTACTCCCGAAGGACTCAGGGCGGTGAACAGCCAAAAAGATAAAACACACAGATTATAAAATTTAAAACAGTATAAAAACGTATTAAACAATTTGGCCCGAGACGAATTAAAACATCCCCATATTTAAAAACAGATTTAAAATTACTCATATACCGTTTAAAAGGGAATGTTAGGCCAGGCCAGCCTGTTGAAATAAAAAGATCTTGAGGTCACGGCGGAAGGTGCGTAATTATGTTAATTTATTAATTTATTATTGATTCTCTTTTTATTAGTTTTATTGTTATATATATGTGTATATATCAAATTTATATTTGCTGATAAAGAAATAAAGAGAGACTAGTATAGATCTATTTCAAGCTATTTAGCTCTCATCAGCTAGCCATACCCTTACTCGGATTCGAACTTGGGCTGCCTGCATATGAGGCAGTTGTATTAACTTCTGAGCCACAAGTTCTCCTCCCTTTATCAGCTGAGCCAGGGGAGAGATTAAGTGTTTTTTCTGTCGAAGCACCTGGTCTACCCCAATATGGGAGGGAGCATACTGCTTCCCTTTCCCTTACAAGAATATATATATAACCAGAGTTTTAAACATTTTAACCAACTTATTTACAATGACGTGGGAAAACACCCGAGATTTTAATTTTTTGCATATGCACACCCGTGAAAACTTAAGAAGACACATATATATATACATACATACATACATACATACATACATACATACATATATATATATATATATATATATATATATATATATATCTTGTAAGCCTCCTTGAGTTGACATGTACAAACATATATATTCTTGTAAGCCTCCTTGAGTCACCATGTGCAAATAGGTGCAATATAAATTTTCAAATAAATAAATGAATAAATAAACAAATAAATAGTGGAAGTTTGCAGATGATAAAACAGTCATCGGTCTCATTCGAGAGGATGATGAGTCTGCCTATAGACAGGAGGTAGATCAACTGGCCCTGTGGTGCAGCTGGAACAAACTGGAGCTGAACACACTTAAAACTGTAGAGATAATAATAGATTTTAGAAGAAGCTCTCCTATTCTACCGCTTACAATATTAGGCAACACAGTTTCAACAGTAGAGACCTTCAAGTTTTTAGGCTCTATTATCTCCAAAAACTTGAAATGGACACCTAACTTTAGAACCATCCTTTAAAAGGCACAACAAAGAATGTGTTTCCTGCCTCAACCCTGAAAGCTCAGATTACCCAAGGATCTGCTGATACAATTCTACAGAGGAATTATTGAAACTGTCATTTGAACCCCACAGAGCCAGACAGGACAGATACAGGCGTCAATGGATAGTTAGGACTACATTGTGACTACCAGATTTATTTTAAAAAAGAAAAGAACAATTTTGCTTTTCATGACTTCTCATTGATATTACTGGGGACGACGCAGTGGCTCAGTGGCTAAGACACAGCTTGTCAATTGAAAGGTCGGCAGTTCAGCGGTTCGAATTCCTAATGCCGCATAATGGGATGAGCTCCCGTTACTTGTCCCAGCTTTTGTCAACCTAGCAGTTCGAAAGCACATAAAAAATGCAAGTAGAAAAATAGGGACCACCTTTGGTGGGAAGGTAACAGCGTTCCGTGCACCTTTGACATTGAGTCATGCCGGCCACATGACCACGGAGACGTCTTCGGACAGCGCTGTCTCTTTGGCTTTGAAATGGAGATGAGCACTGCCCCCTAGAGTCAGGAACAACTAGCACATATGTGCGAGGGGAACCTTTACCTATTGATATTACGAGAGAAAATAATGCATTCTTTTCTGAATGTTCACAAATTTTGTAATAATCTATTGCAGAGTTTGGGCTGCTAATAACCTCAAGCTTCACCAAGCTACAGTTATCTATGCCATCATTTTTTACTTACAGGGGGATAACCAGATATAGGAATATTTGGTCTTCTTCAATCCCCTAGCACTATGCTGATCTTCCATGATTGCTCAAAAGTCACAAAAAAGACTTTTAAATTGACATGTGTAAATGCCTTCAAAACTCTTGGATATAATCGTCCATGGAAATTCATTCCTAGTATCCCAATGTTCCCTAATCTGTTTACTCACCCTGAGTTGCCAATCCCATTATTATTATTATCTCGGTTCTTTGGGCAGTCAGCCAGATTTTCGGACTGAATTTGGCATTTTATCCACGTTTTGGGTTCTGCCCAAGGATTTGGGATAGAAATGTTGATGTTTTATGGTGTTAGAGGTATTATCATAGGATGTAAGCCGGGGCGAAATGCTACCGGTTCACACCGGTTCGACGAATCGATAGCGGTGGTGGCATGTGGTTCGGTGAACTGGTAGCAGTGACAGTGCAAAGCTCTGCCCACCCGCCCAGACATCTTTACTTCCTGGTTTTAACTAGGAAGTAACCTGTTTTTGACCTTCTGTGTATGCGCAGAAGGCTTTGCGCATAGGGTCCAAAATCGCATGTGATGCACGTGCGCACACTTCCAAACCAGTAGGGAAGGTAAGAAGATTTCACCCCTCATGTAAGCTATTACAAGTAAACCTGCATTTTGCAATTGACTGATGGTGAATTTGTCAATGCCAATGGTGTTCAAGTTGTGCTCCAGTTATTATTATTGGTTGCACAGTGCCAGATTTTTAGCCTGAGTTCGGCTTTTTATCTACCTATTGAGCCTTTCCCAAGAACCTAGAATAGACAGATGTTTTTCTTAAATGATATTAAAAGTTTCATTGCAGGATGCAAGCTGTTCTGAGTAAAGCTGCCTTTTGCAATTGACTGGTGACTTTGTCAATGCTGATGATGTTCAAGCGGTGTTCCAGCTATTTTGGGACAGAACCCAAGGAACCTATTACTCTTGATACTACTTTACTTTATTTGGCCACAGTTGTTCTATTTGCAGATTTTTATATTTTGTGATTTTTCTCCAATTCATTTTTTTCTATTCTGCTGCTTCTAAGTAGTACAACATCTACTGCCCTATTATTGTGGTTTCTTGCACAGTCTGCCAGATGTTCAGCCTAGACTTGGTATTTTTATCCACTTATCAAATCCTTCCCAAGGACCTTGGATAGGCAGATGTTGAGGTTTTTAACAGGTTAACGGAGTTGGAAGGGACTTTGTACTGTAGGTCATCTAGTCCACCCCCCCACACACAAGCAGGAGACCCTACATCATTTCTGACAAATGGCAGTCCAATCTCTTCTTGAAAGCTTTCAGTGATGAAGCTCCCACAACTTCCAAAGGCAACTTCTGTTCCATTGGTTGATTGTTCTCACTGTCAGAAAATTTCTCCTTATTTCTAGGTTGAATCTCTCCTTGATCAGTTTCCATCCATTATTCCTTGTCTAGACTTTGGGTGCCTTGGAAAACAAGTTGACCCCTTCCTCTCTGTGGCAGCTCCTCAAATATTGGAACACTGCTATCATGTCTTCCCTGGTCCTTCTCTTCACTAGACTACCATGCCCAGTTTCTGTAACCGTTCTTCATATGTTTTAGTCTCCAGTCCCCTTGGACTGGAGCATCTTGGTTGCTCTTCGCTGCACTTTTTCTAGAGTCTCAATATCTTTTTTATAATGTGGTGACCAAAACTGGATGCAGTATTCTAGGTGTGGTCTTACTAAGGCTTTATAGAGTGGTATTAGTACCTCACTTGATCTTGATTATATCTCTCTGTTAATGCAATTTAGGATTGCATTGGCTTTTTTGACTGCTGCCGCACACTGCTGGCTCATATTTAACTGGTTGTCCACTAAGATTCCAAGATCCTTCTCACAGTTACTGCTATTAAACTTGGTTTCACCCAATCTATATGTGTACTTTTGGTTTTTCCTGCCTAAGTGTAAGACTTTACCTTTCTCTACATTGAATTTCATTTTGTTAGATAGGGCCCAGTGTTCAAATCTGTCAAGATCCATCTGGATTTTGAGCCTATTATCGAGGGTGTTAGCTATTACTGCCAGCTTAGTATCATCCACAAATTTGTTCCCTCATCTAAGTTGTTTATGAAGATATTGAAGAGTACTGGGCCTAAGATGGAACCTTGTGGTAACCCACTACTTACTTCCCTCCATGTAGACGTAGACCCATTAAGAACTACTAATTGAGTATGGTTTGTCAGCAAGTTACGAATCCATCTGGTGGTGATGCTATGTATCCCACTTTTTTCTAGTTTACCAAGAAGTAGGTTGTGGTCTACTTTGTCAAATGCCTTGCTGAAGTCTAAGTATATTATGTCCACAGTATCTCGCTGGTCTACTAATTTAGTCACTATGTTGAAGAATGAAATAAGATTGGTTTGGCATGATCTGTTTTTAAGAAACTCATGCTGACTTCTATTTATTAATTTACTCATTTCTAGATGTTGGCAGATCTGTTTTTCTATTATCTTTTCCACTATTTTCCCGGGTATTGATGTTAGGCTGATTAGTCTGTAGTTTCCTGGGTCTGTTTTTTCCCCTTTTTTGAAGATGTGAACTACATCAGCTCTTTTACAGTCCTCTGGTAGTTCCCCAGTGTGCTAGGATTTTTGGAAGATGTGGTACAGTGGTTCTGAGATGACATCTGCCAGGTCCTTTAGAACTCTGGGATGTAATTCATCAGGTCCCAGTGATTTGTATTCATCAAGATCAGACAGGTGTTCTTTTACCATTTTTTTGCTTATTTTAACTTTTATTTCTAGTCTGTCTTTTACAGTTATGTTTTTGATAGGTTGGGTTATAGTTTCCTTTTGTGTGAACATCAATGCAAAGAATGAGTTAAACAGCTCTGCTTTCTCTCTGCTGCCTGTTACTTCCTTGCCATCTTCACTCTTTAGTGGACCAACTGTTTCCTTGATTTTTTTTCTTGTTATTTATATGTTGGAAGAAACTTTTTAAAAATTATCTTTGACTTTTGTTGCAAGTCTTTGTTCATTCTGAGCCTTTGTTTTCCTGACTTCGTCTTTGCAGATTCTGGTTATCTGCTGATATTTTGCCTTAGTTATGTGTCCCTCTTTCCATTTTTTGTACTTGTCCTTTTTGCCTTTCAATTTGTTAGAGAGATCTTTGTGCAGCCATGCTGGTTTCTTCTTGGATTTCTTGTTTTTCTTTTTCAGTGCTATTGTGCTGGAATGAGCTTTTATGATCATATTTTTCAGAGTTTCCCAAACTTCTTGAGTAGTTTTTCCCTTTAGGCTTTTCATCCAAGGAATCTTTCCGAAGTTCTTTCTGAGTTTGTTATAATCAGCTCTTTTAAAATCTAAGACTCTGGTATCATTATGTTCTATTGCTTGTGTTTGCGTTATGTTGAATTCTAGTATGACATAGTCACTCTCACCCAAAGTTCCTGCGGTTTCAACTCCCTCTATCACTTCTTCTCTGTTTGTAAGAATTAAGTCCAGTATGGCTGTTCCTCTACTTTCCTCCTCTACCTTTTGAACAACAAAGTTATCAGCTAGGTTGGTTAGGAACCTATTTGATTTCTCCCTTGGTGCAGAATTAGTCTTCCAATTGATGTCAGGGTAATTGAAGTCCCTCATAACTATTTTTTTTTTATTGAAAAAGTTTTTCAAATACAGATTTTTCCCCCTTTTTCCCCCCCTCCTCCCCCCCCACCCCCCCTCCCCTTGACTTCCTCATAGTAAAACCCAAGTTCATAACAGATTATATCATACTTTACTATCCACATACTCAATCTCCATATACTGACCCTTTCATTTTAATAAGATTATCATACCCCCCGTATACTATGCTATAATAAGCATTTCAAAGTGACATTCTATTATAACATTATCTAATAACTCCTGATTTAAAATAATAATATTATTATATCTCCCAATTTAACAATTTCTACTCGTAGTCTACCCTTTTACTACCCCTCAGACAATATAACATTTCAAAACATACTTCTATTCTAAGTATTCAAAAAGTCCTAATTTAACACTTATTCAGTTCCAGTAGCCATTTCGTTTCCCCCCTTCATTACAAATATTCACATCTAAACATTTCTTTAAAATAGACAATCCATAACCTAACCTTTCTCCACCCACTTTCCTACAGAATTACCATAATTATTCTTAATATCTTTATTCTTCTACCCAATCCCCTAGAAAAATATTCCCTTATGTAAATAAGATCCTAAAAAAAAAAAAACTTTAAACTTATGATCCATATAGCATCTTCTGGAATATCTTTCAACTGGATGATGAACTCCACCCATGTTAGGGTAACTCATAACTATTGTAGTGTGTTTCCTACATATATTTATTAGGACATCTTTTTTTTCTGCTTGATTGGGTGGCCATCCCTTTCCCAAAGTCCATCATGGAGGCAGTGCAGGCCATGGTCCAGGAACCAACCCTTTAGCCAGTGGTTCACTTTTAGAATCCTTTATTCTCTTACTGGATGTTGTTCTTTTGTTGGCAGTACAGATGAAAAAACTGCTTGTGCACCTAACTCCTTAACTTCTTGTCTAGCTGCTCGTAATCTCTCAATATTGTTTTCAAGTCCTTTTTTGTGTCATTCATCCATTCCTACATGTAGTAGTAGAAAAGGGTAGTGATCTGTGTGTTTTATCATTTTGGTTAGGTTTTCAGCCACATCTTTGATTTTTGCTCCAGGGAGATAACATACCTCTCTAGATTGACTGTCTGGTCTACAGATGGCTGGTTCTGTTCCCTTGAGAACTGAATCTCCTATCACCAACACAGAAAAATACTTGGGTATTTTTCTGTCTATCACAGAAGCATTTGATGGTGCTACTTTTTCAGGGACATTGGATGATGCTTCTTTTCTAGATGTCTGCATGTTTTCATCCAGGGAGAGTCCATGAAATTGATTGCTTAGCACCAGTGGGGCTGCATCAGAGTGGGTCGGGTTGGACAGGGGTTTTGTACTAGGTTTTATGGCGTTACAGATTATTACTATTATTATTTAAATTTTGTGGCCTCCAACTCCAAAATGGCTCTGGCTTACGGTTTAAAATAGAGAAAGAAAAGAAAATCTGTTGCATCCAAATATCCATATGTCACCAACAGGTATGGTACTGCAAGGCCTGGGAGAACAAGTCAAATTGCAGGCTTGCAGGATATCTGGATAGCATTCAAAGATCAGGCATGGTTCCTGGGCTCCAATAGGTGGCGCTATTTGATTGATGGGACTGTTTTTAATCAGTTATTCTGTTAGCTTCACTTTTGGGGTGCTACAAAAAGATTCCTTTTCCTTAACATGTCTATGCTTATAGGGGTGGCATAATGGACTCCTTGAGCCATATATTTTGTTCCTTGTTCTCTCTACAGAGAATCCTTGACAACTTTTATTTATCATAGTTTGCAGAAATTTTCTGGCGGAGAGCATTACACTTGTTTGCTCCTTCTTCTGTTTTGTAATTGTTCAGCTATATCCTTCCAGGCTGTTGTATACCTGCAGTTGTATACCTCAGGGGAAAAAAACCTGCCTTTTCTTAAGTATGGAAATCTATTTTTTAAAGAAAAAACAAAAACAAACTTGCTTTTTCTTTCCTGATAGCTAAGCTGGTTTAAGTTGCTTTGAAGAAGATGGAAGAAATGTAGTATAATAGAATCAAGATCATGTGAACAGAATCAAGATCACGGAAGTGTTAATACCACTTTATAATGCCTTGGTAAGGCCACACTTGGAATACTGCATCCAGTTTTGGTCACCAGGATGTAAAAAAGATGTTGAGACTCTAAAAAGAGTGCAGAGAAGAACAACAAAGATGATTAGGGGACTGGAGGCTAAAACCTATGAAGAACGATTGCAGGAACTGGGTATGTCTAGTTTGATGAAGAGAAGGACTAGGGGAGACATGATAGCAGTATCTCCAATATCTTCCAATATCTCAGGGGCTGCCACAAAGAAGAGGGAGTCAAGCTATTCCCCAAAGCACCTGAGGGCAGGACAAGAAGCAATGGTGGAAACTAATCAAGGAGAGAAGCAACCTAGAACTAAGGAGAAATTTCCTGGCAGTTAGAACAATTAATCAGTGAAACAACTTGCTTCCAGAAGTTGTGAATGCTCCAACACTGGAAGTTTTTAAGATGTTGGATAACCATTTGTCTGAAGTGGTGTAGGGTTCCTGCCTAAGCAGGGGGTTCGCCTAGAAGACCTCCAAGGCCCCTTCCAATTCTGCTGCTATTCTATTCTATTCTATTCTATTCTATTCTATTCTATTCTATTCTATTCTATTCTATTCTATTCTATTCTATATTCTATTCTATTCTATTCTATTCTATTTCTATTCTATTCTATTCTATTCTATTCTATTCTATTCTATTCTATTAGCAGTGGAGCATTGTTGTCTCCTTTAATCTATTGACATCTTATTGTATTTTCCAAACAGCAAGTTCACCCTTTTTTTTAGCACTGCTATAGATAAAAAAGTCTTTTCACTTTTATTTAACTCTTCTTTCAGTTTGTAAACTTCTACTTGTGTCATTAGTGACAACACCTAGCCATTTTATCTTCTGTTGACTGCATGTCCCCCCACAGCATCAGAGCCAAAAGTATTGACTTCAAATTATATGTTCAAAGCATTCAGTTTTAACTTCATTATTTCTTTATTAAGGACTCCAGTGAACAGTCCAGTTCGAAAGAAAAAAAAGATAAAAATTATTTAGAAAACAAAATTCTTAAAATAAAAAACAAGAAGAAAGGAAGATCATACTAAATTACATCACATTTTAAATAAATGTAAAAATATGTATGTCTATATAACTTTCTCAGATTATGATTATGGTACATTATGATACAATCCAGTGAATTAAACCTAAACCAACTAGAATTATATTGTCCAGTCTTGCCTCTCTTGAGCACAAATCTAATTTAAAGACTGCTATTTAACCAGCTAAAGGGGACGCGGTGGCTCAGTGGCTAAGACGCTGAGCTTGTTGATCAAAAAGTCGAATCCCTAGTGCCGCGTAACGGGATGACCTCCCATTACTTGTCCCAGCTTCTGCCAACCTAGCAGTTCGAAAGCACGTAAAAAATGCAAGTAGAAAAATAGGGACCACCTTTGGTGGGAAGGTAACAGAGTTCCATGTGCCTTTGGCATTTAGTCATGCCAGCCGCATGACCACGGAGACGTCTTCGGACAGCGCTGGCTCTTTGGCTTTGAAACGGAGATGAGCACTGCCCCCTAGAGTCAGGAACGACTAGCACATATGTGCAAGGGGGAACCTTTACCTTTACCTTTACCTTATTTAACCAGTTGTATTAAGCTAACTTTTAGAGTCTGGGACAAGAATGTTCTTCCATTAATACGTAATCATCTTTTTTTTTTTTTGCAATAGTCCAAGCCTGATAATGTATATCCAAAGTTCCTCAGAGCCTGAAACATTCGAGATTTTTGGATTATATTTTAACAAAACATTTAACATTTTTAATCTTTAACTGCATTCCAAGGACCTGATTCACTGCAATGATAATATCTAACCAGCAAGTAATTACAAATGAACTATAAATTGGTCACCAATGTTTCTTCAAATTTATGAGAGAGGGGGTGGGGGGAAACAGACCCTAAAGAGATTTTTTTGCTGAACTAAATTGTCACAAGAAACATATTTAATATTCCTGAAACTTTTGATTGGGCAATATTACAGAATATTCTAATTTTTCCTAGTAAAGCCCTTCTCTATCACACTCACTGAGTTTCAGAGGTGAGGAGGCCATTGGGGTCAAACAATAGTTATTTTTAAAATATTTTGATTCAATTTTTAAAATTTTCTTAGTGATTTTTTAGTTATTTTTCTTACTGTGTTTTAAATGTACACTGCTCAAAAAAATAAAGGGAACACAAGCAGAAGATATCCGAGATCTATGGGAATACAATAGTTTTCTGTTCCCTTTAGTTGTTTGAGCAGTGTATAAACTACTGTATGTAAAGAACAAAGTATTTAATAAGGCTATTTCATTCATTCAGATCTCGGATGTCTTCTGCTTGTGTTCCCTTTATTTTTTTGAGTAGTATATATATTGCTATTTAGCTCTTTGGTTAAACTATTCCTTTTGTACAATCTCAAAGGTTTAAAATATAATTACTTAATAGTTGATGAAATTTGATGAAATTTCTGAGCCAAATCTATCTTTTAAATATAATTGTTTCAAACAGTCAGGTTTTTTTTTATAACAGAAAAAACTTAAATTGAAATTTTCTGCCCAACTTAATCTTTTTTTTTTTTTTTTTTTGGAGGGAAGAGTTCTTGGTGCTCTTTGAGCTTGGTTGTTTTTATGCAGACATTTCATTACCAAATTACATAACTGTCTTCAATGATAGAAAAGCAACCATTTTTACTGTAATTAAACAAAGAACTTGCTAAGATTTTAAGCATAGCAAACAATGTTTTAAGCTGGACTCACAGTGATTACATAGAAGTATTTCATTCCAACACATGAATAGAAACATATACTTGTAAGCCTAATGGCATTGGTGGAAACTGGAAAAAATAAAACCACTACAATCATAACAGGAGATCCTGGAGAGCAGTAGTGAAATCCAAATTTTTTTACTACAGGTTCTGTGGGCGTGGTGTGGCTTGGAGGGCATGGCAGGGGAAGGATACTGCAAAATCTCCATTCCTCCCCCCCATCTCCAGGGGAACGATACTGCAAAATACCCATTCCCTTCCCACTCTTGGGGGAAGGATATTGCAAAATCTCCATTCCCACCCCACTCTGGGGCCAGCCAGAGGTGGTATTTGCCAATTCTTCGAACTACTCAAAATTTCCACTACCGGTTTTCCAGTACCTGTCAGAACCTGCTGGATTAGATCAGGGATGTCAAACTTGATTTCATTGAGGGCCGCATCAGGGTTGTGTTTGACCTCAGGGGGCCAGGGGGCCAGGGTGGGTGTGACCAGGGTGGGCATGGCCAGCTTAACGTTACTTGTGTCAGAGGCGCCTGTGGTGGCCCGAGCGCTCTGCCAGCAAAAATGGGCTCCCAAGCCCCGTTTTCGGCTGCAACGTCCTCTTGCAACCCTCTGCCAGTGAAAACGGAGCTCGGGAGGCCCTCCCGAGCTCCGTTTTCACTGGCAGAGGCACTGCAGGCCAGTCCTTCGCTGTTTCTGGGTTGGTCCCACGGGCCAGATCTAAAGCATCCCTCAGGCTGGATCCAGTCCGCAGGCATTGAGTTTGACACCCCTGGATTAGATGATCAGTTAAGGTAACATTTCTATGAAAACAGCAGTTTTCAAAATATGTATCAGTTTCGATGCAAACATAAATGTATAATAATAATAATTGCATTTCTATTCTTCATTATAACCTGATTTCATGGTAACACAATACCAAATGAAACCTAAGAAGCGTAAAAGCAGCCACACAAAACCCCTCCATAATTAGCCCAATCCTACTAATAATATTTATCAATTATGGGTCAGAGGCTATAATGACTAAGTAACACTAAATTTATGTAAGTAACCTTATCATTAATATCAGCCTAATTATAGACATTTGCTCACTAATCTTTACATTACTTTGTGGCCTGCCTGATCAATCCATTATCTGATACATAGATGCTAATGCGCTTGCTGACATATTTGTTACATATTTAGTTATTTTTCTCACTATAATATTTATTCTTATAATTGCAAAGAATGCATTTCAAAAACAAATATGGGAGGGTGCCTCAAAATGAATAGGAATTCTATCATCCCTATTGGCTGGTTGACACAATGACTTCAGTCATAAAGCCTTACAACTCACATTAGTCCTTCTGGGCTAACCTTCACTGTTACTGGATTGTTATAAATTTATCATGGGACATATTTTTTCCAATTAAAAATTACTAACAATATGCCCTTGCCTAGGAGTAATCCAAACAGCAAATGGTAAATAAGGTCAATTTAAAAGAATAACAGGGATAATCTTTTCACACTTTATTATTATTTTTTCTTAAAGGTGACGAAAACAGGATCAGGGTTGCATTGAATGAGCTCATCCTCTTTTGTAATTGTAACTTTTACACCTTTTCTAGTGCAAAGATCACCAATCTGCTATTTTTTTTATTAATATCAGACCTTAATTTTACATGGTAGGGTTCTTTTTTGTTGTTGTTAAAATATATTGAAAACATCTGAGCAAACTCACACAATATTCAGCAGCAATTTCTGTAGTTTAATTTAACTAAGCATATCACTTTTTCTTTTCCATCTTGATTCTGTATTAATTATATATACTGCCCGGCTTCAAGTAACATACCACAAACAGTCAAGCTGACTTTACACTGTGTATTGAACCAAATAGGGATGAGGTGGCTCAGTGGCTAAGATGCTGAGCTTGTCGATCAAAAAGTCAGCAGTTCAGCGGTTTGAATCCCCAGTGCCGCGTAACGGGGTGAGCTCCCGTTACTTATTCCAGCTTCTGCCAACCTAGCAGTTCGAAAGCACGTAAAAAATGCAAGTAGAAAAAAAGGGACCACCTTTGGTGGGAAGGTAACAGCGTACTGTGCGCCTTTGGCGTTTAGTCATGCCAGCCACATGACCATGGAGACGTCTTCGGACAGTGCTGGCTCTTCGGCTTTGAAACGGAGATGAGCACTGCCCCCTAGAGTCGGGAACGACTAGCACATATGTGTGAGGCGAACCTTTCCCTTTCCCTTTTTTTACTGAGCCAAATATATTTTAGGTGGAATGTCTGACCCCATCATGATGAAGTTCATTTTTATGGCCCAAGATAAGACACTTATCTGTCATTTGACTTGCATAGTCTGAGAGGGGCTTTGTTCAGAAGGCAAGTATTATGCTCTGGTGTTTCTTACAGATTCTTTTTGGGAAAGCTTCTGAGATATTGGGGACAAAATATCTCTTTTTCCTGAGGTCAATTTGCAAGCGGACTGGAGTTTGCATGGCTAGAATTGTTTAGCCTCTTGCTTGGCCTAAGGTGTTGCTGGGTCTGCAGGGGGTACAATAGCCTACAGTATCTAGGCAAGCTGGAGGAGCTACTGTGAATGACAAGCACAACGTATTGATTGTTTTCTAAACTCAGCCCAGCCGATGGAAGGTAATTAATGACTCCATTTGCCTCTGTACCAACAAGAACAATTGAGTTTGAAACAGCAACAACTGACAGTGATGTGAAAGCTCCCTGAGGGAGATATTGTGAAGAGAAGGTGACTGGCTCCCGTTGCTTGGGGACACACGCAGGAACGTATCCAAGGAGGAGAGGGCGAAAGGAAGAAGGCAGGGGCTGTGGCAGACTGGAAGGTCAGAATAAAAAATATCAGTGAGGCAATTTCAAAAATAGAAGATGCTTTGAAAATGTGATCGCCGAAATAAAGGGCACCCTTATATTACCACCACCACCACCCCAAAAAAAGTGGGTGCCAACTTAGAAGATTCATTCTAGGTCAGTGATAGTTAACCTTTTTGGTGCCGAGTGCCCAAAGCGCACACCCACTCACCCAAATGCACACGTGCGTGCCGGAACCCCCAAAATGTAATGTAAGTGTCCCCCACGCATGTGCCCTGCCCCCTCCCACCAATTTTTGGCTTCCAGGTTGATGCAGGAGGCTTTCCAGGCCCAAAATGGGGAGCAGGGCGGCCTCATTCGGTGCCCCTGTGCCCGGTTTTGGCTTCCAGTTTGGTGCAGGAGGCTTTCCAGGCCCAAAATAGAGCACGGGAGGGGGGCAGCCCTCGCATGATGCCCCTGTGCCCCGTTTTGGCTTCCAGGTTGGTGCAGTAGACCTTCCAGGCCCAAAATGGGGCATGGGGGGGTATGTGCACGCGCACCCTCCCCCCAAATGCAATGCAAGCACCCCGCGCATGCACCCGGTCTCCCGTGCATCCGCAGCAGAGACCCGAAGACCAACTGTTTGGCAGGAGGAGTTCACACATATGTGGTGGAGCTGGGCTGGGGCGAAGGCTGGAGTGCCCGCAGAGAGGTTTCTGCGTGCCACCTGTGGCACACGTGCCATAGGTTCGCCATCACGGTTCTAGGCAGATTGCCTTAGTGAAGACTTTAGCTGGTTCTTGTTACATGCTAGGCTAAGATAAACTACTTTATAGTTCAATGTGCTTTCCAAACCATCCATGGTGCCAACCAACCATGATTAGTTGGTATCTTGGTTTCATGAACTAGCAAAGGTCATTTAGTAGTCCAGGTTTGCATAGACAAATCTTTGCTCTTTCCACCGAGTCATAGAATTTGCTTGCTTTCTACTTGAATACCAGTTACATGGGAAGACAGACAGATCTGCAAATCAAAACCCTATTGTTCAAAATCTCTTGCATGAGCCTTATTAAATAACTGAACTGATTTATCGTGTATTTTTACCAGCTCCTTTCTCTTTCTTAGTTTGTCTTATTTACTTACACACACTAACACCCACTGTCACAGAAAGAAAAATAGCGGCCACTCCATGGCCATTGCCAACACAATAACACAGAGTTTTTCCACCCTATATCATTCTTTCAATTTCTCTATTTTTTAGCTACTGATATCACTGAACTGTTCTTTATACTCACGTTGACTTTTCACCGTGTCAATAGTACTATATATGTTGTGTATCACTGTATATTAGCATCTTGCCTTTTGTCTTTTTAAGCAGTGCCCCTCTTCCCAATCAAATGGGTTCTATTGACAGATATGTGTCTCAATACTATGATTTATTATATAGAAATAATACACAAATGTACAGTATTTAGACCCCACTCCCTGTTTTGCTTTTGGATATCTAACAACTATAAAGACACTGCTATAGGGGTGGGTTCTACTTACCTTTACTACTGGTTCGCATCGCGCATGCGCAGCTCACCTATGATGATGTCTGGGTCAGTGGGCGGAGCCTCCTGCCGGTTTTATTACCGGTTCTTGTGAACCGGTCCGAACCAGGGGCAACCCACCACTGCACTGCTATCACCCCACCCTGAGGCTTTTAGCCCTATTCACACCCTTTAGGATGTATGTCTTAAATGATAGCAGCAAAGCCCCATGTTTCCTGAATAAGATTTGGGAAGGAGGCAAAATTAGTTATTCCTGATTGCCACAAATTAACTCAATGTAAGGACTTGCCAACTCCTCTCGCTTCAAGAAAGCAGAACTCTTCAAGCATTTCAAAAGGAAACTTTTATTGAGAGAAGGTGATAGCAAGTAAAGTATCGGAGGTATCGAAGGGTGAAGTTGAAGCACTGGAAGTACTGGGCCCAGCGTACTAGTTTGGGGGATAATTTCCGTGGGATTTTAAGGGCTTCCAGATTCTTGTGATTTTTCTCCTTCCAGAAAATGGCACCAAGTAAGGAGAGCCCAATGGACAGCTTGAGCCTGTTTCTCCCAGACAGCCCATCGCTGCTCTGTGTCCGTTAATTTTTTTGAGCTGTACGCACAGGGCTGCAATTGCCCCTGCTCGTTTTCCTGGAGCAGGACAGCCCCAACTGCCACATCACTGGTGTCTGCTTGGATTGCGAAAGGCTCTTCCAAGTCCGGATGTTTTAATACTGGTTTGGCGAAAAAGAGTTTTTTTAGTTTCTCGAATGCCACCTGGCATTCCATAGTCTACTTTAAGGGTTGGCTCGGCTTGGCCTCCCCCTCCCTTTCCCAAGCAGCAGGGGTGAAATCTAGCAGTTTCTGACAGGTTCTGGAGAACCGGTAGCGGAAATTTTGAGTAATTTGGAGAACCGGCAAATACCATCTCTGGCTGGCTCCAGAGTGGGGTGGGAATGGAGATTTTGCAATATCCTTCCCTCACGAGTGGGTAGGGAATTGGGATTTTGCAGTATCCTTCCCCTGGAGTGGGGAGGGAATGGGGATTTTGCAGTACCCTCCCCCTGGAGTGGGGTGGGAATGGAGATTTTGCAATATCCTTCCCCTGCCACGCCCACCAAGCCGCGTCCACCAAGCCACACAATGCCCACCAAGCCACCCCCACAGAACCGGTAGTAAAAGAACCGGTACCTGCCAAGCAGGTACATCAAAGTGACAGGAAGACCGGAAACAGGAAAGGGGTTGTAAAGGAGCATCCAGGCCCACCCTCCCCATCATAATGGCAATGTCCCAATAGGGATCTAAGGGACCTGACACTCAAGCCATTTTCTGAATGGTGGCTATAGCCTTGAAATGAGAAGGGATGCATCAGTTGCTAAGCAGAAAATCCATGCACTAGTCCTTGCCGTTAATTTTATTGCAGAATTAAAACAGTAGCATCCTATCACAGAATATTACTTGATGCAGAATCTGAATACATTTGCTACTTAAACCTTAGTCTCGTGGTCTTATGTTTGACCCTTCTTTTGATTTATTTATACTGCAGTCCTGTATATATTGACCCAGAGGTAAATCTGTGCAAGTATGTCAGATGCAGACTTACGCTTTTCTGCTTCTTCTTTCATTGGTTTGCCATCTTTCTCTGTGTCATCTCTGAGATCCCGAGTTTGTGTAGATATCACCCATAATCCTTGAGCAGAACTATCAGTGGGGTATGATTGATCAATTGAATTCCCTAGCAGATGAAAAAATGTGGGATTAAATAGTGTATTATGCACACACAGAGTTCAGACTTGATGTTCATTTCAAGTTCATCTTGCCCGCCTTCTGCCACAAGATCAGGCAATCAATAGGAGAGCAGATATCATATATCACTTCTCTCCATCCCAGGGAAAGCACCATAATCTCTTGCAAATTTAGAGTGACAGTCTTGTCAAGATCTTAAGGAACCTGAATAAATGAAGGAAAAGGGAGCTTACACTGGCTTGAGAAAGCTCAGGTTTCTCTTGCGGATTGAATCGCTGTGTATACGTGGATATTTATGCACAGATATATCATTGTTATAAATACTAAGCTAGCTACTGGGCAGAGTGTGTTCATTAATTCATTGTTCAGTTTGCGGTACCCAAAGTGAAGATCATTTAGGTTTTAGAACAAAAAAAAAGTAAGAAGCTAAATGTTCATTATTTCATTATCTCCAGTACCATAGATTTTGATGGATTGGAAGATAAGGCAGAACCTGTTTTCACTCTTTCCAAAAGACTGGCACTGTGATATAGTCATAGAATCATAGGGCTGGGAGGAACCTTGGAAGTCTTCTAGTCCCACCCTCAACGCATAGCTCATTCCATCACAGACAAATGGTAGTCCAATCTTTTTCTGAAAACCTCCAGCGATGGAGCACCCAGAACTCCAGGAGGGAAGCTGCTGCACCAGGGGTGAAATCTACTTACCTTCCCTACTGGTTCGGAAGTGCACACACCACATGGACCCTCTGCGGATGTGCAAACCCTTCTGCACATGCTCAGAGGGTAAAAAACAGGTTACTTCCTGGTTAGGTCAGGTCCTGACTGACTGGTCAGAACCTGCTGAAACCCACCTCTGGTTTGAGCCCATGATGCTGTATGGTGGAGTGAGCTCTTGTCATTTGCCCACCCAGCAGTTCAAAACCATGTAAAAATTCAAGTAAATAAACAGGTACGACTCCAGTAGGAAAAGCTAGCAGCATTCCATGCAGAAGCGGGAGTCAGCATCAGACCTGCCCAGGTGTGAGGTGAGGTCTGCAGAAGAAAGCCTGGATGGCCCGACATCCCCCGAACGCTGCTAGCCAGATAGTTTGCCCCAGTGGTGAAATCCATTTTTTTTACTACTGGTTATGTGGGCGTGGCTTGGGGGGGCATGGTGTGGCTTGGGGGCATGGCAGGGGAAGGATACTGCAAAATCCCCATTCCCTCCCCACTCTGGGGCCAGTCAGAGGTGGTATTTGCTGGTACTCCGAACTACTCAAAATTTCCACTGCCAGTTCTCCAGAACCTGTCAGACTGCTGGATTTCACCACTGGTTTGCCCCATGTACTATGAATAGCGGACATGCGTAAACAAAGTAAACTAGTGATCTTAGGCTGCCAGAACTACTCTATGGTAAAAAGCATTGTAGAACTCCCTGGCTATATATATGCTATATGCTAAAAAGAAAAGAAAAGTCAATATGATTGGTATGTAGTTCCTAAATCCAGTTTTTCCCCTTTTTTGTAGATTGGAACCACATTAGCAATAGCAATAAGACTTATATACCGCTTCATAGTGCTTTTACAGCCCTCTCTAAGAGTTTACAGAGTCAGCCTATTGCCCCCCAACAATCTGGGTCCTCATTTTACCCACCTTGGAAGGATGGAAGGCTGAGTCAACCCTGAGCCTGGTGAGATTTGATCTGCCGAACTGAAGCTAGCAGTCAGCTGAAGTAGCCATCTTGGCTCTTATTAGAGCTTATTAGATCTCTTATTAGATCTTTTCCAGTGCTCCGGCAATTCCTCTGTGCTTTAGGAGCCATGAAAGATTTTGCTTAGTGATTCTGAGATCATATCTGCTCACTGCTTCAGAACCCTGACATGTAACTCAGCTGGTCCTGGCAATTTGAACTCATCTAGAATAGATAGGTATTATCTTTATCAATGTCTTGCCTAGTTTTACCTGCATTTCTGATCTGTCTCCCATGGTGCTGCTTATAGTAGTTGCAAGTTTTACTTCATTCTGAACCTTAAACTTTCCTGACTCTGTCATTGCAGATTTGGGCAATTTGTTGGTATTCTGCTTTGGTTATGTGTCTCTCTTTCAAGTTTTATACTTCTACTTTCTCTCTCTCTCTCAGAAGGTTCTTTAAGCAGCCATGCTGGTTTTATCTGAGGTGCTTTTTTTTTTCTTCTGTGGTATCTTATTTTTTAGAGTTTCCAACATTATTGAATTGTTTTTTCCCTTTAGGATTTCCATCCATGGAATGTTTCCTAATCTCTCTCTTAAATTTGTTGAAATTAGCTCTGTTAAAGTCTAAAACGCTAGTTTGACTTTTTAATAACATGCTGAATTTTAAATATAAGATGCTTTTATGTAGGGAAAAGCTTTCACATGACCTGTTGATTGACACATAAATATTTTGTCAGACAGCGAAAGCACTTTGGCAGTTTGTGTAGGCAATCTATGAGAAATTCTTAATGCTGAATTATCCTGCTACTAAATTCAGGAAAGAATCTGATATCCAGAACTGTTACTACCAATGGCGAAAGGGAAACTTCCTTTTATCCAATGAAAGTCTTGTTTGGGATAATAGAGAGACATCAATTGGTCAACTAAACTTTGTACCAAAGAATGGTAGCAGTTGCTGCTACCAGTTCGCCCAAACCAGCTGAAGAGCAGATGAAGGCAATTGTATGGAAGTAAAGCAGAAAAATAGATTATGGGGCATATACGTTACTGCATTGTTGTTCAATGCAAGCAGGGAACAGCTCAGAGCAAGGGATCAGGTAGAGCACCAAGCGGAAGAATAGTAGGACAGGAAGACATAGGAAAAGTTCCCCAAAATGAAATTGTGAATAGATGTCAGCTGTTTCCACTCTGATCCTTGGTCCTATTATTCCATCTTGTAAAACTTATCAGAAGTCTCTGGATGTCGAAATAGCAATCTGGAGCACAGTTAAGGAAAAAAGAATCCTACAGCAATACATGACTCAGCAATAATGCCAGAAAAAACTGTTCAATTGTTCTCGCAGGATTTCTCTCTGGGACAAAGGTTTCATTCATCTATCCCTGAAAATAAGACATTCCCTGATAATAAGCCCAATCAGGCTTTTGAGGGCATGCGCTAAAATAAGCCTCCCCCTGAAAATAAGCCCTCCCCGAAAATATTTAAACACAGAGCTGGAAATCAGCTATGATGGCAAGAGGAGCCCCATCTTGCTCCATGAGCCCCAAAATAATAAGACCTCCCCAAAAATAAGGCCAAGCGCTTATTTTGGGGTTCAAAAAATATAAGACAGAGTCTTATTTTCAGGGCAACATGGTGGTGAACTAAAATTTGTATCCTTCAGATTTAGATTTAGTAGAACTCTTGGATTTTGAACATTTTGAATCAGTGATTAGATCAAACAGCTTCTTCCCCTCCCTCTTTCCCCTTCCGCACGAGTGTTGGAGAAGGAAAAGAAGGAGGAGGCTGCAGGCTTGTTGGCAACTTGTACTAATCAATATATAACATTGTCCATGGTCTTATTGTATTAGTTTACAGTATATAATGCAGTATTGATTATATCATACTGCAAAACCACATATAGCCAGGAAGATCAAAACAGAGTAGTAAAGTTGAGGGATATATGATCTGCATCCCGAGAATTTCCTTTGGTTGCAGTAGAAAAAACCACATGCTGTTTATAGAAGATGGATATTGCTTGCATAATGCAATTAGTTTCTTCTACCTTTCAGGGTTTTTTTTTGTTTTTGTTTTTTAATTTGATTTATATGCCGCCCTTCTCCGAAGACTCAGGGCGTCTTACAATGTGCTCAGCAATAGCCTTCATCCTTTTGTATATTTATACAAAGTCAGCTTATTGCCCCCACAAACTGGGTCAGTTGAAGTCAGGACTTACTTTTAACTCTCTGGATTACATCTACATAATGGGCATAGCAAGAATATGCTGTAGACCAGGGATGTCAAACTCACATCGTTACGGCGGTGTCACATGACATTGGGACTTCCCCCCCCCCCCTTCGCTAAACCACGTGATGCCTCAAGCCAGCACGCTGGGAGTTTGACAGCCCTGCTGTAGACACTTAAGATTTTAAATTTATTTTTATATTCACTATTAAGAGAATATGAAATTTTCTTCTCTTTTACAGATGTGTTATATTTTTTTAAATTTATTTATTTAATTTATTTATTTAGTTTGTCAAACATGTATGAGATAACAGGTATAAGTATAAGGTATAAGGCTGTCTTTAGAAGAGCACTTGACGGCCGTGACCGGGAGGATTTTTCATCAGGTTCGCCTGATCCGCCAGTTGCGTCCCTTTCTGGATCGGGACTTGTTACGCACGGTCACTCATGCCCTCGTCACCTCCCGTCTGGACTATTGTAACGCTCTCTACATGGGGCTCCCCTTGAGGAGCACTTGGAGGCTCCAACTGGCGCAGAGTGCGGCCGCGCGGGTGGTGATGGGAGCGACGTGGTGCTCCCATGTAACGCCTCTCCTGCGCGAGCTGCACTGGCTCCCAGTGGTCTTCCGAGTGCGCTTCAAGGTTTTGGTCATCACCTTCAGAGCGCTCCATGGCTTAGGACCTCGCTATTTACGGGACCGCCTGCTACCACCAATAGCCTCCCACCGACCAGTACGCTCCCATAGAGAGGGGCTCCTCCGGGTGCCGTCGGCCAAACAGTGTTGACTGGCGGCCCCCAGGGGGAGAGCCTTCTCTGTGGGGGCACCTACTATCTGGAACGAGCTCCCCCCCGAGATATGGAGGATTCCGGATCTGCGTACCTTCCGTCGCACGCTTAAGGCGTTCCTATTCCAGCAAGCCGGCCTGACCTAAACTTTTCCTCTTTTAAGTGGGAATTTTAAATTTGGTTTTAAATTATTGGGGTTTTAAAATGGTTCAGCCAAATTTATTTAATTTGTTTTATCTCTATTTTAAATTTTGTATTTATATGTTTTATTTTATGGCTGTTCACCGCCCTGAGTCCTTCGGGAGTAGGGCGGTATACAAATCTAATAAAATGAAAATGAAATGAAATGAATAAACATGGGCATGAGTATAGGTAATGAGTACAAATAAATGAGACAATGGACAGGGACAGTAGGCACGCTGGTGCGCTTATGCAGGCCCCTTTGCAGACCTCTTAGGAATGGGGTGAGGTCCACGGTAGACAGTTTAAGGTTGAAGCTATGGGGGTTTGAGGATGTAACAATGGAGTCGAGAAGAGCATTCCAGGCATTGACCACTATGTTGCTGTAGTCGTATTTTCTACAATTGAGTTTAGAGTGGTTTACCTTGCGTTTGTATTTATTGTTTGCCCGTGTATTATTGTGGTTGAAGCTGAAGAAGTCATTGACAGGTAGGATGTTGTAGCAGATAATTTTGTGTACTATACTTAGGTCAGACCGTAGGCGGCATATTTCCAGGCTGTCCAAGCCCAGAATTTCAAACCTGGTGGCATATTGTGAGCAGAGGAGTGGAGTAAAAGTGAGAAACCGCAATACTTTTAGTTCAAGGCAAGAATAGTGCAAATTAGGTAGGATGTATGCTAAATAATTTCTCCCTCAAAAAGTTTTGCTTTGTGTAGCTAAAATGGTATCAAGAGATCTTACACTTGGAATCTATAACAAAAGGTACTATGGTGTTACATACACAGATCAGATCAGTCTGCCTAGTGAGGTTGCACATGTACTCTTTTGCATATAAGAAGGATCGCATCTTGAGTTAAGTCAAATATTTTTTTTTAATCACTTTGAGTATGTCTTATCTTAGGTGATATGGTTTTTCAGATGTTGCATAAGAGCTGCTCCTGTTGAAAAATTGAGATATTTTTCTTTCGAAGAGTAATGAAAACAATGGCATGGGAATGGTGTGAGAAATGTCAAGATTATTTCTTTTCAAATGTACAAATTGTTTGCAAGTCACATAAAAGTTTCTTTACACCCCAGATTTATTTATTTACTTGCTTGTGCTGCCTATAGTAGATTTATTTTTTAACCCTGGCAAGTTGTCAAACATTCACCACTAGGTTATAATTCCTTGCAGCCAAAATATACCAATCGATATAGAGGACAAACTCTAAGTTAAATATCTCTGCCGAGGGTTAAATGTGGTTTTGAAGCTAGCATATTTTCTCTGTGAAAGAAAAGGATAGAATCTTTAACAATTTTAAGTCACCTAGAATCACCTCAAAGTGAGATGGGCGGCATATAAGCTAAATAAATAAATAAGGACTGAGATGGCAGAAAGGGTCAGCTAATTTCTAGATTGGCAGGGATTGAAAGAGGTCATGGGATGTGGTAAGATAGAACAATGTGGGGTAGTAAATACCACCACAAGATGGATTTGCACTTGGCTAACCAACTGTGCTCAGTGTGTAATTCTCAATGGAACTACATCTACATGGAGAGAAGCATGAAGAGGGGTACCTGAAGGTTTTGTCTTGGGGCCAGTGCTCTTCAACATCTTTATAAATAACCTAGATGAGGGGATTGAAGGGGTACCCATCAAATTTGCAAATGACACCAAACTGGTGAGAACTGCTAATACTTTGGAAAATAAAATCAACATTCAGAAGGATCTTGACAGACTTGAGCATTGGGTCAGGGTTCCAAGTAAGCAGTGGTGAGAAAAGTAAGGTCCTGCACTTAGGCAAGAAAAACCAAATACATAGCTATAAAATAAGTGGTACAGTAGTTGAGGAGCTAGAGATAGAGATGGGGGGGGGGGCAACCTATTCTCCAAATCACCAGAGAACAGGACAAGAAGCAATGGATGGAAGATCATGAAAGATAGATCTGACTTGAAACTAAGGAGATATTTCCTGACAGTGAGAACGATTAACCAACAGAACAGTTTGCCTCCAGGAATTGTGAGTGCTCTATCACTGGAGGTTTTCAAGAAAAGATTGGACTACCATTTGTCCATGATGGAATAAGTCTCCTGTTATGGACAGGGGGTTGGACTAGAAGATGTCCAAAGGTCTCTTCCAGCCCTAAGATTCTATGCTGTTTTTCACAAATAAAAGCCACACTAATGCCCTTATCTCTTCCTCTGTCTCACAGAAGTAACAGAAAGCTCGGTCCCCAATGGCGATTCCCAGAGCAGTGTGGATAGTTTGCGGAAGCATCTTCGTGCCGATACTTTCACACAACAGCAACTGGAAGCATTAGATCGCGTCTTTGAGCGGCCTTCTTACCCTGATGTCTTTCAGGCATCAGAGCACATCAAATCTGAGCAGGTGGGACCCATTTGAAAAAACAAACTTGATGGGAACCCTATAACTGCAACGGATAACTGTTGATACACTTCTCTTACAAATTTTAATAATCATGCCTTTCAGGGAAACAACAGTGAAGGGGCAAATTCTTAAAATAAATCTTAAAATGAAATTACCATTCCAAGAACTGGGGTGGTGGCTATGGTGATTAAATTCCCATAGAGCTAATTTATAATGTAAATGTGCTGTCTGCTGTACAAATCTTGTGCAAAAGGTTGCCCACTTTTATATGGCATACAGCATATTTTTATTTGCAACTAGCTGATAACTCGGAGTTGCCCGGGTATTTATTTATCCCAATCCTTACAGCTCTTAAAAGTATAAGTACAATATACACATTATAAAGTAAAATCATACACAAAATCATTATAAGTCTTTGGGCCCCACCCCCTATCCATTTGGCTGCTCACGCCCACCAGTAACCACCATCCGGCACCCGGTGGCACTGGGGCTGCGCTTGGGCAGCTGCCGCAGAAACCGCCTGGGCCGACACCCATCTGGTGGCAACGGTCCTTCCCGTCATCCAGAATGGCCCAGTGGGTGGCAAGTGGCCGCTGCAGAAAGCCTCCGGGACTGATCAGCTGGGCAGTGCAGCTGCTATATTCACTCCGAGGAGTATTAGGTGTGTCTTATCCCCACAGTATTTGTTTCCAGAGAGTAAGTCATCTATGTACCAAGTTTGGTTGAAATTGCTCGAGGCATTCCAGAGTTATGCTGGAACACACACACACACACACACACACACACACACACACACACACACACAGCCATTTATAGATGATAGATAGATAGATAGATAGATAGATAGATAGATAGATAGATAGATAGATAGATAGATAGATAGATAGATAGATAATAGCAGGTGCTGCTATAAGAGTTTTTTCAGT
Organism: Pantherophis guttatus; assembly: GCF_029531705.1. The sequence goes on from NW_026844069.1 coordinate 1,823,502, forward strand.
TTCTCATCATTCTGTAGTCTTCCTGGCTGGCTTTCACAGTATCTTCATTTAGGCAGGGAGGCTGCAGATCCTTGGAGAGAGGATCGCACAATGAAAGACTCACAGAGCTCCTTAGCACTTTATCACTTATCTAGCCAAAAGCCTTTTAAATGGAGCTTGTTTTCTATCCAGTTGAATAAAAAAATTATTGAAAAAAGGTGGAAGAAATGTTTGGCTCAGCCCAGTTTTAAACCTTACAAACCTTTGCAGAACACATCAACAGTTGACTACAATCCAGATCTACACAAATAACAGTATATACAGATATAAATGCACACATGTACAGATTTAAACCGTTGTAGGCAAGTACACCAACTCTCATAAGCTACTAACATTGACACAGCATCCATGTCATTATTTAAGAATTTGAAAATATATCTGATATATATATATCCATAGAAATATGCCCTTGTATTCTGTGTTTTACTGCAAATAATTATTTACAAGAGACACTACCATAGGCATGTGATTAAGTGGGTTAAATTACATTGCTACACCTACAAGACAATGTACTTCTTATTATATGGTTTCCCCATATAGATTCCACAATAGATACAGTAAATTCCACAGTTGCATAGAACTTTAAAAAATAAGAACTTTCTGAGTGATAGTCTTCTCTCTCTCTGGAGCAACTTGCCCCAAAGTCAGAAGTGTCTTCTTGTAAGATTCATTATTTTATTGATATGCTTAGCTTTACATACTGTAAGCCTCCTAAAATCATGAGATTAGGCAGTGTACATATGGAAGGGAAGGAAAAGTTTGAAAATTGGTCCTTGAAAATATATATATATATATATATATATATATATATATATATATATATATATGTAGTGCTATTCAGAGAGTATTTGTATAAAATCTTATAGTAAATGAATATTTAATACATTAATATTTAATACTTCCTATATTCTATAATTTATCCTTTTTAAAATTTTAAAAATTAGTTTAGAACTGCATATTATACAGTTACTATGAGTCTTGCTACTCCTAGTGTTCCTGTATATAACAGTAAACAATATGTCTAACTTATTTGAAATAAAACTTACAATAAAAGAAGAAACCAAGTTTAAACTTTGAACAGAAAAGATGCTGAAGTTGAACTGCATACAGTAGTGGCCAAAATTGCGGAAACCTTTTGGGAAAAGTATTTTCTAAAATTAGCTAATAACACCACTTTTTTTTTTTGGGGAGTAGTGCCATAAAATTATATATCAATGGAAAGATAATTTAATCAAGAATGTAATGCAATAACTTTTATGAAGGATTTGCTATTAGAATAGCAATTACAATATAAAGAAGAAAGGTAAAACGCGTAGAAAAAAAATGAGATATACAAAAATGATCACCATGTCAGTTAATAGTTGGGTAACCTTTAGCAGAAATTACAGCCTTACAACGTCTTCCCATGGAGTGAACCAAGTCTTTTAGTTCTGCAGCTGTTATAATGTAAAACCAAGATTGAATGATTGCTTCTATGAACTGAGTTTTAATGCTGGGTCGCTTCTGATGAACAAGTTTCTTTAGTCGGCTCCATAGATTTTCAATTGGGTGAAGGTCTGGGATATTCCCAGGCCATTCTAGCAATGGAATAGGATTATCTTGAAACTCACAAAAAAAAGTGGGGTTATTAGGCATCAAACCTGAAAAAGACACTTTTCCCAAAAGGTTTCCACAATTTTGACCACTACTGTATATTAGTTTAACAAACCCTGCAGTTTATTAAGAAAAAAAAATCAGATTTTTCTATTGAAGTGTATTTCGTGCTATGCCAAGTGGATGCACGATGTACCCTCCCTAATAGCAGAAAGAAATCCAGGGAGAAATTAGTCATAATACACTATTATGCATTATACATTTTACCCTTCCTTTTTCTTTTTTTTCCTGGTCAGCCCAAGCCATGGAAGCCTCATCCAGAAGGAACCAGGTTTTTCCCCATTGCTTGAAATCAAACCCAAGCTCTGAAAAGGCCCTCCTGCATTTCCTGTCTCCTGGATTTGCAATTTATCTCCAAAGTGATTTGTCTTCACACACAAAAATCAAAGGCTTTTAAATCCCACCTCAAGCAGTAAAACCAACTACTAAAGTTGAAGCCAGCTTTGGGTTTCTGCTATCCGGAGTCTCTGAGTTTATTACAATGAATAACCTTTATTTACTTTCATTAGACTATTAAATACCAGCCCAGTCATTCTTCCTCCAGAAACTCTGAATGGGGCCCATAAAACAAATCCAAAGCCTAATTGAGTTCATTTTAATTTCTCTCCAATCACAGCGAATTACTCCAGTGATAAATCAGGGGTAGCCTCACCCCCAACAGAAAGCCTAATTTGCAGCTAATTACAAAACTGATTTCTACAGAAAAATCAATACAAGAAGGAATTGGAAACGACTAGGCCAGAGAGGGGGGTTGGAAGCAGAAGAAAAGTAGCTCATAAGGAACTAGCATGAGAAATACGGACAGGGGGAGAAAAAAAACCCACCACAAAGCAAAAAGAGAGAGGGAGAGAGAAGAAAATCAGTTTTAATTTAACGTAATATTAATCAGAACAACTTTTTCCTGCTTTTTTAAAAAAAATGTCTCTCTGGTGCCTGCATCTGGTTTGGAGGCTACCACAATAAAAAGGCAATTACCAGTGCCTCTTGGACAGGGCATCCTTTCAGATGCAATGAATTCTCCCCCTCCCACCCTTCTGTTAGCCATGTGGCCTGCCCCCACCCCAATTTCATACCCCAATGCACAAGGGTTGGGGAGAAAAGAAGAGAGGTGGTTTAAAAAAAAAAAAGGATCCCAAGAGTGGATTGGAGAATGCTTCTTTCTGTGGAGAGTAAGAAGGATTATGATTTTCACATTTTCTTCAAAATATAAGCCGGTCTTCGAATCCGATCTCTAGTTTTATCTAAGGTGGCTTGCCTGTTGGGAGTAAAGGCAGTCACCCTAAATAAACCGGGATGGATCTGTTTCCTGAGGGAGAGAACTTGTATATTCATCAGGAAGTTGGCAGCTCTGGCCAAATCTTGCTCTTCGTTTGCTTTATTTATCTCTTCTTTGCTTCCATCTGTGCGGGGACGGCATTGTGCCTCTTCCCAACCTTTACTCCCCTCCATCTGCCTGCTCTTCCCTTTCTTCTAATCCATCAGTTAGAGAGCTGTCTTTTCTCTTCTCCCTAGGGTAATGAGTATTCCCTCCCAGCTCTGACCCCTGGTCTTGATGAAGTCAAGTCAAGTCTATCCACCTCTGCTAACCCAGACCTGGGGAACAACGTGTCAGGACCCCAGACATACCCTGTAGTGACTGGTAAGTGATGTGCCCACTGATGAGAGGCTATACTTTTGCTTTATCATTATTCCCAGTTGCTTGATAAGCATGTTACCCAAACACAAAGGGAGGGAGGGAGGGGAAAAAAGGAAAGGAAGAAAGGGGAGGGGAAGAGGAAGGAAGGAAGGAAGGAAGGAAGGAAGGAAGGAAGGAAGGAAGGAAGGAAGGAAGAGTAGGGAAGGGGTAGGCAAGATTGGAATCAACAGCAATAGCACTTAGATTTATATACCGCTTCACAGTGCTTTACAGCCAGCTCTCTAAGCGGTTTACAGAGTCAGCATAATTGCCCCCAACAATCTGGGTCCTCATTTTTCCCACCTCGGAAGGATGGAAGGCTGAGTCAACCTTGAGCCTGGTGAAATTGGATCTGCCAAACTGCTGGCAGCCGGTAATCATCAGAAGTAGCCTGCAGTACTGCACTCTAACCACTGCGCCACCGCAATTAATAAAATAAATAACTTTATTTCCAGTTTTAAACTGACAGTATAGCCCTTGGTCTGTTCTGAACCCACAAAAAAGAATCTCCTAAGAAATGTTGTGTTAAAATATTTGAATAGTTTAACTATTGTTGATACCATAATGAACTCTAAATGAAACCAACCTTAAATCAGATGTCAGCACAGAAACTTATTCAAGTTATAACTTATACAGAGCAAAGTCTTAATATGCATCAAAATATGATAATCCATGGACCTAAAACACTTCCTAGGGGGAAAAAAAGTCCATGAATTATAAAGGAAAAAGTGATACTCTGTAGAGTGACTAGCTTTGTTTCATATAGTAGAGTACTTGGATCCCTGCCTAATTTGATCTATATAATATTAGTGGAAAGGGCTCCAGTGGGATACATGCTCCCAAAGATTTTCGTCTAACTTTTCAATGGAATTTACACCACTTTACATGAATTCTGGCCAAAGCATGTGCTAGTACTATACATTCTTTTATTACAACTATGAAGTACTATTTAATGGCTGCTAATAATTTAGGATTTAAGTAACGTATTTTAAACTTTTATATATTCTCAAAATGGCCTCTCAATTTAGCTAGAGAATAGAATGACTGCTCCAGGTTTTTTTAAAAAGGTTTTCTGAGCTAGAAGCAACACATTTGCTTTATGCCTAACTATCGGCATCATAAATCCACTGGCAGTATCTCCAGATGGTTTTGTATTGACTAAGGACAATCAGATATGAACAGCAATAGAGATTTTCACATGTTGGGATCTCTCTCTCTCTCTCTCTCTCTCTCTCTCCCTCCCCCCCCTCTCTCTCTCACACACACACACACCAGAGATGGGTTCTATTTATCTTTAGTACCGGTTCGCAACAGGACCGCACATGTGCGCTTCTGCGCATGCACAGATCACCCATGATGACATCGTGGTGGGTGGGTGGAGCCTCCCGTCGGTTTTACTACCGGTTCTATAGAACCGGACCGAACCAGGAGCAACCCACCACTGACACACACACACACACACACACACACACACACACACAGTGTGGATGGAGAGAGAGGGAAGGAGGGAGGGAGGGAGAGAGAGAATGCACTAAAAGGTATGTGAGGAACATTATTTATGCAAACATAGTATGATTCCCCCCCCCCCTTTTTTTTCCTACCATGTATTCAAATAGATAGAAATAGTATTGGATTTTAGTTAGGAGTTATATATTCTCATATTTCCTAAATGGATACATGGTCATCTATGTTAGTAAGTGCAGTATCTACTCAAACATCTCTGAGGTAGAGAGGTTTTTTTTAAGATATACCTGCCTTTTGTCATCATTCTCAGATTAAATGACCTTTATTAAGATATTTAAAAGATAATAAACTGCTTCTTGCCAATTTTTGTTGTTTTTAAACCATTTATTCTGCATTATGTTATTGCTGAAGACATTAGTGTATTCATTGTGTAATGAAGATATTTCATGGAGAGGGGAAGTCCACCAAAGCTCTTCCCTAGGGATCCAGCTCTTGACTACATCATTATCGACCTCATTGACAAACATCCTAGATCAGGGGTATCAAACTCAAGGCCCGTGGGCCGGATGCGGCCCATGGGCTGCTTAGATCTGGCCCTCGGGGCCGGCCTGGAAATATCAAAGGACCAGCTGGCAGTGCCTCTGCCTGCCAAAAATAGACCATGGGGGGGCTGCACGCGGTCCATTTTTGGCCCCCACGGCCTCCTGCAGCACCATGGCGGAGGGGTGAGGTTCGCACAATGTAATGAATGGTTATATGGTAAGATGTATGATCTACCTTTTGAATGGTATCACCAACCCTTGGCATTTACTGTATTTCTAAAGAAATTCATTATTCTTCATTGCTCCAGTGAGTTGTGAGAAGGCAGCCCATGCACTCAAGACCCACAAGAAAGGCTGAGTTCGAAGGACTAACTGAAGCCATAAGAAGGCTTAAAAAAAAGTAAAAATTAATTTACTACAGTAATGTCTTACCACTCTCCCACACGAAGTTTTATTACTTCTCTTAAGGAATGGAACCTGAGAGTGTTTTAGAGTTGAACAACATTTGTTCAAATGAAATGTAGCAAATATAGATATAGTTATATAAATGTAGTTTAGATATAGTTTTTAGTTTCAACTCAGTTCTATGTCAGAATACTCTAAATGAGTATAAATCTCATTTATAATCATCTGGATTCACCACCTTGGAGCATTCCTCAAAGGAAAATAGCTCATCTATCCAATTTTTGACATTTATCAGCCAAAAATAATACCTGTATTGTTTATAGAAAATCAGCCCATCTACTGTAAAAATCACCATACTGAAAAAAATAAAAAAAATTAATGAGTGTTACAAGCAGGCTATCAGGTTTCAATGCTATCTCAAAATAAAGGAATTTCCAAACTGCCGATCTTTAAGGAAATTTTCTCTTTATTGAGCATAGTGATCTATCCCTGGCTCTTTCGTGGTCAGTACTGACCTTTGCCCCCAATCCCTCCCTTTCCGATCCCCAATTCTCTGCATCTCATTGGCTATCTTCCAAGCCACTTTCCTCATCCCTTCTCCGTCAGATCACAGGAATGTCCCCCTCCTTCCATCTCCAAGGAGACAGAATCTTCAAAGGAATTAAGTAGGCAAAAGTTCAGGCTTCTCCTCTCCTTATATATGTCAGTGCTGGAACGCTGACACAGGCACTCCCTGTAACATAGCTTGTAAATATAGGCTATGTATATTTCATGTATATCGGGATGCGGTGGCTCAGTGGCTAAGATGCTGAGCTTGTCGAGCAAAAGGTCGGCAGTTCAGTAGTTCAAATCCCTAGTGCCGGGTAACGGGGTGAGCTCCTGTTACTTGTCCCAGCTTCTGCCAACCTAGCAGTTTGAAAGCATGTAAAAAATACAAGTAGAAAAATAGGGACCACCTTTGGTGGGAAGGTAACGGCGTTCCGTGCACCTTTGACGTTGAGTCATGCCGGCCACATGACCACAGAGACGTCTTTGGACAGCGCTGGCTCTTCGGCTTTGAAACAGAGATGAGCACCGCTCCCTAGAGTCAGGAACGACTAGCACATTATGTGCGAGGGGAACCTTTACCTTTATCTATATTTCAGGCAGGAACATAAATATATACATGATAATTCAGGCCACAGTTGCAAACTCTTCTCCATTATTTTCACTTTTGTTTCTTAAGGCACTAGTAGCAAAAAGGCCTATATTTCACCATTTTCCCTTCTCAGGCTCCCATGCTAGCCAAGAACAAACTCTTAATTTATAGCGAAAATTTGTTAGGGATTATCCCACCAAACTATTTTAGCAAATTCCCGCTAATACTCTCTGATCACTTTTTCAGCACCATAAGCTCGCTCCCTAGAATCTGGCTGCCTTATGCTGAGGGAAGCGCTCATTTAGTCACCCACAATGAATAAGCAACCGGGCCGCGGGCCACCACATGCATGTACGCAGCTCGACTCCCGCAAGTGGTGGACTGCCACACACATGCATGCATGCACAGCTTCACTTGCAGTCGAGCTGTGTGTGCATATATGTGCACACCAGCCCACTGCTCATGTGAGTCAAGCTGCACACATGCGCATGCATGCCGGCCCACCATTTGCATGGCCCGATTCCCCTCTCCCCACCCCCAGCCAAGGCCACCAAGCTGCAAAGGTTAGGGATCAATGTCATAGAGCAGGGGTGTCGAACTCGAGTTCATTGAGAGCCGCATCAGGGTTGTGTTTGACCTCAGGGGCCAGGGTGGGTGTGGCCAGGTAGGCATGGTCAGCTTGACGTAACTTGTTTCAGGGGCGTCTGTGGTGGCCCGAGCGCTTTGCCAGCGAAAACAGGCTCCCAAGTTCCATTTTCAGCCACGACGGCTTCCTGCCACCCTCTGCCGGTGAAAATGGAGCTGGCAGAAGGCAGCAGGAGGCCATCGCTGGCCAAAAACGGAGCCTGGAAGGGCCACATGCGGCCCTCCCAAGCTCTGTTTTCGCTGGCAGAGGCACCGCAGGCCACTCCTTTCCTGATTTTAGGGCGGCCCCACGAGCCAGATATAAACACTTCGTGAGCCAGATCCAGCCCCCGGGCCTCGAGTTTGACACCCCTGTCATAGACTATCAATATAAAATTACTTATCATCAGCATACTGATAGTAATGTATTCTGAACTTTTTCATTCTTTATTTAATCTAGAATAAGTATTCTTTTTATTCTTTGTCATGTGTGCAGCTGTGGCTTTCAGGCAGTAATAATAATTAATATATTTTATTGGTATAATATGTTCTTCCACCAATTCCTGAGCCTTGAACCCCAAACCAAAACCTAAGGGTTGCTCCAATAGTTCAGGATGGTAAGATATGGGTCAGATCCATCTTTATTGACTTTTTCCAATATCTGCTTGGACATCTTACGGGAAATTCCATTTTCTCACTGTTTTGGGGTTCACCATTTTTTCAGAAAGGCCCTACCTTCTTCTGATGCAAACTGTGACTGAAGAATGGTGGATCAACTATTCCATTGTAATAACTCTTTAGCTTTTCTTATGACTTCTCTAGTTTTGTTTTCAGGAAGTGAATGTATTTTCCCCAAATTAGAAAAACAATCCACAGTCATAAGACATACTTTCTTCCCCGGCCATGTAAAGAAATCTGCCTTTTCCCACAGTCATCTTGGTATCTTGTAGGAATTTAGGATCTTCTGCTTCTGTTCTGCAGTGATTTGTACATCCTATACCTGTTATGGCGAACCTATGGCATGCATGCCGGAAGTGGCACGCAGAGCCATCTCTCCGGGCATGCCAGTCGTCGCCCGTTACTCTTCCGGGTTCTAGAGCGCACATGCTTGCTGGCCAGTTGATCTTTGCGTGTGCATGCGTGCCAGAAACCAGAAGACCAGGTGACCAGCATCCATGCACATGCCGGAAACTGGAAGCTTAGATCTGCTCTTCCGATTTCCAGTGCTTCCGTGCGTGTGTGCCAGGGAGCTGCTCTTCTGGTTTCCAGTGCTCCTCTGCACATATGTGCGCACTCCCGTTTCGGCACTTGGTGCTGAAAAGATTCGCCAAGACTGTCCTATATTGTATTTTGAATTATTTCAGTTGTCTATTCATGTCTGTTCAATATACACATTGTTAAGCTTTCTGAAGACACCTTTCAATTCCCATATGGGAAGCATTTATTCTTTTTTTTTTTAATTTTAAAAACAAACTTTATTAAACTTAAAAAGATAAAATACAGTATATACAGAATACATTTATATTAATCCGAACAGCATTACTTACTCACAACAAAAGATAGGAAAAGAAAAGAAAACAAAACAAAAAAGAAAAAGAAAAGAAAAAAAAGAAAAAATGAAAACACGAAAAACAAAATATAGAAAGTGACTTTGTCACTTTATCACATCCTTTATCTTGTTGAAGGTGCCTGTTTGTTAATTTTGTTGTCTTACATAATTTTACATTTACTCTCCTTTCTTTTGGTTTATCCAATCGTACCATCTATTCCACGCCATGTGGTATTAATTTATCCATTTCAGCACAATTGTAAATTTTTTGGATTATTAGTTGATCTGTTGGCAATTGATCCGTTTTCCAATATTGAGCTAGTGCCAATCTAGCTGCCATAATTATATGTAATATTAAATATTTCATTTCTTTCCTATAGTTTTCTAAAAAAAAATATAGGAAACTATTCTTTTCATTATATCCAGCTGTAGGCTTCAGGAGGTAGAAGTCACACCCATTCAGAAAAAATGGGTGTGGCAAAGTGTCTGCAAGCATGCCAGATTAATTTGCCAGACATGTCTATTCTGATTTCAACATCAGTTGGGCAGAGTCTGCAGTAATCAGCAAGACAAGGTCATGTGTTATTACCTGGGATTCATTTGATCTTATAGAGCCCGAGGAAGTTGATAGGATGCTGTTTCATAGGAATCCTGCCACCAGTGGACTGGATTCATGTCCCTCTTGCATCCTTTGGACAGCTAGATGGGGGGAGGGGTGTTGAACAGCTAAATCTGGAAGACTGAGATAAGGGGTTGCATGCATTGAGGAGACAGTGGTGCAACATCTCTTTTAAAAAAACCTCCCTTGGTCCAGCCAATTTTTCTACAACTTGCACCCATCTCCAATCTCTCTTTCTTGGCAATTCAGCTACAGAGCATCCAAGGTGAAACAGATTATCTGGATCCCTGCCACTCAGAATTTAGGTAAGGTCATGGGACAGAAGCAGCATTAATTAGATAATTGGTGGATTATCTTTGCCAGGACTAAATGTACCCCACTTGCTAGTGTTGTCTTTGTTAGTATGGTATATTGCTGGACCATCTTCAAGAATTGGAAGTCAGGGTCACTGTTTTATATGAATTCCATTGGACTTGTTCCAGTGCTTGACTCCATAATTGATCCAGTGCTTTCTCCTATTTTATTTAACATCCATAAGAAGCCACTTGATGGAGGTCAACCATTATTTGCATTGAACTCTGCTGACAATATCCAATTTTATCACTTTCCCAGGCAAAACTGCAAATGCTGTGGAAAGATTGAATTGGAGATTCTTGTGGGAAAACAAGTTCACATTAAAATCTACCAAGATCAGTGTTGATTGTGGTAGTTACTCAAAACAGGGTTGTTCTATAGGCAAAGGAATTGGCTCAAGACTTGGCAATCTTCTTGACTTCACAGTTCCTGTTTAAAAGTCAGGTGGTGGCTTCATAGAAGGTCTTAGAAAGTGAGAAAGTAAGCCAGTTGTGACTTTACCTGGAGCAGATGCCATGGCAATGTTAACCAGCAGCTTGCAGGTACTGGCAAAAAAGCCAACACAGTTCTAGGCTGCATAAACAGAGGGATAGAATCAAGATCACATGAAGTGTTAATACCACTTTATAATGCCTTGGTAAGGCTACGCTTGGAATACTGCATCATGTTTTGGTCGCCATGATGTAAAAAAGATGAGACTCTAGAAAGAGTTCAGAGAAGGGCAACAAAGATGATTAAGAAATCGGAGGCTAAAACATAAGAAGAACCGTTGCAGGAACTGGGTATGTCTAGTTTAATGAAAAGAAGGACTAGCGGAGACATGATAGCAGTCTTCCAATATCTCAGGGGCTGCCACAAAGAAGAGGGAGTCAAGCTATTCTCCAAAGCATCTGAGGGTAGGACAGGAAGCAATGGGTGGAAACTAATCAAGGAGAGAAGCAACTTAGAACTAAGGAGAAGTTTTCTGACAGTTAGAACTATTAATCAGTGGAACAACTTGCCTCCAGAAGTTGTGAATGCTCCCACACTGGAAGTTTTTCAGAAGATATTGGATGGCCATTTGTCTGGGGTGGTGTAGGGTTTCTTGCCTGGGCAGGGGGTTGGACTGGAAAACCTCCAAAGGTCCCTTCCAACTCTTGTATTCTGCTTCTGTTTTATAATGTCTTGGTCACCATATGGCTGAATTATTGCAACACAATCTTGCAAGGTGATCCAGAAGCTGCAATTGCTTCGGAATGCAATAGCTGCTACCAGGGGAATCCTACCACTGCAAGATAACAGCAACTCTGAGATTTCTAATGACGCTAGTTACCCATACATTTCCAGGGCCAATTCAAAGTGCTACAAAATACTTTTGCAGAGCAGCACTAGGATCCATTAGGTCTTGCCAAAATTGATTTTGCCTGGGGGCTCAAAAAAAGAGTCATCTCACTGGCTCCACTTTCTGGAAAAGCTTCACAAGGCAGCAGAGAGCAGGAGAGAATCACATAAAATGTATCCCCTTCTTTCTTACTTAACCAAGATTTAAATTTACCTTCATATGCTTTCGATTATCAATAGCAAAATGTTTTCAGAAATCCGATTAATGTCTCAATGATATTTTCCCCCTGTGTCGGAAGCACTTAGGTGCATCCATGGTGAAAGGATTTACTGGTGATATTTCTTCATTGCCTGGGGAATGCCCACTTGGGGGCTCCTTTCATGTCCCTATGAAGTTGCCCACTGAAGTGGTATCTATTAATCTACTTGCAGTTGCTCGATTTTGAACTGCTGGGTTGGCAGGAGCTGGAGCAGAAGTGGTATTCAGCCGGTTCGGACCGGTTCATTCGAACTGGTAGCAGAAATCGTGGGTGGGCTGGCCCCCCCACCCCGGCTCTATGCCATCCTATTTAGAATTTTGAAGCCGGGTGCACATGCAGAAGGTGCGTGTGTGAGCACGCGAACCGGTAGTAACATAATGTGAAACCCACCGCTGAGCTGGAGCATGTGATGGGAACTTGCCCCACCCTCTGGCAGCAATGGGTCTCAAATGTGAGCCTGCCCGTCGGCATCCAGAATTCTAACCTCGTGAGCCACCGCACACCTACGTTTGAATGCTGTGTAGGCGTCATGCATACATGCAGTTACATACTGTATTTTTTGGAGTATAAGATGCACCTAACTTTTTGGGTGAGGAAAACAAGAAAAAGAAATCTGCCTCTGCCTCTGAGCAATTTTGCCTCGTTGCAGCAAATAGCAAACAGCCTGCTTTACTTTCATTTTCGTTTTCAGCATAGCTTGATTAGCACAAGAAAAAAAAAATCTGCTCCAGTAATTTACCTCCTTGCAGCAAGCAGCAGAGGCCACCGCAAAACAGCTGAGATCAAAACAGCTGAGAGTCGGGAGGCTGATCCAATCAACTTGTGCTAATTAGGCTGTGCTGAAACTGAAACGAGCTGTTTCTTCTTGCTGCTTGCTGCTGGGAGGCAGAGGCCAAAGGGTGGGGGCCATTGGATGGGCGGGGCTACATTCGGTGTATAAGACGCACCCAAATTTTCACCCCCTTTTAGGGGGGAAAAAGGTATGCCTTATACTCCAAAAAATATGGTATTCTTATTCTCCTAACTTCATATTAGTCTCAGGAGTTACGGGGCCTGACAGTCCTGGAAAAGGTGCGGAATGATGAGTAGCAGTGGTTGAAATACAGGTCAAAACCTCATGTGAATGAGGACTAGTTTTCTCTCAAAAACTAACATTGAGATTCTTCTCTTATACCTCCCACTTCACTGCCTTAGCTGATCCATCTGGTTCCATAAGGTTCCTTCTCCCTTAAGTTCATTTCAGGCTCAGTTTGATGGTCCCAAGTGGCAGTTTAACACTAACATCTCAATCAGAGTGTGACTCATTCAATCAGGCACAAAGCAACAACAGCAGCAGCAACAAAAAAGGAATCATTAACATTCAAAGTTGCACGCCAGCAGGAAAGAGAGGAAATGCAGGCAGAGCAATATCAAGAATGCTTACAGAGAGATGGGAGGAATGGTGGGAAGGGAAAAGATAAGAGGATAGCTCCTGGATTTGAATGGGAATCCAATATTGGTATTTGAAAAATACTACAAAATACAAATATTCCATAGCATTGTTCAAAGCAAAATGGCAGGTAATGTTCATTTAAAAAAAAAAAAAATGTTGTTTATATTTTTAAAAAAATATTTGTTACAGGTTATTTTTTATTTATTTATTTATTTATTTATTTATTAGTCCAATTTATATGCCGCTCTTCTCCGTAGACTCAGGGTGGCTTACAATGCATTATAGCAATAGCCTGCATACTTTTTTGTATATACCTGCTTATTAGGGCTTTCGCCTCCCCCCCCCAAGCGGTGTTGTTCTATACAAAGTTGGCTTATTGCCCCCACAATCCGGGTCCTCAATTTACCTACCTCGAAAGGATGGAAGGCTGAGTCAACCTTGAGCCTGGTGAGATTCAAACTTGCACTAATTGCAGGCAGCTGGCAGCTAAGTGCTAACACTTAACAGCACTTTAGTCCGCTGCACCACCAAGGCTCTTTACAGAGCCTATTGGTTTTATGAACTTCCAGTTTGCATAATTTATTGAAGATAGTAGGGGGTAAGGAAGTGACATCTACACTTGATTCACAGAAAATGATTGTTGATGTGACTACATAGTCAAAGCATTTTAAAGACGGAGCAAAGAAGAATTTTAAGCAGGGTGGCCTATTCATTTTTTGTTCTATTTATGAAAAATTCTCTGGACCTTTTTTTCTTTTTCAAGTTGGTCCTGAAAACCCCGATTACTCATGATGGGGGATTCAAGATCCATTTCTCTAATATTTCTCATTGGAAAGGTCATCCCTGCAAATGGCAAAGGCAGTTTCTCTTCCAAACCGAACCCAAAGTAAGATTGAATTAATTTAGCTTCACCCAAGGTGTCTGAATTTTGACAGCAACCATTTGCTGTGACACCCTGTTGAACAGTGGTGAAATCCAAATTTGTTTACTACCGGTTCTGTGGACGTGATGTGCTGTGGCTTGGTGGGCGTGGCAAGGGAAGGATACTTCAAAATCTCCATTCCCTCCCCACTCCTGGGGGAAGGATATTGCAAAAACTCCATTCCACCCCACTCTGGGGCCAGCCAGAGGTGGTATTTCCTGGTTGTCCTAACTACTCAAAATTTCCGCTACCGGTTCGCCGAACTGCTCAAAATTTCCGCTACCGGTTCTCCAGAACCTGCTGGATTTCACCCCTGCTGTTGAAGAATAGAATATTAGCAACATGATTATTCACTAGTTTTAGGGCCAAGGAAGACTTCTTTAAGAGAAGTCTTGATGACAGGTTTTCAAAGAGGTTGATATTTCTGTCCAGCAACTTTCTAATTAAGGAAGAATTAACAATCTGCTTTTGGTACTGTCCATGGGGTTTTCATGGCAAAGATACTGGAGTGGGTTGCCATTTCCTTCTCCAGTGGATCACGTTTTGTCAGAGCTCTCTGCTATGACCTGTCCATCTTGGGTGGCCCTGCACGGCATAGCTCATCACTTCATTAAGTTACACAAGCCCCTTCGCCATGACAAGGCAGTCATCCATGAAGGGGACATCACCCTGCCAACAAAAGTGTGTATAGTCAAGGCTATGGTTTTCCCAGTTGCAATGTATGGCTGTGAAAGTTGGACCATAAGAAAGGCTGAGTGCCAAAGAATTGAGGCCTTTGAACTATGGTGCTGGAGAAGACTCCTGTGAGTCCCTTAGACTGCAAGGCAATCAAACCGATCAGTCCTAGAGGAGATCAACCCTGACTGCTCTTTAGAAGGCCAGATCCTGAAGATGAAGCTCAAATACTTTGGCCACCTAATGAGAAGGAAGGACTCACTGGAGAAGAGCCTAATGCTGGGAAAGATTGAGGGCAAAAGAAGAAGGGGATGACAGAGAACAAGGTAGCTGGATGGAGTCACTGAAGCAGTAGGTGTGAGCTTAAATGGACTCCAGAGGATGGTAGAGGACAGGAAGGCCTGGAGGGTTGCGATGGGTCGGACATGACTTTGCAACTAACAACAATGACAACAAACAGTCTCCTGGACCCAACGAGCTATCTTCTCCTTACTAGATAGGATTGGACTCCATAGGTTTGTCAATCTTATTTAAGGACCTTCTTTGATCCACAATCTCAACAACTGGAACTCCCCAATACAATTGGATGAAACAATGATCTGAGTGTAACTGTGATAATCATGTGATCAAAGTCATGCCAAATGAACATGATATTATCTCCAAAGTATCATGCAAATTTATCACTATAGGCTGTTGAGGATATAATCTGATATCTTTCGAAATCCAAACCTAACTGAAAATTCCCATTACTACAAAATGCAATAGAGGAGAAAAAGGACTACTTCTTTATTGCCCACAGCATCAAAGTATTTGTTTTTATTAATGGGCAGGAAATTGGACTAGATGAAGTCCAAGATCTTTCCCTTCATTCTGTAATTCTTATGTTCCATCGGATGCAGTGTAAAATTTCCTTCATTTGTATTCCTTTTGCTTCATTGCTCTCAGCCCCAGGTAATGTATACCAACAAATGAGAATGTTTAGTAAAGAATGGAGATAATACTTCCTAGCAAGTATCTATATATAGAAGACAACACAAAATAACATGTCCCATAGATTATTCCTTCACCACATGTTCAAAGGGGGCTTTCATTATCTCCCTATAGTAACTACCATTGGAAAGGCATTGAATCTTGCCAAAAATAAAGCCGTTCTAAAGTTTGGAATCATTATGTGACTAAGGTATCTCACCGGTTGGAGAAAATGTGCAGAGTGACTCAGAAAGAGATTTCTAGGTAGAACTGGTAAATCTGCTTACAGCTCTAAATCAATAGCGCATTGCTTGACATCAACTAGTGCACATTCACAGCTTATCAGATGTTGTGGTCCGCCAACAGCCTGCAGAGCTGGCAGCAGAGTCGGATAGTGAGGAGTCTGGGGAGGAACATGGGCCAGTCTTGGAGTCTGGGGAAGGCCCAGACAAGGGCTCTGTGTCGGAGGCAGAGATGGGGCCAGGGCCATCTGGGAGTGATGCACGGACTCCGGAGCCCCCAGAGTCGGACAGCAGAGAGGCAGATGAGCCTGTTCCTAGTGCACGCATGCGCAGAGCTGCCAGAAGGCAAGAGCAGCTAAATCAAAAGGGACGACTTAGGAGTAAGGCCAGGAGATGATTGGCCCCTCCCATAAGGCTTAAAAGAGAAACAAAAGCACCTGGGCCTTTTGCAGGAAAGCAACGTTGCTAACCCAGTTTCCAGTTGACATCTCTTGTTTGTTTCTGAACTTTGTGGGGCTTTGCCAAGTAAGGCCTTTGGCAGGGTGTCAAAGAAGATAAAGGTTGGTGATTATCCCAAAGGACTTCTTCTGAAGGACTTGTTTTGCAACTAATTGGGACTCAGCTGGGAATGAACGTAATTCTCAGCTGTTACAATAAAATAGGTTTGTTTTGGACTAATTGTGTCTTGTAATCACTCAGTAACCCTAGGACACAACATCAGGGTGACGGCTTCCCATGAAAAGCCATAAAGTTCTACTTTGACAACTTTGCCTGGGACCAGGAACATGGAAATTGATCTCTAGGAATAAATTATCATATATAGATAGTAGATAAGGATGTAAATACAATGTCCAACTAAAATAAAAAATAGTATAATTGACAAAAGAAAGGATATTGATTTTTGGCTTAATGCTCACATGAAGCATTTGAAGAAAAATTCCAAAATGTCCATCCTTCCATTTCTCCTCACTTCTATAGTCTGCATTCTGTAGGAGGAAAAGTCTAGTCCAGTTCAAAGCCAGGAGAAAGGCACTGGAAATAAAATGGAGGCTGACTGCATGGCAAGAAGGTTTATTTGATTTCCAAAAACCTCAGTGACAGCAGCAAATGTTTCTGGGGTTGGCTGGGTGAATGGATGGATTTTTATAGGGTTCTGAG
Organism: Pantherophis guttatus; assembly: GCF_029531705.1. Next base: position 1,840,542 of record NW_026844069.1, read on the forward strand.
ATGCTCCAGGGAGTTGTGCAATGTTGTGAGCCTTGTGCCTTTTGCTATTCTAATGGTGGTGGGTTAATCTTATTAGGTCCTAAAAGTCATGCCCTGTTCTTAGAATTTGGGTGGGGAATGTACATTATAGGAGTCTTTGTTTTTCTACTTTTAATCTCTTCTGGGGGAGCTGAGTTGAAGGCGTTTTGTTTATGAATAGGCTGGCCTGGATTTCTTAATGGGCACAAAATATCCATCTCTAAAGACTTTAGGCATCTGCTGCAGGCTGTTTCCTATAGCAGAAGACTCGGGCTGCTTTCTGCCTTTAAGAGCATGTTTCTATATATTCTATCCTGCCACTTTTAATATTAAGAATAAAGAATATTTTAATCTGGGGAAGGGGGGTTTCCTACAATTTCTTAGTTAGAATACTATCCTGGAATATGAGCCTGATTTTTCATTCCCCTTCCCCCTCAATTTATACAGTAAAGATAAAAGAACATCTCTAAAGAAGTTATAAAAATCAATTATTTATGAAATATTTGGATCAACTAATTAACATTTATAACAAAAGATGTCCATGTGGGCGTGGCCAGCTGATCGTCAGAACTACCGGTTGCTAGAACTGGTCTGAACCGGCAGCAGCCCACCACTGGCTGTAAGGTAGCTCAGTTACAGTCCTTTAAGAAATCAGTTTTATCAAAGATTATTGTTGCATTTACATAGGGCACCTGAAAAATACTATGCTTTAGAAGGGAGTAGAGTAGAGTAGAGTAGAGTAGAGTAGAGTAGAGTAGAGTAGAACAGAACACAACACAACACAACACAACACAACACAACACAACACAAGACTTTATTTGGCCAAGTGTGTTTAGACAAGAAATTTGTCTCTGGTGCATAAGTGCTCAGTGTAAAACAATAGAGTAATAATCATCATAATAATGATGCCGATGAGATAATGTAGTAGAAAAGATGAGAAGGATAATAGTAATGCAGCCATACTACATGGGTAAATATGCTTAGACGTAAGACAGTACTGTGGGAATTGGGTTTTCAGCAGATGAGGAAAAAAACTATCTCTGTGTCTGGTTGTTTTGGCATGCAATACTCTGTAGCAGGTGTCCTGAGGGGAGGAGTTGAGACAGTTTATGTCCAGGGTCGGAGGGGTCTGTAGATATTTTCTTAGCTTTCCTTCTGATCCATGCAGCAGAAGGCAGGTTGGTTGCAATTGTTTCTTTCTGCAGTCCTAATTATCTGTTGAACAGAGGTAGGTTTCACATGATGTTACTACCGGTTCACACGCGCGCCTGCCTTCCACGTATGTGCCCGGCCTCAAAAACGTGCCTAAATAGGATGGCACAGGGCAGACCCACTCGTAATTTCTGCTACCGGTTCAGGCAAACTGGTCCAAACCAGCTTAATACCACCTCTGCTGTTGAAGTCTGTACTGTATAACTGTCCTGTTTGATTACTGTACCAAACCAGATAGTTACAGAAGAACAAATGACAGACTGAATAATTCCTTTGTAGAACTGTATCAACAGCTCCTGGAGCAATCTGAACTTTCTGAGATGATGCAGGAGGAATATTCTTCGTTGTATCTTGTATCTAATGATGGTTCTGATGTTAGGTATCTATTTCAAATCCTGGGAGATTATAGAACCTCAAAACTTGAAGGACTTTACTGTTGATATAGTAAGAGGTGATAAGAATAGGTGAATTCCTCCTAACATCCACTCTCATCCCTACAGTTTTAAGCATGTTCAGGTACAAATTATTCCAGATGCATCATCACCATCTCAAGTGAGCCCAATGACTGTTGCATCATCTGCAAACTTCAGTACTTTTAACAGAGGGATTTTTAGAGATGCAGTCATTGATACAGAGAGAAAATAGTGACAGTGATCTCCTCTCAAACCTATAGTAGAACACATTTAGATCATCTGCAGTTGTGCAGTGATTAGAATGCTGACTGCTGGCTGCCAGCAATCTCACCAGGCTCAAGGTTGACTCAGCCTTCCATCCTTCCGAGGTCAGTAAAATGAGGAGCCAGACTGTTGGGGGACAATATGCTAACTCTGTAAACCACTTAGAGAGGGCTGTAAAGCACTGTGAATCAGTATATAAGTCTAAGTGCAAATGCTATTGCTATCTGCCCATTGCCGATTCTGTTCATAAGGGCGGGAGATCTGCTGTAGCCAATGATATTCTTCAGACTTTTCCACACATTTGCTGGCTCCTTTGTTGAGAACTGATTCCTCAGCTTTTCAGAGTAGCTTCTCTTTGCTGCCCTGATCTCCTTTGTTAATATATTTCTTGTGTGATTGTACAGCATCCTATCTCCATTCCTGTAGGGTTCCTTTTTGGTACAACGAAGCTGCTTGAGCTTAACTGTGAACCAAGGTTTATTACTACAATATATGCACAAGTTCTTGGTCAGCACACACATGATCTCACAAAAATTAACATATGATGTCACAGTATAAGCATCAATGAGTTCATCAAAGTCTGCTGAAGCAGCTTCGAAAATGTTCCAGTTTGTGCAATCAAGGCAAGCCTGTAACTCTACCTTTGCCAAGACTTCACTGTTTCAGCTACAGGTTTTACAGTTTTAAGTTTCTGTCTTTAAGCAGTTATGAGGGGAATCATACGATGATCAGAGTGGCCGACAGCTGCTCTTGGAAGAGAACGATAAACATTTTTTAATGTACAGTAGCAGTGGTTTAAAAGATTTTTGCCTCTAGTGACAAAGCTGACATGCTGAGCATATCTGGGCAATTTGCAATGCAATGTTTATGCAAGCATGGGGTGCAGTGGTGGGTTTCTACTGGTTTGGGCCGGTTCGGGCGAGCCGGTAGCGATGACGATGGTGAGCTGAGAACGAACCGGTTCTCTCTGACGGTTATGTTGGCCCTCCCGCACACCCCTGCATTATACATACCTTATATTTGGTCATTTTTAGCCCATCTGAAAGGCGCGGCAGAGCGGATTGCTGCATCTCAGCTGTTCCATAATAGACTGCGCTTGCATGAAGCGAACCGGTGGTGACACCGGTTGAAACCCACCACTGATGGGGTGGTATATAAACCCCAACTAAAATGAATGAAAAGAATCCTCATGGGGTATAAAAGGTTAACAAATCATAACGGCTATGTTATGTATGTACTTTATGTAACATATACAGATAGTCCCCGATTTATAACAGTTCATTTAGTGACTGTTTGAAGTTACAACAGCCTGGGAAAAAAGCGACTTATGACATTTTTCACACTTACAACCGTTGCAGCATCCCCATGGCCATGTGAACAAAATTCAGATGCTTGGCAACTGACTCGTATTTATGATGTTTGCAGTGCCTTGGGATTATGTATCAGCTTCTACAACCTTCTGGCAAGCAAAGGGAAACCAGATTCATATAACAACCATGTTACTAATTTAACAACTGCAGTGATTCACTTAACAACAGTGGCAAGAAAGGTCATAAATAGGGCAAAATTCACTTAACAAATGTTTCACTTAGCAACATAAATATTGGGCCCAATTGTGGTCGTACGTCGAGGACTACTTGTATACAGTTTTCAGTAACTTGGTGGCCTCATTCATATAACGTGATGTGATTTTTTTTATTGTAATCTTATCATCACAGTTTCCATGTTACATGAAATAACCAAAGAGTTATCGAAAACTTAGTGCCAACCACTTAAAATGTAGCTAACTTAAAAGTTGGGCAATTTGACAATTGAGCCAATTACCTCTGTGTTAGAAAGATTAAAGCAGAGGTAGATTGGGGAAGCTCTAATCTGGGTTTCTGCATTGAGCAGGAAGTTCTGTTTCATGGCCCCAGTTACCCTTTCTAACTCTAGGATTCTAGTGGTAGGGTTTCTATGGATTATAAATGATTTATTCCTTCGGCTTAACCTACAAAGTGGGAATATCGTCGAAGTCATTTTTCTTGGCTGAGGTTTAAATTTGTTTGCAGACATAGTGAAAATTATGTTACATGTATTAAAAGCAAGAGAATTCTGTGATGCTCTTAATATGATTAGTTACACCTGAATATTATTTAATCCCCATCATACACACAGTTTGGCCCATTATTTGGCTCACCAAAGGAGCGGGTTCTTTTGGAACTGCAAGAAGCAGTTGGACCTACTTCCTATTGTGGAGAACTCACCATTTCCCATTTTTCAATGGCCGACACATGAAAAAGCGCAAAGCAGGCATGGAAAAGCCTCTCATCTTTAGAAGGCCTTTGCTCCACATTAGAATAAAGTACTGTATTTTTTGGACTATAAGACACATTTTTTTGTCTCCCCAAAGGGGGTGAAAATGTCTGTGCGTCTTATAGACCAAATATTGCTGAAGCCCACCTGCCGGCCATTTGTTGGCCTCTGCACACCCCATTTTCGGGCCTTTTTTCGGCCTTTCTCAGGCCTTTTTTTGGCCCATTCTCACGGCCTTTTTGGCCCATTTTCAAGGCTTTTTGGCCCATTTGTGAGGCATTTTCCGCCCACTTTTGAGGCTTTTTTTGGCCCACTTTTGAGGCTTTATTCGGCCTGTTTTCTGGGCTTTTTTTGGCCTGTTTTTGAGGCTTTTTTCAGCCCGTTTTTTTTTCCAAAAAAATTGGCCAAAAAAAGCCTCGAAAACAGGTCAAAAAAAAGCCCCGAAAACAGGTGGAAAAAGACAAAAAAAGGCCCAACAAAAAGGCTCGAAAAAAGGGAGGCCAAAGACTTTTTTTTTGTTTTCCTCTTCTAAATTTAGGTACGTCTTATAATCAGGTGCGTCTTATAGTCTGAAAAATATGGTAATTTATTGCATTAAAGATTCCTAAAGATTTAGATAATTCAGCCTATTGAAAAACTTAGGAAGAATCCTCAGGGATGTTGCCATTTCTTGAAGCTCTAGCTATGAACTTCTGAAAATGGCCAAGGCCCAGTGAATTAAGTATACCCTACCAATCGAAACCTCTGGTTACTGATGGTTGTGCATAAACAACAGTTTTCTGAGAGAGAGTGGATCTGTCACAAAAGCAGTTTGTGTAGAAAACACCCAAACCCTTGGGCTGATGACACTGCGGCCTGCAGCGGGAACAGAGAAAACCTTCCATGGATTTCACTGAATTAGGAGGGTGCCTGTATATATATAAGCCAAATACCAGTCACTCATCACTAACTCTCCAGAACGGTAAAGCCTACAAACTTGAAATTTGGCACATATGTTCTTCTTGGCTTCTAGGTGCTCGCTAAGAAAAGATTTTTCAAAATGACCATCAGATCATTAGTATTTCATATACAGTATTGTATATGTATCCATATTCACACACTCTGATGCTAAGGAGTTCGACGTTCTACTCCCCTTCCCCCTCTGAAAAGAACTCTGTTCCAACTGCTAGTTGCCTTATATTAACACACTTCACTAAACGAGGTGTGGGCATAGCCAGTGCATGACTCATACGGCCTGCAGACTGGGACATTCTACTCCCCTTCCCCCTCTGTTCCAACTGCCAGTTGCCTTATATTAACATGCTCTGATGCTACGGAGTTACATATTCTACATTAAGTTTCAGGTTTAAGTGTCAATTTATCATGCCCGATCACATAGTTTTGCAGCGAAGCAAGGGCATCAGCTAGTTATCAATAAAACAGAAACAGTTTCTTATGCTGAATAAGGTAGTATAGGTAGTATAAGAAAAAAGTAGAGAGTAAACGAAGTTCATCATTCATACAACAAAAGGGTGTCAAGACTTTTTCCCAACTTTTTTTTTTTTTAAAAAAAGCTTTGACCAAAACACTGAATAATTGGGAATTGTCACCAAATAAGATATTATGTATCAAATTATATTCCGTGTAGCATTTGTAGTCTATTGAACTTTTGGTTGCTCCAAATATTTTTTAAATTTATCACCTTTTATTAAATTTGCAAAAACAGACAAAAGTAAAAGTATCATTTTAAGTATCTGGAGGAACCAAAATATGTCATAGATTGAGAACTAAAGATGAGAATGAGTAGTTTTAGGGTAGGGGTAACCAGGTAGGATTACTCTGCTTCACACTCATTATTTTGAACTACCACATTGAAATCAGTTCTCCCTCCTTTTTTCTTCTTAGGTCGTGACATGGCAAGCACAACTTTGCCTGGCTACCCACCACATGTTCCACCAACTGGACAAGGCAGTTACCCAACATCAACTCTTGCAGGAATGGTGCCTGGTAAGGTTTCTTGCTTTCCATTTCAGTTTTATTTAGATAATTGAATGTTGTTGTTTTTTTTAAATGCCTTACACAGAAGGGTGTTTCAGTAAGTTTTGATCAACTCCAATTTCAGAAGGTTGGGTTTTTTTTTTTTTCCCCTAATGCTATTTATTTTCAGTTCTGATTTCCACTGTATTAAGGAAATCAATTTTGTTTACAGCCAAGTAATATATGGAAATATAAATTTATCAATAGAGTGAGATGACCTCCCAGGCTGCCTTGTGCTCCTACCTCAACATTGACCACATGCAATTACATATCTCAGCCTGAAGCAAGAAAAATTGGGACTGGATGTTTTATTTATTTGTATCCTGCCTTTATTATTTTCACAAATAACTCAAGGTGGCGAACATATCCAACACATCCTCCTGTTTTCCCCACAACAATAGGATGAGGTGACTTGGGCTGAAAGAGACTGGTGCAACTCAGCCAACTTTCATGGGTAGGGCAGAACTAGAAACCATGGCCTCCTACATTCTGGCCTGGTGCCTTAATAGCAATAGCAATAGCACTTAGAACTTATATACCGCTTCACAGTGCTTTACAGCCCTCTCTAAGCAGTTCACAGAATCAGCATATTCCCCCAACAATCTGGGTCCTCATTTTATCCACCTTGGAAGGATGGAAGGATGAGTCAACCTTGAGCGTGGTGGGATTTGAACTGCCAAATTGCAGGCAGGTAGCAGGCAGCAGAAGTTGTTGTGACCTAGGCTTCTTGAATCATTAAAACACATGAGTAGTCCCAAAAACCTCTTTTATTGCAACAGCTGTGAATTACGTTCCTTCACAGCTGAGTCCCAATTAGTTGCAAAAAGTCCTTTGGGAGAAGTCCTTCGGGATAATCACCAACCTTTATCTCCCTTGACGCTCTGCCAAAGACCTACTTGGCAAAGCCACAGGGAGTCCAGAATCAAACAGAGTTGCCAACTGGGAACAGAATTAACAACGTTGCTTTCCTGCAAAGGGCCCACATGCCTTTGCTCCTCTTTTAAGCCTTATGGGAGGGGCCAATCATCTCCAGGCCTTACTCCCGAGTCGTCCCTTTTGTTTTAACTGTTCTTGCCTTCTGGCAGCTCTGCGTATGCGCACATTAGGAACAGGCTCCTCCTGTTCCTTTGCCTCTCTGATGTCCGACTCTGGAGGCTCCGGAGTCCGTGCATAACTCCCAGATGGCCCTGGCCCCATCTCTGCCTCTGATGCAGAGCCTTCGTCCGAGCCTTCCCCAGGCTCCAGGACTGGCCCATGTTCCTCCCCAGACTCCTCACTGTCCAGCTCCGCAGGCTGCTGGCAGACCACAACAGAAGTAGCCTGCAGTACTGTTACTAATTCCTTTTTCATGGAATTTCCTGACTAACCTCTCTGCTCTAACATTCCTACTCTTCACCCAGGTAGCTTCTGACAGGGGATAACCCTTACAGCTTTCCCTTATATAGTCTTGAATCTAGGATCCTTTGTATTTCATAGTGGGTTTCCCCTTCCACTACGATAGGATCGGGGGCTGCCTGAGCTACCAGCCTCAGCGCTGATCTTACTACCGGCTTCAATAAGCTGCTGTGAAAGACCTAGAAGACACGGGAGTTTCAGCTCTACTGTGACTGGGTTGATGATTCTTACGATGGGGAAAGGTCCTATAAACTTAGGACAGTTTTTTGCAAGGCAACTTCAGTTTCAAGTACTTGGTAGAAAGTTTGGAAGGGTTGAGCAGTTTTGACAGTTTTGAGCATTGGGCCTATCTAGCAAGATGGATATTCAGTGGGTGAGAAAAGTAAGGTCCTGCTAAATGGCTCAACAGTAGTAACTGGCTCAACAGTAGAGACTGTGAGAGGGCTCAAGGTGTTGTAGTGGGCCACCACTTAAGTATGAGTAAGCAGTGTGCTGCAGCTGCCCCCCCAAAAAAAGCAAATGCAGTCCGAAGCTGTATCAACAGAAGGATAAAGTAAAAAAAACAACAAGAAGAAGTAATGGTACTGATTTACACTGCACTGGTGAGACCATACTTGGAATATTGCACTCAGTTCTGGTCACCGCAATACAGAAAAGATGTTGAGTTCCTAGAAACCCTTTTTTTAAAAAAATTATTTCTTTTAATACAAACATTTCATCTTTCATTAAACAGTGTGTCGTCTGAGCACAAACTTTTTGTGCAATAACCATTAAAATTTACAACCATGTTCATTATTTATATCTATTCTTGGATTAATAGTAATATATAACATATCTACTATTTGTAACATTTCTCTTCTTAGCTTATTTGACTTTGTAATACATTTTCGATATTTCACTCCTCTGCTTTTATTTCTAATTTTCATATTTATTCTCTAACCATTGATAAAATAACTCCCATATACTATAATAGCCAGATTCTTCCTTTCCTTTAATTGCAAGTGTTAATCTATTCATTTTTGCACGTTCTAATATTTTCTTAATCACATTCTCATCCGTAGGGATCTCTTCACTTTTCCAATTTTGTACAAATACAACTCTAGCTGCAGTTATTACATGAATAATCAAGTACACATTTTCTTTACTATACATTTCTGGTAAAATCCCCAACAATATATAGGGAAACCCTATAGAGAAGATGATAAAGGGTCTTATGGCTAAATCATATGACAAAGAGTTGAGGGAGTTAGATATAGAGCCGTGGTGGCGCAGTGGTTAGAGTGCAGGATTGCAGGCTACTTCTGCTGATTACCAGCTGCCAGCAGTTTGGCAGATCGAATCTCACATGGCTCAAGGTTGACTCAGCCTTCCATCATTTCTCGGCTGGTAAAATGATGACCCAGATTGTTGGGGGCAATGTGCTGACTCTGTAAACCGCTTAGAGAGAGCTGTAGAGCACTGTGAAGCGGTATATAAGTCGAAGTGCTATTGCTATATTTAGTCTACCGAAGAGAACGAAGGAGGGGACATGATCTCTATCTTCCAGAACCTAAAGGGCTGACACAAAGAAGAGTAGATTGACTTATTCTCTGGGGCACCAGAGGGCAAGACAAGAACTAATTAGTAGGAGCTTGTTAAAGAGAGATTCAACCTAAAAGTAAGGACAGTGAGAGCAATTAACCAATGGAATAGTTTGCCTCCTGGGGTTGTGGGTGCTCCATTGCTGGAGGTTTTTAAAGCAGACTCGACAGACATTTTATTGGGTTGGTATAAGGCAGGGGTCCTGAACCCCTGGGCCACGGACCAGCACCATCAGGAACTGTGTCAGCAAGCAAACAAAGCCCCATTGACACACATGCAGGATCCAGAAAGCATGTGCAACCAGCCCCCACCCACCCCCACCTCACTCCAGTCTGCCAAAAAAGCTCCCTACACAGAACCAGTCCCTGGTGCCCAAAAGGGGGTGGACACTGATATAAGGTCTCCTTGAACAGAGGCTGAGTTAGAAGACTTCCAAAATCCCTTCCAAACCTACGATTCTAAAGCAGTGGTGAAATCCAATTTTTTTTTACTACCGGTTCTGTGGGCGTGGCTTGGTGGGCGTGGTGTGGCTTGGTGGGTGTGGCTTGGTGGGCATGACAGGGGAAGGATATTGCAAAATCTCCATTCCCACCCCACTCTGGGGCCAGCCAGAAGTGGTATTTGCCGGTTCACCGAACTACTCAAAATTTTTGCTACCAGTTCTCCAGAACCTGTCAGAACCTGCTGGATTTCACCCCTGTTCTAAAGTCTCTTTGTTTATAGATACTGGAATTTTTGTATAAAACCTGTTTTTTGCATTATTGCTAATGAGATTAGTGACAAAGTGAGCAGGCCTGTCTGCAGTGTTCTGGGAGCCTTTGCTTTTTCGGTTATCCTCCCGGAAACTGGCCTTTCCTAATTTCTTCCTCTGGAGCATTTTTTTCTGGAGCATTTTGAGCTTCAACAGAAAAGCTCTAGGACTGCCGTGAAACAGGTCACAGCCCTAGCCTTCTCCAAAGAGAGCAGTTAAACAGAATCTAGCATTGATGAGAAAATTACATGTTTCATTAGTGATCACAAAAGGAGATAACTGGTTCCTCTTGGTCGCAATTGAGCTCAAAAGCTCATTATCCTGCAGCTCGTTTCCTTTAACTCCTTGTCAATAAACATTGTGCACATATGGTGCTTCTGCCTTCCCTTGACTGGTCTGGAGAGAGAGAGGAAGAGTGAGTGAGAAGTTCTTTACTTAACCTGCACTTCAGAATAAATGTAGAAACAAATTGAGTGACAATATAGAAAAATAAAGGAAGCATTTAAGCCCCCTTTTACATAAATGGGCCTTGTAAAGAATCTTCCACCTGACTTTTATTGGGAAAGAGCCTGTTGCTTTCTTATTGGAAGTTCTACTTAGATTCAACCACCTCAAAATGAGAAAGCTTTTACAACTGCCCACTCTGCTGGCTGCAATTTGTCCCTAGATATGCTGTGATCAGAGGTGGTATTCAGCCGGTTCGGACCAGTTCGGGCGAACCGGTAGCAGAAATCACGTGTGGGCACCCTCACCCGCCCCGGCTCTTTGCTGTCCTATTTAAGCACGTTTTTGAGGCCGGGTGTATGCACAGAAGGAGTGAGAGAAAGCAAAGCGCGTGCACGGAAGGCCAGGCACATGCGTGGAGGTGGCGCGCACATGTGTTCACATTTTCAGTGCTGGGCGAACCGGTAGGTAAATTATTTGAATCCCACCTCTGGCTGTGATCTTTCTTAGAGGATTCTTAACACAAATTCCAAAGGAAATTGCACCTGAAAACTCCTTATTACATTAATGTATTAGACAAAACTTCATTTCCCCCAATTTCCCATTTTGTCTCTTTTGCCAATCTACTGTTAAGACTTTCTTGTTTGCTGCAGTGTTTCTTGGGATTGGTAGAATTGCACTACAAGATGCCCAGCAGATTGTAGCCAGTAAAATGACTTTCTTCTCTTGTCAAGTACTAATGCAATTTTGTTCCCTTTCCTCTCTGTCTGAATTATGGTGTGAATGACACCCTTCTGTGGTTTTTTTCCAGGGAGTGAATTCTCAGGCAATCCTTACAGCCACCCTCAGTACACAACCTACAATGAGGCTTGGAGGTTCAGCAATCCTGCATTACTAAGTGAGTATTCCCTAAGGTTCTCTCGACCCTTTTCCATCCCTTTCTGTTGACCTGCTTGTTTCTTTGCTTTCGTTTTCCTACTTACTTCTATCTTATTGGGGACTCAAAAACTTTTACCGCCAACCCAAAAAACTGAAAATGAACTGACGTTGGGCTCTTCCTGTCACTGAATCCAGTATTCCCCTTTTCATCAAGATGTTTTTTCTAAGTGTAGGAAGTTAAAACCTACCCCTCTCCTAGAAAATGAAATATTTTAGGAAATATTAAAAGGGCAGAATATTTCCCCTAAAAGGGAGGCAGAAACTCAGCCCCCCTCCCACCTTTGTTAATGGGCCATTAAGGCCTGAGCCAGTTCATTCTACATAACAAAGATCTACCGCCTTCAGGCAGAGCCGTTTAATTGCCCTTCGTTGCATCACCCAGCAAGATTCAACCAAACTTAGCACACAGACAACCTACAAAGCTAGCCATGACCTCTGACAGCAACCAATCAGGATACTCTTCCTGTGCCCCAGGAAGTTCAAAGCCAGAGAGGGTATAAAACCCAGGGACTCTCAGCATCTCTTCCCTTTCTTTTTCGCCCAAGATCTCCAAGGCATGTGATCCTGTTCATCAATAAACCTTCTTTCCAAGCAGCTTCCATGAATCCAGTGTCTTTTTCCCCACTTGGAACTGAGCCCAGAAGGATATTTCTTCCAACATAAACAAAATGTTTACATTTACATTTTGCCCCCATTTTGGGGGGGGATGGTGGTGGTGAGCGGGTTGTTGCTGCTTCCTGTAATTTTGAATTAGAACAGGGCATGCTGGAGCTGTCCTCTATACTTCAGACAAGAGTCTATTCTGAATTCTTCTGAATTTGAGTTTCACACCAAGTTGGATAATGCTCCTATAAAGTAATGGATACTGAGGGAAAATAATCCTATCTTCACGTGCATTGATTAAATCTTAGCTGATGTGAAATAAAACTGCGAACATTGTAATGCCTTTAAATAAAGCCATGGAGCACTTGCAATATTTTTCTTTTAAAAAATTACAAAAGAGCTGAAAAAAACCCACCTAGAACAAACCATAAACAAAATGTCAAGGAAGCTAGAGTCAACAGTGTCCTTCACAGTGAACAGGAGGTTGAGTTTGATAGTTTAAGTGACCACTTCCAACGTAATTCATTAAGGTAATGAATTAAGAATTACATATTTCTGAGTGGGAGCTGCCCAGATTTAAGATGGGCAATTGTATATGTTTTAAATAGATAAATAGATAGAAAAAGGGCCTGGTGGCTCAGCAGACTGATAGCATTGTGATTAACACCAGCTGTCTGAAATTACTGTAAATTCGAACCTCACCAGGCTCAAGGTTGAGTCAGCCTTCCATCCTTTCTAAGGTAGGTAAATTGAGGACCCAGTTTGTGGGGGCAATAAGCTGACTTTGTATAAATATACAAAAGTATGAAGGCTATTACTTAACGCATTGTAAGCCGCCCTGAGTCTCTGGAGAAGGGCGGCATATAAATCAAATTAAATAAATAAATAAATAAATAAATAAATAAATAAATAAATAAATAATATTTCTTAAAATTTATAATATGCAGTTTTTAATCAATCATATTTCTGTAGCAATTGCTAATGTATGACCATTATGTGCACACCCAAGAGTATAAACCGGAAAACATAGATCTCTTGAAAATTATTGGGAATGTGTACACCTATTAATAAAATATGTGTCGTATGGTCTGCTATTGCATTTAGTGTAATCTTGCTATTACATATGTGTACCGTATTTTTCGGAGTATAAGACACAACTTTTCCCCCCCAAAAAGAGGGTGAAAATCTGGGTGTGTCTTATACTCCGAATGTAGCCCCGCCCAGCTTCTCAAACGGAAGTTTCAGAGGCTGAAAAAACACCAGAAATGAAGCTTCAGAAAAGAAGCCCCAAACAGAGCTTCAGAAAAAAAAGCCCCCAAACAGAGCTTCAGAGGCTTTTTTTTCTGAAGCTCTGTTTCGGAGGCTTTCAGAGGCAGGAAAAAAAGTTTTTTCTGAAACAGAGTTTCAGAAGTTTCAGAGGCAGAAAAAAAAAGCAAGGCACAGAGCTCACAACCAAGGAACCTGTTGCTAAAATTCACCTCTGGGAACAGCTGATCAGGGGTATTCCGGGAGGCCGATCCACCTGCCAATCAGCTTTTTTCTTACTTTCCTCCCCAAAAACTAAGGTGCGTCTTATACTCCGGTGCATCTTATACTCTGAAAAATACGGTAATTTTTTATGTTGTGTGCCTTTTTTTTATTTAAAAACTTAAAGCTTCATAAAATCCAGTTCTTAAGATCAGCTACCAAAGTTCTTTGAATAAATATTGAATCGTAAACATTTATTCATACATATCTTACACTTTATTCAGAGATGCCTTCAGCCCAATCAACAATTCTATTGCCACTTTTTAAATTTGATTTTCAGATCTGTTCTAAGCCTGATTTTGCTAAATATTTAATATACACAGAGAGTCAGTTTTGCACAGATCAGGTAGATTTGTTTTATATAAAAAAGCACCATATTTTTCAGACTATAAAATGCACCTTTTTCCCCTCCTAAAAGGGGGTGAAAATTTAGGTGCGTCTTATACACTGAATGTAGCCCTGCCCACCCACTGGCCCCCACCCTTTGGCCTCTGCCTCCCAGCAGTTTACCTCCTTGCAGCAAGCAGCAAGAAGAAACAGCTCCTTTCAGCTTCAGCACAGCCTAATTAGCACAAGTTGATTTGCTCGGCCTCCCAACTCTCAGCTGTTTTGATCTCAGCTGTTTTGCACGGGCCTCTGCTGCTTGCTGCAAGGAGGTAAATTGCTGGAGCAGATTTTTTTTTTCTTGTGCTAATCAAGCTATGCTGAAAACGAAAATGAAAGTAAAGCAGGCTGTTTGCTGCAACGAGGCAAAATTGCTGGGAGGCAGAGGCAGATTTCTTTTTCTTGTTTTCCTCACTAAAAAAGGTAGGTGCGTCTTATAGTCCGGTGCATCTTATACTCCAAAAAATACGGTACTATTGTACTTCATGTACTTCCTCAGAATGGAAAGCATTCCAAATAATGAAGCTGCTTATATTTCCTGCATACTTCTTCTAAGGTGGGCATTGCTGCTATTGGAATTAGAAAGAGAAGTAGTATTGTTAGATTCCCTCCTTCTTTTGCGAGCTTCTACATTTCTCCATTGAGGACTGAGTATTATCCAGAATGGTTTTGGACCATGGAAATGAAAAGATTCAACAAAAATGTTTTTATTTTATTTTTTTATTTACTTACTTTTTAAAACCACCCACATTAACGACTCTTGCAGGCTTATAGAGGGCTGATAAAACAAAAAGAAATTCCAGTATTAAAAAAAAAACAGCCAAGCTGGCCAGAATAAATTAGACATATTCAATTGTTGCTGGTAGTTAATAGGACAACAGATGAATCTAAGTTAGAGCTGCCAAGTTCTTGTTTTCCTCTTCTTCTGAGTGGAATGTCTTGAATAGAGCCGCGGTGGCCCAGTGGTTAGAGTTCAGCACTGCAGGCTACTTCTGCTGACTGCCGGCTGCCTGCAATTTGGCAGTTTGAATCTCACCAGGCTCAAGGTTGACTTGGCCTTCCATCCTTCTGAGGTGGGTAAAATAAGGAACTAGACTGTTGGGGACAATATGCGGACTCTGTTAGCTGCTTAGAGAGGGCTGTAAAAACATTGTGAAGCAGTATAGAAGTGCTATGGCTATTACTAATAGGACTGATAACAAGCACTAGATAATCCAAGTAATTTAGCTTTCTGTGCATGATACAGTACACATATACTGTGTGTGTTGTTTTCTTATCTTACATCTAGTCCAGGGGTCAGCAACCTGTGGCTCTGGAGCCGCATGTGGCTCTTTCACCCCTCTGCTGCGGCTCCCTGTCACTCAAAATATGTGTCACAACCGCCAATGTGCGACACCCACCAGCACACAATTTATTGAGCTTTTCAACCCCTGGTAGGCCAACCGTAGATAAATCCAAGAAAAGAACAGTTTCAGAAGAAAAAAGAACATTTAATTTAACTACCTATGCTAGTTTTGTGGCCAATCAAGAAATAGTCAGGCACGGGAAGCGTTTTGTGGCTCCTGGTGTTTGTTTTTTTTTCTGTGGGAAACTGGTCCAAATGGCTCTTTGAGTGTTTAAGGTTGCAGACCCCTGATCTAGTCCATAAAGAAATCCTCATTTTCAGATTTCTATTTCCAGTTCCTTTTTAATATGCTTTCTTTCTGTTCTTCCTTTCTTTTTTTCTTATTTTATTTTACTGTATGTCCTTTCAATCAGTCCATTCTTCTCCTGTGTTAACTTTCAGGTTCCCCTTATTATTATAGTGCCACATCCCGGGGCTCCGCACCTCCCACTGCTGCCGCTGCCTATGACCGCCACTAACTACCATGGAAACCACATGAAACTGCAGGGTGACAGCCTAGGCCTCCATATTGTACCTGTCTGATGGACATTCTGCACCGCCTGGAAGAAAACAACATCCCTCCCCTCCACCTTCTATTCCTCAGTATTCTTTCAGACTGCAGAATTTACTGACATCACAAGACTGAAAAATGTCATATCCCTTGCAAACTAGCCAAGCTACTCCATTTGGGTAATGGGAACACCAAGTTTGTGGCCAGTGGTTCTGCTGTCTCTGTTGCAAATTACCACTGCAATATTTCAGACTCCTCCTGGGTGAATTCTTCAATTTCTTCCACATGAGTCTTCTCTAACTGTCAGACGAATGGAGAGTGATATGGGCAGTCAGTAGCAGAGGAGAATGCTACTTATAATTCATTGTCTCCCCCCCCGCCCCCTAAAAATGATCATCTATGAAAAAGAACTCAGAATGATCAACAGTCAAATTTCCAGAAGCATGAGGGAAACATGCAGCTCAGCCTAATGAAGGGGGAAAGACTGTGCATCATCTGCTGTATTTCACAAAGGTTTCCTTGTGTGGTACATTCCCTCTCATTCCTATATAGGTTGGTTGAAGTAATTAGGTCTTGCTTTCTTCTCATTTGAAGGTTGACCATTTATTTACATCCTGTTTGTCAAAATCTTACAAGCTGAAGGTGAACAAGCAATCACACCCATAAAACATAGAGAGTCAAAGTCAGAAAGAAGGATGGAGAGATGTCAACCAACCATCAGAATGAAGAACTATACAAGTGGATATATAAATATAACTGCTTTTAATGCTTTGTCCTGAAAGTCTATAAATGGAGGAGGAAAATAAATGATACCCCAGTTTTCTGAAAAAGTAAAGTCATGATAGAGTAAGCTGAAATGCCACCCCAACTTCAATGATAGACACATTTTCCTGGGTTTCATTCTTTTCCTTTTATGCACACAGGAATATTCATGTATGGCAATGAGAAGAGCGAGTATATTTTGTGGGCAGCCATCTGCACAATATACAAATTTGGCAACAATTTAGGAAAAAAATGAAAATCCATTCTTTATGTGTACCATGCATTTGATTAGTTGCCAGCCAAAATATTGCTTTTTGCTGGGGAATTTAATAGTTTGGGCAACTGACAACGAATCCAAATAATTCCATTTAAAACAGAGATTATTATTATTATTTTGGTTCGCTACCTTTCAGTTTCTGCCATTCATATAGAAACATCAGGTAGGAATAAAAGTATGAGAAATGACATATTGCAAAACAAAATGTTGAAATATTAGAAAAATAGATTTCAGTTCCAGAATGTGAGGCCTTCTCTTCTAATTTACAGAAACAAAAGAAAGGATACACACACGCACACCAGCCGCATGTTTACAATTTGGTCACAACTTGATTTGAGAATGGGCAGATAAGCGATTGTGCCATTGCCAATTCATGCCAAATCTAAAATTTCAAACTCATTCTAAACTTGCCATCTAATGCCACAGACAATATAGCATTATATAAAAATCACACACAATGCCTATCACCTATCTGGATCAATCTTATGATCTATCTTGGGGTTTTGTTTTTTTTTTGTTTTCTTTCTTTCTTTCTTCTTTTTTTTTTTTGGCTATGCCATAATTCTCTCTCTCTCGCCAATTGCTCAAGCCTGCTATTCTGTGTGAAATAAGTTGAAGATTCCCCTCCCCCCCCCCACATTGACCATATGTTTTTTGTTTCCTTGTGGTTGCCCAAATCTGTTGGGGGGGCTTCGCTTGGGCCCATTGCATCTCAAATGCTAATATCATGGCCTTTCTCCGGCTCTGCTTTCTTGGCTTCCTTCCCTTTTATTGAAATAAAAAATTATAAGATACATAATAAAAGAAATTTTAAAACTCGGATTTGTGAAAACTTGACTACGTCTAGTAGGGTCTTGGCCTCAGAGAAAGGAGAAGAGCAACCCACTCCTCTTTTAGCAGAGTGAGAGTCATGAAGGAAAGTGACAGCATAGGATGCCTCCTAGAGCAAAAGGTTTCATTTCCAAAGCCTCTTCTTACCGTATTTTTCGGAGTATAAAACGCACCTTCCCCCCCCCCAAAAGAGGGTGAAAATTTGGGTGCATCTTATACACCGAATGTAGCCACGCCCACCCACTGGCCACCACCCTTTGGCCTCTGCCTTCCAGCAGTTTACCTCCTTGCAGCAAGCAGCAAGAAGAAACAGCCCATTTCAGCTTCGGCACAGCCTAATTAGCACAAGTTGATTGTCAGTTTGATCGGCCTCCCGACTCTCAGCTGTTTCAGGCTGCAGGGTTTGCCATTGCCTATTGCTGCGCGGGCCTCTGCTGCTTGCTGCAAGGAGGTAAATTGCTGGGAGCAGATTTTTTTTCTTGTGCTAATCAAGCTATGCTGAAAACAAAAATGAAAGTAAAGCAGGCTGTTTGCTGTTTGCTGCAATGAGGCAAAATTGCTGGGAGGCAGAGGCAGATTTCTTTTTCTTGTTTTCCTCGCCAAAAAAGGTAGGTGCGTCTTATAGTCCGGAGCGTCTTACACTCCGAAAAATACGGTATGTGTTCTAATTTCCATGTAATTCTCACTTAAAGCAAATGACATGCAAATGAAGTGGACCTTTTTCACCGTAACTGTCTTACCTCTTCTTGCCATAACAATATTCCATTATTAAAATACCCTTTATGCAAATGTCTTGTCATAATGTAAGAATGTTGTAAATCCTATAAAAAATATGGAACATCATGCATGATCATGATGAAATCCATGGTGGATTTCAGACTTATTAAAATCTAGTGTTTCCTTCAGTGAGTTAGTGAAGTCTCTCAAGATAATCCAGTCTAGGATCTCCTGATCTATACAGAGAAGGGAGAAGAGGTCATCTTTGTCAATGTCCTGCACTCTTGAGCACTATCTCCCACAATATTGAAAAAGATTTTCCCTCCTTCCTCCTGAGCAGAGAGAGAGAAGAATTATCACTTCCCTTTTCCGCAAGTAGAGATTTTCTGTCGGACCTGGAGAAGAAAGGAAATACAATTTACATACAGTAATGGCCAAAATTGTGGAAACCTTTTGGGAAAAGTGTATTTTCTAAAACTAGCTAATGACACCACTTTTTTTTTTGAAGTAGTACCATAAAATTATATATCAATGGAAAGATAATTTAATCAAGAATGCAATGCAATAACTTGTGAAGGATTAGCTATTAGAATAGCAGTTACAGTATGAAGAAGAAAAGTGAAACACGTAGAAAAAATGAGATATACAAAAATTATCACCATAGAAAAATCAAGGTATACAAAACTGATCACCATGTCAGTTAATACTTAGTTGGGTAACTTCAGCATGAATTACGGCCTTACAACATCTTTCCATGGAGTGAACCAAGTCTTAGTTCTGCAGCTGTTCTAATGTGAAACCAAGATTGAATGATTGCTTCTATTAACTGGGTTTTATTGCTGGGTCGCTTCTGACTAACAAGTTTCTTTAGTCGGCTCCATAGATTTTCAATTGGGTTAAGATCTGGGCTATTCCCAGGCCATTCCAGCAATGGAATAGGATTATCTTGAAACTCCAAAAAAAAAAAAAAAAAAGTGGTGTCATTAGCCATCAAACTTCAAAAATACACTTTTCCCAAAAGGTTTCCACAATTTTGGCCACTACTGTAAATGATTGTAGGGAGCACAAGATGCTCATATGCATCTTGTGTATATCTAATGTTAAACCCTCCAAAGAGAAGCAAGGTCTTCTCATTAGGAGCTTTTGAGATAAGAGAGGAGCAAGTGTTCATAGACAACTAAATATACTTGCTTGCCTCCCATTTGATACATTCTCCAAGAGGATAGATCCACTTTCAAGCAACCTTAAAGCAGGAGGCTTTGCAAATCAACAAACTGTCAATATTGGGTTCTAAGAAATGGTTGTATTTTTGCTTTATAGAGCCTTTCCATGAGATTATCCCTCATGACCATTGCCATGAGCCAGAACTCTTTCTGTTGTTCTCCATAATACCATTGAAATGTGTTGCTATTATTGGATCACAAAAATCATCTAGGCTGTGTTTTTTTTTTTAATTAAAAAAAGAATTTTTATTGATAGCCCCAAATTAAAAGATCTGGAAATGCACTTATTCTTTTATACCTTCTATAGCCTACTAAAGATTTGCAATCAAAAATCATTTCAATGACACCTTTATCCCAAATTAATTTTAAGATTAAAGGCAACAAAAACCAATTATCATCATTAACATACATAGTTAATCATCTGGTTATTGTAATATTTAAAATTGCCCGGACAATAGCATTAAATATGGATTCCCAAACAATTGGGAATCGCTATTTGAGCCATTCTAAAAACTAATTAGGGTCCAACATATCCCTGAAGATCATTCATGTATTCCCTCAACTTGATTATGCCAAAATGGAAGAATAATCTCATCTTTTGAAAACCTCTGACCCAGGAAATCATTAGGGAAAGAGTAACTGGAATAATCTGATCTGTTATTCATTTTTTTTTAAAAAAATAACTGGTAGAAAAGTGAATGTGTTATTGTTCATAACTTTTGGCTTAACTTCAGGCCATTGACATGGATAAAATTACACAAACTTTGATTTGGTCTGGCATATGATCACTAGAAGGGCAAGCAGTTGACTTTGGAACATCCTATTCAAAGGGCCAAGTTGTGCCTTGGTCTATCTTCCAGCTCTTTTTTTTTTCAAGAGCCACCTGCAAATGTGTGCATAACATTTGCCAAAGAATTTCTATGTTGGACCCTGGTTGTTTTGAATTCCATTTAAAGATTGCATTGTAAAGCAGACTTATAGTTACAATTAGGAACTGAAATGGGGATGTATGCGATGATATTAAACAAAAAAAAAATAATAACCCCAATCCTTCAATATTCATATAGATTCCTTTGGAGTGGACTATGCAGGAAGCACAAAAAAATTCTATCGATTATTTAATATTTTATTATTTGTCGGGGGAACGGAATTACTGCTTTGTAGAAAGATGATGTGTGTAATGTGAAGGCAATTCCTCTTGTATATAAGCCCATTCTACATCTTTATCATGCTAGTGGTTGAAACAGGCTCATCCCATCGTGTAAATAAGGAATGCATTGTCTGTACTGCTTGAATCTCATTGTGCTCACTGACAACAAAACCCAGTGTTCAATAAAGCACAGCACAAATTCAGAATCTGTGGGGACAACTCAACCTGTGAAGACCTTTGCCCCCCCCCTCAAACATCCAATATCTCCCAAAAGAGATTTGCCACTTCATCTTGTTAAGATAATATGCATATTAATCATGCAGGGAATAAAAAAAACTGGGAAAATTGAACAGAAAAACAATTCTATGCAAAAGGAAAAGATGAAGATTTTGCTATATTTTGCCTCTGTCCGTATATGCTGATCCTTCTGCTTTTGCTGCTATAATGTTTCTTTCTTTGTTCATTGTTTGTTCATTGCTTTTGCTCCCCAAATCTGCAGGCTGTGGTTCAGGGATGGATTTTTTTTCCTTTGACTTTCTTTTGGGCAAGGTATGACACACACACCCTTCACCCACCCCCTGCAGCTGTACAAAAGGACTGGGAATTAAAACACACACAAATCCAAGAAATACACAGAAACTTGCAGAATACCCTGATTCTTTCTTGTTCATATTGGCTACCTATTTCAATACCTTTGCTGAGAAATCCTGATAAAGTTTTGTTGCTATTACTAATATTCCACTCTGTTTTCCTTCACTTGATAACTTGTCACTTTATTTGTTCCATTCTTCTCCTAGCAGCTTCTTTTATGTATCCTTCTAAAAAAATAATTTGTTGCTAAAGTTCTGTAATTCATCTAAACAAGCAAAAGGCTATATTTACTTTTTCAGAGGGAACCCCCCCCCCCAACCTCATACCAATGGTATGGTTCAGAAAGGACAGGAATTGTTTCCTTAATCATGTCTCTTTTAGCTGGTATATCTTTAAGGCTTGGTAACAAAAAGAAAATAAAACATATAGCAAAAAAACATTTTTATGACAACAAGGTCCATTGTGAACTGTAAAATTCTTTAAAAGTAACATATTTTATAATCCTGAGCCGTAGGTTGAGGCAGTACTGTTGCATGTTTTCTCACCCATGCTTACAGTAGTAAAAATCAAAATGCAGAGGAAAGATTCTGAACTAATTACAAACTTACATGAAGATATTAAACAGCCAAAAAAACGACAAGAAGTCTTTTCTGGAGTCTTCCTTTTAAAAACATTAATTTTTTTTGTCTACTATAACAATACCACCCTAACATCCCTTTCTCCAAATTCTGAGAACTGGAGGAGGAAAATCAAATGTGAATTATATCGCAGAATTAGAAACAACCTACATTGTGATTTCCATAAAGTTTCCATAAACTTCAGAGGAGAATGCTGAAGCTTATGAAAATGCTTGATTTTGTCAATTTCTATCATAAAAAGGAATACAGCTTGTTTTTGCCTTTTGTTTCATGCTTTTCTTTTGTTTGATTTTTAGCACATTCACCTAAAAATGTTTGGGATAAGAAATTGTTAGATAGAATGACACTTATAATCCATTATATTCCACATCTTGGTCATTCACAATCAATATCAGGGATTCAATGAAATGTAAAATTCTGCCCCTCGGTACAATTGTATATAAAAGAAACTAGCCCATCAAACCTTTGCCAAAAAAATATAAGCATAATTCAAAAGGCATACATGATAAGGTATGAGTAGGTTTGTTTATGTCTTCAAGTTAGTGTTGACTTCTGACCTTAGCAATAATTTCAGAAATGGGTTGCACTTGCCTTCTTCTTATTGGGGCTGAGCACAAGAGACTGATCCAAAGTCACCCATCTGGCTTCATGCCCAAACTCACAACCTGTGATGTTTTAGATATTTCAATGGTCTGAAGACATCTGAGAAGATACTTTGTGTGCATTGCAGGAGAACATGTCAGCAAGAGGAAAAATACAGTAAGGTATTATCTGTCCAAAGTTAGGAAATGCAAGGAAGAGAAAATGCAGGGTTAAAAGATAAGAAATTGCAAGATGGCTACTGACCTTGGGCCCTGGGCAGGGTTAATCTGACAAAGTTTAGGATTAGGACAATGTGTAAATACTAGAATTTCTGTAAGTCCAATTTGGTTTTAAATGAATATATAGTTTTCATCCAAGGTATTTATGCCAGCATGAGCATCCTCATGACATTTTCCACATTACAAGCCTAAAGGTTGAGAAATGTGTCTGCCTACAATTTTCTAGTAAATTATATATTTGAGCTGACTGGTTGCTCAGTCCTAATCCAGCAGTTTTCCATGCTTACTATTAGCTACAATTAAAATTTATTTAACTTTATATTTCTTGCTCATTGGTAAATATATGTGAAATTTTAACATTTAGGACTAGATAATTTTCTAAAGTTGCAATGTATGGCTGTGAAAGTTGGACCATAAGGAAGGCTGAGCGCCAAAAAATTGAGGCCTTTGAGCTCTGGTGCTGGAGAAGACTCCTGCGAGTCCCTTGGACTGCAAGGCAATCAAACTAGTCAGTCCTAGAGGAGATCAACACTGACTGCTCTTTAGAAGGCCAGATCCTGAAGATGAAACTCAAATATTTTGGCCACTTAATGAGAAGGAAGGACTCACTGGAGAAGAGCCTAATGCCGGGAATGATTGAGGGCAAAAGAAGAAGGGGACAACAGAGAATGAGGTGGCTAGATGGAGTCACTGAAACAGTAGGTGTGAGCTTAAATGGACTCCAGGGGATGGTAGAGGACAGGAATGCCAGGAGGAACGTCCAGGAGGTCACGATGGGTCGGACATGACTTTGCAACTAACAACAACAACAACAATTTTCTAAAAACAGAATGCATCATTATTAAAATCTGTTTTAAAATATACTCAGTCCTTACAACTTGGTTAAGTTAGAACATTTTCAAGCCTGGATGTTGCAGGGGGTATAAGGGAAGTATCCAAACTTTGGAATCCATTATAAAAAATATAACCCCAATGTCTGCCCGCTCAGACATAGTTTGCACTTTTCAGCACATGGTTCTGATTAGCAGAGAAGAATATAGCAGTGGTGCTTCAGGGCTTAAAGGTTATTGGGTTTTATTCAAAAGCTTACCAGTAGTTTTTGAATAATAATTTAAAAAAAAAACCCATTGTGAGTGAAATATACCAAAACAGTCAAATATTCATTCAAAAAGAGCCATTAATCTATTATTGGTGCCACTTAAAGAAATTTATAACTTTTCTGCTCTCTAGGAACATATATAAATCAGTACATGTCCTGTAAAAGTAAAGGTTCCCCTTACACATATATGCTAGTCGTTCCCAACTCTAGGGGGCAGTCTGTTTCAAAGCCTAAAAGCCAGTGCTGTCTGAAGACGTCTCAGTGGTCATGTGGCCGGCATAACTAAATGCCAAAGGTTCACGGAATGCTGTTACCTTCCCACCAAAGGTGGTCCCTATTTTTCTACTTGCATTTTTTACATGCTTTTGAACTGCTAGGTTGGCAGACAAGTAATGGGAGCTCACCCCATTACGCAGCATTAGGGATTTGAACTGCTGAACTGCCAACCTTTCGATCGACAAGCTCAGCATCTTAGCCACTGAACCACCGCATCACCCTGCACTCTCTTACAAAGTGACTAAATTAGTGGACCAGCGAAATGCAGCAGACATACTATACTTGGATTTCAGTAACGCATTTGATAAAGTAGACCACAACCTACTGCTTGGTAAGTTAAAAAAAAAAATTGGGATAGGCAGCATCACCATCAGATGGATTTGTAACTGGCTAACAAATTCCATTTAATGAGCAGACCTTAATGAAACTTGAGCTACATGGAAAGAAGTATGCAGTGGGGTACCTCAAGGTTCTGTTTTAGGCACAGAATATTTTCATAAAGGATTTAGATGAGGGAATAGAAGGGGAACTCATCAAATTTGCTGACAACACTAAACTGCAAAGAATACCATAGAATATAGGCTGAAAATCCAGATGGATCTCGACAGACATGAACATTTGGCCCTATCTAACAAAATGAAATTCAAAGTAGAGAAAAGTAAGGTTTTATTCTTAGGGGAAAAAAAAAAAAACACCACCCAAATGTAACAGAGTGATCTTGGAGTCCTAGTGGATAATCATTTAAATATGAGTCAGTGGTGTGCAGCAGCAGTAAAAAATGCCTATACAATCCTAGATTGCATTAACAGAAGGAGAGAATCAAGAGCACATGAAGTATTCAATGACTCCAAGAGAGACAGAGGAGCTCAGAAACTTTGTGGACAAAAATCTAGCTAGGGGCTTTATCCAACCAGCAAAATCCAGGATGACAGCCCTGGTGCTCTTCAAAGAAAGATGATTGTTTGTGATTATGCATGGATTTTTGAGGGATTAATAGATCTGCATGGAAAATATGTACCTCCTCCCACTTATGAAGGACATGCCAGGATACCTGGCCAAGGGAAGGAAGGTATTCACCAAACCGAGGGAGTGGAGTTTACACTAAAGTTTTGGCGGGAGTTTATAAAGTGAATAGGCTCAACCAGGGCTTAGTTTGGGGCTCCATCCGAGTATCAATGGGGTTGTTAAAGTGCATTTCCTTTAAAGCCTTTTCATTGATGATTTTGTTAACTGAGCTATTTAATTCTTGTTGGACTTTCCCACCTCATATAAACAACTAATATTGTTTATTAGGGTAGTGATGGGAGCAGCATGGCGCTCCCATGTAACACCGCTCCTGCGCGAGCTGCACTGGCTCCCAGTGGTCTTCCGGGTGCGCTTCAAGGTGCTGGTTATCACCTTTAAAGCGCTCCATGGCATCGGGCCTAGCTATCTTCGACACCACCTGCTGCTACCAACGACCTCCTATCGTCCCGTGCGCTCCCACAGAGAGGGCCTCCTCAGGGTGCCATCAGCCAATCAATGCAGGCTGGTGACCCCCAGGGGGAGGGCTTTCTCTGTGGGGGCACCTACCCTCTGGAATCAGTTGCTCCCAGAGATAAGGAGAATCCAAGACCTTAGCGCCTTCCGCCGCGTCCTTAAAACCCACTTTTTCCAGCAAGCCGGGCTGGCTTAAGAAGAAATTTTAAATGTTTTAATTGATTTGTATTTTTAATTTTGGGCCAAATTTATATATATATTAATTGTTTTTAATATTTGTATTTCCTGTTTTTTAATTCTGGCTGTACACCACCCTGAGGACTCAGGGAGAAGGGCGGTATATAAATTTAAAATAAAATAAAAAAAATAAAAATAATATTGCTTCAATATTTAAGAAGAGATAATATTCATTCCTAAATCTAAGCAATTCATTTCTAATTTCTTTTGAAAGCATATAGTTTAAAATATAATTCTTTTTTTTTTCAATGAGACAATGAGGGTTAAAAATATGCTTTATTCAAGATCTTGGCCATATTTTCAGATCTCAAGATTTGGAATTCACCCAGTTGGGCAAAACCGTGTTCAAGACATCTCTGTTAATAAAACTAAACTAATCATGGAAAATGAAGTAATGCTGGTTGTGAGTTACTTTATATCCTCAGTGTCTTGCAAATTTGTAACAGTTAAATTGCAAGGTCCAATTGGTTCTTTGTCATTCTAGTTCTATTATTTGAACTGCCCATAGTCCAGCTAATGGATTCTGGGAAACACAGGCCAGGGTAGAAACAAATTGAGAGGCCTCTTAGGAAGATAAGTTGTCAGGGTTTCAAGTAATACACCCATAGTGAACAGAACTCCAAGGCAAGCAGATTGCTCAAAGAACAAGTTTATTGGATATATCATATTGGCACAGACTGGTGAAAACTACACTAAAAGTTCCCGCAGTTTTCACCTGATTAAAAGTAAAAGCCCCCCCCCTTTCCCAAACAATCAGTCACACGGTTCAATCAAGGTGCTGCCCGGTTGCTAGGAAGCTTCACTCCTCCTCTCTTCAGCCACCTGTGGGAATGTCCCTGGTTCTCAGGGGAAACTATTTTGTTTTGGCTACAAGACCCTAGCTATCTCTATTCCACTCCCCCTATCCCTCAGCACCATTGTGGCAATGCCGAAGCTTCCAAAATGGCCTCAGTCAGGCCAGCTTCAGAGTTGACACAAGTAGTAGACCAGTGGTAGTCAACCTGGTCCCTACTGCCCACTAGTGGGCTTTCCAGCTTTCATGGTGGGCAGTAGGGGTTTTGTCCCTACTTTATAAATCACCATTACTGAGGAACTGGTGGGCGGTTAGAAAATTTTACTACTAACAGAGATACAAAAGTGGGCGGTAGGTATAAAAAGGTTGACTACCCCTGTACTAGACAGATACTCTTGTATTCAGAAGATAGGCTCAAGATACAGAAGGATCTTGACAGACTTGAACATTGGGCGCTATCTAACAAAATGAAATTCAACAGTGAAAAAAGGTTCAACATTTAGGCAAGAAAAACAAAATGCACATGTATCCTATATGTGGTACCTTGCTCAATAGCAGTAACTGTGAGAGGGATCTTGGAGTCCTAGTGGACAACCATTTAGATATGAGCCAGCAGTGTGCTGCAGCTGCCAAAAAAGCCAACACAGTTCTAGACTGCATAAACAGAGGGATAGAATCAAGATCACGTGAAGTGTTAATACCACTTTATAATGCCTTGGTAAGGCCACACTTGAAATATTGCATCATGTTTTGGTCGCCACGATGTAAAAAAGATGTTGAGACTCTAGAAAGAGGGCAGAGAAGAGCAACTAAGATGATTCGGGGACTGGAGGCTAAAACATATGAAGAATGGTTGCAGGAACTGGGTATGTCTAGTTTGATGAAGAGAAGGACTAGGGGAGACATGATAGCAGTGTTCCAATATCTCAGGGGCTGCCACAGAGAAGAGGGAGTCAAGCTATTCTCCAAAGCACCTGAGGGCAGGACAAGAAGCAATGGGTGGAAACTAATCAAGGAGAGAAGCAACTTAGAACTAAGGAGAAATTTTCTGACAGTTAGAACAATTAATCAGTGGAACAACTTTCCTCCAGAAGTTGTGAATGCTCCAACACTGGAAGTTCTATTCTATTCTATTCTATTCTATTCTATTCTATTCTATTCTATTCTATTCTTTCCCAAAGCCATGATTTAAATGCCATGATTTTTCCTCATCCATTACCATAACACCCTCCCTTTGGCAGATAGGTGGCATTGTTAAATGCCTGGGTTCTGAGCTTTTTTCCCCCCCTCATCCATTACCATTATCCATTACCAAGAAGGCTGACATAATACATATTGTAGCCAGGAGGAACAGGAAAGATGTTAAGGAATCTGCTACACTTCTCTGTCATTCACTTCCTTGCCTCAGGCTTCTGGGTAGTTTACTGCTGCCACCCCCTAATTTTGGAGAGAGACACCCTGACTGGCTGCTTCCCCTTAACATCAGCATATGTAGGAGATGGGGCAGCTCACAGTTAGTGAAATAAGATCAGTAATGATGACATTGAAGATAATTAAATTAATTACAATAATAGATGATGGTGATGATAATGCCTCTGTATAATATTACTTCTTGGCCTCTGCAGCTTCAGATTTACGGGCAGAGAAAAATCCCTACTCCCTCCCTCCTTTTTCTCTCTGGAATTGCAAATAAAAGAAGGAAGTATACAATATACATAACTAAAGGTAAAGGTTCCCCTTGCACATATGTGCTAGTCATTCCCAACTCTAGGGGGCAGTGCTCATCTCTGTTTCAAAGCTGAAGAGCCATCACTGTCCAAAGACATCTCCGTGGTCATGTGGCCGGCATGACTAAATACCAAAGGCGCACGGAATGCTGTTACCTTCCCATCAAAGGTGGTCCCTATTTTTCTACTTGCATTTTTTATGTGCTTTCAAACTGCTAGGTTGGCAGAAGCTGGGACAAGTAACAGGAGCTCACCCCGTTACGTGGCACTAGGGATTCGAACTGCTGAACTGCTGAACTGCTGACCTTTCGATCGACAAGCTCAGCGTCTTAGCCACTGAGCCACTGCGTCCCTTCTACAGTATACATATGATCACACATTTAGCAACTGTTCAAAGTTACAGCAGTACTGAAAAAAATGGTTTCCGGCTGATCCTTGCCTTTACAACTGTTGCGGCATCCCCTAAGTCACATGATCAAAATTCAGCTGCTTGGCAACCAGTATGTATTTACAACAGTTGCAATGACCTGAAGTTGTGTGATCACCATTTGCAACCTTCCCAAACAGCTTCTGACAAGAAAAGTCAATGTGGAAGCTGGATTTGCTTAATGATCATGTCATTCATTTAATGAAGAATTTGTAAACTTGGGCATGCCTCACTTAACAATCACCTCACTTACTGATGGAAGTTCTGGTCTCAATTGTGTTCCTAAGTCAAAGATTGCCTGTATTGTACTTTAAAAAAAATATTTTATTGAAATAGCAAAAAGGGAAAAAGTAAACTTCCTTTCAGGTTTTGGTATTCTAATAGCAAAAACAATTCCAAGTGAACAAAATAAGGATTAAAGTATGTTGGAATACATGTTGTTGGAAGAAATATCATCTGGGTTCAGTTCCAAATGGGGAGAAAGACGCTGGAAACACAGAGGCTGATTGGAAAGATGGTTTATTGATGAACAGGACCCATAGGTTTGAAGTCCTGGTGCAGCTGAACACATGGAATGGAAAGTTAGGGTTATTTTTAACCTCTCTTGGGCCTTGCCCTTGAGCTTCCTGTTCCTGTGGCAAGAGCATGTATTCTATTGGTGTAGTCAGACTCCCATGTGGAGTCATGTTTGTCTGAATCAAGTTTGGTGGAACCTTGGGCTGATGTAATGTCCCCAGGTAATTTCACAATGCAGTGAGCCCTGCTGTTAGACGGGTAGAGGGCTAATCCTATTATGTCTTGAGGGGTCATGTCTTAATCCCATCACCCTGGAGCTGGAAGACTTTTGTTTTATAAATAGGCTGGCCCAGTCTTAATGTGCACCAAATATCTGCTGGGTGCAGGGAGCTGCTTTGTCTTTTAAAAAAACATGTTTCTCCTTTTCTCATCCAGGAAAATATAATATTCTGCCTTTTAAATATTTCCTAGAATATTTCATTCTTCTAGGAGAGGGGTGGCTGCTAACTTTCTACAATGTTTTCATGTCTTTTGTGCAACAACTACAGCCAACCAGTAGATGGCAGTGTTTATAAATTTGCATCTATGGTATATACTCTGTGTCTTTTTCTTCTGAGTAAAGTTTCCTGTTTCCTGTTACAGTTAAGCAGAAAGGCCTATGTGGACTGTGCACTTTGTTCTGTAGGGCTATATGCAGAATTTCTAACAGGTTATGGACCCAGCCGTAGCCAGCTACAGCAAACAAGTGCAAGATACAGCGACAGAAAGAAAACGGCAACAGAATAAAAGAAAATGGCCAGTAATACAGCTGCAACGAAGCTTTCATTTGCAAATCTGACAAACCAGAATGACCAGTCTCAGAAATTCAAGATGAAGATGCTGCTAATAAGAGAAGATATGTGGAAATGTATAAATGAAGTTAAGCCAGAACACCCTTCAGATGAGTGGATAGAGAAATATCACAAAGCTCAGAGCACGATCTCTCTTAGAATAGAATGTATTTAAATGTGAAACTGATAAAGAAATGTGGGACGCAGAGGTGGTATTCAGCCGGTTCAGACCAGTTCGGGCAAACTGGTAGTAGCGACCTGCTCACCCCCCAGTCTGCCTGGGCGCAATCCCATCCTATATCACTGTGGTTTTGATGCCACACACATATATGGATGGTGCGCATGAGCGAATTCCCGTGTTGCTTGACGCTGCACACATGCGCGGACGACTCACACACTTACATTTCTGGTGCTGGGTGAACCGGTGGTGACAGAATGTGAAGCCCACCTCTTGTGGGAAGGATTATAAAAGGTGCATGAAAGAACTGAGCTCAGCAATAAACTGTATTTGATTACAAAGCTATACCAAACTAAGATGATGAAAGGCCAGAATCAGGGGTGGGTTCTACTTATCTTTACTACTGGTTCGCAACGGCATGCGCAGATCGCCGATGACGACATCTGGGGCATGGGGGGGGTGGGGCTCCTGCTGGTTTTACTACCAGTTCTTGCGAACCGGTCTGAACCGGGGGCAACCCACCACTGACCAGAATATGCAGGATTACATAAGGCACACCTTGGAAATGGTTGAACACCTGAGCAGTATTGGGAGAAGAAATAAAAAGATTTTCATGTCGCAGCACTTAGTGATTTACCAAAAGTTATGAAACACTTGTCACAGCACTGGGTGCACATCCAGATGATGAACTGACATTGGAATATCTTAAGGGCAAGTTTATGAATGAATATAATTGTAAAACAGAAAGCATAAACTGGGACGGTGCTTCTGTAGCTCTAAAGCCTGCTTTAAAGATGAAAAATAGGAAGAAAAACAGTAACATACAGCAAGAAATAAGTGAGTGCTCTGTGTGCAAGAAACAAGGCCATCTAAAAGCAGATTGCAGAATCTGAAAAGCTAGAATACAAAAAACAAATCAAACTACAAAAAGGCCAAAAGTGTAAAGGAAGGAAGAAACTGGTTTTGCTTCAGATAACAAATATATTTTTCAATCCAAAAATTGCAACCTCATCTTTGCAAACATGTGGTGTTGATTCAGGAGCTGCGAGTCACGTGACACATGGCAGAAATTTCTTTATTCACCTTAACCAGAGTAAAACAGAAGAAATCACACAGCTAATGGGCAAATAATGGAATCAGTAAGAATAGGAGATGATTTTCTTTACTGTCCTATTTCCCACAGTGTCAACAGAAAGATAATTGTGAAAAATGTTCTATATGTCCCTGGTCGCTCTTGAAACTAATATTTTGTCAGTGAAGAAGCTCCCAAAACAAGACAATGCAGTGACCTTCCAAGGGGACAGTTGTGTCATCACAAAAGGGAACATCTTACTTGCAAAGGTTAAAGATGAACTAGATCAGCTGAGCTGCAATGAGGTGGTTAATAATTGCCAAGGAGGAAAAACATTCAAACTGCATTCACACAAATGACTTGGGTACAGAAGTCCTGACACAATAAAGAAATTAACTCAGAATGACTATGCAAGTAGAATAAAAATTAGTCCCTCTGATCCAATAATGAAATGCACCAGCTGTATAAAAGGAAAAGTGACAAAAAAAAAGTATTTCCAAAGCAGAATAAGGTAAAAGGTAAAGGTGCCTCTCAAAATATGTGTTTGTCATTCCCGACTCTAGGGGGCGGTGCTCATCTCTGTTTCAAAGCCGAAGAGCCAGTGCTGTACGAAGACGTCTCCATGGTCATGTGGCTGGCATGACTAAATGCCAAAGGTGCCTGGAATGCTGTTACTTTCCCACCAAAAGTGGTCCCTATTTTTCTACTTGCATTTTTTGATGTGCTTTCAAACTGCTAGGTTGGCAGAAGCTGGGACAAGTAACGGGAGCTCACCCCATTACATGGCACTAGGGATTTGAACCGCTGAACTGCTGACCTTTCAATCGACAAGCTCAGCGTCTTAGCCACTGAGCCACCGCATCCCTTGTAAAAGCAGAGTTTAAAAAACTTAATTCATCCAGATCTTTGAAGTCCAATGAAAACATTGACTTCAGGGAAGGAAGAGGTATTTTCTCACTTTTATAGATGATTATTCCAGGTATACTACGCTATAACTGTTACACAACAAAAATGAAGTACCAGAGAAACCTGAACAGTATTTGGCTCAAGTAAGCAACAAATTTGGCAAAGACAATGCACACAGACAATGGAACTGAATATACAGGTGAAAACACACAGGTGATTCTCAGAAAGCATGGCATATTTCAAACTACTGTACCTGACAACCTAGAACAAAACAGGGTTGTAGAAAGAATGGACTGTATTATATGTGAGAATGGAAGAACTATGCTGTTTGATGCAGATATGCCAAACACATATTGGGGGGAGGCCATTATGACAGCATGCTTTATCCAAAATTGACTACCAGGAAAATCAACTGAAGAAAACTCCATGTGAACTATGGGATGGAAAAGCCCAGAATTTGAGCCATCTAAAATTTTTTGGAAGCAAAGCCTATGTACACATCCCAGAAGAAAAACGTACGAAATGCGATTTCGTTGTGCAAAGGAAGGTGTACTTGTGGGGTACAGTGAATTTCATAAGGGATACAGAATTTTACACCAAGATGCAAACAAGGTAACACTTCAATAGAAGTGTAATTGTCAATGAAACTTCAAAAAATTATTAACTAACACAAACATTTCAAACTGAGGGAAATTTCACATCAGTGTCACATGAAGATAAATAACAAAGTGACATAGAAATAGAAATTAATGCAGACTATCCAAATACTGTAGAAGAAGAAAACATAACAGAAGAGGCTTCAATCAGGAAATCCACCAGAAGCAACAAAGGCATCCCAGCCAAACATCTGTCCTATGTTGCTTGCATACCATCAAAACCAGGGCCAGATTCATGGGATGAGATGCAATGACCTCCAACTCATGAGAAACAAAAGTAAATCAGAGCTGCTGATGAAGAGATGAGATCTCTTAGTGAACTGCTAAAACAGGACAGCACTCCAGGAAAAAACCTAGAGATGGGAAGGAGAAGCCAAAAGAAGCTGCAGCTGCTGCCCTGGTCCTCCAGCCCAGCCCAGCCAGAGCCTCAGCAGCCCGAGCGCCAGCCTCTCGGACAGTCACTATGGATAGTCAGGACAGCAAGAAGAAGCATAAGAAACAGATTTATAGAACTAAGACCCAAAATGGGACTAACATAAGGAGTAGGGGTGTTGGAATACATGTTGTCATGTATTTTGTGTAAGAACTACATCCAACCAATAGATGGCAGTGTTTATAACTTTGCATCTATGAGTATACTCTATGTCCGTTTTATTATGAGTAGTTTCCTGTTTCCTGTTGCAGTTAAGCAGAAAGACCCATGTGGACTGTGCATTTTGTTTGTTCTGTAAGGCTATATACAGAATTTCTAACAAAGTACTAATAAAATCCCAAACATTAGGGAAACTTTTGGTGAGGCAAGGGAAACAAACGTTTGCATTTTTCTTCACACAGATTGCAGGCACATTACACCAAATAAAAGCACCTGGATGTGAGGTGCAGACTGCCAAAATTCTCTCTGGAACAAAGACAGATCTGGGGATTGTCCATATGTCTTCTCAACAATTGATTTTTGCACCCACTTGTGATCAACTGGAAGTAATGGGTGCTAAGCCTTTCATGGACTCAAACCTCATCTTTTTAATCACTTTTGAGTGATTAATTGGCAAAGCCCATGAAGCTCTGCAGCTGCTTTCTAGTGCATGGGGGCTGCCAATCTAGGACTGCTTTCACTTTGGCTGGATCCCTCTCCACCCCCTCCTTTGACACTCAGTAGCCCAGGTAGTCTAGGCTGGTCTTATGAAACTCACACTTTGACAGCTTTGTGTATAGCTTAGCTGTGAGGAGCTTTTTCAAGACTCGACGCACCCATTTGATGCACTACTCTAAAGTCTCAGTGAAGATGAGAATGTCATTCAGGTATATTAGGACTCCCTTGTACAGGTGATCATGCAGTACCTCATTTATCAGCTGCATGAAGACCGCAGGGGCTCCCTGTAGCCCGAAGGGCATTACTTTGATTCGGAAGCTGCCCAGGGCAGTTGAAGGCAGTTTTCCACTCATCACCCTTTTTTATTTGCATACTGTTTTCGAGGGTCCTCAGGGTCACCTGAGTAGTGTTCCAGTAGTGGAACTCTACAGTAGTGTAGAGTAATTGCAGACTACAGTAATGTCCTGTAGTCTGCAATTTTCCTCTGGAAAACCATTCCTACTCCCACACCCTTCAAAGGGTGTTCATCCCAAATTGTATAGCTAAAAGTCATCCAGGTCATGTCCTAAAGGTGTTGGTTGTCCCAAAGGTGCTTTTTCAGAAGGAAATGACTTTCTTGTGTTTTATTTGAAGATGTTTTGCTTCTCATCCAAGTTTCTTGGATAATAGAGAAATATCAGAATAGAGCTGGAAGGGACCTTGGAGGTCTTCCAGTCCAGCCCTCTGCTCAAGTAGGAGGTCCTATATCATTTCAGACAAGTGACTGTCCAATGCTTCTTTAAAACCTCCAGTGATGAAGCACCCATAACTTCTGAAGGCAAGCTGTTCCACTGGTTAATTGTCCTCACTGATAGAAAGTTTCTCCTTAATTCCAGGTTGCTTCTCTCTTTGATTAGTTTCCATTCATTGTTTCTTGTCCTGCCCTCTGGTGCTTTGGAAAATAAATTGATCCCCTCCTCTTTGTGGCAGCTGAAAACTGAAATACTGTTATCATGTCACCCTAGTCCTTCTTCCACTAGACTAGCCAAATCGAAGTCCTACAACCGTTCTTCATATGTTTTTGTCTCCAGCCTTTAAATCATCTTAGTTGCTCTTCCTTGCACTTTTTCCAAAGTCTCAACATATTTTTTGCAATGTGGTGACCAATACTGGATGCAGGATTCCAGATGTGGTCTTACTAAGGATTTATAAATTGGTACTAATTCTTTACGTGATTTTGATTCTATGCCTTTGGCTAATATAAACCATGGATTATATTAGCTTTTTTGACTGCTGCCATGCAGTTGGCTTATGTTTAAGTGATCATCCATTAGGACTCCAAAATCCCTCAGAGTTATTGTTTTTGAGCCAGATTTTGCCTAATCTATACTTGTGCCTTTGGTTTTTTCTGCCCAAGTGTAAAACCTTGCTTTTCTCCACATTAAATTTCATTTTTTTGATAGGGCCCATTGTCCAAGTCTGTCAAGATCTTTTTGGATCCTGAGCTTGTCTTCTTGGGTCTTGGCTAGTCCTGCCAGCTTGGTGTCATCTGCAAATTTGATGAGTTCTCCTTCTATTCCCTCATCTATGTCATTTATAAAGGTATTGAAAAGTACTGGGCTCAGGACAGATCCTTGTGGTACCCCATTGCTTAGTTCCTTCCACGTAGATGTAGATTAAGGACTACTTGTTGAGTATGGTTTGTCAGTTACAAATCCATCTGGTAGTGATGCTGTCTATCCCACATTTTTCTAGATTACCAAGTAGGTTGTGGTCTATTTTGTCAAATGCCTTGCTGAAGTCTAAATATATTATGTCCACAGACCACAAATAGTTATCCATTGCCTTCTTCTAGGCTTGAATCTGGATTTTTTTCTAAGTAGGTGGGCTTTCTTCATGCCTGTAAAACCGCTTCTAGTTTTTCCACCACTGTGGCAATTAATTTCCATTCTATATATTCAATATTTCTTCCAAAAATTTTACTCTGTTACTAGCCCTAGTCCTAACACCATTTCTTCCACTACCTCTTGCAAAAAGCTTGCAATGTTGCAAAACAGTACACCTGAAACAAGTAGCTCCAGCTGTCTCTTCCTTACGTTTTGTCCATTATATGAGTAATAAAAACTTTACAGATGGAACTTTACTCATGCATTTGGTAAGAATATATGAAGCAGAACCCAATTCAGTTTATAATTCTCTACTCTGGAAGCATTAAAAGTCAATGGGCCAAACTCTCAGCTTGATGTAATACAGAGGTGGAATTCAGACGGTTCGCACCAGTTCAGGTGAACCGGTAGCGGCGATCACGGGTGGGCCACTCGTCCCCCACTCCAGCTCCAAGTCATGCTATTTAGGCATGTTTTCGAGGCCGGGCGCATGTGCAGAAGGCGCACGAGTGAGCAAAGCGCATGCACGGAAGGACTGGCGCATGCACAGACAGTGCGCATGAGAGTGAAGCGAGCATGCGTGTGCTCGGTGAACCGGTGGTAAAGGTAAGTGAAACCCACCCCTGATGTAATATATGACAATGGCTAAGACTCTCAATCAGTAAGATTGCCTGTTCATCCTACAGAGTCAATTTCCCCAGTGTGAATCCTAAGTTGTTTATAAGTTTCTGTCAGGTTGGGTTTTTTTTTTTTTTTTTTTTTTTTTAAGATGGGGTTTTTCTGTAATGAGAAAAGCAGCCATTTCCAATCTGAAAGACATGGGACCCTTTCATTTCAATTATCTAATTTTGCAGTTATTGAAAATAGTTCTGACATCTAATAGGACCCCAATAAGAGTTGCATTCTGCCCATGTAAATATTTATTAAACTATATCCGCATACTTTTTTACTTGATTCTAAGGATGCCCCATATTCACTTTTTATAAGACATTTTATACAGTAGATTGGAAAAAGAAAAAAAATGGAAATGGAGTAGCTAAAGTAATCATTAGCTACGGTAATTGTTATATGTAAATTCTGGGATTCAGTTATTTCACTTTGTCAAGCAGAAAAAATAATGAAGATATTAAAGCTGTGCACCCGTTACATTACTCTAATCTGAAGATCACTGGGAATGAATGAATGTGGCCAACTCTGATTTCTCTAGGAAAGAACACATCACTAATTATTCTGAATTAGATTGAATTAAGAAAAGGTACTCCTTCTATCATGGCCAGTTGCTCAGCTTTTCAACTAACCAATTCCTCTCCTATTTTTGACATGGGAAGAAGAAGAATATATTACGGTCAAAGACCAGCAATAGACATCACTGTTTAAAAAATACTACTGATATTAATAGTGGATAATAACACCTCTGTTAAGAAAATACATATTCTCAAACAGTTAGGGTCACTCCCTCATTTACGTGAGTGGAGACTGATACGTATGTGAGTAAATATAATTTTCCAAAAATTGTTAGAGATATCTCCCAAAAAATTGGCACAAGTTGACAGCTATAATTCTGTAACCAATTTTTTTTCTTGTGGGCATTGAATTTTGCCACTGCATGCGTGGTAGCTAGGTTTGAGTCCTGGAGGGGAAAGCCTACATAAAAATTGTCTGCTCTCCCTGGCAATCTCTCTAATAAGGGGAGAATATACAGTAGATTGACCTATAAACTCTGTATAATTCACAGTACAATAAAACAGGTGAGATATCTTCGACTTCTCCTTTACCACATATACCGGAGGTGGTATCCAGCAGGTTCTGACTATTTCTGGAGAACTAGTAGAGGAAATTTTGAGTAGTTTGGAGAACCGGTAAATACCACCTCTGACTGGCCCCATTAAATAA
Organism: Pantherophis guttatus; assembly: GCF_029531705.1. Next base: position 1,878,333 of record NW_026844069.1, read on the forward strand.
ATTTCTAGTTCCAAAAGTATCCTACTAATCATCGGTATGAATTTCATTGGCTCCAATCTTACCAGACCTTCAGTCAGAGGAGGATTGGAGCATGATGGTAAGACTATGTAAAAATAATATATGTAAAAATGATGTATGTAAAAATGTAAAAGTGATACTGGTACTGGAGCGCTGTAAAGATTGAAAATGTGATATAAACTGAAGAAAACTGTTCAATAAATTTTTTTTTTAAAAAAAAACAGGTATCTCAAGGAAGCCATGATGACGATTTTTGTTTTAATTGAGAATAAAATCATTTTCTAAGAAAAAAAAAAGACTATATAAAAATATATGCTTGCTATCTATAGAGGGTATTCTCTCTCCAATAGATTCCAGTTATATGTTAGATTTTTAAAATCTCTCAGAAGGTTATTTAAACTCTATCTTCCTTTATGCTCTTGCAGTGGAGAAATATAGTTATTAAATTATGCTATGGCCCCTATATGGCATTTTAAATTCCTTAGAACTGAATCCAATGTCTTGTGAGTTAATTGTTCTCCCCAGATCCACTTCACCAGTCTGATTTCTGCTATAAACTGATTTCATTCAGAAGAACTAAATAGGTTGCCTTTCCACCGCAGGGACAAGATCAAACAGGGTGTGTGGGAATCGGCAAGATATCTAAATGACCTGATCTTCCCAAAACAAAGAATAGCTTTCTTCAGAGCCAGATTTAACATTCTCCCCTCAGCACTCCTCCAGGGCCGGTATAAGAGAACACCAGTAGCAGAACAGGTATATACGTATATGTCAGTGGTGGGATTCAAATTTTTTTTACTATCGGTTCTGTGAGCGTGGCTTTGTGGGCGTGGCATGTCTTTGTGGGCGTGGCTTTGTGGGCATGGCAGGGGAAGGATACTGTAAAATCTCCATTCCCACCCCACTCCAGGTGAAGGATACTGTAAAATCTCTATTCCCACCCCACTCCAGGGGAAGGTTACTGCAAAATCCCCATTTCCTCCTGATCTGCTGGGACTCGGGAGGCAGAGAATAGATGGGGGTGGGGCCAGTCAGAGGTGGTATTTACCTCTTCTCCGAACTATTCAAAATTTCCGCTAACGGTTCTCCAGAATTGGTCAGAACCTGCTGAAACCCACCTCTGGTCTCTATGGTCTTAAGCAAAGGCAGGATTTTTCCAATGATTTTACCTCAGCATTTTAAAATTAGAGATGCTTTTTTTAATCAGACACTCCAGAAGACTGCAGGGTATGTCCTCCCCAACCCATTTCTGCTCCTCAAGCTTTATGTCTAAAGGAAGAAAAATTGTTTGCACCAGCATTGTATATGCTGCATTTATTTATTTATCGTTATTATCTCTTGAAAGTATAGACTGTGTATCATCATTAACCACCCTAAACAGTGACAGTCAGGGAAGCAGGTAGCAGTAAACGGAGCCATTAGCAACTGAGCAAGCGAAGTATATTCAATCTGAAAGCTTTCTTTCTCAATCCATCTGTACTCATCACACAAAGTGCTGATCAGAGACATTTTACTTTCAATTACATTCATCAGGTTAATTCCAAGTTAAAGTCAACGTTTTAATCAAGAAGCAGCAAACTCAGACAAAAAAAAAAGAAGGCTGAGGAGAAAGAAGAGGCAGAAATCACATAGAATTAATATTCTTGTGAGAATCTCTCTTTTTTTTCTTTTAAAAATAATTTTTATTAAACAGTTTGTCTTTAAAAACAACACAAAAAACAATCACACACATATAAAAACAAAACATGTCAAAACATAACGTATTGAACATTACATAACATTAATGGTAATTTTACAGCATTTCGTATTGACACACATATTTTGCTTTTGTAGTACTCTATTCTATCATTTCTATTTACTACTCAATAGGATAATCACATTACTCCAACATACATACATACATACATACATACATACATACATACATACATACATACATATTTGTTTTCGTAGATTTTCATGGATAGAGGTATGTAAGTTTTGGTGTATTCGGGTCTTTTCCCGTGTAAGATTGAGAGTATCTTGACAATGTTTCAATGAGGTCCCACTCGTCATCTTCAGGCTGGTGTCTTCGGCTTCGTGCTTGTGCGAGGAAAACGTGATCGGAGCTGCCGTCTCTCTATAAATACTGGTGGGGAGGTGTGGGGTGCTGGCTTTGTTGCTGTGTTGCTAGCCCTTTGTTGCTTTGTTGCTAGCCCTAGTCAACAGAAGAGTCCCAGCCACGAAGATTAACACCGGACCCAAGATAACACATGATACCACCACCAATCATCCTCACCAGATTCAAACCCAAACCCATCCCATAGACAAAATAGAACCACCATCCAGAAGCCAGACCACGGCGGCATCACCAGCTGCTACACCCCCCTCCAATCCCCACACAAAGCAAACTGACACACGCCATGAACACATGACAAGACCTCAAAGTTGGAGCCAAACCAAAGCCCGGGATGTGGCATCACAGCCATCTGCTCAGGACATTACATCAAAAAACTCAGGATATCACAACACTAGAACTCAGGATGTTAACAAACAGACCATTACCCAGGTCGTTAAAACAAAAAAGAATAATGGGCACACATCAAGGACCTCACCCACATAGGATGTTACGAAACAGCTGACTAATCTGCAAACATCTCCATCAACTAATCATGATGTAACAATACAGGCAACCAACCTATTCACAGCAACAAAGCCAGCACCCCAGACCTCCCCACCAGTATTTATAGAGAGACGGCAGCTCCGATCACGTTTTCCTCGCACAAGCACGAAGCTGAAGACACCAGCCTGAAGATGACGAGTGAGACCTCGTCGAAACATCGCCAAGATACTCTCAATCTTACATGGGAAAAGACCAAGACCCAAATAGACCAAAACTTGCATATAAACTTGGTCAGTTAGAAAAGAAAAATTACCAGGTATACTGTACTACGTATACTTTAACTAAAGCCAAATGGTTAAAGAAGAAGCGAAGCTGGATCTGAGGTTTTCCCATCCAAAGTATATGGTTAACTTTTCCATGTCCTCCTCCACCCCCTGATTATCAAGAAATATCCAATTAGGTGCTAACAAATTGTTCTGTCTGCAGCTGGCATTTCTTTCTTGTCCTTGAAGCAGCCAGAGTTTCTCATAGGAAGGTCCGAGGCTTGGTTTCATTTCTTCATGGTGTCCCTGGGCAACCCTCCCTCTGATATACCCAATGCCCTCTCTCCGTTTCAATGGCAGGCTGCCAACAGCAAGCAACATGCAGCTTAGGATAACAGCAGCCCTGCTATGCTGCCCTTAAAAGGTAGTCACATGACCCTGAGACACTGCAACCAAAATAAATACATGCCAGTTGCTAAGTGTCCAAATTTTGATCATGTGACCATGGGGATCAGGGGCAGGTTTCAAAACCCGTCGCTACCGGTTTGCTCATGGGTGCTTGCACTCGCGCAACATTTCTGCACATGCACAGAAGCATCCGGGCAGGTGGGCGGAGCCTCCTGCCACTGCCGCTACCAGTTCGCCCGATCCTGGGTGAACCGGTAGCGACCCACCACTGATGGGAATGCTGCAATGGTCATAAGGCTGAAAACCTTTCAGTGTCAGCGTTCCAGAAAACCCCAACTCCGAGTAAAGACGTGGAAGCAAGGATTTTCCAAAGTTCTCTTTACTAAAATAGGTAAACTGGCACATCTGGGAAAACCTGAATCTGAAAAGTCTGGGTTTTCCCTCAGTAAATCAAAACCCCCAAACCATCCCCTCACTCCTCAGTCGATCACATGCTCCAATCAACATCCGTCCCATATCGACTGAGCACTCCGACCACTCCTTCTCCAGATGCCGGATCACCCTGACCTTGACCGACAGGAAGAATGCTATTATGTCTACAAACAACCCCTCTGCTAAATTCCCCCCTCCTACTTTCCCACACATGAGAAGAAGGTGCAGCATGGAAGCTTCTGGCCTAATATGGCTTCCAATGCTGACATTCAGTGCTGTTGTAACTTTGAATGGCCATTAAACAAATGGTTATTAGTCGAGAACTGCCTGTACTAAAGTTCTGGATGTAACTGTTCCTGCAGGTGCACATGTTCCAGCTGAAGCATGTAGTTTAAATTCAACTGTTTGGAATCCCTACCATATATCTGACATTAGTACAATTGAGCGGGTTCAGAAGTATTTCACGAGAAAAGTCTTGCACTCTTCTGTTCACAATAGAATTCCCTATGCTACTAGGCTCGAAATTCTCGGTTTGGATAACTTAGAACTGCGGTCAGACCTAGGTATTGCATACAAAATTATATATAGTAATGTTTTACCTGTAAATGACTTTTTCTGTTTTAATCACAATAATACATTTATTTATTTTATTAATTTTATTTCTATACCGCCCTTCTCCCGAAGGACTCAGGACAGTGTACAGCCTAATTAAAAACACAAAGACAAACAAAATTTAAAAATAATTAAAATTATTAAATAATAGGCCCAATTTATAAAACCCCAAATTTAAAATCCCATTTAAAACCAATTAAAATCTTTACATTGATAGCCCAGCCTGGCGGAACAACATGGTTTTGAGGGCACAGCGAAATACACGGAGATCAGAGATTTTATGAATTTCTGGGGGCAGTTCATTCCAAAGGGCAGGGGCTCCCACAGAGAAGGTCCTCCCCCTGGGTGTCGCCAGCCGACATAATTTGGCCGATGCGCGAACAACCACTAAACTATATATCCGCGAACAACCACTAAACTCAATGTAAATCGTTCCAAATTTGACTGTAAAAAATATGATTTCTGTAATAGAGTTGTCAAAGTCTGGACATCCTGATTCTACCTGATTCAGTTGTTTCAGCTACAAATTTTCACAGTTTCAGTGACGAATTGGCTTCTGTGGACCTTAAGTGGTCAGTAGAGGAGGTGTGCATATATGCACTAACGTGCCTATTGTTCTTGTCCTTGTATTTTTATTCTTTTATTCTTGTTCTCATTTTTGTTTGACAAATTCTAATAAATAAATAAATAAAGGATGCATTCACATATTTCCTACTTGCTAGAATCTGAATGAGGCACAATAGGGGAAATTCATATTCCCAAAACTAAGGTTCTAAGCAAATGGTTCCAGTTTTTCCCCTTAACATGGATTACTAAATTCATTTTCATAACAATTGCACTAATAACAAAGCTACATAATGTCAAGGCCATTATTTTGCAGCTGTAACATGGTTGTGAAAACTAAATAATTCCGAAGGCTTAATGAAGATTTTTTTCCCCACACACAACAAGGCTGGGAAGAAAAACTGATGTCTTCATAGCATTGTCATGGAAAAGATTGTTAAGAATACTTTTGACTACCACAAGGGTGTCAAACTCAATTTCATTGAGGGCTGCATCAGCAGTGGTGGGTTGCCCCAGGTTCGGACTGGTTTGCAAGAACTGGTAGTAAAACCGGAAGGAGGCCCTGCCCACCACCCCGGATGTCATCATCAGCGATCTGCGCATCCCATTGAGAACCGGTAGTAAAGGTAAGTAGAACCCACCCCTGCGCACCAGGGTTGTGTTTGACCTTGTGGGGCCAGAGTGGGTGTGGCCAAGGTGGGTGTGGCCAGCTCGACATCACTTGTGTCAGGGGCTGTGGCGGTCTGACTGCTCTGCCAGTGAAAACGGGCTCCTGGGCTCCATTTTCAGCTGTGACTGTTTCCTGCAACCCTTTGCCAGTGAGAATGGAGCTCAGGAGAGACGCCTGCGGCCTTCGCCAGCTCCATTTTCAGCTACGACAGCCTCCTGCAACCCTCTGCCAATGAAAAGAGAGCTCGGGAGAGCCATGGACCAGTTGTTCGCTGTTTTCAGGTCAGCCCTGCGGGCCAGATCTAAACACCCAGTGGGCCGGATTTGGCCCGCGAGCCTTGAGTTTGACACTCCTGGACTACAAGAAGAACAACTCATTCAAAACTAGATGAAGTAAAAATTGCTCACTGGTAGCAGTAACAATGAAGTTAAAAGTTAAATATTTTTGACAAATAGTGCAAAGAGAACAGACATTTGAAAAGACCCTGATGTTTCTAAAATCAAAGGCAACAGGAGGAAAAAAGGTCAAGAAAAGGCATGACGGTTAGATGTATCATTGAGGATACAGTATTTGCTTACAAAGACTAATTAATGACATAGTCTTGCCAAAAAGACATATTTGGCATCACAAAGAGTTGGAAGTAACTAAATGACTGAACAATAAAAAAAAAAACATTCAAAGGAATATATTGAAAATCCATTGGAAGCATAGATTTAAAGCAAAAGCTAAAAGGTTGTGATAATAGCAATAGCAATAGCACTTAGACTTATATACTGCTTTACAGTGCTTTACAGCCCTCTCTAAATGGTCTACAGAGTCAGCATATTGTCCCTAACAATCTGGGTCCTCATTTTACCCACCTCGGAAGGATGGAAGGCTGAGTCAATCTTGAGCCTGGTGAGATTTGAACTGCCAAAGTGCAGGCAGCCGGCAGTCAGCAGAAATAGCCTGCAGTACCGCACTCTAACCACTGTGCCACCAAGGCTCATATGGTCCATACAGTCCACAGTCAAGGGAGAAGTCAACAGGAGGCCACAAATAGCAATCACGTGACCCTGGAATGCTGCGACTCTGCAGGATTTGCCTAACAGCAGCAACGGAGACTGCTGGAATTGCCATCATAAATCAATGTGAAAATATGACATTGCACTTTATGACTCTGTTGCTTAGCAACAGACCTGGTTTCAATTAGTATTGTTAAATGGGGATTGCTATAACAAATTTCACACACGCATTTAAGCTATACTGTAATTGGTTGTTGGTAGCTTATTTATATATCATATTTAAGAACTGCCCATCTCCCTCATAAAGGGAGTCTGGACAGGGTACAATGAAATGTTAACAGCATAAAAACAATATATACAATTTAAAAGAGGCAAGAATTGTTGAAATTAATTAAAAGGTGGTGGATGTGAATCAACTAGCCTCATGGATATGCAACTGAAGCAAGACCAGAAAGCCATGTTTTTACACCTTTCCTGAAAACTAGGAGTTGGGGCCTACCTCATCTCTGGGGAGAGAGTGTTCTCCAGCAGAAAAGGCTCTCTTCATGGACCCTGCCAGTCAGAATTCTTGGTCTGCAATCTATGTTCTCTATCCGACCAGGTGGATTGGGCTGATGTAATGGATGAAGAGGGTTCTGTAGGTAACCTGGCCTCATGCCAGCTATTTGGCTTAAAGAAAATGCAACTGTTTCTCAGGATAATTTAAATCATGGCTTAGGCCCAGGATACTTGCAGGACCATCTCCAGCCACTCTCCCACCGTCCTATGTGCTCTCACAGAGTCGGCCTCCTCAGGGTGCCGTCGGCCAAACAATGTCGGCTGACGGCCCCCAGGAGAAGGGCGTTCTCTGTGGGAGCCCTGACCCTCTGGAATGGATTGCCCACCGAGCTCAGGATAGCCCCTGACCTTCTTTCCTTCCATTGCGAGCTGAAGACGTGGCTCTTTCGTCAACTCAACTGATCCATTTGGGGATACACTGTTATAATTTTAAACTGTTTTAATAGGGTGTTGATTTTAATTTTTTCATTGTAATTTGTATTGGAATTTGTCATTTTGTAAGCCGCCTTGAGTCCCTAGGGAGAAAGGCGGCATATAAATCGCAATAATAAATAAATAAATAAATAAATAAATAAATAAATAAATAAATAAATAAATAAATAAATAAATAAATAAATAAACCTGTCTCTCTCAGACTTGGGAAGAAAGACTTATCTAATATTTCATCTTCAAAAGAATTGATGCTAGAAAGACATGGATGAACACACTAAATAGACATTATATACTTCCTTCCTAAACATTAGACAAAATCAATCAGCAAAAGCTCCTGAATAAATAAATTTACTCATAGAATGATAGGACTAGAAGCAGAGGTGGTATTCATCTGGTTCAGACCGGTTCAGGAGAACCAGTAGCGGAAATCGCGGGTGAGCCCGCCCACTCACCCCGTCTCTATGCCGTCCTATTTAGGCAAATTTTTGAGGGCAGCGTTCTGCCCCAGCTACGGACCCCAAAGAATGCAGCACACACAAAGTCTGTACAAACCTTAGTTTACTAAATTAAATCAGTCTTTTTCAAACAAAGGATGTTAATTAACTTTCTTAACAGCCTACAAGAATCCAAAGAATAAATAATCGTAATCTTACTATGGTTGGCAGAAAGCCCAGAAGCAATTTGCAGGAAACTGATAAGAGCACTAAGATCAAGACGCGAAGGAGAGTGAACGAAGTTGTTCCCTGCAAATTGCCCCAGTCATCATCCTTCCTTAAATAGGCTAAGGGAATGGCCAATTAGCCCCAAGCCTTACTCTCGAGGAGACCTCCTCCTGAGGAGCCACTCCTGCCTTTTGGCAGCTCTGTGCACCCGTGCATCGAGAAAAGGCTCCTCCTCTTCTTCCTTTTCACTTATGGAAGCTTCTGGGGGTTCTGAAGGCCCTGGCTGAATCTCCGCCTCTGACACCACATCTTCTCCAGCCTCCTCATTGTCTGACTTGAGTGCCAGCTGCACAGGCTGCTGGCGCAGCACCACACCAGCCTCCTCGCTATCAGAATCAGCTACTAGCTGCACAGGCCGCTGATGGGCCACAACAACCAGGCGCATACAAAGCGCATGTGCAAAAGGCTGGGCGCATGTGTGGAAGGCAGGCAAGCATGTGAAATGGGTGCACGCATGTCACTGCGTTATTTTATTCACCAGCTTAGCTCATTATTTCTGGACTGTCAGACTCTCCGTAGCTTTGCCAACTTCTTATCAGTAAGCTACGTGTTTCCGTATCCACCCACATTCCTTCACACACTTTTTCCTTTGTTCTCTTGCCAGAGGTCCGGCTCACATAGCCGGCAAGAATTATTTTCAAAAATGTAGCAATTAACTTTTCTTAGTTAGTGAGGTGTTTTATTTTCTTTATAACAAATAAATGAGTTTTAATTAGAAACCTTCCTTCGCGTTTCTTTTCAGATTATTGCAAACTTGGAATAAGCCTCGATTCATCTCCTCCTCTAAACCAGGGTAATTAGTCCCAGAGCCAAACATGGGATTAATAAATGCCCTGACAACTACACGGCAAACCGGTAGTAACAAAATGTGAAACCCACCGCTGGCTAGAAGAGAATTGGAGGTCTTCTCAAGATCTTTCTGAATCTTGAGTTATCCTCCAAAGTGTTAACAATTCCTCCCAGCTTGATGTCATCTTCAAATTTAATGAGCTCCCCTCATCTAAATCATTTATGATGATGTTGAAGAATCCTGGCCAAGACATAATCTTGATATACCCCACTGCATGCTTTCTTCCATGTAGATGTTGTCCCATTCAGGGCTGCACACTGAGTGCAGTTGGTCAGGGATTTTACCAAGAAATAGGCTGTGGTCCACTTTGTCAAAAGCCCTACTGAGTCTAAGTTTATATCCACAGCATTTCCCTGGTCCACTAATTTAGTTACTTTATCAAAGAAGGCAATCAGGGTTTTTTGGGCATGACTTGTTTCTTACTTCTTTTGACCTTTATTCCTGCTCTGTGTCTCATGGAGCTGCTTTTCATAAATTGGATTATTTCTCCCTTTTCCAAGAAGACAGATGAAAAGAAGGAATTGAGCAGTTCTACTTTTACCATGCTGCCCATCACCTTCTGATATCTTCACTCATTAGTGGATCAGTTGTTTCCTTGACTTTATTCTTGTTCCTTACATATTGAAAGAAATTTATTGTGTGTGTGTTATTTTTGGCACGTAGTTCTTAGTTCAGCCATTCTTAGTTCATTCTGAACCTTAGCCTTTCTTGATTCCATTCTTGCAGATCTGGGCTAATTGCTGGTATTTTGTTCTAGTTTTATGCCCCCCTTTCCATTTTTATATTTGTTCTTTTTTCTTCAGATTTTCATAGATCTTTTTGTGCAACAATGCTGGTTTCCTCTAGAGTCTCTGTTTTTTCTCTCTCTGTTGTATTGTGTTTGTCTGCGCCTTTATTCTTTATTTTTTCAGTTTCTCAAACATCCTGAACTGAGTTTTTTTCTGTTAGTTTGTTAGTTCAGCTCTCCTAAAATCTAAAATACTAATTTTACTTTGTTCAGTTACTGTAGGACTTGCCTCTCCTCTCTCTATAAGAAAGCAGAACACTTGAAACAGGCATTATTTTAAAAGGAAATTTTTATTGAGAGAAAGTGATAGCAAGTGAAGCAAGGCAGGATCTGAAGTTATCTGAATTATGCTCACTGCTGAAAAGCACAGAAGTTTAGCCGAGCCATTGAAATGCAATTTGGTATTGACAAATGTGCAACAATTGCTGTTAAGGCAGGAAAAAACATTGAAGATGATGGATTTGAACATGATAATGAAGAGTTGATAAAAGCAGTAATACCAGAAGAAGGATACAAGTACTTAGGAGTTTTGGAAGCCTTGGACCTGCTACTTCAACAAAATACATAAAGCAAGTCCAGAAAACTTTGAGATCAAAGCTAAGTAGAGGAAATATCATAAAGACAATTAACACCTGGGCACTGCCTGTAATACTTTAATACTCAGCTGGAATAATTGATTGGAATCAGCTAGAATTTGATACCTTGGATTGAAAGACAAGAAAGGTGATACTGATCTATTGTACTTGCCTAGATCTGCAATGATAAAGATGAAACAGTGGATCACCTTATTAGTGACTGCATCAAAATCTCACAAACTGATTATCTACAATGTCATGATCGAGTTGCCAAAATCATACAGTAGAAGCTTTGCCAGAAGTTTGGGTTCGAATGCAGCAAAAATTACTGGGAATGTAATGACAACGTTCTTGAAAATGAACAGATCAAGATCTTGTCGGACTTTCGAATCCAAACAGACAGACATCTGGCCCACAACACACCTGACATCACTATTGTGGAAAAGGAAAAGGTCTGGTTAATTGATATTGCAATACCCAGTGATGCACAAATTGAGGAGAAACAGCTAGAAAAAAATAATGATTTGCAAATTGAAGTTGAGCGATTATGGAGGAAGAAATCAATGTTTGTACCAATAGTAATAGGAACCCTTCGAGCAATACTCAAAGGGCTGCCTAGATACATGGAAATTTTGCATTTATTAGACCTGAATATTCTGACTTTGCAAAAAAAAGAAAAACCAGCCTGTCTCTCTCTCTATATATATATACTCAGACGCTACCTTAACAGCTCTTACGTCATTGGTTAGGACTTGAACCATTAGGTTTTTACCACAGTCCCAAACTATGAATCAAATTGAAGATTAACAATAATAATAATAACAATAATAATGGCAATGACAATAAGAACAACTAAATCTGTTTCACTCAGTATAACATATTGTCCTAAAGATCAGTAAGGTTATCAGTATTTTTAAAGGAAATAATCAGGAGAGAACAGAATAGAATAACAGAATTGGAAGGTCTTCTAGTCCAACCCCCTGCTTAGGCAGGAAACCCTACACCACTTCAAACAAATGGTTATCCAACATCTTCTTAAAAACTTCCAGTGTTGGAGCATTCACAACTTCTGGAAGCAAGTTTTTTTTTTTTAATTTGATTTATATGCCGCCCTTCTCCGGAGACTCAGGGCGGCTTACAATGTGTTAAGCAATAGCCTTCATACTTTTATATATTTATACAAAGTCAGCTTATTGCCCCCACAAACTGGGTCCTCAATTTACCTACCTTAGAAAGGATGAAAGGCTGAGTCAACCTTGAGTTGAAGACAACATCAATGTTTTCAAAATATTAAAAAAAATTACAGCTCTAAAGAGATTTTACCAAATTGAATTGGGGGCGGGGAGGTAATTGTTGGGTTTCGAGCATTAATATACCTCAAATAGCATTAATATACATACCAGATGCATACAACTTCCTACAGAAGCAGCATGCAAAAATAGTATTTTTTTAAAAAAAAACATTAACATTATACTTATTGTAGACAAGGGAAACAAGACTGAAGGTAATCTGGTTTGTTCAATACGGCATAGCACAACACACTATGAATTCTGAAATGTGATTCAGAAAAAAATGGAGCTAAATTCTTCCTGAGGTAATTTTCCACATAATTTTTTTTCAAATTGCTGCTGAGAGACTTGTTTTCCTTCTATTGTTTAATAAGGAAAGTGTCTAAGCTCAGATGAAGCTAGGCCTTTTAACCACCAACCTACGAGCAGCTTAACCGTCTAAAATTTCTCAGAAATTGCAAAGATTTCCAACTCATGTGCAGGACTTGATCCAAGTCTCAAAAAGAAAGATAGCATAGGCCAGTGTTGGCGAACCTTTTCGGCACTGAGTGCCCAAACGGGAGCACATGCATGTGTTGGAAACCAGAAGAGCAGGAGCCCGGTGCGCATGGCTGCCCTTCCAGTTTCTAGTGAGCACATGTGCACCAGCCACCTGGTCTGCCAGTTTCTAGCGTGCATGTGTCCGTGAAGACCAGCTGGCCAGTGCGCATGCTCATGCCAGAAACCGAAAGATCATCTTCCCGGCATGCGCATACGCACCGGGTGGCACTCCCACGTGCGTGAAGACCAGCTGGCCTGCACGCCAGAACCCAGAAGAACAACAGGTGACGGCTCACATGCCCGGAGAGATGGCTCTGTGTGCCACTTCCGGGACGTGTGCCATAGGTTCGCCATCTTGGGCATAGGCAATCATTTCTATAGAGAAGTTACATTCTTCTTTCAAAGAAAGAATCCTACCACCCTTTCAGATAACAGCCATTTTTAAACTCATTATAAGCATCTCCACCCCCCCACCCCCTATTTTTGCTAAGTTCTCAAAATTTAGCAAGCAGAATTTGACCAAAACCTGCCTCTAGACCAGGGGTCTCCAACCTTGGCAACTTTAGGACTTGTGGACTTCAATTCCCAGAATTCGTCAGCCAGCGCATGCTGACTGAGGAATTCTGGGAGTTGAAGTCCACAAGTCGTAAAGTTGCCAAGGTTGGAGACCCCTGCTCTAGACCATTCCCTTTTCAGTTTTCTTGGCAATCTTCTGTTCTATCCAATCAGTACAGGAAGAAGCCTATATTTCAAAACTTTGTCACACATCCAAAGGAAACTCCGACATCATGAAACCCAAAGTTCTTAAATGATCAATCATTTTACTAAATCATCCATTACTATTTCAGCAATCATTTTACCAAATTTGGTCATTTCCAGTAGTGGGATTCAAATAATTTAACAACCGGTTCACTGCCCTAATGACCGGCTGGGTCGGCGTGGCCATGGTGGGCATGGCCAGGGGTTGTGACAGGCAGCACTTGGCCTCCTGCATCTCCCTGAGAGCAAAAATGGGCCACAGGGAAGGGTATGCTGCACCCCCGCCCCCGTGCCCCGTTTTGGGCTTAGTAGGCCTCCCTGCAGCCCCTTGGGAGCAAAAATGGGCTGCAGGGGCCGTGCTGCACCCCCTGTGCCCCATTTTGGGCCTAGTAGGCCACTCTGCAGCCTCCTGGGAGCAAAAACGAGGTGCATGGGAACTTCTGGAAGGGGAGGGGCTAACCAGTAATTTAACAATCGGTTCAACTGAAGTGGTGCGAACCGGTTGAATCCCACTACTGCTCATTTCAGTGTAGAGGTATACTACGTGGAAAAAGACTTCATTCTGAACTTACTGATATTTTAAAAGGCTAACACACTGTGTCTTTCTGGCACACTCTCTCTCCATTCACATCTAACTCTAAAGTTGATGAGCAAGCAAACCTCTGCATCGCAATAGTAAGGTCGCTACAACAAGCTGATGCCAAAAGGTCTTTCTTTGCCACCCTTCAAGCAGAACCCTGCAGCTGATTACACTTTCTAACTTTCATCCTCCAGCCAATTGGCCAGTTTAGAGCCCTGGGCCCATCATTCTGTTCTCCCAAGAGAGAAAAGTAGGGATAACTAGAAACCTAAGTTGCTGGCAGTGGTTCCTCTTTCTGGCTTCATATTGGGAACCCTAAATTTACCTCTTTCTAACCTAAAGAAAATAAATGCACTTTAGTCTAGAGTGATTTTAATGTTCTCTCTCTCTCTCTCTCTCTACCTTTTATTGGGTGAAACTCTGACTCCATCAAAATCTATTTGCATAATGCCATTTTGCTTTATTCTTTTCTGCTGCAGTTTCTTGACCTCTGCAAGCCAATGTGTGATTAACTGAAAAATTCATGGCAATACTACTTTAATAAAAGGGGACAGAGGTTATAGCAGCTCAATATTCATGATAACCAGCCTTTGATTCCCCGGGCTCAGTAGAGGGTGGCAAGCTGGCAATGAGCAGACTTATAATTGGACCTCCAGTGGGAAAATAATTCCCAATTAACCCCTTCAACAGGGGAGAAGTGAAGAAGAGTTACTTTCTCCATCCATAATGTCTCTAAATTCTAGCTCGTTGCCTAAATATATTGATTGATATTGTTGAATTATTCCATCAAGTTGGAACCTACGCTATTCACCTAGTCCCCTCCATATGTCATTGTGTTCCAGAGATCTCGGTGAAGGGCTGCAATCAGTCATGTGAATCTTCAGAGTCAGCTGCAAGATCAATTTTAAAATCTGGTCTTCAAAGTAGATGAAATATTTCTAGAGGATGTGAATAGTATTGAGGACAAAGAAACATGACTTCTGTTTTTTTTTAATAAAGTTTTTATTTTTATTTTTCATAAACACATTTACATGTACAGTCATTTCCATCATATTTCATTCATCTTTTCTTTTAACTTTCATTTTTCATTTTTACTTTTTCGGGGCTGCTCTTTTACCCTTTACCTTTACTCCAACCTTTCTTCTTCTCCTCCATTTCTCCTCCTTCCTGTTTCTCCTCCTACTTCCTTCATTCTTCCTCTTCTTCTCTTTTCTATTTCCCCTTCTCTTCCCCCACTCCTCTCTTCTTCCCCCCTTCTAACCTTCTCCTTTGCTCCTCTTTCCCCTCCCTCTTCTTCCTCTCCTTTTCCCTTTCTTCTTTCTCCTCTTCTCTCTTCTCCTCTCTTTTCCCTTCCTCTCTCTCTATTCCTTCCCCTCTCTCCTGTTTTTTCCCTTTTCAGTTCAATCTAAAGAGGTATTCGAGCAGCCCCAATTTCCTAATTATCTTTATTCTCAATTCAATTTCTTATTCAATTATTATTTATTTTTATTTCATCATTTGCGTACATTTTTATAATATCTCACTTTTTTCCCTTTTACCTCCCCCTCCCCTTTCTCCTTTTACTTGACATCATCTGGGTATTTATTTTTCTAATTGTTTTCTCCCATCTATTCTCTATCTATTTTAGAGTTTAAAGTTATTTAAAACAGCCAAAGCAAAAGCAAAATACATGAATAAATATCCCAGAAAAGATAAGGCAACTGGATAGTATTGTGAATACTAGTGAATACTAGTGAATAGTATTGAGAACAAAGAAACATGACTTCTATTTAACCAAATAAGTCTTGAAATGAAATGTTTAGAAATGTTTGTCTCATAATTCTTTCTAATTATCTGAGTTTTCGAGATGGATTGCAAAGTTATTTAAAACAGCCAAAGCAAAAGCAAAACACATGAATAAATATTCCAGAAAAGGCAACTGGACATCAAAATGTAGAGACCTTCTTATTAAATAGTATGAAGAAGCAAATTTTTGTTGCTGATTTTAAACACAATAAATGGGAGAACATTTTGTTGGTGCAATTTTGTATTGCTATGTTTTTTAATTTTAGGAAGGATAAAATGACTACAGAATTTTCTGCCTTGTGCAGAAACATATCTAGAAATTTGGAGTATTAATTTTATCAGGTCTGAGTATCCAATACAACCTGATTTATGGGAAATATTTTCTAGTGTTTTGCTTCAGGCAGAAAATGTCTTTTTGATAAAGCCTGAAGTAGTATGTTTGGCACTAACAGGTTTTAGCTGAAACATAAACAAAACAAAGCAAAACCTTCCAACTCAGTTAAGTAGTTCATTTCTATCCTGCCACTCTTCTGCCATGGAGCTCAAAATATCATTAATGGGATTCTGTTTTAGGTGGTCTGAGTAAGAGAAAAGAGTAGCATCATAGCACCTGATTTCAAAAGGTAAGTAGATCGTTTACATTGTTAACTATTGTTCTCAATATTATTTTAAACTGAGGAAAACACTTATACCACAGTCTCTCTTAAAATGCATCAATTTGTGCCAATGTATACCAGAGGGACGTGGTGGCTCAGTGGCTAAAATGCTAAGCTTGTCGATCAGAAGGTCGGCAGTTCAGCGGTTCGAATCCCTAGTGTCGCGTAACTGAGTGAGCTCCTGTTACTTGTCCCAGCTTCTGCAACCTAGCAGTTCAAAAGCACGTAAAAAATGCAAGTAGAAAAATAGGGACCACTTTTGTGGGAAGGTAAGTGTTCCATGCGCCTTCAGCATTTAGTCATGCCAGCCACATTACCACGGAGATGTCTTCAGACAGTACTGGCTCTTTGGCTTAGAAACGGAGATGAGCACCGCCCCCTAGAGTCGGGAATGACTAGCACGCATGTGCGGGGGAACCTTTATACTGGCCAGGGGCATCCTTTTGGTGCTACTTCCCTCATGTGGCACATGATGTTCCCCAACTCTCTTAAATTTTTCGGCCAAATTGAGATATTTCCTTTTAATTTGTTCTTAATGTTTATATTATGTGTTTTTATCTGGCTGTACACCGCCCTGAGTTCCCAGGAAGAAGGGCGGTATATAAATTTGAAGTAAAATAAAATAAAATAAAATAAAAATAAATAAATAAAAAAACTCATTCTGATATAACTTATTTCATACTATATTGTTGTTGTATTTATATGTTTTTAATGTACTGTATGGAAACCATTCTAATCTCAGTACAAATTGCAATACAAATTTTAATTGAGTATCCTCAATCCTGATAAAATAACTTTCACTATTTTGACTGCAGCTGTGAATAATAACAATATTCTTTTTCTTTTAAATCAGCTGAATGGATATACCATATTTTTTGGAGTATAAGACACACCTTTTCCCCCTAAAAGGAGGTGAAAATTTGGGTGCATCTTATACACCGAATGTAGCCCCGCCCACCCACTAGCCCCCACCCTTTGGCCTCTGCCTCCCAGCAATTTACCTCCTTGCAGCAAGCAGCAAGAAGAAACAGCCCGTTTCAGCTTCAGCACAGCCAGATTAGCACAAGTTGATTGTCCCTTGGATCGGCCTCCCAACTCTCAGATGTATCAGGCTGCAGGGATTGCCATTGCCTATTGCTGCACGGGCCTCTGCTGCTTGCTGCAGGTAGGTAAATTGCTGGGAGCAGATTTTTTTTTCTTGTGCTAATCAAGCTATGCTGAAAACGAAAATGAAAGTAAAGCAGACTATTTGCTGTTTGCTGCAACGAGGCAAAATTGCTGGGAGGCAGAGGCAGATTTCTTTTTCTTGTTTTCCTCCCCAAAAAAGGTAGGTGCGTTTTATAGTCCGGCGCGTTTTATACTCCGAAAAGTACGGTACTTACATTGACCAAACATTAAACTATATGGAATATGAAGGGACTAGAAAGACAAATTATAAACCATACGTGGTCTTTCAAGCTTCTCCTCAATTATAACTATGTCTCATTTTTAAAGAAAAGTAACACTGTGCTATATTGTAAAAAGAATATTGCAACAGGATGACAAATAGAAAAACAAATTCCATGTCAAAATATATTGGTTCAGAATACAGTGGGAATATCACTTCCCATGGGGATCTATTTATATATTATAAAACCCTTCTGTCTGTAAGATTTAAGTAAATGAAATGCAACAATATATCATATGGAGCAACAATTTTTTAATCAAGATACCTCAACTAGGTTAACTTAAAGAATGCAGCCAAAATCCAATTACGTTCCCAAGTAATTGAAATTTCAAGGATCTTCACACTAGTTGTATTTGCAAATGCAATGTTGCCATAATCAGTCACAGTCATGATTTCTGACTACGCTTCCCAGAAACCCATAGGTGGCATGGTACAAGGGAAAATGGCAGGGGAGTAGGCCTCCCCTCTGTCCTGCCTCTCTCTGGCCCCTGCACCCAGTTGGCTGGTAGCAAGGCCCAAGGCCAAGTGACAATTGCCTCTTTTGAAACCAAGACCCAAAGCTGAAATCTCTTAACTATCAGACCTGGAGGCCATCTTTTACATTTGGGCCCTCAGGCCTGCCACATCTTCTTCTGTGATACCATTAACAGTGGTAAGTGTATTTTATTTAGCGCATGGCAAATACATGGACTTATAGCAGTTCAAATGTTAATGTCCAGTCCACGTAGCCATTCAAGGACAGGATGGTCTATGTTGAAAAAAATCAGACATTGGGCCGGTGTAAGCTCTTGATGGACACTCGGACACAATGTGGTGGATGTTTTGTCGAGGAGCACCACAGTCACACTGAAGGGTAGAGACAAGACACCACTAAAACAATGAGTCCTGGCAGACACCATGTTGAATACGGATCCTGTTCAGAGTTGACCAATGCTGGTGAGGAAGGTCCAAACCTGGCACCTTTTGTGTAGGGTCATCTACGTAACTGCCTGAATCTGGGCGTTCAGCAGCCTATTTGGCTTTCCACTAGGTGTTGATGTCAAAGTTGTTAGGCAGCTGTTAAGCGAGTGCCAGAGTGGTAAATGATTGGAGAAGGATGCCTGCTGGCAAGGTAGGGCAGTTGGGAGATGCTGGCAATTAATCAGTGAGCCCTTTCTCTCCATGGATGGGGGAGGGGGGCTCTGGTTGGGTTGGGGAATTGATGTGCAATTTTCCTCATTGTCCATGGCTCCCTTTTTCCCCTCCCCTCCTAATAAAGTAGCAGACAGGTCAACCAAGAATGAGAAAGAGAAGAAAGCTTCACTGGGTCTCTGCTGGAAGTCAGGAAGGGAGGGGAATGGTGCTAGAATATATTATATGTGGCAAGAAAGATGATCCATTGTATCTTAAATTGTCTAGTAATACAATGTTTCTCATAATTCAGTGCGAGGAGAGAAGAGAGGAGAGGAGAGGAGAGGAGAGGAGAGGAGAGGAGAGGAGAGAAGAGAAGAGAAGAGAAGAGAGAAGAGAAGAGAAGAGAAGAGAAGAGAAGAGAAGAGAAGAGAAGAGAAGAGAAGAGAAGAGAAGAGAAGAGAAGAGAATCTGGAAGGGATCTTGAAGGTCTTCTAGTCCAGCCCCCTGCTCAAGCAGGAGAACCTATACAGTCTTAGACAAGTGACTGTCCAGTCTCTTCTTTAAAAACTCCAGTGATGGAGCACCCACGATTTCTGGAGGCAAGCTGTTCCACTGGTTAATTGTCCTCACAGTTAGGAAGTTTCTCCTTAATTCCAGGTTGCTTCTCTCTTTGATCAGTTTCCAACCATTATTTCTTGTCCTGACTTCTGGTGCTGTGGAGAATAATTTGACCCCCTCTTCTTTGTGGCAGCCCCTCAAATTCTGAAATACTGCTATCATGTCACCCCTAATTCTTCTTTTCTTTAGACTAGCCTGCAGCTGTTCTTCATCTGGTTTAGTCTCCAGCCTTTAAATCATCTTAGTTACTCTTCTCTGAACTTTTTCCAAAGTCTCAACATCTTTTTTTTAAATATGGTGACCAAAACTGGATGCAGTATTCCAGGTGTAGTCTTACTAGGGTTTTGTAAAGCGGCACTAGGTTCCACTAGCTTTTTCAACTTCTGCATTGCATTGCTTGCTCAGTTTAACCGGGGTCCACTAAGAGTCTTAAACCATTCTCATACACCAAGGCATTTTTTCAGGAATCTTTGTCATTATGCTTTTTGTTACTACACTAGCATCTGCTTCTGTGTCTTTTTTTAAAAAAAAAAACTCTGGCTATTTATTATCTTGAGAGACGTAAAGGTTTCCCCTGCCCAGTCATTTCCAACTCTAGGAGGTGGTGCTCATTTCTGTATCTTAGCTGAGGGAGCCAGCATTGTCCAAAGATATATCTGTGGTCATATGACCAGCATGATTTTACGGTGAGGCACTCAAAATGCTATTAACTTCCCACAAAAGTGGTATCCATTTATCTACCCATATTTGAATGCTTTTGAACTGCTAGGTTGGCAGGAGCTGGAGCAGTGGTGAAATTCAATTTTTTTAACTACCGGTTCCGTTGGTGTGGCTTGGTGGGCATGGCAGGGGAAGGATACTGTAAAATCTCCATTCCTACCCCACTCCTGGGGAAGGATACTGCAAAATCCTCATTCCCTCCCCACTCCTGGGGAAAGGATGTTGCAAAATCTCCATTCCCACCCCACTCTGGGGCCAGCCAGTGGTGGTATTTGCCGGTTCTCTGAACTACTCAAAATTTCCGCTACCAGTTCTCCAGAACCTGTCAGAACCTGCTGGATTTCACCCCTGAGCTGGGGCAAGTAATGGGAGCTCACCTGTGGGTCTCTGAGCTTTCCAGCTATCAAACTCAGTGTCTTTAACCACTGAGCCCCCATTTTTGAGAGAATATATGTCCCAATTTAAGTAATTAATCTACAGGGATGAACATAAAGATCCCACCTGGGGACTGAGAATTGGGTAGTAATAATTTTCCTATGACCTCCAGATGCCATGCTGTTTAATATGTTTGGCCTCTGTGTTGGTGTCTTTTATTAAATTATTAAGAATTAATTAATATTTTGTGAGCATTGTATGGTGTGACAATTAAGTAGATATATCGTTGACTCAAACACTACACAGATAGCTCACAACTTATGACCACAATTGAGCCCAAAATTTCTGTTGCTAAGCGAGACATTTGTTAACTGAATTTTGCCCCGTTTTACAACTTTTCTTGATACAATTGTTAAATGAATCACTACAATTGTTCAATTAGTAACACTGTTGTTAAGTGAATCTCGCTTCCCCATTGACTTTGCTTGTTAGAAATTCACAAAATAGGATCACAAAACCCTGGGATACTGCCACTGACATAAATATCGCTCAAGCATCTGCATTTTTATCACATGACCATGGGGAAGTTGCAATGGTTTTCAGTGTGAACAACAGTGCTAAGTCATTTTTTTCAGTGCCATTGTAACTTTGAATGGCCATTAGTGGGTGGGAACAAAATGGTAGCCACTAGACAAACTGCTTTGTCTGCCTTAGAGAAGTCTGCACAGTGCTGCAGAAGTTTCTTTTTGGGCTGTATGGCAGCAGCCCAAATGTGACTGCCATTTTGTCCCTGCCCATATGTAAGTGGAAAAACAAAATGGTGGCCCCCAGAGAAGCTGCTTCATTCTGCTGCCTTAAAGCAGAATGTATTTACTTACTTACTGTAAGTATTACAGTACAAGCTGGGCTGGCCTGAGTTAAATTTTAAATTGATTTTAAATTGGGTTATCTTAATTTCGGCCAAAATATTTAGTTATTTTAATACTGTTCTTAAATTTTGTATGCTTTGTTTTTATCTTGGCTGTGCACCGCCCTGAGTCCTATTGGAGAAGGGCGGTATAGAAATTTAATTAATAAATAAATAAATAAATAAATACTATAATACTTACTGTATTTCGGACATTAACATGATTGAGTGGGTTCAGAGATATTTCACAAGAAGAGTACTCCACTCCTCTACTCACAGTAGAATTCCCTATGCCACCAGACTTAAAATTTCGGGCTTGGACAATCTGGGCAAACAATCAATACAAACTCAAGGTAAACCACTTCAAACTCGATTGCAGGAAATACAATTTCAACAACAGAGTGTTCAACGCCTGGAGTGCTCTACCCGACTCCATTGTTACAGCCTCAAACCCTCACAGCATCAACCTCAAACTGTCTACCATGGACCTCACCCCATTCCTAAGAGGTCCATAAAGGGGGTGTGCATAAGTGCACCAGCGTGCCTACCGTCCCTGTCTTACTGTCCCCATTTGTCTGTACTTACTTCCTTTGTTTATGTTTATGTTCATATCAGTGGTGAAATCCAATTTTTTTTACTACCGGTTCTGTGGGCGTGGCTTGGTGGGCGTGGTGTGGCTTGGTGGGCATGGCTTGGTGGGCATGGCAGGGGAAGGATACTGCAAAATCCCCATTCCCACCCTATTCTGGGGCCAGATAGAAATGGTATTTGCTGGTTCTCCGAACTACTCAAAATTTCTGCTACCAGTTCTCCGGACTACTCAAAATTTCCATTACCAGTTCTCCAGAATCTGTCAGAACCTGTTGGATTCCACCCCTGGTTCATACCTATACCTATTATCTTGTACATGTCTGACAAATAAATAAAATAAAATAAAATAAAATAAAATAAAATAAAATAAAATAAATAAAATAAAATAAAAATAAAATAAAATAAAATAAAATAAAATAAATAAAATAAAATAAAATAAAATAAAATAAAATAAAAATAGATCTCCACAGTGCTGCAAAAACTTCTGAATGCTTCAGAAAGCTTCCATGGCACTGTACAGAGCTTGTTAAGGTTGGGAAATGAAGCAGTTTCTCCCTAGGCCATGCAGTGGTGACCCAAATACAGCTTCCATTTTGTGGGCAGGACAAAATAGCAGCCACTTTCGGAACTGTGCCATGGAGCTGTGCAATGAAGGCTCTCTAGAAGGCCTCAAAGCTCTTCAGAAGATAAGTAAGATTTACTCTATATGTTTAAATGATTGTGATTGGTACTAGAAGTGTACAATGAAACACTGAATAATGAAAGAATGAAGGGTGAAACTTTAATATAAATAGATGTGAAGAGCT
This sequence comes from Pantherophis guttatus, assembly GCF_029531705.1. The sequence goes on from NW_026844069.1 coordinate 1,901,016, forward strand.
AAATAAGGGAAATATGAATAACAAAGCAGGTGAAAGATGGAAGGTAGAAAAGAAATGTCTTTGAATATTACGGTGACATGGAAAAAAAGTTATAATAAACATAATAAAAAAACTGGGTAGGATACCTAATAACTAATGAGAAGTAAATAAAACTTAAAACTATTGTAACAGGTTGGAGAAATATACTGAAAAATGTACTTTAAAATAGCCCAACCTACCAAAAACAGAACCAGAAAAAACAGACTAAAAATTGCAAATTAAAATAAGCAAGAAAATGGTAAGAGAACACCTGTCCACTCTAGATGAATTCAAATCACCAGATCCTTGTGGATTACATCCCAGAGTATTGAAGGAGCTGGCAGACATGACCTTGGAACCTTGAACCATATCTTTTAAAAATCCTGGAGCACTGGGGAACTACCAGAGGACTGGGAAAGAGCTGATGTAGTTCCCATCTTCAAAACAGGGAGAAAATAGATCCAGGAAACTACACACCAATCAGGCTGACATCAACACCTGTGAAGATCCTGGAAAAGATAAGCAACAGATTTGTGAATATCTAGAAGCAAGCAAAATTATAACCAGAAGCCAACAAAAATATATCATACTAAACAAGTCTTATTTCATTCTTTGACAAAGTGACTAAATTAGCGGATCAGCAAAATGCAGTAGACATAAGATATTTGGATTTCAGTAAGGCATTTGACAAAGTAGACCACAACCTACTTATTGGTAAGCTCAAAAAATGTGGGATAGATAGCATCAGCACCAGATAGATCTTTAACTGACTGACAAACTACACTCAACATGTAGTCCTTAATGAAATAGCATCTACATGGATGGAAGTAAGTAGTGGGGAACCCCAAGGTTCCATTTTAGACTAAGTACTCTTCAATATTTTCATAAATGATTTAGATGAGGGAATAGAAAGGGAACTCATCAAATTTGCAGATGACACCAAATTGGCAGGAATAGCCAACAGCCAAGAAGATAGGCTCAAGATTCAAATGGATCTTGACAGACATGAACACTGGGCCCTATCTAACAAAATGAAATGAGATGTAGAGGAAAGTAAGGTTTTACCCTCAGGTAAAAAAGCCAAATGTACAGGTATAAATTAGGTGAGACCTGGCTCAACAGCAGTAACTATGAGAGGGATCTTGGAGTCCTAGTGAGGATCTTGGAGTCCAACAGTGTTTAGCAACCTCCCAAAAAGCCAATACAATCCTAGGGTGCATTAACAGAGGCAGGGGTGAAATGCTCCTGGTTTGGACTGGATCGCCCGATCCGGTAGTGATGGCGGTGGGTGGTTCGGAGAACTGGTAGCAAAAATCCCTGCGCCCCCCCCCACCACCACCATGCCCAGCTGAACCGCAGGATCATCAGAGGCTTTTTTTTTTAACTTTTAAAAGCATTTTTTCTACAACCTCTTCCGCTGAAAAAATGATTTTAAAAGTTTTTTAAAAAGCCTCTGATGATCACGCGGCTCAGCTGGGATAGTCAGAGGCTTTTCAAAGCATTTTTTTCTGCAACCTATTGGCGGAAGAGGTGGTAAAAAAAATTCTTTGAAAAGTTTTTTTTTTAAAAAAGTTGGCCATGCCCCCCAGTCACATTACCCCACCACCACCAAGCCATGCCCACAGAACCGGTAGTGACAAATTTTACATTTCACCCCTGAACAGAGGGGTAGAATCAAGATCATGTGAAGTGTTACAACCACTTTATAATGCCTTGGTAAGACCACACTTAGAACACTGCATACATTTTTGGCCACCACAAATATAAAAAAGATGTGAAGACTCTGGAAAGAGTGCAGGAAAGAGCAACAAAGACAATTATGGGGATAGAGGCTAAAACATGAAAAATTGTTTCAGGAATTGGGTTAGTCTAGTCTAGTGAAAAGAAGGATTAGGGGTGACATGATAGCAAACTTCCAATATTTGAGGGACTGCCACAACTTGTTTTCCAAAGCACCCAAAGCCAAGGCAAGAAGCAATGGATAGAAAGTAATCAAGGAGAAATCCAACCTAGAACTAAGGAGAAATTTTCTGATAGAAAAATTAACCAGTGAAATGGCTTTCCTTCAGAAGTTGTGGGTGCTTCATCACTGGAAGCTTTTAAGAAGAGACTAGACAGCCATTTGTCTGAAGTGGTATTAGGGCTCCTGCTTGAGCAGGTGTTTGGACTAGATTTCCTTCAAGGTCCCTTCCAAATCTGTTATTCTGTTACTTAAAGCAACAGAATGAAGTTCCATGTTCTTTGCTCTGATTGGACATCACTACATGTATTGTGTCCAGTTCTGCCACTGCTTTAAAAGGATTGAGGGAAATTGAAACAGATTCAGAAAAGAGCAACAAAGATGCTTAGGAACGGAAAAGTTGTTGGAAGAGGAATTGAATGAGTTAGGTCAGTTAGTTTTGAGAGAAGATGAGAATATCACAACTCTCCTCAACCATCTAAAAGGATGTCATAAAGAAAACATGGCTTCATGGCTTGGGACCAGGTTATCTGCAGAACCATCTCTTGCCAGTCGCATCTACCCGACCCATTAGAGCGGGGAGGCAGGGAATGCTGCGGGTCTCATCCCCGAGGGAGGTACACCTGGTGGGACCCAGAAGAAGGGCTTTCTCTGTGGTGGCTCTCTCTGGAACATCATTCCCCCAGAGATTAGAATGGCCCCCACTCTAATACTCTTCCAGAAGGCGCTGAAGACCTGGTTCTACCAGCGGGCCTGGGGAACCCAGAGTGGGATGGAGCCCATTAAATGGCTCATGTGATCTGCTGTCGCGGGGGCGGGGGGTGGGTGGGAAGTGGTGGGGGTGATTTTGTTATATTGTAGTATATTAATTTATTTGATTCTTTTTGTTAGTTTGTATTGTTTTAAATGTGGTTTTATATTCTGTAAACCGCCTTGAGTCGCCATGGGCGAATAGGTGGCAATATCAAATAAATAAATAAATAAATAAATAAATAAATAAATAAATAAATAAATAAATAAATAAACAAATAAATAAACAAACCCAGAAGAAGGTCCAGACTGTTCCTCTCCCATTCCAGAATGCCAGAAGTTTGGATTTAAGTTATAGAAAGCCAATTGTTGGATAATATAATTACTAGGCAAGACAGATTCGATAGTGGAATCAGCCACCTAGAAAGCTGGCTGACTCCCTTTTATTGTAAGTATTCAGGCAGATACTGGATACTTCAAGTACTTTGGTGTCCTGCACTGATAAGGGCTTCCCACTAATTGTCCTAAAAGGATGCTTCCAGTTAAGATTCTGCGATTCTATAAAATTCAGCACTTTACAAAAAATCAGTAAAATTATGGAATATTTATTTTGTATTTAGATTTTTTATAAATAACTAATTTCAATAATTATATAGTTATTACACACACAATTCGTTGGTTCCGCCCCAGGCGCCTGATGGATCCTGATAGGTTCCTGACGGAGCTTGGGACATTTCCCACGTACCGATCTCGTGATTCGCCAGAGGCCCTGGTGGATGCCTGGGAACGGGCCGCCACTGGGGCATTGGATCGAATCGCCCCTTTGCGGCCTCTCCTCCGACAAGGATCCCGGGTAGCTCCATGGTTTTCTGCAGAGCTCAGGGAGATGAAACGTCGGAAGAGACGCCTAAAGGGCTATTGGAGATCTTCCGGTTCCGAATCTGATCGAACACAGTTAAGAACCTATATTAGGTCTTATCTTGTGGCGATGGAAGCGGCGAAACGTGATTATTTCACCGCTCTCATTGCGTCTGCAGAAAATTGCCAGTAGCCTTGTTTCGAATGACCTGCTCTCTTCTTAACAAGGGAGCGAGGGAAGACCCCCTGCAGGGCAGTGCTGAGGATTTTGCTCAATTTCTGCAAGACAAAATCGCTCAGATCCGGACGGGTTTAGACTCCGCCTGGACAAGACCTGACGAGGAGATGGGAGCTGGTCTTGAAGGTAACATCTGGGTTGACTTTGACCCTGTATCCATAGATGAAGTGGACAGGATTATGGGTAGATTGGGGGCCTCCACGTGTTTGTTGGACACGTGTCCATCCTGGCTTGTTGCGGCAACCAGAGAGGTGACTGGTGACTGGATCCGGGCAATTGTCAATGCTTCATTGAGGGATGGGATCTTCCCTGCCACCCTCAAGGAGGCAGTGGTTTGACCCCTTCTCAAGAAGCCAGCCCTGGATCCGGCAATTTTGAACAACTTCCGTCCCATCTCCAACCTTTGCTTTATAGCGAAGGTTGTTGAGTCCGTGGTGGCACACTAACTCCCACAATTCCTGGAGGAAATGGATTATCTAGACCCATACCAATTGGGTTTCAGGCGCGGACACAGCACGGAAACGGCATTGGTCGCCCTGGTGAATGATCTCTGGCGGGCCCAGGATGGGGATTATTCCTCCATTCTGGTCCTACTTGACCTCTCAGCGGCTTTTGATACCATCGACCATGGTATCCTTCTGCGGCGACTCAGGGGGCTGGGGGTAGGGGGCACTGTTTTACAGTGGTTCTCCTCCTACCTCTCGGGTCGCACACAGTTTGTCTGGGCGGGGGGACAGAGATCCTCTCCGAGGCCCCTCACTTGTGGGGTGCCTCCGGGATCAGTTCTCTCCCCCTTGCTCTTTAACATCTATATGAAGCCACTGGGTGAGATCATTCGTAGTTTCGGGGTGAGGTATCATCAGTATGCCTATGATAACCAGATTTACATCTCCACCCCGGACCAACCTAGGGATGCCCTTTCCGTGATGCCTAAGTGCCTGGAGGCGGTGCAGGTCTAGATGGGTAGGAACAGGCTCAGACTCAACCCCTCCAAGACGGAGTGGCTGTGGATACCAGCATCTCATGGTCTAGCACCCCATCACTTCGGATGGGAGGGAGAGTTACTCACTCCCTCTGAAAAGGCTTGCAATCTAGGCGTCCTCCTGGATTCGTGGTTGTCCTTAGTTGACTATCTGACAGCCGTGACAAGGGGGGCTTTTGCACAGGTTCGCCTGGTGCGCCAGTTGCGCCCTTTCCTAGACAGGGATGCCCTCCGTACAGTCACCCATGCTCTCGTCATCTCTCGTTTGGATTACTGCAATGCCCTCTACATGGGGCTGCCCTTGTGGTGCACCCGGAGGCTCCAATTGGTCCAGAATGCGGCCGTGTGGGTTGTTACGGGGGCTTTCCATTACTCCCGTATTACACCTCTCCTGCACGAGCTGCACTGGTTACCGGTGGGCCTTCGGATCCGCTTCAAGGTGCTGGTACTTACCTATAAAGCTCTTCGTGGCATGGGCCTGGGGTACTTGCAAGATCACCTTCTGCCTGCCTCCAACCGCCTAGTGTGCTCACATAGGATTGCCCTCCTCCGGGTGCCATCGGCCAGACAATGTTGGCTGATGGTGCCCAGGATGAGGGCATTCTCTGTGGGCGCACCGACCCTCTGGAATGGTTTACCCACTGGGCTCCGGATGACCCCCGACCTCCACTCTTTCCGCGGTGACCGGAAGACATGGCTTTTCCAACAAATTTGCTGATCTGATGGGAGTTTTAACTAATCCTTTGGGGATTTTAATTGAGTATTTTAGTCATAATTTTACTGTTTTATTGTTTTATCTTTGTGAGCCACCCCGAGTCCTTCGGGAGAAGGGCAGCATATAAGTATAAATAAACTAAAACTAAACTAAACTTTAGGACAAGAAGCAATAGGTTGAAACTAGTTAAGGACAGAAGCAATTTAGAATTAAGGAGGAATTTCCTGTCAGTTAGAACAATTAATCAGTGGAACGACTTGCCTCCAGAAGTTGTGAATGCTCCAACACTGGAAGTTTTTAAGAAGATGTTGGGTAACTATTTGTCTGAAGTGATGTAAGGTTTCCTGCCTAAGCAGGGGGTTGGACTCAGGGGTGGGCTTCAAAAATTTTAGCAAGGGGTTCTCTGCCCGGTTGCTGGGTGGACAGGGCCATGGTGGGTGTGACCTAGTCAGCCTCCTGCACCATGGCGTGTGGGGCATTTTTGCCCTCCCCGGGCTCCGGAGGCTTTCCTTGAGCCTCTGGGACGGCGAAAACGGCCTCCCCAGGCTCTGGAGGCCCTCTGGAGGCTGGAAATCGGCCCGTTTTTGGCCTTCCCGAACTTCCGGTATGCCCATTGTTCGCCCTCCCTGAGCCTTTGCATGTGCCCTGTACTCACCTGCATCCAAAACGGGCCGCGTGGGGATTACTGAGAGGGGTGGGGCAGGGTGGGCGGGGCCAGCCAGGAGTGGGATTTGGGGGTTCTCCAAACTGCACAGAATCTTAGCTAGAGGTTCTCCCGAACCCCCAGCAGCCCACCCCGGATCAGTGCCATTATAAACAGGAAATTATCAGGCCATGCAAGCGGGAAGGTGTGAATGAAGGTTACCGTTAGTTCCAAATTTCTATGAATTACTATGACAATTTTCCTGCAATCGATACATGAAGTTTAATATCATGGAACTGAGTTTTAGCAGGATCGTAAAAATTGGTATGGTACCAAACAGCCAACATTTAAGTGACATCTTATAGTTCACATGCAAGCAAAGAGACTGTTCACACCACTACCACCCTTGTACATATTCATTAACTGGTCTCTGACCTTCCTCAGAATACATTTCTCTACATCCTGGGGGCAGGGAAGCCTCCTGATTCTTCCTACTGCTACCATTAAGATGGGTCTCGCATCATTGTGCATCTCACTACAGCAATACACACTCGGATCCTTGTTCCTTGAGGCACATCATTTCCAATTGGGAGCAAATACTGTTGGTTTTCATTAATCTGCCAATTTCTTGACTTTCCTTTCTCCCTCCCCCACCCTCCCTTCTCTTTCCCTTTTCTGCTTCAAGGCAGGTGAGTGCATCAATTTTCTTCTCATCTATGGCAGTTAAATTAAATGGAATCGGCCTGATTGCTGAAAATCAAAGAGAAGGCTGATAAAGCAATTAAATCCCTCTAATTCCTTCTCTTGAAAAGGTGCAGCTTGGCTCACAAGCTAATTAACTTCATAATGAAAATCCTTCTTCGCCCTTTTAGGCTTTCTCTCTTTTCCTTTGTTTTTGATGATGGCTTTGCACTGCCTGAGGAAAGAAGGGGACATTAGGTTAAGTAATGTCACCAGGACCCAAAATACACCAGTTGTTATGACTACTTGTGGCATTATAAACTCCTTTTCATGATTTAGTAAAGAGCACTTACAGGTATATAAGCGCATGCGCACACACAGAAGCTTGGACATATTATCTTGGACATCTTGGTTCCAATCGCTTATCCTAAGAGTTTACTTTTATAATTCATTCCCCATTCTGGAAAATGATAGGGACTTGTCTGCGAGCTGTGGTCCGGTGACTACTGTGGTTCACAAAACAACTGAAACTGGTTCCTAGAATAACTAGACACAAGGACAGTTTTTCCCCGAATGCCATCACTCTGCTAAACAACTAATTCCCACAACACTGTCAAACTATTCACTAAGTCTGCATTACTATTACCGGTGCTATTAATCTTCTCATCTTTCCTATCACCCATCTCCTCCCACTTATGACTGTATGACTGTAACTTGTTGCTGTATTCTTACGATTTATATTGATTGTTTCCTAGTATGATTCGATTGCTTATTTGTACCCTATGACTATCATTAAGTATTGTACCTTATGATTCTTAACGAATGTATCTTTTCTTTTTATGTACACTGGGAGCTTATGCACCAAAGACAAATTCCTTGTGTGTCCAATCACACTTGGCCAATAAAGAATTGTATTGTATTGTATTGTATTGTATTGTATTGTATTGTATTGTATTGTATTCAGTGGTGGATTCCTCCCGGTTCTCCCGAGCCGGTAGCAGTAGTAGAAATTTTGAGCAGTTCGGAGAACCGGCAGCAGAAATTTTGAGTAGTTTGGAGAACTGGCAAATACCACCTCTGGCTAGCCCCAGAGTGGGATGGGAATGGAGATTTTGCAATATCCTTCCCCCAGGAGTGGGGAGGGAATGGGGTTTTTGCAGTATCTTTCCCCTGGAGTGGGGAGGGAATGGAGATTTTGCAGTATTCTTCCCCTGCCACGTCCACCAAGCCATACCACACCCACCAAGCCATGCCCACAGAACCGGTAGTAAAAAAATTTGGATTTCACCACTGCCTATGACTATCACTTAAGTGTTGTATCTTATGATTCTTGACAAATATATTTTATTTTTTCTTTATGTACACTGAGAGCATATGCACAAATTCCTTGTGTGTCCAATCATACTTGGCCAATAAAAAGAATTCTCTGCACTTTTTAAAGAATTTACCAAGCCTCCTAAAAGATTATGAATTCCTACAAGATTTCAAATGGGGACCCCGTATCTCACTGCCATGGGCACCGTTTAGCTTAAAGAAAAGGCTGATAGAACATTTAAGAAGAGGAAAACTCCTAATTCATTGCAGTGTTACATAAACTACCAAAAATTAAATGTTATTATGAGGCATGCTTTAAAGATGGATTATCCCTAGAGCATCATTAAAAGTTGAGAGAGTACTTATGAGAAAGACAGTCAATGTACATTGATAGAATACAAAAGTGGTGACTTTCAGTATTTAGTTTTAGATAATTTAAAACTGAAGTACTATCCAGTTTTGCAAATAGAGTAGTGGCCAAAATTGTGGCAACCTTTTGGGAAAAGTGCATTTTTGAAGTTTGATGGCTAATAACACAACTTTTTTGGGAGTTTCAAGATAATCCTATTCCACTGCTGGAATGGCCTGGGAATAGCCCAGACCTTAACCCAATGGAAAATCTATGGAGCCGACTAAAGAAACTTAGTCAGAAGCGACCTAGCAATAAAACCCAGTTAATAGAAGCAATCATTCAATCTTGGTTTCACATTGGAACAACTGCAAAACTAAAAGACTTGGTTCACTCCATGGGAAGAGGTTGTAAGGCCGTAATTCATGCTAAAGGTTACCCAACTAAGTATTAGCTGACATGGGGATCATTTTTGTATGTCTTGTTTTTTCTGCATGTTTCACTTTTCTTCTTTATATTGTAACTGCTATTCTAATAGCAAATCCTTCATAAAAGTTATTGCATTACATTCCTGATTAAATTATCTTTCCATTGATACATAATTTTATGGTACTACTCTAAAAAAAAAAAGGAGGTGTTATTAGTTAGTTTTAGAAAATACACTTTTCCCAAAAGGTTGTCACAATTTTGGCCACTACTGTATATAAATCTTGAGATTTATATATGTTAGGACCATATCTAACTGTTACACAACAAACGTTGTTTTTTACACATAAAACTCTTTTCAAAAGGATGCTTATGTTGATAGTTTATTTATTTATTTTATTTGTCAAAAATTACAAATTCAAACTATAAGAAAAATCAAAATGTGACAGGGATGATAGGCACACCGGGAACCTCTTAAATATGAAGTGGGTGCACAGAAGTTAAGTTAGAATTAAAACTGTAAAAATTAATGGCTGAGACCACTGAATCAGATAAGATATACCACACTTTGACCATTCTGTTGCAAAAAATGAATTTTTGAAAACAAGCTTAGAGCAGTTTACATTAAGTTTAAAGCAGTTGTTTGCACACATTACATCACAATTAAAGCTTAAAAAGTCATTTACAGGTAAAACGTTATGATGTACAATTTTGTATGCACTGCCCAGAGCTCATCTCTGAGAGACATGGGTGGTTTGGAAATAGAAAATATAAATAAATATATTTCACGAGAAGAGTACTCCACTCCTCTACTCACAATAGAATCCCTTATGCCACCAGGCTTGAAATTTTGGGCTTGGACAATCTGGAACTGCATCGCCTGCAGTCTGATCTAAGCATAGTACACAAAATTGTCTGCTACAATGTCTTACTTGTCAACGACTTCTTCAGCTTCAACCTCAATAATACACAGGCAAACAATAGATACAAACTCAAGGTAAACCACTCCAAACTCAATTGCAGAAAATACGACTTCAGCAACAGAGTGGCCAACGCCTGGAATGCTTTACCCGACTCTGTTGTTACATCTTCAAACTCTCACAGCTTCAACCTTAAACTGTCTACCGTGGATCTCACCCCATTCCTAAGAGGCCCATAAAGGGGGCATGCACAAGCATACTAGCGTGCCTACCATCCCTGTCCTACTGTCCCCATTTATTTGTACTCATTTCCTTCGTTCATGTCCATGTTCATATTTATACCTGCTATCTTGTACATGTTTGACAAACTAAAGGAAGGAAGGAAGGAAGGAAGGAAGGAAGGAGAAGAAAGAAAGAAAGAAAGAAAGAAAGAAAGAAAGAAAGAAAGAAGAAAGAAAGAAAGAAAGAAAGAAAGAAAGAAAGAAAGAAAGAAAGAAAGAAAGAAAGAAAGAAAGTTTCCCAAGCTTTACAGAAGCATAATTTCAAAATTCCAGGCTACTGTTACAATAAGGCTAGCAAACAATTTCACTTCAACTTACAACAGTTCATTTAGGGACTGTTCGAAGTTACAGCGGCACTGAAAAAAGTGACTTATGATCACGGTTCACACTTACGACATTGCAGCATCCCCATGATCATGTGATCAAAATTCAGACGCTTGGCAACTGACTCATATTTATGACAATTGCATTTGTCATAAAATGCATTTGCATTTTTTACTACCGGTTCTGTGGGCGTTGCTTGGTGGGCGTGGCATGGCTTGGTGGGATGGCAGGGGAAAGATACTGTAAAATTCCCATTCCCTCCCCATTCCAGGGGAAGAATACTGTAAAATCCCCATTTCCTCCCGATCAGCTGGGACTCGGGAGGCAGAGAATAGATGGGACGGGGCAGTCAGAGGTGGTATTTACCGGTTCTCCGAACTACTCAAAATTTCTGCTACCGGTTCTCCAGAACGGGTCAGAACCTGCTGAAACCCACCTCTGCCATAGTCATGTGATCCCCTTTCTGACAAGCAAAGTCAATAGGGAAGCCAGATTCCCATAACAACCATGTTCCTAACTTCACAACAGCAGGGATTTGGTGAACAACGGTGGCAAGAAAGATAATAAAATGGGCAAAATTCTCTTAGCAACTGTCTCACTTAACAACAGAAATTTTGGGCTCAATTGTGGTCTTAAATTGAGGACTACCTGTATTTTTAACCTTTAAATAAACATATAAAAATGAAACAGATCATTTCCCTCTCACAGTTTTGTTCATAAATAGTATCAACTCAATGAAGAATAAAAAATGTACTTAGACAATTCAAATTCTACTAGAAATGAACAGTAGGAAAATTAATAAAAATGGGAGAATTTTCATTATTGATGGCATAACTGATGTCAATGCGCAAAGGGATGCCAATACTTAATATTGATTCAAATTTCATTTTTAGTTTCATTATGAGTTCCTAAGTCTTATTCACATTTGGATGCCAAAAAGATATCATCTGCATACCTTAAATTATTAGAAGTTTTGATTTCATGTTTTGATTCCAGCTGTAATATCTTCCATTCCTGATATTCTCGTAATTTATTTACACTACCTTAAGCAGGTGTGGGTACATTATATATAATTTGTTTCTCTGCTTTTTCTATTCTCAACCACTGTTTTACCAAATGCAGCTTTTACATTAATTTCTGGTTTGCTGTAAAGGTTTTCATCGACTGAAAACAAAAATGACTATTTTTTACAGAAGATAATTTACTATATTTCCCAGAGGATCATATTACTAATTTTACCATGCAACTTTTATTTCCAAAAATTTACAATAGTATTTCATTAAATCTATGAAATTGGAGAAAAGTCCTTGTCCTGATATTTTTTTTATAGGAATGGTGTACAGGGATTTGGTCTCGTGATGTCTACAATGGAGCTTTTCAGCCAAATCTCTTATTTTTAATTTTAATGAGATAAACATCACAGAACTTAGGCATTATTATATGTTCTAACCATAGATCTGCCTCCTCAAAAAATGTGGATGCTAAGAAACAGCTGTTGGATCCTGGACATTAAAAATAGCTATTTTAATCCAGAGATTACAGACTGTTCCAATTATAGAGCTGTCAACTGAGACAGGATTAAGATGAGAGTGTCAAATTTCTAGTAATATCAGATTTTTATTTTTTAAATAATTTTTATTAAACAGTTTGTCTTTAAAAACAACACAAAAAATAATCACACATATATAAAAACAAAACATGTCAAGACATAATGTATTGAACATTACATAACATTAATGGTAATTTTACAGCATTTCGTATCGATTTACGTATTTTGCTTTTGTAGTACTCTATTCTATCATTTCTATTTACTACTCAATAGTAGGATAATTGCATTACTCCAACATATATACACATATATATATATACACACACACATTATAATATTCATTGTTCTTATCTACAATTATATTCGTTTATATTTACATCTCTTTATTTAATGTTGTTCAGTTACTTTAATTTAAGTTTCATCAATATTAAGGTAAAAGTTTCTTATTCTGATTTATATTTTCGAGCCAACTGTACATTTTATTCCATATTCCATAATATTCCGAATCCTCGCTCTCTTTCAATTCCATAGTCATTTTATCCATCTCTCCACATTCTAGAATTTTCCTAATTACTGTTTCATCTGAGGGTAAAAATTTTTGTTTCCAATTTTTTGCAAATCTGATTCTTGCTGCGGTAAGTATGTAAAGTATGTAAGTATGTATGCATGTAAATATAAGATTTTGAATTAGGATTTTCAGCAAGGAGATTACCTCAATCAAAGAATGAATACTCAGATTGTGGCAAAATTACCCAGTTGACCAAGAAATGGTTTACTGTATTGACTTGGAGATTACCTTGTTTACTGCTAATATGTTGATTGTATTTTTATGATTTATATTGTTCTGTTTGTTTCCTAGTATGATTTGATTGCTTATTAGTAACCTATGACTATGACTATCAGTAAGTGTTCTTATGATTCTTGATGAATGTATTTTTTTCTTTTTTTCCTTTTATGTACGCTGAGAGCCAAAGACAAATTCCTTGTGTGTGCAATCACACTTGCCAATAAAGAATTCTATTCTATTCTATTCTATTCTATTCTATTCTATTCTATTCTATTCTATTCTATTCTACTCTACTCTACTCTACTCTACTCTACTCTACTCTACTCTACTCTACTCTACTCTACTCTACTCTATTCTATTCTATTCTATTCTATTCTATTCAATTCTATATATTTATTATAAGATACTATACTATATCCCCCCACCCCTGCAACACACCCAGACACATCTTTTTTCTCTATTTTTAAAAACTCTTTTGCAGATTAGAAGACAGGAAGATTGGAATGACTGGGTCCTTGGCATGTCCCAGGCAAGAGTTCCAAATATGCTTTTATTTTTTAAATTTTACTCTCTCCCTCCCCCCCCTCTCTCTATATATATAGAGAGGGGGGGATTCTCCCGCGTAAAATTGGAAGTGTCTTGGCGACATTTCGACGAAGTCTCATTCGTCATCTTCAGGCTGGTGTTTTCGGCTTCATGCTTCTAGGAGCAATGTATGATCGCAGCTGTTTCTTCCTTTTAACTGCCAGTGGGGGTGTGAACTGATTGGGTGGGAGCTTGGCTGTGTTCTGGTTGGGTGGAGATGTGTTCTGATTGGTTGGGGGGGTGTTCTGTTTAGGTGGGGGCTTGGTTGTGCTCATGTTAGTCTGAGTTGCAGGGGGATTTGAGCTGGTGAGCTGCATTGCCAAATCCCCAACCAATCAGAACACACCTCCACCCAATCCGAACACAGCCAAGCTCCCACCCAATCAGTTGGGAGCACTGACAGCTATGATGGGTGGGGGCAAACAGAAAGGTGGTGGAGTTGAAGTGCCCCCACAGCAGTGGTGGGTTGCCCCCCGTTCGAACCAGTTAGCAAGAACCGGTAGTAAAACCAGCGGGAGGCCCCGCCCGCTGCCCCGGATGTCATCATCAGTGATTTGCGCATGCGCAGAAGCAAGCCATGTGCCAGAGCGAAGTAAAAGCACGCGCATGATCCCGTTGCAAACCGGTAGTAAAGGTAAGTAGAACCCACCCCTGCCCCACAGACCTACATCACACCAATCGCTAAGCCCCTGAATTTTGATAAATGGAGGCACTGCAACAGCCATAACTTCAAGGACCAGGGGTAACATAGCCACTTTAGAATTTTGGAACCCAACAATGACTTCCTGAAGAGTTATTCCTCTTCCTTCCTTCCAATCAAAACATTCAAGATTTAAATATGAACATTTAATAATATTTTAGTGAAATGCTTTTTTTTTTAAACAAATACTAACTTTAAAAGATTAACACTAGGGCGTGCAATTATGGGAGAGAGGGGAAATCAAATATGGTAGAAAGAGCAATAATAGGACGTGAAAGAGCTTGAAGGTGTGCTAAAAATATGCCTGTCAATGTAATGTGCTCTGCCCTATATTGAAATTACATCCACAATTTATCCAAGCAATATTTTGAAATAAAGGATTTTTATTACCAATAAAAAGGAATATTTATGGTGATATAGCGGTTAGAATGCAATATTGCAGACTGACTCTGCCAACAGCCAGGAGTTCAATCCTGACTGGCTCAAGGTTGACTCAGCTTTCCATACTTCCAAGATCAGTAAAATGAGGACCTAGATTGTTGGGGACAGTATGCTGACCAGTGGTGGGTTTCAAAAAATTTTTACTACCGGTTCTGTGGGTGTGGCTTGGTGGACATGGCGTGGCTTGGTGGGCATGGCTTGGTTGGCGTGGCAGGGGAAGGATACTGCAAAATCTCCATTTCCTCCCAATCAGCTGGGACTAGGGAGGCAGAGAATAGATGGGGACGGGGCCAGTCAGAATTTTTACTACTCAAACTACTACTCCGAATTTTTACTACTCAAACTACTAGTCAGAATTTACTCAGAATTTTTACTACTCCGTACTATCCGTATTTCCGCTATCAGTTCTCCAGAACTGGTCAGTATCTGCTGAAACCCACCTCTGATGCTGAGTCTGTAAACTGCTCAGAGAGGCTGTATAATACTATGGAGTGGTATATAAGTCTAAGTGCTATTGTTATTGTGCTAAGTGTTATTGTTATTCCTATTTGTAGCTCAGGGTTGAAATAAGGGGTCCTTGGTGCTCTCTGAGCTTGGTTAAGTATGTATGTATGTATGTATGTATGTATGTATGTATGTATATATGTATGTTTTTATTTATTTATTTATTATCTATTTCTTTCTTTCTTTCTTTATTGTAATTTGTCAAACAGAAACAAAAACAGGAATTATATAAAGATACAATGACAGGGATGATAGGCACATTAGTGACTTATGCACACCTCCCTCTACGGGACTTCTTAAGTATGAAGTGAGGTCCACAGAAGTCAATTTGTGACTAAACCTGTGAAAATTTGTAGCTGTGACAACTGAATCAGGTAAACCGTTCCAGACTTTGACAACTCTATTACAAAAAATCGTATTTTTTACAGTCAAGTTTAGAACGATTTACATTGAGTTTGAAGCAGTTGTTCGTGCACATATTATTGCGATTAAAACAGGGGGGGAAAATCATTGACAGGTAAAACATTACTACGTACAATTTTGTATGCAATACCTAAGTCTGATCGCAAGTGACACAATTCCAAGTTATCCAAACCAAGAATTTCGAACCTAGTAGGGTTCTATTATAGGGAATTCTATTATGTACAGAAGAGTGCAAAACTTTTCTCATAAAAATACTTCTGAATCCGCTCGATTGTACTAATGTTAAATATATGGTAGGGATTCTAAACAGTTGAAGAGTACTCTAAGATTGGTCTAGCGTAAGTTTTATAAGCTCTAGTTAGCAATACAAGGTTTCTCTTTTAGAAGTAGATCTAACAGAGAATACAGATATGTAAAGAAAGGGGGAAAGTGAAAAAAAAATTGATTTGCAGTAACATAGTGGTTACCCTTATGTTCAGAGTCAGAGAAGTTAAGTCTTGTTAAAGGCAGTATCACGGTGCTCAAACGGGAAGCTTTGTGTTTTCCTACAAATGAAATTATTTCCTAAGTTGTGCCATTTGTTCTGACAGGCAGGGTGGCTGTGAAATCCGAAAACAGAACAGTAGGGGGGCCAACTACATGCACAGTGAGAATCTGAGAAATGGAAGAGGCAGAACTGCATGAGATCCTGGACACAACCCAAGTGCCTGCCTCAACCTTCTGTTGCAGCAGCTCCAGAAAACGGGGAAGAGAACAGCCGGCTTTAATACTTCAGAACAAATGCTGAGAAGCACCTGTCCATCTCTCCAGCACGCTTATCCATGACTGAAAGGTTGAGCAGACTTCTCCAGCACTGGATTTCAGGGGACATATATACATCTGTCATTCAGGGGTGGCTGCATAGGTGTTCCATTTATATTTCTGCAGCGGTAACATTCTGGCTAAGGGGAGTCAAATAGCAAAGCACAGAACAGGAAATCAGATCATCAAGGAAATCAGCAAGTATATACACACCTCCAACCACGATGCAGTTGGGATTTGGGAGATGTGCAGATCATCCCATCTGCAGCCATCTGCAGTTTATGCTTAGCCATCAATTCCTTCCCATGGCAGATATGTGGCAACAGCTATGGGCAGTTGTGGACAACTCTAAATCAGCCTTTCGCTGTGCTATTCTACCAGCATTAACACAGAGCACATAGGGAAAGCTTCTTCTTCTTGTGCCATATCCATCATCGGACGTTGGCTATCATGTTGGCAATCCTATTTTTGTCAACAGCCGTATGAAAAAGTGCTGCTGAATTTTGTCCAAATCAGTCCCTTAGGATTGAAGCCATGATGTTCTTCTTCTGCCTGGGCCTCGTTTGCCTTCAATTTTTCCCTGGAGGATTAAGTGAAGGATACTGTATTTTTCTGGGTGTTGCATCACAATGTCCAAAATACTCTAACTTTTGCTTTTTAATGGCTTTAATTATTTCCCTTTGCTTTCCCAGGCGGCTTATCACCTCCTGATTTGTGATTTTGTTAACCCAGTTTATACGTAACAGCCGTCTATAAATCCATATTTCAAATGCTTATAGTTTCTTCAAATGGTTTTTTGTCAGAGACCAACTCTACTCCATAGAGCAGGATAGAAAAATAGGGAAAGCTAGCACAACCAATCATATTCTATTTCCAAGTCATTTAATTTCATAGTTTTCAAAGAATGTGGGTTAAGAAATTGCTGGCCCCATTTAGATTTTCAATCTCTAATTCTGCAGATGTCACTTTGTAGGAAAAGAGGAACAGTTAGGAGAGGGAGCCCAGGAAAAATGGATAACCAGTAGATTTCTTTTTTAGTAAATGTATTGAAGTTTATTATAACATAAAATACAATAAAGATTAAGATTAAGAAAAAAGGGGAACAAGAGCAGGATGAAAAAAAGAGAAAAAATATGCTGACTTCTGACTCTTTCCAACAGAGTAAAATACCAATACAGTTAGAATCTCAACTTTTTACACTGCCTAAAGTTATTACAAGCCATTTCTATAACTACACAAATTATTATCGTATTTTTCAGACTATAAGATGCTCTGGACTATAAGACGCACATTAGCTTTAGGGGATGAAAACAAGGGGAAAAAAATCACCATGGCCCATTTGCAGCAGCCCGTTTGCTGCCGCCACAGCCCGTTTGCTGCTACCCATTCGCCGTGGCCCATTCGCCGCTGCCACATCCCGTTCGCAGAGATTGGTGGCAAGCAGGCCATGCAAACAGGCTGTAGTAGTGGCGATACGTGACAATAGACAGCAATAGGCAGCAATAGGCAATGGCAGTGGTCCCTCTCCCCCCACCACAATATTCGCTGTATAAGATGCACAGACATTTCCATCCACTTTGGCGGGGGGCGGGGAGTGCATCTTATGGTCCAAAAAATATGGTAAAACTTAAAAATAAATTCTGCATTTTTTTTGTTTTTTCTTTCTCAGGCAGTACATCCACGACAAATAGAACAATATGTTTATTCACCAAATTAATATATGAAATTCATTACCACAAGATTACATAGATATTCGCCTTGATGGTATTGGAAGGAAAATTCATCTGGTTCAGTTCCAAGCTGGAAGAGGGACGCTAGAAACAGCATGGAAGCTGGTTGGAAAGAAAGTTTAATGATGAACAGAACCAACAGCAGTCTTGGGTCAGCTGAACAAATGGTTGAATGAATGGATGGA
The DNA here is from genome assembly GCF_029531705.1 of Pantherophis guttatus. The sequence goes on from NW_026844069.1 coordinate 1,919,180, forward strand.
TCTTTATAGGTTTCTATTACTTTGAAGTTTGAATTGTTCTGGGTGGGGGGTGCAATGAAGGTGCTTATTTATTTTATTTATTTTTATTTGATTTGATCTGTATACCGCCCTACTCCCGAAGGACTCAGGGCGGTGAACAGCCAACAATAAAATACATACATACAAAATTTGAAGAACAAAAATAAAATTGAATTAAATAGTTTGGCCCAGACAAATTAAAACCCCAATCAATTTAAAATAGTTTTAAACTTTGAAGATAAAAGATATTAAAAATATTAAAATATTAAAATTGTTTAAAAAGAGGGAGAAAGTTAGGTCAGGCCCGCCTGGTGAAATAAAAAGGTCTTTAGAGTGTGGCAGAAGGTGCGCAGATCCGGGATCCTCTGTATCTCCGGGGGGAGCTCGTTCCAGATAGTAGGTGCCCCCACAGAGAAGGCTCTCCCCCTGGGGGCCGCCAGTCAACATTGTTTGGCCGACGGCACCCGGAGGAGCCCCTCTCTATGAGAGCGTACCGGCCGGTGGGAGGCTATTGGTGGTAGTAGGCGGTCCCGCAAGTAGCCAGGTCCTGAGCCATGGAGCTTGAATTCTGCAAGGGTGTTGGGCAATTCCTATTGTGGCTAATGGCTTTCGACCTGTGTTGGATCTTGGGTTAGGAGCTGCTGCACTAATCCTACAGTTCTGCCTTTGTTAGCTGTCAAACTTTGCTGTAAGGGGTTTTGAAATATCCTTTCTTGAATGGGCTTCTGCTGGCAGCATTTGCTTTGCTTACGAATAGAGCCATCTAAGTAGTTGGCTTCCTCTTTCAATAAGCTGTTTATCTCTTAAGTGCTGGCATCTGCTGTGGGCTATTAAGAAAGACCTGGGAGATGCTTTCTGCCTCTAAAAACATGTTCCTCCATTTCTCCTCTAGGGAAATATAATATTCTACCTTTTTAAATATTTCCCAAAATATTTCATTCTTCGGGGTGGGGGCTTCCCACAATGGTTTTAAGAAGCATTCAATCCACCCCCACATGTAAGAGAAGCTGTGCAGTTATTACCATTGGGTGATAAGGAGAAAGACACGTTGATCTCTTTTTCTCTTTTTTTATTATGGCATTGAATGGTGGAACAGTATTACCAGCAGCAAGGGAGAACACCCCACATCCTGCAACAGATGGAGATGTGAACTTTTAGGCAGAGAGGGTCTGGAATGGGAGGACAATAGTGGCCAAAGAGAGAGAGCCAATTTTTAGCTATCTTGCTTCATCATAAAGTCTTCCTGCAGATGTTCTTAAACTTAAAAGGCAGTCTGGTAGACAGGTGTAACTAAAGGCATTTTCTCCATCAGTCCAGTGGTGAAATCCAGCCGGATCAATTTGGCTCACGTGAACCAGTAGCGCCAGTGGCGGGAGGCTCCGCCCACCCACCGAGACGTCATTATGTCCTGTTTTTGACCCTCTGCGCATGCGCAGAAGAGGCGCGCGTGCTCACATTCCCAAACCGGTAGCAAAGGTAAGTGCATTTCATCACTGCATCAGTCCCTCTCCCCAGTAATCTCCATCCAATTACTATGGATGCTATGCTATGAAGGGACATCCAGCTCCTTGGAGTATTGATGTACACAAATGGGATAACTATCATCAGTCACAGAGATCCTTCTTTTTTTCTATGAGGTTAAGATATCAGTTCCTTTCTTGGTTCCATGCAGAAAGACAAACCATTCATTTGTGCACTTTTCAGAAAGAGAGAAATAATAATGGATATGCCAGCCCTTGGCCCTGTGGTAACATCTAAAATTTGTTACTACCGGTTCTGTGGGCATGGCTTGGGGGGGGGTTAATGTGACTGGGTGGGCATGGCCAATTTTTTTTTTTACTTTTAAAACCATTTTTTCTACAATCTCTTCGGCGAAGAGGTTGTAAAAAAATGCTTTCAAAAGGCTCTGACGATCCCAGCTGAGTTGCCTGATCGGCAGAGCTTTTTTTCTTTTAAATGCCTCTGACGATCAGGCAACTCAGCTTGGATCATCAGAGGCTTTTAAAAGAAAAAAAGCCTCTGCTGATCAGGCAACTCAGCTTGGATCGTCTTCATCGTCTGAAGAAGTTGTAGAAAAAAATGCTTTTAAAAGCCTTTGACGATCCCAACTGAGCCGCACGATCAGCAGAGGCTTCTTTTTTTACTTTTAAAAACATTTTTTCGGCCAAAGAGGTTGTAGAAAAATGCTTTTAAAAGTAAAAAAAACAGCCTCTGATGATTGTGCGGTTCAGCTGGGCATGGGGGGTGGGGGTGGGCAGGGATTTTTGCTACCGGTTCTCCGAACCACCCGCCTCCATCGCTACTGGATCGGGCAATCCAGTCCGAACCGGGAGCATTTCACCCCTGCCTTGGGCTGATGGGGTTATCTTACATGTATACCTCTAATTGCCTCTTAATGCATTACAATGAATTTATCTATTTGAAGATTGTCAGTTTTAAAAAGTTTTTTTTTTCTTTTCATGGATGAGAAATTCTCTCTCCTTAATGAAATTGGAAACAGCTTCTAAACATTTTGAAAGGTTTCAAAAGTAATGTATGTTTTGGGTCTTGGGGGTCCTTTTTAGAAAGCTATTGCTGTAATGTTTTTGGTCCAATCAGGTGACATACATGCTATAAAGATAAAGGTAAAGGCGCCTCGCTGCAAACTGGTAGTAAAGTAGAACCCACCCCTGGTGCTAGTCGTTCCCAAATCTAGGGAGTGGTGCTCATCTCCGTTTCAAAGCCGAAGAGCCAGCGCTGTTCGAAGACATCTCTGTGGTCATGTGGCCGGAATTACTAAGCGCCAAAGGCACATGGAACGCTGTTACCTTCCCATCAAAGGTGGTCCCTATTTTTCTACTTGCATTTTTTACGTGCTTTCGAACTGCTAGGTTGGCAGAAGCTGGGACAAGTAACAGGAGCTCACCCCATTATGCAGCACTAGGGATTTGAACTTCTGAACTGTTGACCTTTCAATCAAGAAGCTCAGCTTCTTAGCCGCTGAGCCACCACGTCCCTTATATTATACATGTATAATTATATTATATTATACACTTATATATAATATATTATATTATACATGTATATTATACATGTCATACAATGTTCTTATTAAATATTTTAAAGAAATATATAGACCAGGAGATATGTAAAAACATAATAAAAAGGATAAAAGAGACAAATACAAGGATAAACAAAGGATCCAAAATGTCATTATAGTTTCCCAATTTATCATTAATTCAATTCAAAATTTTCTCTGATCCAGAGGGGTCAAACTCAAGGCCTGGGGACTGGATCCGGCCCACGGGGTCTTGGATCTGGCCCGTGTGGCTGCCCTGGAAACAGCAAAGGACCGGCCCTCAGTGCCTCTGACAACAAAAACAGATGCTCAGGGAGGCTGTGCGCTGACAGAGGTCTGCAGGAGGGCATTGCAGTTGACAACAAAGCCTCAATGAGTGACATCGAGCTGGCCACGCCCACCATAGCTACACCCCCCTGATATCAAACACAATCCTGATGCAGCCCTAAATGAAATCGAGTTTGACACCCCTGCTCTGATCAAAGAAAATTAACAAACTGCTTCGCAGAAAAAGAGGAAAGTCAAGTGTATAATACAAGCTAAGAATACAGAATATTGCAGACGAACCGGCTGAATACCACCTCTGGTAAGAACATTATGGAATGTGGCCGGGGGGAGGGGGCTTGCATTTATGGCTTGGTTTTTCAACAGATAGAACTGCCAGCCCTTCCTCCTTATATGAGATTTAAATAATACCATTCAATACTTGTGTTAAGGATATTGGTGTTAACCAACCAGCAGACTAAGTGCACAGAGAAACGGTACTGAGAGCAATGAATACAATACATACAAACTGGTTTAACAAAGCTTTTACTTTGTAGTGAAAAACAGTTGCATAGTCTTTTAGTCAATCCAAGTCTTTAGCCATTCAAATCAGTCCGAAGTTACAGATATCTTCTTACCATACAAACAGCAGTCGGTAATAAATAGCAATTCAATGCTGGTAACAAATCACAATGGTAGCAGATCCATCCACTTCTTCACACACGACGGTAACAGTTCCAACAACAAGCCAAGCAAGAAGTCAAGCAATTCTGACCAACAATGACTATAGCTCGGCTCTCTCCTTATATACAGTTTACACTAGTAATTATCCACTTAAGATAAGTGAAGTCAGCAGTACAATGACTCTTTGACTTTGTCTTTGGTGCATATGCTCTCAGTGTACATAAAAAGACAATATACACTCGTCAAGAATCACAGGGTACAACACCCATTACATATGACTTATCCATTTGTGTCAGCCACAGGACTCCATGTCAAACAGAAATAAAGTATTTACTATTACTAGGTTCTGTACTATTGTACATACAATATTTATACATGACGAGGTTGAGAGGTTAGGAAATAGGATGATCAAATCTGTCGATAACCCAAAGATGGAGATGGCAAACACCCAGAATGAAAATTCAGGAAGTTCTTATTAGGCTGTAATAGAGAATAGAAACAAAATGAATTTCAACAAATACAAAATACTACATTTGATAGTAAAATCAAAGACATGCGATGAGTTGGATTATATTGAGCAGCAATACCTTTAAAAAGATTTGTCTTTTTGATCACAAGTGATATGAACCAACAATGTGATCAGAAGTGTCTGCAGAGTCCAATGATTTCCTCAATGTGACAAAAACAGGTGTTTAGATATTGCTCCATTCTTGCTCTAATAGGATAGTAATCTTCCAAACTGAGTTTAGAGAGGAAGAGTGTTGGTAGGCAGGATGAGCCACAACAGTGTTGGGTTGCTCCCAGTTGTCCGGTTCTTCCAAACCAGTAGTAAAAGCGGCAGGAGGCTCTGCTCACCTACCCAGACATCATAATGGAGCATCTGCGCCAGTGGTGGATTGCCCTGGTTTGGACTGGTTCTATAGAACTTGTAAAACCAGCGAGAGGCTCCGCCCACCGATCCCGATGTCATCAGGAAGCTTCTGCCCCATTGCGAACCAGTAGTAAAGGTAAGTAGAGTCCACCCCTGATCTGCGCATGCGCAGAAACTTCTGCATATGTGCACGTGCCTGTTGTGAACCAGTAGTAAAGGTAAGTAGAACCCATCCCTGAGCCACAACCTCACTTTCTAACTCTTGGCCTGCTACCAGACATCTTATGTTCTTGCTACAAGCAAGGCAGCCTGTTGTTGCCTCTTCAGATACAGTTCCAGACTGTTTCATTGCAGTCCTCCAGAAAAATCCCTACTTTATTTTATTTATTAGATTTCCTCCAAAAATCCTTACTTTTTCCAACACACTTACTTTTTCATTGCAATAGATCGGTTGAATCTACTGCCAATTAAAATAGGCCTCAGGCCTTGCTGTTATCTTTATCGTCTGTTCTCTTTATAGAAACTTTCCCTTCAGGGTACTTGATATTGGTGCTAAGAAGTGCTGGATTATATTTTTGATTCAGAGAGTTCCCCCCTCTCTATTTGGCAAAATATCACTTCCTCTTCCACATGTGGAGAAGCCAGTTGGCTGCCGTGTCTTTCCTCTGGATCTATTGCTGGCCTTCCCCAGAATACTTCAGCCATCTGGGCACAAGATGGCCACTCATCAGTTGCCAAATGCTGGCTGTTTAATTTTAGGGATACTTTACCCTTAGTGCTTCTAATTCTGTGTTCTCTCCCCTGTGGGGTTGCAGCATCAAAATTGTATAATGCTAGAAACCAGCACAAGGCATACAACAACTGAACACAGGCAAAGTGAGCTAGGGATGAAACAGCTTAACACATTCAGACACTTATATCCACATATTTCCATATGGCCATGATGGGATGGAGAAAATGCCATGCTTAAAAGAAGCCACAAACAGAAGGGAAAACTCTCTCTCTCTGTGTGTGTGTGTGTGTATACACATATACATATATATATACATATACATATACATATATATTTGTCTTCTACTTAAGAAGACAAATATATATATATATATATATATATATCTGAATAACCAAAGACCTACATATATATATATACATACACACACATGTTAAGTACACAGTAAAAAAGTTATAATGACAATATGATTAGGCAAGGGAAAACTAAGTAAAATAATTAACTGATAGTATTTTTTTCTTTAAAATCAGAGAATAAAGGAAGGGAGGAAGGGGCAGGAAAGGAGAGATATGAAAGACAGCTAAATTGACCTCTGAGGTCCCTTCCAGCCCTATGATTCTATGTCCTATGCCTGTGATGGGGAATCTATGGCACATGTGGCGGAAGTGGCATGCAGATCCATCTCTCTGGGCACGCAAGCCGTCGCTTGTTGCTCTTCCGGGTTCCTGCGTGCCAGCCAGCTGGTCTTCACGTGGGTGGGAGCACCGGAAACTGGAAGAGCAGCCACCCGGTGCACATGCTCTTCCAGTTTCCGGCACATGCATGTTCACCGGGCGCCTGCTCTTCTTGTTTCCTGCACACAGGTGCGCACGAAGACCAGTTGGCCGGTGCGCATGAACGCACCAGAAACCAGAATATCATCTTTCCAGCATGTGCATGCGCACCGGCCGCCTGCTCTTCTGGTTTCTGGCATGCATGTGCACACTCGCACACTCCCATTTCAGCACTCAGTGCCAAAAAGTTTTACCAACACTGTTCAATTCTAAACAAATTTATACAGATGAAGAAGGATGAATTTTGATGGTGGAAGAAGTGATAAACCAAAAACAAATACTTTTGATAGCAATATACGTGCCAAACAACAAACCAGAAGAATTTTATTAAAAAAACTACATAAGAAGGTAATTAAAATGGAATATGAGAATATTTATGTGGTAGGAGATTTCAACGCAATCCTGGACAGAAACCTTGACTACAGAAGTAGCAAACTAGGGAAGAAAGCAAGGAAGATTCTTCCTAGGACTCTTTTTAAAATGGCGGAAGAAACATGCATGCAGGACATATGGAGAGAAACGAATCCAGGGAAAAATCAGTACACATTTTATTCAAATAGTCACAAATCATGGTCCAGAATGATATGGATGTCGCCAGAATTAAGAACAAATGTTCAAGAGATAGAGATAGAAACCAATATATGGGCCAACCATAACCCAATAAAAGTTAGTTGGAAGGGGCAAAAGAAAAGGTGGAGATGGACATTGAACCAATCTATACTAAAAGAAAAAGAATTTACACAAACAATAGTAAAAGAAATGGAATTCTTATTTAAGGAGAATAAAAAAGAAGAGACTTTACTGCAAAACGTATCGGACACTGCTAAATCATATATTAGGCGGTTAATAATAACCTACATAGCAAGAAAAAAACAACAGCGTAAAAAGAGATTACAAGAAGAATATAAAAAAACTTGAATCAGAACTACAAAAAGAGCCACAAAAGGGAAATTTGCCAAATTTGGCAAATTTCAAAGTTGCCAAACTTTGATTTATTATTTGGAAATAATAAATCATAAGTTGAACTTAATGGAAAAAGAAGAATTGGCACAACAAATCAAAAGAGCAAAACAAAACTTTTTTTGAAAAAGCCAACAAACCAGGAAGATGGCTAGCATATAAACTGAAAAAGGAGAAAGAGAAGAAATTGATAAGCAAACTACAAGACGAGAAGGGAACCTTACAGTACCAAAACGAGAGTAAAAAGAAAATAATTCAGGAGTTTTATGGGAAACTATATGATCAAGAAAAAAATTCGGAAGAAAAGATAAATCAATACTTTGAAAAAAGCTAAACTAACAAAAGTGCCTGTTGAATGAAAGAATAATGATGATGGAACTAACCGAGACAATCAAAAGACAAAAGAATAACAAATCACCAAGACCAGAGGGAGTACCTGCAGAAGTTTATAAACATTTACAGGATACGCTAAGTCTATCAATACTAGAGGTCTACAATGAAGTATTGCTAGAAGCTAAGATACTAAATACTTGGATAGAAGCAAATATTACATTAATTCTGAAAGAAGACTCCGATTTAACACAGAATTATAGGCCTATATCATTACTAAATGCAGACTACAAAATATTTGTATCAATAATAGCAGAAAGATTAAAAAGATTTTTGAATGAATTTATACACCCAGACCAAAATGGATTTTTACCCAAAAGACAAATTAAAAACAATGTAAGATTTATCTTAGACACATTGGAGTACTATGAAGTGCACTCTGAAAAACAAATGGTGTTGATCTTTTTAGATGCACAAAAAGCATTTGACAATGTAAATTGGCAATTTATGTTAGAACAATTAGAGTGTATGGACTTTGGTGAGAGGTTTATAAATATGATTAAGACAATATATTCCAAACAAATGGCAAAAGTGATCATGAATGGGGAATCAACAGATAACGTCAATGTAAAAAAGGAAAAGACAAGGATGCCCGCTGTCCCCTTACTATTTATATTAACATTGGAAGTACTAAACAGAAGTTTTAGACATGATCCAAAAATAAAAGGTATGGAAATAAAAATAGAAAAATATAAATTGCAAGCATTTGCAAATGACCTGATATTTATTCTAGAAGAGTCATTGGAAACCGGCCCCAAGCTAATAGGAAAAATAGAAGAATATGGAGAATTTGCAAGGGGTACCCCAAGGCTCTGTTTTAGGTCCAGTACTCTTTAACATCTTCATCAATGATTTGGATGAGGTGATGGGGAACTCATCAAATTTGCAGACAACATCAAGCTAGCAGGAATAGCCAACGTTCTAGAAGATAGGCTTAAGATACAGAAGGATCTTGACAGACTTGAACATTGGGCACTGTCTAACAAAATGGTGTTCAATGGTGAAAAAAGTAAGGTTCTACATTTAGGCAAGAAAACCCTAACACACAGGTATTGTATAGATGGTACCTGGCTCAATAGTAATAATTATGAGAGGGATTTTGGAGTCCTAGTGGACAATCACTTAAATATGAACTAGGAGTGTGCTGCAGTTGCCAAAAAAGCCAACACAGTTCTAGGCTGCATTAACAGAGGGGTAGAATCAAGGTCATGTGAAGTGTTAATACCACTTTATAATGCCTTGGTAAGAGTACATTTGGAATACTGCATCCAGTTTTGGTCGCCACAATGTAAGAAGGTATGGAGACTCTAGAAAGAGTACAGAGAAGAGCAACAAAGATGCTTAGGGGACTGGAGGCTAAAATATAAAGAATGGTTGCTGGAATTGGTATGTCAATTTAATGAAAAGAAGGACTGGGGTGACATGATAGCAGTGTTCCAATATCTCAGGGGTTGCCACAAAGAAGGGGGAGTCATGCTATTCTCCAAAGCACCTGAGGGCAGGACAAGAAGCATAGAATAGAAACTAATCAAGGAGAGAAGCAACCTAGAACTAAGCAGAAATTTCCTGACACTTAGAACAATTGATCAGTGGAACAATTTGCCTCCAGAAGTTGTGAATGCTCCAAAACTGGAAGTTTTTAAGAAGAGATTGGACAACCATTTGTCTGAAATGGTATAGGGTTTCCTGCCTGAGTCGGGGACTAGAAGACCTCCAAGGGCCCTTCCAACCCTGTTATTCTAGTCTAGCCTAGCCTAGCCTAGCCTAGCCTAGCCTAGCCTAGCCTAGCCTAGTCTAGTCTAGTCTAGTCTAGTCTAGTCTTTTTTAAAGAAGCTTTCAGTTTATCTAGCACTTTGCAGGGAATGTCTGGTTTGATTTTCCTGATCACCCATCCTCATCTCCACTGGTTCCATTATAAAGTGTACTGGGGCTCCCCTGGCTACAGTCCCATCTAGTTGAGAAAATGCTATCGCAGTGGTTCTCAACTTTCCTAATGCCACGACCCTTTAATACAGTTCCTCATATTGTGGTGACCCCCAACCATAAAATTATTCCTAAAACCATTGAAAATATGTGTTTTCCGATGGTCTAAGGCGACCCCTGTGAAAGGGTCGTTCGACCCCCAAAGGGGTCGCGACCCACAGGTTGAGAACCACTGTGCTATCGGCACCCTTAACTGTCAGAGTCTGAGTCCCAAGTTTTCCACTTGGCACACGTTCTGTGGCTCCATTTGTTTGAGTATGGTGACTAGAATTGAGGCCTTGCTCAGTCCCCAAAAGGCCCAAAAAGGCTTTCCAGAATTTGGAAGTGAATTGGACACCCCAATCTGAAATAATGGCACATGGAGTGCCATGTAAGCAGTGTATGTGAAGTAATAACAGTTTTGCCTAAGTTTTGGCTATTGAGATTTTCTGGCATGGGATAAAGTGGACCTGTTTGGAAAAGAGGCCTGTAACTACTAAAGTTACTGTGTTTCTGGAGCTCTCTGGGAGTTCTACAATAAAATCCATAGAAATCTCTCTCCAGAGTGCTGAAGGATCAGCTACTGGTTGTAAAAGGCCAGGCATTTCCCCCTGTCTGCACTTTGCTGCTGCGCAGGTGGGGCAGCTGGCAACATAACTTTCAATGTCCTTTTTAAGGGATGGTCATCAAAATTGTCATTTTAAAAGATGCGGGGTCTTGACAAACTCAAAGTGCCCTGCCAATTTGGAGACATGGCAGCCTTGCATGGTTTTTAATTTTTCGCTAGCTGGGATGTAAAGCTTGCTTCCTATCCAAGGTAACCTGTCTTGCATAGAACAATTGTTTTTGTGGTTAAGGAATCACTTGTCCTTTTCCAGGGCCTATTTGAAGGCTACAGTGATGGTGCGATCCAAATGGAGGTCCTCTTTCGCTTGTGATCTTGTGGTGACTCGAGCTGCTAATTGCGATGCAGGGAGCATGGGTTAACTATTTCTGCCTTTGTACTATTGTACTGGGGTAGTCTGGATAAGGCATCCACCAGGAACTCCCCCCTCCCCCCAGTAGGTAGCAGAGGCTGAAGTTAAATAGCTGAAAATACTGGACCGAATGGGCTTGTTTAGTGGACAATTTCCTTGGGGTCTTTAGGCCTTCCAGGTTCTTGTGATTGGTACACACCTAGAAAGGGATTTTATTCCCCTCTAGGAAATGGTGCCATATGAGGAGAATCCACCTGACTGCAAAAGCTTCCTTCTCCCATATTGCCCAACGCTGCTCTGTTTCAACTAGTTTTTTCAAAGTGTATATGCAGGGCTGTAAGTGACCCCCCTCATTTTTCTGGAGTAGTACAGTCTTCACTGCCACAGTGACTTCACTGGAGTCAGCCTGGATTATGAACACTTTTTCTGGGTCCTGCTTCAGCACTGGCTGGGCTGAGAAGAGCTTTTTTAGCTTCTCAAATGCAGCTTGGCTTTCCATGTTCCATTTTAATGGCTGCCTAGGTTTAGGTTTATCAACCAACTTGGTTCTCAACAAGTAAGTGATAGGAAGGGCAATTTGAGCAAACAGATACAAATTAACAGAGTTGGAATGACTTGTAGGTCATCTAGTCCAACCCTCCGCCCAAGCAGGAGATCCTACATCATTTCTGAAAAATGGCAGTCCAATCTTCCAGTGATGAAGCTCCTACAACTTCTGAAGGCAACTTCGGTTGCATTGGTTGATTGTCCTCACTGTCAGAAAATTTCTCCTTATTTCTTGGTTGAATCTCTCCTTGATCAGTTTCCATCCATTATTCCTTGTCTGGACTACAGGTGCTTTGAAATAATTACAACTCTGTGATGTAATCCATTAGGTACCGGTAATTTATATTCACCAAGATCAGACAAGTGTTCTCTTACTTTTTTTTTTTTTTTTGCTTATTTTAACTTTTATTTCTAGTCTGTCTTTTACAGTTATGTTTTTGGTAGGTTGGACTATAGTTTTTTTTTGCGTGAAGACCAATGCAAAGAATGAGTTATGAAGCTCTGCTTTCTTTCTGCTGCCTGTTACTTCTTTGCCGTCTTCTCTCTTTAGTGGACTGACTGTTTCTTGATTTTTTTTCTTGTTATTTATATGTTGGAAGAAACTTTCTTTATTATCTTTGACTTTTGTTGCAAGTCTTTGTTCATTCTGAGTCTTTGCTTACCTGATTTCATCTTTGCAGAATCTGGCTGTTTGCTAATATTCTGATTTAGTTGTGTGTCCCTCTTTCCATTTTTTGTACTTGTCCTTTTTATCTTTCAATTTATCAGAGAGATCTTTGTGCAGCCATGCTGAGTTCTTCTTAGATTTCTTGTTTTTCTTTTTCAGTGGTATTGTGCTGGACTGGGCTTTTATGATCATATTTTTCAGAGTTTTCCAAGCTTCTTGAGTCGTTTTCCCCTTAAGGATTTTCATCCAAGGAATCTTTCCCAAGTTCTCTCTGAGCTTGTTAAAATCAGCTCTTTTAGTGTTGCTGGCCTGTAGTGGTGCTGTGTAGCATCTCTGCTTGTTTCTTGAAGGTTGTCTTTTCTATCTAGGTGAGCATTGCTGCTTGGCCTGGAGTGTGATAGACATATTTTGAGGTGCGTTGCAGAGGATCTTGGAGTTCAGCTTCTGGCCCAAGCATGTTGCTGCATTTACTGCATTTGTTATCAGAATATACAGCTCTTTCTAGGGCCGTGATGGCAAACCTATGGCACGTGTGCCACAAGTGGCATGTGTAGCCATATTGGTGGGCATGTGAGCTCAGCTCCGGTGAGACTAGAAGTTTGCAAATGGGTCATTTCTAGCCTTCAGGGGGGTGGAGAAGGCCATTTTTGCCCTCCCCAGGCTCCTAGAAAGGCTTTGGAGCCTGGGGAGAGAGAAAAATGGGTCTACTGGGCCCACCAGGCCATCATGTGCCAGAAGTGGGGGGGATCGCACGCATGCACAGGGGTGGAGCGCATAGAATTATGGGTGTGGGCATGCATGCACACGATCCCCCCTCCCCCCCCCGCTCCTGGCACGCGATAGCAAAAAGGTTAGCCATCACTGTTCTAGGGCTTCGACTTCAGCTTAGCAAGTCACTCTAGGTTCACTCCTAACAGAGCTTTTTGCATTTCTTTCAGCCTCGTAATCATGCTCCCTCCTTTTTCATTTCCATTTCTTGCTCAGCAAAGGCAGCTCATGCTTTTGCTGCGTCAGCCTTTGCACTGGCAATGACAAGTGCATTACTTGCTGATGACTGTTTGAAGGAACTAGAGACCTGAGACATTGTCCTGTATGAAGATGCCCAACTCTGTGACATGGTATCTTCTGGAGGTGCTCGACTGTGTAGAGACTGCTGTATGGCCATATGCAGGTAACTGCATTGGCAGAGTAGTAGGCCTGTTGGAAGAAATGTCCTTCTGGGTTCAGTTCCAAGTGGGGAGAAAGACACTGGAAACACAGTGGCTGCTTGGAAAGATGGTTTTAATGGTGGACAGGATCACATGCCTTGATGATGTTCGGTGAAGAAAAAAAGGGAAGAGGTGCTGAGAGTGCCTGAGTTTTATACCCTTTCTGGCCTTTGAATTTGAGCTTGTATTCTGATTGGTTGTCAGACTCCCATGGGGCCATGCAGGGGCAACTCTGTAGGCTGTCCTGAGTCCCAAGCTTGGTTGAGCCTTGCTGGGTGATGATGTAATGAAAGGGCTTTGGGATTCCTATTATGGCTCTGCCTGAAGGAGGTAGCTCTTTGTTATGTAGAATAGACTGGCCCAGGCCTTAATGGCCCATTGACAAAGATGGGGGGCTGAGTTTCTGTCTCCCTTTTAGGGGATATATTCTGCCCTTTTAATATCTCCTAAAATATCTCATTTCTCTAAGAGAGAGGTGGGTTTTAACTTCCTACAGGTCTCTGTGTAGTCAATATCCTGGATCCCACTTGCTGGGAAGCCGCTACTTCACCGTTCTGTCCTCGCTATATGTTACTCTGTGCAGCAAGCTTGACATGCAGCTAAACCCACCTATCCTCCAACAAAACAGATAGTGTGCATAGATCTGGATGCTTTTTGAAAGGAACAAAATGGGTAAAACTGGGAAAAATAGAAATACATACAATAAGAACCCAAATACTAAATAAGCAGTATTGAGCTTCTGGTGAGCATAACAATCAACAAATACAAATAAATCTAAATCTCATCAGTGATGCTGTGTGTATGGGATGTGGATTTTTATTCCCAGATGGACATGTGCCACGGATTAGGCCAGATTCTTCTGGGTGCTTCTGTTTCCTCCAAGTGCTAAAGGAAATGGAGTCTGGCTTCCCAGGATGCACTTGTTTTGAAGTGAGGGTTGCTGGGAAGATGACTCCTAAATGACAGGGTCTTAATAAAGATTCATGTTTGGCCACAAGGTGGAGCTCAAGATATATTAAAGAACAACAATATCAATAAAAATACATAATTACATACAAAAAACTTTATGCTGGAGGCATAATACCCTCTGTCTCTTTCTTCAAATTTCTTGTACTAGCCATTCCCAAGGCGTGTTGTTCACTGCTTTGCCTACTATTTTTTTTATATATACCAGCCATATAATACTTCAAGGGCATTGAAGTTGCCCGAACCTTGGGCGAGAGTGACCACATCATATTGGAAATCAGTATAATGAAAACTCAAGCAATAGAATATAATGCAACCAGTGTCTTAAATTTTAAAAGAGCTGATTTTAACAAACTCAGAGGGAGACTAAGCAAAATTTCATGGATAAAAATCCTAACAGGGAAAATAACTCAAGAAGTGTTGGAAACACTGAAAAATATGATCATAAAAGCCCATCCAACACAATACTACGGAAAAAGAAAAATAAGAAATCCAAGAAGAAACCCGCATGGTTGCACAAAGTTATCTCTAATAAACTGAAAGACAAAAGGGATAAGTACAAAAAATGGAAAGAAGGACACATAACTAAGACAGAATATCAGCAGATAGCCAGCATCTGCAAATATGAAGTCAGGAAAGCAAAGGCTCAGAATGAACAAAGACTTTGCAACAAAAGTCAAAGATAATAAAGAAAGTTTCTTTCAATATATAAATAACAAAAAAAGGCAAAGAAACAGTACGTCCGCTTAAGAGAGAAGATGGCAAGAAAGTAACAGTCAGTAGAGAGAAAGCAGAACTGCTTAACTAATTCTTTGCATCAATCTACCTTGTTTCCCTGAAAATAAGACATGTCCTGAAAATAAGGCCAATTGTTGTGACTCTGACCCCCGAGCCCATTTTATCACAGGGAGAAGACTCCGAAAGTGAAGGAGAGGAGTTGGCAAGGCCTCCCTCTCCAGGACCCTCCTCTCTGGCAATGCCTCAGGTGTCTCCCGAAGAAGAGCTAGGCCAGGAGCCAGGCATTTCCGAGCAGCCGCAGTTAGACAGTGACGGAGATAAGTCTTGGCTGGATCCCCGACAGCATCGGACAGACAAGCACATGCAGCAGAGAAGGAGGTGTGCCAGAAATTAAGCTGAGTTCAAGGAGTTTGGCTGAACTGGCGAGAAACTTTCCTTGAACTCATGAGAAAGTTTTTTCTACAACGTGTCTCCCTGGACAGAAAGGCGATGAATGTGATGGTGCTGGAAAGATAAGATGCGCATTTTGCAGCCCAACACATCCATTGCCATTGGGTTGGGATGCGTTGGGCCACGAGATGTGCATCCCAACCCAATGGCAACAGCAGCCTGGCTGCTTCCCTTGCCCACCATCTCTTTATTGAGAGGGGTGGCAGATGGGGTGGGGAAGAAGCGAGATGCCCTGCCCCCCCAATTGCATCTTAAAGGGGGCGGGTGGGGGCGGGTGGCTAAGTGAGGGGCAGGAGCCCTGTCATGCCCAGTGGGGGGGAGAAGAGATGGCAAGGGGAGCCACGTCTCGCTCCCCCATCCCACCTGCCAGAAACGAGTCTTTGTGAGACTCGTCGCAGCGCCGTTGCCACCTCGTGGAGCAGGACTCTTCAAGGCTTGTGCTGTTCCATGCAGGAAGTACAGCACAGCTGCGAGGTTCAACATACTGGCACAGCTGCAAGCAGCAGGACGCCAGCTGTGCCGGTATGATGAAGCTCGTGGTGGTGCTGCAGTTCGTGCATGCATGCAACGGCAAAAGCCTTGCAGAGTCCTGCTCCACAAGGAAGCAGCAGTGGCAGGAGATGTCAGGGCAACGGCCAACATGGAGAATGGGGAGGGGAGGCGACGGCAGCAATGGGACATCCAGTCCCATGCTTACTGCTTACTGCACCTCAAAAATAATAAGACCCCCCTGATAATAAGGTCAAGCCCTTATTTGGGGAGTTAAAAGAAAATAAGACCCTGTCTTATTTTGGGGAAAACGCGGTATAGCCCAACCTACCAAAAACATAACTGTAAAAGACAGACTATAAATAAAAATTAAAATAAGCAAGAAAACGGCAAGAGAACACCTGCCTGATCTTGAATATAAACACCAGGACCTGATAGATTACATCCTGAAGGAGCTGGCAGATGTTATCTCAGAACCATTGTACCATATCATTAAAAAATCCTGAAGCACAGGGGAACTATCAGAAGATTGGAAAAGGAGTGTTGGTCCTACCTGATACGATCCTTCTCGTTGAGTGGAAGCAGCGTCCAGAAATGGGTTGTCTCATCTATTAGCTTCCACTATGACGGAGAAGATGTGGTTCCCACTTTCAAAAAAGGAATAAAATCAGACCCAGGAAACTATAGACCAATCAGCTTAACCTCAATTCCTGGGAAGACATTGGAAAAAATAAGTAAAAAAACAGATCTACGAACATCTAGAAATGAGTAAAAAAATAACTAGCAGTCAGCACCTTCAAATCTATTTCAGCCTATGTTTTCCTGCCTCATTTCTAACATAAGGAGTGTCACGATCATTCTACTTCCAACTATCTCGAGCTTCTAACAAAGATTTTTTTCCCATCCATTTTGCACTTTCCTATCTTCTTTTCCATCCTGAAATCCTTCATCTGACTTTTCCTGTCCATTCATCCCTATTTTTAAAAACAATTGCATACTAACACATGTCACATACACAGGAACATACCACCACATGTGGTGGACATGTAAGAAAGCAAGGAGTTACTGGGAGAAAATTCATAATTGGTTAGAAATGATAACTGAGCAGTATGTTGAGTTCAAACCAGAAACGTGCCTTTTAGGTATATTGTCGGAAAGTTATGACAAAGCAACTATATACTTAGTGTTACATATATTGACAGCAGCTAGAATTACATATGCTAAATATTGGAAAAATGTGAACACCCCATTGGATGATGACATAATTAGGAAAATTTGGGATTGTGCTGAAATGGACAGATTAACTTTAAAAATTAAAGATAAAGAATACTGAAATATTACAAGACATGGAATAAATTTTATGAATGGATAGAGACAAGAGGTAGAAATGAGGGGGAAGTTTATGAATGTCAATAATTGTTAGTGTGTACAACAAAGATGTATAAAACTATGGATATAATATGGAAAAATTTGTAAATAAGCTAATGTAAGTAGAAATTTAGTTGGAGTTTTCTTTTATTTTTTCTCTTTTGTTTTTGGTTGTATTACTGTAATTAATACACAGTACAGTTATAGTTATTAGCTTATATGTTAAGATTTACCATTGATTTCTCTCTGGCTCTGCTTTATTTGCATTGTTATCCTGACATGGCACTGTCTTTTCAATAAAATAAAAAATAATAATAAAATAAAATTTAAAAAATAATAAAAAATAAAAACAATTGCAGATTTACATTTAGAGGTCTCCAATGTTATTTCTTCTCTGTGATAAAGAGCTGCTTCGAATTTTAGCCTCTGAGCTCCTACCTACCGTATTTTTCAGAGTATAAGATGCACCTTTTTCCCCAAAAAAAGAGGGTGAAAATCTGGGTGTGCCTTATACCCCGCCCAGCCTCTCAAACGGAGGTTTCAGAGGCTGAAAAAAGCCTATGAAAGAAGCTTCAGAAAAAAAGCTTCCAAACAGAGCTTCAGAAAAAAGCCTCCAAACAGAGCTTCAGAAAAAAAGCCTCCAAACAGAGCTTCAGAAAAAAAACTCTGTTCTGGAGGTTTTCAGAGGCAGAAAAAAAAGTTTTTTCTGAAACTGTGTTCCAGAAGTTTCAGAGGCAGAAAAAAAAAGCAAGGCACAGAGCTCACAACCAATCAATTTGTTGCTAAAATTTACCTCTGGGAACAGCTGATTGGGGGTATTCCGGGAGGCCGATCCACCTGCCAATCAGCTATTTTCTTATTTTCCTCCCCAAAAACTAAGGTGTGTCTTATACTCTGAAAAATATGGTACTTTTCTGTTCCTAATCCTCCCACTACCATGTCTGCACACAAATACACATGCACGCACATGTCCACCCACCCACACCACCTTTCTTCCATGATTTTGCTTATCCAGCTTCTAGCTGCATCTTCTTTCCTGGATTCTTCCCCAATTCTCTTTAACAAAAGTACCAGATTGGAGTTGCTTTGTTAAAAGTGTTTATTTGCCATTTGCTACCATATGGGCCCAAAAGCAAAATTGTCAGCTAGTCAATTAAAACAAGTATGTTGAACAAAATGTTATGAACTGACATTATGGGTATATGTTTTTTTTTATGCCATTTGTTGCCATCTGTTTATCTAAACAGTTCTGTTCTCTCCAAATACATACAAATATCTGCCACATGGAAACCTCAAACAGCAGCCAACCCTTTGCACTCAGCTCTGCCTTTTGCTCTCTTTTTCTCATAGGTTTGCCTATCACAAAGGAGCAGGAAAAAAATGATTATTTGTGTTATAATGGAAATAGGGAAGGGGCTCCTTCAAAGGGTAGTGGAAGAGAATCTTCTTAAATTTCCCACTTTTGCCTCTATGATAAAGGGAATTTAACAGGATGGCTTGAAATATAATATTAATTATATAATGTTTATATTCAGAGGTGGTATTCAGCCGGTTTGGACCGGTTTGAGCGAACCGATTTGAGTGAACCGGTTTGAGCGAACTGGTTTGAGCGAAGCGGAAGTGGCAACTGCGGGTGGCCACCCTGACATAATGCCATCTTATTTAGCCACATTTTTGAGGCTGGGCGCATACGCGGAAGGCACGCGCAAGCAAAGTGCATGCGCGGAAGGCACGGTTCATGCATGGAAGATGCGCACGTGAGCAAAGTGAGCGTACGCACACATGGCGAACTGGTGGTAAGAATATTGGAAACCCACCACTGCTTATATTGTATATTGGATAAAAAGAACCCATTGGTCTGTATAAATTCATAAATTCATCCTATTTAGCATTATCTTGAAAGCTGTAAAAGTGCATTATCTGTCTATATTAAAAATGAATAATTATGGAAAACATTTACATTAGTATATCGCATTCCCGGTGACTGCCTAGACAAGTCCCTAAGATTTCTTGGTAAGATTTCAGAACTGGTTTGCTATTGTCTGCTTCCTGGGGTTGAGATGGTATGGCTGGCCCAAGGCTATCCATCTAACTTTGTCTCTAAGGCAGGACAAGAACTAGATGCCTTAATATTACACCAACCCAGTATACAGTAGCATAAGATCCGAGCACAAGATGGCATTAGAGTCTCATCATTGTATTTTCATTGTACTTACACCTGCTATGAAGACTACTGAAAGCCATTTTTGTATCTTTTTTCTTTTCTATTTTTTTTCCTGTCTTGCATTTTTTGTTTTCTTTGTTTTCCCCTTAACTTTATATTAGTTTGTATTAGTTTTTTATCTTCTTTCAAAATATTTTTAATAAAATTATATATAAAAATATATTCTTATCATCATAACTTATTTGACATGTGTTTTCCTGTTTACATTTTTCTGCTTCGTTTTTGCACAAGTGTTACAAAAAAATAAAGCTATCAAAAACATAATACTTAGCATGAGATAAACCCTTGGTAAACTATTCATAGCTTTTGTAATTGCTACTACAATTTCAGTCATGCCTCTTAGAGGTACTTCCCTAGCATGAGGTGAGGTACCTCAAAGTTCTGCCTTGGGCCGAGTGCTCTTTCAACATCTTCATAAATGATCTAACGCAGGGGTCTGCAAACTTAAACACTCAAAGAGCCATTTGGACCCATTTCCCACAGAAAAAAAAAACACCGGGAGCCACAAAACCCTTCCTGACTATTTCTTGAACAGCCACAAAACTAGCATATGTAGTTGAATTAAATATTCTATTTTCTTCTGAAACTTTTCTTTTCTTGGATTTATTGATGGTTGGGCCTACCAGGGGTTTAAAAGCTCAATAAATCGTGTGCTGGTATGTGTCACACATTGGTGGTTGTGATGCATATTTTGAGTGACAGGGAGCTGCAGCAGAGGTGTGAAAGAGCCACACGCGGCTCCAGAGCCACAGGTTGCTGATCCCTGATCTAACAAAACTGAACAGCTAATTGAGCTAGATATGTCTAGGCCCATAATGATGAACCTATGGCTTGCGTGCCGGAAGTGGCACGCAGAGCCACCTCTGGGCACGCCAGCTGTCGCCTCTTGCTCTTCTGGGTTATGGTGCACACATGTGTGCTGGCCAGCTGGTCTTTGCACATGCATGCATGCCAGAAACCGAAAAACCAGGTGATCGGTGGGCATGCGCAAGCCGGAAACTGGAAGGTCAGCTTCCTGGCATGCACATGCATGCTGGGGAACTGCTCTTCCAGTTTCCAGTGCTCTCACGCTCCTGCACCACAGAGCTGCTCTTCGGGTTTCCAGGACTCCCCCATGTGCGCGCACTCCCGTTTTGGCAGTCAGTGCTGAAAAGGTTCTCCAACACTGGTCTACCCTATCGAAGAGAAGGATTAGAGGTGACATAACAGCTGTCTTCCAATATTTGAGGGGCAGTCATAGAGACAAGGGAGTTGACTTATTCTCCAAAGTACCTGAGGGCAGGACAAGAAGCAATGGGTAGAAGCTTGTTAAAGAGAGAATATACCTCCTGACAGTGAGAGCAAGTAATCAAAGGAACAGTTTTCCTCCTGGAGTGGTGGATCCTCATCACTGGAGGTGTTTGCATTTGGTTTAAAAAAATAAATTTGGCTTCAAAAAAACATTTTAGTTCCTGGGCTGCATTTTTCCTGACCACGGAGTAAAGCGTTTTCTTCCTCTGGCACCAAAAAGGCTCGATTTTTAAAAAGTAGAAGCAACACCATTTTTAGACATGGAATTTAATCCTGAAACTCATACTGGTGTCGTTTTTGCATTTGGTTTAAAAAAAACAAATTTGGCTTCAGAAAACATTTTTGGTTCCTGGGCAGCATTTTTCCTTAGAGCGGAGTCATGCGTTTTCTTCCCCAGACACCAAAAAGGCTCGATTTTTAAAAAGTGGAAGCAACACCATTTTTAGACATGGAATTTCATCCTGAAACTCATCCTGGTGTCTGTTTTTGCATGTTGTTTAAAAAAACAAATTTGGCTTCAAAAAACATTTTGGTTGCTGGGCAGCATTTTTCCTGACCGCGGAGTCACGCGTTTTCTTCCCTGGCACCAAAAAAGCTCGATTTTTAAAAAGTGGAAGCAACACCATTTTTAGACATGGAATTTCATCCCAAAACTCATCCAAGTGTCCGTTTTTGCATTTGGTTTCAAAAAGAAAAAAATGGCTTCAAAAAACATTTTGGTTGCTGGGCAGCATTTTTCCTGACCGCGGAGTCACGCGTTTTCTTCGTCAGGCACCAAAAAGGCTTGATTTTTAAAAAGTGGAAGCAACACCATTTTTAGACATGGAATTTCATCCCGAAACTCATCCTGCTGTCCGTTTTTACATTTGGTTTAAAAAAACAAATTTGGCTTCAAGAAACATTTTGGTTGCTGGGCAGCATTTTCCTGACCGCGGAGTCACGCGTTTTCTTCCGCAGGCACCAAAAAGCTTGATTTTTAAAAAGTGGAAGCAACACCATTTTTAGACATGGAATTTCATCCCAAAACTCATCCTGGTGTCTGTTTTTGCATTTGGTTTCAAAAAAATATTTGGCTTCCAAAAACATTTTGGTTGCTGGGCAGCATTTTTCCTGACTGCGGAGTCACGCGTTTTCTTCCGCAGGCACCAAAAAGGCTTGATTTTTAAAAAGTGGAAGCAACACCATTTTTAGTCATGGAATTTCATCCCGACACTCATCCTGGTGTCCGTTTTTGCATTTGGTTTCAAAAAGAAAAAAATGGCTTCAAAAAACATTTTGGTTGCTGGGCAGCATTTTTCCTGACCGCGGAGTCACGCGTTTTCTTCCGCAGGAACCAAGAAGGCTTGATTTTTAAAAAGTGGAAGCAACACCATTTTTAGACATGGAATTTCATCCCGAAACTCATCCTAGTGTCCGTTTTTGCATTTGGTTTCAAAAAAATATTTGGCTTCAAAAAACATTTTGGTTGCTGGGCAGCATTTTTCCTGACCGCGGAGTCACGCGTTTTCTTCTGCAGGCACCAAAAAGGCTTGATTTTTAAATAGTGGAAGCAACACCATTTTTAGTCATGGAATTTCATCCCGACACTCATCCTGGTGTCCGTTTTTGAATTTGGTTTCAAAAAAAAAATATCTGCCTTCAAAAAACATTTTGGTTGCTGGGCAGCATTTTTCCTGACCGCGGAGTCACGCGTTTTCTTCCTCAGGCACCAAAAAGGCTTGATTTTTAAAAAGTGGAAGCAACACCATTTTTAGACATGGAATTTCATCCCGAAACTCATCCTAGTGTCCGTTTTTGCATTTGGTTTCAAAAAGAAAAAAATGGCTTCAAAAAACATTTTGGTTGCTGGGCAGCATTTTTCCTGACCGCGGAGTCACGCGTTTTCTTCCGCAGGCATCAAGAAGGATTGATTTTTAAAAAGTGGAAGCAACACCATTTTTAGACATGGAATTTCATCCCGAAACTCATCCTAGTGTCCGTTTTTGCATTTGGTTTCAAAAAAATATTTGGCTTCAAAAAACATTTTGGTTGCTGGGCAGCATTTTTCCTGACCGCGGAGTCACGCGTTTTCTTCTGCAGGCACCAAAAAGGCTTGATTTTTAAATAGTGGAAGCAACACCATTTTTAGTCATGGAATTTCATCCCGACACTCATCCTGGTGTCCGTTTTTGAATTTGGTTTCAAAAAAAAAATATCTGCCTTCAAAAAACATTTTGGTTGCTGGGCAGCATTTTTCCTGACCGCGGAGTCACGCGTTTTCTTCCTCAGGCACCAAAAAGGCTTGATTTTTAAAAAGTGGAAGCAACACCATTTTTAGACATGGAATTTCATCCCGAAACTCATCCTAGTGTCCGTTTTTGCATTTGGTTTCAAAAAGAAAAAAATGGCTTCAAAAAACATTTTGGTTGCTGGGCAGCATTTTTCCTGACCGCGGAGTCACGCGTTTTCTTCCGCAGGCATCAAGAAGGATTGATTTTTAAAAAGTGGAAGCAACACCATTTTTAGACATGGAATTTCATCCCGAAACTCATCCTAGTGTCCGTTTTTGCATTTGGTTTCAAAAAAATATTTGGCTTCAAAAAACATTTTGGTTGCTGGGCAGCATTTTTCCTGACCGCGGAGTCACGCGTTTTCTTCTGCAGGCACCAAAAAGGCTTGATTTTTAAAAAGTGGAAGCAACACCATTTTTAGTCATGGAATTTCATCCCGACACTCATCCTGGTGTCCGTTTTTGAATTTGGTTTCAAAAAAAAAATATCTGCCTTCAAAAAACATTTTGGTTGCTGGGCAGCATTTTTCCTGACCGCGGAGTCACGCGTTTTCTTCCTCAGGCACCAAAAAGGCTTGATTTTTAAAAAGTGGAAGCAACACCATTTTTAGACATGGAATTTCATCCCGAAACTCATCCTAGTGTCCGTTTTTGCATTTGGTTTCCAAAAGAAAAAAAATGGCTTCAAAAAACATTTTGGTTGCTGGGCAGCATTTTTCCTGACCGTGGAGTCACGCGTTTTCTTCGTCAGGCACCAAGAAGGATTGATTTTTAAAAAGTGGAAGCAACACCATTTTTAGACATGGAATTTCATCCCGAAACTCATCCTAGTGTCCGTTTTTGCATTTGGTTTCAAAAAAATATTTGGCTTCAAAAAACATTTTGGTTGCTGGGCAGCATTTTTCCTGACCGCGGAGTCACGCGTTTTCTTCTGCAGGCACCAAAAAGCTTGATTTTTAAAAAGTGGAAGCAACACCATTTTTAGATATGGAATTTCATCCCGAAACTCATCCTGGTGTCTGTTTTTGCATTTGGTTTCAAAAAAATATTTGGCTTCCAAAAACATTTTGGTTGCTGGGCAGCATTTTTCCTTACCGCGGAGTCACGCGTTTTCTTCCGCAGGCACCAAAAAGCTTGATTTTTAAAAAGTGGAAGCAACACCATTTTTAGACATGGAATTTCATCCCGAAACTCATCCTGGTGTCCGTTTTTGCATTTGGTTTCAAAAATATATTTGGCTTCAAAAAACATTTTGGTTTCTGGGCAGCATTTTTCCTGACCGCGGAGTCACGCGTTTTCTTCCGCAGGCACCAAAAAGGCTTGATTTTTAAAAAGTGGAAGCAACACCATTTTTAGACATGGAATTTCATCCCGAAACTCATCCTGGTGTCCGTTTTTGCATTTCGTTTCAAAAAAATATTTGGCTTCCAAAAACATTTTGGTTGCTGGGCAGCATTTTTCCTGACCACGGAGTCACGCGTTTTCTTCCGTAGGCACCAAAAAGCCTTGATTTTTAAAAAGTGGAAGCAACACCAATTTTAGACATGGAATTTCATCCCGAAACTCATCCTGGTGTCCGTTTTTGCATTTGGTTTCAAAAAAAAAAATTTGGCTTCAAGAAACATTTTGGTTGCTGGGCAGCATTTTTCCTGACCGCGGAGTCACGCTTTTTCTTCCGCAGGCACCAAAAAGCTTGATTTTTAAAAAGTGGAAGCAACACCATTTTTAGACATGGAATTTCATCCCAAAACTCATCCTGGTGTCTGTTTTTGCATTTGGTTTCAAAAAAATATTTGGCTTCCAAAAACATTTTGGTTGCTGGGCAGCATTTTTCCTGACTGCGGAGTCACGCGTTTTCTTCCGCAGGCACCAAAAAGGCTTGATTTTTAAAAACTGGAAGCAACACCATTTTTAGTCATGGAATTTCATCCCGACACTCATCCTGGTGTCCGTTTTTGCATTTGGTTTCAAAAAAAAATATCTGCCTTCAAAAAACATTTTGGTTGCTGGGCAGCATTTTTCCTGACCGCGGAATCACGCGTTTTCTTCCCCAGGCACCAAAAAGGCTTGATTTTTAAAAAGTGGAAGCAACACCATTTTTAGACATGGAATTTCATCCCGAAACTCATCCTAGTGTCGGTTTTTGCATTTGGTTTGAAAAAACTATTTGGCTTCAAAAAACATTTGGTTGCTGGGCAGCATTTTTCCTGACCGCGGAGTCACGCGTTTTCTTCCGCAGGCACCAAAAAGCTTGATTTTTAAAAAGTGGAAGCAACACCATTTTTAGACATGGAATTTCATCCCGAAACTCATCCTGGTGTCCGTTTTTGCATTTGGTTTCAAAAATATATTTGGCTTCAAAAAACATTTTGGTTGCTGGGCAGCATTTTTCCTGACCGCGGAGTCACGCGTTTTCTTCCGCAGGCACCAAAAAGGCTTGATTTTTAAAAAGTGGAAGCAACACCATTTTTAGACATGGAATTTCATCCCGAAACTCATCCTGGTGTCCGTTTTTGCATTTCGTTTCAAAAAAATATTTGGCTTCCAAAAACATTTTGGTTGCTGGGCAGCATTTTTCCTGACCACGGAGTCACGCGTTTTCTTCCCCAGGCACCAAAAAGATTGATTTTTTAAAAGTGGAAGCAACACCATTTTTAGACATGGAATTTCATCCCGAAACTCATCCTAGTGTCCGTTTTTGCATTTGGTTTCAAAAAGAAAAAAAATGGCTTCAAAAAACATTTTGGTTGCTGGGCAGCATTTTTCCTGATGGCGGAGTAACGCGTTTTCTTCGTCAGTCACCAAAAAGGCTTGATTTTTAAAAAGTGGAAGCAACACCATTTTTAGACATGGAATTTCATCCCGAAACTCATCCTGGTGTCGGTTTTTGCATTTGGTTTGAAAAAAATATTTGGCTTCAAAAAACATTTTGGTTGCTGGGCAGCATTTTTCCTGACCGCGGAGTCACGCGTTTTCTTCCGCAGGCACCAAAAAGCCTTGATTTTTTAAAAGTGGAAGCAACACCATTTTTAGACATGGAATTTCATCCCAAAACTCATCCTGGTGTCTGTTTTTGCATTTGGTTTCAAAAAAATATTTGGCTTCCAAAAACATTTTGGTTGCTGGGCAGCATTTTTCCTGACTGCGGAGTCACGCGTTTTCTTCCGCAGGCACCAAAAAGGCTTGATTTTTAAAAAGTGGAAGCAACACCATTTTTAGTCATGGAATTTCATCCCGACACTCATCCTGGTGTCCGTTTTTGCATTTGGTTTCAAAAAGAAAAAAATGGCTTCAAAAAACATTTTGGTTGCTGGGCAGCATTTTTCCTGACCGCGGAGTCACGCGTTTTCTTCCGCAGGAACCAAGAAGGCTTGATTTTTAAAAAGTGGAAGCAACACCATTTTTAGACATGGAATTTCATCCCGAAACTCATCCTAGTGTCCGTTTTTGCATTTGGTTTCAAAAAGAAAAAAATGGCTTCAAAAAACATTTTGGTTGCTGGGCAGCATTTTTCCTGACCGCGGAGTCACGCGTTTTCTTCCGCAGGCACCAAGAAGGATTGATTTTTAAAAAGTGGAAGCAACACCATTTTTAGACATGGAATTTCATCCCGAAACTCATCCTAGTGTCCGTTTTTGCATTTGGTTTCAAAAAAATATTTGGCTTCAAAAAACATTTTGGTTGCTGGGCAGCATTTTTCCTGACCGCGGAGTCACGCGTTTTCTTCTGCAGGCACCAAAAAGGCTTGATTTTTAAATAGTGGAAGCAACACCATTTTTAGACATGGAATTTCATCCCGAAACTCATCCTGGTGTCCGTTTTTGCATTTGGTTTCAAAAAAAAATATCTGCCTTCAAAAAACATTTTGGTTGCTGGGCAGCATTTTTCCTGACCGCGGAGTCACGCGTTTTCTTCCGCAGGCACCAAAAAGGCTTGATTTTTAAAAAGTGGAAGCAACACCATTTTTAGACATGGAATTTCATCCCGAAACTCATCCTAGTGTCCGTTTTTGCATTTGGTTTCAAAAGAAAAAAATGGCTTCAAAAAACATTTTGGTTGCTGGGCAGCATTTTTCCTGACCGCGGAGTCACGCGTTTTCTTCGTCAGGCACCAAGAAGGATTGATTTTTAAAAAGTGGAAGCAACACCATTTTTAGACATGGAATTTCATCCCGAAACTCATCCTAGTGTCCGTTTTTGCATTTGGTTTCAAAAAAATATTTGGCTTCAAAAAACATTTTGGTTGCTGGGCAGCATTTTTCCTGACCGCGGAGTCACGCGTTTTCTTCTGCAGGCACCAAAAAGCTTGATTTTTAAAAAGTGGAAGCAACACCATTTTTAGACATGGAATTTCATCCCGAAACTCATCCTGGTGTCCGTTTTTGCATTTGGTTTCAAAAAAATATTTGGCTTCAAAAACATTTTGGTTGCTGGGCAGCATTTTTCCTGACCGCGGAGTCACGCGTTTTCTTCCGCAGGCACCAAAAAGCTTGATTTTTAAAAAGTGGAAGCAACACCATTTTTAGACATGGAATTTCATCCCGAAACTCATCCTGGTGTCCGTTTTTGCATTTGGTTTCAAAAAATATATTTGGCTTCAAAAAACATTTTGGTTGCTGGGCAGCATTTTTCCTGACCGCGGAGTCACGCGTTTTCTTCTGCAGGCACCAAAAAGCTTGATTTTTAAAAAGTGGAAGCAACACCATTTTTAGACATGGAATTTCATCCCGAAACTCATCCTGGTGTCCGTTTTTGCATTTGGTTTCAAAAAAATATTTGGCTTCCAAAAACATTTTGGTTGCTGGGCAGCATTTTTCCTGACC
Organism: Pantherophis guttatus; assembly: GCF_029531705.1. Next base: position 1,946,964 of record NW_026844069.1, read on the forward strand.
GCGGAGTCACGCGTTTTCTTCCGCAGGCACCAAAAAGCTTGATTTTTAAAAAGTGGAAGCAACACCATTTTTAGACATGGAATTTCATCCCGAAACTCATCCTGGTGTCCGTTTTTGCATTTGGTTTCAAAAATATATTTGGCTTCAAAAAACATTTTGGTTTCTGGGCAGCATTTTTCCTGACCGCGGAGTCACGCGTTTTCTTCCGCAGGCACCAAAAGGCTTGATTTTTAAAAAGTGGAAGCAACACCATTTTTAGACATGGAATTTCATCCCGAAACTCATCCTGGTGTCCGTTTTTGCATTTCGTTTCAAAAAAATATTTGGCTTCCAAAAACATTTTGGTTGCTGGGCAGCATTTTTCCTGACCACGGAGTCACGCGTTTTCTTCCGCAGGCACCAAAAAGCCTTGATTTTTAAAAAGTGGAAGCAACACCAATTTTAGACATGGAATTTCATCCCGAAACTCATCCTGGTGTCCGTTTTTGCATTTGGTTTCAAAAAAAAAAATTTGGCTTCAAGAAACATTTTGGTTGCTGGGCAGCATTTTTCCTGACCACGGAGTCACGCGTTTTCTTCCGCAGGCACCAAAAAGCTTGATTTTTAAAAAGTGGAAGCAACACCATTTTTAGACATGGAATTTCATCCCGAAACTCATCCTGGTGTCTGTTTTTGCATTTGGTTTCAAAAAAATATTTGGCTTCCAAAAACATTTTGGTTGCTGGGCAGCATTTTTCCTGACTGCGGAGTCACGCGTTTTCTTCCGCAGGCACCAAAAAGGCTTGATTTTTAAAAACTGGAAGCAACACCATTTTTAGTCATGGAATTTCATCCCGACACTCATCCTGGTGTCCGTTTTTGCATTTGGTTTCAAAAAAAAATATCTGCCTTCAAAAAACATTTTGGTTGCTGGGCAGCATTTTTCCTGACCGCGGAATCACGCGTTTTCTTCCCCAGGCACCAAAAAGGCTTGATTTTTAAAAAGTGGAAGCAACACCATTTTTAGACATGGAATTTCATCCCGAAACTCATCCTAGTGTCGGTTTTTGCATTTGGTTTGAAAAAACTATTTGGCTTCAAAAAACATTTTGGTTGCTGAGCAGCATTTTTCCTGACCGCGGAGTCACGCGTTTTCTTCCGCAGGCACCAAAAAGCTTGATTTTTAAAAAGTGGAAGCAACACCATTTTTAGACATGGAATTTCATCCCGAAACTCATCCTGGTGTCCGTTTTTGCATTTGGTTTCAAAAATATATTTGGCTTCAAAAAACATTTTGGTTGCTGGGCAGCATTTTTCCTGACGGCGGAGTCACGCGTTTTCTTCGTCAGGCACCAAGAAGGCTTGATTTTTAAAAAGTGGAAGCAACACCATTTTTAGACATGGAATTTCATCCCGAAACTCATCCTGGTGTCCGTTTTTGCATTTGGTTTGAAAAAAATATTTGGCTTCAAAAAACATTTTGGTTGCTGGGCAGCATTTTTCCTGACCGCGGAGTCACGCGTTTTCTTCCGCAGGCACCAAAAAGCCTTGATTTTTTAAAAGTGGAAGCAACACCATTTTTAGACATGGAATTTCATCCCGAAACTCATCCTAGTGTCCGTTTTTGCATTTGGTTTCAAAAAGAAAAAAAATGGCTTCAAAAAACATTTTGGTTGCTGGGCAGCATTTTTCCTTACTGCGGAGTCACGCGTTTTCTTCCGCAGGCACCAAAAAGGCTTGATTTTTAAAAACTGGAAGCAACACCATTTTTAGTCATGGAATTTCATCCCGACACTCATCCTGGTGTCCGTTTTTGCATTTGGTTTCAAAAAAATATATCTGCCTTCAAAAAACATTTTGGTTGCTGGGCAGCATTTTTCCTGACCGCGGAATCACGCGTTTTCTTCCGCAGGCACCAAAAAGGCTTGATTTTTAAAAAGTGGAAGCAACACCATTTTTAGACATGGAATTTCATCCCGAAACTCATCCTGGTGTCCGTTTTTGCATTTGGTTTAAAAAAACAAATTTGGCTTCAAGAAACATTTTGGATGCTGGGCAGCATTTTTCCTGACCGCGGAGTCACGCGTTTTCTTCCGCAGGCAACAAAAAGATTGATTTTTTAAAAGTGGAAGCAACACCATTTTTAGACATGGAATTTCATCCCGAAACTCATCCTGGTGTCCGTTTTTGCATTTGGTTTCAAAAAAAAAATTTGGCTTCAAGAAACATTTTGGTTGCTGGGCAGCATTTTTCCTGACTGCGGAGTCACGCGTTTTCTTCCGCAGGCACCAAAAAGGCTTGATTTTTAAAAAGTGGAAGCAACACCATTTTTAGTCATGGAATTTCATCCCGACACTCATCCTGGTGTCCGTTTTTGCATTTGGTTTCAAAAAAAAATATCTGCCTTCAAAAAACATTTTGGTTGCTGGGCAGCATTTTTCCTGACCGCGGAGTCACGCGTTTTCTTCCCAGGCACCAAAAAGGCTTGATTTTTAAAAAGTGGAAGCAACACCATTTTTAGACATGGAATTTCATCCAAAACTCATCCTAGTGTCCGTTTTTGCATTTGGTTTCAAAAAGAAAAAAATGGCTTCAAGAAACATTTTGGTTGCTGGGCAGCATTTTTCCTGACCGCGGAGTCACGCGTTTTCTTCCGCAGGCACCAAAAAGATTGATTTTTTAAAAGTGGAAGCAACACCATTTTTAGACATGGAATTTCATCCCGAAACTCATCCTAGTGTCCGTTTTTGCATTTGGTTTCAAAAAGAAAAAAAATGGCTTCAAAAAACATTTTGGTTGCTGGGCAGCATTTTTCCTGACCGCGGAGTCACGCGTTTTCTTCGCAGGCACCAAAAAGCCTTGATTTTTTAAAAGTGGAAGCAACACCATTTTTAGACATGGAATTTCATCCCGAAACTCATCCTAGTGTCCGTTTTTGCATTTGGTTTCAAAAAGAAAAAAATGGCTTCAAAAAACATTTTGGTTGCTGGGCAGCATTTTTCCTGACTGCGGAGTCACGCGTTTTCTTCCGCAGGCACCAAAAAGGCTTGATTTTTAAAAAGTGGAAGCAACACCATTTTTAGTCATGGAATTTCATCCCGACACTCATCCTGGTGTCCGTTTTTGCATTTGGTTTCAAAAAAAATATATCTGCCTTCAAAAAACATTTTGGTTGCTGGGCAGCATTTTTCCTGACCGCGGAATCACGCGTTTTCTTCCGCAGGCACCAAAAAGCTTGATTTTTAAAAAGTGGAAGCAACACCATTTTTAGACATGGAATTTCATCCCGAAACTCATCCTGGTGTCGGTTTTTGCGTTTGGTTTGAAAAAAATATTTGGCTTCAAAAAACATTTTGGTTGCTGGGCAGCATTTTTCCTGACCGCGGAGTCACGCGTTTTCTTCCGCAGGCACCAAAAAGCCTTGATTTTTTAAAAGTGGAAGCAACACCATTTTTAGACATGGAATTTCATCCCGAAACTCATCCTAGTGTCCGTTTTTGCATTTGGTTTCAAAAAGAAAAAAATGCCTTCAAAAAACATTTTGGTTGCTGGGCAGCATTTTTCCTGACCGCGGAGTCACGCGTTTTCTTCCGCAGGCACCAAAAAGATTGATTTTTTAAAAGTGGAAGCAACACCATTTTTAGACATGGAATTTCATCCCGAAACTCATCCTAGTGTCCGTTTTTGCATTTGGTTTCAAAAAGAAAAAAATGGCTTCAAGAAACATTTTGGTTGCTGGGCAGCATTTTTCCTGACCGCGGAGTCACGCGTTTTCTTCCGCAGGCACCAAAAAGATTGATTTTTTAAAAGTGGAAGCAACACCATTTTTAGACATGGAATTTCATCCCGAAACTCATCCTAGTGTCCGTTTTTGCATTTGGTTTCCAAAGAAAAAAAATGGCTTCAAAAAACATTTTGGTTGCTGGGCAGCATTTTTCCTGACCGCGGAGTCACGCGTTTTCTTCATCAGGCCCAAAAAGGATTGATTTTTAAAAAGTGGAAGCAACACCATTTTTAGACATGGAATTTCATCCCGAAACTCATCCTAGTGTCCGTTTTTGCATTTGGTTTCAAAAAAAATATTTGGCTTCAAAAAACATTTTGGTTGCTGGGCAGCATTTTTCCTGACCGCGGAGTCACGCGTTTTCTTCCGCAGGCACCAAAAAGGCTTGATTTTTAAAAAGTGGAAGCAACACCATTTTTAGACATGGAATTTCATCCCGAAACTCATCCTGGTGTCCGTTTTTGCATTTGGTTTCAAAAAGAAAAAAATGGCTTCAAGAAACATTTTGGTTGCTGGGCAGCATTTTTCCTGACCGCGGAGTCACGCGTTTTCTTCCGCAGGCACCAAAAAGTGTTGATTTTTAAAAAGTGGAAGCAACACCATTTTTAGACATGGAATTTCATCCCGAAACTCATCCTGGTGTCCGTTTTTGCATTTGGTTTCAAAAAATATATTTGGCTTCAAAAAACATTTTGGTTGCTGGGCAGCATTTTTCCTGACTGCGGAGTCACGCGTTTTCTTCCGCAGGCACCAAAAAGGCTTGATTTTTAAAAAGTGGAAGCAACACCATTTTTAGACATGGAATTTCATCCCGAAACTCATCCTAGTGTCCGTTTTTGCATTTGGTTTCAAAAGAAAAAAATGGCTTCAAAAAACATTTTGGTTGCTGGGCAGCATTTTTCCTGACTGCGGAGTCACGCGTTTTCTTCCGCAGGCACCAAAAAGGCTTGATTTTTAAAAAGTGGAAGCAACACCATTTTTAGACATGGAATTTCATCCCGAAACTCATCCTGGTGTCCGTTTTTGCATTTGGTTTCAAAAAAAATATATTGGCTTCAAAAAACATTTTGGTTGCTGGGCAGCATTTTTCCTGACCGCGGAATCACGCGTTTTCTTCCGCAGGCACCAAAAAGATTGATTTTTTAAAAGTGGAAGCAACACCATTTTTAGACATGGAATTTCATCCCGAAACTCATCCTGGTGTCCGTTTTTGCATTTAGTTTCAAAAAAATATTTGGCTTCAAAAACATTTTGGTTGCTGGCAGCATTTTTCCTGACCGCGGAGTCACGCGTTTTCTTCCGTAGGCACCAAAAAGCTTGATTTTTAAAAAGTGGAAGCAACACCATTTTAGACATGGAATTTCATCCCGAAACTCATCCTGGTGTCCGTTTTTGCATTTGGTTTCAAAAAAAAAATTTGGCTTCAAGAAACATTTTGGTTGCTGGGCAGCATTTTTCCTGACCGCGGAGTCACGCGTTTTCTTCCGCAGGCACCAAAAAGCTTGATTTTTAAAAAGTGGAAGCAACACCATTTTTAGACATGGAATTTCATCCCAAAACTCATCCTGGTGTCCGTTTTTGCATTTGGTTTCAAAAAAATATTTGGCTTCAAAAACATTTTGGTTGCTGGGCAGCATTTTTCCTGACTGCGGAGTCACGCGTTTTCTTCCGCAGGCACCAAAAAGGCTTGATTTTTAAAAAGTGGAAGCAACACCATTTTTAGACATGGAATTTCATCCCGAAACTCATCCTGGTGTCCGTTTTTGCATTTGGTTTCAAAAAAAAATATTGGGTTCAAAAACATTTTGGTTGCTGGGCAGCATTTTTCCTGACCGCGGAGTCACGCGTTTTCTTCCGCAGGCACCAAAAAGGCTTGATTTTTAAAAAGTGGAAGCAACACCATTTTTAGACATGGAATTTCATCCCGAAACTCATCCTGGTGTCCGTTTTTGCATTTGGTTTCAAAAAAAAAAAATGGCCTTCAAGAAACATTTTGGTTGCTGGGCAGCATTTTTCCTGACCGCGGAGTCACGCGTTTTCTTCCGCAGGCACCAAAAAGCTTGATTTTTAAAAGTGGAAGCAACACCATTTTTAGACATGGAATTTCATCCCGAAACTCATCCTGGTGTCCGTTTTTGCATTTGGTTTCAAAAAAAAAAATGGCTTCAAAAAAACATTTTGGTTGCTGGGCAGCATTTTTCCTGACCGCGGGAGTCACGCGTTTTCTTCGTCAGGCACCAAAAAGGATGATTTTTAAAAAGTGGAAGCAACACCATTTTTAGACATGGAATTTCATCCTGAAACTCATCCTGGTGTCCGTTTTTGCATTTGGTTTCAAAAAAAATATTTGGCTTCAAAAAACATTTTGGTTGCTGGGCAGCATTTTTCCTGACCGCGGAGTCACGCGTTTTCTTCCGCAGGCACCAAAAAGCTTGATTTTTAAAAAGTGGAAGCAACACCATTTTTAGACATGGAATTTCATCCCGAAACTCATCCTAGTGTCGTTTTTTTGCATTTGGTTTCAAAAAAAAATATTTGGCTTCAAAAACATTTTGGTTGCTGGGCAGCATTTTTCCTGACGCGGAGTCACGCGTTTTCTTCCGCAGGCACCAAAAGGCTTGATTTTTAAAAAGTGGAAGCAACACCATTTTTAGACATGGAATTTCATCCCGAAACTCATCCTAGTGTCCGTTTTTGTATTTGGTTTCAAAAAAAAAATTTGGCTTCAAAAAACATTTTGGTTGCTGGGCAGCATTTTTCCTGACCGCGGAGTCACGCGTTTTCTTCCGCAGGCACCAAAAAGGCTTGATTTTTAAAAAGTGAAAGCAACACCATTTTTAGACATGGAATTTCATCCGAAACTCATCCTAGTGTCCGTTTTTGCATTTGTTTCAAAAAAATATTTGGCTTCCAAAAACATTTTGGTTGCTGGGCAACATTTTTCCTGACCACGGAGTCACGCGTTTTCTTCCGCAGGCACCAAAAAGCCTTGATTTTTAAAAGTGGAAGCAACACCATTTTTAGACATGGAATTTCATCCCGAAACTCATCCTGGTGTCGTTTTTGCATTTGGTTTCAAAAAAAAAATTTGGCTTCAAGAAACATTTTGGTTGCTGGGCAGCATTTTTCTGACCGCGGAGTCACGCGTTTTCTTCCGCAGGCACCAAAAAGCTTGATTTTTAAAAAGTGGAAGCAACCCATTTTTAGACATGGAATTTCATCCCGAAACTCATCCTGGTGTCTGTTTTTGCTTTGGTTTCAAAAAAAAATTGGCTTCAAAAAACATTTTGGTTGCTGGGCAGCATTTTTCCTGACTGCGGAGTCACGCGTTTTCTTCGCAGGCACAAAAAGGCTTGATTTTAAAAAAGTGGAAGCAACACCATTTTTAGTCATGGAATTTCATCCCGACACTCATCCTGGTGTCCGTTTTTGCATTTGGTTTCAAAAAAAATATCTGCTTCAAAAAACATTTTGGTTGCTGGGCAGCATTTTTCCTGACGCGGAAGTCACGCGTTTTCTTCCCCAGGCACCAAAAAGGTTGATTTTTAAAAAGTGGAGCAACACCATTTTTAGACATGGAATTTCATCCCGAAACTCATCCTGGTGTCGGTTTTGCATTTGGTTGAAAAAAATAATTGGCTTCAAAAAACATTTTGGTTGCTGGGCAGCATTTTTCCTGACGGCGGAGTCACGCGTTTTCTTCCGCAGGCACCAAAAAGCTTGATTTTTAAAAAGTGGAAGCCACCACATTTTTAGACATGGAATTTCATCCCGAAACTCATCCTGGTGTCCGTTTTTGCATTTGGTTTCAAAAAAATATTTGGCTTCAAAAAACATTTTGGTTGCTGGGCAGCATTTTTCCTGACCGCGGAGTCACGCGTTTTCTTCCGCAGGCACCAAAAAGCTTGATTTTTAAAAGTGGAAGCAACACCATTTTTAGACATGGAATTTCATCCCGAAACTCATCCTGGTGTCGTTTTTGCATTTGGTTTCAAAAAAAAAAATTGGCTTCAAAAATTTTTGGTTGCTGGGCAGCATTTTTCCTGACCGCGGAGTCACGCGTTTTCTTCCGCAGGCACCAAAAAGCTTGATTTTTAAAAAGTGGAAGCAACACCATTTTTTAGACATGGAATTTCATCCCGAACTCATCCTGGTGTCCGTTTTTGCATTTGGTTTCAAAAAAAAATTTGGCTTCAAAAAACATTTTGGTTGCTGGGCAGCATTTTTCCTGACCGCGGAGTCACGCGTTTTCTTCCGCAGGCACCAAAAAGGCTTGATTTTTTAAAAAGTGGAAGCAACACCATTTTTAGACATGGAATTTCATCCCGAAACTCATCCTGGTGTGTTTTTGCATTGGTTTCAAAAAAATATTTGGCTTCCAAAAACATTTTGGTTGCTGGGCAGCATTTTTCCTGACCGCGGAGTCACGCGTTTTCTTCCGTAGGCACCAAAAAGGCTTGATTTTTAAAAAGTGGAAGCAACCCATTTTTAGACATGGAATTTCATCCGAAACTCATCCTGGTGTCCGTTTTTGCATTTGGTTTCAAAAAAAAAAAATTTGGCTTCAAAAAACATTTTGGTTGCTGGGCAGCATTTTTCCTGACCGCGGAGTCACGCGTTTTCTTCCGCAGGCACCAAAAAGGCTTGATTTTTAAAAGTGGAAGCAACACCATTTTTAGACATGGAATTTCATCCCAAAACTCATCCTGGTGTCCGTTTTTGCATTTGGTTTCAAAAAAAATATTGGCTTCAAAAAACATTTTGGTTGCTGGGCAGCATTTTTCTGACCGCGGAGTCACGCGTTTTCTTCCCAGGCACCAAAAGGCTTGATTTTTAAAAAGTGGAAGCAACCACCATTTTTAGACATGGAATTTCATCCCGAAACTCATCCTGGTGTCGGTTTTTGCATTTGGTTTGAAAAAAATATTTGGCTTCAAAAAACATTTTGGTTGCTGGGCAGCATTTTTCCTGACCGCGGAAGTCACGCGTTTTCTTCCGCAGGCACCAAAAAGGCTTGATTTTTTAAAAGTGGAAGCAACACCATTTTTAGACATGGAATTTCATCCCGAAACTCATCCTAGTGTTCCGTTTTTGCATTTGGTTTCAAAAAAAAATTTGGCTTCAAAAAACATTTTGGTTGCTGGGCAGCATTTTTCCTGACCGCGGAGTCACGCGTTTTCTTCCGCAGGCACCAAAAAGCTTGATTTTTAAAAGTGGACAGCAACACCATTTTTAGACATGGAATTTCATCCCGAAACTCATCCTAGTGTCCGTTTTTGCATTTGGTTTCAAAAAAAAATTGGCTTTCAAAAACATTTTGGTTGCTGGGCAGCATTTTTCCTGACGCGGAGTCACGCGTTTTCTTCGCAGGCACCAAAAAGCTTGATTTTTAAAAAGTGGAAGCAACACCATTTTTAGACATGGAATTTTCATCCCGAAACTCATCCGGTGTCCGTTTTTGCATTTGGTTTCACAAACTAAATTTGGCTTCAAAAAACATTTTGGTTGCTGGGCAGCATTTTTCCTGACCGCGGAGTCACGCGTTTTCTTCCGCAGGCACCAAAAGGCTTGATTTTTAAAAGTGGAAGCAAAACACCATTTTTAGACATGGAATTTCATCCCGAAACTCATCCTGGTGTCCGTTTTTGCATTTGGTTTCAAAAAAATATTTGGCTTCCAAAAACATTTTGGTTGCTGGGGCAGCATTTTTCCTGACTGCGGAGTCACGCGTTTTCTTCCGCAGGCACTAAAAAGGCTTGATTTTTAAAAGTGGAAGCAACACCCATTTTTAGACATGGAATTTCATCCCGAAACTCATCCTGGTGTCCGTTTTTGCATTTGGTTTCAAAAAAAAATATCTGCCTTCAAAAAACATTTTGGTTGCTGGGCAGCATTTTTCTGACCGCGAATCACGCGGTTTTCTTCCGCAGGCACCAAAAAGCTTGATTTTTAAAAAGTGGAAGCAACACCATTTTTAGGACATGGAATTTCATCCCGAAACTCATCCTGGTGTCGTTTTTGCATTTGGTTTCAAAAAAATATATGGCTTCCAAAAACATTTTGGTTGCTGGGCAGCATTTTTCCTGACACGGAGTCACGCGTTTTCTCCCCAGGCACCAAAAAGGTTGATTTTTAAAAAGTGGAAGCAACACCTTTTTAGACATGGAATTTCATCCCGAAACTCATCCTAGTGTCCGTTTTTGCATTTGGTTTCAAAAAGAAAAAAAAATGGCTTCAAAAAACATTTTGGTTGCTGGGCAGCATTTTTCCTGACCGCGGAGTCACGCGTTTTCTTCGCAGGCACCAAAAGGCTTGATTTTTAAAAAGTGGAAGCAACACCATTTTTAGACATGGAATTTCATCCGAAACTCATCCTGGTGTCCGTTTTTGCGTTTGGTTTGAAAAAAATATTGGCTTCAAAAAACATTTTGGTTGCTGGGCAGCATTTTTCCTGACCGCGGAGTACGCGTTTTCTTCCGCAGGCACCAAAAAGCTTGATTTTTTAAAAGTGGAAGCAACACCATTTTTAGACATGGAATTTCATCCCGAAACTCATCCTAGTGTCCGTTTTTGCATTTGGTTTCAAAAATTTAGACATGGAATTTCATCCGAAACTCATCCTAGTGTCCGTTTTTGCATTTGGTTTCAAAAAAATATTTGGCTTCCAAAAACATTTTGGTTGCTGGGCAGCATTTTTCCTGACCGCGGAGTCACGCGTTTTCTTCCGCAGGCACCAAAAAGGCTTGATTTTTAAAAAGTGGAAGCAACACCATTTTTAGACATGGAATTTCATCCGAAACTCATCCTAGTGTCCGTTTTTGCATTTGGTTTCAAAAAGAAAAAAATGGCTTCAAAAAACATTTTGGTTGCTGGGCAGCATTTTTCCTGACCGCGGAGTCACGCGTTTTCTTCCGCAGGCACCAAAAAGGCTTGATTTTTAAAAAGTGAAAGCAACACCATTTTTAGACATGGAATTTCATCCCGAAACTCATCCTGGTGTCCGTTTTTGCATTTGGTTTCAAAAAAAAAAATGGCTTCAAAAAACATTTTGGTTGCTGGGCAGCATTTTTCCTGACCGCGGAGTCACGCGTTTTCTTCCGCAGGCACCAAAAAGGCTTGATTTTTAAAAAGTGAAAGCAACACCATTTTTAGACATGGAATTTCATCCCGAAACTCATCCTAGTGTCCGTTTTTGTATTTGGTTTCAAAAAGAAAAAAATGGCTTTCAAAAAACATTTTGGTTGCTGGGCAGCATTTTTCCTGACCGCGGAGTCACGCGTTTTCTTCCGCAGTCACCAAAAAGGCTTGATTTTTAAAAAGTGGAAGCAACACCATTTTTAGACATGGAATTTCATCCTGAAACTCATCCTGGTGTCCGTTTTTGCATTTGGTTTCAAAAAGAAAAAAATGGCTTCAAAAAACATTTTGGTTGCTGGGCAGCATTTTTCCTGACCGCGGAGTCACGCGTTTTCTTCCAAGGCACCAAAAAGGCTTGATTTTTAAAAAGTGGAAGCAACACCATTTTTAGACATGGAATTTCATCCCGAAACTCATCCTGGTATCCGTTTTTGCATTTGGTTTAAAAAAATAATTTGCCTTCAAAAAACATTTTGGTTGCTGGCAGCATTTTTCCTGACCGCGGAGTCACTCGTTTTCTTCCTCAGGCACCAAAAAGGCTTGATTTTTAAAAAGTGAAAGCAACACCATTTTTAGACATGGAATTTCATCCCGAAACTCATCCTGTGTCCGTTTTTGTATTTGGTTTCAAAAAGAAAAAAAATGGCTTCAAAAAACATTTTGGTTGCTGGGCAGCATTTTTCCTGACTGCGGAGTCACCGTTTTCTTCCGCAGGCACCAAAAAGGCTTGATTTTTAAAAAGTGAAAGCAACACCATTTTTAGACATGGAATTTCATCCCGAAACTCATCCTAGTGTCCGTTTTTGTATTTGGTTTCAAAAAGAAAAAATGGCTTCAAAAAACATTTTGGTTGCTGGGCAGCATTTTTCCTGACCGCGGAGTCACGCGTTTTCTTCCAAAGGCACCAAAAAGGCTTGATTTTTAAAAAGTGGAAGCAACACCATTTTTAGACATGGAATTTCATCCCGAAACTCATCCTGGTGTCCGTTTTTGCATTTGGTTTAAAAAAAATATTTGCCTTCAAAAAACATTTTGGTTGCTGGGCAGCATTTTTCCTGACCGCGGAGTCACTCGTTTTCTTCCTCAGGCGTCAAAAAGGCTTGATTTTTAAAAAGTGAAAGCAACACCATTTTTAGACATGGAATTTCATCCCGAAACTCATACTGGTGTCCGTTTTTGTATTTGGTTTCAAAAAGAAAAAAATGGCTTCAAAAAACATTTTGGTTGCTGGGCAGCATTTTTCCTGACCGCGGAGTCACGCGTTTTCTTCCGCAGGCACCAAAAAGGCTTGATTTTTAAAAAGTGGAAGCAACACCATTTTTAGACATGGAATTTCATCCCGAAACTCATACTGGTGTCCGTTTTGGCATTTGGTTTCAAAAAAAAAAAATTTGGCTTCAAGGAACGTTTTGGTTGCTGGGCAGCATTTTTCCTGACCGCAGAGTCACGCGTTTTCTTCCTAAGGCACCAAAAAGGCTTGATTTTTAAAAAGTGGAAGCAACACCATTTTTAGACATGGAATTTCATCCCGAAACTCATCCTGGTGTCCGTTTTTGCATTTGGTTTCAAAAAAAAAAATTTGGCTTCAAGAAACGTTTTGGTTCCTGGGCAGCATTTTTCCTGACCGCGGAGTCACGCGTTTTCTTCCCCAGGCACCAAAAAGGCTTGATTTTTAAAAAGTGGAAGCAACACCATTTTTAGACATGGAATTTCATCCCGAAACTCATCCTGGTGTCCGTTTTTGCATTTGGTTTCAAAAAGAAAAAAATGGCTTCAAAAAACATTTTGGTTGCTGGGCAGCATTTTTCCTGACCGCGGAGTCACGCGTATTCTTCCGCAGGTACCAAAAAGGCTTGATTTTTAAAAAGTGGAAGCAACACCATTTTTAGACATGGAATTTCATCCCGAAACTCATCCTGGTGTCCGTTTTTGTATTTGGTTTCAAAAAGAAAAAAAGGGCTTCAAAAAACATTTTGGTTGCTGGGCAGCATTTTTCCTGACCGCGGAGTCACGCGTTTTCTTCCAAAGGCACCAAAAAGGCTTGATTTTTAAAAAGTGGAAGCAACACCATTTTTAGACATGGAATTTCATCCCAAAACTCATACTGGTGTCCGTTTTTGCATTTGGTTTAAAAAAAATATTTGCCTTCAAAAAACATTTTGGTTGCTGGGCAGCATTTTTCCTGACCGCGGAGTCACTCGTTTTCTTCCTCAGGCACCAAAAAGGCTTGATTTTTAAAAAGTGAAAGCAACACCATTTTTAGACATGGAATTTCATCCCGAAACTCATCCTGGTGTCCGTTTTTGCATTTGGTTTCAAAAAGAAAAAAAGGGCTTCAAAAAACATTTTGGTTGCTGGGCAGCATTTTTCCTGACCGCGGAGTCACGCGTTTTCTTCCAAAGGCACCAAAAAGGCTTGATTTTTAAAAAGTGGAAGCAACACCATTTTTAGACATGGAATTTCATCCCGAAACTCATCCTGGTGTCCGTTTTTGCATTTGGTTTAAAAAAAATATTTGCCTTCAAAAAACATTTTGGTTGCTGGGCAGCATTTTTCCTGACCGCGGAGTCACGCGTTTTCTTCCTCAGGCGTCAAAAAGGCTTGATTTTTAAAAAGTGAAAGCAACACCATTTTTAGACATGGAATTTCATCCCGAAACTCATCCTGGTGTCCGTTTTTGTATTTGGTTTCAAAAAGAAAAAATGGCTTCAAAAAACATTTTGGTTGCTGGGCAGCATTTTTCCTGACCGCGGAGTCACGCGTTTTCTTCCCCAGGCACCAAAAAGGCTTGATTTTTAAAAAGTGAAAGCAACACCATTTTTAGACATGGAATTTCATCCCGAAACTCATCCTGGTGTCCGTTTTTGCATTTGGTTTCAAAAAGAAAAAAAGGCTTCAAAAAACATTTTGGTTGCTGGGCAGCATTTTTCCTGACCGCGGAGTCACGCGTTTTCTTCCAAAGGCACCAAAAAGGCTTGATTTTTAAAAAGTGGAAGCAACACCATTTTTAGACATGGAATTTCATCCCGAAACTCATCCTGGTGTCCGTTTTTGCATTTGGTTTAAAAAAAATATTTGCCTTCAAAAAACATTTTGGTTGCTGGGCAGCATTTTTCCTGACCGCGGAGTCACTCGTTTTCTTCCTCAGGCACCAAAAAGGCTTGATTTTTAAAAAGTGAAAGCAACACCATTTTTAGACATGGAATTTCATCCCGAAACTCATACTGGTGTCCGTTTTTGTATTTGGTTTCAAAAAGAAAAAAATGGCTTCAAAAAACATTTTGGTTGCTGGGCAGCATTTTTCCTGACCGCGGAGTCACGCGTTTTCTTCCCCAGGCACCAAAAAGGCTTGATTTTTAAAAAGTGGAAGCAACACCATTTTTAGACATGGAATTTCATCCCAAAACTCATACTGGTGTCGTTTTTGCATTTGGTTTCAAAAAAAAAATTTGGCTTCAAAAAACATTTTGGTTGCTGGGCAGCATTTTTCCTGACCGCGGAGTCACGCGTTTTCTTCCTCAGGCACCAAAAAGGCTTGATTTTTAAAAAGTGAAAGCAACACCATTTTTAGACATGGAATTTCATCCCGAAACTCATCCTAGTGTCCGTTTTTGTATTTGGTTTCAAAAAGAAAAAAATGGCTTCAAAAAACATTTTGGTTGCTGGGCAGCATTTTTCCTGACCGCGGAGTCACGCGTTTTCTTCCCCAGGCACCAAAAAGGCTTGATTTTTAAAAAGTGGAAGCAACACCATTTTTAGACATGGAATTTCATCCCGAAACTCATCCTGGTGTCCGTTTTTGCATTTGGTTTAAAAAAAAAATTTGGCTTCAAAAAACATTTTGGTTGCTGGGCAGCATTTTTCCTGACCGCGGAGTCACGCGTTTTCTTCCTCAGGCACCAAAAAGGCTTGATTTTTAAAAAGTGAAAGCAACACCATTTTTAGACATGGAATTTCATCCCGAAACTCATCCTGGTGTCCGTTTTTGCATTTGGTTTCAAAAAGAAAAAAATGGCTTCAAAAAACATTTTGGTTGCTGGGCAGCATTTTTCCTGACCGCGGAGTCACGCGTTTTCTTCCGCAGGCACCAAAAAGGCTTGATTTTTAAAAAGTGGAAGCAACACCATTTTTAGACATGGAATTTCATCCCGAAACTCATACTGGTGTCCGTTTTTGCATTTGGTTTCAAAAAGAAAAAAATGGCTTCAAAAAACATTTTGGTTGCTGGGCAGCATTTTTCCTGACCGCGGAGTCACGCGTTTTCTTCCGCAGGCACCAAAAAGGCTTGATTTTTAAAAAGTGGAAGCAACACCATTTTTAGACATGGAATTTCATCCCGAAACTCATCCTGGTGTCCGTTTTTGTATTTGGTTTCAAAAAGAAAAAAATGGCTTCAAAAAACATTTTGGTTGCTGGGCAGCATTTTTCCTGACCGCGGAGTCACGCGTTTTCTTCCGCAGGCACCAAAAAGGCTTGATTTTTAAAAAGTGGAAGCAACACCATTTTTAGACATGGAATTTCATCCCGAAACTCATCCTGGTGTCCGTTTTTGCATTTGGTTTCAAAAAGAAAAAAAGGCTTCAAAAAACATTTTGGTTGCTGGGCAGCATTTTTCCTGACCGCGGAGTCACGCGTTTTCTTCCGCAGGCACCAAAAAGGCTTGATTTTTAAAAAGTGGAAGCAACACCATTTTTAGACATGGAATTTCATCCCGAAACTCATCCTGGTGTCCGTTTTTGCATTTGGTTTCAAAAAAAAAATTTGGCTTCAAAAAACATTTTGGTTCCTGGGCAGCATTTTTCCTGACCGCGGAGTCACGCGTTTTCTTCCCCAGGCACCAAAAAGGCTTGATTTTTAAAAAGTGGAAGCAACACCATTTTTAGACATGGAATTTCATCCCGAAACTCATCCTGGTGTCCGTTTTTGCATTTGGTTTCAAAAAGAAAAAAAGGGCTTCAAAAAACATTTTGGTTGCTGGGCAGCATTTTTCCTGACCGCGGAGTCACGCGTTTTCTTCCAAAGGCACCAAAAAGGCTTGATTTTTAAAAAGTGGAAGCAACACCATTTTTAGACATGGAATTTCATCCCGAAACTCATCCTGGTGTCCGTTTTTGCATTTGGTTTAAAAAAAAATTTGCCTTCAAAAAACATTTTGGTTGCTGGGCAGCATTTTTCCTGACCGCGGAGTCACGCGTTTTCTTCCCCAGGCACCAAAAAGGCTTGATTTTTAAAAAGTGGAAGCAACACCATTTTTAGACATGGAATTTCATCCCGAAACTCATCCTGGTGTCCGTTTTTGCATTTGGTTTCAAAAAAAAAATTTGGCTTCAAAAAACATTTTGGTTGCTGGGCAGCATTTTTCCTGACCGCGGAGTCACGCGTTTTCTTCCTCAGGCACCAAAAAGGCTTGATTTTTAAAAAGTGGAAGCAACACCATTTTTAGACATGGAATTTCATCCCGAAACTCATCCTGGTGTCCGTTTTTGCATTTGGTTTCAAAAAAAAAATTTGGCTTCAAAAAACATTTTGGTTGCTGGGCAGCATTTTTCCTGACCGCGGAGTCACGCGTTTTCTTCCGCAGGCACCAAAAAGGCTTGATTTTTAAAAAGTGGAAGCAACACCATTTTTAGACATGGAATTTCATCCCGAAACTCATCCTGGTGTCCGTTTTTGCATTTGGTTTCAAAAAGAAAAAAATGGCTTCAAAAAACATTTTGGTTGCTGGGCAGCATTTTTCCTGACCGCGGAGTCACGCGTTTTCTTCCGCAGGCACCAAAAAGGCTTGATTTTTAAAAAGTGGAAGCAACACCATTTTTAGACATGGAATTTCATCCCGAAACTCATCCTGGTGTCCGTTTTTGCATTTGGTTTCAAAAAAAAAATTTGGCTTCAAAAAACATTTTGGTTGCTGGGCAGCATTTTTCCTGACCGCGGAGTCACGCGTTTTCTTCCTCAGGCACCAAAAAGGCTTGATTTTTAAAAAGTGGAAGCAACACCATTTTTAGACATGGAATTTCATCCCGAAACTCATCCTGGTGTCCGTTTTTGCATTTGGTTTCAAAAAGAAAAAAATGGCTTCAAAAAACATTTTGGTTGCTGGGCAGCATTTTTCCTGACCGCGGAGTCACGCGTTTTCTTCCAAAGGCACCAAAAAGGCTTGATTTTTAAAAAGTGGAAGCAACACCATTTTTAGACATGGAATTTCATCCCGAAACTCATCCTAGTGTCCGTTTTTGCATTTGGTTTCAAAAAGAAAAAAATGGCTTCAAAAAACATTTTGGTTGCTGGGCAGCATTTTTCCTGACCGCGGAGTCACGCGTTTTCTTCCGCAGGCACCAAAAAGGCTTGATTTTTAAAAAGTGGAAGCAACACCATTTTTAGACATGGAATTTCATCCCGAAACTCATCCTGGTGTCCGTTTTTGCATTTGGTTTCAAAAAGAAAAAAATGGCTTCAAAAAACATTTTGGTTGCTGGGCAGCATTTTTCCTGACCGCGGAGTCACGCGTTTTCTTCCAAAGGCACCAAAAAGGCTTGATTTTTAAAAAGTGGAAGCAACACCATTTTTAGACATGGAATTTCATCCCGAAACTCATCCTGGTGTCCGTTTTTGCATTTGGTTTCAAAAAGAAATAAATGGCTTCAAAAAACATTTTGGTTGCTGGGCAGCATTTTTCCTGACCGCGGAGTCACGCGTTTTCTTCCGCAGGCACCAAAAAGGCTTGATTTTTAAAAAGTGGAAGCAACACCATTTTTAGACATGGAATTTCATCCCGAAACTCATCCTGGTGTCCGTTTTTGCATTTGGTTTCAAAAAGAAAAAAATGGCTTCAAAAAACATTTTGGTTGCTGGGCAGCATTTTTCCTGACCGCGGAGTCACGCGTTTTCTTCCGCAGGCACCAAAAAGGCTTGATTTTTAAAAAGTGGAAGCAACACCATTTTTAGACATGGAATTTCATCCCGAAACTCATCCTGGTGTCCGTTTTTGCATTTGGTTTCAAAAAGAAAAAAATGGCTTCAAAAAACATTTTGGTTGCTGGGCAGCATTTTTCCTGACCGCGGAGTCACGCGTTTTCTTCCTCAGGCACCAAAAAGGCTTGATTTTTAAAAAGTGAAAGCAACACCATTTTTAGACATGGAATTTCATCCCGAAACTCATCCTAGTGTCCGTTTTTGTATTTGGTTTCAAAAAGAAAAAAATGGCTTCAAAAAACATTTTGGTTGCTGGGCAGCATTTTTCCTGACCGCGGAGTCACGCGTTTTCTTCCGCAGGCACCAAAAAGGCTTGATTTTTAAAAAGTGGAAGCAACACCATTTTTAGACATGGAATTTCATCCCGAAACTCATCCTGGTGTCCGTTTTTGCATTTGGTTTAAAAAAAAAATTTGGCTTCAAAAAACATTTTGGTTGCTGGGCAGCATTTTTCCTGACCGCGGAATCACGCGTTTTCTTCCTCAGGCACCAAAAAGGCTTGATTTTTAAAAAGTGGAAGCAACACCATTTTTAGACATGGAATTTCATCCCGAAACTCATCCTGGTGTCCGTTTTTGTATTTGGTTTCAAAAAGAAAAAATGGCTTCAAAAAACATTTTGGTTGCTGGGCAGCATTTTTCCTGACCGCGGAGTCACGCGTTTTCTTCCGCAGGCACCAAAAAGGCTTGATTTTTAAAAAGTGGAAGCAACACCATTTTTAGACATGGAATTTCATCCCGAAACTCATCCTGGTGTCCGTTTTTGCATTTGGTTTCAAAAAGAAAAAAATGGCTTCAAAAAACATTTTGGTTGCTGGGCAGCATTTTTCCTGACCGCGGAGTCACGCGTTTTCTTCCCCAGGCACCAAAAAGGCTTGATTTTTAAAAAGTGGAAGCAACACCATTTTTAGACATGGAATTTCATCCCGAAACTCATCCTGGTGTCCGTTTTTGCATTTGGTTTCAAAAAGAAAAAAAGGGCTTCAAAAAACATTTTGGTTGCTGGGCAGCATTTTTCCTGACCGCGGAGTCACGCGTTTTCTTCCAAAGGCACCAAAAAGGCTTGATTTTTAAAAAGTGGAAGCAACACCATTTTTAGACATGGAATTTCATCCCGAAACTCATCCTGGTGTCCGTTTTTGCATTTGGTTTAAAAAAAAAATTTGGCTTCAAAAAACATTTTGGTTGCTGGGCAGCATTTTTCCTGACCGCGGAGTCACTCGTTTTCTTCCTCAGGCACCAAAAAGGCTTGATTTTTAAAAAGTGAAAGCAACACCATTTTTAGACATGGAATTTCATCCCGAAACTCATCCTAGTGTCCGTTTTTGTATTTGGTTTCAAAAAGAAAAAAATGGCTTCAAAAAACATTTTGGTTGCTGGGCAGCATTTTTCCTGACCGCGGAGTCACGCGTTTTCTTCCCCAGGCACCAAAAAGGCTTGATTTTTAAAAAGTGGAAGCAACACCATTTTTAGACATGGAATTTCATCCCGAAACTCATCCTGGTGTCCGTTTTTGCATTTGGTTTCAAAAAAAAAATTTGGCTTCAAAAAACATTTTGGTTGCTGGGCAGCATTTTTCCTGACCGCGGAGTCACGCGTTTTCTTCCTCAGGCACCAAAAAGGCTTGATTTTTAAAAAGTGGAAGCAACACCATTTTTAGACATGGAATTTCATCCCGAAACTCATCCTGGTGTCCGTTTTTGCATTTGGTTTCAAAAAAAAAAATTTGGCTTCAAAAAACATTTTGGTTCCTGGACAGCAATTTTCCTGACCGCGGAGTCACGCGTTTTCTTCCGCAGGCACCAAAAAGGCTTGATTTTTAAAAAGTGGAAGCAACACCATTTTTAGACATGGAATTTCATCCCGAAACTCATCCTGGTGTCCGTTTTTGCATTTGGTTTCAAAAAGAAAAAAATGGCTTCAAAAAACATTTTGGTTTCTGGGCAGCATTTTTCCTGACCGCGGAGTCACGCGTTTTCTTCCGCAGGCACCAAAAAGGCTTGATTTTTAAAAAGTGGAAGCAACACCATTTTTAGACATGGAATTTCATCCCGAAACTCATCCTGGTGTCCGTTTTTGCATTTGGTTTCAAAAAAAAAAATGGCTTCAAAAAACATTTTGGTTCCTGGGCAGCATTATTCCTGACCGCGGAGTCAGCGTTTTCTTCCTCAGGCACCAAAAAGGCTTGATTTTTAAAAAGTGGAAGCAACACCATTTTTAGACATGGAATTTCATCCCGAAACTCATCCTGGTGTCCGTTTTTGCATTTGGTTTCAAAAAGAAAAAAATGGCTTCAAAAAACATTTTGGTTGCTGGGCAGCATTTTTCCTGACCGCGGAGTCACGCGTTTTCTTCCAAAGGCACCAAAAAGGCTTGATTTTTAAAAAGTGGAAGCAACACCATTTTTAGACATGGAATTTCATCCCGAAACTCATCCTGGTGTCCGTTTTTGCATTTCGTTTCAAAAAGAAATAAATGGCTTCAAAAAACATTTTGGTTGCTGGGCAGCATTTTTCCTGACCGCGGAGTCACGCGTTTTCTTCCGCAGGCACCAAAAAGGCTTGATTTTTAAAAAGTGGAAGCAACACCATTTTTAGACATGGAATTTCATCCTGAAACTCATCCTGGTGTCCGTTTTTGCATTTGGTTTCAAAAAGAAAAAAATGGCTTCAAAAAACATTTTGGTTGCTGGGCAGCATTTTTCCTGACCGCGGAGTCACGCGTTTTCTTCCGCAGGCACCAAAAAGGCTTGATTTTTAAAAAGTGGAAGCAACACCATTTTTAGACATGGAATTTCATCCCGAAACTCATCCTGGTGTCCGTTTTTGCATTTCGTTTCAAAAAGAAAAAAATGGCTTCAAAAAACATTTTGGTTGCTGGGCAGCATTTTTCCTGACCGCGGAGTCACTCGTTTTCTTCCTCAGGCGTCAAAAAGGCTTGATTTTTAAAAAGTGAAAGCAACACCATTTTTAGACATGGAATTTCATCCCAAAACTCATCCTAGTGTCCGTTTTTGCATTTGGTTTCAAAAAGAAAAAAATGGCTTCAAAAAACATTTTGGTTGCTGGGCAGCATTTTTCCTGACCGCGGAGTCACGCGTTTTCTTCCGCAGGCACCAAAAAGGCTTGATTTTTAAAAAGTGGAAGCAACACCATTTTTAGACATGGAATTTCATCCCGAAACTCATCCTGGTGTCCGTTTTTGCATTTGGTTTAAAAAAAATATTTGCCTTCAAAAAATATTTTGGTTGCTGGGCAGCATTTTTCCTGACCGCGGAGTCACGCGTTTTCTTCCAAAGGCACCAAAAAGGCTTGATTTTTAAAAAGTGGAAGCAACACCATTTTTAGACATGGAATTTCATCCCGAAACTCATCCTGGTGTCCGTTTTTGCATTTCGTTTCAAAAAGAAAAAAATGGCTTCAAAAAACATTTTGGTTGCTGGGCAGCATTTTTCCTGACCGCGGAGTCACTCGTTTTCTTCCTCAGGCGTCAAAAAGGCTTGATTTTTAAAAAGTGAAAGCAACACCATTTTTAGACATGGAATTTCATCCCGAAACTCATCCTAGTGTCCGTTTTTGTATTTGGTTTCAAAAAGAAAAAAATGGCTTCAAAAAACATTTTGGTTGCTGGGCAGCATTTTTCCTGACCGCGGAGTCACGCGTTTTCTTCCGCAGGCACCAAAAAGGCTTGATTTTTAAAAAGTGGAAGCAACACCATTTTTAGACATGGAATTTCATCCCGAAACTCATACTGGTGTCCGTTTTTGCATTTGGTTTCAAAAAAAAAATTTGGCTTCAAGGAACGTTTTGGTTGCTGGGCAGCATTATTCCTGACCGCGGAGTCACTCGTTTTTTTCCTCAGGCACCAAAAAGGCTTGATTTTTAAAAAGTGGAAGCAACACCATTTTTAGACATGGAATTTCATCCCGAAACTCATACTGGTGTCCGTTTTTGCATTTGGTTTCAAAAAAAAAATTTGGCTTCAAGGAACGTTTTGGTTCCTGGGCAGCATTATTCCTGACCGCGGAGTCACTCGTTTTCTTCCTCAGGCACCAAAAAGGCTTGATTTTTAAAAAGTGGAAGCAACACCATTTTTAGACATGGAATTTCATCCCGAAACTCATCCTGGTGTCCGTTTTTGCATTTCGTTTCAAAAAGAAAAAAATGGCTTCAAAAAACATTTTGGTTGCTGGGCAGCATTTTTCCTGACCGCGGAGTCACTCGTTTTCTTCCTCAGGCACCAAAAAGGCTTGATTTTTAAAAAGTGGAAGCAACACCATTTTTAGACATGGAATTTCATCCCGAAACTCATCCTGGTGTCCGTTTTTGCATTTGGTGTCAAAAAGAAAAAAAGGACTTCAAAAAACATTTTGGTTGCTGGGCAGCATTTTTCCTGACCGCGGAGTCACGCGTTTTCTTCCGCAGGCACCAAAAAGGCTTGATTTTTAAAAAGTGGAAGCAACACCATTTTTAGACATGGAATTTCATCCCGAAACTCATCCTGGTGTCCGTTTTTGCATTTCGTTTCAAAAAGAGAAAAATGGCTTCAAAAAACATTTTGGTTGCTGGGCAGCATTTTTCCTGACCGCGGAGTCACGCGTTTTCTTCCGCAGGCACCAAAAAGGCTTGATTTTTAAAAAGTGGAAGCAACACCATTTTTAGACATGGAATTTCATCCCGAAACTCATACTGGTGTCCGTTTTGGCATTTGGTTTCAAAAAAAAAAATTTGGCTTCAAGGAACGTTTTGGTTCCTGGGCAGCATTATTCCTGACCGCGGAGTCACTCGTTTTCTTCCTCAGGCACCAAAAAGGCTTGATTTTTAAAAAGTGGAAGCAACACCATTTTTAGACATGGAATTTCATCCTGAAACTCATCCTGGTGTCCGTTTTTGCATTTGGTTCCAAAAAAAAAAATTTGGCTTCAAGAAACGTTTTGGTTCCTGGGCAGCATTTTTCCTGACCGCGGAGTCACGCGTTTTCTTCCGCAGGCACCATAAAGGCTTGATTTTTAAAAAGTGGAAGCAACACCATTTTTAGACATGGAATTTCATCCCGAAACTCATCCTGGTGTCCGTTTTTGCATTTGGTGTCAAAAAGAAAAAAAGGGCTTCAAAAAACATTTTGGTTGCTGGGCAGCATTTTTCCTGACCGCGGAGTCACGCGTTTTCTTCCGCAGGCACCAAAAAGGCTTGATTTTTAAAAAGTGGAAGCAACACCATATTTAGACATGGAATTTCATCCCGAAACTCATACTGGTGTCCGTTTTTGCATTTGGTTTCAAAAAAAAAATTTGGCTTCAAGGAATGTTTTGGTTGCTGGGCAGCATTATTCCTGACCGCGGAGTCACTCGTTTTCTTCCTCAGGCACCAAAAAGGCTTGATTTTTAAAAAGTGGAAGCAACACCATTTTTAGACATGGAATTTCATCCCGAAACTCATCCTGGTGTCCGTTTTTGCATTTGGTGTCAAAAAGAAAAAAAGGGCTTCAAAAAACATTTTGGTTGCTGGGCAGCATTTTTCCTGACCGCGGAGTCACGCGTTTTCTTCCGCAGGCACCAAAAGGGCTTGATTTTTAAAAAGTGGAAGCAACACCATTTTTAGACATGGAATTTCATCCCGAAACTCATTCTGCTGTCTGTTTTTGCATTTGGTTTAAAAATATATTTGGCTTCAAAAAACGTTTTGGTTGCTTGGCAGTATTTTTCCTCAACACAGAGTCACGCTTTTCTTCCCCAGGCACCAAAAAGACTTTATTTTTAAAAAGTGGAAGCAACATCATTTTTAGACATGGAATTTCATACTGAAACTCATCCTGGTGTCCGTTTTTGCATGTGGGTTAAAAAACCAAATTTGGCTTTAAAAGCTATTTTTGGTTCCTGGGCAGCATTTTTCCTGACCACATAGTCAGGCGTTTTCTTCCCCTGGTACTAAAAAGGCTCGATTTTGAAAAAGGGGAAGCAACACCATTTTTAGATATAGAATTTCATACTGAAACTCATCGTGGTGTCCGTTTTTGCATGTGGTTAAAAAAACAAATTTGGCGACTTCCGGTTGGTGAACTGCAGCGACATGGTGCTGAGTGAGTGATCGGTACTCCTCAACACCGCCTGTCACCACGTTTTGGGGATCCCTTCGGGGGCACGGGACCTGGAGAGCCCCGCGGACAATAGAGGGAATCCGGTGAGCGAGAAAGTGAAGCGCAAGCACTTCTCGCAAAATCCGGGCGGCTCTGTCAAACCAGTGTGAGTGAGTCAGCCTTTCAATGGCTGACTTGAAGCTTTGGGGAGCTGACAACTAGAAGGAAGCAAGGAAGATCGGAGGTTGCAGTGGTGTGATCGAAACCTACTTTCCCTGCCTATGTGGATTTGAACATCAAAAAGGGGTCGGCGTAGACAAGAGCGAGGGGCTCTGAGTGGAAACGAGCGGCGCTGGAGATCAAAGAGCAGTTTGACAAGGCACAGAGCTCGTCTAGCCGGTGCAGAAAAGGAAAGTTTGAGGGCGCTGAAACTGCCTGCGTAAAAAGAGGTTTGGTGGAGTAAGGAACACATAGGAACTCAGAAAAATTTGTTCCTCATTTGCTGGCCATAGCAGGAAGGTGAATTAAGCTGAAGATCAGACTTTACTTGCCTGTATCGGAGAACAGGAAGTGCAGCCATTAAAGAAGCCTGACAGAGCAAAAGCTGAAAAGGACAGGCATAGAGACAATCTAGCTGCGAGATTTACCATAGAGCTTCGGCTGTGGCTAAGGAAGGATTGGAGGAGATTGATGACTGAGTGGAAAAAAAAATCAAAATCAAAAAAAACCTTTATCTTTGTGGAAATACCATCTGCCCCTTATTGTATCTTGATAGCCTTTTTACTTTTCTTACTTTTCACAACGCTGTCCTCAACTTCCTGACCTTCTGCATAGTAATAGTGTTATTAATAAGAACTGTTAATTCTTAGGCTATTTAAGCCCTGACCTTACTTGCTTATAAGATATACTATTATACAGTGTTATTTGATTTGCATTCATTTAATTAATTACCTAAGTATTCTTACTTGTATCTATAGTAACGTTGCATACTCTATATATTAACTTATTAATATTCAGTAACATAAGAATTACAGTTTTTTTTTTTTTTGGTCTAGATATATATAATATACTCTCAAGCTATGATATTTTAAATCTTTCTATATATATTTCAATGCTTAGTATTTATAGTATTTATTAGTATTTTTATAGTATTTAAAATTGTAATTATATTTATAATCAAGTATTCAAAAATTTCCATTTACAGTATTTATAGTACTTTAAACATTTAAACGTACAATATTTAGCCAAATTAATTGCTATATTGATACATTGACTGTGAACTGTCTAACTCATATCTATTAAGCTAGTTATATTTGTTTATAATTTAGAAGGAAAAATTAGATATAGGAATATATATATATAAATATATATTTATATAAAAAAAAGATAATAGAGGCGTTAACTGGCGAATGAAAATTTGGAGCAACATTGATAGGATAATTAGAGAGCAAAAGAAAATTTTGAAAGAAATGACAAGCATGTCATTCACAGTGGGGAAAACAGGAAAAAAGACTCCCTCTAATCCCACTATAACAACAACCTCTCCGGCAACACAAAAATCAACAGAAAGCCTGGCAATGCAAACGCTGCAAGCATCATTAACCCTAATCCAAGAAACGATGATGGCAATGCAGGAAAAATTGTCAAATAATCATGTCGAATTAAAATCAGACATACATGCATTGGATCAGAAAATGAATGAAATCCAAACATCAATAGTTAAGAATGAACAACGAATCCAAAAAGCTGAAACAAGAATTGACCAAACTGAAAAGAAATTAGATATTGTGGATCAAACATTAACAAGTCAAAATAAAGAGTTAGAAGATTCAATAATCCAATTGGAGATGGACCAGGCTTCCTTCTATTTGCGATTTCAGAATGTTGTCGAGGAGAAAGAGGAAGACCTAGGTGAAAAGATGGCGGAGCTGATAGCTGATGCACTTCACCAAGACAAACAGGTGATAATTAGGGAGCTGGACGACGTATACAGGGTCCAGACTAACTACGCAAGAAGGAACAAGCTTCCTAGAGAAGTACATGTCCGCTTCGCACGGAAAAAAGTTAAAGATATTCTATACAACATGGCAAGAGATGAACAGATAACATATCGAGGTAAAGAAATAATAATCCTAAAACAGATACCAAGAAGAGTCCGGGAGATGAGGAAGGGATACAGATTTTTGGCCATACAGTTGAATAAAAGAAAGATTCTATTCAGGTGGCTTCTCCCAGAAGGGATGCTAATAACCTGGCAAGGAAGAAAAATTAAAATAGAAAGCCTAAGTACAGCACAAGATTTCCTTGACCAGTTGAGAGGTGTGGAAGAAGAGCAGGGTAGCAAGGAAGAACTAGAAACAGCAGTAGAGGAGGAGGAAGCCCTACACCAACAGAACACGAACGAAGCAACTGTAGAGGAGAAGACAGAAGAAGAAGAAGAAGCCAAAGAGAAGAAAACAAGACCAGTAAGGGCCGTAAGAAACAAACAAGAACCAATAATCAGATAGAGGCATAGAGATGAATGACTTAAAGCTAATATCTGTAAATGTCAATGGACTAAATGATTACAAAAAGAGGAAAAGAATATTAATAAAATTAGGTAAACAAAATGTTGATGTAATGTGTTTACAAGAGGTACACATAAAAAAAGAAGAGAGTAAATGTTTAGAATATAAAAAATTCGGTCAAACATTTGATTCGTTGGCAGAGAAAAAGAAGAGGGGGGTGGTAATTTACGTAAAAAAAGGAATCGAAGCAAAATTGAAATTTAAAGATACAGAAGGTAGAATCCTTATGATTGAAATTAAGAGAGGGAATTCCAAGATATTATTAGTGGGCATTTATGCCCCAAATAAAAAACAAGGAGAATTTTTTAAGAAACTCCATGAACAATTAGTGAAAATGGCATATAACGAAATCTGTATGATAGGGGATTTCAATGGCATTGTGGATCCGGAGAAGGACCACAAGAGCAATAAAGAAAAAAAAAATAAAAGGACAAATTTACCGAGAGCTTTTTTCGAGTTAGTCGATGAACTAGATCTAATTGACATTTGGCGTACCTTGCATCCAAATGATAGGCAATATACCTTCTTTTCAAATGCACAAAAGTCGTGGTCCAGAATTGACATGGCATGGGTTAGTAGGAATTTGGGGCTAGAAATTGGAACAGCTGTAATTAACCCTAATGATTGGGCAGATCACAATCCACTAGAAATGAGATGGAAGCCTGTCCAGAGAAAATACCAACGGAGGTGGAGGCTAAATGCTAAATTATTGGGCGACAAAGACTGTATACAAAATTCAAAGAAGAAATAAACTTCTTTTTTAAGGAAAATGAAAACAAAGGCACATCCCGCGCAATAGTATGGGATACAATGAAGGCCTATCTGAGAGGAGTCGTGATTTCATATACTGCACATAAAAATAAAGAAGAAAGGAAGATCCTGGAAGACTATTTAAATCATATAGGAGAATCAGAAAGAAAACTCCAAGACAACCCAGAAGACGAAGCTGCCAAAGAAGACTGGATGTTGTGGAAGCATAAAGTAAACATCATGGAGCAAGAAGAGCTGGCACAAAGAATGAAAAGAACAAAACAATATCTTTTTGAGAACACTAACAAATTGGGCAGGTGGCTGGCCTATAAATTAAAAAAGGAAAATGAAAGGGGAATAATTCATACCTTAGAAGACTCTAAGAGTAAATTATTGACTAACGAGGAAGGAAAACGGGATAGGGTGAGAGAATACTATGAATCCCTATATAAAGGAGATACCGGATGACAAAATAGAACAATATTTGATAAAAGCAGAGCTCCCACAAATAACTGATGATGAGAAAGAAATGCTCAACAGAAAGATTACAATTGAAGAATTAAAAACAGCCCTCTCTAAATTGAAAAACAACAAAGCGCCAGGACCTGACGGATTCCCGGGGGAAATATATAAAAAATTAGAAGAAACACTCCAACCGAAATTAGTAGAAATTTTTAATGATGCATTGTTAGACCATAAAATTCCAGAGTCATGGAAAGAGGCGCATGTTACACTTGTGCCGAAAGAAGGTGCCGACTTAAAACAAATCCAAAATTACAGACCAATTTCGCTCCTAAATACTGACTACAAATTATTCATGGGTATAATGGCAGAAAGAATGAAAAAGATTTTAAATAATTGGATATACAAAGACCAGAACGGATTTTTACCGGGAAGACAAATCAGGGATAATTTGAGAATCGTGCTAGACACACTAGAGTATTATGAAGAACACCCCGGAAAACAGATGGCTTTGATTTTTGTCGATGCTCAAAAGGCATTTGACAATCTAAATTGGAAATTTATGTTTAAACAAATTGAGATTATGAAATTCGGAACAAATTTTGAAATGATGATTAAATCTATCTATAATAACCAAAAGGCGAGCATCCTGGTGAATGGGGATAGGACCAAAACATTCCAAATTAGTAAGGGATTAAGGCAAGGCTGTCCCCTATCCCCCCTATTGTTTATTTTGGCCCTAGAAGTCCTTCTCCGGAAAATTAGAACTAACGAGGAAATAAAAGGATTGAAGATCAGGAAGGAGACCTACAAGACGCAAGCATTTGCGGACGACGTAGCTCTAATCCTGGAAGACCCCATAGAATCGGGACCTAAAGTATTAGAGGAATTAAGTAAATATGGAGAGGTGGCAGGCTTTAAACTGAACAAAACAAAAACCAAAGTATTGATTAAGAATACAACTGAGAGCCAGAAGAACGAGATAGAAAAAGTATTAGGATTACAGGTTGCCAAAAAAATTAAATACCTAGGAATCTGGATTACATCAAGATGCTCGACCCTGAAAGACGATAATTATACTCCCCTAATTAGAAAAATGAAACAAGACCTAGATAGCTGGAAAAAAATAAGACTATCACCTCTGGGCAAGATAGCCACAATTAAGATGAACATCCTCCCCAGAATATTATTCTTATTCCAAAATATACCGATAAATTTAGATAAAAATTTTTTTTTAGAATTAGACAAAATCATCAGAGAATTTATATGGGAGGGGAAAAAACCAAGATTTTCTATTAAAATTTTAAGGGGCAAAAGAGATATAGGCGGATTTGGACTCCCGGATTGGGAAACATACTACAGGGCAGCCAAGCTAGTTTGGTTAAGAGACTGGATCACCCTGGAAAATAAGAGGATTCTCACTTTAGAAGGACATGACTTGCAAAAAGGCTGGCACGCCCACATTTGGGACACGGAAAAGAAAAGGAAGACACATTTCCATAGACATAAAATTAGAGACTCCTTGATACAAACATGGACTCAGATTAGGCAAAAATATTACAAAAAAATCCCAAATTGGCTCTCAACGATGGAGGCCCTGACCCACCCAAATAGGTGGGAGAGGGAGAAAATGGGCAGATACAAAGATATTTTAGACGAAGGAGGGAGGCTTAAATTAAATGACACCTTACGAGAGCAAGGAATAAATTTAGATTGGTGGACCTACTCACAAGTAAAATCCAGATATCAGAGAGATAAAGAACAATACGGTTTAGAACTTGGACCAAATGGATTGGATAAAGTCCTGATGGGAACAAACAAAAAGATACTGGCAAAACTATATAATTATTTATTAGGCGACGATAAGTTTGAAGATATCACAAAGAACCAAATAATTGCATGGGAGAAAAATATAGGGCGCAATATAAATTTTGGGGAATGGGAGGAGGCATGGAACAGAAATCTTAAACTCACTAGAGCGGTGGCATATAAGGAAAACCACTACAAAATGTTGCATAGATGGTACCTAGCCCCGGCCAGACTAGCAAAGATATACCCCAATATACATCCCAATTGTTGGAAATGTGGCTATGGTCAAGGCACCTTCTTTCACATGTGGTGGACATGCCCGGAAGCGAAAGAATACTGGAATAAAATTAGGAGGTGGTTACAAGAAATAATTGACGATGATATTGAACTAACACCAGAGATTTTCCTCTTGGGAATAATAAAGAAGCCATATAGAAAGGAAATGACACATTTAGTGATCCACATAATTACAGCCGCTAGATTGGCATACGCACAGTATTGGAAAGAGAAAACTCAACCACCAGAAGAGCTTACAATTAAGAAAATACTCGAGTGCGCAGAGATGACTAAATTAACTTATGAATTAAATGATGAGAAGTCAGTTTATTATATGGTGTGGGAAAGGTGGTACAAGTGGTTGCATGACAAAATGAAAGAAAGATATAAAGGTGTGTTAAATATTGGTTAAAAGTGAGCTGAAATGTCACCAAACACTATTATGTAAATAGTTAAAACACTGCACATCCGATACTAACTGAAAATGTTATTATGCTTATGTGTTTTATGTTTCAGTTTGAATGTTTGTTTTTCCTTTTTCTCTTTTTTTTTTCTTTTTTTTTGTTCTGTAAAAAAACCTTAATAAAGGTTCTAAAAACAAACAAACAAAAAAAAAACAAATTTGGCTTTAAAAGCCATTTTTGGTTCCTGGGCAGCATTTTTCCTGACCGCGGTGTCACGCACATTCTTCCCCAGGCACTAAAAAGGCTCGATTTTTAAAAAGTGGAAGCAACACCATTTTTAGACATGGAATTTCATACTGAATCTCATCCTAGTGTCCCTTTTTGAATGTGGGTTAAAAACAACTTCTGACTTCAAAAAACATTTTGGTTCCTACGCAGGATTTTTCCTGACCGTGGAGTAAGGCGTTTTCTTCCCCAGGAACCAAAAATGCTCGATTTTTAAGAAGTAGAAGCAACACCATTTTTGACCTGGAATTTCATCCCAAAATCATCCAGGTGTCCATTTTTGCATTTGGTTTCAAAAAAAAAATGGCTTCAAAAAATGTTTTGGTTGCTGGGCAGCATTTTTCCTGACCGCGTAGTCACGCATTTTCTTCCCCTTGCACCAAAAAAGGCTCGATTTTTAAAAAGTGGAAGAAACACCATTTTTAGACATGGAATTTCATCCCGAAACTCATCCTGGTGTCCGTTTTTGCATTTGGTTTAAAAAAAATATTTGCCTTCAAAAAACATTTTGGTTGCTGGGCAGCATTTTTCCTGACTGTGGAGTCACTCGTTTTCTTCCTCAGGCACCAAAAAGGCTTGATTTTTAAAAAGTGGAAGCAACACCATTTTTAGACATGGAATTTCATCCTGAAACTCATCGTGGTGTCCGTTTTTTGCATTTGGTTCCCAAAAAAAAAATTTGGCTTCAAGAAACGTTTTTGGTTCCTGGGCAGCAATTTTCCTGACCGCGGAGTCACGCGTTTTCTTCCGCAGGCACCAAAAAGGCTTGATTTTTAAAAAGTGGAAGCAACACCATTTTTAGACATGGAATTTCATCCCGAAACTCATCCTGGTGTCCGTTTTTTCATTTGGTTTAAAAAAAAAATTGGCTTCAAAAAACGTTTTTATTGCTGGGCAGCATTTTTCCTGAACGCGGAGTCACACGTTTTCTTCCGCAGTCACCAAAAAGGCTTGATTTTTAAAAAGAGGAAGCAACACCATTTTTCAACATGGAATTCCACCCTCAATCTTGTCCTGGTGTCCGTTTTTGCATTTGGTTTCAAAAAAAATTGAGTTCAAAAAAAATTTTGGTTCCTGGGAAGCATTTTTCCTGACCGTGGAGTAAAGCTTTGTCTTCCCCAGGCACCAAAAAGGCTTGATTTTTAAAAAGTGGAAGCAACACCATTTTTAGACATGGAACTTCATCCCGAAACTCATCCTGGTGTCCGTTTTTGCATGTGGTTTAAAAAGACAAATTTGGCTTCAAAAAACATTTTGGTTCCTTGGCAGCATTTTCCTGATGGATTCACACGGTTTCTTCCCCAGGCACCAAAAAGGCACGGTTTTTAAAAAGTGGAAGCAACACCAATTTTAGAGATGGAATTTCATCCCGAAACTCATCCTGATGTCAGTTTTTGCATGTAAAAAAAAATGGCTTCAATAAATATTTTGGTTCCTGGGCAGCATTTTTCCTGACTGCGGAGTCACGCGTTTTCTTCCCCAGTCACAAAAAAGGGTCGATTTTTAAAAAGTGGAAGCAACATGAATTTTAGTCATGGAATTTCATCCCGAAACTCATCCTGATGTCCATTTTTGTATTTGGTTTCAAAAAAAAAAAATCTGGCTTCAAAAAACATTTTGTTTCCTGGGCAGCATTTTTCCTGACCGCGAAGTCACGCGTTTTCTTCCCCAGACAACAAAACGGTTCGATTTTTAAAAAGTGGAAGCAACACGATTTTCAGACATGGAATTTCATCCCAAAACTCAACCTGTTGTCTGTTTGCATTTGGTTTTAAAAAAAAATTTTGACTTCAAAAAACATTTTGGTTCGTTGGCAGCATTTTTCCTGACCACTTAGTAAAGCATTTTCTTTCCCAGGCCCAGAAAAGGCTCTATTTTAAAAAAGTCGAATCAACACCATTTTTCAACATTGAATTCCACCCTCAATCTTGTCCTGGTGTCTGTATTTGCATTTGGTTTAAAAAAAATTTTGACTTCAAAAAACATTTTGGTTCCTAAGGAGGATTTTTCCTGACCATGGAGTAAGGCGTTTTCTTCCCCAGGCATCAAAAATGCTCGATTTTTAAGAAGTAGAAGGAACACCATTTTTGACATGGAATTTCATCCCGAAATCATCCAGGTGTCTGTTTTTGCATTTGGTTTCAAAAAAAAAATTGGCTTCAAAAAATATTTTGGTTCCTGGGCAGCATTTTTCATGACCGCGGAATAAAGCGTTGTCTTCCCCAGGCCCAGAAAAGGCTCTATTTTTAAAAAGTGGAAGCAACACCATTTTTCAACATGGAATTCCACCCTCAATCTTGTCCTGGTGTCCGTTTTTGCATTTGGTTTCAAAAAAAATTTGGCTTCAAAAAACATTTTGGTTGTCTGTATTTGCATTTGGTTTAAAAAAAAAATTGACTTCAAAAAACATTTTGGTTCCTGGGAAGCATTTTTCCTGACCGTGGAGTAAAGCATTGTCTTCCCCAGGCACCAAAAAGGCTTGATTTTTAAAAAGTGGAAGCAACACCATTTTTAGACATGGAATTCTTCCCCAGGCACCAAAAAGGCACGGTTTTTAAAAAGTGGAAGCAACACCATTTTTAGACATGGAATTTCATTCTGAAACTCATCCTGCTATCCGTTTTTGCATTTGGTTTAAAAAGACAAATTTGGCTTCAAAAAACATTTTGGTTCCTGGGCAGCATTTTCCTGACCACAGAGTCACGCCTTTTCTTCCTCAAGCACCAAAAAGGCTCGATTTTTGAAAAATGGAAGCAACACCATTTTTCAACTTGGAATTCCATCCTCAATCTTGTCCTGGTGTCCGTATTTGCATTTGGTTTAAAAACACAAATTTGGCTTCAAAAACCATTTTTATTCCTGGGCAGCATTTTTCCTGACCGTGTAGTAAAGCGTTTTCTTCCCCAGGCCCAAAAAAGGCTCAATTTTTAAAAAGTGGAAGCAACACCATTTTTCAACATGGAATTCCATCCTCAATCTTGTCCTGGTGTCCGTATTTGCATTTGGTTTAAAAAATATATATCCTGTTTCCCCTAAAATAAGCCCTCTCCGAAAATATTTAAACGCATGCGCAGCTGGTCCCCACCATTTCCTCTGGTTAGGGTTAGAGAGACAGAGCTGGAAATCAGGTAAGATGGCAAGAGGAGCCCTGTCTTGCTGTATGCTCCCCAAAATTATAAGACCTTCCCAAAAATAAGGCCAAGCACTTATTTCGGGGCTCAAAAAAATATAAGACAGGGTCTTATTTTCGGGAAAACACGATATTTTGTTGCAAGCAGAGGAGTGGAGGACTCTTCTTGTGAAATATCTCTGGACTCGTTCGATTGTGTTAATGTCCGATATGCAGTGCAGGCTTCAGACAGGTGAGCTGTATTCAAGAATTAGTCTGGCAAAAGTTTTGTATGCCCTGTTTGCAGTTTAATATTCCTGGAGAAGAAGTTATGCAAGATTAACAACTCTTAATGTTTTTTTTTGTTTTTGTTTTTGTAATGAGAAAGTACTTCTGAGAATCTTTCTTAGCCATCTGCTGAAGTGTCCTTGATTCCCACAGGTTGCTCTCCTGATGTCTGGAGGCTTCATTCCAATTCCCCCCTCCCTTCTCCCTTAGTTTGTTGGCAAGCTGAGAGGTGATAAGTGCGCTTCGAAGCTTGACAAACACATCAATAACAAGGGTAGTTCCTTGAATTGCACCTGCAGAACCCCACTTATAAGCTGGCACTCTATTTTTAAGGATGTCTCAGTGATCCATCAATGTTGCACAAATGACATGCGCGCTAAGAAGGCGATGCTGAATCAGTGCTGACAGAATTGTATATTCTAAGCTTGAAAATGAATACTTGGTTGCAGAAGGAGCTGATATAGAGAAGAGAAAAGGAAATAGAATATCAAATGCATATGGCTAATGAATTAAATGAATAAATATACTCTGTGATAACAAGAACACAGCATTCCACAAGTGGATATTTGTTGGCAAAGGTAAGCATAGTGTCTCTTGTTGCATTAGGAACAACTGGTATTTAATAATGTTGTCCCAGAATAATGATGAAGCAAGTAGGACTAAAGTTTTTTTAAAAAAATTTACATTTATACTGTTCGAAGAAATGTCCATCTGGGTTCAGTTCCAAGTAGGGAGAAAGACACTGGAAACATGGAGACTGCTTGGTTTTAATGGTGAACAGGCCCACATGGCTTTGAAGTCCTGGGTAGCTGACCATATGGAAGAGAGAGAGAGAGAGGGAGGGAGGGAGGGAGAGAGAGCTACCCTTTCTTGGGCCCCGCCTTAGAGCTTCCTGTTCCTGTGAAAGAAATGTATTCTGATTGGTTGTCAGATTCCCATGGGGCCATGCAGGGGTAACTTTTTAGGTTGTCTTGAGTCCCAGGCTTGGTTGAATGTTGCTAGGTGATGTAATCTTCCCAGGTGCCATGTGGTGACATGGGTAGAGGGCTAATCCTATTATGTCCTGAGGGTGAAGGTCTTTTGTGTTGTAGATAAGCTGGCCCAGTCTTTTTGGAGCTATTAACAAAGGTGGGGGTTGTTTTCCAAGAGCATGTATCTGCTTTTCTCATCCAGGGAGGTATAATATTCTGCCTTTTTTAAATATTTCCTAGAATATTTCATTCTTCTAGGAGAAGGGTGGGTGCTAACTTTCTACAATACCCTACTCTTCCTCACAGAAACTTAACACAGATAATATTCCCAATTCCAATTTATATTCTCAACAGTCATATGAGATTAAGTTTAGCTGAAATTCCCTTGTGATCTTCATGGCCATGTAGGGATTTGAACCTGGGTCTTCATTCTAATTTGTTTTCCCTTTTCCTAGGCCTAAAATCAGACTAGAAACCATGAGACTATGCATTCTACTCCTGTCTTATGCACAAAGCCAGCTGAGTGACCTTTGGCCACTCTCAGCCCTAAGAAGCAGGCAATGGCAAAGGCAGTCACCAGGGGTCAACAATGACTTGAACGTGAAGGGGGAGGGGCAGACTCACTATCACAACATCTTTTGATTCCAAAGTGTAGGAAGTTAGCACCCACCCCTCTCCTAGAAGAATGAAATATTCTAGGAAATATTAAAAAGAATATTATATCTCCCTGGATGAGAAATGGGGAAACATGTTTTTTAGGCAGGAAGCACACTCACTCTTAATAGCCCCACACTCTCAATAGCCCACAGCAGATGTCAGCACTTAAGAGATAAAGAGATAGCTAGCTCTATTCATAAGCAAATGCCCTCACCCAAGATCCAACAAAAGTAGGATTAGCCCTCTACTCATCTAGCAACAGAACTCAACATATGGCACCTGGGGAGATTGCATCACCCAGCAAGGCTCAACCAAGTTTGGGACAAAAGACAACCTACAGAGTTACCCCTGTATGGCCCCATGGGAGTCTGACAACCAATCAGAATACAAGCTCAAATTCAAAGCCCAACAGAGGGTATAAATCTCTCTCTTTCTCTCTCTCTCTCACCCATGTGCCTTTTTGCCCAGGACCTCAAAACCATATGGTCCTGTCCACCATTAAACCATCTTTTCAATCAGTCTCCATGTTTCCAGTGTCTTTCTTCCCCATTTGGAACTGAACCCAGATGGACATTTCTTCCAACAAAAGCTTTAATGTCTCTTCCAGTCGTGGGTTGCTCCCGGTTCAGTCCGGTTCTTGCGAACCATTAGTAACGGTGGTGGGAGGCTCCGCCCACCCACCCAGATGTCATCATGAATGATCTGCGCATGTGCACTCCGGTTGTGAACCACTAGCAGAGGTAAGTAGAACCCATCCCTTGTCTCTTCCCTATCCAAGTCTCCATTTCCAGAACCAATTTCTGCCTGATTGTCTGGTTGCCTGTTATATAAAAGCATATGTTTCATGTTTTGTTCCATGTTCTGTCTGGTTGCATGTTGTTTTTTTTACTTACTGAAAGGATGCATTTCTGCCCCTTCTCCTTCTCATGAGACAAACAGGCAGTCTCATATTGAGAGATCTCCTGAAACATTTAAGCCACTTTCTCATTGCTGTCAATCTCGTGGGAGTGAGCATGTAAGTATTTTCATGCTGTACTTGAAATGAGATTATAGACTGGTCCACTCAGCTGACTTAATGGATTTTAAAAGACTAGATCCTATTAATGCAGTCAATGCCCCAGGATATCTCTACTACTGAAGACAAGATAATCTGCCATGAAAATTAAATCCTGCCTCAAAACACGAGGTCTGTTTAATGTGATCCATTACACAGTTTACTTGTTTATATCTAATATTGTAACAGGAATAGGCTTCTGAGCAGCAGGACACAACTAAAAAGAAAAGTAAATTACCAGGAAAATGAGTTTTACTGCTTCTCCCTTTCTCTCTCTCTCTCTCTCTCTCTCTCTCTCTCTCTCTCTCTCTCTCTCTCTCCTGATCTCTTGTTTTCTCTTTTTGTTTTCCTTTGTTTTTCTTCTCTCGTGAAATTAGCCTTCTTACACAGAGGGAAACAAGCAGGAAAGCAAATTTAAAGATATAATCGGTTGTGAGCTGATTTCCATTATTTCACTGACTAAGGAATATCAGAGGTGAAAGGTGGAGTGCTAAAGATGTGCAAAGAACCACAATTATTTCCTCAGCAATTCAGGAACGGAATCATTAAACTGGGGAGGGGGGCAGATTAATGAAGCATAGTCATCCTATTCGGGATGTTTCTGAATGAGTTTGCCACCTCTTTAGAATCACTGAATGTCACGCTGTTGTTAACGTTAGCAAGTTTTCTCTAACATTCAGGATGGAATTTCCCATCCTGTAATTTAAATTCATTATTCTGTGTCCTGCACTCTGGAATGATAGCGAATAGCCTTTTTCTGACTTATTTTCAGAGACTTGGAGAATGCTATCATTTTCCAACCTCACTTCTCTCTTTTTAAGACTAATCATCCCTAATTCCTTCACTTTTTATTCACATTATTTATTTTCCAGAACCTTGATGATCCTCATTGATGTTCTCTGAAACTTTTCTAAATAGTCTGTATTGTGTAGTGGGGTTCGGTAGGAAAGGACCAAACCAGCAGAGCTGCAACAGCATTTATTGACTCAAAAATGAGGAACTGCAGGCAAATGCCTGTTATTTATACTCTAGGCCCACAAGGTCTTAACCAATCATAGAACTAGAAAAGGCCCGCCCAAATATAAATGTTCTAAATTTCCCTCCAAAACAGTTGGGATCATCTAAAGGTTAGTTTCACTTGAGCACAGTTAACATTTAGGGTCATCTAAAGGTTAGTTTCACTTTAACACAACTATATACATTCAATACTTCTTAAAGTGTACATCTCAAAACTGTACATAATACTTATAGAAGAATCTAGTCAACAAATAGTAGAATGGGATTTTTTTTTCTTCTTGACATATTCCCACAATTTTCACTTTTATCAGATCAACAAATGCTGATCTGTTGGTTGAAACAGGGATTGAAACAGGAATTAACTGATGTTCTGAACTGTGACAGAGTGACTGGCTCAAAGTCACCGAACTGGCTTTCATGCCTAAAGCCAGACTAGAACTATCGTATTTTTCGGAGTATAAGGCGCACCTTTTTCCCCCCTAAAAGGGGATGAAAATTTAGGTGTGTCTTATACACCAAATGTAGTCCCGTCCTCCCACTGGCCCCCACCCTTTGGCCTCTGCCTCCCAGCAGCAAGCAGCAAGCAGCAAGAAGAAACAGCTCGTTTCAGCTTCAGCACAGCCTAATTAGCACAAGTTGATTGGATCGGCCTCCCGACTCTCAGCTGTTTTGCTCTCAGCTGTTTTGTGTGGGCCTCTGCTTTTTGGTCCAAGGAGATAAATTGCTGGGAGCAGATTTTTTTTTTCTTGTGCTAATCAAGCTATGCTGAAAATGAAAATGAAAGTAGGGCAGGCTATTTGCCGTCAATGTATTCCAGTCATGAGTTTCATCCCACCAAGTTTCAATAATGGCATCTATATCATATCTGCCTTCATGTACTAATACTTCAAGTTCACCCTGTTTATTCTCTAAACTTTGAGCATTAGTGTATAGGCATTTTTGTGTTTTATGGGTCTTGGATATGTTTCTTTTATCTCCTACTTTGTAACTGGAATTTCCATCCTTTCCATCATTCTCTACTTCATTATGTTGTTTTTATTTATTTCTTTTTTCTCTTTACTCCCTTCCTCCTTGTGTGATTGGTTATCTAGTGGTTTTTGCTTGCAATTAAATTCTAAAGTTCATGAAGATTGCCCCTCTCCCAGCTCAATTTTAGTTTAAAGCCCTTTTGATAAGATGAGCCAGTCATTTTCCAAATATATTCTTTCCAGTTCTTGTGAGGTTGACTCCATCCCTTTCCAGTAGCTCTTCATGTGGGTAATGCAGACCTTGGTCTAGGAAGCTGAAGTTCTGATCACGACACTAGTTTTTAAGCCAATGGTTCGTTTCTAAAATCCTTTGCTCTCTCATTGGATGTTGGCCTTTTCTTGGAAGTATAGATGAAAACACCACTTGTGTTTTCATTAAAAAGCTTTCGAACTGCTAGGTTGGCAGAATCTGGGACAAGTAACGGGAGCTCACCCTGATAGGCAGCACTAGGGATTAGTAGTAGAGAGTTGTTCTGCCCCAGCTCCAGATCTATGAGGATATTGACACACACCAACGGTCCTTATCAAATTTATTAAGTAGCAAGAATAAACAAGACCGGCAAAGGTTGGCAACCAGCCCAGAAAACAAGATATGATAAACCAAAATATTCTGATAATAATACAAGTTGTTTCCAGCAAGAACGCACTAACTGTGTGCGACTTAAATAGACTAAGGAAGTGGCAAATTATCCTCAAGCCCTACTCTTGAGTAGACCTCCTCCTCCTGAGTAGCCATTCCTGCCTTTTGGTAGCCCTGCGTGCCCAAGCATTGAGGAGAGGCTCCTCCACTTCACTTTCTCCACTGGAAGGAGCCTCTGGAGGTTCTGAAGGCCCTGGCTAAGTCTCTACCTCTGGCATCACATCCTCTTCAGCCTCCTTGCTGTCAGACATGAGCACTGGCTGTGCAGGCTGCTGGCACGACACCACACCAGCCTCCTCTTCATCGGGATCAGCCACGATCTGCACAGGCCGCTGGCGGGCCACAACAAGAGTATTATTATTATTAGTAGTAGTAGATTACAAAGTAGAGAGGAAAATAGGGAAGGAAATGGGAGCGTGGCAATTACCTGCAATAGCAGAGCCCTTCTACTTCACAGCAGTGAAATCTACAGAATAACCTTCCAAATACTGTTTAGAGTTCCTGAAGGAAACATAGAGTATTCCCAAAATAAGATTGACAGTGTAAAAAATTGGGAACATTTACCCAGATCAGGCAAAAAATCTCAGATCCCACAATGTCCTGGATCTTCAGATTACTGTGATCTTGTTCTTGCCACCTGGCCTGTTCGGTTCAAGCCTTGTGGATTTGTGAAGAACACTGGTTGTCTTTCCAGTTTCCCTCTCAAAGAGGTTTTCACCATCACATTAATCCATGTTGATAGCTGACGATCTGGCTCCCTGTTCAATGCTGTCATAAACCTTCAGCTCATTATGAATCTCGGCTGAGATGCAACAAATGAGGGGAATCCTTCTATTGGCAAGAGTTTGGCTCGCCATATTTTATGTGGGACCACCATCTCAGGCATCTGTCATCCACTTTTCTGCCTGTGCCCCAATAGACACTGTTACCTCTTCTCCCACCCACCGTTTGTGCCCCCCATACTGGAGCTGCCACATAACAGGAACACCTGACCAGGGCTCTGAAAGTATTTTGAGCCATGTAGGCAGACAAAAAGCCTGTCTTTCAACTGCTTAGCAGATTGAAAGAATCCTTTTCAACACGCCCAGATTGCTCTGTGTTCTCTTAATTGACAGACCTGGCCATCTCCTAGGGCAGAGGCATGCAGTTGCTGTGGGCTGCTTCTTCTTTGGCAGTTGTTTTTCATCAGGGAAATGGCTTTGGATCCGGGTTGTTGAGGGCAGCATCTCTGAAGTTTGTAGATGACACAACAGTGATTGGTTTCATTCAAGACAACGATGAATCTGCATACAGACAGGAGGTCGAACAACTAGCCTTGTGGTGCAACCAGAACAATCTTGAACTAAATACACTCAAAACTATAGAAATGATGGTGGATTTTAGAAGAAAACCTCCTATTCTACCACCTCTTACAATACTAGACAATACAGCATCAACGGTAGAGTCCTTCAGGTTTCTAGGTTCTATCATATCTCAAGGCTTAAAATGGACACATAACATCAAATACATCATCAAAAAAGCTCAACAAAGAATGTTCTTTCTGCGCCAACTCAGAAAGCTCAAACTGCCCAAGGAGCTGCTGATGCAATTCTACAGAGGAATTATTGAGTCTGTCATCTGCACCTCCATAACTGTCTGGTTTGGCTCTGCAACCCAACAAGACAGACACAGACTTCAGAGGATAATTAGAACTGCAGAAAAAAACAATGGCTACCAATGTGCTTTCCATTGAGGATCTCTCGCATCCTGGACATAAATTGTTTCAACTGCTACCCTCAAAAAGACAATATAGGGCACTGCACATCAAAACAACTAGACACAAGGACAGGTTTTTTTTTTTTCTGAATGCCATCACTCTGCTTAATAACTAATTCCCACAACACTATCAAATAATTTACAAAGACTGTATGACTATTATTCTTTTCTTCCTTACTAGTATCTATCTCTTCCCACTTACTACTATAACCATGATGCTTATATCTTTTAATTATATTGTTTTTACTTGTTTCCTAGTATGATTTGATAGCTTATTAGTAACCTTGACTATCACTAAGTGTTGTATCTTTTTATTCTTGATGAATATATTTTATTCTTCTTGTCTGATTGGACAAATTCCTTGTGTGACACTTGGCCAATAAAGAATTCTATTCTATTCTATTCTACTTACATGGTAACAGAGCTCCTCCCCCCAGGGTGAGACTTCTTTTTACCCACAGTCATCAAGATTTTCCTGTTTATCCCAAATGGGATAGTAGGGAACCACTTTCCTCCAGTGTAAATCATTAGCTTCCTCAAACCCAAAGTTTGTTTCTCCAAGAAAAATTATTAATCATAATCATAAGTTTATTTGTCAAGCATATATAACATAACAGGTAAAAATATAAACATAATTTGAATACATGAAAAGAGTAAGTAAAAAGGAATATTAGGACAGGGACAGTAGGCACGCTGGTGCACTTATGCACGCCCCTTACAGACCTCTTAGGAATGGGGTGAGGTCAATAGTAGACAGTTTAAGGTTAAAGTTTTGGGGGTTTGGGGAAGAAACTACAGAGTCAGGTAGTGCATTCCAGGCATTGACCACTCTGTTACTGAACTCATATTTTCTGCAGTCGAGTTTGGAACGGTTTACCTTGAGTTTGTATCTATTATTTGCTCGTGTATTGCTGTGGTTGAAGCTGAAGTAGGCATTGACAGGAAGAACATTGTGGCAGATAATTTTATGTACTATGCTTAGGTCAGACTGAAGTCAGCGTAGTTCTAAATTGTCTAAGCCCAAAATTTGGAGTCTGGTGGCATAAGGTATTTTATTGCGATTAGAGGAATGGACGACTCTTCTCGTAAAATATCTCTGGACTCTCTCAATTGTATTTATATCTGATATGCAGTGTGGGTTCCAGACAGATGAGCTGTATTCAAGAATTGGTCTCGCAAATGTTTCGTATGCTCTAGTTAATAGTACAACATTACCAGAGAAGAAGCTATGCAAGATTAGGTTAACAACTCTTAATGCCTTTTTGGCAATGTTGTTACAGTGGGCTCAGGCACTTAGATCTTTAGAAATGAGTACTCCAAGGTCCTTGACAGAGTGAGGGTCATCTACAAGGTCATGTCCATCTAATTTGTATTTTATGTTTTGGTTTTTTTTTGCCAATGTGCAAGACAGATAATTTGTTGGTTGAGCTCAATTGCTGGAACAGAGACTTTCCTGTTAAGGACTCATGCTCTGCACCCCTTGCCCCCTTCACTTTCATCTCTGCAAATGTTCTATGCCTCAACTAGGTAGGACAGAATTGAAGCAAAAGAACAGAAAGTGAGTAGCAAGAGCATCCGAGTCAGTGGTGGGCTATTGCCGGTTAGGACCAGTTCAGTGTGCGGCCCCGTTGCAAACCAGTAGTAAAAGTAAGTAGAACCCACCCCTGATCAGAATGGTGCTGAAGTTATGAATTGCATAAGAGAGAGTAGGAGAGCTACACAATGGGAATTAATTACCTGTTAGTCAATGAGGAGGAACATCAAGAAAGGATAGAACCAAAAAAATAAAAAAAATCTCTGAAACAGCAAAGGGTTGAGAATAATAAAGAATAGGCAAGATGCATGTAGTCTTCAATGCCGTTTTTCTGTTAGAAACAATGAATGAGCTATTCAGGCATCAGTTGTGCAAGTTGAAATTCAGATCATTTATGTTTTAATATATGCAGTTTTGAGAACAAATTCTCTGTTCTCTTTTTCACCCAAAGTTTTTTATTTTATATTATTTATACATATCAATGTGTGAATAGTGTGATGCCTGGGTTTCATATATTTTAAAACAAATAGACATAATATTATTACTCATTACATTTCATTTTCATTTTTTCATATTGTTTAAACATACCTAATACTACCGCCCTTCAATTTCTAAACCTCCCTCTTATTATTACATATATCTTGTTATATTAATATATACATACTATTATTCCCCTCTTATTTCTATCTCTATTTTAACTTTTTTCCATGTTACCGTAATATTCAAAGATGTTTCTTTTCTATCTTCCATCTTTTACCTGCTTTGTGATTCATATTTCCCTT
The DNA here is from genome assembly GCF_029531705.1 of Pantherophis guttatus. The sequence continues at coordinate 1,990,298 of NW_026844069.1, forward strand.
ATTTAGCTCTTCACATATATTTAAATTAAAGTTTCATCCTTCATTTTTTCATTGTTCAGTGTTTCAATGTACCAATCACAATCATTTAAACGTATCTTCTTCTTCTTCGTCTTCTGCCATATCCATCATTGGATGTTGGCGATCATTTTGGCAATCCTATTTTTGTCAACAGCCGTATGAAAAAGTGCTGCTGAGTTTTGTCCAAACCAGACCCTTAGGTTTTGAAGCCACGATGTTCTTCTTCTGCCTGGACCTCGTCTGCCTTCAATCCTTCCCTGGAGGATTAGGTGAAGGATGCCATATTTTTCTGGGTATCGCATCACATGTCAAAAATATTCTAACTTTCGTTTTTTAATGGCTTTGATGATTTCCCTTTGCTTTTCCAGGTGGCTTATCACCTCCTCATTTGTGACTTTGTTAACCCAGTTTATACATAACAGTCATCTGTAAATTCACATTTCAAATGCTTCTAGTTTCTTCAAGTGGCTTTCTGTCAGATGCCAACTCTATACTGTAGAGCAGGATAGAAAAGATGTAACATCTGACATTTAAACACATAGAGTAAATCTATTCATGTTCTTTCCAATCATCCAATCCATGTAATTCTACTATTAATGCACATGCTTACATTAAAATATGTTTTCATTATCTAATCACCCATTGTTTAATTTTATCATTTCACTGCTAATCATAATATTTTTATGCATGTTTAATAATACTGTTCCCATGGTACTGAATAATACACCTTCTTTTTGCACTGCAAAACCATGAGAGGTTCAGAGAGAAAACATGTGACCAAGAAATCAGTCCTGCTATTTTATAGGAGAAGGAAGTTGCTTCTCAAGCCACAAAAAACCCAGACCTGGCTAGAAGTAATTCAGAAGGTTTCTAGTTTGTGGTGAGTACAGCTCCCAAAGGATCAAAACTCATTCAACAGTAGTACCTGTGAGAGGGATCTAGGTGTCCTGGTGGATCACCACTTAAGTATGAGCCAGCTGCCAAAAAAAGGCAAATGCAGTCCAAGGTTGCATCAACCAAGGCAGTGGTGGTATTCAGTCGGTTCGGACTGATTCAGGCGAACCGGTAGTGGCAACCTGCAGGAGGGCCTGCCTGGGCCCATCCACCTGCCCCAGTGCTATGCCGTCCTATTTAGCCACATTTTCTAAGCCGCATGCATGCGTGCCAGCCGTGTATACAAGCAAAGCACATGTGCATGCTCACATTTTTGGTGCGCAGTGAACCGGTGGTAAAATTATGTGAAACCCACCTCTGAACCAAGGGATAGCATCAAGGATACAAGAAGTGATAGTACCGCTCTATATTGCACTACTAAGGCCACACCTGGAACACTGCATCCAGATCTGGTCATCAGATTACAAAAAAGATGCTGAGCCCCTAGAAAGAGTGCAGAGAGAGCAACAAAGTTGACCAGGGATTTGGAAGTTAAACCGTAAATGAACAACTAAGGGAACTGGGTATGTTTAGCCTACAAAGAGAAGGCTTAGGGGTGATATGATAGCCATCTTCCAATATTTGAAGGGCTGTCATAGAGAAGATGGGATCCATTTATTCTCCAAAGTACTTGAGGGCAGGGTAAGAAGCAATGGGTGGAAGCTAATCAGAGAGAGATTCAAGATGGAACTAAGGAGAAACTTCCCAACAATGAGAACCTTTAATTGATGGAATAGCTTGCCTCTTGGATTTGTGGGTGCTCCATCCCTGGAGGTTTTCAAGAAAAGATTGGACAGCCACTTCTCTGGGGTGGTATAAGGATTCGTGCCTTGGGCAGAGAGTTGGACTAGAAGATCTCCAAGGTCTCTTCCTTCCAGCCCTATGAGTCTATGATTCAAATGGGAACTGAGGCAATGTAGACAATAGTGTATGGTATGTCTTCGAATTATTGCAGCTCTGCATTGTAGGCAGGCAGAAATGGTTGCATAGGTTTATAAATCAATACTGAATTAGAAGCATAATTTACTGCTATCAATAAAATTATATGCATTCCAATAGCATCTTTCTTTCATGTGTACCAGTACAAAATGTATTTGTACATTTGGAATGAGCTGAGATATTTTCCAATCAGCATCTCATATATATATATATATATATATATATATATATATATATATATATATTCCTTCCTGCATGAATGTGAAACCTCAAAAGCCTAGCATTTTGCTGATTATTTTGGTTTCCAAAATAATTTCCAATAAGATGGAAAAAGCCCTTTGCCTCATTTATTTTTTTCCCCAAAAAAATTTCCTTTCCTGTTCTTCCTCGCAAGAAGTCTAAAAAATTTCTCTTCCCCCCCTCACATATTTGCTTAATTACATTTAATTAGTATCTTAATCTTAGCAGGAAGAAAGGATCCCAGAAAAGCAAGAATACCGAAATGAGTGAGGGAACAGAAGTGGGAAGGTGGTTTGTCTGCAAGAGACATACACAGAATTGACTTCTTTGGTTCCTTTTAAGTCACGCTTGTATTTAATGGAGGCAGCTGCAGTTTGTTCGGTCCTTTCAACTACTCTATGGGACCTTGGCAGGATGCAGATGGAACTACAAAGCAGCCCTTGTTGTCGGTAATCCAAGTCACATGTCAGATCCTTATTTGCTGTCAGTGGCATTATTAAAGTCTACAGTTTCAAGCCCTCAATCCTTGCCTATTGTGTCCCTCAGCCCCACAGCTCGTCTTAGAGAAAGCTAGTAATTATCAGCTCCCAAATGAGCAGAGGGAATACAGACCTGGGATGCATTTCATATCCTGTATGACTAAACCAAAGAAATGGAGAGTGTTCGGCAATGCTCTGAGAGACAAAATGGACCGAGTCTAAATCCAGATTTAATTCAGAAAGGTAGACAAGTCAGGACCATTCAGAATTAAAGAGTATTGCTTGCTATTTATGTTGAGTTTCTGAAGTTATCACTCTTTCGGTGATTAGCCCTTTGGATTGGCACAGATAAACCTAGATGCCTAAAAACCATAAGTTATGCTAATTGTTTGTATGTGATGCCCAGAAATGGGTTCAGGTGCCATAGTAGCTTCTTTTGCAACAGAAATTATTTTACATATTGTTTCAGAAAATTACTTTTCAAATTACAAATTGATTTTGTGGATAATTATATTATCTTGAATTATATACCAAAATATTTCAAAATTAACACTCTATGTGGCCAGCACAATTTTTTTGCAAAGAGATGGATACTCCAATGCTGGAAGGGCATTCTTTTGTGTCAGTTATCTGGAAATCTTACTTTTCTTGTTACAACTGAACAAATAACCAACCATCAAAGTCTTTTTTAAAAGATCATTGCAAGGGTTCTTTTAAAAATTGTACTCATCAGAAGATATACAGTAGTGGCCAAAATTGTGGAAATCTTTTGGGAAAAGTGTACTTTTGAGGTTTGATGGCTGATAACACCACTTTTTTTTTTTTTTTGAGTTTCAAGATAATCATATTCCACTGATGGAATGGCCTGGGAATAACCCAGACCTTAACCCAATTGAAAATCTATGGAGCCGACCAGGGGTGGGTAATACTTACCTTTACTGCTGGTTCGCAATGGGAAGCTTCTGTGCATGCGCAGATCACACCTGATCACATCGTGGCGGGTGGGCGGAGCCTCCCACCGGTTTTACTAACGGTTCTATAGAACTGGACCGAACCAGGAGCAATCCATCACTGGAGCTGACTAAAGAAACTTGTTACTCAGAAGCGACCTAGCAATAAAACCCAGTTAATAGAAGCAATCATTCAATCTTGGTTTCACATTATAACAGCTGCAGAACTCAGAGACTTGGTTCACTCCATGGGAAGACGTTGTAATTCATGCTAAAGGTTACCCAACTAAGTATTAACTGACATGGTGATCATTTTTGTATATCTCGTTTTTTTCTAAAGTGATAATTTTTGTACATCTCATTTTTTCTACGTGCTTCACTCATCTTCTTTATACTGTAACTGCTATTCTAATAGCAAATCCTTCCTAAAAGTTATTGCATTTCATTCTTGATTAAATTGTCTTTCCATTGATATATAATTTTATGGTACTACTCCAAAAAAAAGTGGTATTATTAGCTAGTTTTAGAAAATACACTTTTCCCAAAAGGTTTCCACAATTTTGGCCACTACCGTAGAATTATGACATTATTTTACTTAGTTGAAAAGCAAGGTGTTATGGTTGACTCACTATGCAACTCTGTTCGCAACCAGACAACAGTAATGGGAAGGGGGGAAGGAAGGCATTGGAATGTAAGGGAGGTTTGAGAGGGAGCTCTGGAATGCAGGTGTGCCACCTGGAAGCATGAGACAGATCCAACCCCAAGATCATCGACTGGGAACGTCTGAGGCAGACAGGCCATTTCCAAAATAAAGCAAGTGTAACCAATTGGTGTACAATGGACAATGGGAGGTCCAGTGGGGGGGGAGGAAAAGTTTTCCTATGGTGTTTGTGCATGGAAACTTCAGAACTGGCGTTTCTGCTTCTGTACCCATATGGCTTTTCAGTAAAACTATCTCTTGGAGAAAAAAAATGTCCCAGGAGTTTCTTTTGCTATTTAATGCAGAGGGATGGTTGACATGAAGCCAGTTCTCACAGTAACAGCCTACCTGGATTCCACCAGGAAATCAACCTCATGATGTTGGCTATAACCAAAGACACATAAGAAAAAAAAAAAAAGAAGCCAGGAGAGATTCCAGCTTGGAAAGACCCTGCACTGCCTCAGGCCAGAATGCTGAGTCCCAATTAGTTGCAAAAAGTCCTTCGGGAGAAGTCCTTCGGGATAATCACCAACCTTTATCTCCCTTGACACGCTGCCAAAGACCTACTTGGCAAAGCCACACGGAGTCCAGAATCAAACAGAGATAATAATAATACATAATAATAATAATAATTTTATTTCTATACCGCCCTTCTCCCGAAGGACTCAGGGCGGTGTACAACCTGTTTAAAAACACAAACAAAACAATATAAAATTTAAAATAATTAAATAAAATGGCTCAGATTTGAAACCCCAATAAATTTAAATATCCCAATTTAAAAACTATTGTGTTGTTAGTCCGGCCTGGCGGAATAATAGGGTCTTCAGTGCGCAGCGAAACACCCGGAGGTCGGAGATCTTACGAATTTCCGGGGGCAGTTCGTTCCACAGGGCTGGGGCTCCCACAGAGAAGGCCCTCCCCCTGGGCGTCGCCAGTCGACATAACTTGGTTGACGGCACCCTGAGGAGACCCTCCCTGTGGGAACGGACTGGTCGGTGGGAGGCTATTGGTGGCAGAAGACGGTCTCGGAGGTACCCGGGTCCTATGCCATGGAGTGCTTTAAAGGTGGTAACTAACACCTTGAATCGCACCCGGAAGACCACTGGGAGCCAGTGCAGCTCGCGCAGGAGGGGTGTCACATGGGCACAACGAGTTGCGCCCATAACCACCCGCGCGGCAGCATTCTGGACCAGTTGGAGCCTCCGAGTGCTCTTCAAGGGGAGCCCCATGTAGAGAGCATTACAATAGTCCAACCGGGAAGTAACAAGGGCATGAGTGACCGTGCGTAGGGCGTCCCGATCCAGAAAGGGCTGCAACTGGTGAATCAGGCGAACCTGATAAAAGGCCCCCCTGGCCACGGCCGTCATATGCTCTTCTAAAGACAGCCGTGCATCCAGAAGGACACCCAGATTGCAAGCCCTCTCCGTGGGGGGCAGAGATTCACCCCCAATAGTTAGCGATGGCACCTGCTGACTATATCGGGGCGCCGGAAGCCACAGCCACTCGGTCTTGGAGGGGTTGAGTCTGAGCAAGTTCTTCCCCATCCAGACCCGCACGGCCTCCAGGCAGCGAGACATCACATCAAGGGCATCGTTGGGGTGGTCTGGGGTGGAGATGTACAGCTGAGTATCATCAGCGTACAGATGGCACTTCACCCCAAAACCACGGATGATCTCACCCAGCGGCTTCACATAAATATTGAACAGGAGGGGCGAGAGGACTGACCCTTGCGGCACCCCCCATGTGAGACGCCTCGAGGTCGACCTCTGTCCCCCTGCCAACACAAACTGCGAGCGGTCGGAGAGGAAGGAGGAGAACCACCGCAAAACGGTGCCCCCTATTCCTAACCCCCTCAACCGCTGCAGCATGATACCATGGTCGATGGTATCAAAAGCCGCTGAGAGATCTAATAGGACCAGGACAAAGGAGCAACCCCTGTCCCGAGCCCTCCAGAGATCATCCACCAACGCGACCAATGCCGTTTCTGTGCTGTACCCCCGCCTGAAGCCCGACTGGTACGGGTCTAGATAGATAGCTTCATCCAGGTGTCGGGAAAGTTGTCGTGCCACCACGCTCTCAACAACCTTCGCCACAAAATGAAGGTTGGACACTGGACGATAGTTAGCTAATTCAGCCGGGTCCAGGGAAGGCTTCTTGAGGAGGGGCCTCACCACCGCCTCTTTCAAGGCGGCAGGAAAGGCTTCTTGAGGAGGGGCCTCACTCAGAGAAGCACCTATAATCCCCTGGAGCCAGCCTCGTGTAACCTCCCGGGAGGCCAGTACCAACCAGGAGGGGCACGGGTCCAATAAACACGTGGCGGCACTAATCTTACCCAGAACTCTGTCCACATCCTCGGGAGTCACAGGATCAAACTCCTCCCAGATAACATTCTCAAGACCTGCCCCGGTCTCCTCCCGTGGACTCATCCAATCGGAGTTCAAGCCATCCCGAATCCGAGCGACTTTATCATGCAGGAATTGCACAAAATCCTCAGCACGACCCTGCAAGGGATCTTCCCGCACTTCCCCCGAAGAAGGGAGTGGGTCACCCTAAACAGGGCGGCTGGGCGGTTCTCTGCAGATGCGATAAGAGCGGAAAAATGGTTAGATTTCGCCGCTTTTATCGCCACTAGGTCTTGATATAAGACCTCACTTGTGTCCGGTCGGAATCGGATTGACTAGTCCTCCAAATGCTCTCTAGGCGTCTTTTCCGACGCTTCATCTCACTCAGCTCCTCAGAGAACCAAGGAGCCAATTGAGATAGGCATCGGGTCAGAGGCCGCAAAGGCACGACGTGATCCAAAGCTCCGGCGGCCGCACTCTCCCAGGCGGCCACCAGCTCTTCAGTCAAGTTGTGTGTCAGAGTCTCAGGAAACGGCCCAAGCTCCGTCAGGAACCTTTCGGGATCCAACAGGCGCCTGGGACGGAACCATCTGGTCGGTTCCGTCTCCCTGCGGTGGGGGGAAGCGGTAGGAAAGTCCAAGTGAAGGAGCGAATGATCTGTCCATGACAAGGGTTTAATATCTAGGTCCCCTCTACCAAGATCATTCAACCACTGACCAGAGACGAAAATAAAGTCCAGAGTGTGTCCCTCCATGTGAGTGGGGCCTTGAACTAACTGGGTCAGGTCCATGGCCGTCATGGAAGCCATGAATTCCCGAGCCACCTCTGACGCCTCACCCGTGGATGGAAGATTGAAATCTCCCATGACAATAAGTCTGGGGGTATCAACCGCCACCCCGGCAATGATGTCAAGTAGCTTGGGCAGGGTCGCCGCCACGTGGCAGGGAGCCAGGTACGTGGTCAGCAAACCCATCTGCACCCCACGGCCCCACTTCACAAAAACGGACTCACATCCGGCTATCTGAGGAACAGTGGTCTCCCTCGGACAAAGACTCTCCCTAATAATCACCGCCACTCCCCCACCCGTCCCCTGGGCCCTTGGCTGATGAAATGCATGGAAACCTGGTGGGCACATTTCAATGATGGGGACCCCCCCCCCTCTTGGCCCAGCCAGGTCTCCGTAATACCTGCCAGGTCCACACACTCCTCCAAAATAAGATCATAGATGAGGGGGGCTTTATTAACAACCGACCTGGCATTACACAACATCAGCTGCGGACCCTGGGCCTGAGACTCTGTACAACCCAGGCCGCGAGTCGTGCATTGGGGGCCGGAGTGCGCAATTGCTCGTAAACAGCGTATGCGCACCCCCGACACATGATATGGCCCCCTGCGCCCATCATACCTGCCCCTCCCACTCATTATTTCAATTTCATTGTCCTTCCTTTCGCCCCCCTGCTCCCCAGATAAATTTCCTTTCCCGACCCCTCTGCTGCAGCCAATCAACCTATCACTCCGCTCAGTAGCTATCTGGACCCCCCCAGGTCCACTTTTACAACCCCCTGCCTTCCTCCCGGGTCCCCTTAAAATTTCCTTTAAAAATTTAAATAAGAAACCCCTCAACCCCCTCTTCGCTGCATGCCATCTCTCGGGATTCCAAAATCCGTCATCAAGATAGGCCCTCGATAACATGGAGGGCCAGGCCTGCGAGAGGGGGGAGTCTCGCAGCGCGAAGAGCTCAGCCAGTGAATACATCCTATAGTCTGTCTGGGGAAGATGAACGAGTCCAAGGATTCAATGGTGCTGATTAAAAGGTCCAGGAGAGAAAGTTCACCATTCCGGCATGGGTCAACCGGACTCCACTGTCCTCTCATGACAGTGGAGAGGAGTCTCAGGCCGCTGCCCCGGGAGAGCAGTGACCAAGCCACCCTCTCACGGCGGCTGGTAACAGCAGATCTTCTTCAGTGACAGCTGCAACAAAAGTGACTCCCTCAGTGCCCATGGTTTAAACATCTCCTCACAGCAAGATAGTACAGATGACAATGGTACTGATGGTATAGCCGGCGGCGGGGGTCAGCTGTAGTTATTTTAAGAGGTGAGTCCAGGTGCAGGAAGGGTCCAGTCAGGATGATAATAATCCCAACCAACGCCCACAACCGGGCCGTGGTGGGAAAAGGGGAGGGGGAGGGGGGAGACGGACTGGGGCGATAGGCCAATCATAGCCCAGCTGTTCCCAACCCCTCCAGTCTCCACAGATCTTCTAATCCCCCACCCTAAGTCCAAAGGTCTTCAGGAGGGTCACCAATCAGGCAGCTCCAAGTCAGTCTGCTAGTACTCCCCCTTCCACAGCTGACAATAGACCAGTTGGAGGTCTAAGTTCGGGAAGTTCCACCAGGGTCATGCCATTCCCCTCGGCGTCGCCACAGCAGCCGCCATTTCACTCCCGCCACCGCAGCCGCGCCCAACGTCGCCGCCGCTACTGGCCGCCGCTGCTGGCAGCTCCGAGCTTTTTTCGGGGGGGCGTCCAGCGGCGCTCCTACATGCCGCCATCACCCTCACACACACCCCACCCCGCCCAGTTGCCGCTGGGGGGACGCCAAGGCAAAGGGCGCCGCCCCAATCAATTCCGAGCCTCCTGTCTGCGCCGCCATAGCCTCGCGGCGCTCCACAGCTCCAGACAGCCTCACGAGCAGCTCGAAAGAGTCCAAAAAGCTTGCTGCAGGCTGTCCTTGTGTTCAACTTGCTGGGCCAGGGCCGTTAGTTGGAAATTCGGCCCTCCAGGAATCCATGGTAGCACCTACATTGCCCCCAGACATCGGAGCTTCACCCGCGAGCCGCCATCTTCGAGCATGCGCAGAGAGTTTTTTATAAATATGGCAAAAAGAAAATATAGAAATTGTAAATTTAATTGAAATGACTAAACACTGGTTAAATTTGTGAACCGGCCAAATACTCTGTTCAAAGAAAATACATTGTATGTTTGTATGTGTGTTTCTAATTATTGCTATTTATTCATGTTTGTTCTCTTTTATTCTTTAAAGTTTAACAATTCATTCTTTATCTTAATATCTTTATATTTGTTTGGGGTTGGTTTTCTTCCCTTTCATCTTTTTTATTGTACAGCAATCTTTCTCCTCAAACCTACCACCTCTCTCTTTTCTTTCCTTCTTACTTTCTCTTCCCCCCTTCTTCTCCTTCCTACTTCCTCTTCCTTTCTCCTTCTCCTCCTCTCTTCCTCCCTTTCTTACCCTCACTCCTACTCTAATTTCCCTTCCCTTCCTTCATCCCTCTCTATTGCTGTATCCTTTTATGCATATGGACTACTCAGAGGGCTGAAAAAGTTATTTTTGACTGGTCCTCGCACTTTTGACCAGTCCTCGAACTTACGACTGTCCTCACATTTTACGTTTTTGCCCTATCTTGTCACCATGGTGAAGAGAAGCAGTTGTGAAATGAGTGACAAGTGAAGGATTGTTACATGGTTGTTAAGAATGCTTCAATGGCATGATGACCAGTCATAAGTGCGAAGACCGTCAAAAGTGCGAGGACCTATCAGAATCACTTTTTTCAGCCCTCTGGGTAGTCCTTTTGTGCACAGGGACTACTCAGAGGGCTGAAAAAATTATTTTTGACTGGTCCTCGCACTTTTGACCAGTCCTCGAATTTACGACTGTCCTCACATTTACGTTTTTTGCCCTATCTTATCACCATGGTGAAGAGAAGCAGTTGTGAAATGAGTGACATGGTTGTTAAGAATGCTGCACGGGCATAAATGTGAGGATGGTCATAAGTGTGAGGACCAGTCAAAAGTGCGAGGATCTGTCAGAAATGACTTTTTTCAGCCCTCTGAGTAGTCCCTATACACATAGCCACGGCCACCCGGTCACATGACCAGCTAGCCACGCCCACCCAGTCACATGACCTCCAAGCCACACCCACAAAATAAGCCACGCCCACAGAACCGATAGTAAAAAAATTTAGAACCCACCCCTGGTTGGGGGTCACCACAACATGAGGAACTGTATTAATGGGTCGCAGCATTAGGAAGGTTGAGAACCACTGGTATAAGGGAACAAAAGCATAGGGGTACTTTAGAAGACACTACATACGAGAGGCTTTGTTATTAAATTGGGAGAAGATTAAAAAACATTATTTGAAAATTCCAATCTGGGTATCAACGATTGAAGCATTTTCACATTTAACAACATTTAGAAGGGAACAAATTGTTAGATATAGTGAATTATTGGATGAAAAGGGTGAACTTAAATTGAAGCAAGAACTGGAAGAACAAGGTTTAAAGATAAATTGGTTTTCTTATTTGCAAATACATTCTAGATATGATGAAGATTGTAAGAAAGAAGATCTTTACAACACTTTGACTAATTTAGATAAAATCTTAATAGGTTCTGATGAATACGTAATTAAAAAATTGTATGGTTATTTATTAGAGGTAAAATTAGAAGAAGAACAAGTTAAAGAAACAATGATTGCATGGGGGGGAAATTTTGGTTATGGAATTGATTTAGGGAAATGGCAAAAATTGTTGTTGCAAAATTATAAAATGACAATGTCAACAGCATATAAGGAAAACTTGTATAAGATGTTTTACAGGTGGCATTTACCCCCAACGAGAATAGTCAAAATGTTCAAGAATAAATCTGAAATGTGTTGGAAATGTCATCAGACACCAGGCTCATATTACCATATGGGGTGGACATGTGTAGAAGCTAAAAGATACTGGACTAAAATCCACACATGGTTGGAAAAAATGATTAAAAAAAACATAGACTTTAAACCAGAGATTTTTTTATTAGGAATTATACCAGAAACATAGAGAATTGAGATATTTGATTGTGAATGTATTGACAGCGGCTAGAATTGTGTTTGCTAAAAACTGGAAAAATGAGAAAATGCCAATGCAAGATGAAGTTATTAAGAAAGTCATGGAATGTGCTGAAATGAGTAAATTGACATTTGAAATTAGAGAACAAGAAGATAAACAATATTATAAGATATGGGATTTATTTTACCAATGGCTAGATCAGTGATAGCTAACCTTTTTGCCATCATGTGCCAAAAGCTGGGGTAGTGTGGGGTGGTTGCACGGGCGTATGCCCACACTCATAATTCTATGTGCCCTGCCTCCCCACGCATGTGCGCGCAACCCCCCCCCATGTTCCCTCCGCTTTTGACATGTGATGGCCTAGTGGGCCCGGTAGGCCCGTTTTTTGCCCTTCCCAGGCTCGAGGCTTTCTAGGAGTCTGGGGAGGGCAAAAACAGCCTTCCCCACCACTCCGGAGGCCGGAAACACGTCCAGTGGGCCCAGAAGACCCAAAGCACAAGGGTGCTGAAGCTGAGCTAAGGCAACACCTTAGCGTGCCCACTAATATGGCCATAGATTCGCCATCACGGGGCTAGATAATAAAACATGGAAATGAAATATGAAATATAAAATGAATGTTAGAATATAATATGTGAAAATATTTTTTTTTGGAATAATGCCATTGTTGAATAAATTATAAATGAGAATAATGATATAAAGATATATATCAGGTTGATTATATGAGAAATTGGATAATTAGTAAAATATGATTATGGGGAAGAAGCACAAGGGATTTGTAACCGATCAACACACTGCTTAAAATTGTAATGGATGAAGGATGTTTTATGTTTTGTTTGTTTAAAAAATAAAAAAAAATGTTAAAAAAAAAGGGGAGAGATCTACCTTGTGCTTCTGGAAGAGAAGTGCAAGATAAACAGATTTTTCTCTTTAAAAAAAAGTAGCTTGTAATGACAAATATGGCTAATTGTGGGAAAAAATACTATAGGTAGTCCTCGGTTTATGACCATAATTAAGCCTAAATTGTAATCATAATTCAAGTTGGTTAAGTGGGTCATCACACCCATTTAACGACCTTTTTGTAGTAATTAAGAAATGTCATAGTAGTTAAGCAAACCAATTGTACCTAATGGGCATTTTTTGAAGGAAACCAGAAGTGAATGCCAGTTTGCAGCCAAAAATGTCATGACTCATAGTCACATGACCATGGGAAACTGCAAACGGCCATAAATGCGAGTTGGCTGCCAAGCACCCAATATGCAAGGAAGGGAAGAGGTGGCAGCCATCAGAACTTCAACTGTCCAAAGCAGAGGACTATTTGTACACAAGTCCAGGTTAATAAGATTTTTAAATCGTTATTCTAAGACTGATGCACCATCTGCATATAAAAGGAGGTAATTAATGCCTTTTCTACTCATGCAACTTTAAAGGAGGGTCTTAAAAACGTATCTTCTGTTTAGTAACAGAAATAATTCATAAATCAAATTAGTCACTGGAAAGTTTCTGCAAGCAGCAAAGTACTAAAAAATGTGGACCACAAAGAACATTAATACACCAGGAGATATGTTACAAAAGAAAAACTTAAAACGTCTACATGAAAAATCACTTCAATTTTCATAATTTATTCATACAATCAGCTGCACAATTACAGATGAACATATAACATGAGAACCAGACCACAATTTCCAGGAAACAATGAACCGGCATCTTCGGAAACAAGATAAGGGTGGAAAGAGCACGAAGGTCGCTTCGAGCACTATCCTACCATTTACCTCAAAAGACAGGAAGCGAGGACTCTTCGGACACCCGCCTCCCCCTGTCAATGAGGCTAGGAAAGAAGGACGGGAGTGTCCCATCTGCCAGAAAACGTCGCCCCGCCTCGCCAAATCACCCGTGACAACCCACACAGAAACCTCTGTTCGAGACCGCTACTTCTGGTATCTCTGTGCGCTTCTTGCTCAGCTAACGCAACTAGCGTCACCGGAACGTTCACGGGATAGGATACGTTTTAGCGAAGGAAGTTATTCACAGAGAACGGTTACACCAAGGCCACCACTCTAATGGTGGCTGTTTCCGAAATCATCGCAGGAGACGTGCGTGACGTTCTCAGAAGGCATTTCCGCAAACTCCGTCGGCTACTATAAACCGGCGGGTCAAAAGAATCCCTCGGCATTTTGCCCCCCCCTCCTATCTGCCTTTCCTTCGTTAGAACTACAGCTCGACTTACCGGCCGACGAAGTTCTCGAGGACCGAGCTCTTCCCTGCGCTCTGACCACCCACCACAGCGATTTGTGGCAGGTCGAGGTGGCAGCTTTGTCCAATAGAGCTGAAAGCATCCTGTAGCTTGTTCACCAGCGGAATCAACTCTTCCATTCCTCGGTTGCCCATAGCAACGACCTGGGGGGGTAAATCCCCCCACACTCCACAGCTTCCTTTCACAGCCCCAGGCAACAACCCACAAACTTCCCCTTTGGATTCTTCTCATCCGGCCTCAGCGACGCCCGTTTGCTCCTCGGCCCGCCCTAAATCTGTCAATCACTATTACTATTGCTAATAGAAACTGTCATTTCCCGTTCAAAGCCAATAGTAAAGGAGAATTTAGCAGGCTCCCATAACGATAGGATGGCATTTATCAATTATGTCTGTTTCCAGTCAGCATTCTAATAGGACAAATTATGTGTCATTCGGCAGACTCTCGGTTCAAACAGCCAATAGCAGCTTTAAGAGCACAATGTGTATAGTATAATCCTCCCTTAGTATAACCCTGCCCTCGCCCTTTGGCCTCTTTATGTTTTTTTTAATTTGGTAAGCGACCTATCCATCTCTTTAAAACAACGAATCATCAAAACAAGAGGCCACCCCACCCTTCAAGTTACTTTCGCTCTTTATTGGACAATATTTCTATCACAAGGAAATGGCCAATCACTTCAGTCCGATTTACTTTTCACAGAGTATTTAGCTGAAACGACTGGTGATGCATTCTATTTTATTGCGCCTTATATTACATATTATTGCCATTCGATCCGATACCAAACTTTATTTCCTCATGGGAAACATTGGTTGATTGCACTGGTAAGACCATACTCGCAGTTTTGGTCGCCAGTATTCTAAAAAGAATTCTGTATTCTTTAGTATTTTCTGCACGAAAAGGACAACAAACATGATTGGGGACTGGAGGGTAAACTACAACGAACGGTTGTGGGAACTGGGTATGTGTAGTCTAACGAAGAGAAAAACGGGTAACTTAAGTCTTCCAATATTTGAGGAGCTGTCAGAGGAGGGAGTCAACTTTTTCTTCAGAAGGCAAGAAAAGAAGCATCATATGAAAACTTAATAAAGAGAGGTACCCAGTTGCAAGGGAATTAGTATTTGTTGGAAGAAACTAAAAGATAACAATCCTGTTATAGTGAAATGAAAGTTATATGTCAGGAGCAACATAAAAGTAAACACAGGTAGAATGGGTACTTTAAAATGTGAACTTATTTGTGTGGTGTGAAACTAACTACTCATTGGTCAAGCAAACTTTTTTTTTAAGTACTGTTAGAAGAAATATCCTTCTGGGTTCAGCTCCAAGTTGGGAAAAAGACACTGGAAACATAGAGACTGCTTGGAAAGATGGTTTAATGGTGGACAGGATCACATGGTTTGAGTTCCTGAACAGAAAAGGGGTGAGACGCAGTGAGTCCCCGGGTTTTATGCCCTCTCTGGCTTTGAACTTCCTGGGCCCAGAAAGAGTATCCTGATTGGTTGTCAGACTCCCAGGAGGTGGGGGTCTTAGCTAGCCTTGCTGGCTGATGTAATCTTCCCAGGTGCCATGTGGTGAGTTTCTGTTGCTAGATGGGTCCTATTGTGTTAGTTTCTGTTGCTAGATGGGTCCTATTGTGTTGCAGATGATGATCCATTGACAAAGATTGAGTTTCTGCCTCTGGCCCATTGACAAAGGGTGGGGGCAGGAAGATGGGAGCTGCTTCATCTTTAAAATATGCTTCTCCATTTCTCATCCAGGGAAACATAATATTCTGCCTTTTTAATATTTCCTAAAATATTTCATTCTTCTAGGAAAGGGGTAGGTGCTAATTTCCTACAGTACAAAGTAAATGTCTAGATATTTTCTCCTTACTCCTTACATAGTAAACTCTTAATTGCTGTAATATGTACAAAACAGCCTGTACTGCTCTACTGCAATCTAGGTGTTATTTACAACTTACATAGTAAACTCTAATTAGTTAACCAATATGTATACACCAATTTGTGCTGCTCTAATGCAACCTGTAAATACACATAGATTTTAGATATATTGTAACTCAAAAATATCGATACCTAATATTTTTCCCTCCTATTTTATTGTATTTCTACAATAAAACATCCTTTGAGGTTGATTGAGTTGAGAGAGAATGACTGGACCCAAATTCAGCAGCTTTCATGCCTAAGTCAGAGCTAAAAATCACAGCCTCCTGGATTCTAGATCATACCTTAGCCCTGTGATGGCAAACCTATGGCACGTGTGCCCAAAGTGGCTCACAAAGCCATGTCGCCCGGCATGCGCGGCCTTGCCTGTTTGTCTTCTGGGTTTCTGGCATGCAGACGTGCATCAGATCAGCTGTCCTTCACATGCGTGGTAGTGCCAAAAATCAGAGTGCGCATGCATGTCGGCCAGCTGATCGTCGGGCATGCATGCACGCTAGAACCCGGAAGTTTGGCTTTTCCAGAGCGCAGCCCCAATGAGCACACATGCGTGCGCAACGTTTCCACACAACCTTTTAGGCACTCTGCACTCGGTGCCGAAAAGGTTCGCCATCACTGCCTTAGCCACTACAGGTAAGTAGTGACTTGACTTACAACCACTATTGGACCCAAAATTTCTGTTAAGTGAGACATTGGTTAACTGAGTTATGTCCCATTTTACGACTTTTCTTGCCTCAGTTATTAAGTGAATCACTGCAATTGAAGTTAATAACCCAGTTGTTAAGTGAATCTGGCTTCCCCATTGACTTTGTCAGAAGGTCGCTAAAGGGGATCACATTACCCCAGGACACAGCAACAACGATCATAAATATGAACCAATTGCCAAGTGTTTGAATTTTGATCACGTGACCATGGGTAAGTTGCAATGGTCATAAGTCTGAAAAACGGTCATAAATCACTTTTTTCAGTGCTGTTGTAACTTTGAATAGTCACTAAATTAACTGTTGTAAGTCGAGGACTACCTGTGTCAGTATTCCAAGTAACGCAGAACTCTGTGGCAGATAGATTCCTCAAAGAACATGCTTATTGGATACATCATATTGGCACAGCTAGTGAAAACCAACTCTAAAAGTTCCCCTGGTTTTAGCCTAATTAAAAGAACAAATGGTTCCCTCCCCAGATTTCACCAGTCACATCCAATGTAAGTAGCTGGCAGGCCGCTTGGTCACTTCTCTCTTCCTTCAACTGCCACCTGTTAGGATGACCTTGGTTCCCACAATAAAATGTTTTGTTTTGACTGTTAGCCAGTCTATCTACTGGCTTTCCATGAGTTCAGAACTCTGAACCTTTCAGAGTTCATGGCAACTATGAGGCAGCAAAAGATGGCTTCAGCCAGGTTTGCTTCAGAGTTGACAGTCGGACCTCCCCCCTTAACTCAAGAGAAGTTCCTGGAAAATTCAAACAGAAAATAAGTCTTCCATCAGCCACCCCTCCCACCCCTAATCAATCTTAGTCAATCTATCTGCTTTTACATCTGAACTTTTTACCCAGGTGGTCTCCGACAATGGATATCCCTTCCATTGCACTAGGTATTGTAGTGTCTTCTTGTACAGCGGAAACTAGTCCCATTTTAGGCTTTAAAAATGGCTGAATGACCAGTCACTCTTTTCCAGCCACTTCTTAGATTGTTGGTTGTGGGGAAACTAAGAGGAGGAAGGAATATTAAATAAATTCTGCACCTTGAGTTTATTGTGGCTATTCTACCCATCATAGAAAGTTGCAAGCTTTTCCATCTCTCCATATCCAGCTTAATTTGATGCATTAATTTTATATAATTGTCCTCCTTAATTGTACATCTTGCTGTTAGATAGATTCCTACGTATTTCACTTTTTTCACTATCTGGATATCCATTTTCTTTATTAATTCATCCTTATGTATGTTTGTAAGATTTTAACTATCATTTTGGTTTTTTCCTTATTTATTTTTAATAACCTCTCCATATTTCTCTAATATCTCTATGAGTCTTGGGCAGAGGTGAAATGCTCCCAGTTCGGACTGGATCACCCGATCTGGTAGTGATGGCGGCGGGTAGTTCGGAGAACCGGTAGCAAAAATCCCTGCCCCCCCCCCATGCCCAGCTGAGGCGCACGATCATCAGAGGCTGTTTTTTTACTTTTAAAAGCATTTTTTCTACCTCTTTGGCCAAATAAATGCTTTTAAAAGTAAAAAAAAAAAGTCTCTGATAATCGCGCGGCTCAGCTGGGATCGTCAGAGGCTTTTAAAAGCATTTTTTTCTGCAATCTTCTGCTGAAGAGGTTGTAGGGGGGAAATGCCTTTAAAAGCCTCTGGCGATCCCAGCTGAGTTGCCTGATCGTCAGAAGCTTCTAAAAGCATTTTTTTCTGCAACCTCTCCATGTTGTAGAAAAAATGCTTTTAAAAGGAAAAAAAAAAAAGTTGGCCACACCCACCCAGTCACATTACCCCCTCCCCCACCAAGCCACGCCCACAGAACCAGTAGTAACAAATTTTAGATTTTACCCCTGATCTCGGGCCTGATTCTAATGGTTCCTCTAAGATAAAAACTAAATGATCTGCAAATGCTGGTAGTTCATACTTTTTTGATTTCCATTCCTTTGATTTGCTCCTCTTGCCTTATATTTCTGGTTAGTATACAATTATCAAATTATAAAATGGAAGAACAAGAGACGATGTTCTTAAAGAGACGATGATAGTATGGGCCAAAAACTGGATATAGTATAGATTTGGATAAATGGCAAAAGCTTTGGGATAGAAACCGGAAACTGACAATGGCCACATCATATAAGGAAAATCTCTATAAAATGTTCTATAGGTGGCATCTGTCCCCGGCAAGATTGGCTAAAATGTTTAACAATATGTCCCCAAACTGTTGGAAATGTAAACAGATACCAGGCACATAATTAACATGTGGTGGACTTGCATAAAGGCAAGGAAATTTTGGACACAAATCCATACATGGCTAGAAAAAATGATCAGAAACAAATCAGAATTGTTTTATTAGGTATATCAAATGACTATGACAAAGGGACAATATATCTAATATTACATATCTTGACTGCAGCAAGAATTGTATATGTGCAGCAGTGGAAGAATGCAAACACCTCTTCAGAGGATGAGACGATAAGGAAGATACTAGACTGTGCGGAAATGGACAGACTAACCAGTGGTGAAATCCATTTTTTTTTTTATTACTGGTATGGGTGTGGCTTGGTGGGCATGGTGTGGCTTCGTGGGCATGGCAGGGGAAGGATATTGCAAAAACCCCATTCCCACCCCACTCTGGGGCCAGCCAGAGGTGGTATTTGCCTGTTCTCTGAACTACTCAAAATTTCCATTACCGGTTCTCTGAACTGCTCAAAATTTCCACTACCGGTTCTCCAGAACCATCAGAACCTGCTAGATGAACCCTGGGGTGAACCCTGAGACTAACACTAAAAGTAAAAGATAAAGGAGATACAGAATACTATTCAACATGGAATAGATTCTATCAATGGTTGGAAACACGAGGTAGAAATTGGAATGCGAAAGAATCAGGTTAGGTGGACATGGAAAGAGATATTATTGTTAATATCAATATAGGAATGTAAGTATTAGAATGATAGATAAGTTGAGATACTAGAATATCATGGTCAGAAATTATTGTGCAACACTAGCACTATTTAAAATAGTATATATGTTATTCTGTTTTTTACTTTTGTTTTATGGTAAGTGGAATGCCAGGACAATTACACTGTATTCAATATATTCATATGTAAACAATAAAAAATATTTTTTTAAAAAAAGAAACAAGCCCATTCTCTCTTGGCTGCTTGGAGAAAACAGCAGAAAGCAGAGGATGAGGAAGTTGGGAAGGCATGAAACGGGATTGAGGGAAGGGAGGGAACGGATAATTCAAGCAGTATATTGATCTTTCCATACAACGGAAGGAGCAGCAGAATGGGGCTTCAATCCCTACCCCCGGAGATCTGGGCCATGCCAGAAGCCCGCTCGGGTGGGGGGAGAGGGAAGCCCTGGACCCTCTATCCCTGCCACACACCCCTTTGCCCCCAGCAACAACAGTTCTGCCACTTCTCCGACAGAACCCTTGGACCAGCTGGCAGGGCAGTGGTGGGTGGGGGAAGGCTATAGCGACAGGCCATTCCTGCTGGGTAACAGACAGGCTGCTCCTGGAGCAGCCAGGAGATGGAGAAGCCCACCAGCGGGGAGGCGATGCCAGATCTCGCCTCCCGCCTGCCCGAGAGATTCTGCTTTCCTTGGCAAAGCGCTTCATTATTGCAGGGCAGGGGACATGGGCGGCACCACAGGATCCGTGCAGCTACTATCCCACCCCTCCTCAGCCTCGGCCACGCTGTGAGGCTCCAACTCGAGGAGAAGATGGAGGAAGGGGGGGCGGGGGAAGTCTAAACGGGGGGCTACCTCAAACAAGCTGCAGTGCTATTACGCAGGGCTCCAAGTGGTTGGAGAAGAGGCAGAAAGAGCAGCCTGTTCTATCCCCGTCTCCACACACACACAAACAGCCAGCCGGGGGTTAAAGAATTCCTTGGCACACACAAGGTTCGTTATCAGGAACTTGGCAGCAATACGATAACCGTCTGCCAAGTGCTTTACTTCAAGAAGAGGGAGTTTTCCTCCACCAGATAAACACCAACAAATAGACACAGTTTTCAAAAACAGCTCAAACAGAAACCTTCAGCAGATTCAGGCGTTGTACAAAGTGACTAGCCAGAAGTTAGCTTTGTCCGTCACAGAGTCTAAATGGCCACCACACTCTTATATAGTCTGTGGGGTGTGGTCCAGTGACTCAGCTTAATCCCTGGCACGCCTCCTCATCTGCTGCAAACGTTTATCTCGCCTTCATTGGCGTGGATCCAGGAACGACGTATCACCGTCATCGCTGTCATCAGAGACACCTGGCTCCTGGCCAATCTCCTCTCCTTCGGCAGACACCTGAGGCATAGCCAGAGAGGAGGGGCCTGGAGAGGGAGGCCTGGCCGGCTCCTCTCCTTCATGTTCAGAGCCTTCTTCCTCTGATAAGATGGGCTCGGGGATCGGAGCCACAACAGCAGCCAAGGCTGCGCTTTCAGCGGGTAAGCAACGCTGCCTCTGCCGTCAGGAACTTTGGAGAGAGAGGGCGGGGGCAGGCTGTAGCCGTTCTCGCCAGCTAAGAGACAGGCTGCTCGCACAGCCTGTCCCCGCCCTCTCCAAAGTTCCCCATGGCAGAGGGGAACTTTGCTTACCCGCTGAAAGCCCAGCCTTGGCTGCTATTTCTGCTGCTTCTCCAACCGCCCTGGATGATCGCGCTGTAGCTTGCTTCGGGTAGCTGCCATTTGGACTTTCCCCCACCCCCTTCCTCCGTCTTCTCCTCCCTGAGTTGGAGCCTCGCGGCGTGACCGCTTCCTGGCTCGCGCATTTCGTACCGCTTTCCGCGACCATTTCCCCACCGGTGGATCTCCATGAGTGAGGAGCTGCGCTCTCCTCCAGTCCTCCTGGGGCAGCTTGCCTCCCCGCTGGTGGCTTCTCCTTCTCCTGCCTGCTCCAGGAGCAGCCTGTTACCCATAGAACGGCCTGCCACCACAGCCTGCCCCCGCCCTCTCTGCCCCGGCAGTTGTTCCTGGTGCTGCCGCAGAAGCGGCAGCACGACAACCGCTCTTGCTGGGGGCAAGGGGGTGGCGGTGGCAGGAGCAGCAGGCGGGGGCTTCCCTCCCTCCCTCCCTCCCTCTGGAGGCCTGGGGCTATGCTAGAAATCTGCTCGGGCAGGGAGACAGGGAAGACCCGGACCGCCCATCCTTGCCACCACCACCTCCTCGCCCTTGGAGGCAGCGGTTCTCGCACAGCCGCTTCCCTGGCAGTGGCAGGAGCAGCTGGCAGAGGAGAGGGGATGGCGGCAGGCTGCGGCAGCAGACAGTTCGAGCTGGCTAAGAGGCAACGTGCTTCCTCCTGCCAGCCTCGAGCTCAGCTCCAGGCAGCGTCCAGCCAGCCATACCTGGCCTCCCCCTGCAGCAGACCACGTGGATTCCAGGCAGCGCAACTTCGGGGCCTTTCCTCATGGTGGCAGTGACGAGGCAGGCAGGCAACCAGGTGCACGGGAGTGACTGGCAGCAGCGCTCCTGGCTGGCAAAGGGCGGAGTTCCGGGGCTGCATGCGGGCAATGACGGCATGGCCAGTGCGCACACGCACTAAGACATTAAGGTCACCTGATCATTGCACACGCATGCGCACCAGTAACCAGCAGACTAGCTGGCTGGTGCGCATGTGTGCCCTGGAAACCCAGAAGAAGAATGGGCGATGCCACGTGTGCCGGGCGACATGGCTCTGCGTGCCACTTCCGGCACGCGTGCCATAGGTTCACTATCACGGATATAGGGTCTCCTGCTCAAGCAGAGAGTTGGATTAGAAGACCTCTGAGGTCCCTGCCAACTCTATTATTCTATGTTCTCTATGTTCTAAATTGGGTGCTTCACAGCAGAAGCAATACAGCTGGCTGGACCACACATGCATTAAATTCAGGGCCTGTATGATCAAACTGCATCATTGTCCCATCCTGTATCTTTTCCCCCCAGGAAGAAACAAGAAGTAGCCAACACTGCAGCAGCTATAAAAAGTCTTGGGGAACTCCAGGGGATATCAGCTGATCACAGAAGTGTTAGTTAATACCCTTTATAATTTAAAAAAGGTAATAATCTTGCTCATCCAGCTGGATGCATTGTCACCAAAATTCATTTCATTCTATTTTGGAACAGGGCATCCTTTTTCTTAAAGAAATGGATATTTATCTGCATGATGATTATGGTATGGTGGCCTTCATTAGAATGACTCCCTAGATGTGCAATCTCCCTTTCTTTCCCGGACAGTATTCAAGGTAGCGAGTTCTCACCAGTCAGATTATAAACCTCCAAGCAGGATCCTTGGGAACGGCCTACCTGCTCTCGCCTTTGTCCTCGTAGGTGTTCAGGAAGAGCCCAGAGTAGTCTGGCCCCAGCTGAATTTTCTCCTGAAAGGTGAACCACAGCTCGTAGAGCAGGGGTCCTCAAACTTTTTAAAGAGGGGGCCGATTCACAGTCCCTCAGACTGTTGGGGGCCCGAACTGGCTGGGTGGGCGTGGCTAGATGGTCATGTGCTTGGGTGGGCATGGCTAGGTGGTCATGTGATTGGGTGGGGGTGGCCAATTTAAGTGTCCATTTTATGCCTTTCTCCTTCCTAAGATGTACTTGCTCAAGCCAAGGAATCTATTTACTTAATAAGGTCCACCCCCCAAAGAGAAAAAGAGCACAAACTTTCTTGCCACTTGCCTAACTTCATTTCAGCAGCAGCTTCAGGCTCCTTAAAATAGGCCATTGAAAAAGGAATAAAACAAACAGGATTTCCTTCAAAATAACTTCTGATCATGTTTCAGATGACCACACAATAAACCAGACTGAGGACTTCCGGTTTGCTTCTTGCCGCCGCTAGATGATCCCTTGGGATCGCCGCTCCATTGCCTGTAAAGAGCCGCCTTTACATCTGAAAGGCGGCTCGAAAAAACTCCATTTCCATGTGGAAATGGAGATAGAGCCGGCGGGGGCAGGTAGAGCTCTCTGCATAGCCCCAAAAGTTTTTTTTTTTACTTTTGGGGACGAAGCAGATGACGCTCCCTATTTCCCTTGCCGCTGCTCCGGGCTTTGGGAGACCTCTCCTTTTGCAGAGCTAGGCGACAAGATCAAGCCTACAAAAATTAACAGAACAATCAAAAAGGATATGAGCTGGACCTGTGACCCTGAATCGCAAGTATTTTACTTATTTTACAATAGTTATTGAAGAAGGAAAAGGAAAAGGAAAAAAAGAATCTTTAAAAATGGCGACTGCCGAGGCTTGAGAAGGGGCTGAAAGGGAGAGTCCTACCGTTTCCTACTGAGATACAAAGTAGCGGAATAAATACTTTTGGCTACACTTGAAAATAAAGCTCTACTTTTGTGTTTTTCTCTTCCTGGAGATCTGATATTGATCTTGGTTGGAAAGAAGTTTTTTTTTCTCTTTTGCCTCTCTTTTCTTTTTTTTTAAATAGTTTGTCTGTGTGGAAATATGGCATTAAAGCTTGCAAAGCCGGACAAACAAGCAGTGGGGGGATTCCCCCATTAATAAATTACGTGAACAAGTTTTAAAGCTCCAGTCTCAGAAAACTGATTTTAATATAATTGAATTTCTTTTGGAGGAGATTGTAAGAAGGGATGAGATTGTGAATCAGAACTTTGAAAAATTTAAGCAGGAAATTAAAGAATTAGTGCAATTAAAGTTTGATACTCTGGATTGAAAGATTATAAAAATGGCTAATGGCTATGCAGAATTTATGATCAAGTTGGATGAAAATACTAACTTATTAGAGTCTAAAGTGGAAGAAATTGAGGACAATTTGGACAATAGAATACAAAAAATTGAAAATGATTTGACAAACATTCAAGACAATAGCTCAGAAGAAAAACCTAAAATGGAGGCTGAACAAAAGACTTGTAATGCAGAAAATATACAACAACGGATTGAAAGAGAAGTTTTAATGATGCAATATAATTTTACTCAATAGGCGATTAGACTGAGAGGTTTGCAGAAAAATAACAGAGATGATTTAAGGAAAATATCTTCTGAAATTCTGGCTGGGATTTTAAAGGTTCAACCTGAGGAAGTGTTTTGTAGGATTGACAGAGTTTACAGAATAAACTCCTGGATTGCAAAGCAAAGGCAATTGCCTAGAGATGTGGTGATTTATTTTACAGATAAAGAAATTAGGAATAATATTGTGCAAAATTCCTTCAATTCTACTTTGCAATTGTATGGAAGAAAGATATGGATCTACAAAGAGCTCCCCCCCAAGATGTTAACGGAAAGGAAGAAATTTGGTTTTCTGGTGACTGAGCTAAAATACAGAAATATTCCATTTAGGTGGGATGCCCCAGTTGGCATAATATTGAGATATCAAGGAGAAAGATACCAATTAGATACTGTTGAAAAAGCGGAAGAATTTTATCAAAAAATTTTGAAAATGAACTTAACATCTATAGGCACAATACAGGATAAGCAGAAGGAGTTGGAAATAAAGGGAAAACATCGAATTACAGAGGTTGCGGTAGACAAATTGCCTTTGGATTCTCTCGATACCCCAGCTGGATTATCTACAAATATGAGAGAAGCGGCACCTGATTTCAACGTGATGATTCACCAAGTTAAAGACAAGTATGGAAATCAATTAGCTGATATACAATTGGCAAAAAAGAAATATGAGATACAAAAACAAAACCAACAAGATCAACTTATAAAGCAGAATGAAAACCGATCAGTTGATATACAACTTGTAGAAAGGAAAACAGGATGGAAATTAAACCCACAAAAAGAAAAGAAAAAAAGAAATAGGTCTCATAAAAACAGAAATTTCTAAATTAAGCAACGGTGAAGCCAGTGATTTTAAAAAAATGAATGAATATGTGAAAAGATAGTGGAGGCGAAGTATTGGTTAATATCATCCTGAGGACAGTGACAGACCTCTGCAATGCCGTAATTTGGGGATGTGAAAAGAGCCTTAAACTGTTGGATTTGAATTATCTATTTTGGATTTCTTTCTTGTATTGATAAATATATTATAACTATTCTGAGCTACAAGGCATGCAGAAGATCTGGTTGTTACCCATTAGGATGATGGGAATTAATAATCCTGATGAAAGCCACAATTACAACTATATGGAATATAATCATAATGTCACTCGGGTGGTTGTTTTTACTTTTATATATATATGAGGATATTCATTACTGATGGGGGCAGATGATGACTGAAGACTTTGAACAAACTGTTGCACCAGGATGCTACGTTACCCAATTATGGATGAGGGACTCAACAATCCAGTGGAAAGACATCAAAGAAGATATTATATGGATTATAAATTTAAAGTTATTGTCTTTTTTTTTTTTAAATAACGGAATATATATACATACATACATACATACATACATACATACATATATATATATATATATATATAATATATATATATATATATAATATATATATATATATTAGCAGAGTGGGCAGTGGATTAAAGATATTAAGAATTGTTGTGCATGGTAATTTTGTAGGAAAGTGGGTGGAAATATGTTAGTCTACTGATGGATTAGTTTAAGAAAAGGGATGTTTAAGTGATATATTTAGGGCAGTGGAGGAAATGGATAGAGTTGAATAAATGTTAAATTAGGATTTATGGGGAAGGCTGCTTTGAAATGTTATATTAATATACACAAAGAATAAATGTTAAAGTAGGATCTATTATACAGTCTTAAAGTGGAAGGTTGCTTTGAAATGTTGTAATAATATATAGGTATAAGTTTTGGGGAGGACAAAAAGGGCAGATTATTGCTAAATTGGGAGTTATAATAATATTATGCTAAACTAGAAGTTATCATGCAATGTTATAGCAGACTGCTTTTTTTTTTTGAAATGTATGGTAAAAGGGGAAAGTAACAATATTAATAATATTTTTAGTAAGTAAGGGTCAGTATATAGAGGAGGGAGTAAGGCGATGGTAAAATATTATGTAATCTGTTATGAATTAGGTTTTTGGTGTGAAGAAGTCATGGGGGGATGGGTGGCGAGGGGGGGTTAGGGAGGAGGGGGGGGAGGAAAAAAGGGGGGAAAATTTGTATTTGAAAACTTTTTCAATAAAAAAAAAAAAAGAAAACTTGATTCAAAATTTCTGGCGCGAAAGACATTACTAGATAACGAAAATGAAAAAGAAAAGTCAAACACCTCAGAAGGATCAGAATCGGAAAGTGAAGGTGATCCAACAGACACACAAATAAAGTCAGCAATGAAAATGCTTTTTGCTGCATTTGGACCGAAACTAAAGATTACCAAAAAAATCAACTAGAAAGCAAGCGAGCAAACCAACGCCTCAAAATCTACCCGCTCCCATCCTGACGACGAGAGCACTGACACCTGAACCCAGAGACCCCTGCAGATACCGCCCCACACCGCAGATCGATGCAAGCACCAACGCTCTCAAGAGAAGAAAAAGAACAACCGCCATCGTCAGGACTCCCAAGATCGAGCCGGAGACCGATTCATCTGAGGAGGAGCAGAGCGAGCGAGCCGCAACGACGAGAACCTCTCACGACGACTCCAGGAATGAAATGAGCAACGCGCATGCGCAGGACTACGCAGACGGTCCAGGAAGACATGAGTTGCTGAAAGGATCGTGCAGACTCGTTGCGAGCATCCCCATGCCGTTTTGTAATTTCCAGCATTTACGAGACCACGGACTACCCCCGGTTGTAAGTAATGGACCCAATAATGTCGGAAACTTGCCCAGTGACTTCCCAAAGCTGAGAATAGATGGCATTAATTTACAAGAATGGTATCAGCAGCTCCAGGTTGTCTTTATGAAAGAAAACTTACTGTTTTTTATCACTAATCCCCCAAAAAGACCTTGGACTCTAAAGTTAGACTGCTTACACCATAGAGCATTTTTCTTATTAATTTCTAGTGTATCTCCTGCAATGTATCACAGCATTAAGCAAAATCTGACTGTCTCAGAAATTATTCAATTTATTGAATAATGTTCAATTTATTTCACAGTGATAGTGTAGCTACTACCACAAGAATGTCTAAAGATTTCTTTTCTTCTAGGATAAAACCAGGGGTTTCCATAAGTAATAATAATAATAATAATTTTATTTCTATACCGCCCTTCTCCCGAAGGACTCAGGGCGGTGTACAGCCTGTTTAAAAACACAAACAAAACAACAATATAAAATTTAAAATAATTAAATAAAGTGGCTCAGATTTAAAACCCCAATAAATTTAAATATCCCAATTTAAAAACTATTGTGTTGTTAGTCCGGCCTGGCGGAATAATAGGGTCTTCAGTGCGCAGCGAAACGCCCGGAGGTCGGAGATCTTACGAATTTCCGGGGGCAGTTCGTTCCACAGGGATGGGGCTCCCACAGAGAAGGCCCTCCCCCTGGGCGCCGCCAGTCGACATAACTTGGTTGACGGCACCCTGAGGAGACCCTCCCTGTGGGAACGGACTGGTCGGTGGGAGGCTATTGGTGGCAGAAGACGGTCTCGGAGGTACCCGGGTCCTATGCCATGGAGTGCTTTAAATGTGGTAACTAACACCTTGAATCGCACCCGGAAGACCACTGGGAGCCAGTGCAGCTCGCGCAGGAGGGGTGTCACATGGGCATAACGAGTTGCGCCCATAACCACCCACACGGCCGCATTCTGGACCAGTTGGAGCCTCCGAGTGCTCTTCAAGGGAGCCCCATGTAGAGAGCATTACAATAGTCCAACCGGGAAGTAACAAGGGCATGAGTGACCGTGCGTAGGGTGTCTCGATCCAGAAAGGGCTGCAACTGGTGAATCAGGCGAACCTGATAAAAGGCCCCCCTGGCCACGGCCGTCATATGCTCTTCTAAAGACAGCCGTGCATCCAGAAGGACACCCAGATTGCAAGCCCTCTCCGTGGGGGGCAGAGATTCACCCCCAATAGTTAGCGATGGCACCTGCTGACTATATCGGGGCGCCGGAAGCCATAGCCACTCGGTCTTGGAGGGGTTGAGTCTGAGCAAGTTCTTCCCCATCCAGACCCGCACGGCCTCCAGGCAGCGAGACATCACATCAAGGGCATCATTGGGGTGGTCTGGGGTGGAGATGTACAGCTGAGTATCATCAGCGTACAGATGGCACTTCACCCCAAAACCACGGATGATCTCACCCAGTGGCTTCACATAAATATTGAACAGGAGGGGCGAGAGGACTGACCCTTGCGGCACCCCCCATGTGAGACGCCTCGAGGTCGACCTCTGTCCCCCTGCCAACACAAACTGCGAGCGGTCGGAGAGGAAGGAGGAGAACCACCGCAAAACGGTGCCCCCTATTCCTAACCCCCTCAACCGCTGCAGCATGATACCATGGTCGATGGTATCAAAAGCCGCTGAGAGATCTAATAGGACTAGGACAGAGGAGCAACCCCTGTCCCGAGCCCTCCAGAGATCATCCACCAACGTGACCAATGCCGTTTCTGTGCTGTACCCCCGCCTGAAGCCCGACTGGTACGGGTCTAGATAGATAGCTTCATCCAGGTGTCGGGAAAGTTGTCGTGCCACCACGCTCTCAACAACCTTCGCCACAAAACGAAGGTTGGAGACTGGACGATAGTTAGCTAATTCAGCCGGGTCCAGGGAAGGCTTCTTGAGGAGGGGCCTCACCACCGCCTCTTTCAAGGCAGCAGGAAAGTCACCCTCACTCAGAGAAGCACCTATAATCCCCTGGAGCCAGCCTCGTGTAACCTCCCGGGAGGCCAGTACCAACCAGGAGGGGCACGGGTCCAATAAACACGTGGCGGCACTAATCTTACCCAGAACTCTGTTCACATCCTCGGGAGTCACAGGATCAAACTCCTCCCAGATAACATTCTCAAGACCTGCCCCGGTCTCCTCCCGTGGACTCATCCAATCGGAGTTCAAGCCATCCCGAATCCGAGCGACTTTATCATGCAGGAATTGCACAAAATCCTCAGCACGACCCTGCAAGGGATCTTCCCGTACTCCCCCCCGAAGAAGGGAGTGGGTCACCCTAAACAGGGCAGCTGGGCGGTTCTCTGCAGATGCGATAAGAGCGGAAAAATGGTTAGATTTTGCCGCTTTTATCGCCACTAGGTAGGTCTTGATATAAGACCTCACCTGTGTCCGGTCAGAATCGGATTGACTAGTCCTCCAAATGCTCTCTAGGCGTCTTTTCCGACGCTTCATCTCTCTCAGCTCCTCAGAGAACCAAGGAGCTAATTGAGATCGGCATCGGGTCAGAGGCCGCAAAGGCACGACGCGGTCCAAAGCTCCAGCGGCCGCCCTTTCCCAGGCGGTCCGAGGCAGCAGATGGAGAGTGAAACCGTGGCTGCAGTCGGAACTCTGATGCAAGTGGTAGCAGCAGCAGCTTTTACCACACCTCCTCCTCCATTGTCACTGGCAGCACTGAAGGTGCTAGCCATGGTGGGGGTCCCAGCACCAGTGGTTTCAGCCAGGATTCCAGCAGTGGTATCTTTAGTGGCAGCTGGCATTCCACCCTCAGGAAATGTCCTAGTACAGGAGGAAGGACAGCCCTCAGCCCTTGGTGGCCCACTTCAATGGGCGCCCAAGCCACTTAGCCATTTCTTGGCCCATGTCTGACACCATGGAACGCTATGGAGTGATGTATCTGGATTATGTGGCACAGGTCCATGTCATCATGGTCAACCTGGAAGAGAATCATTCAGAGTGGCTAGTGCACTGCAGGATAGGGGTGCACCTGAGATAGATGACCTCAATGCTTTTATGCGACCCCTACAAGAACAGTTTGAAGACCCATGCCTGCCCAATGTGTGAAAGCCCATATCCATGCCCTAAAGCAAGGAAAGTAACCACTGACAGAGTACATCCAAGACTTCTGCCACCTAGCCAGCCACCTGGGAGACTGGCCTGAGCGCTTGCTAGTCTATCATTTCTGAGTGTACCAGACTGTACCAGAAATTGCCTATCCAGGGAAGTGCCCTGCAACTTGTAAGCATGTACCATGTGACCACAGGGATAGAGATCGCCCCGATGGAATTCCACAAACACACCAGGCAGCAGAGTCAGTTTCACTGGCCAGCAGAGAGGTGAGCAGTTCCTAGGGGAGGAAGGTGGCTCAGCAGACTAAAAAGCACTGTTATTAACATCAAGCTGTCTGCAATTACTGTAAGTTCAAATCTCACCAGGCTCAAGGTTGACTCAGCCTTCCATCCTTTCTAAGGTAGGTAAAATGAGGACCCAGATTGTGGGGGCAATAAGCTGACTTTGTATAAATATACAAAAGTATGAAGGCTATTGCTTAACGCATTGTAAGCCACCCTGAGTCTCTGGAGAAGGGCGGCATATAAATCAAATTTAAAAGGGGGGGTTGCATCATCAGCCAGAGGAGGCAAACCCCGTCAACACTTTAGGGGCAGAGGCGGTATTCAGCTGGTTCAGACCGGTTCAGGTGAACGGGTAGCAGCGACTGCAAGTGGGCCCGCCCAACCTCCCAAACATAATTCCGTCCTATTTAGCCATAGGTTAAAGGCTAAATAGGAGGCTGGGTACATGCGCGGAAGGTGTGCTCGTGCAAGTAAAGTGAGTGTTCACGAACGGGGCGAACCAGTGGCAAGAATATGTGAATCCCACTGCTACTTTGGGGCTCCTTTCATTGCAGAAAGGAGAGGCACTGTGCTGCCAAATGCTTCACGCCAAGGACTGCTCCCCCCCCCCACTTGTGAGCCAGCTGAAGAAGAAAAGGGCTCTGCCAAAGCCAAAAAAAGAAAATGTGTGTGGTGCAGCAGCTCATAGAGTTCTCCCCCCTGTCCAGTGAAGGGGAAGGAAGTCCAGCCCAGTGGTGAAATCCAATTATTTTTTACTACCAGTTCTGTGGGCATGGCTTGGTGGGCGTGGTGTGGCTTAGTGGGCATGGTAGGGAAAGGAAACTACAAAATCTCTATTCCCACCCCACTCCAGGGGAAGGATATTGCAAAATCTCCATTCTCACCCCACTCTGGGGCCAGTCAGAGGTGGTATTGCCGGTTCTCCGAACTACTCAAAATTTCTGCTACCGGTTCTCCAAAACCTGCTGGATTTCACCCCTGCTCCAGCCCCTGTCAAGACAAGACCAGTCTTCTGCGAGAGTGACACCGAAGGAGAATATGACCCGATGTTAAGTGGCACCATTATCCCTATGACTGCTAGGGTGGAGATTTCAGTTTCCTCCTTGAAAGTAAAGGGGATCCTTACAGCCTTGTTGGACTCGGGGCACACTAGGTGCCTGATCAGCCCCCAAGTGGTAAAGAAGCTAGAAATGAAGTTAAAGAAAACAGGCAGAATGCCAGCCACCTGCCTAACTGAACCTAAATGCCAGGGCCCACACATAGACTACTGTGTTCAATTTATTGTGGCTCCGGGAATGACAGAGGCCATGGTTCTTGGACTGGCATTGTGGAAAAAATGGAGTGAATTGGGATAGAAACAAGTGGTGGATGTGAAGGAAAGTATCCAACCGGCAGGAGCTAGAGAAAGTGCTTAAGAAGCTGCCACGTCCTGGCAGCTAAGAAAGTGAAAGCGGCGCGTAGGCAAGAGGGAAGTGGTAACTTAGAATCACTGATTCCCAAGGAATATCGCAACCTGGCCAAGGTCTTTGGCGAGAAGGAATCTGATGCACATTCACCCCACCACCCATAGACTGTGTGACTGAGATTGTGCCTGGGGCTAAATTGCCAAAGCCAAAACTATATTCAATGACACCTAAGGAGATGGAGGAACTCCGCACATTCATAGACAAAAATTTAGCCAGGGGCTTCATTCAACCAGCCATCAAGTCAAGGATGGCAGCCCCTGTGCATTTCAAAGAAAAGAACGATGGGCTGTGCATCGACCATAGAGGGTTAAACTGTATGTGTGTATAGAATATGCACCCTCTCCTCAGTGATGAAATCTGAACCGCTTTGCTACCGGTTCGCTGGGTGCGCATGTGTGCTGCGTGCCAAGCACACACTGCGCATGAGCAGTATGCACCAAAGGGGGGCTTGGGAAGGTAAGTAGAACAGCGAAGGGGAGAATCAGCTGTGGCGTGCGATCTTGGGAACCTTTTTAAAAACTTTTTAAAGCATTTTTTACTACCGGTTTGGGCGAATAGGTAGTAAAAAATGCTTTCAAAAAGTAAAAAAAAAGGTTCTGACGATCACAGCTGTGCCACACGATCATTGGAACTTTTTTTTTTTTACTTTTTTAAAGCATTTTTTTACTACCTATTCGCCCAAACCGGTAGTAAAAAATGCTTTTAAAAAGTTTTTTTAAAAAGGTTCCCAAGATCATGCAGCACAGCTGTGATCTTGGGAACCTTTTTTTTTTTACCTTTTTAAAGCTTTTTTTTACTACCCATTTGGGTGAATAGGTAGTAAAAAATGCTTTTAAAAAGTAAAAAAAAAGGTTCTGACGATCACAGCTGTGCCGCGCGATTGTCGGAACCTTTTTTTTTTTTTACTTTTTTAAAGCATTTGGTTCCTACCTATTTGCCCAAACCGGTAGTAAAAAAATGCTTAAAAAGTAAAAAAAAAAAAAAAAGTTCCAACGATCAGCTGAGCAACGTGCGATCGTCGGAACTTTTTTTTTACATTTTTTTACTACAGGTTCGGCGAACCAGTAGCATTTTTTTACTACCGGTTCAGGTGAACTGGCCCGAACCGGTAGCATTTCACCCCTGCCCCTCCCTCTAATGAAGGACATGTTGGGCCACCTTGCAAAGGGGAGGATTTTCATTAAGTTGGATTTGTGGGAAGCATACTACAAAGTGAGAATTAAAAAGGGAGATGAATGGAAAACTGAATTTAACTGCCCTCTGGGTTGCTTCCAGTTGTGGGTGATGCCATTTGGGCTACAGGGAGGGCAGCAGTGTTCATGCAGCTAATAAATGAAGTTCTCAATGTTTCACAAAGTTGTCCAAGTGCGAGTTCCAGAAAACTAGTCTTCCCTAACATTCTGCCTGTCTCCCTTCCTCCCTCCCTCCCTTCCTTCCTTCTTTCATCAGGTGCTGTAAAAACAATATAACAGTTTCAAATAAATGTTAACATTAGCAAGTTAATCAGAATGGCATTACAATTAGAAGAAAGAAACCTGGGACAAAAGTCTTGAAAGAGTAGTTCATTATCCAACTGGAATGGGGTATAAAATGGGGTACCATAATCTCACTCTTGGGTCCTGTACATTTTGTCTGTTAATAATTTTGCTGATGTTTTAATAAATATATTAAAAACTAATACAAACTAAACTAGAAGAAAAAAGAAAAGTACAGAAAGTGCAGAAAAAACAAAAAGAAAAAAGAAAACACAAAAGAAAAAAGCAACAAAGAGAAAAAGTGGCTTCAAATATTCATCATTTATCATAAACTAATAAATTTTCATCTGCTCTATTTTTAACAAAAAAATCAAATTTGGACATAACCAATTTCAATGGATGAATTTGCATATTTGGAAAAAATAGAAAATAACATTCTTTAGATTAAATGATATAAAGAATACAATTATTATGAAAGGTGCCCTTTTCAACAACCTTCTCCTACATAATACTCCAGATCATTAAGTTACCTTACCATGATTGCAGATATTCTTCTGAATTTACAGCTTGGTCTCTGTCAGGCTAGCCTGTTATATATATATACTATATTAATAACCAAATAGTTAAGAAGAAAAACAACAATAATAAAAAAGGCAAGATTAAAGTTTCAAGCCCCTCTGTAAACTGAGGTGGGGGTGGGGGTTTGAAATAAAACAGCATTCAACCAACCAGTCAACTTTTAAAGATAAAAAGCAAAATGAAACAAAAGCTACAAAAAATGAAATTAAAACCCATCCATACTTAAGAAAACAAAGGAAGGAAAGATAGATTACCATGACTTTCTGACCACTCCCAGAGAGAACTGGAATCTTCAACACTCCCCTTTTCTGGTGGACCCATGGCCACCCAAAAGCTGTCTTGGGTCATTCCTAAGTGCTCCCATTCAAAACCAGGGAGAAGCACTGCCAAAGAATCTGCTGATCTGCTGATTTTGCTTTGGCAGCAAAATCAGCAGATCATTGGTAGGAAAAAGAAAAGTTCCTTACATTCATCAGCCGCCTTGGGAAGGTATCAGCATTCTTTGCACCTGTCTTTACACAAAATGAAATAAAATAGTCCAGTCTTTCAAAAACAGTACCAGAAAAGATTAGGAATGCAAGTCAAAATAGGCAAGAAAATGGTAAGAGAAAACTTATCTACTCTAAATGAGTTCAAATCACCAGGTCCAGATGGATTTACAACCTAGGATTTTCAAGGAGCTGGGAAATATTATCTCAGAACCACTGAACCATATCTTTCAAAGATCCTGGAGCACTGGGGAGCTACTAGAGGCTTGGAAAAGAGCTGACATGGTTCCCGTCTTCAAAAAAGAAAAAAGAAAGAAAAAAATGGATCCAAGAAACTACAGACTTATCAGCCTAACATCAATACTTGGGAAGATTCTGGAAAAGATAATCAAGTAATGAATTAATGAACACCTAGAGGCAACCAATGTTATAACCAGAAGCCAACATGGGTTTGTCAAAAATAGATCATGCCAGACAAATCTTATTGCATTCTTGACAGTGACAAAATTATTGGACCAGCAAAATGTTGTGGATATAATTTACTTAAACTTCAGTAAGGCATTTGATAAAGTAGACCAGAACTTATTTATTGATAAGATAGAAAAATGTGGATTAGACAGCATCACCACGAGATAGATTCTGGTGGATCAGGTTGCATCTGTCAGCTTCTTCAGTACCCTGAATGTAAATCATCTGGTCCTGGTGATTTGAACTCATCCAAATTGGATAGGTGGCAGTGGTGAAATGTAAAATTTGTTACTACTTGTGGGCATGGCTTGATGGGGGGGAGGGAGGTAATGTGACTGGGTGGGCGTGGCCAATTTTTTTTTTTACCTTCAAAAGCATTTTTTCTACAACCTCTTTGACTGAAAAGGTTGTTTAAAAAATGCTTTTAAAAGGCTCTGATGATCCCAGCTGAGTTGCCTGATCGTCAGAGGCTTTTGTTTTCTTTTAAAAGCATTTTTTTTTTGCTTTTAAAAGAAAAAAAAGCCTCTGACGATCACACAATTCAGCTGGGATCATCAGAGTCTTTTAAAAGCATTTTTTAACAACATCTTTGGCCGAAGAGGTTGTAAAAAAAATGCTTTTAAAAGGCTCTGACGATCCCAGCTGAGACGTGCGATCATCAGAGGTGCTTTTTTTTTTACTTTTAAAAGCATTTTTTGGCCGAAGAAAAAATGCTTTTAAAAGTTAAAAAAAAAACCTCTGATGATCGCACGGCTCAGCTGGGCATGGGGAGGTGGGGCAGGGATTTTTGCTACCAGTTCTCCAAACCATCCGCCGGCATCACTACCGGATCGGGCAATCCGGTCCGAACTGGGAGCATTTCACCCCTGATAGGTGGATCTTACAATTTTCATGCATATTTTGACTTGCATTCCTATTCTCTCTTCTACTGTACTGCTTCTGACATGTTGGACTATTTTTTTTTTCTTTTGCATAAAGATTTATGCAAATAATGAATTAAACAGTTCTGCTTTGTCCATGCTTCCTGTCACCTCATTGCTGTCTTCTCCCATTAGTGGACTGATCATTTCCTTGATTTTTTTCTTGTTTTTTTTTTTACAGGTTGAAAACACTCTTAAATAAAACTTTTTATTTTTGGCATTTGTTGCAATTGTTAGTTCATTACGATTATGATGATGGTTCATATTGTATCCAGATCCTACTTTCTTATTAAAATATGCCCAAACCAATGATTTCACCAGCATTTTATAGTCAAGTACTTAATTATTCATGTTTTTATTTGGTAACATTCATTCAGACTGATTTTTTGTTTAGCTGGGTGTAAGTTTTAAACTATAAGTTGCTTGGTATTCACTCTGGATGGGAAAAAATGGTAAGTAAAACAAGTAATTAAATAAGTACTGGAATTAATTTGTTCTACATGAGGCTGCCTTTGAAGGAATGAGGTGGCATGTGCACTTTTCATCCATATCACAGCCCTGTTGTGTAAGCTTCACTGGCTCCCACGTTTTTTCCAGGTGCAATTCAAGGTGCCAGTTATCACTTTTAAAGCTCTATACCAGGAGTGTCAAACTTGATTTCATTGAGGGCTGCACCAGAGTTGTGTTTGACCTTGGGGGGCTGGGGTGGACATGGCCAGGGTGGGCATGGCCAGCTTGACATTGTGTCGGGGCTCCTGTGATGGCCCAAGTGCTCTTGAGCTCCATTTTTGGCTGCAATGGCCTCCTGCAATCCTCTGCCAGCAAAAACGGAGCTCCGGAGGGCCGCACGCAGCCCTCACAAGCTCCGTTTTCAGCGCGATGGCCTTCTGCAACCCTCTGCCAGCAAAAATGGAGCTCTGGAGGGCCGCACGCAGCCCTCACAAGCTCCGTTTTCAGCTGCGATGGCCTTCTGCAACCCTCTGCCAGCAAAAACGGAGCTCTGGAGGGCCGCACGCAGCCCTCACAAGCTCCGTTTTCAGCTGCGATGGCCTCCTGCAACCCTCTGCCAGCAAAAATGGAGCTCCGGAGGGCCGCACGCAGCCCTCACAAGCTCCGTTTTTCAGCTGCCACGGCCTCCTGCAACCCTCTGCCAGCGAAAACAGAGCTCGGGAGGGCTGCACCCAGCCCTCCCGAGCTCTGTTTTTGCTGGCAGAAGCACCGGGCCAGTCCTTCTCTGTTTCCAGGGCAGTTCCATGGTCCAGATCTAAGCACCCCATAGGCCGGATCCGGGGCCCAGGTCTTGAGTTTGGCACCCAGGATAAATTATTGGTAGGGCCATCTCTCCTCAAGTTTATCTGCCTGTCACATCAAAGCAGAGAGAGTAGGGACATTCCTGATCTCGTCTTTCTTCTCTTCACCACCGCTGCCTATTGCAACCCCTTTCCCCTAAGATCTGATAAGCCCCTACATTGTAACCTTCTGGAAAGCACTGAAGAGCTGGCCTTGCCCCCAAGTGAGAGATAAAGAGAGGCAGAGTTGGAAGAGAGTTTTGTAGGTTGTATTGGGGGAAGTGTCTGTTGTGCCAGGTTTTTCTCTTTTGGGTTTTATTGTCTGTTTGTTTTTAAAGTTTGTATTTACTGTTTTGCCCATTGGTTGGGAGAAGCCCAAAGTTTGGTTTTAAGATGGGCAACTATATAAATGTTTTAAATAAATAAAATTAAAACTAAACTGAAAGAAACTCAAAATTTTCTGGATTTTTTCATCAGCTTAATTTTTTGTTAAAAATGCATTGGTGTGACAGTTCCTTCAAAACACATCCTTGAACATGTCTTCGTTGTGGTAATAACAATTTTACATTTTTTGGTAAAAAGTTACAAGATTCAAAAACAGCCTTTTGTCAATTAGTGTAGATAATTAATAGAAAAAAATGGTTTCAATTGGAAATGCAAGTTCTAAATACGAATAGTAAGAATATTTTTTAAAAATCTAAATTCTAAAAACTAGTTGAATCAATTATAAAATAAAATAAATAAATAAAATATTAGAACATTAAATTACTAAACTACTACCGATATGTGTGCACATATCTTTCTTAATATATAAATATTCATATTTCACAAATATATATTGTGAACATGGGTAGAATTGTTACAGACTGATGTAGCATTCTGATTTTATGTTCAAAACCACCAAGAATCTGATAACTTGAATAGATCAGGGGTGGGTTCTACTTACCTTTACTACCAGTTTGCAATGGGATCACATGCGCAGATCACCTATGACGACATCCGGGTCGGTGGGCGGGGCCTCTCTCCAGTTTTACTACCGGTTCTTGCGAACTGGTCCGAACCGGGGGCAACCCACCACTGAAATAGATCGTGAACACTGAAGACTGGATATCTAGAATCACTCACAAGGAGCATTCCCATTGCCCTGACTGTCAGGCCTGGAAGCCATCTTTTACCTTGGATTTTCAGGCCTGCCACATTTACTACTGTGGGAAACTTGGAGGGGGATTGTATGGAGCAGGGGTAATATTTAGTCATAATAACATTCCTTTCTCAGAGAGTCAAGGACATCTTGCCCTGCACCTGGAGGGGTGTGGCTGGGAGGCATCTCCAGTTGAGACAGTGCTTTGATTGGACCATGTGATGGACATGTGGGTGCTGGGCAGGGACTTGGACTTTCCTTCGGGTGGGGAAAACCAAGAAACTTTCAGATTTGGGTTTTCCCAGATGTGCCAGTATGACATCTCTAATAAAATGGAACTTTGAGGAACTTCAAGCCTCGGAGTCTTTTTTCGTTGGGGGTGTTACTTGGAACCCTGACATTGACTGCAACCTACCCTCAGATTCCTGCTCCTCTTATTGCTATCACCGTTCGTCATGATCTTGAAGTCACAATTTGCTTCTCTATCCTAGTTCCCTCTCATTCCCAGTTTCTCATCCTCACACTCATCCTATTCCTTTCACCATTCACTTTATTGTTAAAACTATCTACAAAGGGCCCAGATATATTTTTTTGTAAATACAAATTATACTAAAGGCTTTTAAACATACCAATTTTCCATACGTTTGGATAGATATAGGTTAAGGATTAATACAGTAGTGACCAAAATTGTGGAAACCTTCTGGGAAAAGTATATTTTCTAAAACTATCTAATAACACCACTTTTTTTGGAGTTAGTACCATAAAATTATATATCATTGGAAAGATAATTTAATCAAGAATGTAATGCAGTAACTTTGATGAAGGATTTGCTATTAGAATAGCAGTTACAGTATAAAGAAGAAAAGTGAAAAAACGAGATATACAAAAATGATCACCATGTCAGTTAATACTTAGTTGGATAACCTTTAGCATAAATTATGGCTTTACAACGTCTTCCCATGGAGTGAACCAAGTCTTTTAGTTCTGCAGCTGTTATAATGTGAAACCAAGATGGAATGATGGCTTCTGTTAACTGGGTTTTATTGCTGGGTCGCTTCTCACTAACAAGTTTCTTGAGTCGGCTCCATAGATTTTCAGTTGGGTTAAGGTCTGGGCTATTCCCAGGCCATTCCAGCAGGAATATGATTATCTTGAAACTTCCAAAAAAAGTGGGGTTATTAGCCATCAAACCTCAAAAATACACTTTTCCCAAAAGGTTTCCACAATTTTGGCCAGTATTGTATGTTAAGAAATTAAAATATGTAAAAATAAAATTTAGTTCAGAGAGGGTTGGTAATGTTTGTAATGTTGGACATTGGGTGACATAATAAATGAAGTTGCCCCAAGTCTTAAACAAATGGATTGGTATCTAGCGAGTGGCTTATTAAGGCATATTGCTGATGGTATTATGAAGGGAATATTTGGGGGATATTTCTTGAAGAAGCATACTTTTCACTGAAGTGAGTTCATATATGATCACTTATTATTCTTGAGATTATAAAATTAGGCAATATAAAAAGTAATTCACATAATCTACTTTCTTTCAGAATTAGCCTTTTTTTAAAAAAATTGAAGTAATGCTGATTTATCTTGCAAGGACTTAAAGTATTTGTAAATATTTGCAAGTATTGCTCAGTAAATGTATATGAAGTTTTGTCAGGTGTGGGAAGCCTTTACTTTAATGGGACGGCTGGTGATGCGGCAGTGACACAACAAGGTGAGGGACATAGCAGGCAGCAGGTGAGTGGATGCCCACTAACAGGTGCAGCCATGATGGATCTGAAATGATAGGTGCTCTTTAATATTATATTGATAAGCTGCTTAGAAGGTTTCACTTTCGTTTTTACTGCTTGCCCTGCCTCCTCACACTTAAGAGCCTGGTGATACAGGTGCATTTCTCTTCAAACAATCATACAGTTGGTAATGTACATAAATTTGTAAAACAAAGAGATAGAGGAATATTCCTGAAGTTTGTTTTATGATTTATATTTCACGGTTACTGTGAAATTGTGTGAATGCATCAATACAGTGCATGTTATCTCAGCTTGCAGAGTTTGGATTCATTGAATGAGTTTACCAAAAATGTAAATATTGCAGAATGTACATAACTCATGCTACATAAACTAAGCTCCATTTCATGCTGAGTAAACTAAATTATGAATGTACCTTAAATAGAAAACTATCTTTAGATAGATTTTTATTCCAAAAGCATTTTATTAAAATAAATTTGATAAAAACAAAAAAAAGTCCAATTTAAATTTTTAAAAAACCCAATGTAAATTAAAAAAAAATTGGATTTTTAAAATAAAATCTGATTTTTTAATTTATTTTTTTTTAAAAAAACGTCGATTTTTATTCACCCTGATATAAATAATAAACAGAAGCTTTTGCCTTCTAGATGTGCCCTCTCTACTAAACTGTCTTTATCTTAAATCATCTGACTGTAAGTGTGGTTGTTGACATCTCTTAGAAGTACAGTTTAGTGGTGCCAGACAAGGACAGGATGAGTTTACTGTATTTTGAACACATACTCAGCAGATTCTCACCTTTCTTCTGTCAAAGCAAGTACTGCGGAACTAAAACAAGGGTGCCCCCTACTGGCCAATAATGGTTATCACATACAAGATAATCACTTGGGATTTCTGCTCACTTTACCTTCATGAAAATCTTTTCTTGGGTACGGCAAAACAAAAAGTGCCTCTGCCATTTGTCAGTCCCTAGATATCTACGTCACTATCTCAGGTTTCAATAGTTGGTAGAAAAGCTGCTCATGTTGTGGCAGAAGGATCCGGTTTATGCAAATCTCACAGAGAAATCGTCTCCAAAACAAAAGCAGCAATTTGCAAGAAGATAAACTGAGTAGGGTAAAAAGGAAGGAAAAAAAGAAGTTGGCACCGTTGACAAGTGTGAGGGCAGAGCTGGGCGTGTCAGAACAGTAGCACTAGTTGCTTAGATTCAGCAGCTGAACTTGTAAAATGTTTCCTTTCCCACAATTGTGTTACTGTTGATGCAAGGATCAGACACACACAAACCTGGGTGCAAAAATCCAAGTGGCTAGATGACCTCAGGTAGATGCTATACAGAAAATTCTAAACGATTGCTTCCATCTAGTGGCCATCTGTAGTTTTGCAGCCCAGAACTTATGCTCTAAGAGCAATTTGCTTGGTTTCAGGAATGTTAGTTTCAGCACTGTGATAGTTTGTATTTTTGTTTTCAATGTGCTATTTCTGAGTTTTAATATTTGTCATAGTCTTCCTTCTAAGTGGCAAATGTCTCTTTATTTCTTGGCTTAGTTACTATTCCTGTAGATATTAAATCCAAAAAGATAAAACCTGCTACTATTTTAACCTCATTTCTGCTTGACAGAGTAACAGAATAACAGAGCTGGAGATCTTCTAGTCCAACTCCTTGCTCAGGCAGGACACCCTCTACCATTTCAGATGGTTCAGGCTGTTCAATCTCTTCTTAAAAACTTCCAGTGTTGGAGCATCCACAATTTCTGGAGACAAGCTGTTCGACCAATTGTTCTAACTGCCAAGAAAATTTTCCATAGTTCTAGGTTGCTTCTCTCCTTGATTAGTTTCCATCCATTGCTTCTTGTCCTGCCCTCAGGTGCTTTGGAAAATAGGTTGAACCCCCCTTCTTCTTTGTGGCAACCCCTCAAATACTGGAACACTGCTATCATGTCCCCCCTAGTCCTTCTTTTCATTAGTCTTAGGTAAAGATAAAGGTTCCCCTCGCATATATGTGCTAGTCGTTCCTGACTCTAGAGGGAGGTGCTCATCTCCGTTTCAAAGTCAAAGAGTCAGCGCTGTCCGAAGACGTCTCCATGGTCATGTAGCCGGCATGACTAAACACCAAAGGCGCACAGAATGCTGTTACCTTCCCACCAAAGGTGGTCCCTATTTTTCTACTTGCATTTTTTTACGTGCTTTCGAACTGCTAGGTTGGCAGAAGCTGGGGCAAGTAACAGGAGCTCACCCTGTTATGCGGTGCTAGGGATTCGAACAGCTGAACTGCCGACCTTTCGATCGACAAGCTCAGCATCTTAGCCACTGAGCCACCATGTCCCCATTCATTAATCTAGACATACCCAATTCCTGCAACCTCCAAATATGTTTTAGCCTCCAGGTCTCTAAAAGGGGACAAGATCTGTGACTACTGACCGCAGTTAATGGGCTCACATGTTTGAAGACATCCATACAAAGGCTGCGTATTCACACAAACTGATTTAATTCAGCCAAGGAGCCAGCAAAAGGGTTGGCATAGCCATGCTAAACTTGCTTAGTGTTAAGCTTAATTCACTGTTTTTTTTTGTTGTTTTTTTTGGTGGAGTGTAGCTTATTGTGTTTTTATGAACCCAGCGTATTTGCATTAGGTTGGCACTGGTGTTGATGGAATAGGCTTTGAAAAGACCTCAGAAGTTTTCTAGTCCAACCTCTACCCAAGGCAGGAAACCTTTACCATCCTGAACAAATGATTGTCCAATTAACGGAGCACCCACAATTCTGGGAGACAAGCTGTCCATTTCAAT
Organism: Pantherophis guttatus; assembly: GCF_029531705.1. The sequence continues at coordinate 2,032,990 of NW_026844069.1, forward strand.
CAATGTTCTTCTCATTGTCAGGAAGTTTCTCTCTAGTTTCAGGTTGAATAGAAACACCGAAAAATAGAAAACTGACAGCAACAACAACAACAAAAAGACCTCATGATCCCCTGAGTCTGCTCTTTAAGTTTGTTTGTTTGTTTTCTTTTTATTTATTACTTTATAGTTATTGTTTTTATATACACACCTTCCACTTCCCACACCTTCCATCATTTTATCTCTATTAGTAAAAGTTAAGTCCAGGATAACTGATCTTCTAGTTCTGAACTTGTGAGAAACAAAGCTAGGCTTCTCAGGGACCTGTGCAGTTTGTGTCTCAGTTGATGTCAGTGTAGTTAAACACACACACACCCATTACTACACTAGTGTGTTTCCTGCACACCTTATTTCATTTGATCTGTGTTGTTTTCTATTTCTGCTTACAAATTGCAAGCCGAGATTTAACAGCATCATCGTGTAAGATTTTAAACAAAAAGGAATAAAATACATATATCTTCATTTACAGTTTTACAAGTTCCTGCATGTATTGCTGACTGAACCAACTGACTCAATTTCCCCTTAGATATCTATAAGATGGTATTTTTCTAAATGATAGAGACAGGGAAATTATTTCGTTCATGTCCTTTACCTGTCCATTTCTACCCATATTTATAACTGGTATCTAAACCTGGGACCATTCTTGCTATCAGAAAGTCAAGAGCTTCAATAGAATTCTTTTTAGAATTCTTTAGAATTGTTTATTGGGCAAGTGTGATTGGACACACAAGGAATTTTGTCTTTGGTGCATAGACTGTCAGTGCACATAAAAAAAATAAAAGACATTCATCAAGAATCATAAGATACAACACTTAGTGATAGTCATAGTTTACTAATAAGCAATCAAATCATGCTAGGAAACAAATAGAACAATATAAATTGTAAACATACAAGCAACATGGTTATAGTTATAAGTGGGAAGAGACAGGTAATAGGAAGGATGGGAAGAATAATAGTAGTACAGTCTTAGTAAATAATTTGACAGTGTTGTGGGAATTAGTTATTACTTAAATTATTAATTTAACTAATATTATTAATTAAATTATTAATTTAATTAATAATATATAATTATTAATGTAACTAATTAATAATTATAATTATTAATATAATTTAACTAATTAATTTAACTAATTATATCTAATTTAACTAATTGTAAGCTGCCCTGAGTCTCCGGAGAAGGGTGGTATATAAATTAACTGTCTGAATAATAATGCAGGGAACTACAATTTGGAATAAACGCCACACTGCTGCCAAGAAAAGTTTATGGAAATTGTCCATGAAATGACTATTCAGCCCAGTGGTTGGTTTCAAAATTTTTTACTACCGGTTCTGTGGGTGTGGCTTGGTGGGTGCGGCATAGCTTGGTGGGCGTGGCTTGGTGGGCGTGGCAGGGAAGGATACTGTAAAATCTCCATTCCCACCCCACACCAGGGGAAGGATACTGTAAAATCTCCATTCCCTCCCCAATCCAGGGGAAGGTTACTATAAAATCCCCATTTTCTACCAATCAGCTGGGACTTGGGAGGCAGAGAATAGATGGGGGAGGGGCCAGTCAGAATTTTTACTACTGGTTCTCCGAACTACTCAAAATTTCTGCTACCGGATCTCCAGAACTGGTCAGAACCTGCTGAAACCCACCTCTGATTCAGGCTATTTAAGAGACTTTACTTTCCTGTTCTCACAAGAGAAGGAATATAACACTAACTGGGCTCGTTTATCAGGATGGGTTTGGTTAGAAGAGAGCAAGTCCTGAAATTATTCATATCGGGAATAGAATAGGACTTTTATTGTATCCTTCGGTCACTCAGCTGGCAAGGAAAGATTGATAACTTAGCATCAGCATCATTTGGGATTCCAAGTAAGCTGCAGGCTGGGAAAACATCCTCTTCATAGTACAGTTTTAGATTCACTGCCTTATTTGCGTGCAGCCTTACCTCTCTTGTTTCCATAATTACCAAAGCTACCAGTACTCAAACCAACATATAATCCTCTGTTTTTACTCCCCCCCCTCTCTTCCTCTCTCTCTGTCTCTCTCTCTCTCCTCTTCTTACACACACACACAAACACACACATCCAACCCCACCTCCAAAGAAGTTCTCCATCCTCCTGGCTTTCTTTTTCTGCAGATCTCCAGGAGTTTAGGAAGCAGCTTTTCACCAACTCATTCTATTGTGGGATGAGAAACAAAGGCTAAAGACCCAGATTTAAACTCAATAATAAGAAGTGCCTTCATGCAGAAAACCACCACAGAACGAATGCCCTCGCTGATATGTACCAAAGGGGAAAGGGGGAAGGGGAAAAAAATCTTTCAAAATAACTAATTAAAGTTGTTTTAGCCTCTCTCACATGCTTCTAAGGGCACTTAATCTCACAGGGGCAATGGCATATGGAACAATAGTCCCTCGGAAAACCCCCCTCTCCTCTGCGCCCCCAACCACTATCTCAGAGGTTTTAAAACAAGAGCCACTTTAGGTTAATGAGCTCTCAGAGGAGGAGAATAAGTCACTAATGAACACTGATGGTCACACATTCCCCGATTCGATGAATAGGATCCTGCCAAATCCAGGACTGTCAGAAAGTTTCATTCATAAAATCCACATGCCAGAAAAAGTGGGAAGTTGCAGGGGTGGCGGGACTCTGGTTTATGAGGATAGGCAGGGTCAGCATGGAATGTGTTGATGTAGTAGTAGCATATCCACATGATCAGCAGTGGCCAAACCCCAGGATTTTGAGGTCCCACTTCTTTTGTCCTGTGGCTAATTAGGAATAATCCCCACCATCCACGATTGTTGAAATAATCAGTAAATGTTTGAGTTGTGTTTCCGGTATAATTCCTAAAATGGTGAAAGTGGAAAGGAAGAGCAGGGGAGAATAGGAGAACTATCCCCTAAGAACAGATACAGATACAGATTAACAGAGTTGGAAGGGACCTTGTAGGTCATCTAGTCCAACCCCCGCCCAAGCAGGGGACCCTACACCATTTCTGACAAATGGCTGTCCAGGCTCTTCTTGAAAGCCTCCAGTGATGAAGCTCCCACAATGTCCGAAGGCAACTTCTGTTCCATGGGTTGATTGTTCTCACTGTCAGAAAATTCCTCCTTATTTCTAGGTTGAATCTCTCCTTGATCAATTTCCATTCATTATTCCTTGTCTGGCCTTCAGGTGCTTTGGAAGATAGGTTGACACTCCGTCCTCTCTGTGACAGCCCTTCAAATATTGGAACACTGCTATCATGTCTCCCCTGGTCCTTCTCTTTACTGGACTAGCCATGTCCAGTTCCTGTAACCGTTCATTGTATGTTTTAGTCTCCAGTCCCCTAATCATTCTGGTTGCTCTTCTCTGCACTTTTTCTAGAGTCTCAACATCATTTTTATAGTGTGGTGACCAAAACTGGATGCACTACTCTAGGTGTGGTCTTTCTATGGCTTTAGAGAGTGCTATTAGATTGGGGGATTCTAGCAAATGACTTCAAGTAATACAACAAGTAGAATATAAGCCAACTTTTTAAGGATTTTCAAAGGTAAAAGACAAACCATGTCAAATTAAAATGAAGAACTCTTAAATGGTTCCAAAATAGTTTGAATCATTGCTGGAGCCGAACATTCTCACACAAGAACTCTATTGCTTCCACAGAATAACAATACAGAATCAACCCTGGAGGCCTTCTAGTCCAGGGCAGGAGGCCTTATTCCATTCTAGACAAATGATCGTCCAATATTTTCTTGAAAACCTCCAGTGATGGAGCATCCACAACTCCAGGAAGCCAGCTGTCACATTAACTAATCGTTTTCACTTTCAGGAAATGTCTCCTTAGTTCCAGATTGGATCTTCCCTCAAAGAGCTTCCATTCAGGGGTGAAATCCAGCAGGTTCTGACAGGTTCTGGAGAACCGGTAGTGGAAATTTTGAGCAGTTAGGAGAACCGGTAGTGGAAATTTTGAGTAGTTCGGAGAACCAGCAAAATACCACCTCTGGTTGGCCCCAGGGTGGGGTGGGAATGGAGATTTTGCAATATCCTTGCCCCCGGAGTAGGAAGGGAATGGCGATTTTGCAGTATCCTTCCCCTGAAGTGGGGAGGGAATGGAGATTTTGCAATATCCTTCCTCTGCCATGTCCACCAAACCATGCCACCCAAGCCACACCCACAGAACCAGTAGTAAAAAAAAATTGGATTTCACGACTGCTTCCATCCATTACTTCTTATCCTGCCCTCGGGTGCTTTGGGGAATAAATTGACCCGCCCTCTTCCTTGTGACAACCCTTCAGGTACTGGAAGATGGCGATGATGCCACCTTTTGGTCACATGTCACATCTTTACCATGTCGCGTATTTGGGTTATCTTAAAAAAAACCAAAATCTCAAGGAGTGAGTGGTTAAATAGAAATGCAACAAAACCCAACAGCAGTTTCATAAAAAATCATCCAGAGATGGAATTTGCTATGGATTTTCCTTTGCTATTCTAACCTGGCCTACTACAATAGTAACCCAACAGACAAAATTCTGCCCTCTTCTCTCAGTCAGGTGTATAAAATATCTGTCAGGTCTGTTTTTTCATTGAGGATAAAGTCCTAGTAGCAGATTTTCACAGCAAGAGATATGATATTAAAAAGTAGGCTTGTCAAATTAAAAGTTACTTCATTTTGAGAGTTTTATGCACAATCTAATTGTACATAAATTATGACATAACTCTATTGAGCCATAGTGGTGCAGTGGTTAGAGTGTGGTACTGCAGGCTACTTCTGCTGACTGCCGGCTGCCTGCAATTTAGCAGTTCAAATCTCACCAGGCTCAAGGTTGACTCAGCCTTCCATCCTTCCGAGGTAGGTAAAATGAGGATCCAAATTGTTGGGGGCAATAGGTTGACTCTATAAATTGCTTAGAGAAGCCTGTAAAGCACTGTAAAGCAGTATATAAGTCTAAGTGCTATTGCTAGTTAACATTAGACTAAAATGCTGGAATGGTTTTAGAATCATATAAATACTTGAGAAAGCTATCTGGAAAAATGCTTGAAAAAAAAAGAGAACTAGATCATTCAAGCTAGAATGAGGATTTAAATAGCAGTTTAAATTCCTGTTCAGTGGTAGAACTCACTGAATTATACTGGCTATCCATTATCTTGGTCTAACCTGCTCCATATTTTTAAAATATTTTTTAAAGAAAATATTTAATTATATTAAAATAAATAATATGGGTTGCTATTTACAAAAATGCAGCATAAGCAGGCATATTGCATGAGGCAAGAAAAGGACAGGAGCATTATATGCTTTTGGAAATGTATTAGATATACAGTAGTGCCCAAATATTGTGGAAACCATTTGGGAAAAGTGAATTTTTGAGGTTTGATGGATAATAACACCACTTTTTTGGGGGGGTGGAGTTTCAAGATAATCCTATTCCACTGCTGGAGTGGACTGGAAATAGCCCAGACCTTAATCCAATTGAAAATCTATGGAGCTGACTAAAGAAACTTGTTAGTCAGAAGTGACCCAGCAATAAAACCCAGTTCATAGAAGCCATCATTCAATCTTGGTTTCACATTAGAACAGCTGCAGAACTAAAAGACTTGGTTCACTCCATGGGAAGACGTTGTAAGGCTGTAATTCATGCTAAAGGTTACCCAACTATTAACTGACTTGTTTTTTCTAGGGTGTTCATTTTTGTATATCTCGTTTTTTCTACGTGTTTCACTTTTCTTCTTTATACTGTAACTGCTATTCTAATAGCAAATCCTTCATAAAAGTTATTGCATTACATTCTTGATTAAATTATCTTTCCATTGATATATAATTTTATGGTACTACTCCAAAAACAAAAAAAAGTGGTGCTATTAGCTAATTTTTAGAAAATACACTTTTCCCAAAAGGTTTCCACAATTTCAGCCACTGCTGTATAAGCCTGAAGAATGGAGGCAAGTGACAACAGAGGAAAAAATGGGAAGCAGCAATCTGAAACGGAGAAAATGACTGGTAAGAAGGTTTCTTGTGCCATGAATCCTTTATATTCAGCAAATGAAAAAGAACTGTGATTTTAGCTGTGTGTTTTGAGAGCTCTTGGGCAATTGAAGAGATTCTCCTTTGGAGACACAAGAGCTCTTAAGTGCTCAGGGGAGACAAAGGGCTGTTTATTTGGATGGTGTGCGCATGGGACAAGATGTCCTGGCGCCTGCAAGAGTTCATAATGTCAAGTGTCTCTTAAATCAACCATAGTTTTGACAGAACCGCCAGAAAAGAATCAACATGGTTTGGGGATGTTGATTGGCAAGAACGTATATAACTCTTTGCCTTGATAAATCAATCAATCAGGATCTTGGAGATCTTCTAGTCCAAGCCCCTGTTCAAGCAGGAGACCCTATACCATTTCAGACAATGACTGTCTTCTAAGAACTTCCAGTGATGAAGCACTCACACCTTCTGGAGGCAAGCTGTTCCACTGGTTAATTGTTCTCACTGTTAGGAAGTTTCTCCTTAATTCCAGGTTGCTTCTCTCTTTGATTAGTTTCCAACCATTGTTTCTTGTCTTCTGGTGCTTTGGAAAATAAGTTGTCTCCATCCTCTTCATAGCAGCCCCTCAAATACGGGAATACTGCTGTTATATCGTTGTCATCGCCCCAGTCCTTCTTTTCTTTAAACTAGCCAAACCCAAATCCTGCGTATATTTTAGTCTCCAGGTCTTTAATCATCTTAGTTGCTCATCTCTGCACTTTTCCCAAAGTCTCAACATCTTTTTTTGTAATGTCACGACTGGACAGGATTCTAGGTGTGGTCTTACTAAGGCTTTATAAAGTGGTATTAATATTTCATGTAATTTTGCTTCTATGCCTGTTTATACAATTTAGGATTGTATTAGCTTTTTTGGCTTCTGGCTCATATTTAAGTGATCGTCCACTAGGATTTCAAGGTCCTTCTCACAGTTTTTAAACCAGGTTTCACCTAATCTGTACTTGTACCTTGATTTTTCCTGCCTAAATGTAAAACCTTGCTTTGTCTACATTAAATTTCATGTTGTTGGATAGGACCCATTGTTCAAGACTGTCAAGATATTTTGGATCCTGAGCTTGCCTACTGGGGTGTTGGCTATTCCTGCCAGTTTAGTGTCATCTGCAAATTTGATGAGTTTCCCTTCTATTCCCTCATGTCAGTCCTTTATGAAGATATTGAAGAGTACTGGGCCTAAGACTGAACCTTGTGGCATCCCACTATTTACGTCCCTCTCTATACATGTAGTATCATTACAGACTACTCGTTAAGTATGGTTGACAACCAGTTACAAATCCATCTGGTGGTGATATTGTCTATCCCACTTTTTTCTAGCTTACCAAAAAGTAGGTTGTGGTCTACTTTGTCAAATGCCTTACTGAAGTCTAAGTATACTATGTCTGTAGCATTTCATGAGCCTTGGTGGCACAGTGGTTAGAGTGCAGTACTGCAGGCTACTTCTGCTGATTGCCGGCTGTCTGCAATTTGGCAGTTCAAATTTCACCAGGCTAAAGGTTGACTCAGCCTTCCATCCTTCCGAGGTGGGTACAATGAGGACCCAAATTGTTGGGAGCAATATGCTGACTCTGTAAACTGCTTAGAGAGGGCTGTAAAGCACTGTAAAGCGACATATAAGTGCTATTGCTGTTGCTATTTCACTGGTCTACTAATTTAGTCACCTTGTCAAAGAATGAAATAAAATTGGTTTGGCATGATCTATTTTTAACAAACCGACACTGGCTTCTAATTATAACTGTTTTTTTCTAGATATTCGCAGATCTGTGTTTTTTAAAATTATCTTTTCCAGTATCTTCCCAGATATTGATATTAGACTGATTGCTCTGTAGTTTCCTGGATTGACACCCCTCCCCCCCCTTTTTTTTTTTTATTGAAGATGGGGACCACATCAGCTCTTTTCCAATCCTAGGGTAATTCCCTGGTGTTTCAGGATTTTTGAAATATGTGGTACAATGGTTCTAAGATAACATCTGCTAGCTCATTCAGAACTCTGGAATGTAATCCATCAGGTTCTGGTGATTTATATTTGTCAAGTTCAGACAACTGTTCTCTAACCATTTTCTTGCTTATTTTAATTTTAATTTCTAGTTTGTCTTTTACAGTTAGATCATTGCTTTTTGCATGAATAGCAATGCATCCCAAGATGCTTTTTCAGGAGGCAACTGGACTTTCTTGTTTTTGTTGTTGTTGTTGTTGTTTTGAAGACATTTTGCTTCTCATCCAAGAAGCTTCTTCAGCTCTGACAGGATAATGGGGAAACAAAAAACAAGAAAGTCCAGTTGCCTCCTGAAAAAGCACCTTTGGAACAACCATCACCTGGATGACTGAGAATCTCTACAGACAAGTAGCGATGCGCTTAATAAAACACAGAAATTTAATTCTACAGCGGGTTTATTGGTGAATGGCCTTATAATATAAGTAGCAGGAGCTCTGTCCAGCAGGATCGATGCTGTTGAGACTGAAGAGGTGGAGCTGTGGTGCAGCATCAGGTGGATGTGCCACTTCTCAGTGCCTGAGATGATCTGGGCCAGGGGTCAGAAACCCACAGCTCTGGAGCCGCATGTGGCTCTTTCATCCTTCTGTTGCAGCTCCCTGTTGCCGGTCGGTGCCACAATTCTGAGAGGATCTTCTGATTGGGAGGGGAGAAGCTCAGTACACCAGGAGGAGACTCTATGGCAAGGGGTGGGTTTTCCAATCGGCTCCACAATTGATAGGGATTTCAGTTAGGATAGGTAGAGGAAAAAGGACGCCACGCTAGGAGGAGACTCTATGGTGGGGAAACTGGACTTCCGGTCAGCTCCAGAATTGAATGGGGTGCTTCAGGTTAGGACCTTTGTGGCTCCTGGTGTTTTCTTTTCTGTGAGAAATGGGTCCAAATGACTCGTTGAATGTTTAAAGTTGCCAATCCCTGATCTGGGCAAAGCAGGAGAGACTGTCTTCAGTGCGCTGAAGAAGCGGCATTGCAGCTCAGACTGCAGCAATCAGTGGTTGTCATCATGGGCCAGGATGACAAAGCAGCAGTTGGCCAATGGCACCTCACTCTCGCAGTTCACCTGTCCATCCTTGTCGGTTACCAAGTAGCAGCCCAGATGACTCTGCAGGTAGACCGTGCTCAAGTCATCGCCCTTCTGCTCCAGTGTCCAGATCTGCTTCTTCTTCAGGCTGGGCATCGAGACGTTGAGCTTGAAGCCAAAAGCCTAGGCCGTCAGGTACTTGTTACTGCAATTGATCAGCCTGAACTGGATGGGCAGCAACTCCAACAACATTGACAAGGTGGTCACGTTGGCTGTCCTGGTGAGGTGGGGATGGATGGAGGCAGGGGTGAAATCTACTTACCTTCCCTACCAGTTCGGAAGTGCACGCTCTGTCACTTGCGTGCGTGGACCCTCTGCGCATGCGCAAACCCTTCTGCGCATGCACAGATGGTAAAAAACAAGTTACTTCCTGGTTAAAACCAGGAAGTAATGACGATCAGGCAGGTGGGCGGAGCCTTGCACTGCCATTGCTACCGGTTCTCCGAGCCACCAGCTGCCATCGCTACTGGTTCGACTGAACCGGTCTGTACCGGTAGCATTTCATCCCTGGATGGAGGGACATGTGGAGATGGAGGTGGGCAGCTGGCTAGGCTCCGTCCTTCTTTCCTTCCTTCCTTTCCTTCTTTTCCTTTCTTTCTTTTCTTCTTTCCTTCATTCTTGTGTTCCTCCCTGATGGTTCATTTGTTCAGCTGCTGCAGAGGAGGGCCCTCCTCTCCTCCAGCCTGGGAAGCCCACAAGCCCAGAGGAGAAGCCACCATCACAGCCCACTGGGCAAAGCAGCCACATTGAAGCAAAGCCCATGAGCTTCACCCCCCACCACTCTCCTGCACCCACCATGAGCAACCTGGTTAAGGAGAATAAGCACAGCAGTTACAACCTCAAGAAGGAGGTAAGCATGGCCAGGAACCCCCTCAGGGAAGTGGGGCTGGGTTGGGCTGGGCTACAGGATCCTGGTGTCCCAGGACCTCAAGGACCAGGGTGGGGACTTGCTCTCTGCTGCCTAGGGCTCCTCGGAGTCTAGCATCTCGGAGTCTCTGTGTGGCCTGAGAGGCACTGCAAGTCTTCTCTGGTGGAGAAGGCTTTGCTGCTCACCTGGTCTTACCTTCCTGTGCTGGAGACCTCCAGATCCCCCCTCCCAGCACCCACATGTCCATCAGATGGTCCAATCAATGCAACCTCCCAACTGGAGATGCCTCCCAGTCACAGACCTCCAGGTGCAGGGCAAGATGTCCTTGACTCTCTGAGAAAGGAATGTTATTATGACTATATATTACCCCTGCTCCATACAATTCCCCCCTCCCAGTTTCCCACAGTAGTAAATGTGGCAGGCCTGAAGGCCCAATGCAAGGTCCAGGGCTGACACAATCTCCCAATCGCTCCTCTAGAGAGCTTAGAAATCTGATTGCTGATCTTTCGTTCTTACACAGCAATTGTCAATCAGCCTGTGAGTCATTCACAGTGAAAACCAATAGTGGCAAGGTTTTTTAAATATAATTCATCTGAGTGAACACATTAATAAATAAATGTGAATTGTATTTAATCAGGGGTGAAATCCAGCAGGTTCTGACAGGTTCTGGAGAACTGGTAGCGGACATTTTGAGTAGTTCGGAGAACCAGCAAATGCCACCTCTGGCTGGCCCCAGAGTGGTGTGGGAATGGAGATTTTGCAATATCCTTCCCCTGGACTGGGGTGGGAATGGAGATTTTGCAGTATCCTTCCCCTACCACGCCCACCAAGCCACACCACACCCACCAAGCCACACCCACAGAACTGGTAGTAAAAAAAATGTGGATTTCACCACTGTATTTAATGTGTGAACCCATAATACGTATTAAAATAAAAGTATTATTATTATTATGAGAAACCTGATGGTGAGAACAATTAATCTGTTGGTGGAAGGCAAAAGGAATACACCTACTCAAGAATATATACTGTTTTGGACAGGATAAGGCAGGGGTGGGTTCTATTTACCTTTACTACTGGTTCGCAACGGGGTCGCGTGCATGCGAGTGAATCAAGCATGCGCGCATGCTCTTCTGCGCAGAAGCGGAAGCATTCTGATGACGTCGGGGTCGGTGGGCGGAGCCTTCCGCCAGTTTTACTACCGGTTCTATAGAACCGGTACAAACCGGGGGCAATCCATCACTGGGATAAGGGCACCACTAGAATATATTGTATATTTTTTACCTGTTATAGAAGAAGAAATATAAGGGGGGGGAAATTGTCTCCGGGGTGGGGGTGCACTGTTTTATTTGTATTTTTTTTTCTTTTTATGTATTTAGATGTGTATGTATATGTTCGTATTGTTTGCATTAGTTGTATTTAAAATAAATTAAAAAATTAAAAACAACAAGAATGTCTCTTCCAACTCTGTTATGCTATGATGGTGAAGAACTTGCTTTTTACCCATCTTTGTTTCTTCTCACTGAAAACTTGTTAAAATGACTTTCTGTGCTGTGTTTTAAAATAGTTATGCTGGAGGGCCCCTTCGTTTTAAATGAGAACTGAAGCGTTTTTAAAAAACGCCACTGAGCTCAAATCAAAAATGAATCCAAAACTTTCATCCCCTTCTTTGTTCAAGGGAATAATGTCTCTGCATATCGGAATTCTTTTGCTTGAATTGATCCCATGGCTGACTGACAGACTGAATGGGCTTTGCTACTAACTACATGGCCTATGGAGACATCCAGTGTTCAAAAACAGCAGTGTCCGTCCTTGAAACGTATGACTTGGAGACAATAATGCTACAGTGCAAAAGGGTATTATTCATATTAAATGAACTTTTTAATCACATTCCCCATCTGCCTCACTCTCAAATGCATGTACAATTGATATCATTAATATTTGTTCACACAATCTATAAAAGGTGTGTGTGTGTGTGTGTGTGTGTGTGTGTGTGTGTGTGTGTGTGTATTTCTCAGTAGTGGGTTTTAAAACCCGTCACTACTGGTTCGCTCGTGGGCACTCGCTTGCATGTGCAACGCTTCTGCGCATGCGCAGAAGCATTCGGATGGGTGGGCAGAGCCTACCGCTGCTACCAGTTCGCCCGATACGGGGCGAACTGGTAGCAACCTACCACTGTGTGTGATATATATCACACACACACCTCTCTCTCTCTCTGTGTCTCTGTCTCTCTCTCTCTCTCTCTCTCTGTGTCTGTTTGTCTCTCTCTCTGTCTCTCCCTCCCTCCCTCCCTCCCTCCCTCCCTCTCTCCACAAAGAATCATGTAATTGCAGCATTCCTGGAAGATACTATTTCCTTTTAAAGAGTTGTTCCAGTCTGGCTGTTTTGCTGCACAACAACCATTCCTCATTAGAGTATCTCCTTTTAGATTCAGGCTCAGTCTGCTTTAATAACAGAATAGCAGAGTTGGAAGGGACTTCGGCATCTTCTAGTCCCTTGCTCAATCAAGGGACCCTATACCATTCTAAATGGCTGTCCATGCTTTTCTTAAAAACCGCCAGTGATGGTGCACCTGCAATTTCGGGAGGAAAAGGTATTCCACTGATTAATTGTTCTCAATGTCAGGAAGTTTCTCCTTAGTTCCAGCTTGAATCTCTCTCTGGCTAGCTTCCACCCATAGCTTCTTGTCCTGCCCTCAAGTACTTTGGAAAATAAATGGATCCCATCTTCTCTATGACAGCCCCTCAAATATTGGAAGACTTCCATTATGCCACCCCTGGTCCTTCTCTTCCTTAGACTAGACATACCCAGTTCCTGCAACTGTTCATTGTGTGTTTTAACCTCCAGCTACCTAATCATCTTTGTTGCTCTTCTCTGCACTCTAGAGTCTCAACATAGTTTTTGTATCATAGTCACCAAACCTGGATGCTGTATTCCAAATGTGGTCTTAAAGCAGTATAAAGCAATACTAATACCTTGATAGTATCACTCTTTTGATGCAGCATAGGTTTGCATTGGCTTTTTTGGCAGATGAAGCACACTGTTGGCTCATATTTACGTGATTGTCCACTAGGACTCCAAGATCCCTCTCACAGTTAATATTGTTGAGTCAGCTGTCAGGCCTGGAAGCCATCTTTTTTGTTGGATCTTCAGGCCTGGCACATTTACTGCTGTGGGAAATTGGGAGGGGGGATTGTATGGAGCATGGGTGATATGTAGTCATAATAACATTCCTTTCTCAGAAAGTCAAGGACATCTTGCCCTGCACGTGGATGGCTGGAACTGGGAGACCTGTCCAGTTGGGATTGTGCTGTAATTGGACCATGTGATGGACTTGTGGGTGTTGGGCAGGGACTTAAACTTTCCTTTGGGTGGAGAACCTCTGGAAGCTTTCATATTTGGGTTTCCCCAGATTGCCAAAATAATACCTCTAATAAAATATAGCTTTGAGGAAATTCAAGCCTTGGAGTTTCTTTTCATTGGGGGTTGTTAAACTGGGAGGATCCCACTACTGAACTCAACTGTTACTAGTTGAGTAGAATATTCTATCTATTCTATCCCCTCATCTAGATGATTTTTGAAGATGTTAAAGAATATTGGGCCCAAACCCAAACCTTTTGGTACGTCATTGCAGGATTCCCTCCATGTAGATGTAGTTCTACTCAGGATCACCCACTGAGTACAGTTGACCAGCCAAATGCAAATCAATCTGATGGTGGCACCGTCTACTCTATCCCATATTGTTCTATCCTACCAAGAAGCAGGTTGTGGTCTACTCTGTCAAATGCCTTGCCAAAGTACAAGTATATTATGTCCACAGCATTTTGCTGTTCCACTAATTTAGTTATTTTATGAATTCAAAGTATCGTGTAGTCAGCCACTTTTCCTTAGGAAGGTTATGCATTCCATTTAAGATGATGAAAAACTGGTTACAAGATCAGGATTTTGGCTTGAATCTGAAGAACATAATTGGGAAAAACTTAATGATCTTGAATGAGTTCAAAAGCTACTGCATTCAAGTACAGTAGAACCTCTGGTCACGACCAGAGTTTGTTCCATAACTTGGTCGCAATCCAATTTGGTCAGAACCTAATTTTGGAAATTTGGCGCGTACAAAAAAAAATGGTGCAGAAGGGGAAATTGGCCGCAAAAAAAAAAAGTGAATTTTTTGGTCGGAACCCGATTTGGTCGTGGTCAGAAGCGTTCGTGACCAGAGGTTCTACTGTATACCAAAAGAATTTGTTCATGCTATGGCTGGACATCCTGCTATTATCTTACGTAATCCTAATAAAAAGTGCATGGTAATTGGAAGACAGATGTTAGTTCTACCTTTAAGAAAAGAGAAGAGGACCAGCTGGGAAAACAAGAAATCAGTTGACTAATTCCTGAGAGGATTCTGCACGAAATCAAATATATTGATCTGTAAGCATGTTAAAAACAATTTAGTAAACTACAGCTAATCCTCACTTACCAACTATTCCGTTTAAGCAACTGTTCAAAGTTATGACAGTACTGAAAAAGTAATTATGATTGGTATTGCATGTTCAACCATTGCAATTATCATTTGATAAAGATTTGGATGCTTTGCAACCAGTGAGTAAATACACCCATTGCAACATTCCAAAGTCACATGATCACAGTTGTGAACTTCACAATCAGCTTCTGACAAAGTCAATAGAGAAGCTAGCAGTAAAACTGTCACAGTCAGGTATCTCACTTAATGACTGCAAATGACTCACTTATCGATTGGTTTCATACTTTAAATAGAAACTTCATCAGTTTGGAAAACCTGTGAGTCCTGTACTGAGTATGGAATTGAATTCAAAGGTCTACATATTCCTATCCAATTGTTACAGTTCAATGATCTTGTGAATTTTGATGCTCTCAATGTTCTGACTGGACCCAAAAGACTGGAAATACTACTGTATTACATGATGGTGGAACAGAAAATGCAAGTATGCACTTTGAATGGGGACTGTTGAAGTTTATCATCTAGCCCAGGGGTCTGCAACCTTAAATACTCAAAGAGCCATTTGGACCCGTTTCCCACAGAAAACACTGGAAGCCACAAAACCTGAGTGGGCGTGGCCAACTCAATGTCACTCACTTCCACCAGTCACATGACACCCCCCAGCCACGCCTACCCAGCTGGTCATTAGGGCAAAGAACCAGTTGGTAAAAAACACCAGGAACCACAAAATCCTTTTGACTTATCTTTCTTTCCCCTCTCTCCCTCCCTCTCCTCCCCTCTCTCTTGTCTCTCTATGTCTCTCTCTCTCTCCCCCTCTCTCTATATCTCTCTGTCTGCCCTGGCTGCTTTTCCATCCCCCGCCGTCGCCCTTTTCAGGCTAGGCGAGTGACAGGGAGGGTGAGGTGCGGGGTCAACCAGTAGTGGGATCACCTGACAGGGAGCCACAGCAGAGGGCCCAAAGAGCCGCATGCGGCTCCGGAGCCGCAGGTTGCTGACCCCTGATCTAGCCTCACCTGAATAACAATTGTTTTGAAAACCATTCAGAAGCTTCAACTGGTGCAAAGTGCAATAGCAAGCACCATCTTTGCTGCCCCTATGAAGGCTCATACTACACCTCCTCAAAATTCACTGGCTACCAGTCCGCTTCTGAGTGCAGTTCAAGGTGTTGGTTATGACCAGCGGTGGGTTTCATATATTCTTACCACTAGTTCACCATGCACGTACACTCCCTTAACGCGTATCTTCCACGCATGCGCCCGGCCTCGAAAACGTGGCTAAATAGGATGGCATTACGAGAGCCCACCCGCAGTCAGTCGCCGCTACCAGTTCACTTGAAATGGTACGAACCGGCTGAATGCCATCTCTGGTTATAACCTTTAATGTCCTTAATGGCATTGGTCCAGGCTACATGAATCATTTCATCCCACTAAGATTAGCCCATCCTACTCAGGCTGGCAGAGGCACTACTGTGGATCCTGTTGGTCCAAGAACTCTGTCAAAATTCAAGTCTTCTCTGCCACAGCACCCACCCTTTAGAACATCCTGCCTTCCAGAGTAAGATCTGCCCGCAACATCCTAACCTTCAATAACAGCCTAAAGACCTGGCTCTGTGAGTTGGTCTGAGGATCCAATGGGAAAGTTCTACTCTGGAGGTGGCTACTTAGATTGATAGCACTTTCCACTTCTCCTCCCCCTCCCCAAACTGTTCCCCACTTGCCCATGTACTTTTAACTAGTCATATTGATGTACCGTATTTATCGGAGTATAAAATGCTCTGGACTATAAGACGCACCTACCTTTTTTGGTGAGGAAAACAAGAAATCTGCCTCTGCGTCCCAGCAATTTTGTCTTGTTGCAGCAAACAGCAAATAGCCTGCTTTACTTTCATTTTTGTTTTCAGCATAGCTTGATTAGCACAAGAAAAAAATTTTTTACCTCCTTGCAGCAAGCAGCAGAGGCCCTGCAAAACAGCTGAGAGTCGGGAGGCCGATCTAATCAACTTGTGCTAATTAGGCTGTGCTGAAGCTGAAATGAGCTGTTTCTTCTTGGTGCTTGCTGCAAGGAGGTAAACTGGTGGGAGGCAGAGGCCAAAGGGTGGGAACCAGTGGGTGGGCAGGGCTACATTTGGTGTATAAGACACAGCTAAATTTTCACCCCCTTTTAGGGGGGAAAAGGTGCGTCTATTTTCTCGGTTTACTTTTTCTTGGTTGTTTTATGGTTCTATTATTTTATTTTATTGTTCTATTATTTTACTTTAGCTTTGTTTAAACTTACTTTTTATTTCTTCATTTATTAATGTTATAAGCTGCCGAGAGTAGCCTTGTGTCGAGCTGGCAAATAAATTTAATAATAATAATAACTATAGCAAAAAAAACACACCTTCAAATGTAGACAACATACAGTAAATCAGATTTATTAGGCAAGTATAATGGAATAAATTATAATTGTAACTCTGGCTCTGCCAGCAGAGGATCTGTAATAGCATTGCATTTTACTGGGACTGTTCATTTCTACCAACAACACAACTTCATTACACTTTTTTTTTTAATTTCCAAGGGATATTTTCTATTTCATAATGAATTCTCCTAACCAACAGGATGAATCAGTACCATATTTACATTTGATTTAAACAACATTTTGTTTTCTAATAATATCTTAAATTTCATGATTCAATTCAGTGTTTCAAATATCATTGATAGGGTGGGGAAAAGAGAAGTCTTTAGTTATCTCAAAAAAAAAAAATCTAACATACTCCAACTTGTCAAATTTCACTTTCATGAATTGTATCTTTGATCACCAACCTGAGACTTATAATAGCAAAGAAGGTAACATTAAGCAACATGTGTAATTTAACAAGCTGCAACTAGCTGACAAAAAAAAATCCTTCTTTATAGTGTAGTATATCCTTCCCTATAGGAAAACTGTGCAGTTCTCTTTTAATAGTTCTCCTTTTATAGTAGAACTTTTATAATACCCATGAAATAAGAAGCGGCACAGTGTCTATATTGAGTCAGATAGTGCAGGTTTGAGGCAATGACATATATGTCTTCTATTAGTTCCCAATTTTTTGAGAATTGAAATACATACTACCGTATTTTTCGGAGTATAGGACGCACTGGAGTAAAAGACACACCTACCTTTTTTGGTGAGGAAAAGAAGAAAAAGAAATCTCCCTCTGCCTCGTTGCAGCAAACAGCAAACAGCCTGCTTTACTTTCATTTTCGTTTTCAGCATAGGTTGATTAGCACAAGGAAAAAAAAAATCTCCTCCAGCAATTTACCTCTTTGCAGCAGAGCCTGCACAAAACAGCTGAGAGCAAATCAGCTGAGAGTCGGGAGGCCAATTCAATCACCTTGTGCTAATTAGGCTGTGCTGAAGCTGAAAAGAGCTGTTTTTTCTTGCTGTTTGTTTGCAAGGAGGTAACTGCTGTGAGGCAGAGGCCAAAGGGTGGGAGCCAGTGGGTGGGAGGGGCTACATTCGGTGTATAAGACGCACCTAAATTTTCACCTCCTTTTAGGGAGGAAAAAGGTGTGCCTTATACTCTGAAAAATACGGTATTTTCTGCAGAGTATTTAAATTGGAAGCACATCTCATGCTTGTTTGAATTACACAACTGTACACCACAGTACTGACTTTATACCTCTTGCTAAGGGGAGAGAAATAAAATTTGCTTTTAATTGACAGGTTCAGTCACTCTTACTAAAAAAGATATTCTGACTTACGAATTTCCCAAGAATAATATAGGGATAAGTCAGCCATCTTAACATAGACTATATACATACTTTGAGACTTATTGTAATGAACCCTTTATGGTTACAACCCACAAAATTGGTGATATTTTACTGAGAAACAGGTTAATTTAAAAGGATGTTAAAAATAAAAACGGGTGTAACCAGACAAGAAAAGCAAGCTACACTGAATTATTTGACTTAGCCCTGTGTATTCTCAAGGAAGTACTTGATTTACTAATTATTAACCAAGAAGTGAGACATTAAACTCCTTACTTATCTAAGATATTAGGATTTCCTTAGTTTATATATACAATCTTTAAAACCTATCTTCTGCATACAGAAGATATATATTGCTAACAAAGTACTTTTGTTGATCTACAAGGCTGTGTGTATAATTTAAGCATATTCATGTAAATTATGGTGAAATATGCTTTCTTTCAGACATGAATTTTCCAATGGTTTTTCAGCCATTTGAATATTAAGTTATAGTAACTTCTTCTATACACATAATTACCATCTTTGTCTTTCAAAGGAGACAATTTTTTTTTTTTTTAAATTTGATTTATATGCCGCCCTTCTCCGGAGACTCAGGGCGGCTTACAGTGCGTTAAGCAATAGCCTTCATACTTTTGTATATTTATACAAAGTCAGCTTATTGCCCCCACAAACTGGGTCCTCATTTAACCCACCTTAGAAAGGATGGAAGGCTGAGTCAACCTTGAGCCTTGGAGAGATTCGAACCAGCAGTAAATTGCAGGCAGCTGTGTTAATAACAGGGTGCTTTAAACCACTGTAGTACCAAGGCAATTTTGTGGATGTCAGCACTATAACCCATCTGTTCTGTAATTCTGACCATGTTTAGGCTCAGAAATTAAGCAAGGATCTACAGAAGATTTTGAACTGAGCTGTCTTGACGCAACAGACTCACACGTGGAACATAGCTGTGTTTATGTTGAAACACTTCCAAATTACTCAGATTAGGTGCTTCTCATTCAAGACAAGGTGCTTCATAGTTGGAACAACACGTTTCGAATGAGGAACAGTTCAATTTGAAATGTTTTGCACAGTTCTACTACCAAAATTGCATCTGATTAATACTTGGATCCAGCGATGGGTTTCACAAATTCTTACCACCGGTCCGCTGCGCGTGCCCATGCTCGTTTAACGCACGTGCGCCTCTTCCACACATGTGCTTTGCCTTGTGTGCATGCGCCAGACCTCGGAAACATGGCTAAATAGGATGGCGTTATACCGGGATGGGTGGGCGGGCCACTCACAGTCACCGCTACCAGTTCGCCCCGAACCGGTACGAACCTGCTGAATACCACCTCTGCTTGAATCACCAGGGAATATTAGGACTATAGATATGACTGGAAAGTCAAAATGTCCCAAAAGACAGTGGCAATCCACCTCGATACTTATGCACTAAAACTGCATGGCTGTGTCCATACAATCACCAAGACTTCAAGCCTGATTTAAAAGTTGTCTTTCCTTTAACACTAAAAAGAACTACAAATTTAAAAAAAAAAATAGCAATTCTAAATAGATGCAGTTATTTCTCAAGCATTCCGTTCAAAACAACAGAAAAATTATAGTGTTGTCCATCTCTTGGTCTCCAAGGAGCTTTTTAAATCTTCCCACAGTATTTCCACATTGATTTGTCAAGTTCCATGTGAAAAAGTCACTGGATAACAGATTCAACAATGCCATTGCTTGGAGCTACTTTACAGTTCAAATCAATCGCTAGAATATCTTTAATAACAGACAGGTAGGGCAATTAATGAGAAGCAGCAATAAATGGAAGCTGGAAATTATACTTTTCATGCAAATGCAGTGTTTGTTTTTTTCAACACAAACTTCCACATGAGGAATTAATGGCTCAAAACAGGCCCAGTTCAATAATGAAAAAAGATGAAATCTTAGACTTTTAAACTTTGCGAGACAATTTCCAGTATCTTCTTTTCATTAGATCTGAAGATTAATAAATGGGGCAAAGCCCACTACATCCTGTAAGAGAACTAGGGCACGTTGAAATGGAGGCTCAACATCCAACTCCACTCCGCGACTACGCAATATGCTCAGGCTGGATTCCGCGACATCGTGACAATGCTTCACCTTCAAGGCACGAAGCTTAGGGCAGTACTCTGCCAAGGTCCTATCAAAAGAGAACACACAAAGCATCAAGATTACAGTCATCCACCAGGAACTACTCTCATTGACAATGAATAGTATTACACTTTGAGAGCAATGAAGTCAAATCATTTGTGTAATGTACTTCATAGCAATGTTATAAAGCTGAACAATTTTCAAAGATGATTTATTACGGAAGGAAAATTTAAGTCTGGATTCCCTTTCCTGACAGCCTTTTATCTGCTTAACCATTCCCAAGCCTTATATTCCTACAAAGTATACGGAGTTGCACTATATACAATAGCTACCAAAATACTTTATGCCTTTTTATTGAAAATCATTATTTAGAAGGATAGACCACTTTGTGGGAATATGCCTCAATGTCAAAAATACCTTATTTTTCAGAAGACGCACTCTTTTGTCTCTCAAAAGGGGCTGAAAATGTCTGTGCATCTTATAGACCAAATATTGGCAAAGCCCTGCTCACCCACATTTTTTGGCCTTTTTCAGGCCTTTTTTCGGCCCATTTTCGAGGCTTTTTTGGCTGTTTTCAAGGCTTTTTTGGCCCGTTTTCAAGGCTTTTTTCAGCCCATTTTTGAGACTTCTTTCGGCCCTCCCCCCCCCCAAAAAAAACTTCATATTGGCAAAACAAGTCTGATACAGAATTTAAATAATTTATGGATATTAATTCTGCATACCTATCACATCTAAAGTTTGGACTATTCTCAAGGTAGGATTTTAAAAATAGGTCTTATCTGTCATGTCATAAGTATAGATTTTTTTATTTGATAGAAACCTTGATTTTAATCAGTATTCTTAATACAAAGTAGACTTTTGTGAATTACTTATCATTGATCTGATTTTCACAATAATTAAGACCATTTTTCTCCAGTATGCAAGTATCTTTTAGGTATACGTTTGGTATAGAAATAAGGCGTATTCCTTAAATTCTGTTAAAATGAGTGCAAACTTCTAATGTAGAAAACTATTTTTAGGACAAACTGTGCTATATTCCATTCAGCAAATGACAAAGGTTGTTTTTCGCCATGACAACCTGTGCCTAAACTTTTCAAGATCCAACTGTGTTTTATTTTAATATATACTTTTTTATATAATCAATTTAAAATAAAGTAGGAAAGCAATGTAAACCAGAGAGGAACTGACACATCATCATTCAGCAGAAATTTCTGCTACTGGAACCAAACACTAAACACCAAAATATAAATTCAAGAATTTCAGTTCCCATACTGTTGCACTTGAAATATTTAATATTCCATCACTCCAAACAACTATGCAGGACCATAGACTCATTTGTTCAAAATTCTTTTCTTAAGTAAGGATCTTCAGGGAGTGCAGTATATGTACCATGTATATAAACTACCGCAAAATACTGGACTAAATACTTTATTAAGAATGTTATTGTCGACTCTGGATTTCAATATTTATTTTAATAATAAAATTCCTTCCCCTTCTTTATGTCTGCATGCTTATGTGATGTGCATGGAAGATAGTAATACCTACTAGCCCGTATAGATTTCTTAAACATTTCTTAAACAAGAATAAGAGATGCAATATTTCTTTGATTTATAAAGTGGATCTTTGAATACCTCTAAACAGACTAATTCTTCTGTAGCTGGCTAATTTTATTTTATTTCTGTGTCTTTAAGTCAGTGTATATTCCTGGCACCTGCCTGAACAAGTCTCTGTAATTTTCTTGGCAAGATTTCAGAAGTGGTTTGCCCTTGTCTGCTTCTTATGGCTGAGTGTGAGTAACTGTTCCGTAAGCCACAGTGGTGCAGTGGTTAGAGTGCAGTATTACAGGCTCCTTCTGCTGACTGCCGGCTGCCTGCAATTTGGCAGTTCAAATCTCACCAGGCTCAAGGCTGACTCAGCCTTCCATCCTTCCAAAGTGGGTAAAATGAGGTCCCAGATTGTTGGGGGCTGACTCTGTAAACCACTTAGAGAAGGCTGTAAAGCACTGTAAAGTGGTATATAAGATTTTTAGATGTAAATGTTTTTCATGCCCTTACTAATTTTCTACAGTGCAGTCCCTAGTATACCAGATAAACATTAATATAGTCCATGGTCTAACCAAAATTGCATGTCCTTAGTTTAAAAATTATGACCTTGCCCAACTATGACAACAGCCAACCAATCTTACATCAGAGTATCATATTCCTTCTCAAAAGCTTCAACATTTTTTTTGGGTGGGACCGGTCTACCAGAGAAACCTGGTCTACCCAATTATGGGATGGAGCATACTGTTTCTGTTTTCGCCTTTCAGACCCAATCCAGGAGCCTTCGCTGGTAGTCATTACCACGACTATTTCATTGTGTAAATAACTTTCTCAACATAAATTTCTCAAAAAAACTTCTTATCCAGCAAGTAATCCTGTCATGTAATTAATCAAAAATGATTTTTAAAAAATTCTTTCTAGTATTACACCATGTTTAGGGACTACTTTTAAAACAACTATTTGCAAACCTGGCAGTAATAACAATTTGTTTTCTGACCAATATGCACCATTTACAACCAAATTTACAACGAATGCCACAGTAATAGTGGCATAGCTATGTGATAACTTTATCCGAATGAACGGCAGGAACCTGTGATCTTCACAGTCTCTCTCTCTTATGTTCACTTAGCAACCATTTCATTTAATGACCAGGTCATTGTAGTAGAATTTGGTTGCTAAACAAGGAGTGGGTCTACTTATTTTCTAGATGTTATCTTCCTGTCAAATGGAGAAGAAATTACCCTGTTTTTCTCTCTCTCTTGGTTAAGCGTACTAAATAGGATTTAATCTGGTCTAAGAGTTAACTTTAACTGGTTTTCCCAGTTGCAATGTATGGCTGTGAAAGTTGGACCATAAGAAAGGCTGAGCGTCAAAGAATTGAGGCCTTTGAACTATGGTGCTGGAGAAGACTCCTGGAAGTCCCTTGGACTGCAAGGTGATCAAACCGGTCAGTCCTAGAGGAGATCAACCCTGACTGCTCTTTAGAAGGCCAGATCCTGAAGATGAAACTCAAATACTTTGGCCACCTAATGAGAAGGACTCACTGGAGAAGAGTCTAATGCTGGGAACGATTGAGGGCAAAAGAAGAAGGGGATGACAGAGAATGAGGTGGCTGGATGGAGTCACTGAAGCAGTCGGTGTGAGCTTAAATGGACTCCAGAGGATGGTAGAGGACAGGAAGGCCTGGAGGAACATTGTCCATGGGGTCACGATGGGTTGGACACGACTTCGCAACTAACAACAAGAGTTCATTTAACCGTTAGATAATGTAACAAATATAAAATTGGTTTAAGTCTGTTTCACAGTTTAAGGCATTAACATTACTCTTAAAATAATTGAACACCACATGTCAATTTTGGATGTTCTAAAACCAAAAATTGGCACCAGAACCAAATTCTGGCCACAAAATCAGGACAAGTTCTGTCACTGCAAAATATTCAGAGACTGATTCCTTATAGTGGCCACCTATCACAGCCAAAAACTAAAAATATCAAGTCTCCTTCATTCAGCCAGGATACCATAACAATTTATCAGCCTAACCTACCTCATGTTGAGAGGACAAATCTTGGCCTGCCATCCTGAGCAGCAGTGGGTTTCCAATATTCTTACTACCAGTTTGGCGTGTGCACACACGCATGCACCTTCCACACATGCACCCAGCCTTCCGTGCATGCACTTTGCACGCATGCCTTTCGCGTATGCACCTGGCCTCGAAAACGTGGCTAAATAGGACAGCATTACGTCGGGGCGGGTGTGCCCACCCGCTCCGCAGTCGCTGCTACCGGTTCACCCGAACCGGCTGAATACCACCTGATCCTGAGGCCCTTGAAGAAAAGATGAAACCTAAATGTACTGCAAAAAAAAAAAAAAAAAAAGAACAATATTTTTTACTCCCACTTATGCACAAATTACCTAATGGAGTTGTTCTTCACTCGCAGGCAGCCTGTGAGGTCCAAATGCTCCAGGTCAGAACAGGCTTTGGCAATTTCTTCTACGGCCGTATCACCAACATTGGCATTAACAGCCAGCGAAAGGGATTTTAATTTGTTGCATCTTTGAGCAAGATAGGAAATGGCTTCATCTTTCAGCTGCCGGCAGGCTGTAAGATCTAGAGATTCAAGCTCTTTGCAGTGATCAGCGAGGCTCCGCAAGGAAAGTCCATCCACCCATTCGCAATGGGCCAAAGAAAGTTGCCGCAAATTGGGGCAGCCCAAAGAGATGGCCACCAAAGCATGGCGGCTCAGCTGTACGCAGCCGTTCAATTCAATCTGTTGCAGCTGATGGTTTTGGCCAATCACGGGAAGCAGTTCCTTGTCAGATAACCAGTCAGAGCAGTTTTGCAAGGCTAGTTGTTGCAGCACTTTATTGTCTCTTAACAGGACACAGAATGCAGGTTTTGGGATATGAGGCCCAACCTATTTGTAGGCAAGAAAACAAACCATTATATCCTATACCAGGGGTCGGCAACCTTAAACACTCAAAGAGCCACAAAGGCCCTAACGAGAAGCCTTCTGTTCAATTCTGAAGCCGACCAGAAGTCCGGTTCCCTCACCATAAAGTCTCCTCCTAGCACGGCATCCTTTTTCCTCTACTGTCCTAATCGAAAGCCCTATCAATTGTGGAGCCGACCGGTGACAGGGAGCAGCAGCAGAGGGATGAAAGAGCCACATGCGGCTCCAGAGCCACAGGTTGCTGACTCCTGTCCTATGCTATATGCCTTTTGCACTCCTAGTATAACAATGTAAGAAAAAAAAGGAATAAACCAAAATTATCTCAGCATTACCAAACTATGTCAAAGATATTGTTAAATAAGGAAAGACTGTGAACTTTAGAAAAATAGAAGAAAACAAAAAAATGAAACAAGTGTTATCAAGACTTTATCAATGATAAACTGAGTCATATAAGTTCTAACTAGAGATAACCTCTATTCAGGTTAAGATATAGCTTATTTTCAACCTATGTTTCAACTAAAACATTCAACAGAAACCAAAGACCATCTGATTTATTTTTCTTAACAAAATCAATTACTTTTGCACCTGTGTTTTTATTTTTCTAATAAAATCACTGCTAAAATTTTAAAAGGCTTAGCAACCTTTGAGATGTTAATTCAGCCAGTAAATTATATCTCATTCTGTTTTCTCACTTCTGACATGAATCTGAAAACCCCCTCTGACATTGGAGCAGTTGCTATAATTTGACCTCTAACCTTATGCACTCTACAGAGATCTGTAATAATGAGAGGACTTTTTAAAAAATTTCTAATACCTGACTAGAATCAAAACAGCGCAGGTTGGTAAGATAAAGCTGGATTAGATTCCGGAAACACTTGCTGACCCTTTGCAGGCTCAAGAGCTGTCTCAGAGGGAGATGCGAAAGAATATGAGGGAATAAGATGTCTTCCCAAGGCAAATCCAAGAAATGTTTCCTGGAATAAAAAGCAAAAAAAAAAAGCAAGAAAGAAAGCTGTTTACACCAAGCAACCTAGAACTAAGGAGAAATTTCCTGACAGTTAGAACAATTAATCAGTGGAACGACTTGCCTCCAGAAGTTGTGAATGCTCCAACACTGGAAGTTTTTAAGAAGATGTTGGATAACCATTTGTCTGAAGTGGTGTAGGGTTTCCTGCCTAAGCAGGGGATTGGACTAGAAAGACCTCCAAGGTCCCTTCCAACTGTTTTTCTATTCCTATTCCTATTCCTATTCCTATTCCTATTCCTATTCCTAATTCTATTCTATTTCTAATTCTTATTCTTATTCTAATTTTATTTCTCCCACTTCTGACTATACAGCTGTAACCTTGTTGCTGGTATCTTTAAAATTCATATTGACTGTTTCCTAATAGGTTTTGATAGCTTATTTGTTCCCTATGACTATCATTAAGCATTGTACCTTATGATTCTTGACAAATGTTCTTTTCTTTTACGTACACTGAGAGCGTATGCACCAAGACAAATTCCTTGTGTATCCAATCACACTTGGCCAATAAAGAATTCTATTCTATTCTATTCTTATTCTATTTTATTCCTTCTTCTATTCTATTCCTCCTTCTGTTCTATTCTATTCTATTCTATTCTATTCTATTCTATTCTATTCTATTCTATTCTATTCTCTATATTCTATATTCTTTTATTTTCTCTTCGTAAGAGCGGAGGTCAGGTGCTTTCAAAATGTCAGGAAAGTCCTTTTTGATCTTTGAGCCCCGAAAACCAAGCAATTATTTGCAGCACTGCAAGTCCTCTACTCGGGTTTATGCTCATTCCCCCCCCCCCCCCCTTTTTTTTTTTGCAACAAGTATTAAATCCTGCAGGCCAAAGAAGGCGCAAAATGCCCTCCAGCCCAGCCCAGCCTCAAAATTATTCTTTGCTCCGGTGGGGCACCATCCCTTCCCTTCCCAAACCCCAAACCCGATCCACAGATTCTACTGAGCCTCCATCCATGGTGGGCAGGGATTCACCCGAGCCGATCCTCGGGCGCCCATGGCGGAAGCAAGGCCGCAGAAAGACCCTGGCAACCGCCATTTGGCGCAGAGTCCACAAAACGAGCTCATCTTCGCCGCCGCCCCCCTCAGCCGAACCTCCAGCCCTTCCCGACTCTCCCTTCGCCAACCTCGGCGGTGCCGAAAGAGCAGCCATCCCCTCCAACACCCGCCGCCGCCGCCACACCTTCCGCGGAAATTACGTTAGTTTCGAGAACGGAAACGGGAACGAGCAGAAGATGGTAGAGATAATAAGGAGTGGGAAATGTGAAATGCAAGCAAAACACCCATAGCAACGTGTGCAACCGGTTAGGATTGAAGGGGAAAAACAACCTGCAGAATTGCCGGTAAGCTCCAGATTTGAGCTTTGCAAAGACGACGCCCGGCTTAAGGGAAGGAAAGCAAAACCGTTTTTTTTTTGCTTGCAGTCCGGTTTAAGACGGGCGGACAGCGCTTCTAGGGTGAGAGTCAAAGGACCGGCTTTGGAGTCGACAAGAAACCGGGATCAAAAGACAGTGGAATGAAGCCAAAAATCCGAATAAAACGCAGCCTTGGAAAGAAACCCGTTCTGCTAGATTTATTTACCTGGAATCCGCTGGAAACCACCACCAAATATTAACCAGCACAGAACACTATCTATCTATCTATCTATCTATCTATCTATCTATCTATCTATCTATCTACCTACCTACCTACCTACCTACCTACCTACCTACCTACCTATAGAACACACAGTATACAGAGGTGTATACTGCACTAGTCAAAAAAAGGGCTGTGAAAATATCTATAGACCCCCTCACATCCTGGACATAAAGCGTTTCAACTTCTACCCTCAAAATGTCGTTATAGAGTACTGCGTACTGCGCACCATAACAACTAGGCACAAGGACACTTTCCCCCGAATGCCATCACTCTGCTAAACAACTAATTCCCACAACACTGTCATATTAACTACTAAGACTGTATTACTATTCTTTTTCTCAACCTTACTAGTATCTATCTCTTCCCTCTTATGGCTATATCCATGTTGCTTGTATCTTTACGACTTATATTTTATTTTTTTAAAAAAAAAAAAAAAATTTTATGAAATAGTTTTTTAAAAAAATAATTTTTTTTTTACAATTTTCTTCTTTGCAACATTTTCGCATTGGTAATCATTTCTTATATATCCATTTTTCTCCCTTATTTCAATTTACTGTTTATATATATGATTCTAATATTGATTTATATATATAAAAATAACCATGTACTCAATTTCAATCATTCTGTCAGTTCAATTTCCACTTGTTTGTTGTTACGTTTCAAATCCTGTATCTTCCTCATTTAATATTTCCTTGCCCTTTATACCTCTCCTCTAACCATTCATACAATTTCTCCCATACCATGTAGTATTGTTTCCTCCTTTTCTTGTATTTCTTTTGTGAGTGTTTTTATTGTTTCCTAGTATGATTTGATTGCTTATTAGTATCATATGACTATCACTAAGTGTTGTATCTCATGATTCTTGACAAATATATTTTATTTTTTCTTTATGTACACTGAGAGCATATGCACCAAAGACAAATTCCTTATGTGTCCAATAAAGAATTCTAGTCTAGTCTAGTCTAATCTAATCTAGTCTAGTCTAGTCTATATAATCGTGGATCAACTACGTAGGCACGTGGGTTCAAAACTCAGATTCTTCTGATTTTGTGGGTTTGTTACATGTCAGCATATCAAACCACATTGCATATATATATAGAAACCCATTTGTGTTTGCACATATAGAAACACAAAATGTGTTTCTATATGTGCACTGTGCCATGCAACTGTCACAGTAACGGGCTCAACAATGTTGGTCTCACTTGAGTTTGTTTAAATTAGCTCTTTCTTAATGCTCTCCTAAACTGCAGTTACCTCATCCCCAGGGGCATAGCAGTAAGCTATTTTGTCCCAGTGGTGCTTTTTCAAAAGGCAAGTGGACTTTCTTTGTTTTTTTTCTTGAAGACGGTTTGCTTCTCATCCAAGAAGCATCCTTAGTTCTGACTAAATGCTGGGGAATGGAAGGATTTGCAGTCATCTGGTTGTTAGCACTTTGAGGGTGGGTCATTAGATCTCTGAGAGCCCTTGAAACCCCTTGGGGATTTATCTGTGCCCTCAGGGTCACCTGAATCAGAGTGCAAATGGGTGTGGAATCTTCTTGGAACTGCTGAAAGGACTGTGTTGTAGACAGGAGATTGTTGGTGAAAGAGGGCTGTTCAATTTTAACAGATGGCCTAGTTTATCTGTCTTTCAAACCAGTGGTCTTCTCTATCCAGAATGTGGGCTTTGCTGTCTTCAAAAGCAGTGGTCACCAACCAGTGGTCTGTGGACCACTGGTGGTCTGTGAGAAAATTTTGGTGGTCCGCAGAAAAATTATTTGCATTTTTATATTGCACTAAATACTACTTATCTTTTAAAAAATTTGTATTAGTGGTCTGTGGGATTTAAAATTTTGAATTTAGTGGTCCCTGAGGTCCGAAAGGTTGGTGACAGTGGTGGGTTGCTCCCAGTTTGGACCGGTTCGCAAGAACCGGTAGTAAAACCAGCAGGAGGCCCTGCCCACCACCCCAGACATTGTCATCAGTGATCTGCACATGCGCAGAAGCAAAGTACCCACGCTAGCAAAGCAAGCACAGGCGTGCGATCCCGTTGCGAACCGGTAGTAAAGGTAAGTAGAACCCACCCCAGTTGGTGACCCCTGTTCAAGAGTGACCTTTTGTCTTTCAAATGCAGATAGACTGCTGAATCTTGTCATGATGGGTTTGTTCTATGTTGTGCCATATGTTTGTGAAATGGTTGTTTTGTTGGCACACTTGCCATCCAAATTTCCAACTACCAGAGAATTGGAAAAAAGAGCTGATGTGGTTCCCTTTTTTTAAAAAAAAAAAAAAGGTTGGGAGAGGAAACAGATCCAGGAAACAACAGACCAATCAGCCTTTTTTAAAAAAATTGGGCTTCCCTTCATGTACATCTACATGTAAATGACTTAGATGAGGAAATAGAAAGGGAGTACCATTAAGGAATACTCACTGAGTCCGGTTTGTCAACCAGTTGCAAATCTGGTGGTGATGCTGTCTATGCCAGATTTTTCTAATTTACCAATATATAGGATGTGATCTACTTTGTTGAATGCCTTGCTGAAGTCTAAGTATACTATGTCACGCAGCATTTTGCTGGTCTACTAATTTAGTCCCTTTGTCAAAGAATGAAATAAGATTGGTTTGGCATGATCTGTGAGTAAGACCACACCTGGAATACTGCATCGAGTTTTGGTTATCACATTACAAAAAAGATGTTGAGACTTTGGAAAAAGTGCAGAGAAGAGCAACTAAAACTATTAAAGGCTTGGAGACTAAAACGTATGAAGAACTGTTGCAGGATTTGTGTTTGGCTAGTCTAGAGAAAAGAAGGACTAGGAGGAACATGATAGCAGTATTCCAATATTTGAGAGGCTGCCACAAAGAGGAAGGGGTTAATTCTCCAAAGCCGCAGAGGGCAGGACAAGAAACAATGGATGGAAACTATCAAGGAGAGAAGCAACCTGGAATTAAGGAGAAACTTCCTAACAGTGAGAACAATTAACCAGTGGAACAGCTTGTCTTCAGAAGTTGTGGATGCTCCATCACTGGAGGTTTTAAAGAAGAGACTGAACAGTCACTTGTCTGAAATGGACAGGGGTGCCAAACTCAATTTCACTGAGGGCCACATCAGCATTATGGTTGCCTTAAAGGGCAAGTTGCATGTAAGACTATGATGACTCACAGTGGCCAGGTGGGTGTGGCTGGGTAGGCCTGGCCGCAACTAGGTGGGCATGGGTGGTGGGTGTGGCTGTTCACTGGGCATAGCTGACTTGGGACTGTGGGGTCGGGACAGAATAAGTCTCACCGGCTAACTCTAACTCGACATGGGGACAATTTGGTGCCCCACAAGCTCCTCGCCTACCCTAACTGCTGGTAGCTAAGCACATGCGTTCACACACACACACACACCCTGCATTCCAAGTTTGGGGACTTTTATCCACAGAGAAGAGGGCCTTCTCTCCAAGCCCAAGCACGATTGGCAGTTTGCAAGCTCAGCTGTGGATAAAAGTCTCCAAGCATGGAATGGTGTGGTCTCCCGGCCTAAGGGAGACAGTAAAGAAGCAGATAGCCAGGCAGACTGGCTGGCCGGCCGGGTGGCCAGCAATGATCTGGGCAAAGGCAACTGTCAATGCGTCCGCCCGCCCCATGGAGGCGACAGCAGGACAGGTGTCAGGGCAGCTGTCGGGGGGGGGGGGGGAGAAAGGGGGGGTTCCAAGCTATTTGGGGGGGGGGGGCTGTCAAAGGGGGGGTGGAGCGCAGAGGCCCAGGAGGAGCGCCCAGCCAGGTGGGGTGGGCCAGGGCCAAGGCTGCAGGGGTCTGTCACTCCAGGGCAGCTCCGTGGGCCAGATCTAAATGCATTGCAGGCCAGATCTGGCCTGCAGGCCTTGAGTTTGACATGTCTGGTATAGGATCTCCTGCTTGAGCAGGGGACTGGACTAGAAGACCTCCAAGATCCTTTCCAGTTCTATTCTGATTTTGACTCTGATTGCAATTCATTCCTTTCCTCGCTCCCATGACTGTTGTTTGGTTGTGAGTGAGGTTCAAGCAAGGTGATTTAAACATATTAAATATGACATCTGTTCTTCTGTCTGTTCGTAGTTGCCATACACAGTTATTTATTTATTTATTTTATTTCTATACCGCCCTTCTCCTGCGGGACTCAGGGTGGTGTACAGCCGAGATAAAACATTGCATATAAAATTTAAAAACAGTTTAAAAAACAATTAAATAATTTCGGCCCAAGATTTAAAACAACCCAATTAAAACCGAATTCAATTAAAACTGAGAGGATGGGATCAAGCCAGCCCGGCTAGATGGAATAAGTGTGTTTTCAGGGCCCGATGAAAAGTCCGGAGGTCTGATATCGTGCATATCTCAGGGGGTAGGTCATTCCAGAGGGCAGGTGCTCCCACAGAGAAGGCTTTCCCCCTGGGGGTCACCAACCGGCACTGTCTGGCCGATGGCACCCTGAGGAGGCCCTCTCTGTGCGAGCGAACCGGTCGGTGGGAGGCTATTGGCGGCAGAATGCGGTCTCGCAGATACCCCGGCCCTAAGCCATGGAGCGCTTTAAAGGTGGTCACCAACACCTTGAAGCTCACCCGGAAGACCACAGGAAGCCAGTGCAGCTCGTCCAGGAGAGGTGTCATATGTGAGCCCCCCGTCACTCCCATAATCCCCCGCGCGGCCGGATTCTGAACTAACTGCAGCCTCCGGGTGCACCCCAAGGGGAGCCCCATGTAGAGAGCATTGCAGTAGATTATACCTCCTCTCTACAAACATTACCCACTGCTTAAATTGTTGAAACACTTCTGTTTTGCTTTTTAGTAAGTAACAAAACCCATAACTTGAGAAAACATCAACAATTACCAAAGCAAACTTACCCACTCCCATTGATGGAGATAGGGGGCCAATTAAATCAGCAAAATTCTTTCAGATTTTCTTTCACTTCTTTTTGCTGACAGAGTATACTTTCGATTTGGCCTCTTTGCAAATAGCATGATCCAAATAGTTGTTACAATCTTTTAACATTAAAATCTAAAACAGGTCAGGTATTTTCTGCAACACTTTAAAGCTTGCATGAGCCAGCCTTCTGTGTAATAAATGTGTACAGCCATTATGCTTTGGTTCATTAGAAATGATTGTCTGCACGCTACTTTGAGGTTCAAAACATATAAACTGTTCATTTTCAAACCTTGTGCACACAACCTGTTATTTTTTATGACCTTGCATGTACCCTTTGCAAAAATTACTTCATACCTTTCTTTGTCTAAGCGAAACACACTCAGTAAATTGTGATCTAAATCTGGTACACATAAACCTTATAAAATGACCTACCAATACATGGTACATATACTGTTCCCTGCCCCTGT
This sequence comes from Pantherophis guttatus, assembly GCF_029531705.1. The sequence goes on from NW_026844069.1 coordinate 2,065,752, forward strand.
ACAAAGCAATAGCAATAGCAATAACACTTAGACTTATATATCGCTTCACAGTGCTCTCTCTAAGTGGTTTACAGAGTCAGCCTCTTGCCCCCAACAATCTGGATCCTCATTTTACCCACCGTGGAAGGATGGAAGTCTGAGTCAACCTTGAGCCTAGTGAGATTTGAACTGCCAAATTGCAGGCAGCTGGCATGAGCACACTGTTAAGGATATTGTTGTGTTAACCAACCAGCAGAGCGTAGAGCACAGGGAAACAATGCTGAGAGCAATGAATAAAATACATACAAATTGGTTTATCAAAGTTTTTACTTTGTAGTGAAAAACAATCTCATAGTCTCATCAATCCAAGTCTTAGCCATTCAAATCAGTCCAGTGATTCAAAAGTCTTCTTACCATACAAAACAGCAGTAGGTAATAAATAGCAGCACATTCACGCTGGTAACAGATCACGATGGTAGCATATCCACCCACGATGGTAGCATCTCCACACACAATAGTAGCATCTCCACACACAATGGTAGCATATCCACAATGACTACATTTCAGCTCCCTTCTTAAATACAGTTACAACAGAGCTTATCCAATCAGGATACAATGACACAGCATTACAATGACTCAGCAGTACTTCTTAAAGTCTAGAATACATATTCATGTTAAAGTCATAGAACACATATCTTGTCCATATATTGCCTGGACAACCTGTTAGACATACACCATATCCTAACACACACAATAGATATAAACTTAAGGTAAACCACTCCAAACTTGATTGCAGAAAATACAATTTCAGCAACAGAGTGGTCAATGCCTGGAATGCACTACCTGACTCTGAGGTTACATCCCCAAACCCCCATAACTTTAACCTTAGACTGTCTACTGTTGATCTCACCCCATTCCTAAGAGGTCTGTAAGGGGGCGTGCATAAGCGCACCAACGTGCCTACCGTCCCTGTCCTATTGTCCCCATTTATTTGTATCCATTTCCTGTATTCATAATCATATTTATATTTGTATCTATTATTTTATACATGTTTGACAGATAAATAAATAAAATAAAAGTAGCCTGCAGTACTCCACTCTAAGCACTGTGCCACCGTGGATTACTGTGACAAATTATTAGCATTTGTCAAGCTTATGTATTCCTGGAGAGCTGGTCCCAGTCTGGAAAAAAGTTTTGGTTTATTTACAATATGCTCACTTGCCCCACTCTCCAACAACTAAACATTTTTAGTATCTTTGCTGGTTACTGTCATGACAGAAATCTGTGTGTCTTCCTTCTTCCGTCATTGAGCTGTCTCTCTCCTGCTTGTATCTTTTAATCTTCTTACTGGGCAATTTCTCTGGATATGCTGAATAGATCCGCATGCAAAGCAGCATTTTACTACACAAACTTTCTCTCCCACCTTATTATCTATCTGGAATGCTGTTGCTTTCTGATGTTGTAAATTACTATCATTTCTCTCTATTCTTTTCTGTTCTTCTTCCGAAAGCCTCCCAGTTACATAACTCATAATTAAATCATGCTCGTCCCATGGACTCAAGACTCATTACAACTTGTCCCATGTATCATTAAGGGAACTCAGCCCAACACACACTTTGTGTGCTTCTCAAAACATCATGGGAGAAATTGTATAATTGGATTGAAGATAGAAAAAAAAAGGAAATAACAGATAGTAGATTTTGTAAAATTATATAGAGTATAGGAGAACATTAGTGTGATGATATGTAAATGGTCACAGTCATGCACAAGAATTGAATAAGAATTGTTTAATTGTTAAAACCTAAAATTAAAAACAAAAACATCATTCCTTGCTCTTCTAATTCAACAAAGGTTTTCCTCATAAATTGGAAGTAATCTGACAGACTTTCTCCAGACTTTAGCCTTGTTCCATAAAGTTTTCTAGTGAGAATTACTTTCAGCAGTGGGTTTCATATTATGTTACTACTGATTTGCCGCATGTGCACATACTCACTTTGTACGTATGCGCACCTGGTTCATGCACATGCCAGCCTTTCGTGCATGCGCCAGCCTTCCGCACATGCACTTTGCTCACATCCATGCCTTCCACGCATGTGCCCGGTCTCAAAAACATGCCTAAATAGGATGGCATAGAGCTGGGGCAGGTGGGCAGGTGGGCGGGCCCAGCCGCAATTTCTGCTACCGGTTCAGGTGAACCAAACCAAACTGGCTGAATGCCACCTCTGGTTACTTTGTGTTTTGCAGCCTCTTTTACATAAATTCTGCATAAGGCCAGCCAGCATTCTCTATCAGATATAAGCCCATGCACATGTATTTTAAGCACAAAATTATACTGGCTAGTGCTTTTTCGTTTTGTCTTTGCACCTTCTTATTGAGATCTGAGGAAGGATTGCTTACAACTGTTCACAAATCCTCCCTCTGCGGAAACATCTCCATCTTTAGGCTCCATGAGAGATAATTTGTCTCATTAAGATGAACCACAGGAAATCTTCCTCCTCTGTTTCTGTAACAGATAGCATTGTGCTGTTTTTACAGGCCAATTTATTATTATTATTATAATTTTATTTCTATACCGCCCTTCTCCTGCGGGACTCAGGGTGGTGTACAGCCAAGATAAAACATTGCATATAAAATTTAAAAACAATTTAAAAAACAATTAAATAATTTCGGCCCAAGATATTAAAAACAACCCAATTAAAACCAAATTCAATTAAAACTGAGAGGATGGGATCAAGCCAGCCCAGCTAGATGGAATCGATGTGTTTTCAGGGCCCGCCGAAAAGTCCGGAGGTCTGATATCGTGCGTATCTCAGGAGGTAGGTCATTCCAGAGGGCGGGTGCTGCCACAGAGAAGGCTCTCCTCCTGGAGGTCGCCAGCCGACTCTGTCTGGCCGATGGCACCCTGAGGAGGCCCTCTCTGTGGGAGCATACTGGCCGATGGGAGGCTATTGGCGGCAGAAGGCGGTCTCGTAAATACCCCGGCCCTAAGCCATGGAGTGCTTTAAAGGTGGTCACCAACACCCTGAAGCACATCCTGAAGACCACAGGAAGCCAGTGCAGCTCGTGCAGGAGAGGTGTCATATGTGAGCGCCCCGTCGCTCCCATAATCCCCCGCGCGGCCGCATTCTGGACTAACTGTAGCCTCCGGGTGCACCCCAAGGGGAGCCCCATGTAGAGAGCATTGCAGTAGAGCAATCATCCTCAACTTCCCTCAGGCTCACGAAGAAACTTTTACCTCAGAGAAATTTACTACTGGTTCTTCAGAGCACTTCTGGGCCTATAATCTGTCAAGGAATTGCACAGCAGCTGTCCAAATGGAGTCAGAGATGCTGACACTAATTTATAGTTTTATATAAATAAATACATTTTACAACGATATATACAGCAAACTAGATAGTCAGGTAAACAGAAGCATCGTGAATTAAATCACAGAGCACACATGGCCCATAGGGCACAAAGAAGAAAAGGGGGGGAGGGAAACTCGCCCTCCACACCCATAGCAACTGATCACAGTGCAGATTGCCTCATGCAGGAGCCAACACTCTGGTACTAATCAACACACACAACTGTGTGTTCTGGCTCACTGCACAACCTGACTATGCCAGCTACTATATTTAAACATCTTAACAGCTTTATTCTGCACTGGATATGTTGCAAGTGAGTCAAGGAAAATTGTTAGAGGTGGGAAGAAAATGTGTTCTGCTTACAGATTTCTTTCATATAAAATGTTCTTCTAACTTTAGTTGATTAGCAGATTTTGATGCTAAAAGAGAGCTATGGATTGTTGCCATGTTTCTTTCTTTTATCCATATTATTCAAATCCATTCAGAATCTTTTGCATGCACCTTTTGCCTCCACATTCGTCTCATTCAAAGAAGTTACAGTTAAATTTAAACAGGTCTGATGAGTCTAATCAAAATCTAGCAAATCTACTGTAACCTAGTGTGTTTATTTTAACTATACCCCAATAGCTAAGCAAATGTGCACAAGTGGCAATGGGGAAGTTGAAGATATCTCACATGTCCTATTGCGGGACACGTACAACAGGGACATCAGATCAGAGGTGGGTTGCAGCAGGTTCTGACCAGTTCTAGAGAACCGGTAGCGGAAATTTTGGGTAGTTTGGAGAACCGGTAGTAAAAATTCTGACTGGCGCTGCCCCCATCTATTCTCTGCTTCCCGAGTCCCAGCTGATCAGGAGGAAATGGGGATTTTGCAGTAACCTTTCCCTGGATTGGAGTGGGAATGGAGATTTTACAGTAACTTTCCCCTGCCATGCCCACCAAGCCATGCCCCCAAGCCATGCCATGCCCCCAAGCCACACCCACAGAACCGGTAGTAAAAATTTTTGAAACCCACTACTGCATCAGATCAATGTACATTCTCCTTTTATTAAAGAAATTTGTAGGGAGATGTGAACCATCTTCTTTAGGATTCAAATCCAGCCATCACTCATGCAGTAGCAAAATTTTGTGCTCCGGTAATGATAATAAGGAAAAACAGTTAAGGAACTAATGATCCTTATTTGTATTAATACTTGGCTTAGTTATTTACTACCCTGTTTTCCTGAAAATAAGACCCAACCGGAAAATAAGTCTTAGCATGATTTTTCAGGATTCTCGTAATATAAGCCCTATCCCAAAAATAAGCCCCAGTTAAGATCATCAACCAGACGGAGGCTGTTGTGGCCCACCGGCAGCCAGCAGAGCTGGCAGCAGAGCCAGACAGTGAGGAGGTTGGGGAAGAACTTGGGCCAGTCCTGGGAGCTGGAAAAAGCTCAGACGAGGGCTCTGCATCGGAGGTCGAGAGGGGGCCAAGGCCATTGGATAGTTATGTGCAGCCGCCGGAGTCTGATAGCAGCGAGGCAGAAGAACACTGGGAGCCTGTTCCCAGTGTGTGCATGCTCAGATCTGCCAGATGACAAGAACAATTAAGGAAACAGAGTTGACTTGGGAGTAAGGCTTGGAGATGATTGGCCCCTTCCATAAGACATAAAAGAAGAGCGAACGGGACGTGAGATAAATTAGCTAAAAGAAACAAAAGTAGCTAGAACATACTGTTTTAAATTGATGTAAAATTGAAAGGGCAAGAACTTACAGAACATGTGCTGATGTCTTCCCTCTACCCCAAAATCACATTACTGAAATTCAATGGCAAGGCATCAAGACTATTTTTGGCAACCCATAGAAGTATAAACTAATCAGATGCACAACACATGTTATTGAATATAGTATTTTTATTAATTTATGGTAGAGTCATGGATGATTCAAGGAAATTGGTCTGAATAAAGCATAGGTAAGCATGTTGTATTTCCAAAGCTTAGCATCCCTCAACATTTGATATACAGGTAACCCACAACTTACAAACACAATTGAGCCCAAAATTTATGTTGCTAAGTGAAAAAAAAATTAAGTGAGTTTTGCCCCATTTTATTACTTTTTTTTTGCCACAGCTGTTAAGTGAATCACTGCAGTTGATAAATTAGCAACTCGGTTGTTAAGTGAATCTGATTTCCCCATTGACTTTGCTTGTCAGAAGGTTGCAAAAGGGGATCGCATGATCCAGCAACACTGCAACTGTCAGAAATGTGAGTCAGTTGTCAACCATTTGCATGTAAATCATGTGACCATGGGGATGCTGCAACGGTCATAAGTCTGCAAAATGGTCATAAGTCACTTTTTTCAGTTCTGTTGTAACTTCAAATGGTCACTAAGTGAATTGTTGCAAATCAGGGATTACGTGTACAAGATAATAGAATTTTTTCCCTCTCAAGTTTATAGTACAACAAAGATTTCTAAAGCTTTAAATGTTTTTAAAATGTCAAATATGCGCATGTGAAAGTGATTCTTCCGGCCATCTGCTATGGTAGAGAGAAATCATGTTTTAATATTGGAGAAATATTGTCTAAGGCAGAAGGAGGAAGGGAAGGAGGAGAGGGCTGTTTAAGACTGCCTCTAAAAACACACATTTATTAGAAAGTAGTGGAGCTGTTCTTTCAGCACCACGTTACAATCCCAAGGCTGGTTCTTTGCCTTATATATTTAAGTATATAAGTTGTTCACTTCTTTAATGAAATGGCCATTTATGCAAGTCAGTAAGAATTGAATCTACTTTATCCTCTCACTAATAGGCTGCTAAAAAACTTGTCTGTTTATTTGAAAGGTAAACATGCTAATTTTGCATAATATCCACCTCAACCAGAAAGCAACTACCTTAATCTCTGGTAGTAATTCACACATTTGTCTATTCTTACGTCAGAAATAAAAGAGCATCCATCAGATGCTGACAATGCACATGAGAAGATCAGCTCCTTTATCCAATATACACCTTGGATCAGAAGTTTTGCTCATTCCTTGCATTAAAAACAAACAAACAAACCACTTCAAGCAATGATAATCTTGGTGTGCTTCTGTGACAGCGCTTTTGCTTTTCTATCTATGAAAGCAGACTTCCTTAATGACTAGAAATCTCAGGCCACAATAATCTAATATAAGCTGTTTGGCCTATGGATACAATTTGAATTTTGAGAATGTGTCAACCGAATAACAGAGTTGGAAGGGGCTTGGAAGCTATTCTGGACAAATGGCTGTCCAATCTCTCCTTAAAAACCTCCAGTGATGGAGCTCCCCCAAGTTCTGTAGGCAAGCCATCCCACTGATTAATTATTGCTCTCACTGTCAGAACAGTTCACCTTAGATCTAGGTTGGATCTCTCCTTGATATATTTCCATCTGTTACTTCTTGTCATGCCCTCAGGTGATCAACAATTGGATGCAGATTCCAGGTATGGTTTTATCAAAGCAGTATAAAGTGGTACTAACACTTCACGTGACCTTGGAACTATCCCTGTGTTTGTTTGTTTGTTTTTTTTTAATTTGATTTATATGCCGCCCTTCTCCGAAGACTCAGGGCGGCTTACAATGTGCTCAGCAATAGCCTTCATCCTTTTGTATATATTTATACAAAGTCAGCTTATTGCCCCCACAACTGGGTCCTCATTTCACCTACCTTAGAAAGGATGGAAGGCTGAGTCAACCTTGAGCCTTGGCGAGATTCGAACCCTGCAGTAATTGCAGGCAGCTGGTCTTAATAAGCTTAATAACAGGGTGCCTTAAACCCTTGTACTACCAAGGCTCTTTGATGCATCCTAGGACAACATTGGCTTTTTTAGCAGCTACTTCACACTATTGGTACATACTTAAGTGATTGTACACTAGGACTCTTGGATCCCGCTCAGTTATGGCTGCTGAGCCATGTACCATCTATTCTATACCGATGCATTTGGTTTTTCTTGCTTAAGTGTAAAACTTTACCTTCCTCACTGCTGAAATGCATTTTGTTGAATAGGGCCCAGTGTCACCCACCCCAAAGCTCCCATAAATTCAACCCCCTGTGTCTCTGTTAGTGAGAATTCAGTCCGATATATACAGTGCCTGACCTTCTAATTCCCTTCTCTACTGTTTTGATGATAAAAATTGTCTGCTAGATTTGTCAGTGGATTCAATAGCTGCAGCCTTGCTCAATTGGATTGGCTGATGAACAGCCATATTTATACAGCCATATATTTTCCCCTCTGCCTTCCTATGCTATAAGAATCTTTCTCACGGAAAAGTACAAAGGACTGGTTAGGAGTGGCCACATGAAATCCTCTCACTAAAGTGTGAGGGAAAATTCACATGCCATTGCCTGGTGTGTCAAACCAAAGTGGACAACAAATTATATATCCCCAAGGAATAGGCTCTCTTTAGCCAATCTCCGCTCTGAGAGATTACCTAGATATATCAATGATGGATTTTGGGCAATAGTCTGGAAGTCGTTTGCCATGGCCTTCTTGGGAGAATCCAAAAAAGGTGGGCAGGCCTGAGGAGAGGGCGGTGCAGCGGGTACATTGTTCCGGGGGCCCATGGAGCACAAAGAGAGCCCATGAAGGGGATTTTTTTTTTCAAAAAAATTACAAAATCAAAATTTTAAAAAGAAAAAAATATTGGATATATACTTCATACTCTAGACCAGTGATGGCTAACCTTTTTGCCATCGCATGCCAGGAGAGGGGGGGCGGGGAAGGGTCACGTGCGCACGTGCCCACGTGCATGTGTGCACAACCCCCTCACCCCCACCGCTCCTGGCACAGGATGGCCTGGTAGGCCCGTTTTTCTTTCTTACCTGGTTCCAGATCCTCTCTGTGTATCTGGGAACAGCGAAAACAGCCTTTCCCACTCCCTTGGAAGCCCTACGGAGGCTGAAAGGGCCCATTTCCCAACTCCCGGTGGGACAAGAAGTGACATTTTTTGCTGTCCCCAGCCTCCAGAACCTCTCTAGGAGTCTCTAGGAGCCTCTCTAGGAGTCTGTAGGAGCCTCTCTAGGAGTCTCTGGAGGCTGGGGACAGGAAAAAACGTCACTTCCTGTCCCACCAGGAGTGGGGAAATGGGCCCATTCTGCCTCTGTAGGGCCTCCAAGGGAGTGGGAAAGGCTGTTTTCGCCATTCCCAGATACACAGAGAGGATCTGGAGCCAGGTAAGAAAGAAAAACGGGCCTTTCCCTCCCCCCAGGCCCTCCAGAGGCAGAAAACAGCCTGTTTCCCTACTTCTGGTGGGCCCAGAAGGCCCGAAAATCAGCTGGCCAGCGTGCGCATGCGCCCCAGAGCTGAGCTGGCGTGCCCACTAATATGGCTCCGCGTGCCACCTGTGGCATGCGTGCCATAGGTTCGCCATCATGGCTCTAGACTTTGTGTGTATAGCAAAACTGCCTTGCAGCCTTGTTTGACATAACCTTTATTAACCTGAAACTCAGTGAACAGTTATTTATGTAATTTATTGAATTTAGCAGAATATAAATGCCATTACAACTCAACTATAATAACTGTTATGAGCTTGTAATCAATCTAGTATTCAATCCCTTGCTTATGTATATTGTTTCATTATCGTTTATATACCAATGTGTATTGTTTTTATTATCTTTTACCTGTCCTCTTTTTAACATATTTGCAAGTATGTTTGAATGTAATTAATAAATGGACAATTATGACATTATTGATTTATATGTCCATGTGTAGGTGGGGGAGCCCATCTTAGTCTTGTTCCAGCACTTAATAATCCTCTCGGCGGCCCTGAAGGTGGGCATTTCCCGATCCAGTTTGCAGCCCAGATGTCTCTCATCCAAGCACTAAATTTATCCGACCCTGAGTTTACTGGAGATCAGCCAGGCGTGACAAAGCCAGAATTCAATAGTTTTAAAACGGGGTTAGGACTGGGGGAAAGCTGACTTTGTGTGAGATCCCTGTGGATTTGAAATCAGAGCTGCCAGGAAAAGCTCCATCTCGAGGAACGGCAGGTGAGTTTGCTGGGGCTTCACTTCTAATGCGAAAAACATGTCAGAGTAAACGCTACAGGGTTTTTTTTATAGTATCAATGAAAAAACATGAAAATCGTATTCAATAAACTGTATATAAAACGGACGCGGCGATCCGTGTCCCCCACCCACCCATCCACGCGGGTCCCGAGTGCCAATCCTGCGGTCTGCCGGATGGCTTCATCCATCACCTGGCGCTTGGAGAACGAAGCGCAGGACTCCCCGCAATAGGGAGCCTTTGAGGACCTGGCCAGCCGCGTCCCCTGGCTGCGAGTCTCCGAGGGTCCCAAAAGCCGGTACAACCCCCCCCCCCCCCCGTCCCCTTTGGCCTGGCCGAGGATCGCGATGCGACGTGGGCTCGGGTGCCACCGGCCTTCCCTTGGTCGTCTCGGGGAACCTCCAGCCGCTGGGGTCGAGTTGCGGGGATGCCTGCCGCAATCTGAGCGCGGCGTTGCCGGTTTGCTCGGGCAGCTGCTCTATTGGGCGGGGTGGGGGGGTGGGGGGCGGAGCAGCTGCTCGGGGCTAGGCTGGAGAAGGAAGGAGAGGCGGCCGGAGTTGCGGCGTCCCCGGGTGAGTAAAGCCTGGCAAAGGCAGTGCCCCAAACGGGGGGGGGGGCTGGGGGGGGGGGGGGGGGGGGGGTGGTCCAGACTCAGGAGCCAGGATGGAGATGCCGGGGAGGAGGGCGGTTCCCCAGCTGAGAAAGGTTAGTATGTAAGCGATCTGCCGGGCCGGACTTTCCATGCTTGGGGTAGGGGAAGGTGGGGGTGGGGGGGGGGGAAAGAGAGAGAGAGACAGACAGACAGACAGACAGAGGAGGCTTCTCCGAAATGGGTTGCCAGGTAGCCGGCTCGGAAGGTTTCCCGTTGAATGCAACGCCCGGCCGCGAGAGGTGAGAACGCGGCCTTCTGCCTTTCCTTTGTTAGAATGTGCCGAAAAAGATGCAAAAAATAACAAAAAACCAACAACAACAACAACCGTGCTTTCACAGTAAGGCGTGAAAATGCATTGAATGCAATGAATTCTCCTGCAGGGCTTTAGAAATCAAGGTAGCCTATTTGGACAAAATGCAGCCCGGGATAAGACAGACAGCATCGTTAAACATCTAATTTGCTGATCGGTAAAGATTAGTATGTATCCTGAGGAGAGGGAGAGGGAGAGAGAGAGAGAGAGAGAGAGAGAGAGAGAGAGAGATAAGCCCTCTAAGTTGGAATATAAGAACAGGGAAAAACACAGTGACTGATTCCCCTTATTAAGTGTTGGTGCACCTGCAGGGTGAGTCCAGAGGAAAGAGGGATTTCCACTGTTCGCCCTTTTACTCTGTTCTGGTGGATGGGACTATGCAGTTATCATGAATTTTAGAAATGCTGAAGGCAGAATTGAAAAAGACAATGGTTAAGACCAGCCTTGCTGGCTATTTAATTGCTATACAAGCTCCTAATGAGCTCAGATGTTATCTACAATCATGAATGACGTCATTCTTTCCCGACCTAAATTGACATAAATCAGTTCATAGAACCGGCATAAGCGTCCTTTCCTGCTTTTACTCGAACTTGTTTACTGTATTTTACCTTCAAGGAAACTGTTCCTTGCTGATCCAGATGGATGTCATATCTATTAAGAGCTGATCCATTGTGAGGATTATCTGATTTTACTCTAATAGGCAGGAGGGGGGAGGGTAAGAACTGAAAATATAGTTATTAATACACTAAGAGTGAAACTAGAAAACTAGGCAACAAGACAGAAAAAAGGCTGTGGGAACTATATTCTTTTTCTTGGTTTGCACTAGTCAATGAAATAATGAAAGTTTTTTTTATCATGACAGTATCAGTACACACCAGTCAATTGGTGAGATATGGTATGTGGATTTGCAAGGTAACCTCTAGGTTAGACAAGTTAGCTTGCACATAATGTGAACATGCCTGGCTATTGGTTGCACTTGTGGCACACTGCCTAAGTATGACTGGTGTTGTGTCCTTAACATTAGCAAGAAATGCTGCAATGTTGCATGGGCACAACGGAAGATGGTCACCTTGTGTACTCTAACTTACTAAAAAGCATTACAGGAAAGCCTCATTTGACAATGCCATGATTGACAGACTGGTTTTGATTGAAGTAGGACAAATGTTTTAGAAATCAATAAAATATGTTAACCAAAGAGCCTCCAAGCAGGGTGAATAGAATAAGAGTTAATATAGGAATGAAACTAAAATTTCATTCCTATATTATCATTCAGGGAATTTTGGAGGCAGAATTTCTGGGATTTGAATGTGAATAATGATATCTCAAACAATAGAATAGAATAGAATAGAATAGAATAGAATAGAATAGAATAGAATAGAATAGAATAGAATAATAGAAGTAGAATTAGAATTAGAATTAGAATAAATAGAGTAGAGTAGAGTAGAGTAGAGTAGAGTAGAGTAGAGTAGAGTAGAGTAGAATAGAATAGAATTCTTTATTGGTCAAGTGTGATTGGACACACAAGGACACACCGGTACATAAGCTCTCAGTGTACATAAGAAATACATTCATCAAGAATGATAAGATACAACACAGTGATAGTCATAGGATACTAAATAAGCAATCAAATCATACTAGGAAACTAAATAAAACAATATAAATCATAAAGATGCAAGCAAAAATGTTATAGCCATAAGTAGGAGGAGACAGGTAATAGGTAAAAGGATGAGAAGAATAATAGTAATACAGTCTTAGTAAATAGTTTGACAGTGTTGTCTAGCGGAGTGATGGCATGTGGAAAAACTGTGTCTAGTTGTTCTGGTGTGCAATGCTCTATAACATCATTTTGAGGGTAGACGTTGAAACAATTTATGTCAAGGATGTGAGGGGTCTGTAGATATTTTCAGGAGAATTGAAATTGATGATATAAATATAAATGCCAGTTTTTAAGACTAATAAGATGGAAATCGTATATTCTGAGAAGGTTAAAAAATGATAAAGCTGCAGGTCAATAGAGACTTTTTAAAGTAAAGATTCTGGTTGCTTATGGCATGGTAGTGCAATTTCTTACCATATATGCAAATTACATTTCTCCTGACAATTGGAACAATGCAGTAACATTTTCCATGTGCAAAGAGAGAAACAACAGTCCAATATGTTTATTAAGTGTACCTATGAAAATAATTTAGCAGAATTCTAGTATCAGCAAAATTCCAAACTGCTGTGTGGACTTTAATGTTCTCCTGGGACCTCGTGTGTCAACATTTCAGAGACATTTCTTTACCAGATTCCTCAATGCCTTAAAGAGTGACAGAATAAAACACTAGAACAATTCTGAGCCACGGTGGTGCAGTGGTTAGAGTGCAGTACTGCAGGCTACTTCTGCTGCCTGCCGGCTGCCTGTAATTTGGCAGTTCAAATCTCACCAGGTACAAGGTTGACTCAGCCTTCCATCCATCCGAGGTGGGTAAAATGACGAGCCAAATTGTTGGCAGCAATATGCTGACTCTGTAAACTGCTTAGAGAGGGCTGCAAAGCACTGTAAAGCAGTATATAAATCTAAGTGCTATTGCTAAATATTCAGGGATATATTCAGAAATGCATCTACCTTGAAAATAGCTCATGTTGAATTGTATAACATAGTCAAACAACCACCACAGGAAATGTTTTAAGACATTTTATGTTATGTCATAGGCCCGTGATGGCGAACCTATGACATGCATGCCAGAGCCTTCTCTGTGGACATGGGCAACGTCGCCAGCTGCTCTACTGGTTTCCGTCACACGCATGCGTACTGGACAGCAATGGACCAGCCATCTGGTGCGCATGTAAACGGCGGGCAGCTGCTCTCACTGGAACCCGGAATAGCAGCTGCCTGCTTCACGCATGCGGGCTGGCCAGCTGCTCTCTTCCGGATTCCAGCACTCCAACATCCACGTGCATGCACTCTAGTGTGCACGCACTCCAGTTTCTGCACTCAGTGCCAAAAAGGTTAGCCATCACTGTCATAGGCTATGATAATGTTTATGTCATAAAACGTTTTATAAAATTTGTCAAATTTCAATTCCATGGGAATCATAGGACCCAGATTTTGGATGCATTCTGTAAATGTTTGAACATTTGAGGTTCAAATGTTTTGCCCTGTAATGCACTGTTTCACCAAGTTAAAGTTTACAGGAATCAGAATTTTAGTAGTATTTAGAGATACTGGGCAATGGATAAGGAAGGCAGATTTTAGCCATTGAGAAAGCTGTGAATATGAGAAAAGTTTGTTGCCCGGGTGTTGATGCATTGTTGCAAGCATATGCTAAAATTAATAATTTTATTGGTGAAACTGTGGAATATTGTATGTGAATATGGAATTGAAGATTGGTTTCTGAATGCAATGTGGTTGATACACAATGGAAACAAAACAATTCTGCGGTTAAATGGAATGTTTAACAAAAGTGTGGAAAAAAAACCACCCAGTCATGTTAACAGTGAGATGGGCAACATATAAATTTAATAAATAAATATTTATGATTGACTAAAGAGTAGATTTCATCTTCAGCTTCCACACTGCCCAACAAACTTATGGAACTTATGGAATTTCAGCTGACTAAAAAAAAATCAAAATCCTTAAAGAAAAAGGTGGGGATTGAACTGATTGTACTATTATAATAAGCAACGTAAAGAAAAGTACTTGAAAAATATTAGAGATTATGCTAAGCATTGGTTCAGTTGAAGAGGTGGTTCTGGATTTGCCTTTAGATGATGCCGTGTTTTTTTGGTAAAGAACCCAAATGATTGCTAGATAAATTGTATGATGATGCAATATGGAGTATGCACTCAAAATGCACTCATCATAGACTAACATAAGCACTGATAAGGGAAATGAAGGGAAATAAGAAATGGATACACAAGGTTCTGTTTTAGGCCCAGTACTCTTCAAAAATTTAGATGAGGGAATAGAAGGGGAACTCATCAAGTTTGCACATGACGCTAAATTAGCAGGACTAGCCAATACTCCAGAAGATAGTCTCAAGATCCAGATGGATCTTGACAGATCTTTGAACACTGGGCCCTATCTAACTAAATGAAATTCAGTGTAGACAAAAGTAAGATTTTACACTTAGGCAAGAAAAATTAAATGTACAGGTACAGACTCAGTGAAACCTGTCTCGATAGCATTAACTGTGAGAGGGATCTTTGAGCCCTAGTGGATAATCACTTAAATATGAGCCAGCAGTGTGCAGCAGCAGCCAAAAAAGCCAATGCAATCCTAGGATGCATTAACAGAGAGATAGAATCAAGATCACACAAAGTATTAGTACCACTTTTAAAAGCCTTAATAAGAGCACACTTAGAATACTGCATCCAGTTTTGGTCACCATATTATTAAAAAAAAGATGTAAAAACTCTGGAAAGAGTGCTGAAAAGAGCAACAAAGATGATTAGGGGGCTGGAGGCTAAAACATATGAAGAATGGTTGCAGGAATTTGGTTTGTCTTGTCTAGGGAAAAGAAGAACTAGAGGAGACATAGCAGTGCTCCAATATTTGAGGGGCTGCCATAAAGAAGAGGGCATCAAATTATTTTCCAAAGCACCAAAAGGCAAGAAAAGAAATAATGGAGAGAAACTAATCAAGGAGAGAAGCAACCTAGAACTAAAGAGAAATTTCCTAACACTAAGAACAGTTGAGAGTGGAATGGCTTGCCTTCAGAAGTTGTGGGTACTTCATCACTGCAGGCTTTTAAGAAGAGACTGGGTAGCCACTTGTCTGAAATGGTATAGGATCTCCTGCTTGAGCAGGGGGTTGGACTAGAAGACCTCCAAGGTCCCAACTCTGTTATTTTGTTTTGTTCTGTGATCTTAGATCCTTCTACATGTATGCATTTGGTTTTTCTTGCCTAAGTGTAAAAACTTACTTTTCTCACAACTAAATTGCATTTTGTCGGATAAGGCTCAATGTTCAAATCTGTCAAGGTATTTCTAGCTCTTGAGAAATGAGACAGTGCTGTGGGAATTCAGTGTTCAGCAGAGTGATGGCATGAGGGAAAAATAACTTTATGTCTGGTTGTTTTGGTATGCAATGCTCTATAGCAGCATCTTTAAATATTGTCTGTCTTTGTGTTTTTAATTAGGCTGTACAGTGCCCTGAGTCCTTCGGGTGAAGGACGGTATAGAAATAAATAAATAAATAAATAAATAAATAAATAAATAAATAAATAAATAAATAAATAAATAAATCTTGACGGGAGAAATTGAAATAGATTATGTGCAGGAAGTAAGGGGTCTGTAGGTATTTTTTCAGACCTCTTTCTGTTTTGTGCAATTATACAAATTCTCAGTAGAAGGCAGACTGGTTGCATTTTTTTTTTTTCTGCAGTCCTAATTATCTGTTGAAGTCTATACCTGTCCTGTTTGGTTACTGTGCCAAACCAGACAGTTATCGAGGTAGAAATGACAGACTCAATAATTCCTCTGTAGAACTGTATCAGCAGATCCTTGGGCAATCTAAGCTTTTTGAATCGATGCAAGAGGAACATTTTTTGTTGTGTTTTTTTAATGATAGTTCTGATATCAGACGTCCACTTCAAGTCGTGGGATTTGAAATGAACCAGATTTTTTTTTTCATTTCCACAATAGTGATGTCAGACATGTGGTGGGCCAGATGTCTGTCTCTTTGGATCCAAAAGTTCCACAGGATCTTGACCTGCTCGTTTACAAGTACTTTGTCAACTTAATGTTCCAGTGATTTTTACTGTATTGGAACTCAAACCTCTAGCAAAGCTTCCAGTGTATGACTTTGACAACCCAATCATGATTATTGTAGATAGTCTGTGAAATTTTGTTGCAGTCACTGATAAGGTGTATCTACTATTTCATCTTTCTAGTTGCATAAGTGACATTTGGTGTTATTACTGATGTGTTGAATGTTTGCTTTCATGGAATTGGTCTGTAAGGCTTGTTCTTGAGCAGTCAAAATGAAGCCTTCAGTTTCTTTCTTTAGCATCCCTGATCTCAACCAGGTGTGTTAATTTTGTTTGAAATCTGCCTTTCCTTCAATGTCCTTCAGGTATTGACTATGCATAGGTTTCTTTTTCCAGTTAGAAACTCAATGCTCAATTGTTTCCATTTGATATTTTGCTTTCAATCTTGTTGTTTTCAAGAGGTTTCCCTTGTTCACCTCCTTCAGCAAAAGCTCTTTTGCTTTTTTTGTGTTGTCATTTAAGCCATGTTTTTCCTCTTCCATAGTTTGTTTCACCTGTAAGAGTCCTCTGCCACCCTGAAATCTTGGCAAGTACAATTGATCAATATCACTTTTTGGGTGCAGAGCATGGTGCATTGTCATTAGTTTTCTTGTTTGATCCAAGTTCTTCAAAAAGTATAGAATAGAATTGAATAACAGAGAATAGAATAGAATAACAGAGTTGGAAGGGACCTTGAAGGTCTTCTAGTCCAACCCCCTGCTTAGGCAGGAAACCCTACACCACTTCAGACAAATAGTTATCCAGTCTCTTCTTAAAAACTTCCAGTGTTGGAGCATTCACAACTTCTGGAGGCCAGTTGTTCCACTGATTAATTGTTCTAACTGTCAGGAAATGTCTCCTTAGTTCTAAGTTGCTTCTCTCCTTGATTAATTTCCACCCATTGCTTCATGTCCTACCCTTAGGTGCTTTGGAGAATAGCTTGACTCCCTCTTCCTGAGATATTGGAACATTGCTATCATGTCTCCCCTAGTCCTTCTTTTCATTAAACTAGACATTTCCAGGTCTTCAGTAATTTCTGGATGTTGCTGCAAATTTCAAAAATGTATAAGCATTTCTCAATCCAGCTGTGTGGACAGAATCAAATGCTTTCTTATAATCAATCCAGGCCATGAACAAATTTGTTTGTCTTTTCTTTGAATTCTTCAAAATCAGTTTATCAATCATCAGTTGGTCTTTTGTTCCTCCTGAATTTTTGCAGCACCTTTCTGTTCTACAGGTAGCAAATCCTTGTTATTGCAAAATTTGGTTTGCAACAATGCCTCTAATTTGTATGCTGTTGGCAGGCAAGTTATTGGCCTGTAAATTTTTTTTTTGCTTTAATTTATATGCCACCCTTCTCCGGAGACTCGGGGTGGCTTACAATGCATTAAGCAATAGCCTTCATACTTTTGTATATTTATACAAAGTCAGCTTATTGCCCCCACAATCTGGGTCCTTAATTATCAGATTTATTTCCCTTTTCCACACCATTCTGAATCAAAAAAAGTTCTTCCAGTTGTTAGCCATTTTTCACTTTCTGGTGTTTCCAGAACTTGATTCATCTGGTTTGCTAACCTTGCATGCAAACTTGTTAGTGATTTCAACCAGAATCCATGCAACTCATCTAAACCAGGGGCACTCCAGTTCTTGACCTTCTTTGCTTGTTTTTGCATCATTTTTTTTGGTTATGTGAACATCTTCTATTCTAGTCACTTTCAACCTGCTTGTTTCACTTTGCAGTCCCATTGTGCTTCTTGTTGTTTTCCCACATGTTCTTCCAAAATTTCAGGGTATTTGCTTCATTAGGTTTTTCACTTCTGGCAGCAAGCATGATGTCTACTTTCAAGGCTCTTAGAGAAATGATGATGGTTCACTTGAAATTGTGGATTTTGCTGAAACTGCATTATTCAGTTATCATATCACTTTATTTTCTCTGCAACAGGCACAACTCTGTTTCAGCTCTTCAACCACAACTGCAATTTCCTTGTTTTCCAGGTCAGGCTAATTCCAATCAAATGCTCCTTATTTTTAACTCCAGGGGGATTTTCCCCCTTTGGTTTTCTCTTCTTAATTGCTTTATTCTTTCCAATTTTCAAGCCCAATTCTTCAGTAGGAACATAATCTGCTGCATACATTAGCTGGTTTGTTTATACTAATGTTTCTGTTGGAATAGTCTGCACAGCTTCATTCATATTGTTCAATAGCTTGTGCTTCAAAATAACATGTCTCTGGTCCATAAGTCTTTGTTCATTGTTTTCCATATCTGGATGATTCTCTTTCCAAATCTTGAACATGAGTTTTTGAAATCCACATTTTATTGGCTCAGATCAATAATAAGCTTCCATAATTGAATAATTTTCTTCATCCAGATTTTTAACTTTTTTGTTCGTCTTCCATGTCCTGGTTGCCTAGCAGACGGAGCTGAGCCCTATGGCAAATTTTTCACTGAAAACCCAGGTTCCATACTATTCAACATGAATCTTGTTGATCCAGGCAGTACTCAATCCAGCATAGAATTCCCTTGACTTATTTTCACTATAGATTAAATGGGTTTGGAACAAGCTTATTCTGACTCTTCAACAGAGCACAGAAGCCCCATTCCATCCCACAACAAGGCAAAATTCTTTGGGGGTTGTTGTTGTTATCTTTTATTCATTAAATATGAAACTCAGTCAACTGAACATTTAAAAATGCATCACAAATACCATTGACTGGTGCTAATGGTTGATACGGGTTGCTGCCAGCGTCCTAGGTATCAACCAAATGTCTTCTTAAGATGTACGATGTTCCAAGTAGTGCAGTTTTTTGCAGTTCCGCTGGTGTTATTGCAGGAAGCTGCAATTTCTTGATGTATTTTATAAAATTCTTGGACATGGTACCAAGTGCCCCGATGACAATGGGTATCACTATCACACTTTTCATCCATAATTGCGTAGTTTTGATGGCCAGGTCATGATATTTTGTGATTTTTTTCCAGTTCTTTTTCTTCGACTCTGGCGTCTCCTGGTACAGCAATATCAATAAACTGTATGCTTTGGTCCTTTACAAACATGATGATGTTGTTGTTATTGTTCAGCCATAATTCAGACTGGGTTTACCATTTTTGTCTACCTAGTGAGTCCTTACCAAGGACCTGGGCTAGGCAGATCAGGATGTTTGATGGTGTTACAGATCTCATCACAGGATGGAAACTGTCCAAGTAAAGCCGCCTTCACTTGGCAATTGACTGGTGGCAAATTTGTCAATGCCTATGGTATTCAAGTGGTGTTCCAGTTGTTTTGGGATTATTATCTCTTTCATTCATTAAACATGAAACTCAGTCAACTGAACATTTAAAAATGTATCACAAATATCACTGACTGGCGCTGATGTTGATATGGATTGCTGCCAGCATCCTAGGTATCAACCAAGTATCTTCTTAAAATGTACGATGTGCCAAGTGCGCAGTTTTTTGCAGTTCCGCTGGTGTTATTGCAGGAAGCTGCAGTTTCTTGATGTATTTTGTAAAATTCTTGGACATGGTACCAAGTGCCCCGACAATGGGTATCACTGAGGGTGCGCCTGGCCATGTTTACCTCCTCGTCAAGGCTGTTGCTGCTGTATTCACTCTCCTTGGCCAGGGAGGGCAAAGTGTATGGGTCAGAGGGAGGCCCACTCCCTCTCCATGTGAGGAGACTGGCTTTGTAAGCAAAGCATTCTCAGTGATACGATGGGAGACAACCATGAGAGGCCAGGAGGAGGGGGTTCTGGTGGCCATATGCTAAGGCAGGACTTCCCTTGGACCCTCCTTCCCTCTTATTCCTATCTCCTTCCTTCCTTCCTTCCTTCCTTCCTTCCTTCCTCCCTCCCTCCCTCCCTCCCTCCTCCTTCCTTCCCTGCCTCCCTCTTTCTCATTCCCATCCCATCCAGCCATTGCTACCAGCTTGGGCCACTCCACCAAGAGGGAGAGGGCGCAGACCATTGGCCTTGGGGGTCAAATTCAGCGGAGACCCAAAGCAGTTAGCATTTTCCTGACCCATGTTTGGACTCACATGCAAGAGTACGAAACCAATCTGTCAATTGAAGGGATCAAGGGTACTGGAAGGGAATGCCTCAGAGTGGATGGTTGTCCTGCACAATGACGATGCCCTGGAACTGCACAATTTCAACTGCTTCATGATAGCCATCCAAAAAAGCTTTGAAGACCCCATTGCTGACTGCAAAGCAGGAACCAGAATGAAAACGATAAGCCAGGGCTGGCAACCTGAGGATTTCGCAATCTGGCATGCAGGTTGACTGACTGCCCACAAGACATGCTGATCAAATGCTTCTAGGACTGGCTGAAGAACGATGTCTATAACACTTGCATCTCTAGGGGTGCCCCACGCACCCCCTACGGCTGGTATGTCCTAGCCAAAGAAGTCAAAATTAACCTGGCCCAGTATCGAAATTGCCTTAGCTGTGGGTGATCGAGATGCCTCCCAGCTGAGAAGAGAAAGACCCAGGGACAAGGAGAGCACAAGAAAAGCCCATGCCACCTCTCCATGGGGGGTTTCAAATGTGGAAGAGAGAAGCACCGAGCAGTTGACTGCAGAGCATCGTTGCCCACCACAGAAAGCCACTTTGGGGCCCACCAACATACTGGGGAAACCATCCCAGAGGACCCACAAGAGAGCCCTAGAAGGAGTGGAGGTTGTCAAGTTCACCACATTATCCAGCATTGGTGCAAGAATTCTGACCGCATCACTTGGAAGCCCAACAGGGAGCGACACCAACACGGATGATGACCTCTTGGTAAGTCACCCTATGATACCCATGGCTATCTCCATAGAACTTCCTCAGGGCATAAGTGAAACCTGGTTGCCTTCCTGGACTTGGGCTGTACCAGATACCTGGTTAGCCCTAGTTTAGTCGAGAAGTTGGGTCTGTGAGTCAGAGAGCTAAAGGTGTCCAGGGCTTTTTGCCAGTTAGACGGATCCATAGCACTTCCCCTGCAATGTTTGTCACCTAACCAATAGAGATGAGGATGGGGCACATAAAGAGACTCTAAGTTTCATTGTGGCACCAGGCATGGAGAAACCCCATGGGCCTAGGCACTGCTCCTGTAGTGGAACCCCTATGCAAATTGGAGAAGGAGGATGTTAAGCATTTGGTGGAAAGACCCTGAGGGAAAGCCCAAAGAGAGATTAGCTGCTTTTAGCTCTCCACACTCCACTGCTGGGCGGGAAGGCAAAGAAGGAAATTGGCAGCATAGCATGGGAGCCCCAAAACTGGATCCCCAAATCCCCCAGGAATACCAGTTGTCAACCGTCCTATTGGCATATGCAGCAAAAGAAATTCCTGGGACATTATTTACCAAGCATTTAACTTTACTAATAATTCCACATAGACACAGAAGAAGAGAAGATAGTTCCTTAGTTTTCATGTCCGAAGTAGCTTAGTTAAAATCCCCTTTTCTCCCCTGGTCTATCCACTGTTTATTGTCCACCAATCAATTACAGTCAATTTGTTTTGGGAAATGATCCTTGGAACTTCCCCATCTTTCCACCTTGGGCTCCAGGATGTTGTCGGGTGACAGTCGGCTCTTGCATTCCACAATTCCCTCTGTTGCGTTCTAAATCTACCATGTTTCTGTTGTCTGTGAGGGGGTTGCGTAGTGAGTCAAGCATGACTCTGGGACCTGTGTGAGGTTTTCAGCAAGAAGGGGACCAATGTGCTTCCCCCTGCCCTGACAGACTGCTACATAGAGATACTACTAGAGGCCAAATTTCCCAAACCTAAACGGTCCTGCATGACTCCAAGGGAGCTCAAGATGCTCTGGACATTTATAGATAAAAACTTGCAATGGAGCTGTATACAATCCCTCAAACAGCAGATGGTCTTACCTGTTCTTTTCCAGGGAAAGAAGGACAGGTCCCACCTATGCATAGACTACCACAGATTGAACACAATCTGCATTGAAAACATTTACCTCCTGTCTCTAATGAAAGACATGCTGGCTCTCCTGGCCAAAGAAAAGATTTTTACTAAGCTGGACTTGCAAGAGGCATACTACTGAATAAGGATCAAGGATAGGGACGAATGGGAAACTGCATTCAACTGCTCATTAGGATGCTTGCAATTCTTAGTACTCCCCTTTGGACATCCCTGCTATCTTCATGCTATTGGACGTCCCTGCTATCTTCATAATTAATGAGGTCCTGCATGAACCTCAAGTGTTTCTAGTGTATTTGAATGACAAATATAAATACAGGTACTCATTGAGTCAGGAACCAGCTCTGGCTATTTCCAGCACTTTCAGTACAATTAAAGATTAGACAGCTCCCTCCCTCCTTGTCACAGATGACATTGTCCAATCAGGTGTTCTAGCATCTCCTTGGCAACCTCTTCCAGTCTCTGGCCAGCACCTGTTGGGATGACCTTGGTTCCCATGAAATAGTAAGTTGTTGATGTCTGGTCTGACATTCCAGAGCCCCCCCCCCCCCAAAGTGTGTCAAGCTGAGAAATGGAGAAAAATGGCTGCAACAGGCCTCATCCGTTTTGAAGTTGACAATCAGATCCCCCTAAAAAGCAAGAAGCACTTGGAAAACATCAAGTACACACGCACATTAATGAAAATCAGGACCCCTACCCTACCCCTGGGAAGACTCCTTAGGTTTCTGGGGGTATTTCTTGTGGCACATTCTAATCAACCGGTCTGCTCTCATATTCTGTGCCTTCACCCATGTAGCTTCTGACATCGGATCCCTTCCATTGGACTAGGTGCTGCAGTTTGCCCTTGTACAGTCTGGAGTCCAAAATTCTCATAGTGTGTTTCCCCTCCACAACTACCGGGTTTCCCTGAAAATAAGACCCTATCTTATATTTTTTTGAACCATGAAATAAGCACTTGGCCTTATTTTTGGGGAGATCTTATTATTTTGGGGTACGTGGAGCAAGATGGGGCTCCTCTTGCTGTCTTACCTGATTTCCAGCTCTGCGTTTAAATATTTTCAGGGAGGGCTTATTTTTAGGGGGAGGCTTATTTTAGCGCATGCGTTCAAAAGCCTGATTGGGCTTATTATCAGGGGATGTCTTATTTTTGGGGAAACGGGGTATTGGGCTGGGGGCTATTTGGGCTATGGGTCTCAATTCTGATCCCACCAAACTGGGTCCCAAACTGCACCACTGCATTCCATTGCATCCCAAACTGCAGTGGAACACCGGGTGTACTTTTCTCATTAGGCGAGGCAGTTTTAACTCTACTGTCACTGGGCTCATTATAGGAAAAGGTCCTATGAACTTAAGACCCAGGTTCCTGCAGGGCAGTTTTAGTTTCAGGTATTTTGTGGTGAGGTACACCTTCTCCCCAAAATGGAATTGTTTCTGGAGTGATCGCCTCTTACCGGCTTGCATTTTCTGTGTCTCAGCATCCTTAGTTGATGCCCATTTTAAATTTCCCAATGCATTTTGCAAGGAACCCACCTACTCCGTCAAGCTCACTGACGAAGGGGGGTCCTGAGAGTATTCAGGCATGGGGACAAACACAATGACAGTGGCTATCTTGAATGGGGTAAGCTCCGTGCTACTATGGACCACATTATTGTAGGCAACTTCAGCGAATGACAGGAGGTCTGCCCATTTGGACTGTTGATATTTGACACAGTACCTTAAATATTGCTCTATCATAGCATTAGCTTGTTCTGCAGTTCCGTTCGTACTCAGATGAAATGTGCAGAACTAAGCCTCTGGAAAGGTCCTATCATTCTTACAAACTCCCTCCAAAACTTTGCCATGAACTGGACCCCCTGGTCTGAGATAATTTTCTTTGGCAGTCCATGCAGCCTATAAACATGCTGCAGAACAATCTGGCCAATGTCTGGGCAGATGGGAAGCTCAAGAAGGTTACAAAGTGAGCCTGTATGGAAAAAAGGTCTATCATTGTCCAAATGACTGTATTCCTCCTGCTTTCAGGGAGTTCAACTATAAAATCCATTGCTATTTCTTCCCAGGGTCAGGTTGGTTTTGCCACTTGCTGCAACAGATCTGGGCTCTTTCCTGACCTTGTCTTCATTGCTGCACATGGCGCAACTCTTCACATGGCTTTCTATGTCCTTTTTCATCCCTGGCCACCGAAATTGCCACTTTGCTAAGTGCAGAGTTTTTAGAAACCTGAAGAGGCCGGCTTGGTTGGTATTGTGGCTCCACTGCTGGACCTGAATCCTTTCCAAGCTAGTGTCAACTTTGAACCAAGCCTGGCAGAAGTCACAGTTGCCAGAAGGGGAAGTGGGGAAGGAGATTGGAATATCTTGCTAGATACAACAAAGAGATTTCTCGTGGGAACCAAGGTCATCACCATGGGGAATGGATAAGGTTGAGGAAGGAGTGCCTGGAGAGCCCACCAGTTGACCTAATTGGCCAATGTGACCTGTGACAGTTGAGGATGGGTTTATTTCCTCTTTTAATTATACTGAAATCATAGGAACTATTTAGAATAGGTTTTCCTTTAATCCATGCTGATACAATGTACTCAATAAAGAAGTCCTTTGAGATGGGTTCAAGTCTCAGAGTTCTGATTTGTTTGGGTTCATTTGTCAGAACCTTGACATTAAACCAACTCTCTTAAATCTGCCCCCCAAAAGAGGTAACTCTCTAGGGTCCTGAGCCCCAGCTATCCACACAACAACACTGAGAGGATGGCAAAGTCTCAGGGAAGAATTGGAGATGGAAAAGATGGGGAAGATGGCTGTCAACCCCAACACAACCCCAGCTGGAGCTGCACCATCAGGGGCTCAGATCGGAGAGGCAATCCTCCCACTGGCAACCAGGTTAAATGTCCCCCTCTAGCCTGCTCGGAGCCCACATTAAATGCTTCAGGGGCAGCCTGCAAGGCCATTGAGCCACCGAGTGCCTGGCACCTGCACCCCAGCCAAAAGCAGCCCCTGCTGCATCAACCAGACTAAAAAAGCTGTTGTGGAAAGTCCGGGAAAAGTCAAGCTTGACACACCAGGCTGTTGAGGTCTCCTCTTTCTCAAGTGAGGGAGCAGGAACTCCAACCGAAAGGGACCAGCATCCTGCTCCTATGATACTGAAGATGAGGACAAAAGTGACCTGATGGTAAATGATGCCATCCATCCCTTTACCATTCCTGCTAAAATTGTGGTGCCAAAGACAGGAATTCAGGGAGAGGTGGATGCCCTAATGAACTCAGGCTGCACCTGGTGCCTAATTAGCTTATCAACAGTGCTGAAGCTAGGGATCCAAGCAAAAAACTGCCTGAAGCCAAGAGGTTCAAGCAGGTTGATGGATCACTGATAGGAGGGTCCCCCGCAACATACCTGTATGGCTAGAGTTGGGCCAACACTGGGAGACTATCCGATTTGTGATAGTTCTGAAAATGACCAAAGCACTAGTCTGCGGACTGTCTTGGCTAGACAAATGGGGCCTGACAATCTGGTTGGAAGAGGGAAACAGGAAAACGAGGCTAGGAAGAAGCCCTCTCCCCACTCAAAGTAGCCAGGGACGAGCTGTCCAATACCAAGCTGCAACTGAAAGAAACAAATGCCTGAAAACTGCATCAGAAAGACCCCCAGGGATCCAACTAATCCCCAAAGAGTACCAGGACCTCGTGGGCATAATCAGTGAAAAAGAATGTGATGTGCTAATCCCACTCCCACCTCACAGACTGTGCAATCAAGATCCTGCTGGGAGTGAAACTCCCCAAGCCAAAAATGTACTCCATGATCCCAAAAGAGATGAAGGCGCTAAGGGAGTACATCGACAAAAACCTGGCCAGGAGTTTCATCCAATTGGCAAAGTCCTGTGAGGCTGCTCCTGTACTGTTCAAAGAAAAAAAAGATTGGACAATGAGATTATGCATTGATTTTAGAGTGATAAATGGCATGTGTGTGGAAAATATGTACCCCCTCCCCCTTATGAAGGTCATGCTGGCCCATCTAGCAGAAAGAAGAATCTTCACCAAGCTAGACCTGAGGGAAGCATACTACAGAGTAAGAATTAAAGAGAGGTGTGAATGGAAGACTGCATTTAACTGCCCACTGGGGAATTTCCAGTTCAAAGTAATGCCATTTGGTTTCCAGGGAGCCCTAGCTGTCTTCATGCAACTGATTAATGAGGTGCTGCATGAGCATCTATATAAGGGGGTCCTAGTTTATCTAGATAACATTCTCATCTTTACCGAAACAATAGAGGAGCATATCAAACTGATCCATCAGGTATTGAAAAACACAGGCCGCAAACCTGTACGCTAAATTGTCCAAATGTGAGTTCCACAAGAACCACTTTTACTACGTAGGCTATCAAATGTCAAGTGAAGGGGTGGAGATGGACCCTGGAAAAGTAAAAGCCATCCTGAAATGGCAACCCCGTTGAAGCCATAAGCAACTGCAAAGATTTTTGAAGTTCGCAAACTTCTACCAGCAGTTCATCCCTTCTTTTGCAAAAAGAACCCTACAATCAACTGAATTACTAAAAACAGGGAAATGGGGGCAAACTGCAGGCCAACCAACCACTAGACTGGACTGTGGACTGCCAGGGGGCATTTGAGAAGCTCAAGCAACTATTTGCGGAGGAGCCAGTCCTAAAACTCCCTAGCCCCAAAGAACCTTTCGTCATCCAGGCAGACGCCAGCAATGTTGCAGTGGGAACTGTTCTTCTTCAGAAAAATAAAGAAGGGAACCTCCAACCATGTGCCTACACCTCCAGAAAATTGACCGACCCCAAACGAAGGTGGGTGGTGTGGGAGAAGGAGGCTTTCACTGTCTAGTAGGCACTATTAACTTTCTAGAGGGAAGCCAAGTGCCATTTGAAGTATGGACTGATCACAAGAATCTGGAGGCCCTCAGGACCCGTCCCAAATTCTCACCCAAACAAGTTAAGTGGGCGCAGTATTTTAACTGATTTGACTTCACTCTAAAATACTTCCCCTGAGGGAAGAACTTCTTAGCAGATGCCCTATCCTGAATGCCCCAGTACAAAAGCAGCCACAAAGAAATAGTCAACACCATCGTTCCTCAGAAGGCATTGCAGGTCACTACAAGGTGGCAGGGCAAGCTTAAAAGCTCAGAACCGAGTTGCAAGCCAACACCTGGTTCAAGGTCAACAACTACTAACCTCCTGTGATGGGTTAGCATGGAAAGGTCCCAAATTATACATTCCCAGCACCCTCCAGCTCCAAGTTCTGCAACAAAGCCATGATGCCAAACAAGCTGGCCACTTTGGATTTCTAAAGACATGGCATTTGATATAAAGGCAATTTTGGTGGCCAGGAATGAGAAAAGACATTGAAAGCTATGTAAAGAGCTATGTGTTATGTGCCGCAATGAAAAAAAGGTGTGGAAAGCCTCCTGGACTATTACAAGAAGTAGCCGAGCAGTCAGGACCATGGGAGGAAATAGCAATGAATTTTATAGTGAAACACTGTAATCTGGACCATGATGGATCTTTTCTCTTCATAGCCTGCCCCAGTCTCCTGTCAGCCCACAAACTTGCAAAGCTGTTCCTGAGGCATAATTATTGATTGCATGGAGTCTCCTAGCAGATTACATCCAATTGGGGGTCCAATTTATGGCCAAGTTGTGGAGGGAATTCATAAAACTAATTGGGTCGTCCCAGGGGGTTAGTTCAGCTTTTCATCCAAGTACGAATGGGGTGGTAGAATGTAAAAATGCAATGATAGAGCAGTACTTGAGGTGCTTTGTTAATTACCAACAAGCTAACTGGCTTAATCTACTGCCTTTCACTGAGGTGGCATAAAATAATTCCATGCATAGCAGAATGGGCCTTTTAAGGTGAAGTTCGTTCCCATACGTGAGTACCCTCATGAGCCCCCTTCATCAGTGAGCCTGACTGAATGGGTAGTAGACACCTTACAGGGCACTTGGGAAAATGTAAAACAGGCACTAGCAAAAGCCACGGAAACACAAAAGGAGCAAGCAGACAAAAGGCAACCCCACCCCAGAGGCCATTTCACATAGGGGAGAAAGTTTACCTCTCTACCAAATACTTAAAACTGAGATTGTCTTGTAAAAAACTGGGTCCCAAATTTATAGGATCTTTCCCCATCATAAAAATCATTAACCTTTTCACAGTAGAGCTGAAGCTGCCACGCCTGTAGGGGAAAATACACCTGGTCTTTCACAGCAGTTTGTTGGAACCGGTAATAGGTTCAGGACTAAGACCAGTAGCTCGTGTAGCCCCAGATCCCATTGTAGTGCAAGGGGAAACCCATTATTTTCCTAACCCAAGGTGAGGTTACAGTACTTACCGTAGTACAGTGGAAGGGCTATCCCCTTTCTGAAGCCACTTGGGTTAAGAGTCAAAACATAAGAGCAGATAGATTGGTCAGAAAATTTCATGACTGATGGCCCTGGCCCCCACGACAGGGCTCAGGCTTTGGCGGGCTGGAGGTGATTGGATTAGCTAGATTCCAGCTCTGGTCAGTGGCACCATCCAATGTATTGATTCCACACTGTGTACCTCCATGAGGGAGAACCTCTCTCTCAGCTGCTCCACTGAGGGGCAACGAATGGCCATCAAATATCTCCACTCGGTGTGCTCATCCCATCTGCCATCTTCTTTGCTCTTCACCTCGACACCAGTGCAGTCAAAATTTTTGGGGAACTCAGGGAAACTTGGCTTCAGCTGCCTTCAGTATCCTCCTTTGTCAGATGTTCTCCTCTGCCTGGTAGAGGTCCCCAGTCCTCAGGGTCTCTTCCCGTACCACCTGCCACTTGGGCCACTCCACTTGGGCCTTTGGCCAGGCCAACTCCGACTGCGTTCTGGGATCTGTGGAGTTTGCTCACTGCATCTCCTTCTCTGGACCCATGTCGGGCTGAGAAATGGGGTCTCCCTTTTGCTCCATCCCTACGAATTTCTCTGAGTCTTTTTCATCCTCCCAAAGGTGATCAGGTAGGCCAAAGGAACTTGTAGCTAATTAAAGATTAAGAAGTAAGAGCTGGTTTAATGTCAATGTTCTGTGTAATGAACCCAACAAATTCAGCAACTCTGAGACTTTTAGTTTTCTCAAAGAACTGCTTTATCAAGTACATCATAGCTATTTTTCGCGCTTTCAGTCTAATTATAATTAGACAGCTCCCTCCCTCCTTATCACAGGTCACACTGTCCAATCACCTAATTCTGGCATCTCCTTGGTAATCTCTTCCAGCCTCTGGCCAGCATCTGTTGGGATGACCTTGGTTCTCATGAGATAGTTGTTGATGTTTGGTCTGACATTCCAGAGCTCCCTCCTCCCCCACAAAGTCTGTCAAGCTGAGAAATGGAGAAAAATGACTGCGACAGGCCTGATCTGTTTCAAAGTTGACATATAGATTTCATGGAGTCATCAATTCAGACTTCAGAGTTCAATTCACTTCATAGTTTGCAGGGGTGGGGGGGAGTGAATGCAGATCATGGAGCAGTACCTAAGATGCTACATTAGTTATCAACAAGAAAATTGGGCTGACCTCTCTCCTTTCACAGATGTAGCCAGTGGTGGGTTCCTCCCGGTTCCGCCTCCAAAAACAAATGAGTAGATGGGTGCCTGCAAAAATAAATGGGTAGACCAGTGCCTCCAAAAACAAAGGAGTAGACCAGTGCCTGCAAAAATAAATGAGTAGATCAGTGCCTGCAAAAATAAATGGGTAGACCAGTGCCTGCAAAAATAAATGGGTAGACCAGTGCCTCCAAAACAAAGGAGTAGACTGGTGCCTGCAAAAATAAATGAGTAGACTGGTACAGCTCTGCAAGCAGTTAAAAGCCTGGTAGACCAGTACCTCTGCTAAATCCTAAAGAATTGTTACATGAACATCAAGCCACGCCCACAAAATAAGCCATGCCCACAGAACCGGTAGTAAAAAAATTTAGAACCCACCCCTGGATGTAGCCTACAATATTTTAGTGCATAGCACCACTGGGTTCACCTCTTTTAAAGTTTCATCTGGGCAGGACTTTGTATCTGTCCAAACTGTCTCAAATCAAACCACAAACTTCATCACTAGCTGAATGGGTCACCCACCACAGAGCACCTGGCCAGTGGTTTGCAAAGCGCTAGAAGAGATGCGGAAAATATATAAAAAAACAGGTGGATTAAAAAATGCTCCAAACCGAAAGACTTTAATGTAGGTGACAAAGTCTACCTTTCCACTAAATCGTTGTAGTCCAGACAGATATTTTAAAAAACTGAGTCCCAAGTACATTGGTCCTTTCCCTATCAACAAGATTATTTAACCCAGACACCATCCAATTAGACCTACCGAAATGTTTTAGATGGGTCCACTTTTGAAACCACCAATCACTTCTCTCCTACGCCTTGTGACAAAACCACCACCCTCTCTCCATTTTAATCAAGGGCGAACAACGCTTTGAAATTAAAGAAATCTTAGGCTCTTGCAAACAAGAGGAAAAATCCAATATTTGGTTGCATGGAAACACTCTCTCCCATCAGAGACAGAGTGAGTGAACACTGCCCCATGTCCAAGCTCCAAACTCCTTCACCGGTTCCACAGCAAATATCCAAACAAGTCCCATTGAAACCAAACTAATTATTCTTTTTATGTTTTGTCTCCGTTTCTTTTTCTGCAGGACTAACGCCCCTGTCAAGGGGGGGCAGAATGTCAGATCTGCCATCTTCAACTGTTTTGCTTTGCTTCATTGGCATCCTGCCATAAAAGAAAGTGGGGAGGGAAAGAATTTGGGGGAAACAGGGCTGGAGAGAAGGAGACAGATGAAAAAAGGGTGGTGGGAACAAGCTGAAAGGAACCAGAGGTGTGAAACTGGAATAATACAGCCTCCAAGGATACGTGGCCTGGGAACGGAATGTGAAACCACTTTGAAAAATGCCCAACTTGAAAGCGGTTCCCAAAACCAGGATGCTACTGGACACTGTTGAACTGGTCAAGAGGGAAGGGCCAGGGAAAGGGGGGAAATGTAACCTCTTGCGCGGGAATACTCAGATCTATCTTTTCTTTCACTGCAACCGTTGACCTTTAGTAAAAGAACCTGTCTTTTGAACCAAATTGAGTTGAGGGTCTTTCTTTCCTAGGGATCTAACTGGGGCAGGTCTGACAAGGGCAGAGCGGCATCTTGTTTGCAATTTATGAGTCCCCCATCTCATCTCCCATTCTTTTTGTAAACTTCAACTGGACGAAACAATATCTCAGAGGACACCAATTTTTGAATCAAGGTACTTCAAATGGACTAACTTAAAGAAGGCATACAAAATCTAGAATCCATTACTTCCATAGGGTTTACATTTCAATTGTACGGGCAAAGGTGTGGTTGTTGCAGTGCTGTCCTGTAGCATTGTCGCAATCAGCCTCAATCACATGCAGCAAAGTCAATGGGGAAGCCTACAGGAAACTGGAACTCACTCCTACACCTGTGGCTTTTTTGCCTGCCTGTGGTCATTCTGTTTATCAATTTAGGCAAGGAAATATATCTGAAATCATGGCTCAATAGGCCATAGGTCTCCAACCTCTGTGCTATGGCCCACTACTGGGCCATGTCCTGTTCAAAACCGGGCCACACGAGCAATGGGCAAGCATGTGTGCGAAGCTTCACTCATGTGAGTGGCACACAAACATACTGTTGTGGCCTGTCAGCCGCTGGCCCCTCCAGCAGCCGAATCAGATGAGGAGGAGGTGTGGGACTCAGGGACAGCATCAAGACAACCTGAGAGGCAGAGCCTGGGCTGTCCGTCAGCCCTCAGATGGAGAATCAACAGTCCCCAGGTCTGGAGGTGGCTGATGAGGAAGAGGAGGAACAGTTGGGTCCAGTGCCTGATGCATGGATGCACAGAAGGCAGAGGAGAGGAGAGCAGTGGAAATCTATGGGCTGATCCTTGGGAAGGAAGAGCCACCAGTGCTAATGAAGCCCCACACTAGCTTGGGATAAAAGGCAGGGGGCAGAGATGAATAGATGTTTACTGCTCAATTTCTTTTTTTCTTCAAGGGCTATAAATTAAGTTTCAAGTTGTTGCAAATGTATGCCAAATAGTTTTCAGGCAGGAAACAAACATATCACAAGCATTTTGAGTCACAATTGCAGACTCCCGTCCATTCATCTTTAGTATTGGATCCTAGAGTATCAGTAATAAAAGCATTTCTAATTCTTCTCAGACTTTCATATGAAGCAAGTACAAAGCCTCAACCAAAAGAAAAATTGTTAGAAGCAATTAAACTCTCACATGGAGATACTCTCACCTGTCCTATTCACTAGCTCAGGTGAACTTTTTAGAATAACAGAGTTGGAACGGACCTTGTAGGTCTTCTAGTCCAACCCTACCACTTCAGACAAATGGTTATCCAACATCATCTTAAAAACTTCATGTTGTAAAAAGAGAGCTGTAAAAAGAAAGTATATATATATATATATATATATATATATATATATGTTTTGTGTTTGTCATATTGTGTAATAATAATAATTAATAATTGTTAATAATAATAATAATAATAATAATAATAATAATAATAATAATAATAATAATGAAGAAGAAGAAGAAAGAAGCAGCAAGAAAAAAATCACAAAGTACCGGGACTTGCAAATTGAAGTTGAGCGACTGTGGAAAAAGAAATCGTGTGTTGTCCCGATTGTAATTGGAGCCCTTGGAGCAATATCCAAAGGGCTACCCCGCTATTTAGAAATTCTAAATTTGCCAGACTTGAACATTTTGGCTCTATAAAAAACCACCTTACTTGGAACAGCTTACATCCTCCGATGATACCTTAACAGTTCCTAGGTCCTTGGTTAGGACTCGAGCTGCTAAGCTATTAACCAGCCTCAAAGGCTGTGAATCTCGCTAAAGATTAACTAATAATAATAATAAAAAACCTTCCAGTGTTGGAGCATTCACAACTTCTGGAGGCAAGTTGTTCCACTGATGGATTGTTCTAACTGTCAGGA
This sequence comes from Pantherophis guttatus, assembly GCF_029531705.1. The sequence continues at coordinate 2,098,651 of NW_026844069.1, forward strand.
AATTCCTCCTTAGTTCTAAGTTGCTTCTCTCCTTGATTAGTTTCTATCCATTGCTTCTTGTCCTGCCCTCAGATGCTTTGGAGAATAGCTTGGCTCCCTCTTCTTTGTGGCAGCCCATGAGATATCGGAATATGGCTATCATGTCTCCCCTTTTCATTAAACTCACTTGCTGAAATCTGGCTGCCATATATTTCTGGGCATATCCATCATTTGTTTTCAAGGCTGCATTTCTAGAGACAAATTACAATATTCCAGTTTAACATTTTTATTGAGTTATAAAATATTGTAAAATACAAAAGTAAATAGAAAAGCATTAGGGAGTGGGCAAAGAGGGAAGAGAAGTGAGGAAAGATAAAGAAAAAAAAAAGAAGAAAAAGCAGCATTGACTTCCGATTCTCTCTGTTACAGTAAAATAAGGCATCAACATCAAATCACAACTTTTTGCTTTTTCATAATAATATGAACAAACCATTTCTGTAAAGATCTATGAATCTACTTGATAAAACCCAAAATCAGAGTTTCATTCTTTTCCACATCAAGCACGAAGTTCAGAAGCGGTCTCCATGTGGAAAGAAAAGTACTTATGTTCTTTTCTTTAATCAAAGTGGTCAATTTTTCCATTTTGGCCAACTCCATCAACCTCTGCAACCATTCGTCCATAGTAGGAATTGAAGTGCCCTTCCATTTTTGTGCATACAATAGTCTTGCTGCTATCAACATATATAGTAACAAAGTTCCACATTTTTTTTCTCCAGTTCTTTTTCCATTAAGCCCAAAAGGGAAAAATTCTGATTTCATTTTTATCTCCATTTTCAAAATTTTCTGTATTAAAATATGAATCATACTCCAATTTTTTTGCTTTATCACATGTCCATCATAGATGATAAAAAGTCCCCTCTTTACTGTTACACTTCCAACATTCATTTGATATACTTTTATACATCTTAGATAACTTATCTGGTGTTAAATACCAATGATAGGATAGGATAGGATAGGATAGGATAGGATAGGATAGGATAGGATAGGACAGGACAGGACAGGACAGGACAGGACAGGACAGAACAATATTTTATTGGCCAAGTGTGATTGGACACACGAGGAAATTGTCTTGGTGCATACCCTCTCAGTGTACATAAAAGATAAGTTATGTTCATCAAGAATCATAAGATACAACACGATAATCATAGGGTACAAATAAGCAATCAAATCATAATAGGATACAGTCAATATAAATCGTAAGGTTTCAAGCAACAAAGTTACTGTCATACAGTCATAAGTAGAAGGAGATGGGTGATGGGAACAATGAGAAGATTAATAGTAGTGCAGACTTAGTAAATAATTTGACAGTTGTTGAGGGAATTATTTGTTTAGCAGAGTGATGGCGTTTGGGAAAAAACTGTCCTTGTGTCTAGTTGTTCTGGTGTACAGTGCTCTATATTGTCGTTTTGAGGATAGGAGTTGAAACAGTTTATGTCCAGGATGTGAGGGGTCTGTAAATATTTTCACAGCCCTCTTTTTGACTCGTGCAGTATACAGGTCCTCAATGGGAGGCAGGTTGGTAGCACTTGCTTTTTATTTTATTTTATAAAAAAAAATACCAACAATATATCATCTTATAGACATTTCCTTTTAGATTATAATTTAATGTAAAATTTAAACCCTTCATCCACATATTTTCCCATTGTTCAAGCATCGCATTATATCCAAAATTCCTTGCCTGCTGAATCATGCAATGTTTTATATGTTCATTTTTCAAATTCCATTTCAATAACATTTTATAGCTCTTAGCAATAATATGTTCATCATTGCCACATAATGAAATTTCCAATTCATTTTTAACAAAGTCAAATCCATAACACTTTTTATCCAGTTTAAATCTTTCTTTCAGTTGTTGATAAGTAAACCAATGGCAAACATAACCTTCTGATTCAAGTTCTTCCCTCGGCTTTAATATTGGGTCACCAGAGTTGGGAGATAAAATTTTACCATACATCAACCAGTCTGGCTTTGCCACCATTTCTTTTCTAAAGAAAGCTTCCGGTGGTGACACCCAAAGGGGCAGCTTCATAGAAACCTTGTTTTCTATTTATTCCAAACTCTTAGTATGGCACGTCTAATAAAATGGTTATTAAAACTAACATTAACTTTACTTTTATCATACCATAAGTAGCTGTGCCATCCAAACCTTAATTCATGTCCCTCTAATTCAAGTAACCTCTTATTCTGGAGACTCACCCATTATTTTGTCCAGGTCAGGCACCACGCATCAAAATACAATTTCAAATCTGGTAGACCCAAACCACCTCTTTCCTTAGCATCTTGCAATAGCTTATATCTAATTCTTGGTTTTTTCCCTTGCCATATGAACTTAGAAATATCTAAAAATGTATAGGAATAAATGTAAATACCTGTAAGAGACACATGTCACAGTACTATTAAAAAAGTTTATTGTTATGTAATTTGAAAATAAAAAATAAAATTGAAAAAAAAAATGAAATATCTTTCTGCCATTGTTTAAATGGATTATCAGTTGTAAGTATTGGTAACGTCTGAAATAAAAAAAAGCATCTTTGGTAAAATATTCATTGATTACAGAGATTCTACCCAATAGTGATAAATGCAATTTATCCTACCTTTGTAAATCCTGTTTAATATCCCTCCAAAGAGGACATAGTTGTTTGGAAACAGTTTTATATTTGTATTTGTCAACATAACCCCTAAGTATTTCACCTTTTTCTCAACCCTAAAAACCAATTTTTTGTTCAATATATCAGTAGCCTGAGAAGGCATATTCTTGATCAGCATTGTTGTTTTCTGCTTACCGTGTTTTTTGGAGTATAAGACGCACTTTTTCCCCCTAAAAGAGGCTGAAAATTTGGGTGCGTCTTATACTCCGAATGTAGCTTTTTCGAAGCTTTTTTTCAGCCCTAATGAGGCGCTAGCGAGTGAAGCGATCTTCCCAGCTTTGCCTGCTCCCTCAACTCTCCCTGTGCTTTAACAGGCGCTAGCAAGTGAAGCAATCTCCATGCTTTGCTCTGACTCTCAGCTGTTCTTTAGAAGCTTTTTTTCAGCCCTAACTAGGCGCTAGCCGAGTGAAGCAATCTCCCTGTGCTTTGTCTGCTTTTCTCATTGCTGCTTCCTCTCAGCTGTGCCTTAGAAGCTGTTTTTTTATCCCCAAGCAGGGGATAAAAAACCAGCAAACTAATGTGCTGAAGCTGACCAGGCTAAGGATGCTAGCCAGATAAATACCTGGTAGGCAGATTCCCCCCCCCATTTTCCTCCCCAAAAACTAAGATGCGTCTTATACTCTGGTGCGTCTTATACTCCAAAAAATATGGTATTTACAATATTGTATGTAGAATGTATGTAGACCATCTTATTTGTGTCTTGAGAAACCTATAGGTGGGTCAAGAAGCAACAATGAGAACTGGACATGGAACCACTGATTGCTTCAAAATTGAGAAAGGAGTTTGGCAAGGCTGTATATTGTCGCCCTGCCTGTTTAACTTATATTCAGAGCACATCATGAGAAAGGTGGGGCTAGATGAATCACAAATTGGAATTAAGATTGCCGGGAGAAATATCAACAACCTCAGATATGAAGATGATACTTTCTAATGACAGAAACTGAAGAGGAACTAAAGAGCCTTCTGATGTGGGTGAAGGACGAGAGTGCAAAAGTTGGCTTGAAACTCAACATTAAGAAAACTAAGATCATGGCTCCCAGCCCACTCAATTCCTGGCAAATAGATGGGAAGAAATGGAGGTAGTGACAGATTTTATTTTCTTGGGCTCCAAGTCACTGCAGATGGGGACTACAGCCAAGAAATTAAAAGATGCTTGCTTCTGGGGAGGAAAGCTATAGCAAAGTTACACAGCATACTAAAAAGCAGAGACATCACCCTGCCAACAAAGGTGTGTATAGTCAAGGCTATGGGTTTCCCAGTTGCAATGTACGGTTGTGAAAGTTGGATCATAAGGAAAGCTGAGCGCCAAAGAATTGAGGCCTCTGAACTCTGGTACTGGAGAAGACTCCTGCGAGTCCCTTGGACTGCAAGGCGATCAAACCAGTTAGTCCTAGAGGAGATCAACCCTGACTGCTCTTTAGAAGGCCAGATCCTGAAAATGAAACTTAAATACTTTGGCCGCTTAACGAGAAGAAAGGACTCACTGGAGAAGAGCCTAATGCTGGGAACGATGGAGGGCAAAAGAAGAAGGGGACAGCAGAGAATGAGGTGGCTGGATGGAGTCACTGAAGCAGTTGGCGTGAGCTTAAATGGGCTCTGGAGGATGGTAGAGGACAGGAAGGCCTGGAGGAATATTGTCCATGGGGTCGCGATGGGTCGGACATGACTTTGCAACTAACAACAACAACATGTAGAAAGATAGTATCACTCCATCCAAAATTCTCACTGTTGTAGCCATAAATATTAAAAAAAAAAAAACTCCTTTAGAATGAGTGGCAACCAGTTACAACATATGAATGGTTAGTTCTGGGAGTTCTTAAAAAAGCCTCCCAGCACAAACCCCTAAGGATTTCTGGTAATTTACAACTGAAGGTTACCATTTGTTCAAGGAAAGAGAAGGGAGAACAGGAGGGCAATGATAAAAAGCATCCCTTCTTGATCAGAAAGCGAAAAATTTGGCAATGGTACAGAGAACATGTGATGAAAATAAGGAAAGAACAAACAAAAATATATATATTGTTGGTGTCTATTCTCACTTACTCAACCAACCAAGGCGAAAATATAGACAGTAATAGAATAACCGAGTGGGATCTTAGAGGTCTTCTAGTCCAACCCTATACTCAAGCAGGAGACCCTATATTATTTCAGGCCAATGGCTTCCAAACAATACTTTCAGGCAATACATTCCAAAAGCAAATTGCAGATTCTTTTAAGTAATCATGAATGTGTAATGGTAGCTGATTTTAATTACTCTGATATCTATTGCAAGGTAGATTATGCTAAATATCCTCCCTTCGGAAAGTTTGTGACTTTTTCTTGCTTATAACTTTTTCTTTCAGACGATAGTAGAAAATATAAGGTTCAGGTTCAGGTATCCTTGACTTAAAACCTTAAAAGTGATCATGTAATCCTTTTTTTTAAGGGAAACTAAAGCTGAGCATAATGTGTATCTTGGACTTCTAATAGACTCAGAGCAAATAAGATCCCATGGCAGAAAATTATGAAGGGAGAAAGAGCTAAAGATCTGAGGCTAAATTGAAATTTCTAAACAAGGAGATAATAAAAGCAGACAATTCTAGTGAGAAAAAAAATGCAGGCCCATAGAAGGAGGCAATACTGAAAGCTGATTTAAGAACTGAAAACAAACGAACAAAAAAAAAAAATCTGGGAAATGGAAAGGGCAGAAAGATAATAAAAGTAGAATATAGATATATAATTTGGAACAACAGAGTTCATGTCAGGAAATTAAAACTCAGAATGAAAGACTAAGAACAATCTCTTTTCGATATATTCATAATAAAAGGGAAAGAATCACAATACATCATCTTTAGTGAAGATGGCAAAATAGTAAGAGGTAACAAAGAAAAGTCATAGCTGTTTATGTTTTATTTAGATTCATTTTCTAACAACATAAATGTGTTCTGCTAATACTGAAATTTGAGTTTGAGAGAAACCTTTACCATTCAATTAACCTAGAATACTAGAAAATTAGCTGGTTGCCTGGCCAAGTTCTTACCGTATTTTTTGGAGTATAAGATGCACCGGAGTATAAGACGCAGTTTAGTTTTTGGGGAGGAAAATAGGGGGAAAAAAATCTGCCTACCGGTATTCATCTAGCTAGCTTCCTTAGTCTGGTCAGCTTCAGTGCATTAGTTTGCTCGTTTTGAGTGTTTGTGTGTCCTTTTTATCCCCTACTTCTATCCCCTAGCTTCTAAAGCACAGCTGAGAGGGAGCAGCAATGAGAAAAGCAGGCAAAGCTCAGAAGATTGCTTCACTCGCTAGCACCTCGTTAGGGCTGGAAAAAAGCTTCTAAAGCACAGCTGAGAGTCGGAGGGAGCAGAAAAGTGGAAGATAGCTAGCGCCTGGTGAAAGAAAAGTCTGACGCTGTAAAAAGTAATATTGCATAGGAACCTGGAATATAAGATCAAGGTTAGCTGGATATGGTCAAACATGAGATGGCAAGATTGAACATCAACATCTTGGGAATCAATGAACTAAAGTAGATGGGAATTGGCAAATTTAATTCAGATGACCATTGTATCTACTACTGTGGGCAAGAATCTCTTAGAAGAAATGGAATAGCCTCTATCTATCTATCTATCTATCTATCTATCTATCTATCTATCTATACCCTATCTATCTATCTATGGCTGACTGTGTGTATGTATGTATGTTCCAGCATAACTCTGGAACGCCTCGAGCAATTTCAACCAAACTTGGTACACAGATGACTTACTCTCTGGAAAGAAATACTGTGGGGGTAAGACACCCATAACACCCATTGGAGTATGTGTTCTGTTAAGATACAGCCTGTTGTGCCTTAAAATAGTGTCTGATTTATTTATTTATTTATTTATTTATTTTATTTTATTTTATTTTATTTTATTTATTTATAAAATTTGTATGCCAGCCTATCTCCGAGGTCTCAGGGCGGCTCACACATTTATTGCCTTAAAATGGCTTCTACTGGGCAGCACAGAAGAGTTGCCATGGTAACGGTTTCATAGTACTCCACACGGGGGCTCCCTCTAGTAAGGGGGGAAATCCTAATACAGGATTGGGATAAATAAATATCTGGGCAACGCCGGGTTATCAGCTAGTAGTCAATAAAATAGTGTGAAAAACAGTACTGATATACTCTCAGAAATGACAGAAAGATCTATAGTGAACTATTAAACATCTCAGTAATTCAAGTCATGGAAACAGAAACTGACATTATAGTGACTTGCAAAGTGTGTCATATGTTTCAGCTTATGCCCATACATACTATATATGTATCAAATGTAAACTAATTGAATTACTAGGAAAAAAAGTAAAGGGCCTAGAGGCAACTCTAGCCACTCTGAATCTCAATTAACAAAGCAAACAAGAAGACTACACCAAAATAAAACACAATAGGAAGCAAACAGCTTCTAAAAAAATGAAGCCGCCCTGAGTCTCCGGAGAAAGGCGGCATATAAATTGAATTAATAATAAATGAATTAATAAACCCATTATATGAACATAAAAAAGAAAACCAACACACCCAAATTGAACACAATAGGGAACAAACAGCTTCTGTAGAAAATGACCCTACATATGTACTTAAAGAGCAAGGCCAATGGAAATATGTCACTTTTAGAAGAAAACAACAACCAAGAGCAAAGCCCCTACTATCTACCCTAGCCCATTCCAATCAGGGGTGAAATCCACCGGGTTCTGAAGAACCGGTAGCAGAAATTTTAAGTAGTTTGGAGAACCGGCAAATACCACCACTGGCTGGCCCCAGAGTGGGAATGGAGATTTTGCAATATCCTTCCCCCTGGAGTTTGGTGGGAATGGAGATTTTTGCAGTATCCTTCCCCTGCCATGCCCACCAAGCCACGCCCACAGAACCGGTAGTAAAAAAATTTGGATTTCACCACTGATTCCAATGAAGCCCCTCTGGAACTGAACAATTGCTTTCATAGCCTCCCCCTGGAAGAAAATATGCAGACACCCACAAAAGAGCATTCATCAATAATTTCTAAAAGAGAGGCACAACCCAGCATTCCTGGGACAAGAAGAAAAGTATCCCAGGCTTCCCTAGGGAAAAAAAGACAGATTGTGATAGGAGATTCAATTCTTAGGGGAACAGAAACTATAGTCTGCAAACCAGGCAGTCAATCTAGGGAGGTATATTGTCTCCCTGGAACAAAAATCAAAGATGTAATTGAATACCTTACTAAAATAATCAACCCTACGGATTACTACCTCTTTCTTCTCCTACATGTGGGGACCAATAACACAACAATGAATCTGAAAATAGTAAGAGATTATGAACAACTCGGGCAGAAAGTTAAAGAATGAGTAGCACAAGTGATGTTTTCATCTATACTTCCCAAAAAAGGCCAATATCCAATGAGGAGGCACACGGGTGAAATGCTCCCGGATCGGACCGGATTGCCCGGTCCGGTAGCGATCTTGGCCGTTAATTCGGCAATCCGATAGCGATGTAATGACCCGCCAGGTGTCATTACTTCTTGGTTTTAACCAGGAAGTAATGTGTTTTTTACAGATCTGCATGTGCATGTGACATGTGCGCACACATGTACTTCCGAACCGGTAAGGAAGGTAAGTAGATTTCATCCCTGGGGGCACAGGATTTTAGAACTGAACCACTAGCTTTAAAACTGGTGTCACCATCAGAACTTTGGCTTCCTAGACCATGGTCTGCATTTCCAGATTTGGAAATGACCCAAAATGGTGTGGGATACTTAAAGAGAAGGCAAATAATATGTTGGAAAAATGGTAACAAGGTCAACTTTAGCAAAGATGATTTTTTAAATCAGGAAACCAAAGTCATTGGTATAGAATGAGTGAATGCTGGTTGTGTAATAACACCTGCAAAATGATCTAGGAACCACAGTTTATGACAAACTGAATAAGAGCCAGTAGTGTTGTATGGCTGGAAAAAAAAAAGAAGTTAAATGAACGTTTAGGTTACAATACAAGTCTAATTTCTAATCACAAGAAGTAATTGTTCCATTTTATTCTGTTATGGACAGATTACACCGCATTGTATTCTTCAGATATCTGCAATAATATCATAGAGAAAAATTAAGCCCTGCTTTCTCTTGTTCCAGAGCACTGGATATAAAATAATAGACTTAAATAACAGGAAGGCAGATTGTAACAGAATGCTGTGGGTGGGGGTGGGGGTGGGTGGGGAGAGAATCTAAGTATTAAAAATAGTTTAACTATGGAAATGGTTATCCAGAGAGTGAACAAATGTATTCATTGGATATATTCAAACAGAAGCTACACAGATATCTATCTAGGTTATTTTAATGTGGATTCCTACACTGGCCATGGGTTGAGCTTGATGGTGTAAACCATTTCTTCCAATTCAATATTTCTATAATTTTGTGCTATTAGTAAAAACAAAACAAAAAAAAGATAAAGGGAGGGGGGGTGTCTCACAATAAAATCTCATGTTGAAATGAATTTCAAATATCATTTTTCCTGCTCTTGTTTCTACTATGATACGGGGTACGACCTGCTTCCTTTGGTTTGGTGTGTCTTGTACCAAAATGTTCATGAAATCTTGCTCTCTGTCTCTTTCAGGGCCATGCAATGCTGCTACTTCTCCTAGATTTACCAACTTGACATTTGAAAAGTAGTTTCTCTTCCTGGTTCTTTTTCCCTTTTTGCTCCAACGCGTTCTTCCAAAATGGCCCAGGATGGAGCGATTATGGGCTTCCATCCTATGTCATGCCAACAACACTATGTTCAAGCAATGGAGAAGACACCACAGCTTCCTCCTTCAAAGAACGTGATACCTGTTTCTTTTCATCCTTATCACGATCTCTCACCCAATGCTGGTAGGATTCATCTCTTCCGCAAGGGACTGACTTCCGAACCCCTGCGATCTCAGCTTGGCATTTATAACAGTACTGGCTCCCTAACCCAGAAGATAATAAAGATGAGCAACTCTGGAAGTGGCAGCTGTCCCATCTCAGGAAGAGTCACAGCTCCGTGTACTCCGTTGAAAAGTTCCCCCTGTCCCTCGGGCAATCAAGTCCCCCTGGCAGTCCCAGTCACTGGTGGCCAAAGTTCTGTGGTGACCTTTCGCTTTATTGAGAAGGCCAATGTGAAAACTTTAAATGGCTTCCCACTGATAGAATCCAGAAAAGAAAATGGTTTGAGCAGAAGTTTGGAATCTGAAGAGGATTTTCACTTTGAGGCCAATAAGCAAAGGAGCCGAAAGACAAATGCTCAGACACAATATTCCTTACAGCACAAAGTCACGGCATCCCTGAATCCTGTCATTTTGGATAATGGAATGAGCTTCAAAGCACCGACAGATAAATCCTCTTTGACCACTACAGATGAACAGGACCCAGTGGTTCTCAGTAGTAAGCAGGAGCGTCTTGGGTTTAAGCCAAAACCAGAGATATCTGCTTCAGATCCTCTTCTTGCTGGAAACAGATTTCTTTCAAATGCACAGCCCTCTTTGAGTTGGGGTAATGGAACCCCACTTTCTCTTGGTGCCAGTTGCCCTCCCAGTTCCCTCACTGGTGAGTTGAGCAGTCTGTCTAATGATCTCTTGTGCCATCGAAGACACCCACAGAACAAGGAACCACAGTATCAGGTACTTAGTAAGACCAAATGTTTTCTGGCCAAAATCTATATATATAAAAGCGAAAACCACTCATGCCATAATCACATCTCCAGAACTGTAAACCCTACAAACTTGAAATTTGCCACGTATGTTCCTCTTGGCTTCTAGGTGCTCAATAAGAAAGGATTTTTCGTAATGACCATCAGAGCATTAGTATTTTCTATATTATTATTAACACGCTCTGATGGTAAGGAGTTCTACTCCCCGTCCCCACCTGAAAAGAAATCTGTTCCAAATGCAAAACACAAGCAGAGGAGAGGAATTTCACTTTCAGTTTTACTTTCATAGCAGGAAGCAGCTTTAATATAGAAAACTTGAGCTAAGCCATGCCCAGCCTCCATCCTGTCTCCTTGCTCACACAGCAAATACTGTTTCACTTTCCAAACAGCCGTCTGATGCTAAGGAGTTCTACTCCACCTCCCCACCTGAAAAGAAATATGTTCCACACTCTGATATTAAGGAGTTCTACTCTCCCTCCCCACCTCAAAAGAAATCTGTTTCGAATGCAAAACACTTTCAGTTTTACTTTCACAGCAGCAAGCAGCTTTATTACAGAACAGTTGAGCTAAACCACGCCCAGCCTCCTTCCTGTCTCCTTGCTCACACAGCAAATACTGTTTAAGTTTCCAAACACCCCTCAATTCTCTCATACACTGACAGTATGCTGGCCAGATGAATACTGATGGATATTGTGGGCTGGGACATTCTACTCCCACTCTGTTCCAACTGCCAGTTGCATTATATTAACACACTCTGATACTACAGAGTTACACATTCTACATTAAGTTTCAGGCTATAAGTGTGAATTTATCAAGCCCAAGCACATAGTTTCGTAGTGAAGCATGGGCATCCAGCTAGTGTTATCTAAAGCTGGACAATGAAAATTTCACATCTAAGGATCCTCCTAAATAAAAGTCTCTCTCCTTTTTACAGGGAAGCTTGTGGGCATATTCACACGAAAGTTCTGCCCATGCCCAGCGTGTTGCCAAGGCCAAATGGGAATTTTTCTACGGCTCAGTGGAATCTCCCAAGACAGGTAACCCACTTGATTCCTTTGGCTTGGTGTGTCCTGTAACTGTATTACAAACATTTCTTTATGATCCCATCACCTTGAAAACGATGTCCTGAGCTCAGATTTGCTATAGATAATGTAAGTATTGTAGCATGCCTATCTACTCATATGCTGAAAATGCAAAATAGAAAGAACACTGTTTTCCACAATATACTAACAATAAAGTACAGTCTCTCTTTTGCTGAATGTCAGCAAAAAATACTAACATGAAATTCAGTAGCAAAAATCCCCCCCCCAAATCAGATGCATGAGTAAAAAATAAGGTATTTAGCTATATTAAAATTTAGGGTTTTCATTCAGTTCTTGGTTGCAGCTGCAGTTGGATAGTAGCACTTACTTTTTTTACTTGAGATCCAGAGGTGAAGCTTCTATTCAATGTGTTCAAGATCCGTGTTGAGTAAAGAATGCTAGATGTGGCATCATCCAGTCAAAGCTAATCTCTACTTAAATTATGTTATTTAATTTCAATAGATTTGAATCATTCTGTTAAAATCAGCAACTTATTAAAATGCATAATTTCCAGATGAGTCTATCTCAAGGAAGATCAATATGAGAGCCTAAGAAGTAGAAAGACTGAACATATTTTCACAGTATATGTTGTATAACTATTCTTCTTATGGAACTAAACCTTGTTATGTCTCAGAGGAGCAATTGATATATAGTAGTGGCAAAAACTGTGGGAACCTTTTGGGAAAACTGTATTTTCTAAAACTAGCTAATAACATCCCTTTTTTTTGGATTAATACCATAAAATTATATATCAATGGAAAGATAATTTAATCAGGAATGTAATGCAATAACTTTTATGAAGGATTTGCTATTAGAATAGCAGCTACAGTATAAAGAAGAAAAGTTAAACACGTAGAAAAACGAGATATACAAAAATTATCACCATGTCAGTTAATACTTAGTTGGGTAACCTTTAGCATGAATTATGGCCTCACGTCTTCCCATGGAGTAAACCAAGTCTTTTAGTTCTGCAGCTGTTATAATGTGAAACCAAGATTGAATGATTGCTTCTATTAACTGGGTTTTATTGCTGGGTCGCTTCTGACTAACAAGTTTCTTAAGTCGGCCCCATAGATTTTCAATTGGGTTAAGGTCTGGGCTATTCCCAGGCCATTCCAGCAGTAGAATAGGATTATCTTGAAACTCCATCAAACCTCAAAAATACACTTTTCCCAAAAGGTTTCCACAATTTTGGCCACTACTATAACCTCTACGTCTTGTTGAAAATATATCGCTTCAGACTTCTCTGCATTTTCAATTTGAAATTTGGGTTTCGTTCTCCTGAAATAATCCTTGCAATGTGAGGAATAACTATGATTAAATTTGCTGCCTGAATTTACAAATATAAAATTGGAACTCTTCTTGCAAATGCAGTGAGGAGAATAGGATGTAGGAAGGAGGACTAGTTGATCTTATTATACAAAGTGACTTAAGTGTGATGAATGGAAGGTGCTGGGAGCGGGCAGCGACCCATGGAAGCTGCTTTTGGAGTTACAAGTAGACCTCAACCTACGACCACAATTGAGCCCCAAATTTCTGTTGTTAACAATGACAGTTGTTCAGTGAGTTTTGCCCCATTTTATGGTCTTTCTTAAAAAGGGACATGATGACTCAGTGGCTAAGATGCTGAGCTTGTCAATCAAAAGGTCGGCAGTTCAGCGGTTCGAATCCCTAGTGCCGCGTAACGGGGTGAGCTCCCGTTACTTGTCCCAGCTTCTGCCAACCTAGCAGTTCGAAAGCATGTAACAAATGCAAGTAGGAAAATAGGGACCACCTTTGGTGGGAAGGTAACAACGTTCCGTGCCCCTTTGGCATTTAGACATGCCGGCCACATGACCACAGAGATGTCTTCGAACAGCGCTGGCTCTTCGGCTTTGAAACGGAGATGAGCACTGTCCCCTAGAGTCGGGAACGACTAGCACATATGTGCAAGGGGAACCTTTACCTTTACCTATGACCTTTCTTGCCACCGTTGTTTAAGTGAATCGCTGCAGTTGTTAAATTAGTAACCCGGTTGTTAAATGAATCTTGGCTTGTCAAAAGGTTGCAAAAGGGGGTCACATGATCCAGGGACACTACAACCATCATGAGTATGAGCCACTTGCATCTGAATTTTGATCACGTGACCCTGGGGATACTCCAATGGTTGTAAGTGTGGAAAACAGCCATAATTCACTTTCAGTGCCATTGTAAGTTTGAACAGTCACTAAATGAGCTGTTGTAAGTTGGATGCGCGGGGGGGGAGGGGGCTGGAAAGAAAGGATCTCAGGAAACTTTGCATCAGGCTGAAGCTGTTGAATTGTGTCCAGGTTGAAGTTCTCAACCTGTTTCCTCTCATAGCCTCATGATAGCTGTCCTACCTAGATCCGGTTGGGTGTCACTATTTCTCAGGCGACTATAATGAGGCTGCTGTTGCTGTGCCCGCTCTCCTTGGCCAGGTTGCTCATGGTACATGCAGAAGGGCAAAGTGCATGGGTGAGAGGAGGCCCACTCCCCCTTTCTGAAAGGAGACCCAGCTTTGTAAGCAAAACATCCTCGGAGATAGGATGGGAGACTACCAGGAGAGGTCTGGAAGAGGGGGCAAGGGGATGGTGAGAGGACAGCAGGGCTGCTGGTGGCCAAGTGCTAAGGCAGGACTTCCTTCAGACCTTCCCTGCCTCTTATTCCAATTTCCCTCCCCCTCTTCCCTTCCTTCCTTCCTTCCTTCCTTCCCTGCACCCAGGAAAAGACGAGGAGAGGGGGAGTGGGTGGCAGTGCTGCTGGGGCTCTAGGAGCTGATCTACAACAACTTCGCAGTGGCCACCCAGGCTGGAATGCAGTCAGCCTTAGTTCTGGCCTACAGGGCCGCCTTGGAGTCAGTGAGGGGCTGGCCCACCCCAGCCCAGCCTGGTGGTCCCCAGTGACCATCTTGCCCCACAGGCTCACCATGTTCTTAATACTTCCCTTTCATTGGGGATGACAGCTCTCCCCCCACCCCCCACTCGCTGCTTCTGCGCGTGCCCAGGGGGAGGGCCAGACTGGGTAGGGCTGGGCCAATATCGAGGCAGTGAGAGTCTGCCCCTTGCTTTTTCCACGGCGGCCACATGGGCCAGATCTAACCACATCATGTGCCGGGTCTCGCCTGTTGACCTTGAGTTTGACATGTTTGATATAGATGTACTGAGCAAATGTTATACATAAAGAGCCAGAATCACTTTGGAATGGAATGGAATGGAATGGAATGGAATGGAAGGGAAGGGAAGGGAAGGGAAGGGAAGGGAACGGAACGGAACGGAACAGAATAGAATTCTTTAGTGGCCAAGTGTGATTGGACACCCAAGGAATTTGTCTTTGGTGCATATGCTGTCAGTGTACATAAAGAAAAAATAAAATACATTCATCAAGAATCATAAGATACAATACTTAGTGATAGTCATAGGATACTAATAAGCAATCAAATCATACTAGGAAACAATAAAAACAATGTAAGTTGTAAAGATACAAGTATCATGGATATAGCTATGAATGGGAATAGATAGATACTAGTAAGGAAGAGAATAATAATAGTAATACAGTCTTAGTAAATAGTTTGACCGTGTTGTGGGAATTAGTTGTTTACCAGTGATGACATTCGGGAAAAAACTGTCCTTGTGTCTTGTTGTTTTGGTGTGCAGAGCCCTATAGCATCGTTTTGAGGGTAGAAGTTGAAACAATTTATGTCCAGGATGTGAGGGGTCTGTAGATATTTTCTCAGTCCTCTTTTTGACTTGATATTCGATATATTTTGAATATCGATATTCAATATTTTGACATTTTTTTTGTAATATGAAATCTCTTTATTCCAGGAATGCCATCTCAGAATGCACTTGATCCTTCACCTCAGCTCCTTGAGAAATCCAAACTCTCAGCGCAAGAAAATCCAGATCGGTTGAGGCCAGAACACAGCCTGTGTCATGTAGAGGTAGAAATTGAGATGACTCCATCACCAGGTAATGCAAAGTTTGAAAACTGTGAAACGGGAATAATCCGCAGAACAGTGAAGTATTCAGAGACTGATCTGGACTCTGTCCCCTTGAGATGCTACCATGAGACAAACATTGATGATATTTTGGCTGAGAAGGAAGAAGTGGATTCGGCCATTGAGAGCCAGAAGGACAGTGAGAGCAATTTTAGTTCCACGGGCATTCCAAGGAAAGCAAACATTATTCCAAATGACCTCTTTTTTCAGCAGGCCATGGAAGAGGATAGCAAAGCTTTAGACAACAAGAACCATGGGAATAAAGATGGTGAAATATCTGAAGCCATGGTACATCACCAGGACAGGTGAGGTGGCCAATAGAATGACAGCAGTGGCTATTGTTTGTTTGTTTGTCTGCAGAGGCCTAATTTAAGGTAAAGGTAAAGGTTCCACTCGCACATATGTACTAGTTGTTCCCGACTCTAGGGGGCGGTGCTCATGTCCGTTTAAAAGCTGAAGAGCCAGTGCTGTCCGAAGACGTCTCCATGGTCAGGTGGCTGGCATAACTCAATGCCAAAGGCGCATGGAACGTTGTTACCTTCCCACCAAAGGTGGTTCATATTTTTCTACTTGCATTTTTTTATGTGCTTTCAAACTGCTAGGTTGGCAGAAGTTGGGACAAGTAACGGGAACTCACTCCGTTACATGGCACTAGGGATTCGAACCACTGAAATGCCAACCTTTCGATCGACAAGCTCAGCGTCTTAGCCACTGAGTCACTGTGTCCCTATGAGGCCTAATTTACATAACAGCATAACATTTCAATGCCATTATTCATTACAGCAATCGAACCTGTTTTCCTGCAATCAGGTAGGCAGGTGTTGTAACAGTCCCCAAGTAACATCAATGTTCAATTCACCTCCTCCCCTCAAAGGAGTTCAAACAAACAAGCAAAAAAATACATTGAAAAAGGAAAATAAATATCGGTATATCCTTTAGCTGTGTAACCAATTAAAAACTCTTCTCTTTACACAAAAAAATACTATCCAGTACAATATTTTGGTACTGTAGCATTGTTTCCCTTGTGCATAAGTGAACAAACATGATAAAAATTGACTACCGTACATTCCAAAATATTTCAAAAGGAAGACAGTTCCATAATTTGGATACTACATTTAAGATATATTTTTTTTTCAGTTTCTCCCCACACAATTTTTGTCATAGACTAAGGTCCACGGTCCAATCAGAGTCCCATAAAAAAAATTGGACTAATGTCTTAGCCTGAAAGAGCTTAAAAGGTAACACCGTTTCATAGTCAATCCAGACCATATGTAAATTGGTTTTTTGGCATTTGCAATTCCCTAAAACTATTTTATCCCCACAACTTTTACAAAAGTTGATCTTTTGTATCTCTGCTTTTCCTTTTATTTTCTTTCTGTTCTACTGGAAAAACTGGATTCCAGCCCCCTAAATAATCATGGATGTTGTCTGTTATTATGCTTTTGCCTGTGAGTAATTTAAATATTAGTGGTGAGCATGTTACCAGCTATAAAACATGGGCGATGTAGGTTAGAAGTGAACTATATTGTGAGGTTTTCTAAAAAAACATTGTAATTTTTATGCAGGAATTCATTGAAACTTGAAAACAAGGTTGAGAAAGGCTAATGTCAGGATTCCAAGTAACACGTCCAACGAAAGAAGACTCCGAGGCTAGAAGTTCCTCAAAGTTCCTTTTTATTAGAGATGTCATATTGGCACGTCTGGGAAAACCTGAATCTGAAAGCTTCCAGGTTTTCCCCACCCAAAGGAAACTCCAAATCCCTGCCCAGCACCCACATGTCCATCACATGGTCCAATCAAGCACTGTCTCAACTGGAGATGCCTCCCAGCCACACCCCTCCAGGTTCAGGGCAAGATGTCCTTGACTCTATGAGAAAGGAATGTTATTATGACTTTATATCACCCATGCTCCACACAATCCCCACTCCCAATTTCCCACAGTAGGAAATGTGGCAGGCCTGAAGATCCAATGCAAAAGATGGCTTCCAGGCCTGACAGCTTATATAACTTCTCTTTCTTTTCTCTTTACCACTGCCTATCATCAACAGGGTCATCAACAGAAATACTCAATTAATCAAGTCTCCAGTACCCTTCCTCTTTGGGCAGAACATTTCCAAGGATAGCATGGATTCATTCAGCAAGCATTTTGAGAGCATCATGGAGTCCCATCGAGCCAAAGGAACTTCTTATACCAGCCTAGATTCCATAGATATCTTGTCTTCTCCCACTCCTATACAAAATGGAACTGTCTTCACCTTTGATCTTCCTACTCTTACTCCAGAAATTCAAGAGGAAATTCAAGACAGTGCTAAAACCATTGAGCAGAATTTTGCCCCTCTAGCTCTTCTGGATCCAGATTCTGGAACCAGTTCTGCCACAGATGTTCCTTGGACTGAACGGGAAGAGGATGCAAGACAAAAATGGAAAAGTAGCTTGCAGAGTCCCTGCCATTCAGAGGGCAGTTTAGGAATTCCTCTGGCCTCCATCATAAGGTGAGTGAATTCCAGGTAGTGAAAAGTGAAATATCTTGTGATTGTTTAAGTGATCATCTTTTTCTTTTGGATATGTGTTGTTGGAAAGAAATTGTAGTTATAGCCTCTACTTTGAAGAAAAACTGACAGATGTAGACAATATTTAAGTGCAGAGATATAAGTTGACAAGGTACTGATTGTCAAGGCCATAGTTTTCAGAGGTATAACGTGACTGCGAAAGCAAGGTTAAATGAAGAAAAATGGAGGTATATGAACTATAAAAATGCTGTAGCAAATGGTTAAGGATACTTTGGACTGCAAGACAAATAACTCAGATCAAAATGAGGTATCAGATTATAATGAGGTAAATTCGCTGCTTACTAAAAGCATCGATAATGAAACTGAAACTTAAATATGTTTGGAAGATAAAATAATGCAAAGGCAAGAATAGTTGGAGAAGTCTCTGATGTTTGACAAAAATTAAACACAATTTTAAAAAGCTAACATAAAGTAGGTGGTTAAACACTGATAAGAGCACCAAGATTTCAAGCACTCACTTAAGCACAGGGGTGAAATTCTCCCGGTTCGGACCGGATCGCCCAATCTGGTAGCGATGGAGGTGTGTGGTTTGGAGAACCGGTAGCAAAAATCCCTGTCCCCCGCCCCCCATGCCCAGCTGAGCCACACAATCATCAGAGGCTTTTTTTTTACTTTTAAAAGCATTTTTTCTACAATCTCTTGGGCCAAAAAAAATGCTTTTAAAAGTAAAAAAAAAAAAAAGCCTCTGATGATCGCGCGGCTCAGCTGCGATCGTCAAAGGCTTTTAAAAGAAAAAAACCCTTTTTTTCTTTTAAATGCCTCTGACAATCCCAGTTGAGTTGCCTGATCGGCAGAAGCTTTTTTAAAAAGCCTCTGCTGATCAGGCAACTCAGCTGGGATCGTCAGAGCCTTTTAAAAGCATTTTTTACAACCTCTTCGCCGAAGAGGTTGTAGAAAAAATGGTTTTAAAAGTAAAAAAAAAAAATGGCCACGCCCACCCAGTCAATGACCCCCCTCCCACCAAGCCACGCCCACAGAACCGGTAGTAACAAATTTTAGATTTCACCACTGCTTAAGCAGTTACTAACAGACTATCATAGTGAAATGATGTCAATCCAATCAGAAAAAAAATTAGAAGTAACAGAACAGCAGCAATTGCTGAACCAGTGCTTCTGCCTGCTTACTTTGCGTAATGGAGCATAACTTGGACCACAGATTGTGTCAGAGAGGCGGGGTAAATGAATGACATTGGATTTGGGTTTGGGAATATAATCTGAGGAAGATTTAAGGATTGATATATTCATGGAGTAGAAATATGAAAAATCCAGTTGTAATTATTTTTTTTATTTTTTATTTTTTAATTTGATTTATATGCCGCCCTTCTCCGAAGACTCAGGGTGGCTTACAATGTGTTAAGCAATAGCCTTTATACTTTTGTATATTTATACAAAGTCAGCTTATTGCCCCCACAAACTGGGTCCTCAATTTACCTACCTTAGAAAGGATGGAAGGCTGAGTCAACCTTGAGCCTGGTGAGATTCGAACTTACAGTAATTGCAGACAGCTGGTGTTAATCACAATGCTATTAGTCTGCTGAGCTACCAGGCCCGTTTGAGGTTTCAAGTCAAGAAATTGCTTGCCATTCTCTATACCTTTTCCCTCATAACTTATTTCTTTTTGTCAGTAGGTGGCACCTCTTATTAAATTTCTTTGCTGGGGCAAGGAGCAGATGAAGATTAAGACTTTAGGCGCTGCTGCAATTTAATTTTAGCTGATTGCACAATCTTGTTAAAAAACATGGCAGTCTGATCTGCAGAACCTCAAAACACAACTTGGCATGGAAACGTCTTGGTTACATAACAGAAAGATCAGAAATTAGTGAAAGTTACAGGAAGCAAATCTGAACCTGCTGTCCATAAAACATACGATAAGCATATCAAACAAAAATGCAATTTGGTTAAGCAGGAAGTTTTTAAGGATTCTAAGAAGGTTTAATGAGTTTGTCTTCAAAAGTTCAAATGGTTCAGAATGCTAATTCATGACTTGATTACAAAACAGGCTTAATAATGATATAACAAGAGGAACTTCTATGCTGCAATTTATTCTGCAAAATAAATGTCAAAAACCAGACATCCTAAAATCTATACACTTGCCTCCAGGATTGTTATTCTCTTATCTTATTTAGCATTGAACTCATAGATGCAAGCACTCTTTGGGAACCCTTGTTCCTATTTTCATCATGTTTTAACTATATCTGTATTTTTTCCTATAGTTTTCAATGGCTCTTACTTTTGGTTACAGAAAATTAAGCAAAGTGCATCTTCTCAATGGATATTTAGCCATTTAATTAATAAAATCTTGGAGGTTTTCTAATCTGACCCCCTGCTCGAATAAGAGATCCTATACCAGTGACGGTTAACCTTTTTGTCATGGCTTGCCAAAAGTGGGGGGAGCGCGGGGGTCGGGGGGGTGTCGCATGCGTGTGTACCCATACCCATAATGTCAGGTTTCGAGGTCGTCTCAAATAAATTGCATTTCAAACAAAGTCTTTGAAGAAAAGCTCCCATTTATTAAGCACGACATTCTAACTTCGACTCCATCGCAGCCAACACTGACTTCCAGACCCAAAACCCTCCCTTTCCATTCCCCACTCCCCTGTACTCATTGGCCATCTTCCAAGTCACTCTACCCCTAATCTACTGCTCCAGCTCAAAGGTATTTCCCCCCTCCCATCCCATCTCCTAGGGGATATTATCTCCAGGGAAAATAAGTAGGTGAAAAGTCAAACGTCCCTTTCCAGATGCCTCCGCTTCTCCTTCTTATGTCAGCAGTAGAGTAAATGCAGCTTGAAGTGCTGACATCCGGCCCATCCACCTTCATTTTTCCAGGGTGGCCTGTGTAAGACAAACAACAAGTTAAGTACCGTTACCCCGTCCGGGGGTGTGTGTCCCGCCCCCTCCCGCCTTGCCCGGGTGATGTGCATGGAACTTGGCTATAAGGCGGTCAGCTTGGATGTTTCTGCTTTTCACCCAGGAAGCCTCTGACAAGGGGTAACCCTTCCACTTGATTAAGTATTGGAGGTGACTCCTGTGCCACCTCGAATCGAGAATTCGTTGTACTTCAGAGTGAGTGTGGCCCCCAATGACCAGGGGCCCCGGGGGGTCATGTGGGACCGGCCTTAAAGTTCACCCCACCACAGGTTTCAGGAGGCTACTGTGGAAAACTGCATGTATCCTCCCTAGTAGTCGGGGCAGCTGCAGTTGTACTGTAACCTGAAGTGCTGACACATAATTCTATGCGCCCCCCCCATGTATGCACGTGACCCCCGCGTATGCGCGCGACCCCTGCACACCCCCTGCTTTTGGCACACGATGGCACGATGGGCCCATTTTTCGCCCTCCCCATGCTCCAGAGGCTTTCTTGGAGTCTGGGGAGGGCAAAAACAACCTTCCCCACCTACCCTGGAGGCCAGAAATGGCCTGTTTGCTGACTTCCGGTGGGATCAGAAGGCCCGTTTTTCACTCTCCCCAGGCTCCAGAGGATTTCTAGGAGCCTGGGGAGGGTGAAAATGGCCTTCCATGCCCCCTCCCCCCGAGGCCCTCCGGAGGCTGGAAATGGCCCATAAAGTTTAATTCTGTGCTTGGTGATGTTTAATCCTGTGTTTATTGATGGGATAATTTTCCCTATTCAGCTTTGTTTGGAAGGAAAAATGTTAATCCCTGTTCCTGAAAAGAAGCAGCTTCAGAAATCTGGCTAGTTCCTGTGTCTATTTGTTCTGGTTATTGGTTTAACAAGCAACAGCTGTGTTTGCTCCTTTGCTTCATTCTGGAGAGCTTAAATTACCTTTCTGCTAAAGCGTTTCACTTTATGAGCAAGATTTGGCTGCTGATAGTTACTGCATTTTAACTATTTTAATTCCTCAAGGTGTTCTGGCACCCTGCCTGATTTGTAACTCCAGCTTGCAGGTATTTCTAATCTAATGATTGGTATTTAGGGCAGCTTTTTGCAAGCAAAGAAGTTTTTTGTATTTTTGTACAGGTAATCCTTGATTTACAACAGTTCATTTAGTGACCAAAGTTACAATGGCACTGAAAAAAGTGACTTATGACCGTTGTTCACACTTACAACCATTGCAGCAAACTGTCATTAGGGCAAAAAAGCGATGTCGAGCTGGCAACACATCACTTGGCCATGCCCACCTGGTCACATGAAGCACCACAGTTGTGAAATGAGTGACACAGTTGTTAAGAATGCTGCAACTGGCATAAATGTCAACCAATCATAAGTGCGAGGATCGGTCAAAAGTGTGAGGACTGGTCAGAAATCATGCACATACTCAGACTACTCAGAGGGCTGAAAAAGTAATTTTTGACAGGTCCTCGTACTTTTGACCAGTCCTCACACTTACAACTGTCCTCACATTTTATGTTTTGCGTCATATCTTGTCACCATGGTGAAGAGAAGCACCACAGTTGTGAAATGAGTGACTCGGTTGTTAAGAATGCTGCAATGAGCATAAATGTGAGGACGGTCGTAAATGTGAGGACCATTCAGAAATCACTTTTTTCAGCCCCGAGTAGTCCCTATTCACATAGCCATGCCCACTCGGTCACACTGTTGTGGCTCCGTTACCTGAGCCTGTGTCATCGGCAGGAGAGGACTCCGAGAGTGAAGAAGAGGAGTTGGCAAGGCCTCCCTCTCCAGGACCCTCCTCTCTGGCAATGCCTTCGGTGTCCGCCGAAGGGCAAGAGATAGGTCTGGGGCCAAGCACGTCCACGCAGCCACAGATGGACAGTGATGAGGGTAATGAGTCTTGGCTGGATCCATGCCAGCGTCGCAGAGATAAGCGTGCGCAACAGAAGAAAAGGCGTGCCCGAGATTAGGCTGAGTCACTGGACCACACCCCACAGGATATAAAAGAGAGTGTAGTGGCCAGTCAAACCTTGTGATGAACAAAGCTGAAAGCTTCCACGCCATTCTGCATTGCCGGACTTTTGCTATAAAACTTTGCAGGATTATCTCTGGACTTGATTAACTCCGTAATTATTGAGCTGTTTCTTTTGATGTATCAGAAGTGGGGAGAAGTTATCTCTCCTCTTCGTAAATAATAAACTCTTGGCAGGCAGCCACTAGGTTGTTGTCAAGTTCCGTTATCATAAGGAAAAGGATTTTGCCGGCTGGTTTGGTCTTTAACTCTTGAACGTCTGTTGGTGTGTGTATGTGTGTGGTTGGGGACAGAACACACACAATCACCAAGCCACACCTACCCAGTCACATGACCACATGACCGCCCCCAAATAAGCCCCGCTCACAGACCGGTTGTTAAAAAATTTGAATCCCACCACTGGCTAAAGTGCTCTGGGACTTCAGAATTCAAACAGACATGGACCTGCCACATAAACTCCAGACTTAACAACTGTCAATGTGAAAGGCAGAAAAAGTCTGGCTGGTGGACATGGCAGTACCTGGAAATGGTGAAAAGAAGAGAAGGAACTGGAGACGATAACAAAATATAAAGACCTGCAAATAGAAATAGAACAACTGTGGCAAAGGCAAGCAAAGGCCGTACCAAGAGTAGTAGATGCCCTGGATGCAATCCCAAAACAATTGGAGCACCACTTGAATACCATCTGCATTAAGAAAATTCACCATCAGTCAATTACAAAAGACAGCTTTATTTGGAACAGCTTACATCCTGAGATGATATCTGTAACACCATCAAACATCCTCATCTGCCTATCCCAGGTCCTGGAGAAGGATTTGATAGGTGGACAAAAATACCAAATCCTGCCTGAACACTGAGCTGACTATGATGAACTATGATGAATAAGTAGTTGTATTTTTGAGGATTAATTGTATTATTGAAGAACTACAATGCTGTTTGTCAATCTAAAATGTTAAGAAACCACAAATCTGAATATTTAAGAAAGTAAAAGTGAGGTTTTGGCTTTCTTAGCAGAATATCTACATGTGCACAATTATTGGGAAACTATTCTTGTGAAGAATTATGATGCAACTAAATGAAAATGTCATTATTCTTTCATCCTTAAGACTTTTACTGGCTGCCACGCAGTGGAGTACTTCAATACATGTAAGGAGCACTGTCCTGCATAAAAATCATGGTCTTCTTGAAAGATGCAAATTTTTTTCCTGTACCGCTGCTTGAAGAAAGTGTCTTCTAAAAACTGGCAGTAGTTGTTGTTTTGGAGTCCATCTTCAACCCAAAAAGGTCCAACTAGCTCATCTTTAATAATACCAGCCCATACCAGTACCTCACTCAGGGGTGAAATGCTCCCCCTTTGGACCGGATCACCTGATCTGGTAGCGATGGAGGCGGGTGGTTCAGAGAACCGGTAGCAAAAATCCCTGCCCACCCCCCCCGCCATGCCCAGCTGAGCCGCGCGATCATCAGAGGCTTTTGATTTTATTTTTAAAAGCATTTTTTCTACAACCTCTTCGGCCAAAAAAATGCTTTTAAAAGTAAAAAAAAAGCCTCTGATGATCACGTGGCTCAGCTGGGATCGTGAGAGGCTTTTAAAAGCCTCTGAGGATCCCAGCTGAGTTGCCTAATTGGCAGCGGCTTTTTTTCTTTTAAAAGACTCTGACGATCAGGCAACTCAGCTGGGATCTTCAGAGACTTTTCAAATCATTTATTTTACCACCTCTTTAGCCAAAGAGATTGTAGAAAAAATGCTTTTAAAGTTTTTTTTAAAAAAAGTTGGCCACGCCCCCCCAGTCACATTACCCCGCCCCCCCACCCACGTCCACAGAACCCGTAGTAACAAATTTTAGATTTCACCACTGCCTCACCTCCGCCTTGCTGGCATCTGAGTCAAAGTGGAGCTCTGTGCCTATTACTGATCCAGCCACAGGCCCACCCATCTGGTCCGTCAAGAGTCACTCTCATCTCATCAGTCTATAAAATCTTTGAAAACTGTCTTCAGGTATTTCTTGGCCCAGTCTTGCCATTTCAGCTTATGTGTCTTGTTCAGTGATGGTCGGGTTTCGGCCCTCCTTACCTTGGCCATGTCTCTGAGCACTGAATATCTTGTACTTCTGGGCACTTCGGGTAGGTTGCAGTTCTGGAATATGACAGCACTGGAGGACAATGGGTTCCTGGTAGCTTCTCAAATCTTTGGCAGTTAATGTGAGTTTTTTTTCTCAACCTGTTTCTTTCCGACCCTGTTGCCTATTTGCAACAAAACGTTTGATGGTTCTGTGATTATACCCCAATATCTTAGCAATTTCAAGAGTGCTGCATCCCTCTGAAAGACTTTTTTTTACAATTTTTGACTTTTCAGAGTCAGTTAAATCTCTTTTTTGGCCCATTTTTCCTGAGGAAAAGAAGCTGCCTAATAATGATGCACACCTTGATATAGGGTGTTGATCGCCACACCCTCCCTCATTAAACCAATACACATCACCTGATATGCTTATATCTACTAAGCATTCAAGTTTATACAGCTTGGAGGTGGAAAATATGCATAAAAATGATGATATGGTCAAAATACTCACTTGCCTAATAATTGGGCACACAGTGTATAATTCATACAAAATGAAAATGCTAAAGTGCTAATTATAACCATTATAATTATATTATAAAACATGTTAAATGTTGTATGATTCACCAGACAAGAAATTTAGGTTGTAATACAATGTTAAGAGCAATGGAAAAATACGTGTATGAAATTATTGAAATTTACACTGATAATACCATAATCTGAAAGAGAATTTCTATAAAATGATGTACCGGTGTTATTTAACATCAGATAAACTTAACAAAGATGTATAAGGGTGTTTTGAATGTTTGTTGGAAATATTAGTGTAAGGAAGGTACTTCTTATGCAGTGGATATGTGATAAGATAAAGAAATTTGGGTACAGATTCATAATTTGATGCAGAAAAATTTAAAAACAGATTTACAGTGGAAACTGGAAATTTTTCTTCTAGGGCTATTAAGTAAAGAAATGGGGAGGTGGGGAATGGAAATTTGTCACTATACATGTTGAGGGCTGCAAGAATTCTATACATCCATAAATGGAAAGAAGCATTAACTCCCACAACGAAGGAAAAGATGATGGAACTGATGGAGATGACTAAGTTGACTGCAATAATTAGGAGCTAGAATGTAAATAGTTTTGGAAACTGCTTCTGGACTTTCTATGTGAAAGAGAAAAATAATGAAGTTTTGACTTTAGGCTTTGACAATTAAGTAGGTTATTCTTACAGAAATGGGTAGTACCCCGTTTTCCCAAAAATAAGACATCCCCTGATAAATAGAAATCCACTTTTGAGCGCATGCGCTAAAATAAGCCTCCCCCCCCCGAAAATAAGCCCTCCCCGAAAATATTTAAACGCAGAGCTGGAAATCAGGTAAGACAGCAAGAGGAGTTCCATTTTGCTCCACACGCCCCAAAATAATTAAGACTTCCCCAAAAATAAGGCCAAGCGCTTATTTTGGGGTTCAAAAAAATATAAGACAAGGGTCTTATTTTCAGGTATAACTAAAAATTATACTAAAACATTTTTATACCGTTTCCCCCCAAATAAGACATCCCCTGATAATAAGCCCAATAGGGCTTTTGAGCGCATGGCAATAAGGCCAAGCACTTATTTCACAGTTCAAAAAAAATATAAGGCAGGTCTTATTTTTGGGGAAACACAGTATATCTTACTGCACCAAAAAAGTTGGAAGTTACTGCTTTTTGATATTTTATTTGAACAAAAAATGCTTTTGTTCTAGCAAGCATCATCTCAGTCAACTGGTCTCCGACTCGGATTCTGAAATGGACAGCACCGAGCAACTAGCCCTGGGTAGCACCGACACGCTTTCTAGTGGACATAATGCTGATCTAGAGGCTGCCAGACGCCTTGCAAAAAGGCTGTACAACTTGGATGGTTTCAAAAAGGCAGATGTAGCTCGTCATCTGGGGAAGAAGTAAGTATGTGTGGGTATTTAAAAAAAAGTCTCCTCCTCCAGATTTTATTTGGATTTTATTTTATTCACTCTATAAAGAAATATGGCTGCCTGGTGTGCTCCTATATAGATCTCTTCAGAGAAAAGAATTATGGCTCCCAGTAGGTAAGCCACAGCCTTCATAATAGAAACAATGGAGGAAACTCTCATTTCATTTTACAAACATTCTTGGTAATGTTGTTGCTGTGGCCTGTATAGCTTATGGACACAGGGTGGCTTATCCTCCCCCCCTCCCCAGCTTGGTAGCAATATTCCCAGAAGTGCAAATATACTATGGTTGCTACAGTCTAGTTGGATTAGAACACAGAATCTTAGATTAACAGAGTTGGAAGGGACCTTGAAGGTCATCTAGTCCAACCCTCCAAAGCAGGAGACCCTACAGCCGTGATAGTAAACCTATGGCACATGTGTCACAGGTGGCACGAGTAGCCATATTGGTGGGCATGTGAGCTTAGCTTCAGTGTGCGTGTGCATGCGCGCACCGGCCACCTGATTTTTGGATCTTCTGGGCCCACCAGAAGTAGGGAAACAGGCTGTTTCCTGCCTCCGGAGGACCTCAGGGTGGTGGTGGGGAAGCCCGTTTTTCTCTCTCCCCAGCCTCCAGACCCTTTCTAGGTGGGACAGGATAGGACAGGAAGTTGGGAAACGGGCCGTTTTCGGCCTCTGGAGGGCCTCTGGGGGAGGTGGGGAAGGCCGTTTTTGCCCTCCCTAGACTCCTAGAAAGACTCTGGAGGCTGGGTAGAGCAAAAAATGAGCCTACTGTGCCATCGCGTGCCAGGAGCGGGAGGAGTGGGGTGGTGGTTTGCGCGTGCATGTACGGGGGCAGGGCACATAGAATTATGCGATCCCCCTGCTCCTGGCACGCAATGGCAAAAAGGTTAGCCATCATGCCCTACAGCATTTCCGACAAATGGTAAAAGGATGGGGAAGTGTAATTGAAAAATAACAAATCTGGGAGCTTTTCCTGTCCTTTACTGTTTGCCATGATCTATTCTTCAGTTGTGAATCCGTCTCATGTAACAATTCTATAAACAAGATGTTTCTTTCATTTCCAGTAATGATTTCAGTAAGACAGTAGCAGGGGAGTACCTCAAGTTCTTTGAATTCACTGGAATGACTCTGGACCAAGCTCTTAGGTAAGTGTCCAAGGAGGGACCTCTGACGTTTTCAGAAAGGTTGAGTTTAATAAAAGTTCAGAATTAAATTAAAGTAGCTGCAGTAGTTTTCAAGTTTAACTTTCATTTACATTGATTTAGTAAGACTTACCAGATTTTATGTATTTTTTTAGCCATAGTAGCTCACCAGAATTTGCTTAAATCTATTTGTGCTGCCTACAGTATGGACAGTCCTCAACTTACAATGGCAATTGAAACGGGAATTGCCATCACTAAGTGATGCAAGCTTTGAAGTGCAACTATACTGATTAGCAATGGCAGCTATGGTTAGGCAAGGCAACTTCCTGCTAGCTTGCTACAACCAAAGCTGGTGAAGAAGTTGGCAGGAAGTTGCACGTCCCAGGCCCACAGGCCGGTGGGGGAGAGAGCGAGGGTCTGTGTGTGGATGTAAGGGAGGGGTGGGGAGGGTACACAAAGGGTGTGAGGGGGTGCCAAGAAGTGCTGCATGGGTTGCGGAGGGTATGCAGGGGTAGGAGTGGCTGGCGCAGCACAAGCATCCTCCCCATTGACTTTGGGGGCAAGCCAACAGGGTACATTGCAAATTGTGATCACATGATTGTGGGACATTTGACAACCAGCCAAACACCTAGCTTATGATCAAGTGATCACGAGAATTCTGGAGTGGCACATTAAACCTTGCTCTTCTTGACCTCTCAGCAGCTTTTGATACTATAAATAATGGTATTTTTCTGGCCAGCTTCAGTGGTTGAGGGTAGGCAGCTCCATGTTGTGCTGGTTCTCCTCCTTCCTTCTGAGTCTGCTTCCAGCCAGTGTTCATCAGACAGGAGAAGCCCAGCCACTTCATTCTACAGCAGTGGCCAATATTGTGGAAACCTTTTGGGAAAAATATATTTTCTTAAAACTAGCTAATAACACCACTATTTTTGGGGGGAGTAGTACCATAAAATTATATAGCAATGGAAATATAGTTTAATCAAGAATGTAATGCAATCACTTTTATGAAGGATTTGCTGTTAGAAGAGCAGTTACAGTATAAAGAAGAAAAGTGAAACACGTAGAAAAAATTAGATATCCAAAAATTATCACCATGTCAGTTAATACTTAGTTGGGTAACCCTTAGCATCTGCAGCTGTTCTAATGTGAAACCAAGATTGAATGATTGCTTCTATTAACTGAGTTTATTGCTAGGTCACTTCTGACTAACAAGTTTCTTTAGTTGGCTCCATAGATTTTCAATTGGGTTAAGGTCTGGGCTAGTCCCAGGCCATTCCAGCAGTTGAATATGATTATCTTGAAACTCCAAAAAAAAAAAAAAAAGTGGTGTTATTAGCCATCAAACCTCAAAAATACATTTTTCCCAAAAGATTTCCACAATTTTGGCCACTACTGTATGTGGAGTGCTGTAGGACTTGGTGCTTTCTCCTCTCCTGTTTAACATTTAAAGGGAGAAAGGGCTTGCAAATATGCTCTGTTTCAATATAAAAGTTGTTCATTGATGTGCTCATTTATGTAAACCATTTTTTCACATTTCTGTTTAAAAAGGATCTTAAAGATCAATTTCAAAAACAAGGTGCAGAGTAGTTCTTTATTTTATTTACTTTTATTTTCATTCAATTTCTATAGCCACCTAACTCAGCCAAGTGACTCTTTAGCTCTGTGGAGCCAATGCCCTTTACAAAAGAAACAGGTAGGATAAACTCCTGGGATTCTTTCTCTTTAGTGCTGAATCCCATGATTCAGGAGGGAGCAAGGAGCTTCAAATAGAGTAGCAGCAACTTGTTTGCTACTTTTCCCATCAATGGGCAGATGATTTATTTCCTGTTCGTTTGGTTTTTTTAAAAAAAATCCATAGCTCCTGGATGGATCTGGCCAATTTTCACACTAAACCTTTCCTTGCCAGCTTCTCCTTAGCATGCTAAATTTGATTTTGTTTTCAGAGTGTGTTTCTGTTGATAGTCTACTTTTACATAATTTCTTTCCATTGGGTTGGGAAAAAAATAAATAAAAGGAACAGAACAAAAATAAATTCTCAACATTACAAGACTCTTATTACAATTAGCAGGATTGGGAAACACTCAGGAACAATTGTTCTATTATTCCAGAAACAGATTTTACAATGAATAATCTGATTCTAGACCTTTGTGTCACAAAATTTCAAAATTTTTTACTACCGGTTTTGTGGGTATGGTTGGTGGGCGTGGCATGACTTGATGGGTGTGGCTTGGTGGGCATGGCAGGGGAAGGATACTGTAAAATCTCCATTCCCTCCCCGATCTAGGGGAAGGTTACTGCAAAATCCCCATTTCCTCCTGATCAGCTGGGACTTGGGAGACAGAGAATAGATGGGGGTGGGGCCAGTCAGAATTTTCACTACCGGTTCTCCGAACTACTCAAAATTTCCGCTACCGGTTCTCCATAACCTGTCAGAACCTGCTGAAAACCACCTCTGATTGTGTCTCTTGCTTTAGCGATTCCCTGCTACATTCCTGGCACAGTGAGATGGCACAGCTTGTTGATGACCTGTGTGAGTGTTTTGGGATTGTAACCTTTGGCCAGGAGCTGTTACTATGATGTTGATGGGACTAAGATGGGAAAGCTTTACTGTTCCAGAGTAAAAGCAGGAAGTCCTAGAGCAGTGGCTATTACACTTGAACAGGAGTGTCAAACTCAAGGTCGGGGGGGGGCGGATCTGGCCCGCGTGGTGCTTAGGTTTGGCCCCCAGAGCCGCCCTGGAAACAGCGAAGGACTGGCCTGCGGTGCTTCTGCCAGTGAAAATGGAGCTCAGGAGGGCAGCCCTCCCGAGCTCCATATTGGCGGGCAGACGATTGCAGGAGGCCATCGCAGCAGAAAATGGAGCTTAGGAGCCTGTTTTCTCTGGCAGGTTGCTCGGACCACCACAGGAGCACCTGACACGAGTGACATCGAGCTGGCCACGCCCATCCTGGCCACCCCCAGCCCTGTCCCCCAGAGGTCAAACACAACCCTGATGCGGCCCTCAATGAAATCGAGTTTGACACCCCTGCGCTTGAGAAATAGACATGTCTTCCTTTTCTCTTCAGGTCTTTTCTGAAGGAGCTGGCCCTGATGGGAGAAACTCAAGAACGGGAGCGGATCCTAGCTCACTTTTCACAGCGATATTATGAGTGCAATCCCAAAACCATCCCTTCTGAAGGTGACATAAAATAAATTGAAAACATAAAGAGTAGATAAGACCTTTCAACTTATTACTTCTCATTGTGTAAACATCTTCTACTTAGGCAGACGCTGCCCTGCGGCTTTCGCTAGAGCACTGTCACTCAGTCCCAACACCTATGCGTGCAACATTGGTTAAGGTGGAATAAAGCATTGCCAAGAATGCCTCCCTGCACATGCATAATAAGATGATTTGCCTGGTAGAACAGAGATCTGGATGACTCCCAACCACAACAGCTTTTTATAACATGCTAAAATCTGTTATTTTTTTTTCCTTGATGACTGGGCCAGGAAGTTAAGTGGATCTGTTTTAGCAGAATTATTGGAATAAATGCATGAGCTGCCCCAACCTTGTGTTTTAATTCCTACTGGTGCTTTTTCCTGACAGTCTCTAGAAATGCAGCCTTGAAAACAAATGATGGATATGCTCAGAAATATATGGCAGCCAGATTTCAGCAAGTGAGTTTAATGAAAAGAAGGACTAGGGGAGACATGATAGCTGTGCTCTGATATCTGAGGGGCTGCCACAAAGAAGAGGGAGCCAAGCTATTCTCCAAAGCACCTGAGGGCAGGACAAGAAGCAATGGGTGGAAACGAATCAAGGAGAGAAGCAACTTAGAACTAAGGAGAAATCTCCTGACAGTTAGAACAATTCATCAGTGGAACAACTTGCCTCCAGAAGTTGTGAATGCTCCAACACTGGAAGTTTTTAAGAAGAGATTGGATAACCATTTGTCTGAAGTGGTGAAGGGTTTCCTGCCTAAGCAAGGGGTTGGACTAGAAGACCTCCAAGGTCCCTTCCAACTATTCTATTCTATTCTATTCTATTCTATTCTATTCTATTCTATTCTATTCTATTCTATTCTATTCTATTCTATTCCATTCCACTCCACTCCACTCCACTCCACTCCACTCCACTCCACTCCACACTCCACTCCATTCCCTATTTGTTTTTAACTAGATGCTAACCACCCAGAGTCAATTAGGCAGTTATACAAAATAAATAAATAAATAGCAGACTGGAAGCCCATAAACAAAATACTGGCAGTAACTGATGGAAGGTCTTGCAGTTAGCACCATGTATCAAGGCAGTTCCTTCTGGCTGCAGGGAGATACATGAGGAAGAGGCTGGATTCTAAAAACTTTTTAACCTTTGTTTGCTCTATGCATATGAAGCCTTCCCCTGACATCAGTTGAATAGTTTTAGTATTCAAGCTAAAAACATCTTGCTTCATTATATCCGCTTCCTTCAGAAAAGAACGCTGGACATTTATAATGCCTTTAATGTCTGCAAAAGTGATAATTTACAAGCAGAACGTAAGTGGTGGCAACAGGCACCGCAACAAGGAATCTTATATTTGGTCTCATCATTCCAGAACTGGAGAGCTTTAAAACTGAAAATAGCCATGCACATTTTTGGTGGAAAATTTAGAAAGGCAATGTCTAACTCAATATTAATACTAATGAAAATTTCCCTTCAAAGAATCTTGAAATCATTTCTTAGGAATTGTTTTTGTGAAGTATTAAAATATATATACCGTATTTTTCCGAGTATAAGACGCACCTTTTTCCCCCCTAAAAGGGGGTGAAAATTTAGGTGCATCTTATACACTGAATGTAGCCCCACCCACGCACTGACCCCCACCCTTTGGCCTCTGCCTCCCAGGAGTTTACCTCCTTGCAGCAAGCAGCAAGAAGACACAGCTCCTTTCAGCTTCAGCACATCCTAATTAGCACAAGTTGATTGGATTGGCCTCCCGACTCTCAGCTGTTTTGCTCTCAGCTGTTTTGCGCGGGCCTCTGCTGCTTTCTGCAAGGAGGTAAGTTGCTGGGAGCAGATTTTTTTCTTCTTCTTGTGCTGATCAAGCTATGCTAAAAAAGAAAATGAAAGTAAAGCAGGCTATTTGCTGTAACGAGGCAAAATGGCTGGGAGGCAGAGGCAGATTTCTTTTTCTTGTTTTCCTCAACAAAAAAGGTAGGTGCGTCTTATAGTCCGGAGCATCTTATACTCTGAAAAATACGGTATATATCACTTCTCTTCCAAATATTAATTGTAACAGTGAATTAACTTGCAATACTGTAGGTGCAACAAGGGCTTAACAGTTTTACTTCCATTTTTCTATATATGCATGACAATGTTTTTTTTTTTTAAATGTAATAATAAAAAAGTAAATAAGATTTTTGCCCCCTCCAGTCAGGATCACATGTTAGAAGTTAATTAACAATAAGTACAATAAGAAGTGCCCAAACTGATTATTTCTCTTTGGTGCTTGTGCCACAGATGGAGCCCACACTCTGGCTTGTGCCTTGATGCTTTTAAACACAGACCTTCATGGACACGTAAGTGCCTTTTGCCTTTTAAGTCATCAAACCTGCATTTGAGATGAGTGTAGCAAAAAAGAAAAAAGGCTGCTGGATGGATCTGTTCTCTCCAGGAGCCAAACGATAAATGACCATGGATACGCAGAATCACAGAGCTGGGTGGGTAGGTGTCTCCAGAAGACCATTTTAAGCCTTGCAGGTTGCCAACTCCCTTTGGCTTCTCCTGCGGTCACATGGAGGAGGACTCAACAGGTAGTCCTCGAGTTGTGACACTTCACTTAGCGACCATTCGAAGTTGCAACGTAACACCCCCGCCCCCAAGTACTTACGACATAGTCCTGAGATTACAAATGTTGCAGCACCATGGCAGTTGTTCACCCTTACAAACGACCGCAGAGGTACTGAAAC
Organism: Pantherophis guttatus; assembly: GCF_029531705.1. The sequence continues at coordinate 2,132,603 of NW_026844069.1, forward strand.
ATTCACCCTGCCTATTCTCCTCGCACCCCTGGCCAGGTCTCCATGGGCACTGGGTCTGTGGAGACTCACCTTGTGAAGATTTAGCAAGATGTCTCCTCTCCAGCCTCTCTGCTGCTGTTTCTTTGTGTCTTCCTGGTGCTCCGAAAACAGAGCGGTGAGAGGAGAGGGAGACAGAGATGAGTGTGCCGTGCTTGGTTTCTGACTCAGCGAGGCTGCCTGCCACTTCTGGAGTGGTGGGCAGCCTCGGTGAATCTCCCCCAAAGGCTTCTAGTCATGGCGTGGAAAAGCATTTGCACGCCGACTGGAGGCTTTGGGGCAGCAAAATTGCATGGCTTCAAGCCTTCCGTCAGCATACAAACACTATTCGCACAGAGACTGGAAGCTTCTGGATGTCGTGATTTCATGGGACTTCAGGCAGTGGTGGGTTGCTCCCGGTAGTAAAAGCGGCAGGAGGCTCCACCCACCTGCCCGGACGTCATAATGGACGATCTGCTCATGCGCAGAAGCTTGCCATTGCGAACCGGTAGTGAAGGTAAGTAGAACCCACCCCTGACTTCAGGCACTCATTCTCTGCAAAAGCAGATCGGTGCCTGAAGTCTCGTGAGATCAAGGCACCCAGAAGCTTCCAGCTCCACAAAAAAAGTGTTATCACGCCAATGGGATGCTTTGAGGCAGTGAAATTGCATTGCCTCAAAGCGTCCCATTAGCGTGTGAACTCTGTTTGTGCAGAGACTGGAAGCTTCTGAGGGTTGTGATCAGGGGTGGGCTGCTGGGGGTTTGCAGGGGTTAGGGAGAACCTCTAGCTAAGATTCTGTGCAGTTCGGAGAACCTCCAAATCCCACTCCTGGCTGGCCCTGCCCGCCCCGCCCCGCCCTGGAGTCCGCATGTGGCCCATTTTGAATGCAGGCAAGTGCAGGGCGTGTGTGGAGGCTCTGGGAGGGCAAAAAATGGGCTTACCAGAAGTTTGGGAAGGGCCTCCAGGCTCCAGAGCCCAGGGAGGCCATTTTCGCCCTCCCAGAGATTCGATGAAAGACTCCAGAGCCTGGGGAGGGCAAAAACGCCCCGCCCCCCCACCGTGTTGCAGGAGGTCGATTAGGTCACGCCCACCCAGCAACAGGGCAGAGAACCCCTTGCTAAAATTTTTGAAGCCCACCCCTGGCTGTGATCTCGAGTGACTTGTTAGAGAAAGGAGCTACTAAGCTTTTCAGAAAACTTAATTGAAATAGTCTTGCTAAAACTTATGATCTAATCACTTTTCCTTCTTTCCCCTCTTCCTCCTTATAGAACATTGGGAAGCGAATGTCTTGCTCAGATTTCATTGGGAATCTGGAAGGTCTCAATCAAGGCAGTGATTTCCCCAGAGAACTACTCAAGGTAAATCCAACTAGAGGTCTTCCTGGAAAAACAGGGCAGTATAAGGGGAAATATTGCTTGTTAATTTTACTAAGCTAGTTCCCGAGATCTGGCAAGTCCAGGAGGTGGGATTTTTTTTTTATTCCAGAGTGTTCATTCATCTTGGACTACAACGTTTTCAAGAAAAAACATACCTGCCACTACACTATTTATGGTAGCTCCCTGTTTCATTTTAGCAAAGATTCTACCATGTGTGGGTATGGTGTGTGCATGTGCATTGAGAAACTTTATGTATTTACATATATGAGCCACGGTGGTACAATGGTTAGAGTGCAGTACTGCAGGCCAGAGATGGTATTCAGCTGGTTTGGACTGGTTCAGGCGAACCGGTAGCTCTGACGATCAGTTGGCCCCGCCCGCCTGCCCCCCCCTCTATCCTGTCCTTTATTTCCTGCTTTGTAGCTCATCTCAATCACGCGGCACAACTGATCCCCCCCTCCCTGTTTTACTTACTGTTGCTGACTTGGAAGGTAAGCAGCTGAGCTTCTTAAATGCTCCAATTTCAGCGCTGCATGCAAGCGCTTTAGGCATGTGCGCATGCTCACCGAACCAGTTGTTAAACCTGCAGCATCCCACCACTGCTGCAGGCTACTTCTGCTGCCTGCTGGCTGCCTGCAATTTGGCAGTTCAACTCTCACCAGGCTCAAGGTTGACTCAGCCTTCCATCCTTCAGAGGTGTGTAAGATGAGGACCCAAATTGTTGGGGGCAATATGCTGTCTCTGTAAACTGCTTAGAGAGGGTTGTAAAGCACTGCAAAGTGGTATATAAATCTTAGTGCTATTGCTATTGCTATATTCTGTACATACATATTTTGCTGGGTATAAGAGATTTGAGGTGCATCTGGGGGTGGGGCAGATACAATGTGATTCCATAGAATATTTGTACAGGGAGATTGTGTGCATATTCAAATCTGATATACTTTGGAAAGCTGCTTTGGTACCTCATGTTTTGGAGGAAATACTGCCTACACCCAAAGGAATAGAAAAACTGCCTACACCCAAAGGAATAGAAAAACTGCCTACACCCAAAGGAATAGAAAAACTGCCTACACGCAAAGGAGTAGGGTAAGGCAGATTCACAGTTCTGTATCTTAATGACACCACTTACTCCCCTTGAAGCTTGTAGGAGATAAAATGTTCCAAATTTCAGGGCGGTTATAAAAACTTGAAGGTATTTTTTGTTAAATGCTAAAGTTTTTTTTAAAATAACAAAGCAAAAGATCTGTTTCCTTGTTAAAGTTCTGTTTGAAAATATATTCATGTCTCTGGAAAGGTCATAATTACTATGGAATTTCAATAGGGCAACCTTTGTGCAGTAGCTCTCTTGTCTACCTGAACAAGTTAATAATTTTTTTGTAAAAAAGATTAGCATTATTTTATGGAGAGCTTTTTGGATCTCACCGAAACACCTAACCAAATACTTATCAGCACTTATATTTTTTACAGGCTATTCATATTTAAAATCCAGGAGGTTAGAACATTGACCTGATTTGGGATTAAATCAGTATCTTATATTGATTAATGAAGGATTGTAACTCTGTTTAATTGGACTTGCTGTTTCTTAATTTAAAAATTTATAAACTGCCCATTTTCATTTTGAGTCTCAAGAACTTATATAATAAAATCCAAGTGAATTAGTTAGGTTCCACCAAGTTGGATTCCAATCCTACTGACTTCAGGGACAAGCATATGCCCTCTTGATCTGTTTTTAATATTTTTTTTTTTAAAATTTGATTTATATGCCGCCCTTCTCCAGAGACTCAGGGCGGCTTACAATGCATTAAGCAATAGCCTTCATACTTTTGTATATTTATACAAAGTCAGCTTATTGCCCCCACAAACTGGGTCCTCAATTTACCTACCTTAGAAAGGATGGAAGGCTGAGTCAACCTTGAGCCTGGTGAGATTCGAACTTGCAGTAATTGCAGGCAGCTGAATGTTAATAACAGGCTATTAGTCTGCTGCGCCACCAGGCTCTTGATTATTGTATTGTAATATTGTATTGTAATATTGTAATAACCTGCAGTTTTTTCAAGGACATTCCAGTAATATCTTTGATTCTATGCATAGGTCTTATCTACTTTGAATCTCCATTTATTTCTCTCATCTTTCCAAAAAGGATTTTCACTTTCTTATATCATGCATCCTAAATATATGAGTTTCTACTTGTTATTCATCAAGGAGGAGCTAACTTTTGATTTGGTCTAATCATAATCATATCATGGTTTTGGTTTAAAATCTATAGTTGAAAGGTATCTTTGATGCAGTATGGAAAAACCATTACTTTAATATTCATTGAGTTTAGTTGTCATAGAAATAGCTTTATCCTTTATAAACATCTCATTAATAAGATTTATAATTGCCTTCCTCCCTAAAATTAATATTGTTATTTCTGCAAAAGTTCTGTCCATCTTTATTTTAGATCACCAAAAATAATGATCTTCTATAACTTCACTAAGTAGGCAGACCTTGGTCTCCTTAATATTTTATATTAAAGTAAACTTTTTATTTCCTGTGTTTATTTTCATAATAACCTCTTTTAAGTTTTCTTTCAGGTAATAAAGTGGTGTTACCTGCATAATTTGTTACCATTTTGTGCTCCAATTGTGATTCCAGCTATCATTTGTTTTGAATATTTGTTTTCTAAAATAAACAGATACGTTGGCCAACATGCATCATTGTAAAGATTTCTCAGAATAATAATCCAATATTCTGGAAAACACCTTAATCTTAATACATTCCACATTCTGTTTTTGCTGTAGTCAGTGAAAAAAAATGGTAATTTTTTTTATACTTCATGATTTATATTACTTGTTTGATCTTGTATTCATTTGACTTTCTTATAACCTGCCTGTTCATTTGTTTCCTGATGCATGGCTCAATTTTTTAAGATATCATAAGCAAAACTAAGCTTGTGTGAAGAATTAGTCCAGTAGTTTAGTAATTTTCACATTTCCTTTCTTGGCATGGCATATATACAGATCTTTTCTAATCACTGTTTTTGTTGACATGCAGTAGTTAATATTTTCTCCTGAAGCTTTAAATAATTGTGCATAATTAAACTTTCCTCTTTGACAGCTGCTCTATAGCCTGCCATTTCTCTCTTTCTGGTGAAGTTATTGAATAGTATCTTTCTTTTGGGAATGTTTCTTACATTCTGTAATCCTTTTTTTTAAACAATTCAGTAGAGCCTTTCCATCTTTCTTTATCTCATTATTTATGATCTTAGTTGTTAATTTTACTTGGGTAATTATAAAATCAAGTATATCATTTTCCCTTTCCTTACTATGTTCTTCTATTAGTTCATTGAGATAGCTTTCCCTGTTTTTTCTTGCTTTATCCTCAAAGTCTGCATTGTCATATGTTCTTCCCTATTACCCAAGGAAATAATACATCGACCTTTCTCTGCCTAGCAAACAAGCTTTCCTAATAGCTTGCACTGAAAACTACTTAGATCTATTTATCTTTCAAATTGTGTTTTATTATTATTAATTTTTGCAATGTCCTTTATATATTGTCCTAGCTGGACGCCCATGCTTTGCTACAAAATTATGTGTATAAATTGTCACTTACATCCTGCAGCTTAGTGTAAGTCTGTAACATCAGAGCATGTTAATATAAGGCAACTGGCAATTGGAAGAGAGGAGGAGGGGGAGTAGATTGTCCCAGCCCGCAGGCTGGATGAGTCACGTGCTGGCCACACCATGCCCAGTTTAGCAAAGGAGCAGCATCAGAGCGTGTTAATATAAGGCAACTGGCAGTTGAAACGGAGTTCTTTTCAGGAGGGGAGGGGGAGTAGAATGTCTAGCTTCTTAGCATCAGAGTGTTAATGTAAGGCAACTGGCAGTTGGGACAGAGTTCCTTTCTGGAGGGGAGGGAGAATAGAATGTCTAACTCCTAGCATCAGAGCATATATAGTATATATAATACTGTATATGAAATACTAATGATCTGATGGTCATTTTGAAAAATCCTTTCTTAGCGAGCACCTAGAAGCCAAGAGGAACATATGTGCCAAATTTCAAGTTTGTAGGCTTTACAGTTCTGGAGATTTCTTGATGAGTGAGTGGTATTTGGATTTTATATATATAGATTATTCCTCAGGTCCACCTTAACACATTAAGTTCCAAGATCCTTTATTTCTCCAACTTTTGGATTCCAGTCACAAGTCATTACATTCAAGTTGAATATGTCATTTAGCACTCCTGCAATTTGTCATAATGGCGTTTGCCATTATGTTTGTAGTAGGTGCCTCTATCCTCTTTTCACCCTAATCAATAAGATTCTCTCTCAGGTACTTATATTCCCACTGGAGCAACTAAAGTCATTGGTCAATTGAGGCTTGGTCAATTGGTCAATTGAGGCATAAAAGGGATAGCAACATGCCATTAATTAAATTTTAAAAAATTCAATCTGGACATGCTCATTGCGGCGTACAGTCTGGGCATTTGCCAGGCTGCACTTCCCATCCTGGGAGGTGGGAAGGCACCTGCCAGGGCAGGCCAGCCCTAATTATGTGTTTTGCATCTCACCGTGCCTTGGGCAGAAGTATAAATCCTTCCATCCCCCACTATCCAGTCAGAGTTGAAGAAGCTTCTTGGATGAGAAGTGAAATGTCTTCAAAGAAAAACCAAAAAGTCCAGTTGTCTCTTGAAGAAAAGAAAAAAAAGCACCTTTGGGAAACCCAAAGAAAAGGAGGTGGAAAGGAATAAAAAATAAGTTGAAAAGAAAGAAATACTAATAACAGCAAAAATGGCAGAGAAAAGAGCAAAGAAGATCAATAATTGGTCAGCAGCAGGGGAAGATGAACTGCATGGTTTTTGCTTGAAACATCTGACTGGTCTACACCAGTGGTGGGTTCCTCCCGGTTCGGCCGAGCCAGTAGCGGTGATGATATAACGTCACCAAACCAGTTCTCTTTGTTCGGGAGCTAGGCCCTCCCGCCCCCGCCCCCCACATTATTCTTACCTTTTATTTGGCTCCACCCTCAGCTGATTGGCTAGAAGGAAAAAACTATTTAAACTCTTGCTGCGGGGCTTCAAAGGACCGCCCTACAGCTGATCAGTGTTAAAAGGCAGTGTGGTGGTAGACCGGTGCCTCCAAAAACAAATAGGTAGACTGGTGCCTCCAAAAACAAATGAGTAGACCGGTGCTTCCAAATGGGTAGACCAGTGCCTCCAAAAACAAATGAGTAGACCGGTGCCTCCAAAGACAAATGGGTAGACCGGTACAGCTCTGCAAGCAGTTAAAGGCCTGGTAGACCAGTACCTCTGCTAAATCCTAAAGAATTGTCACATGACCATCAAACCACACCCACAAAATAAGCCACGCCCACAGAACCGGTAGTAAAAAATTTTAGAACCCACCCCTGGTCTACACCCACTTGTTTCCAAGCAGTTTAACATATACTGCAAAGAGGTGAAATTGAAGAGTGGCTAACATCTAATAAAGGGTATCTGATAATGAAAGATCCAGCAAAAGGGGCAGCACAGGCCAATTATCTGCTTACCAGTAACTTTCAAATTGCTAACTAGTGTGGTAGCTGATGGAATCCAATAGCACCTGAAAACAAGCTTTTTCCACCTGAGCAGAAAGGAAACTGCCCCAATAGCACAGGAAGAAAAGATCAACTACTAATCGACAAAATGATTTTGGAAAACTAAGAGAAGGAAGACCAACTTGAATGTAGCGTGGATTGATTACAAAAAGGCATTTGACTCTCTGCCACATGACTGGATAATCAAGTGCCTAGAAATAACAGAAGTTCAGTAGAAACTTCAGAAACTATGTGCAAAGATTGATGGCACAATGGAAGACATGGTTGCAGGTCAATGGTGAGAGACTGGGAGTGGTTAATATCAAGAGAGCACAATTTCAAGGAGATTCACATTCACCACTAATATTTATCATTGCACTGATTTCTCTGTCAAAATTACTAAATAATTTGGGCCATACCTATCAAATATTTTTTTTTTAAAAAATGCCAGGCTATCCCACCTCCTTTATGTGGACAATTTGCAGTTATTTGGAAAATTTTTCAATTTCAATTTCAGTTTAATTCAATTTATTTGCTGCCCCTCTCCGAAGACTCAGGGCGGCTCACAATACATTTAAAATCCTAATAAAAAACATTTAAAAGTTATTTGGAAAAACGTGTGAAATGGAATTGCTGCTCAACACTATTCATATATACAGCCAAAATATTGCAATGGAGTTTGGACAGGACAAATGTATCACACCATTAAACAGGAAAAATAGTGAAAACTGAAGGAATCAAGATGCCCTATGGAAACAATATCAAGAGTCTGGATGAAGATGATAACTACAGATACCTGGGTATCCTTCAGGCTGACAACATCAAGTACAATGAAGTCAAGAAAAAATCAAGAGAATGAAGAAGATCTTAAAGTCCAAACTCAACTGAGGAAATACCATTAAGGCAATCAACACCTGGGCAATTCCAGCCATTAGATACACAGTTGGAATAGTGGACTGAACTCAAGCAAAACTAAAAGCTATGGATAGGAAGACCAGAAAAATAATGACAATGAATCATGCCCTTCATCTTTGCAGTGACATTGATTGACTCTACATACCCAGGAAAATGTTGCAAGTACATCAGATAGTTGAAGAAGAAAAAAGTGCAGTGGAAAAATATCTGAAGGACAGTGAAGAAGATGCCCTGAAGCTAGTATACCAGGAAAACTTACTGATTACTGGAGAGACCAAACTGGCCTACAAGAAAAATGATACAAAAGGCAAAAAAATCTGGCTAATGGATGTGTCAATACCTGGAGACAGAAGAATAGAAGAGAAGGAACTGGAGAAGATAATAAAATACAAAGACCTGCAAATAGAAATAGAACAACTGTGGCATAAGCAAAGTAGTACCAAAATTAGTAGGTGCCCAGGGGGCAATCCCAAAACAACTGGAGCACCACTTGAACACCATCGTCATTGACAAATTCACCATCAGTCAGTTGCAAAAGGCAGCTTTACTCAGAACAGTTTACATCCTGTGAGAATATCTATAATACCATGAAACATCCACATCTGCCTATTCCAGGTGCTTGGAAACGACTCGATAGATATACAAAAATGCCAAATCCAGTCTGAATATCTGGCTGACTATGCAACAAACCAATAATTATAATAATGTGGTCATTAAGCAAATTTGGCTTCTGCTATTGATTTGCTTGTTGGAAAGCAGCTGGGAAAGTTACAAATAGTCACATGACCCCAGGATGGTAAATACATGCCAGTTGTCAAGCACCAGAATTTTTATCACATGACTATTGGGATGCTGCAACATTCGTAAGTGTGAAAACTGGTCACAAGTCACTTTTTTAGTGGTGGTGTAACTTGAAATAGCCTCTAAACAAATGGTTCTACGTCAAGGAATCCTGTACTGTTTGAGTTAAGAGGTTACCAGTCTTTGGAAACAAATTGTATATATAATTCCTAAATTAGTCTGATCAATTCCACATTATCAGAATCACTTTACTCATACTGGCTTCATGCATTAGATTAATCCATGAAGCCCCTGACTTCTCCAGTCAGAGCTGAAGAAGCTTCTTGGATGAGAAGCAAAATGTCTTCAAAGAAAAACCAGAAAGCCCAGTTGCCTCTTGAAAGAAAAAGAAAAATAGCACCTTTGGGATATCCAGTGACAAAATAAACGACCCCCAGAAGGGCAGGGTTACCTACATACCCATTCAGAATTAAAGTAAACTTCTATTGTATTCCAAATAATCATCTTCTGGCCCTCCTTAAGATCCAATAAATCTAATTTCAGCCATTTTGTGAAAGGCAAAAAAAGTGATTTCCCCACCCACGGGCATAGTTCCCACTTTCCTAAAAGCAAAGCGGTTGCCATAGATACAAGTTAATGAACGACCGCTTCTGGTTTTACCATTCCACATTCCATATTTTAAAACAGGAGGGGGGCGGTTAATACTACATTCATGGAAGGCACACACCCCCATTGCACGAGCCTGTCATTTGTGAAGGTTTCTCTCTTCCCCAGCTTCATGCTTTGTTTATACGCTTGTGCCTTCTAACGCCCGAGATAATTTTAACCATTTATTTAAAAAAACAACAACAAGGAGCTGTCAGGGCGTGGGAACAAAATACGAACCTGCTGCACATAAGATTCGGAACAATAGTGAGAAGTCCAGGAAGGGGTTGCTGATGTATTTGGTAGACTTTGAATTGGGGTCTGCCAATTCCGAAAGGGACTTTCACAGCTCTTCTTCATCTCTAGAGGGGCAAAGAAGCATCAGAGATTCAACCTCTTCCGATTATTTGACATATATCCTATTCATCAATATTCAGCCAAGGCTTTGACGTATTTGAGATTGAGAAGCACATATCTAAAAAACCTGTTTAGTGCCATGTCTTTAAAGAGACAGTCTTTTAAGGATTTCAAAATCTCTGATTTTCTCAGTAATAGGGGAGATTGCTATTATATAGGAAAATGCCCTGAACAAAACAGGCAATTGGTTTATTCAGTACAGAGAAGCAGAATAGGCACCTGAATACTGCAATCTTGTCTGGACTTCATTCAATAGAGATTATGCACAGATGATTATTTTTAAACAGCAGGAGGAACAATAGCAATAGCAATGCTTCATAGTCCTTTTACAGCCCTCTCTAAGCTGTTTACAGAGTCAGCCTATTGACCCTAACAATCTGGGTCCTCATTTTATTGACCGCAGAAGGATGGAAGGCTGAATCAATCTTGAGCCTGTTGATATAGATAGATGGCAATAGCACTTAGACTTATATTCCGCTTCATGGTGCTTGTACAGCCCACTCTGAGAGGTTTACAGAGTCAGCCTATTGCCCCAACAATCTGGGTCCTCATTTTACTGATCTCGGAAGGATGGAAGGATGAATCAACCTTGAGCCTGGTGAGATAGATGACAATAGCAATAGCACTTAAGACTTATATTCCGCTTCATGGGTGCTTGTACAGCCCTCTCTGAGAGGTTTACAGAATCAGCCTATTGACCCCAACAATCTGGGTCCTCATTTTACTGACCTCAGAAGGATGGAAGGCTGAATCAACCTTGAGCCTGGTGAGATAGATAGATAGATAGATAGATAGATAGATAGATAGGTGGCAATAGCACTTAGACTTATATACCGCTTCACAGTGCTCCACAGCCCTCTCTAAGCGGTTTACAGAGTCAGCTTATTGACCCCAACAATCTGGGTCCTCATTTTACTGACCTCAGAAGGAAGGAAGGCTGAGTCAACCTTGAGCCTGGTGAGATAGATAGATAGATGGCAATAGCAATAGCACTTAAACTTATATTCCGCTTCACTGTGCTTGTACAGCCCTCTCTGAGAGGTTTACAGAGTCAGCCTATTGACCCCAACAATCTGGGGTTTCATTTTACCCACAACTATGCTGAAACTAAAATGTAAAAAAAAACAAGCAAACATAGGCTTGGTGCAAGTCGAAGCAGCTAAGTGAGGAGCTTCCTTCCCTGTACAACCCCCTCTCCCACACCCACCCATCCCTTCTTTCGCGGTCCAGGTTTCTCTCTCTCTGTGTAGCACCTGCAGCTCCGCCGCTCCCGCCGCCCTTCTTCTCCCTCCGCACCTCCCTCCACACGGCCACAGCTCCGCTTTTTTCCGCGGCCCCGCCCTTCCTGCGTTCCACAGCAAAACGCCAGAGCGCGCTTCTCGCGTCGAACGGCTTCCCAGCCGCCTCCCCTCAGCCGCTGTTGCGGAGGAGGAAAAGCGGAGAGCGAGAGCAAGGCTGTGCGTCGTCAGCCCCCAGAAGCTCGGGTTTGTTTTTTTTTTCCCTTCTCCTTTCGAGAACGCCCAACGGGGAGCATAGCTGCGCCTGAGGGGGGACCGAGCTTGCCGCCTTTCCGGACGGGTGGTGGCGGTGGTTGTTTGCGGAGAGGCGCGCTTTTGCAACAGGCAGGCAGGCAGCCGGTTGGTTGGTCAGCTCCGCCTCGGAGCCAAAAAAAAAACCCCACACCATGATCGGTGTGAACAGCATCAACAGCAGCGGCAGCGCCGGGCGCCTCCGGACGCGCTCCATGTGCTCGGTGCGTTACGGGCGCAACTGCCGGGGCATGGAGACCTTCTGCTACGGCTGGCCACAGCGCTCTCGGACCCTCAAGCCCGTCCTCTACACCGACCTGGTAGTCAACCGCTTGCAGAGCCGCCGGAAGAAAAAACCGGTAAGGATGTAATGAAGGGCGAGGCTGGGGTGCCGCAAGTTTCCCAGGCGGCGCTCTGACTGACGTTACCACCTTCTTCTCCTGAGGAGAAAAAGGGGGTCTTATTATAAGGGGGGTCGAGAGTTTGCGGTTAGGTAGGTAGGCCGCTCTTGGGCTGGCTTTATTTATGAGGAGAATGAGCTTCCTCACCGCTTGGCAATTCGAAGATTACAAATGTTTCCTGAGGAGAAAAACAGGGGTCTTACTATAAGGGGGGCGAGAGTTTGCCGGCTAGGTAGGCCGCTCTTGGGTTGGGTTTATTCATGAGGAGAATCTTCCTCACCGCTTGGCAATTCGAAGATTCAAATGTTTCCTGAGGAGAAAAAGGGGTATTAAAAGGGGGGCGAGAGTTTGCGGTTAGGTAGGCCGCTGTTGGGTTGGGTTTTTATGAGGAGAATGATCTTCCTCACCGCTTGGCAATTAAAAGATTACAATTGTTTCCTGAGGAGAAAAAGGGGGTCTTATTATAAAGGGACGAGAGTTTGCCGTTAGGTAGGTCGCTCGCTCGCTCGCTCGCTCTTGGGCTGGCTTTATTCATGAGGAGAATCTTCCTCACCGCTTGGCAATTCGAAGATTACAAATGTTTCCTGAGGAGAAAAAGGGGTATTAAAAGGGGGGCGAGAGTTTGCGGTTAGGTAGGCCGCTCTTGGGTTGGGATTTTATGAGGAGAATGATCTTCCTCACCGCTTGGCAATTAAAAGATTACAATTGTTTCCTGAGGAGAAAAAGGGGGTCTATTATAAAGGGACGAGAGTTTGCCGTTAGGTAGGTAGGTAGGTCGCTCGCTCGCTCGCTCTTTGGGCTGGCTTTATTCATGAGGAGAATCTTCCTCACCGCTTGGCAATCCGAAGACTTTTCTCTCCTGACGAGATTGGGCTCGGCTGCGCTTTGGAGGGCAGATATAAGGCGCCAGGTTTTCAGAGTGGTCCCCCCACCCACCACCAAAGGAGAGATTCTCCCGAATTGTAAATCCTCCCCACCCCTCACCCCCCACCGCAACAAACCCGGGCTTCAAGATGCGAAGAAATGTGGTGGTTATATTATTGGCACGGGCTCTTTTTGGTGCATGGAATGAATGCACACGGCCCGAATTTGCGCATGAATTAACCGCGGGGCCTATGTGTGCACAAAATGACGGGGGGGTGGGGGTGGGGATGGCGTTGTGTGTGTCAAGACACTCCCTCGATGGTGGTCGGTGGTCTTAAAGAGGGTGGTGGGTGACTCTCCGTGTACGTGTCCTGCAGCCGGATAGAGAGAGCCCTGTAGGTCTCTGCCTCAAGGTTCATCTCAAGGAGTCATTTGTTCTTGAGTTCACTTGATTCAGAGCACATCATAAATAGATGGCAGCACCTATAATAGAACAATTAGAACTGGAGAAAAAACAATGGCTCCCAACCTGCCTTCCATTGAGGACCTGTATATTGCACCATTCAAAAAAGAGGGCTGTGAAAATATCTACAGACCCCTCACATCCTGGACATAAATTGTTTCAACTCCTACTATAGGGCACTGCACACCAGGACAACTAGACGCAAGGACAGTCTCCCCTCCCCCTCCCCATATCATCACTGCTAAACAAATAATTCCCTCATCACTGTCAAACTATTCACTAAGTCTGCATTACTATTAATCTTCTCATCATTCCTATCACCCATCTCCTCCCACTTATGACTATATCCATGTTGTTTGTATCTTTACAACTTATGTTGTTTTTATTGTTTCCTAGTATGATTTTATTGCTTATTAGTACCCTATGACTATCACTAAGTGATGTATCTTATGATTCTTGACGAATATATTTTATTTTTTCTTTACATACACTGAGACCATATGCACCAAAGACAAATTCCTTGTGTGTCCAATCACACTTGGCTAATAAAGTACTCTATTCCATTCCATTCCATTTCCATTCCCATTCCCACTCCCATTCCCACTCCCATTCCCAAATAAATTAAGCAGGCCAGACCTCATTAATAGATACATCCCAGGGCTAGAATAGGAAGCTGGGGGGTGGGGATCTTGAAAGAAAGCAGTGACAATCACTTGAAGTATTCTCCTCTCTTGCTGGGCTTTTTAAAATTTGAATTTGTATATATTAGTTTTTTTTTATTATTATTAAGCGCTGTAAGCTATGCAAAGACATTTTATTTTAAAAAAAATATTTATATGATCACTTCCCTGGGCCATGCAATTGCATTAGTTTGTATAATCTATTGTACATTTCTCTTCATATAGATCATGACAGATCAATCCCAAATCAAGTTTAAAAACATATTGAAAGAAATCTACACATTTTCCTTAAAAGGAAATTCTAGCATTCTAAATTGGTTAAAAAAGAGCTTTTTTTTTTGAAAAAAAAACTGCAACGCACATGTATGCTACACAGTGTAATACACATGTACCACACATATGCATACACAATATCCTCATCCTTTTGTTCTACACAATTCTGGTAATTTGAAGGAGTGATGGCTGACCTGAATAGATTTCAGTTGCACACCTCTGGGCAGATGCAAAAGAGGGACAAGTGTCACAACTGAACATATAAAGCTATTCTGTGTATATTTTGTATTGTGAGAGGGCACAAGAACAAATTAAGGCATTTGCTAGTTTTCTTTCTTTCATGGTAACTAATTCCTGGGGACCATAATGCTTTCTTAAGAAAAAAGAATGTGAGCAGTGTATTCTCTCTCTGTCTGGGACTGCATAAACATTTGGATGTGGAAGTATTAAACATCTAATGCTGCTGTTCATCTCCACTCGTTTTCTGAGTTGGTATGGAATTGCTGGTTGAACCCAGTGGAACCAACTTCTGCATATTCGTGTCAGGTCATTCAAAATGAGAGCACATAGTTGGAATAGTTAGGCAGCAGTGGCAGGTGCTCCTCCAAGAGAGTTATCGCCCAAAATGGGGGACGGGAACTATCTCTCAAGACAATGGAGTCTCCAGGGGAGAAAGCAGATGATTCGTCAGGCAAGAATAATAAATATTTGCCCAATTTCATTTGCCAGTTGGAGAAAAACCTAAGGAATTAAATGACTCATTAATTAGAATTCTTTTTTTTTATTAGAATTCTTTTATTGGCCAAGTGTGATTGGACACACAAGGAATTTGTCTTTGGTGCATATGCTCTGAGTGTACATAAAAAGAAAAGATACATTCGTCAAGAATCATAAGGTACAACACTTAATGATAGTCATAGGATATAAATAAGCAGTCAAATCATACTAGGAAACAATCAATATAAATCGTAAGGATACAAGCAACAAAGTTACAGTCATACAGTCATAAGTGGAAGGAGATGGGTGATAGGAATGATGAGAATATTAATAGTAATGCAGACTTAGTAACTAGTTTGACAGTGTTGAGAGAATTATTTGTTTAGCAGAGTGATGGCATTTGGGAAAAAAACTGTTCTAGTGTCTAGTTAAATTTAATAAATAAATAAATAATTGTTCTGGTGCTCAGTGCTCTATAGCGTTGTTTTGAGGTTAGGCGTTGAAACAATTTATGTCCAGGATGCAAGGGGTCTGTAAATATTTTCACAGCCCTCTTTTTGACTGGTGCAGTATACAGGTCCGCAAAGGAAGGCAGGTTGGTAGTAATTGTTTTTTCTGCAGTTCTAATTATCCTCTGAAGTCTGTGTCTGTCTTGTTGGGTTGCAGAACCAAATCAGATAGTTATAGAGGTGTTTTAAAACTAAGGAATTAAAAATCAAGTGTACAGGTAAGATAAATCAAATGTACAGGTACAGATTAGGTGAAACTGGATTACTGGAATCTATCTCCAGTGCCTCATTGGAGATTCAGAATTCCAGGTAGTCTAAGTAGATCTTGTGGAATTCACACTTAGACAGCTTCGCATAGAGTTGGGCTTCCTGGAGTTTCCTGAGTACGCCTTCAGGTGTTCTTCAGAGGTCTCAATATATATTAATATATCATTCAAATACACCAAGACTCCCTTGTACAGGTGCTTGTGCAGGAATTCATTTATCAGTTGCATAAATATGGCAACCTGAATGACATTACTTGGAACTGATAGTAGCCTAGGGGACAATTAAATGCTGTTTTCCACTCGTCTCCTTCCTTAATCCTCACTCGGTAATATGTCTCCCTCGAGTCCAGCTTCGTGAAGATTTTTCCTTTTGCCAAATAATCTAGCATGTCCCTCATAAGTGGGAGAGGGTACATGTTTTCCACACACATGCAGTTCAGCCCCCTACAGTCGATGCACAGTCTAAGAGATCCGTCCTTCTTTTCTTTGAAAAGCATTGGGGCCGTCATTCTCAGTTTCGCTGACTGGATGAACCCACTCACTAATCTATAAACACTTGGAGCTTGTACATCTCTCTAGAGTAATTTTTTGGCTTAGGCAATTTAGCTCCTGGCATGATCTCTATCGTACAATCGGTGGGTTGGTGAGATGGGAGCATATCTGATTCCTTTTTGCTAAAAACCTCAGCTAGGTCGCGATACTCTGCTGGAATTAGCGACTCTAACCCACTGCCTCCTCTTAATGTAGTTGTGGTTTCAGCATTCACTTTCCTAGCCAAAGGCGTATAGGTGGCTCTCCTTCACATCTGCCACTTTTCTGTATCCCAGTTTACAGGGCGGTTGCACTTTTCCCACCACCATGTGCTCAGTCATCCCGGGGACTACAGTAAACCTAACAGTCTTTATGTGAATCCCTGCTTTGAGCTGAACCAAACCCATTGCCACAGTCGCTGCCCATCACCGCTGCCACCTATCACTGCCTCTGCATGCCCTGTTTTCGGCCTCCACACATCCCGTTTTGGCCTCTGTGTGCCCCATTTTCAGCCCATTCCAGGCTGCGGGAATCGCCACCACTGCCACCTATCCCCACCCCCTGGAATTGGCCCAAAATGGGGCACGTGGAAAATCTGACTTCGTTAGCCTGCTGTATGGCTCTGAAGTCTTAACTGTTCCTCCAGGTTTTTCAGCCAAGCAGTTAGGAGCGCTGGTGATGTGGTTTTGTTTTGGGGGTTATTGTTAATTCGGGCATTGTGAACTTGTACTTTTGTGAAGGTTTTAAATTTTGTACATTGCCCAGAATCACTGTTGTGATATGGGCAGCTCTGTAAATTGTTTAAATAAATAAACAACCAATTTGGGAGGTTAGTAGACTTTTTTTGTGCAATTGCTTGGCCACTATGAGAACAAATTCACAAATTGCCCTTTTTCTTTCTTTTTCTCTTTCCCCTTGTATGTCACCCCCACTTTTCTCCACTCTCCTTCCTTCCCTTAATTTCCTATTCTTCTCTTTTTGGTATTTTATATAATAAAATAAAATCTTAATAATGTAAATTGTGTAAATAAATAAACAACCAATCTGGGGGATTAGTAGACCTTTTTGTGCAATTGGTTGGCCACTATGAGAACAAATTCACAATCTGTTGACGTTCTTATGTTCTAACAGGTAGAAGGTATCTACCACTTAAGTATCTTTATTGACAGTTCTTAAAGTTGGCATTGAACTTCCTTTATATTTAATTTAAGTCCCATCTTTTCAATGTGCTTCTTGACTTTTATTACTAGAGCTTGCAGATCCTTTGCATTTTCATCTATCAAAGCAGTATCTTAAAACCACATTCCTCTTCTTCCAGTCCAACTTCCCTCAATATATGTTCAGCAGATAGGTTGAATAAATGAGTGGAGGGGATACATACTTGTCTCAATCCTTTGGCAGTCTGCATCGTATTTTGTCCATACTATGGCTTCCCTATAGGTTTTGCATGAGGAGTACAGAATGTTCAGGAATTCCCATTGTACTAACTGCATTTCACAACTGTGTGGAATAAAGTTACTCATAAACTCAAGGAATGGCAACTATATGGGGACAAGGGTTTCCTCATTTTGAATGGAATACTTTTATAATGCTTTCATATAGAAGGCTGTTAGATGTAAGTTTATATCATCTAATGTGTTCGCTAATCAGACTAATTTTCTGTTGGACCATTGACATGTGTTTTTGAAATGTGGTACTCATAGTGTCATATAATTGAAAGAAACCTAAGGGGTCATCAAGTCCAATCCCCTGCACATTGCAGGATTCACTATACCATCTCCAATAGCTCCTTACCCAGTCTGTCTTTGAAAACCTCTTGTAAAGGGGGAAAACCATTCTATGCAATAACTTTTCCCACCAATTGACAATTCTTACTTTCAAGAAATTCTTCTCAATGTCTAATCTGTACCTACCTTCCTTGAGGTTCCATCCAATTAATTTTAGTCTTATTTTCTTTTAAAAGCCTTTGAGGATCCCAGCTGAGCCGCACGATCATCAGAGGCTTTTTTTTTTTTTTACTTTTAAAAGCATTTTTTCGGCCGAAGAGGTTGTAGAAAAAATGCTTTTAAAAGTAAAAAAAAAGCCTCTGATGATTGTGCGGCTCAGCTGGGCAGGGGGTGGGGGCAGGGATTTTTGCTACCGGTTCTCCGAACCACCCGCCTCCATCGCTACCGGATCGGGCGATCCAGTCCAAACCAGGAGCATTTCACCCCTGCCCCCATCCCATGAAGCCCCAAATGCTTGGGAAGCCAAAACCTCTTTCAACCATCAAGCTCAGGCATTCAGGGCTTTATTAGGGGTGGGGGAGGGGTCATACCCTTGGAGTCTTCCAGGCATTCGGACTCTTTGGGCAGCTGTTTTGTACCCTGTTGTGAAGGCTTCCTGAGTGTTTGGCCCTGGGGTGCGTGTGTGGCTACTTCATGCACCCCCGTGGAAGCTTCCTGTTTTGTGCTTCCTGGGCGTGTGCCTCCCAGCACCTTCCCTGGCCTCTGAAGCATCTCACATTCTACTTAATGCCCCACACAGTCATTTAATGCCCATACCTGGGAAAGCCATGAGGCAGTTGTAAAGTTCAGTCAGATCATGTGGTGATTGTTTAATGATCATAAAAAGTTATGGCCAAACTTTGGGGCTCAATTGTGGTCATAAATTGAAGGCTACCTATATTTACAAATAGTGGCAATGTTTGCTAATCTATTTCTATATGAGTCATGGTGGTGCAGTGGTTAACAGTGCAGTACTGCAGACTACTTCTGCTGACTGCCAGCTGCCTGCAGTTTGACAGTTCAAATCTCACCAGGCTCAAGGTTGACTCAGCCTTCCATCCTTCCGAAGTGAGTAAAATGAGGACCCAAATTTTGGGGGGCAATATGCTGACTCTGTAAACTGCTTAGAGAAGACTGTAAAGCACTGTAAAGTTGTATATAACTATTGCTTCTATTGCTATTTCTCTAAGAAATTCATCTTTGTCTTTATATGAATAATCTAATGGTTGATATTATTTCATTATTAGTCTGCTTATTGGAGAAAATGCTCATGAGTTGCCATTGACAATAAAGCCTATTTTGGATTAAAGCCAATTGATTTTTTTTTAAAAAACCCACTGCTAAACAAACCAAAGTTCAATCTGTAATCTGAATCAAAGATATACTAAATAGAGGGATGCCATACTTGGGCAAAAATTTGTAAAACTCTAGAGATAAGATCTCTAGTCTCACAGTAGACTCATCTAAATATTGTGATCTTCTCACTTTTATTCTGCTGTGACTATAATCTGCCTGCCTGCTGATGCAAGCCGGATGTTTTGGCTGTCTTTGAAAACTGAAGGTGTCAAGGGATTCCTTTAAATTTTTTGAAAAAAAATCTACAAAATATTTTCCAATCTGTTTTAGCCCCATATTGCCTGGTCCAGTTAGACATCTGATCAATAACTATCCAGAAACAAAACAAGATGTTCCTTGATGATTCAGTCCCTTGAAGGCAGAAAGTCTTCAGTCTTTTTGTTTTACTTTGATACTAGGGGTATGTGAAACTGAAACAGAGATTACAAAGCCCCAGTTCAGGAACTAGAGAATTATTGATGTCATCATCTTAGAAATGTTAAGGAAGACAGATATCCTCTTCTTATTGCTTGTTTTATAACAGATCATTTTTTATTTGTTTTCAACCAATTTCTGATGGGCAAAAATCTTTTCTTCCAGTAGTCGCACAGCACCCTGGCTGCTCAGCCAATAATCCTGAGTCCTGTAGCCCATTTTTCACCAGATGTCCAAGAACTCCCAACACCTAGCATGGCCTTTGTGGCTCGAGCAATGACCGATTTGGTATGGGATTCTTATGTCTCCCCATACAGGTAGTCCTAGAGTTACAAATGTAATAGAGCCTTACAATTACATTCGTAACCCGAAGATTCGTAGGGTTCAATCACGTAACTAAAACGTAATCACTCCCTGCTTTTACCCACACATTTGCTAATCGAATGTATGGTTCATTAAGTGCACTTGAGGTATCTCAGGGTGGGGAAGGGCATGGGGGGGGCTAGTGCTTCGGACCACCCGAGGCCTCCCTCGACCCATTGAGATACCTCATGCTTCCTGCCCCCCCACATCCTGCCCGACTGGGTCACTTACCTTAGGTAGATCTTGATGATCAACAAAACTATTTCCTCTCCAGCCTCTCTGCCATGGCTTTGTCTTGAGCAAAGGCTTGCTGAGGCCTACAGGGATGAGAGATTGCATCTGTATAGGCTCGAGCCATTTTTGCAAAAAGCCTTTTCTGGTGAGAGCGGAAGCCAGGGTGGTTGCATGCATCCCTCCGGGCCTCCGTTTTTGCTGGCAAAGTGCTTGAGTCCTTTGCTGGTGAAAAATGGAGACCTGGAGGGATGCACATACCCATCCTGGCCTTTGTTTTCTCTGGCAAAGGGTTTTTGCAAATACAGCAAAAGGCTTTGCAAATGGAGGGAAGGCTTTGGTGCTTCAGGGCTTCCCTCCATTTGCAAAGCCTTTTGCTGTGGAACTTGTCCAGGCCTCCATTTGCAGAGAACAGAGGCCTAAAGTACTGTGAAATCAGGTGAGATCAGTAGCTCAAAATCTCATGCTACTGATCTTGTGTGATCTTGCGGTACTTTAGGCCTCCATTCTCTGCAAACGCACTGAAGGCATGAAGCACCAAACAGACCAAGAAACTGAAGGCTCCCTACATCTTTGCAAGGTGAGTATCCACAGGCCTAGTGCCAGTAGAGACCCGGTTTGAGTGTGTGTGTATAATAGGCAGTGTGAATGTTGCAGAACTTCTGTGGTCATTCGTGTGAACGACTGCTGCGGTGCTGCAACATTTGTAATTTCAGGACTGTGTCGTAAGTACTTGGGGGGTGTTAGGTTATAACTTCAAATGGTCAGTAAGTGAACTGTCATAACTGGGGAATTAACTGTATTGTTTATGAGAGAGATACTCTTTATTTGACTCCTCTGTTAAGTCCTATCCAGTATGATTGAACCTCTGGAATAGCTCTCACCTTCCTCAGAGCTCTCATGCTCCATAGCCATGCCAAGGCACTGCCTCACTGTAGGCTATTACTATTATAGCAATGGCCCTTAGACTTATATACCACTTATGGTGCTTTACAGCACTCTCTAAGCGGTTTACAGAGTCAGCATATTGCCCCCAACAATCTGGGTCCTTATTTTACTGACCTCAGAAGGATGGAAGTCTGAGTCAATCTTTGGGTTTGCTGCACAGCCAGGAGGATTCGACATTTTTATCCGCCTATTGAGTCCTTCTCAAGGACCTGGGATAGTGTTGTGGCCTGCCAGCGGCCTATGTGGATTGTTGCTGATCCCGACGAGAAGGAGGCTGGTGTGCTGCGCCAGCAGCCTGTGCAGCCGGCGTTTGAGTCAGACAGCGAGGAGGCTGAAGAAGATGTGCTAGAGGCAGGGATTCAGTCAGGGCCTTCAGAACCTCCAGAGGCTCCCTTAAGTGAAGAGGATGAAGAGGAGGAGCCTCTTCTCAATGCATGGGCATGCAGAGCTGCCAAAAGGCAGAAGTGGTTCCTTAGGAGGAGGTCTCCTCGAAAGTAAGGCTTGGGGCTAATTGGCCACACCCTTAGCCTATTTAAGAAAGAACGCAGCTTGTAACAAGCTGCAGGAAACAACTTTAGTTCGCTAATCATCGCGTTGGGATATCTCTGCAACCTTGCTTCTGGGCTTTCTGCCAACTCCAGTAAGACTCTGACTATCTTATCTGTGGAATTCTGGTTGGCTGTTAAGAACACTTATTAACAGTCGGCATTTGCTAAAACTGCGTTATTTGAGTAAACGAAGTTTTGTTCAGAGTTTGTGTGTGCTGTGTTCTTTGGGATCCGTAGCTGGGGCAGAACAGTTAGGCAGATGTTTTTTGATGGTGTTAAAGGTATCATTGTAGGATATAAGTTGCTCTAAGTAATGTTGCCTAACTCGTGATTTTGTCAATGCTGATGGTATTCAAGTGATGTTGCAATTGTTTTCAACTGCATCCAAATTGCCTATTACTGTGGTACTATCTCTGCTTTCTTTGGTGACAGTCATTTTACTTCTATTTGCAAGTGTTTGTATTTTGTGGTTTTCTACAGTTCTTTTTTTTTTGGGACGTGGTGGCTCAGTGGCTAAGATGCTGAGCTTGTCAATCGAAAGGTCGGCAATTCAGCGGTTCAAATCCCTAGTGCCGCGTAACGGGGTGAGTTCCCGTTACTTGTCCCAGCTTCTGCTAACCTAGCAGTTCGAAAGTAAAAAATGCAAGTAGAAAAATAGGGACCACCTTTGGTGGGAAGATAACAGCGTTCCGTGCGCCTTTGGCATTTAGCCATGGAGACGTCTTCGGACAGCGCTGGCTCTTTGGCTTTGAAACGGAGATGAGCACCGTCCCCTAGAGTCGGGAACAACTAGCACATATGTGCAAGGGGAACCTTTACCTTACAGTTCTTTTTCTTCTCTTCTGTTGTCTCCAATCATTGCAACATCAACTATTCAGACTTTTTTGTCTTTCTTATAAACAATTGTTAAGTCTGGGATGTTAACATTAATCCAGGAATCAGATCTCAGCTATGAGGCAATACCTCCCCCCCCCCCTCTACTCAGGATTTAGCCACATTGAAGGAGTTTCTGGACAATTGGCTAAAGAAATATTTTATTAGTCTTTAAATTGCAAGTATCTATATCTAAATTTTTCATCTCTGCGGAGATAATTCTTTTAGAACAGTGCATGACTGTAGACTCCTGAATAATGTACAGGTAGTCCTCAAACTACACCCAATTATTCAACAACCACTTATTATGATGGCATTGAATGAATGGTAGCCACGATTGGTCCTTGGAGTTTTCACTATCTGGCATCCATGCAGTCATGTGATTGCAATCTGGGCCAACTGATTCACACTTACGACCAGTTGCAGCTCCCTGCAATCAAATGCCATTTGCAATCTTCTCTTCTGGCTTCCCCAGAGAGTATATGGTAAAGCTGACGGAGAAAGTTGCAAGTCAGCACACCCTCCCCTAGCCTCTCTGCACTCTTGCTGGTCACCCTCATACCTGACATATAGTGCCTCTCACACAGCCTCAGATGGCTAATCCGTGCTGCACCTCTCACGCACCTTCCCCAACCCAAGCCTCTTGTGCACCTCTCACATCCTCGTGCTTCTCACACATTCCCTTGCACCCTTGTACACTCTCCCCAACTCTGCCACATACACTCTTGCTCTCTCTGGTACCACCTTACTTGTCTGCTGGCCTGGGACTGGCAACTTCATGCTGGTTTCCCCACTGAATTTGGTTGTTCAGTCCAGTGGAAGTATGCACAGATCACTAGAATTTTGATCAACTGCAGAAAGCACAACCCCTCATGGCTCATCAATTTAGGTGGGTACAATTTTCCCTTGTTTCAACTTTTATGTCACTTGTATTCTTAGTTCAGAGAACAAACTCACAGAAACATGATTGAGAGATACTGTATTTTTCGGAGTATAAGACACACCTTTTTCACCCCCTAAAAGGGGGTGAAAATTTGGGTGCGTCTTATACACTGAATGTAGCCCTGCCCACACACTGGTCCCCACCCTTTGGCCTCTGCCTCCCAGCAATTTACCTCCTTGCAGCAAGCAACAAGAAAAAACAGTCCATTTCAGCTTCAGCACATCCTAATTAGCACAAGTTGTCCCTTGGATCAGCTTCCCGACTCTCAGCTGTTTCAGGCTGCAGGGATTCCCATTGCCTATTGCTGCACAGACCACTTTTGGGGGGAGGGGCGAGTGCGCCTTATAGTCTGAAAAATACGGTAATTTAAATTCTAGCATTATAGGAACATGGAGAAAAAAATAACATTTACTATAGCCTTTATACTGCAAATGCTGTAGTTATATAATCTTAATAAATAAATAATAATGTTTCTTTTACGTCTGCAGGCTGTATATAGCTCTATCAAGAATGAAAAGCTACAGTGGGCCATGTGAGTACCCCTTTTAATGTCTATAGTAAAATGATATTCCTAAGAATAATTTCGTAATTTTGTCCTTTATTTTTTATTTTTACCTGTTTATTTTTCACATAAATCCAAGATATGTCTCACAATGAAAAAAAAGGTGCTGCTGTCTGCTTTAACATCTTGGTTTAGACATCTGCTCCAGTTCGTTGTAATCGTCAAATGGATCATTGTCAAATATAGCGGGGGAGGGGAGGAAGAGCCATCTTTTTAGTGGATATAGCTGTCTTCCTTAAAGAAAACTAAAATAAACTTGAATTGAATAATCATGAAATATTTTTTGAATACAGGTAGTCCTTGGCTTACAACTGATCACTTAGTGACCAGCAAAGTTACAACAGACCCCCTAAAAGGTATTTTCAACCCAGTCCTGAAGTTGTGTCTGCTGCAGCACCCGTGCAGTTATTCACCCTTATGACCGATTGCAGAGATGCTACAGAACATATGCCCTCACCTATCACCCCATGCCTATCTTGCCCCTCCAGATCCCCATGGGCACTTGGCCTGCTTTGCCACTCCGCTAGATTCTATGCACTATAGAAAAATAGGAAGGAAAGCACAGCAAAAGTTACTATTGGTATTCCTCAACTTACTACCACAATTGAATCCAAAATGTCCATTGCTAACAGTTGTTAAGTGAGTTTTGCTCTATTTTACAGTCTTTCTTGCCCCAGTTGTTAAGTTAGTAATATGGTTGTTAAGTAAATATGGCTTCCCCACACTAACTTTCCTTGTCAGAAAGTCATAAAAGGTGATCCCGTGACCCTGGGACACTGCAACTGCCATAAATATATACCAGTTGCCAAGTGCCCAAATTTTTATTATTTGACCTTGTGGATATTGCAACAGTTGTAAGTGTGAAAAATGATCAAAATGATCATTTTTCACACTTTCTTCTGTGCTGTTATAACTTCAAATGGTCATAAACAAATGTTGAAAATTGAAGACTACCTATATTGTATGTGAATGAGGCCAGTGAGGAATGAGTCACCTAAGGCTGTGATGGCGAATCTATGGCACGCGTGCCACAGGTGGCACACAGAGTCATCTCTGCGGGCACGTGGGCCCATTGCCCTAGGTCAGCTCCACCACGCATGCATGCGGGCCTCCCACCAGCCAGTTGATTTTCAGGTCTCTGCTGTGCATGTGGGAGACGCGCGCATGCATGTGGGGGGGCTCACACACATGCATGGAGGGGCGGGGGAGCGCGGGGGATGACGCGCATATGCGCAGGGGTTGGAGCGTGGGGATCGCACGCACATGCGCAGAGGGGCAGGGCGCATGTGGGGAACATTGCATTATGGGTGTGGGCACACGCACTTTCAGCACCCGAAGAAAAAAAGGTTAGCCATCACTGGCCTAAGGGAAGAGACTTTGTCAAGATTTCAGTATGAGATAGACAAAAATAGAAGCTGAGAAGGTTTAATGAAGATCTGCGTTAATAATGACACTTTATGTATAGTATATGTAAATTTTCTTTTTTGGGTTTAAGAATAGTTTTCAAATATTGTTTCTCTTTGTAGCTGGGAAGTTTTCCAAGATCAGTGTAGGAAGTAATAATTTCCTTGTGTATTTTTCTGGAGGTGTGAAAATTACTGAAGTAGAGAATGTTCAAAAAGACAGATTTGGATGGAAATATGCAATTATATTAAACTTTATGGTACTAAGCCAAAGAAATGTTCACAACACTAGATATGTAATATAGTTACTGCAAACAATCAGACTATAACTATAAAAAAGTCTGAAAGAGAAGCATACCTCAGCAGTACACAGAAACTATATTCAGCTCAACTACTTCTTGACAACTACTTCTTGGTGCCCAGTTTGGACATTGTGCTTCCTTTACTCCTCTTTGAAAGGATCCAGTCTAAATTCCTAAAAAAAAAATCCAGGTAGTCCCTTGCATTCCAAATTGCAGTATTAGGGAGGGGAACAGAGCTGATTACCGTTCAAAAAGGTGCATGAATTTGCATCTTAGCATACTGGTTGAAGCTGCTGGGTTTTTTTTCTTCCCCATAAGCTTGAGTTCTTCTTCTTTTTTTTTTTAGTGGGGATAGTTATGAATCAGAATGGACCAGCACAATTTAATAGAAATTCCCAGCTTAGCTTTTCTACAGAGGTGTTGTTAATTATGAGTGTGCACTTCATTCATTTAAACTATTATTAACTAGAAGTCCAACAGAACCAGACTGCTTTACTCAATAAAGTTTTTTTCTGAGCAGTCAAGCTCCCATTTTTAATCACTGAGATGTTCACATCAACTAACTGTCTCCAGATTCCAAAGAGTACTAGTTTAAATATGCTCTCCCCATAGCAGTTTTGGAGGGCAGACTTTAAAAAGTTCTCTTTGAGTTAAGACTGTCCTGTCTCTGCAAGAGGCTATTGAAATGATACCATGTCCCATTATTACTCTACCCTATATGAGGGTACAGTAATTTTCCTGGGCTCCAAGATCACCGCAGATGGGGGACTACAGTCAAGAAATTAAAAGACCCTTGCTCCTGGGGAGGAAAACTATGGCAAATCTAGACAGCATACTAAAAAGCATAGATATCACCCTGCCAACAAAAGTGAGTATAGTCAAGGCTATGGTTTTCCCAGTTGCAATGTATGGTTGTGAAAGTTGGACCATAAGAAAGGCTGAGCGCCAAAGAATTGAAGCCTTTGAACTGTGGTGCTGGAGAAGATTCCTGCGAGTTCCTTGGACTGCAAGGCGATCAAACCAGTCAGTCCTAGAGGAGATCAACCATGACTGCTCTTTAGAAGGCCAGATCCTGAAGATGAAACTCAAATACTTTGGCCACTTAATGAGAAGCAAAGACTCACTGGAGAAGAGCCTAATGCTGGGAACGATTGAGGGCAAAAGAAGAAAGGGACGACAGAGAATAAGGTGGCTGGATGGAGTCACTAAAGCAGTCGGCGCAAGCTTAAATGGACTCTGGGGGATGGTAGAGGACAGGAAGGCCTGGAGGAACGTTGTCCATGGGGTCGCGATGGGTTGGACATGACTTTGTGACTAACAACAACAAATATGAGGTACGGTAATAATGGGACATGGCTGTCATTTCAATAGCCTCTTGCAGGGACAGTCTTAACTCATATGAGGAGCCTAGGAATTGTGATCTGCCTCATAACTTCTTACCTGGTAGAATACCCAGGAAATTCTGATCATTTTTATGTGTAGTTCCTCTTATCAGATCAGTATGACTTAGTTTCCCTGAATATAGCTGAATTCCGTTACACTGTTAAACATATTCTAACTGCTTACCTAAGAATCTGCCATCAATTGGAACATTCTTATCTTGTTTTGTGTTTCTGTACTTACTTTTATTTTTAGCACATTTCATTTGAACTCTGATCTGCGACTATATTAAATTCTATCAGTGAACTCAATAAGAGTAGAAGACTATCAGCACAGGTAGTCCTTGCGGCTATTCAAAGTTACAGTAGATCCCTCAAATGGTATTTATGACCTGGTTCCAAAGTTAGGATGCCACCCCATTACATGACCAAATTTAAGGTTTCCTGGCCCATTTATAGCCATGTGCAGTATCCCACAGTCATATGACTGCAATTTACATTTTTGTTGAAAACCAGCAAAAATGCCCTATAGCAAGCAATGGGTTTACAGAAGGCCACAGGATTCATTTAATGACAGCTGTGTTCTGTCCCCACTACACGTTAGTCTGTGTGCAGCTCGACATGCAGCTAAACCCACATATCCTCCAATAAAACAGACCATGTGTGTAGATCTGAATGCTTTATTGAAAGAACAGGATATGGTAAAACGGGGGAAAATAGGAATACATACAATGAGAACCAAATACAAGATTGGCAGTATTGGTTTACTGCTGAACATAACAATTAATAAATACAAGCAATCTGAATCTCGCCAGTGATGCTCTGTGTGTGGGATGTGGGTTTGTCTTTGTATGACCATGTGCCACAAATTAAAATGGTTTATTCAGTGTGCTTCCGCCTTCTCCAAATGCTAAAGGAAATGGAGTCTGGCTTCCCAGTGTGCACTTGTTTTGAGAGTGCAGGCTGATGGGTAATGGGGTGGGGTCAGCTTCAAACAATATACTTGGTATTTGCATCTCCGGCCACTAGATGGGGCTAGAGAGCAACAACAGTATATAATGATCATATGTTGGGGCATATTTGTCTCTCCTGCCACTAGATGGGGCTAATGAGCAACAACAGTATATAAAAGTTATATGCTGGAGCATGACAGGCTGCAAAAAAGGTGGCAAAATTGGGTTTGATCATACAATGACCTGCTTTATCATCATCATGATTAACAATTATAAATATGAGGCTCCATTATGGTCCTAAAACTACCAGTAATATCTCACATTCACTCTCATTCATTCAGATCTTACATATCCAAAACTTTTCCTTTGCTGGTCAGGCCATAAAAGGATGTGAGAAGTCACTTAAGTACTCTTTGAGATGAACCTTGAGGGGGTGAAAGAGGGGGCTTTGGAATTCTCTTCCCTCAGTAGTCTTTCTAATCAGTATTGGATTACTCAGATGAATTGCTGGGTTACTTCAGTATCACAGGACTTATCATGATCATCAAAACCTGGTGAATTTTTTTCCCTATGGCTATTCCATGATGATAGGGAGCGCAAGAACTTCAGAATGAAGTTCAGTAGGAATAAGGAATAAAAATTATACAAACTACAAAAATGTAAAAGAAAAAAGATTCCTCCTTCATCCCAACAAAAATGCACAATTCTAAATTTATTGCCGTATCTTAAATTGTAATCTTAAATTGTAATCTAACCCTGTATCTAATTTCTCAACTAAAAACACAATCCAAAATAGTTATCATTCATTCCTTGTCAGCAAAGGTCCAGTAAATAATTAGTAATTAGTAATAATCATTAGTAAATAATCATTAATAATTAGTAAAAATAAGCCAAATTTTTGTCACTTCTCAAAAAGCCCTTAGAACCCATTTCTTTTATACACCCAGTAAAAAATAATAATCCAACTCTCTTTTACAATTTAATAGTTCTATATTTTCTGTGGACATTAAAGCACCATCCTGTTTCATTTGAAAGTCCAATATATCCTTTTCTACATCCCTCTCCTTCCTTGTTATATACCATATTAATTTATTTTATTTATTAATTTCTGACTTATCCAGAATATCTTGTTCTTCTTCCATTGCATCCTTAACTGTTTATCAATCATTTCTGAGAGTTTCAAAGAACATTTGTCAAAAATCTTCATAGACTTTACTTGGCATTCTGTGAAAAAAAATGCATTGTTAAGAGTATTTTTTCCATTCTTTGTTATCGTCTACCTCCCTCTAGTGTCCAACTCTAGTATCTAACTTTTAAAATCCTATTATCTTGTTCCAAAAGTGCTTTTCAAAAGGCAACTGGACTTTCTTGGTGGTTTTTTCCCTGAAAACATTCTAAGTTTTCAGAATTATTCTAAATTCTGAGAAATAGAAAACTAGTTCTGAGAAGAACTGAAGAAGCTTCTTCGATGAGAAATGAAATATTTTCTGGAAAAAACCCTCAAGAAAGTCTTTTGAAAAACACCTTTGAAACAACCATGACCTGGATGATTGAGAATCTCCATAAACATTCCATTATCTTGCTTTATTTAGCAAAGGGGTAAGTACCAGTGCCACTTTCTCATGAGAAAAAATATTTCAAAAAATTCAAGATATGATTCCAAGTCCATCTGTCATCCATCCCACTTAAATTAGTTGGGGTCTTCAGCTCTCTCAAAATCATCCCAATCAAATAGGTTCATAACCAAGCTAGCTGACAACTTTGTTGTCCAAAAGGTAGCGAAGGGAACTAGAGGGACAGCCATACTGGACTTAATTATTACAAACAGAGAAGAATTGATAGAGTTGAAACCGCAGGAACCTTGGGTGAGAGTGACCATGTCATACTAGAATTCAACATAACGCAAACACAAGCAATAGAACACCAGAGTCCTAGACTTAAAAGAGCTGATTTTAACAAGCTCAGAGAGAACTTGGGAATTTGGGAAAGATTTCTTGGATGAAAATTGCCTGTTACTAGAATGTTGCTGTAGAAGCTTAATAAAGACAACTGGTTACTTTCTACCCGCTTTGATCCCCTTGTTCGCCCAAATATAACACTCCCGCATTTCAATCTCTTCCCTCCCCGTTACTAATGTCAGGGTGGCAAGATGCAAAGCGAAGTGAGCAGAATGGCAGCCATGACAACTTAATCCATTGTAAAACTTTTCAAAATCCATATTCTATGTACTCTTTTTCTGTATAATCCAAAAAATAATATTTTCTAAAATTATATTTTAAAATCCTGTCTCTGAGGAGAAGCAATTAACCCAGTGAAGGTAGTATAATGTATCTTTCCGAAAGTCTTAATCCTTCTAAAGCCACAAGAAAAAAAAATCCACAAATCCAAAGTAATTAAGAATTGAGGCTCGGTCAAACCTAATGTCCTTAAAAAGGGCTGCAAGCAGAGATAGTTCCTCCCTCAACTCCTAACTCCTCAGCCCCTATGAAATGATTATTCCTACAATTTACTCACAAGGAGAAGGTGAAAGGAATCACATGGACTATCTCAAAGTTTTCTAATTATCCAGAGAGAATGGGCCCTACATCCCATGCCACTTTGTCACAACACTATCCCACTGCAAAAGGAATATCCAACTCACTATTGCTGTCAACGAGAAGTGTTGAGAGAATATTTTTCAAGAATTTAATATTCCATCTTAACCTGACTTGGAAATTTGCACAACATAATATATTCGTCTACATGCATACTTTTCAAGTTTTTCTTCTCAAGGACAACTGTTTAAGTCCTGCTGTTGTCATATAGCAATACTTAGTAGCAGTACATAAGGTCCTCAAATATCTGTTATTTGTTTTTTGTGGTCAAATGCTGCTTATCAGCTGACAGTCTTATATGATTGTGTTAATATTATTTTTTGGTATTCTCATCTAGTTCCTGCCCTGATTAATTTGCATTTACTGGAGGTTGTAATTGAGGAGTTATAATAGGGTGAGATACTGAGGTTGGAACTCTTCCTGAAGATTTTTATTCTTTAAAGACCCTGGCAATTAGTGTTTTGTCAAAAGGCAAATAGGAAGAAATTAAGTTAACCCCTGGAAGCCCTTGGTTGATACTCAGGAGAGTAATTTAGTTTGTTTCTAAAAGTTACACCAACTATTTGTTCATCACGGTTCATCACCGGAGGCTTTTAAGGAGAGACTGGATAGCTAGTTGTCTGAAATGGTATAGGGCAGGGGTGTCAAACTCAAGGCCTGCGGGCTTGATCCAGTCCGTGAGGTGGTTAGATCCGGCCTGCAGGGCTGTTCTGGAAACAGCGAAGGACCAGCCTGCAGCGCCTCAGCCTGGCCCAGGCTGACCAGGCGCTGATTTGAGTGGTCGAGCTGGCCATGCCCACTCTGGCTGCGCTCACCCAGTCCCCCATAGTCAACCACAAGCCTGATGCAGCCCTCAATGAAATCAAGTTTGATGCCTCTGGTATAGGGTCTCCTTCATTAGCAGGGGGTTAGACTGGAAGACCTTTAAGATCCTTTCCAATACTATTTGTATCCGGTATTCTATTTATTCATCAATATTTATTTGATGCCCAGCTCCATGGGATGGTTTACAACAGTAAAATGTAAAATTATTTTTTTAAAAACCATAAATATAACAGTAGTAAAAATAAGAAATAAAAAACAGTGAAAGTACAGCAATATGAATTAAAAGATGAAGGGGAGGAAGCAGGAAGCATGGGGAAGGGGGTTTCTATTAGTCTAATAAGACACCTCCAGTGTGGTATTCCCACCCAGGCCAATTGGCAGAGCCAGGTCTCCAGGCTTTTACAGAAAGATAGGAAGGTGGGAACAGAACTTACCCGAGGGGTGGGGGGGTGGGCAGGATGTTTCAAAGGACTGGTGCTACATCAGAGAAAGCTGGAGTTCCTTGACTGACGGATCCATAGCAGCTGCTGGAAACTATCTTGAGCAATTGCATTCATTAGTGGTTTAGCTGTTACGCATATGGTTGTCAGAATTTTTCTCAGGTCATCCAGTCTTTTCAATGTCAGCTTGATCTACAAATACCCTCTTCTATCAGCTTGACTTCGATTTTTTCCTCTCTAGTCAGCTAAGCTTTAGAAAGTTCTGTTTGTCTATCTTCCAAGGCTTCCATATCTCCACTGATTGGACTACTTTCTGTGGTGACTTAGTCATGTTGCCTATTGTAGAATTTCTCTTTAGAGAAATTTAACTTTTTAGTAAAGCCAACACAGTTCTAGGCTGCATGAACAGAGGGATAGAATCAAGATCATGTGAAGTGTTAATACCACTTTATAATGCCTTGGTAAGGCCACATTTGGAATACTGCATTCAGTTTTGGTTGCCACGATGTAAAAAAGATGTTAAGACTCTAGAAAGAGTGCAGAGAAAAGCAACAAAGGTGATTAAGGGACTGGAGGCTAAAACATATAAAGAACGGTTGCTGGAATTGGGTATGTCTAGTGTATCTCATTTTTTTCTATGTGTTTCACTTTTCTTCTTTATACTATAACTGCTATTTTAATAGCAAATCCTTCATAAAAGTTATTGCATTACATTCTTGATTAAATTATCTTTCCATTGATATATAATTGTATGGTACTACTCCCAAAAAAAGTGGTGTTATTAGCTAGTTTTAGAAAATACACTTTTCCCAAAAGGTTTCCACAATTTTGGTCACTACTGTACAAGGTCCCTTCCAACTCTGTTAATCTAATCTACCGTAATCTTACTTGTGATTTATAAAATTTGCCAAATTTTAATTATATAGGAGTCATGAGTCCCAGATTTTCTTGTTGAGGCAGCACGGTGGCTCAGTTTTTAAGATGCTGGTCTTTGTCGGCTGGAAAGCCGAAAGGTCAGGTTCGAGACTTGAGCGCCACGCTATGGGGTGAGTTCCCATCTTTGCCTCAGTTCCTGCCAAGCTAGCAGTTCAAAAGCATGCAAAATGAATAGATAAATAGGTACCACTTCAGAGGAAGGTAACAGCATTCTGTGACTTCATGCTCCATGACATCATGCCCAGCCACATGACCACGGAAATGTCTTCAGACAGTGCTGGCTCAATGGCAGAAACAGAAATAAGCACTGCCCCCTTATAGCCTGCAACAACTAGTGAAATAAAACCTGCAGGGATTGTAAAACCATTTGAAGTACCTTGCTTTTAAAAAAATGCTCAGTTAAACATTACAGAAATAAAGAGCTTTAGTAGTACACAGATGATAGTAGGTAGCTGGTGTGTTTTGTAATCTATTAAGGAAACTACAAGTACAGTATGTGTCCATGAAGTAGCAGAACTCAGCTTGAGGGAGACATTACTTTTTGTGTGAGTGATATGCAGTACTTCACTTCATATTCATAAGAGCATTATTAGCTCAACTGTATATTTTAAATGTACTAATAGGATTTCAAGTGATATTGAGGTTGAGGAGCTTCTCCCCTTAGCATTAGAATTGAGCAAGTATAATAAATTTATTCTTTAAAATGAAACAAATTTCCTCTTTTACTCACTATATAATTAAAGTCTAGAAGGTTAGTTTGTAATTTTTCTTCTATTTAACAGTAAAAGACCCATCATTTCATAATATTTTAATCCTTTTAAAAGAAAGCTGGCCCGGAATAGAAAGTATGGATCCTTCCATCCTTTCTGTTGATGTTACATTAAAGAATGATCATGGTATGATGCCTAAATGATTCCTAGTACTACAAAAGTAATAATCAAGGTAATATTGAGTGGCGCAGTGGTTAGAATGCAGTACTGCAGGCTACTTCTACTGATCACCGGCTGCCAGCAGTTTGGCAGATAGAATCTCACCAGGCTCAAGGTTGACTCAGCCTTTCATCCTTCCAAATTGGGTAAAATGAGGACCCAGATTTTGGGAGCAATATGCAAACTCTGTAAACTCCTTAGAGAGAGCTGTAAA
Organism: Pantherophis guttatus; assembly: GCF_029531705.1. Next base: position 2,166,542 of record NW_026844069.1, read on the forward strand.
ACACTGTAAAGCAGTATATAAGTCTAAGTGCTATTGCTATTTCCTCTTGTTGTTTAAAAATAAGTATCTGTGCATAACCTCTACAGAATGAAGTCCAGACAAGATTGCAGTATTCTCAGGTGCCTATTCTGCTTTCTGTACTGAATAAATCAATTGCCTGTTTTGTTCAGGGCATTTTTCTATATAATACCGCTAGCAATCTCCCCTATTACTGAGAAAATTGGAGATGATCTGGGCCTTTGGAATCCTTAAAAGACTGTCCCTTTAAAGACACGGCACTAAACAGGTTTTTAGATATGTGCTTCTCAATCTCAAATACGTCAAAGCCTTGGCTATATATTAATGAATAGGATATACCGTATGTCAAATAATTGGAGGAGGTTGAATCTCTGATGCTTCTTTGCCCCTCTAGAGATGAAGAAGAGCTGCGAAAGTCGCTTTCGGAATTGGCAGACCCCAACTCAAAGTCTATCAAATGCATCAGCAGCTGCAGCAACCCCTTCCTGGACTTCTCACAGGATCCCAGCATTGCCATGTACAAGTATGGTTTCCTGGTGCGCAAGAGCCATGCTGAACCAGATTGCAAAAAGAGTACGTGTGAGAGTAGTGGAATGTTTGTGAGTGAGAGAGAAACAGCAGGGCATGGGAGGGTGCTCTCTGAGGCTCCAAGAAGGATAATAATTCCTCTTATGCTATGCCATTATGCAACTTGGGATGTAAGGAAGGGGAGAGACTTATTTTACAAGGGTCCACTTTTAATCCTGTAGTTGCTTTACGACAGGATTCCTTTTCCTTCTTCCTTTTTCACCCCCCATGGTGGTTCGGGACCTAAGGTCTCCTGGCCTCCACTAACCTCCTTTTTCTTTAATTGCAAATCGTGAAGCAAGAAAAGAACACCAGCCCTTTCTCAATGAACAGGATTCTATGTAAGGTGAAGATGCAGGCAGCATCCACAGACAGGGGAAAGAGAAGGGGAGGGGGGGAGAGAGAGAGAGAGAGAGAGAGAGAGAGAGCAAGCTATAAAGATAGAAGAGAAGAGAGAGAGAGAGAGACAAAAAAATATACGTTTATCAGACCCCCATTCAGTGGTGAAATCCAATTTTTTTTACTACCGGTTCTGTGGTAGTACTGGTTCTACTACAAAATATCCATTCCCTCCCCACTCCAGGGGAAGGATATGGCAAGGATATGGCAAAATCTCCATTCCCACCCCACTCTGGGGCCAGCTAGAGCTGGTATTTGCCGGTTCTCCGAACTATTCAAAATTTCCGTTACCGGTTTTCCGAATTGCTCAAAATTTTCACTACTGGTTCTCCAGAACCTGTCAGAACCTGCTGGATTTCACCCCTGCCCCCATTCTGTGTTTTACATTGATTTTAGCCACAGGTCTCCCTGGCACTTGGAAATATGGCTTTTCTGACAGTTTGTGGCATTCTCTTTCCACAAATATGGTTGATATCTGCATTTCAAGTCTACAATTTTACCTTGCATTTCTCCATAGGCACTGTGGTAGGAAGAAGATCCTGTTGGCTCATCTTCTAAAGTTGGCTACCCTCCCCCCCCCCCATTTCATCTGCAAATTTGATGAATTCCCTATCTATCCCATCATCTAAATTGTTTATGAAGATGCTTAAGAATACTGGGCCTAAGACACAACCTTGGGGTGCTCCATTGCATTCTTCCTGCCATGTAGCATTATTACAGAATACAGAATAACAGAGTTGGAAGGGACTCAGGGGTCTTTTAGTCCACCCTGCTGCTGAAGCAGGAGCCCCTGGTCTATACCATTCCAGAAAAAAATGACTGACCAATCTCTTCTTAAAAACCTCCAATGAATGGAGCACCCACAACTCCCAGAGACAAGCTGTTCCATTGATTAATAGTTCCCACAATTCCTCCTTAATTACAGGTTGGATCTCCTTTTGACAAGCTTCTACCCATTGCTTCTTGCCCTGCCCTCAGTACAATAAATCATCTCCATCTTCCCTGAGATGGAGTATTGGAAGACAGCTATCATATCACCCCCAAGCCTTCTCTTTGTTAGGCTAAACATAGGTGAACCACTAAGGGAACTAGCTAACAACTGCAGTGATTCACTTAACAACTATAACAACTGGATAGTCATCTGTTTGGCTATCCCATGGCTAACATTTATTTATTTATTTAATTAAATTTTTATACCGCCCTTCTCCTGCTGGACTCAGGGTGGTGAACAGCCAAGAATAAAAAACATCCAATACAAAATTTAAAATTATTAAAAGAATTAAACAAATTTTGGCCCAGATTTAAAACATCCCAACTAAAATCCGTTACAATTAAAATATCTAAAGGGGGGGGGTTACGCCAGCCCAGTTTGGTGAAATAGAAAAGTTTTGAGGGCACGGCGAAAAGCACAGAGATCTGGTATCCTACGTATCTCCGGGGGCAGGTCGTTCCAGAGGGCAGGTATTGCCACAGAGAAGGCTCTCCCCCTGGGGGTGCTGCCACAGAGAGGGCCCTCCCCCTGGGGGTCGCCAGCCGACATTGCCTGGCTGACGGCATCCTGAGGAGTCCCTCTCTGTGGGAGCGTACTGGCCGGTGGGAGGCTATCGGTGGCAGAAGGCAGTCCCGTAAGTACCCAGGCCCTTTACTTTGTCATGGGTTCTTTTATGTGTACCCAAGTTAGTGGGCTCCAGAATTCCAAGAGAGACAACACAACCCCACCTGGCCTCTAGAAAACACAAACACACCAGTACTCAAAGACTGATATTCACAGTTTTACTATAGCACTTTTCTCCTATTCTACTACAATTTATTTCTCCACTATTCTTTGTGAGCCCAATTTCTTTAGAACAGTAACACTAAAGTAAATTTGCCTTAGGCTGCTGCAGGCTGCTTTAGTTTTCCAAACTAACACAACCCACCTTTCTTGTCACTCCCACGCCAACAACCAACACCTCCACTCCCAGCTGCTTCTCTCCTCAGCTATAATAGATAGCAATTGCTAGGCTGACTAGGGAGAGGTCTTAAAGAGACAGTACAGGTGCTGGCCATTTTGCAGGCAGCCTGTCCATCCCTTGAGCCAGTGGTTTACTTCTAAAATCCTTAGTTCCCACATTGGGTCTTGACCTTCCATCAGAAGTACAGTTGAAAACACCACCTTTGTTCCTAATTATTTTGCCTTCCTGCCTAGTATACATAGTCCCTTGATACTTTTTTTTCAGACTTTTTGTCGTACCGTTCATCCCAATATAAAAAGAGAGAAGGGATAATAATTGATGGGCTTGATTATTTTGGTAAGCCTCTCTGAGAGTCACATCTTTGATCTTTGGATCTGGGAGACAACATACCTCCCTTAAAAGATTGTCTGGTCTACAAATTGATCACTCTATTCTTCTGAGAAATGAGACACCAATTACCACCACATTCCTTTTTTTCTTTGGGGAACTTAGCGGACTCCTCTTCTTTGTGGCAGTCTGAGCTATTTTTCTTCCTGTCACTGGAACACTTGAAGAAGACTCTTCTCCAGATGTCTGCATGTTTTCTTCTGCAGAAGGATATGAAATCGATTGTTCAGCTTATCAGGGACAGTCATCTCAAGTTTTTTGTCCTCTGACATGGTACCATCATTTTTCCTGATGGTTGTTTTTTCCTTGGTGTGTTCAGTTTGGATACAGACTTCTGCCCTTACCAGGAGTTCCTCATTTTCATGGATGAGTCTCAAAGTGGCTGGTCATGCCTCAAGACCCTCTACTTTCTCCTCCAGCAATCCAATCAGTTTGCACTTGGTGTAGATATACTTTGAGTCCTCCATGGGCAGGAATATGAAATGGATGCATATTTTGGTACAGAGCATACAGCTAAACCATGCTGTGCAGATTCATGGAATTAATATTACAAAGCTATTCCCAAATTATTCTGAACATGACAGACAAAAATGTATTTGATAAAAACAATAAAAAGGACAACATTACATTACAATTATACAATATAATGATGTGGCTTCTTTTCAGATTATGTTGATCTCCCAATCTCATTGAGATTGTTAACATATCAAAGATTCTAATTTTCAAGTTAAAAGAATTCAGGAAAATATTTATTTATTGGCTAGGCATCTATGGGGAACCTTATTGAAGAGGATTGATTTTGTATTGAATGCAGATAAAAACCTAAGCCAGAGCAACAGTTTCAGGGTCAGCAGCAGAAGGAAAAATGGAAATTGGAAAGGGATATGTGTCATCTGCCAAGTGATAGCATTTTCCTACTTATGGGCTGGAAATAGAGGAAGAGATAATTCCTTTCCTTCAAACATATCTGGGATATGGTTCATACACAGTTTTTTTTTTTTTACATATCTGCTTCTACCTGCTTCTACCAACACAAAGCACAAAGTCTTAAGCAACTGTATTTTGCAACTGTCATAGCCCTAAAATACAATAAGAGTGTATAGACACATTTTTCCCTGGCACCAACAAAGACAGTTCAGGTATCAGCAGAATTTATCATGTTTGCCAAAGTAAAATTTTACCCACTTTCTCTTTTGCTTGACAGCTCCAAGAGGAAAACGGGGATGGAAGACTTTCCATGGGATACTAAAGGGAATGATCTTGTATCTACAGAAGGTATTTCTTGCTTGCTCATTCTGTCTCTCACAAGTATACACACACTTCCACATCATAAGGAATGGAATCTCAGCTGTATGCCCATTATGTGAAAATGATATACCCAACTTCCTTAAAATATTCATACATTGCAGTATTTAAGAAATTCTGCTGTGTAAAAATATATAAAGATATTAAAACACCATTCAAATCACACTGTAGAGAAATCCACTGACATTCTCTGAAATAAGTCCCTATTAAAATGTTGGCATGCATTCCCTCTCTTTATTCTTTATTTTGTTCATTCTTCAATAATTTGATTACATATGGCTGAATATCACAGTTCAAGAGCCCTCGGATTTGGAAGATATGAGCAGTGAATTGTGCATTCCAGGAACTTAATCTATCTTCATTAGTGGAATATGGCATTTTAATTTTTAGAATTCTTGAAGCATACTTCCTGCTTCTTTAATATCAAACCTCGACTTAAGAATGGGTCTACTGAATCAATCTGTGACAATACTTAAGCTCAAAACTAATTGCCCTTGATATACCTGTCCTGCCCTAATTTTAAAATTATCCAAGTTGCTAACTATTGCCATTTCTTGTAGCAATTCCACAGGTTAATTATGGTTTGTGGGAAGAAGTGGTTATTTTGTCTCTTCTAAATCTCTTTCTAACCATTTCGAATCATTAGACTCTGAATACTGTTCTAAAGATAGAGATAAAAACTTAACTTTCTCCATGCCATGCATGATTTTAGATATTTAAATTGTGTTTTCCTGAGTTCCCTTTTTCCAGCCTAAATTCCATTTTCTCAATAGGAAAATGCTTACTTGTCCCCTTCTGTGTTTTTTTTTAGTTCAGTTATATCAATTGTCAAATGTGGCAGCCAGAAATGCACACATTAACTTACAACAAATTTGTATAAGGAAACTAATGCAATGGCACTTTTATTTTCATTCCTAATGCTCTTTAGAATGCAATTTATCTTTTCACAACTGTTGCCAATTATTTGACATAGATTCAATGTCTTTTTCCACTGACCACATCAGTTTTTTTAAATTTAAGCTTTTTGTCCCGTGTTCATCATTTACACGTACTCATTTATATTTGGCTAACTTATCCAGCTTAAAAATACCATTTGTGATCCTCTCAAATTACATCTTCTACAAACTTGCCAAACTCAGTGCTGAAAATAATCATTTACAAAAAAGTTGAAAACCGCCAGTGCCAATGCAGTGATTGATGGACTCGACAACTATTTCCCTCCACTAAGAAAGTTGTGCATTTATTCCTATTTAACTTTTTGAGTGAATAGCAATTACGATCAATTAATATAAAAGGATAGGTCCTCATAATTAGCTATGACTGCGAAATTTCTTCAAACAGCTTGATCAAAAATTTTGTCAAAGTAATTAAAAATTCAAAGCATACAGAGTCAACAGGATCACATTCCTCCTTATTCCTGGATACGCTCTAATTCTAGGAGATGAGTACAGCAGGATATATCTTTGCAGAAACCATGGTGATTTTCTTTCAACCAGGTTAATTCTTTGTGATTACCTCTGGTGCCATTTTCATCAGTTTGTCCAAATTATTAGGCTGATCAGCTTTTGATTTTTTGGACCCTGGCCAGTGGTGGGATTCAGCCGGTTTGGGCCGGTTCAGGTGAACTGGTAGTTAAATTCCTGGCTGGCCCTGTCCCTTCCAGGAGTCCCCACGTGCCCCATTTTGGCTCCCAGGTAAGTGCAGGGAGGCGAGGGGGGCGGTGCGGCCCGCTTTTACTCCCAGGTTTCAGGGAGACCTCCTAGGCCCAAAACGGGACATGGGGGGCGGTGCGTCCCCGCCCCCTGCCCATTTGATCTCGCAGGAGGCCGAGTGCTGCCTGTCACAACCCCTGGGCAAGCCCACCATGGCCACACCACCCAACCAGTCATTAGGGCAGAGAACCGGTTGTTAAATTATTTGGATCTCACCACTGATTCTGGTCCTACTTAACACAAACTTTCAAGTCCTCTGGCACTAAGACCAGTTTGAATTACAAATTAGATGTTTTGTCTAGGCTCAATTTCACATCTGAGTTTTTAGAACTCTTTGTTGGATACCATCAAGACTGGTGATGTTTTATTTATTGTCCTTCAAGACTGTAACAGAGTGCCTGGTTCAAGTCTGCCATCAACCACAAAAGCTCATTACATGACTTTGGATTAGTTTTTCTCGTAGCCCAGGGGTGTCAAACTCAAGACCCATGGGCCGGATTCAACCTGTAGGGTGTGTCAGCGTCCCAGCACTGACATATATAAGGAACCTGACAGGGTGCTTAGATCTGACCCATGGGGACACCCTGGAAACAGCAAAGGATTGTCCCGCAGAGCCTCTGCAAGCGAAAATGGAACTCAAGAGGGCCGCATGTGACCCTCCCAAGCTCAGTTTTTGCTGTCAGAGGCTCTGCAGGAGTCCCATCACAGCCGAAAACGGAGCTCAGGAGCCTGTTTGGGGCAAAGTGCTCAGGCCACCACAGATGCCCCGACACGAGTAACATCAAGAGGCGCCCTGACATGAGTAGCGCATGGCCCCGTTGTGAACTGGTAGTAAAGGTAAGTAGAACCCACCCGTTATAGACTCTTTTAAGTCACAAAGCCAGCTAGACTGTTATTCTCTCTCAGTCCTAGGAACTGGGCAAGCCTCAGGCAAGCCATTTCCAAAAACTTGCCAAGAAAATGAGGGATTAATGCAGGCAGTCGCCAATAGTAGTCTGGCTCAAAGTCCAAACACATATAGAAATCGTCATTTTACATTTTTTTTCTGCCAGAGTTTATGCTCTTTCATGTACTTGATTAGGACAGTCAGTCCTAATTTCTTGGACCCAAAGGAATCATCTTCCACAACTGCAAAATAACATTTAAAAAAATCTTACCTATAAGAGCAATAATCATTTTTCATTTTGCAGACTGACATACCGTAGTTCTTTCTCTCTCTCAGATCTCTCCTTTCAATTTGCAAGGCCAATTTATACAAAATATCTGCTTAAACCAATGAGTATTTGAGCACTGCTGTCTGACCTAGCAAGCAGCTATACGGGGCAACGACTAGTCACTCTGGAGACATTTTGCAAATTAAACAACTATCACCCATAATCCATTGGCCCCCTTGCCAATCTGTGTTGGCAGGGGGGCAGCGGTCGACCCCGAGGCGCCTTGTCTGTGGGGTGCCGCAAGGGTCGGTCCTCTCGCCCCTTCTGTTCAACATTTATGTGAAGCCGCTGGGTGAGATCATCTGTGGCTTTGGGGTGGAGTTCCATCAGTATGCTGATGATACTCAGCTGTACATCTCTACCCCAGGCCACCCCAACGATGCCCTTGAAGTGATGTCCCGGTGCCTGGAGGCCGTGCGGGCCTGGATGGGGAGAAACAGGCTCCGACTCAACCCTTCCAAGACCGAGTGGCTGTGGCTTCCGGCGTCCCGATATAGCAAGCCGGTGCCATCGCTGGTTATTGGGGGCGAATCATTGGCCCCCACGGAAAGGGTTCGCAACTTGGGCGTCCTCCTGGATACACGGCTGTCTTTAGAAGAGCATATGACGGCCGTGGCCAGGGGGGCTTTTTATCAGGTCCGTCTGATACGCCAGTTGCGTCCCTTTCTAGATCGGGACTCCCTACGCACGGTCACTCAAGCACTCGTCATTTCCCGTCTGGACTACTGCAATGCTCTCTACATGGGGCTCCCCCTGGGATGCACCCGGAGGCTCCAGTTGGTCCAGAATGCAGCCGCGTGGGGGATTATGGGAGCGACAGGGCGCTCCCATGTGACACCTCTCCTGTGCGAGCTGCACTGGCTTCCTGTGGTCTTCAGGGTGTGCTTCAAGGTGTTGTTGACCACCTTTAAAGCGCTCCATGGCTTAGGGCCGGGGTATTTACGAGACCGCCTTCTGCCACCAATAGCCTCCCACCGGCCAGTTCGCTCCCACAGAGAGGGATTCCTCAGGGTGCCGTTGGCCAGACAATGTCGACTGGCGACCCCCAGGGGGAGAGCCTTCTCTGTGGCGGCACCTGCCCTCTGGAATGACCTGCCCCCAGAGATACGCACGATACCAGACCTCTGGACTTTTCGTCGGCCCTGAAAACGTATCTTTTTCACCTAGCCGGGCTGGCTTGATCCCATCCCTTCAATTTTTAATTTGTAATTGGTTTTAACCCGGGTTGTTTTAATTGGATAACCAAATTATTTAATGTTTTTAAATTGCTTTTAAATTTTATATGTTATGTTTTACCATGGCTGTTCACCGCCCTGAGTCCTGTTGTAGAAGGGCGGTATACAAATTAAATAAAATAAATAAATAAAATTTCAGCTGTCTTTAAAGGCATGAGAAAGTCTTGCAGCTGACTGTAGGACTATGCTACAATTTAGGTAGTCCTCCCTTACTGTCAGGGCTGCCTCCATCCAATTCCTAGGAAAGAAAAGATTCAGAGAAAAGGTACTTTTACTAGGAGAGAACTGAATGCAACAAGTTCCAGGCAAGAACTGAGGCAAAAGCGTGCGAAGCAGCAAATTGAAATAAACGGTAGAGTCCAACCCCTTGGTAGCTAGGCAAGCAGAGGGCAAGCACCAGCCAGGCCAGGAAATGTGAGAAAGTCTTTGATTCAAGTGCTTCATTTCTTGACTGCTGCGCACCAAAGCTAGGAGAAATTACCTTGGATAGATAAGCAAAGCCCAGACTATAGTTGCGAAACTGCAAAGAAAAATTTTCCACTGACCCCTCCCCCCATTTCCATGGCAGCAAGCAGCAGGCTGGCTGACACTGACCACACAATTGGGACTGGCAATTTTGTTGCTAAGCAGCGTTATAATAAAATGGAACTGACTTATATTAGTTCAGACTCTGGTCATTGAACAAAACACTAGTCTGGGAACTGCAATGTTACATGACTATGACTTCCTGCTGTCTTTCCCATTGACTTTCTTGCAAATGACGATTATGTGACTACAAGAGGCTATGACAATTGTAAATGTGCACTAGTTGCCAAATGTGTCCCAATCATGAACTTGTAACCGCAGACATTGCAATGTCCACAACTTCAAGAACTAATTGTAAATCTCCTTCATCAGTGCGTTTGTAACTTCAAATGGATGCTGAATAAGTGGTCAGTAAGTGAGGATTAACAATACAACTGCCCAAATCAGTGTCATCGCTGGGAAGGTAAGGATAAACATTAGAGCAAGGTGTACTAAGTGCTTGACTTTACAGTTCTGCAATTTTTAGAACTTGTATCTTATTTTAAAAGATAAACAAATCAGGAACAAAAGCATATACACCTTTGAAATGACAGGATAAGGATATATCATCATCATTTTAACTATTGCTTATTCACTGTAGGATGAGGGCCACTTCTGCATGTTTTTTTTTTCCTTTTGGAAAGGATATATGTTAAAATAAGAGGTGGGTTTCACTTAATTTTACCACCGGCTCGCCGCGCACCGAAAATGTGAGCATGCGCACGGCTTGCACACATGTGCGTGGCTTAGGAAATGTGGCTAAATAGGAAGGCATAGCGCCAGGGCAGGTGGCTGGAAAGCCCGAACTGGTCCGAACCAGCTGAATATCACCACTGGTTAAAATGATATGCTTGATTTGTACAATTTCTTCTTTACCTTCTGAAGTTTAAGAGTGGAGAATTGCTGACATTTTGCCAGTAAACGGACTTGCTGGAGTTTATAGAAAATAACAGAAAGCAACAACAGGATCAATAAGGAAAGTAATATAACAGACATCTATCCTCTATCTGTATTTCAGGAGGAATATAAACCTGGCCAAGCCTTGGCCGAGGAAGATCTGAAAAATGCTATCAGCATCCATCATTCACTGGCCACCCAAGCATCAGATTACAACAAAAGACCCAACGTTTTCTACCTCAGGACAGCTGACTGGAGAGTCTTCCTCTTCCAAGCCCAGTAAGCAGGAGGGCACAGAATGTAAATTAGATGCCTCTAATGAGGGAGGGGGGTTGATTTATCAGCAGATCAATTTTATTTATTAGAAGGAAAGTTCTAGAAGTACAATTAGAAATTTTACTTATTACATTATTAGAAGGATCTGTTTTTGCTTAGGCAAATTACAATAGGTAATATCAGAAAAAGAAACACAGCTAAGCTTTGTCTATCACTGAATGCAGCCTTCCCTATTACATCCTTTGCTTTCTGACTGTTCCTAACAAAGAAAAAGATTTTAAAGAAGCAGCACTGCATCTCTGGTATATTCCTTAAAATTCCAGGTTTTAAAAACTATAGAAAGCTTCACATTCAGACTAAGGGCCATTTGGAATGTTACCATTTTCCCTACATCACTGCAACAGTAGCTTACCTATATGGTAAGCAGCATATTAGCATAAAATACATTATTTTGTCACCTCTTACACATGTGTGGATTTGGGCTTTGGTTCTTCCCCTTTGCTTAATACAGAGGTGTCAGATCCGGCCTGCAGGGTGCTTAAATCCGGCCCGTGGGGGCGGCCTGGAAATATCAAAGGACCGGCTGCAGTGCCTCTGCCAGCAGAAAACAGGCCACTCGGGCACCCCATTTTTGGTCCATTTTCAGCTGGCAGAGTATGCAGGAGGCCATGGAGGGCGAAAACAAGGTACAGGGGAGCCACATATCCCCACGCCCCGTTTTGGCCGGTAGTGGTGCAGGAGGCCGTTCAGGCCAAAACAAGGCGGGGGGCACCCCCCCCCCCCATGTCTTGCTTTGGCCAGCAAGGTGCTGTAGGAGGCATCCGTCCCATCTTCCTCTGCCCCTCCTTGCTGGCCCATGGAGGAGAACTACAATACTGATCCAGCTCTTGAAGAAATCCAGTTTGACATCCCTGGCTTAGTATCATTTTAAACATTTCTAAATTTTATGGTTAAACATACAGCCTTCAAGAGGTTGGGATTGTTTTATGGGTTTCTACAGAGAAATGGGGATTTCTTTTGTGTACAGTTATGAGAACAAGTTATTTTTTGAAAGAAACAATTTTGGCAAGCTGTTTTGGCCCATGATATGATTTAGTGAATGATATCTGGACTGAGAGGGTTTTTAGATTTGGGGGTTTTTAATAAAAATTATATATTACGTATTTTATATTTTTAACTGGTTGTTTTATTGTTGTGAGCCGCCCTGAGGCCTCGGAGATAGGGCGGCATAGAAATTTTATTAAATAAATAAATAAATAAATCTCTTTTACATCTTACTCCAGGAACGCAGAACAAATGCATTCCTGGATCACACGGATTAATGTGGTAGCAGCCATGTTCTCCGCACCACCATTTCCAGCTGCCATTGGATCTCAAAAAAAATTCACTCGCCCATTACTGCCCAGTTCTTCCACAAGACTATCACAGGTAAGTGGGTCATCTTTAGTCTTCATTCTTTAGTGATTTTAGTATTATTCTGAAAGAAAATTGAATGGGGTTAAGATACGTTCTAATGCAAAAAAAAAAAAAGCCCAGATGAGAGCAACATTTAAAAATCAGGCCAGGGCTTATTTTCGGGATAGGGCTTATTTTCAGGGAAACATGGTAGGAGGTCCTACAATAGAGATTAAGCAGCTTTTTTCCCATTCTTTCATAGGAAGAGCAACTGAAGAGTCATGAAATCAAATTTAAAGCCATGGCAGCAGAACTCTTGGAGCATCGTTCCTCCCTTCCTGAGAAGAAGGTGAAAGGCAAGGAGTATGAGGAACTGAAGCAGAAAGAGGAATATCTGATATTTGAAGTAAGTAGAAAGTGATAAAGAGCGAGATCCAAACAGAATTTGCAAAGCAATGTTGGAGATGGTAGCAGAAGATTGGTAGGGAAAATGTTTTCATTTAGCAGCCCTTCCATCAGGACTGATCTAAGGCCACCAATAGTAATTTGCTGAAGCCAAATATATTTGAAGAAACAGTTGGTGAATGCTGAAGTGTGGTATTCAAGCCATGGAAGATACGGTAGTTTAAAGGGACAGCGTTGCCTGCAATTCTCGTTAATCGTTGCTTCTAAGCATGCACTTCCCACAATCTTCCAGGGCTTGCACACTACACTTTCAACTGCTTTGGGCGCCGCTCGGTTTCACACCCCAGCCCTGCCGGGCTCGCCTGGTCTGGTAGGGGGATTGCCTTCCGCCTTCTCCGCCATGCCACGAATGGGGATTGAGCATCCCCCAAGCCCCCCTGTTGTCAAAGTTAAATCCCAGGCACTGCGCTGCCATGGACAGATGAAAAGCACAGCTTTTGTCTGAAGGAAAAGGAGGAGCGGGGAGAAGAAAGAGGGAAAGCAGTCAAGTGAGAAGTGCCCTGCCAGCCAGGCACTGAAGCGCTGCTACTGCCACCACAGGCAGACAGAGAGCAAGAGAGTGATCTGATCCAACTTCTGTGTGTGTGTTTGTGTGTATGTGTTTGTGTGAGAGAGATCCTATCCAACCTTGGAGAGTTATACCAGGGCTGGCGGCGGTGTGCGCTCTCTCTCTCTTTCTCTTAGACACACACACACAACACACACAGAGAATTTGGATTAGATCATTCTCTAGTTCTCTCACCCCACCTAATGGCGGTGTGTGCCTCCCTCTACCTCCTGCTGCAGTCGACTTCCGTGCGGTTGCCACTTCCTGTGCGCGCATGATCCCCGAAAATAAGCCCGGGTACTTATTTTGGGGCCCAAAAGAAAATAAGTCTGAGTCTTATTTTTGGGGAAACACGGTAACCCTTTTGTTGATTTAATGGGAATAAAATAAGATTTTAAGATTTAAAGCAACACATTTATGAGTGAATCTGTATCCTCCGGATATTTTGGATTTTAGTTCCCATAATCTGAAATCAGCATGGTCAGATGTGAGACATTGTGGTAGTTGTAATCCAAAACATCCAGAAGCCACGATGTTACCTCCAATGCCCATGTTACCCCTAGAACATAAACATAAGGTCATTTTATTCAGATTACTTATGTGATACTCCTTGCCTTTTCTTTAGTCCATAGCTGTTATTAACACATCAGCCAAGTGAGGCACCAAACCTGTTACTTTTTGCTTTCTGCAGAAATTACGCTATGGCATTTATGCTACACTAATGCGCACCAAGTTGAAGACTGGCTCTGAGGATCTGGCAGCTTTGGAAGCCACCCTGTTTGTTACAGTGGGTAACTCAGAAGACAGCTTCAAGGAGTCCCAGTCCAGCCTTCCCCTAAACCAGGAGCCAGCTGCCACAGGTTCCAAGATAAAATGCAACAATCAGTAAGCTACTAGTAAACAACAAAGATGATAGATGATCGCTCTTGGCAAAGAAAATGGCATTCCTGTCCTAGAAATTTGCAAATTGTCATTGCTCATGGTCAGGAGGGAAGGGAAGACATTATAAATGGGCCTAATTCTGTATCAACTTCACCAGTGGAAAGATATGACTACAGTCCTACATTATACGGCCTTCCCAGTAATCAGACTATAGCTTATGGCTGAAAGTACTAAACTCCACGGTTAAGTAACAGATCTGCATTCTTAATCAATGCTTCACTGTACCAACTTTTTCTATCTCTTGCAAAACCAAGAATAGGAAAGTGAAAGAACGGAGACTACTTCCCTTCCTTTTCTTACAATTTTTGTGATATATTTTACAGTTTTTAGTATCGGATAATGCTGAATCACACTGGAGTAGAAAAAGTAATTTTGGCATGCATAAGACAGACAATTACGTTCAGTAATATTTTTACATAAGAGTGTTGGGGGCAGAGGTTCTTCATCTCCTTTGCAGATAACAATGCAGCACTGTCAGCCTGCAGGAGAGCAACTTCTTCCTGGAATCCCAATTCTTTTACCACCAGCAGCTCTCTTGGAGTGGCTTAGTTATTTACTCATCAGCACAAGTTGGATCATGACTTATCTTGATAGTTGTTCACCTCTTACAAAACTGGGCAGAGGTTGCATATGCTTCAAAAGGAACGATCATTAACAGGTAAAATCAGGGATAGTGGCTGTTTCCCATTCTCCTGTCCCATAGCAGAACACCGTAGTGGGCCTGCTGGTTTTAGGCCTAATTAGATTCTGCAAGTAATTTATGAATTTGAGTGACCAGAACAAAATCTATTGATTATGTAGTAGAAAAACTGGCCAGTCTATTGCCTGAGCCTGGTGGGGGCATATTCAGAGAGATGGAGGGGGGGGGATTCCAGATGTCCAGGAACATTCCCAACTCTTAAACAATTGGTTGCATAGGTAGTATGGTCATAACAGCTGTATAGATAACCTGGTCCATTAATTTATAATCTCAAAAGGCTTTAAGGCATGACTCAAAGCTTGATGACAACGATGTATGCAGTGAAAGATAAAAGGACCAAGTTGATAATTGGGGCAGACTATAAGCCACATTAAATTCTGGAGATGTGATATAACTCCCTATATAGTGGAATATTGCAGGGTAATACCTGAGAGACAAAGACCACTTCCACAGAACCAATACTGGATCTCAAAATACGTCAGATTTCTTCTGTTCTATGCGCACTGTAAAAAAACAACAATTGTACAGTTTCTTCTTCAGTTACTGAAGTAAACCAGCTCAAACATCTACAGTTCTCCTTCAAACTCTTTCTGTATTACAGAAAACAGGATAAAGAATGTGTTATTGTGAATGCCATAAATCAGGATCCACAGCTTCAGTTGCCTGATTCAAACACAGATAACTGACCACCTCAATATAAATGAGTGGAAAGCACCATATTTTTCTCAAAAAACTTTCAGATGTTAGAGAGAAGCCTGTCTTAGATGTTGGTTTATGCAGATGCACAAAAGCACTTACTCTAAAATGGCCATTAAGAAAAAAACACCTTAATAACGCCCCAAAATGGGGCAGTTCCTAGAAAAAGAACTCCCATTCCTTGTCAAGGTACCAGCAATGTAACCCAGGAATTACATGTTTTACACCGAATAAAAAGGTCTGATTGTTTACTTGTAACTCTGATCAGTTCTGCATTCACACACGTAGCTCTGTCATTTACACAAAAGTGTCATTTGGAGCCTTGTAATGCCCAAGGATTTAATGGTGGTGTTGAGGGCAGCCATTATCTCATACAGGTATTCCTGTACATGATTCTTGTCTCTACCAAATTATCCTGAAATTAAAAGTATGAGGGAAAGGAGGGCAATTTGTGTGAATGCTCAGGTAACTAGCCCCAGATTCATGATCTATGCATATCCTACATAAGAGATAGAACTTGTGTAAAGTTGTTTTTCAAATACTATACCTGCTGGCTCATGTGGCAGTAATTATTAGAGATGATTGACTGGGATAAGGCTGCACCTGTTTAAAGAAGAAATCTGTAAGAAAAGACCTTACAGATTTCTATATGGGAACCTATAGTAGAATCCTTAAGACTGGTACAGGGCAGTTATTTGATCGACATAAGTTGTGGCTGCTCCATTGCTGGAGGTTTTCAAGAAAAGATTAGACAACTATTTGTCTGGGATGCAATAAAACCCCTTGGGCAGGGGGTTGGACTAGTAGACTTCCAAAATGCTTTCAAGCCCTATGATTCTATAAAAAGTTAATACTTCAGGCATCAAGCAAGTGAATGAGGTATTTTAAGAAAATCAAAGTAAGAAAGCAAATGCGACAAGATTCTGAAATGGGTGAACTCGCCACAGTACTCATTGTGATCTAACTCCTTGTGGAACATTAAGTGGAGGGAAGTCTCCTTAAAGCATGCCAAAGTTCTCTACGTGGCAAGCTAAGATTGTTGGCCCGAGTCTTACATCGAGTGAGTAGTTCATGTCTGACAATCTGCAGTATGAATGTATGTGTATATAGTTTATTTTTAACAATTAACAAAATGGAAAGTAAATGAACAGAAGAAAAGTCCAAATCAAATCAATATTTGGTGTGAACACTCTTTGCCTTTAAAACAGTATCAATTGTTCTAAGTCGGGTGTCGGCAACCCGTGGCTCCAGAGCCGCATGTGGTTCTTTCATCCCTCTGCTGTGGCTCCCTGGCACCCTGTTGCAGCAGAGGGATGAAAGAGCTGTTACGCGGTGGCGATGGCCAGAGCCTTAGTGTGGGAGCAAAGTGCCCCACACTTGCTGAAACAGCATTCCGCCTTTGTCATGGTGCATTCGCTATTGCTGCCTCCATGGCCTGCTCACTGCGGTGAAATTTAGCGCATTTCATAATGGGGAGATGGGTGCCCCTCCTTTTGGAGCCAATTACGACGCAGAGCATTGTTGATTTGCTCTTGCCTCCCAGATGTCAGTTGCTTTTCCTGCAAAGCCGCCAGTGTTGTGATGGTCTTCGGCTGATCTTTGGCGAGCCGCTCCTGGGCTCATTAGCCTCCAGATGTCAGATTCCTACCACCCATCACCAGTTCAGGGGTTCCTTTCCACCTATGCAGAGGAAAGGGGGGGGGTGGAAGACAGAGAAAGAGGGGCAAAGAGAGGGAGGGACACAGGGGAAAAGAGACACAGAAAGGGAGGAAAGAAAAAGGGAGGGAAAGGGAAGAGATGGTGGGAAAGAAAAGGGGTGGGAAGAAAGATGGAAAAGGGGGGGGGAAAGGAGGGGAAAGAGGGAGGCAGGGAAAGTCATATGATTGGGTGGGAGTGGGTGATGTTGAGTTGGCCACACCCACCAATGTTTTGTGGCTCCCGGTCTTTTCTGTGGAAAACTGGTCCAAATGGCTCTTTGAGTGTTTGATTGCAGACCCCTGTAATAAAGCAAGTCTTCAACTATCTGAGGGATTATCTTCCAATCTAGTCTCCAAGCTATAGGAAAATGCAAATCTCATACTTAATATGTCATATTAAATGACAAAAACCAGGTTTTTACAATCCTTTTACTTTTCTAAAGTATACTAGCATATGTACCTGCAGCAATTAAACTCTTCTCAGCTAAGATTCAAGTACAGCTCTGTTTTGGAGCTCAGTTGGGCCCCTACAAGTCATTCCTTCCCTTGGAAAGAAATCCAAATTTCTGAGAAACATCTTTCAAGCACCTCCCTGCATTTGTAATAGTCCTTCACTGTGAAGCTGGCTGCCTCAAAATTGAAACATCTGCCTGGATTCACAACTTCTGCCACTGGCTTTAAGACCTTTTTCTTTCCAGTTAGTCTGGCCTCTCTAATGATGATCAACACCTTCCAGTGCTTCTGGAGCCAGGTAATACAAGCCAAACTGCAGCTCTCTGGCTCTCATGACCATCATCTTGATGGACTATGAATGTGCTCCAACTGATGAGTTGCAAGCCAACTTTTCAGCCAGTGGCTCAAGAAACACCCATATTGAGCCACTCTGCATACCCTCTCCAAGCAGCCAGATAGCTCAGTCACATAATGATTTTTTTTAATTATTATTATTATTATTATTATTATTATTATTATTATTATTATTATTAAATACCGCCCTACTCCCGAAGGACTCTTGCCAAGAGATAAAACACAGAGATTACAAAATTTAAAAACAGTATAAAAACCTAATTAAATAAATTTGGCCCGGAACAGATTAAAACACCCCTAAAGTTTTAGACAAATTTAAAATTTACAATTAAAAAGGGGAGGTTAGGCCAGGCCAGCCTGTTGGAATAAAAAGGTCTTGAGGGCACGGCGGAAGGTGCGTAAATGATCCCAAAATTCAGAAGGGCCTTCTCTTTAGCCAGATACAATGCCCTTTCAACAGTTATTAACTGAAAGAAGTTACCCTTCCAACAAAGACTATGCCCATGCAGTGGTAGAATGATTGCATTGACAGAACATGTTATGCTCTATTGTCCCCTCCATGCAGGAGCATGCCAGAAGTTATTTCCATTTTTTACTAAATACATAGCCATTATAATTCATTTTATCTTAAAATGCTATTATTGGACCTGTCTGGCTCATTCTACTGTGAAGTACTGCTCGGTAGTCTGTACTTTATGCCATAGGATTAACTCTTAACGCAGGGGTGTCAAACTCGATTTCATTGAGGGCCGCATCAGGGTTGTGTTTGACCTTGGGGGTGGCCAGCTCGACTTCACTCGTGTCGGGAGCCTGTGGTGGCATGCAACAGCCACCTGCAACCCTCTGTCAGCAAAAAAAGAGCTTGGGAGGGCCACACGGAGCCCTCCCGAGCTCCGTTTTTCCTGGCAGAGGGACCGTGTGCCAGTCCTTCACTGTTTCCAGGGCAGCCCCACAGGCCAGATCTAAGCACTATGTGGGGCGGATCCGGCCCCCAGGCCTTGAGTTTGACCCCCCTGCTCTAACCCATTTTACAGTAAATATTTTTAGACATTTCTGAATACACAGAGGGAGAAAGTACTGTACAAGTGTTAGGCAATTGTGCAAAAATTCTATAAACTAAGAACGTTTTCAGAAATAGAAATAGTTTAATCAATCAATAAAATAGAAAGTAAATGAATAAAAAGGGAATTCCAAATCAATATTTGGTGTGCCTTTGCCTTCAAAACACCAATTCACATCATACACCATGGCAAAACTTAGCACAGGAACAAAAGATAGTTATACTGCATCAGCAAGGTCTCTCCCAGGAAGATTTCAAAGCAGACTGTTTTCAAGATGTGCTGTTTAAGCGCTTTTGAAGCAGTACAAAGAAACGGGCAACGTTGAGGACTGTAGACTCAGTGGTCGGCCAAAGAAACTTAATGCAGCATATGACAGACACATCATGCTTACTTCCCTTCAACATTAGATGATTTCCAGCAGTGCCATAGCACAGAACCATCAGAAACCAGGTACACCCACCTACTGTCCAAAGATGTCTGCCCATAGTAGTCTTCATGGAAGAATTGTGCCCAAAGTCATACGTATTACATGAAAACAAGGCTAAGCGACTCAATAATGCATTAAAGCATAGGAACTGGGATGCAGAAAAATGGCAGCAGGTGCTTTGGACTGATGAGTCAAAATTTGAAATATTTGGTTATAGCAAAAGGCAGTTTATTTGCTGAAGGGCTGGAGAGCGGTATAACGAGTGTCCGCAGGCAATAGTGAAGTATGGTGGAGGTTGGTGGAACAACTTTGAAGGAACCTTACTGAGTTTCTTCAAAAACTGTGTGCAAGTGTACCTAGATGAATTGATGTTGTTTTGAAGGCAAAGGGTCTTCACCCCAAATATTGATTTGATTAGGATTTCTCTCGTTATTTATTTTCCATTTTAATTGTTAGAAATAAACTATTAACACTATTTCAAAAAGCTTCCTTTACAGCATTTTTGCACAACTGCCTAACACTTTTTACACAGTACTGTGTGTATGTGTACACACAAACTTCTATTTTATTTTAATTAAATGTGATTTCTGCTCTATCACCAAATAAAGATTTGATTGCTAGATTGGAAATTAAAAAAGTCACTACAGAGAAAATGAAGAGGGAAGATGCTTCTTTTTAAAAGGTTTATATTGACTTTACAAGGAATAAAGGTAAAGGAAGGTAACAAATTACTGGTAGAAAACTGCCCACTGAAGCAATATAGTTAAAACTAATGTGAGGAAAAAGGATTTTCTATGTCAGAGCCAAGCTGAAACATTTTGGTGAAGGGTGAAAAAGTACATGAAGCAAGAGAGGTAGAAAATTTTTTATTCAGCACAGGAAATCTCTGATTCTGCATGCAAAGTAACGTACAATTATTTTCATACATTTAATCTGACTTTACATGTTAATTAGTCACACAATGTTATTAATACAAGAAACCAGCATTCACCTTCACTATTCTACAATCTTATGTTCATTTCAGCCACATTTTAAAGGCACACAGATATGAGGAAGTTTTGCAGATCTACATTACAAAGCCAATACATGATCTACTTTTGACTAAAACTTTTTAAATGTTAAAACTGTTCATTCTGGCAGAGTGTTATTATTGCTGCAACATCTTGCTCTCGGTACCTTTTCCTTTCCCAGATCAAAACGCGGCTAAAGGAAACCTCCTGGAGCAACAAGAAAAGAGATCTTAAGCAATTTTGCTTTTTTTTTTTCCCGGCCGTGAAATTTATAATTTTCTGAACAGAGGAGATTCATATGCCAGAAGAGATTTAGAATTAAAAATAGTTATTTCAAACTGAGCTTCAATAAGCAAAGATAGTGAGTTTATTCTTATTGGGAGACTTAGCATCATTGAAACGCTATAAAAACAAGTTTATTTTATGTAATCAATTTATATAGCTACCTACTTGGCACACAACTCAGGGCAGCCTAAATCATCAATAAATAGTAAACTGAGTTATCCCCTCATCGAACGCGTTCTGCAAGACTTCTTTGAATAAGGAATGTAAAAGGAAGCAGTTAACTGGGACCAAAAAACTCGGCAGGGTGTATAGAAACTGCTGATAAAAGCATTCTCATGAACAGTGGCATGTCCTAATAGTTATTAAAACTGTAGTCAAGAGAATGGTTAAACTAATTTATAATATCCCAATCTGCATGGATCACTGAAATCTAATTTTGCCCCCACCACCACACCCGGGCAGCTTTCATTGTCAAACAAATCCTCACTATAAGATGAAAGGGAACCATAGTTAAAACATTTTACAATGTGAGCAGGCTTGGAATCAGAGCTTGATATTGGACTACACAACCCCATTTCTCCACATTTATGGGGCTTTGGCTGATCTAGGCAGCAGACCGGCCGTGAAAAATGGGGATGACCCAGACTGTACAGTGACTGTACTGTCACTGTTGACAGTATCCTGGACTCTTTGGGAGGCACCTGCGTAAGCAACCGATAAATACTAATTTTCTCCTGGTGAACATCTCGTGTCAGTGGACTTGCTCCTGCTGGTTGTGAGGCAAGGAAGAAGGTGGCTCCAGCAATGGGGCAGGTTGCAGTTTCCCAGATAAAGCTGCAGATTCCGCTTCCACCGATTGACTACCATAAGCGCTGTCTTCCTTCAGCTCTGCGGTAGAGAGAAAAGGTGATCACTATCTTTTAATTTCGCCATTCACTTGCAGCCTTCCTTGTATACTCTGTATTGTTTTACCTGCGCTTTGTAGCTTGTCAAAAGTCTCTAATCTCTGCAGTAAACTCACACCTTCCGTCAATCCCATGGAGCCAAGCGCTTCCAACAGACCTTCAAGGCTGCCACCAGCAATCTGAGAAAAATCAAGAAATTAAAGGGAAACTCAAGAATGGGATGACCGTGGGAATGTGTGAAGAGAAGGATGACTGACCTCATAGCTGAGTAGGAGTCTTCTGCTGGGGGAAACGGTGTCTTTGTACATCTCTACTAAACTGCAGAGACCTAATTTCTTGGCCAATTCTGTCCAATTTGCCCCTTGGCAGCCCTGGTTTAAGAGTGTCTCTAGTCTCTGAAGAACATCGTTATTCAAAAGTAAGATGTTCCCTGACACAAAGAGAGATGGGAGGTGAAGAATGAGAATTACTTATTTCCAAAAAAAATAAATAAAAAAAAATCAGAAATACTGCTAGTCTTACCCTGCATTTCTATGCAGGGGGATATGTCCAAAATAGCACAGTGCCCTCTCCATAGTCAGAAGCAAGTAAGATACCCAAAATGACTTGGCACATATCAAGTCCAGCAAGTTAGTTTGTAGAGGGAGTCTGCCAGATTTACCTACCTTGGTTAGGCGCAAAAGAAATACCAGTCTGTGTCTTTCCAGCATCCTGTTTTAAAGCTTGTAGTAGTATCTCTCTTACCTACAAAGAAAGAAACTGGATCTGAAATATTCCTACTAGAAAGTGGTGGGTTTCAAATTGTTTTACTACTGGTTCTGTGGGTGTGGCTTGGTGGGCATGGCAGGGGAAAGATACTGTAAAATCTCCATTCCCTCCCCACTCCAGGGGAAGGATACTGCAAAATCCCCATTTCCTCCCAATCAGCTGGGATTCGGGAGGCAGAGAATAGATGGGAGTGGGGCCAGCCAGAGGTGGTATTTTATCGGTTCTCCGAACTATTCAAAATTTCCGCTTATGGTCCTCCAGAACTGATCAGAACCTGCTGAAACCCACCTCTGCTACTAGTTACCTTTTAGTAAGGCAACACTTGTTAAAAGGAGACATATCTTTCATGGGGGAACTGTAACAGTATATATGGGCCCATTTCACCATAAATGTGATGTAAAAAACACATGGAGAGCAAATCAGAAGTTCTTAACAGATGTGAGTAGTAACTGAATTACTTCACTGCTCCAACAATCAACTGAACAACTTCAGCCATTACCTACCTTTTGGCTACAAGTCAAATCAAGTGGGGTATGTCCCCGACCCTGATTTGTTTCACGCGTTTTGGACTGCTCACTCTCCAACACAGGAATATAATCCAGGCCTTGCTTCATCAGTTCCCCATCAGTCTCTTCCAGTTCAGTCACCCATTCCTCTTCATCCAGCTCAATGTCACTGTTTGGTTGGGATGAAGAATCTAAAATGGGCTCATCGTTTTCACATAAAACATCTGCTCCTGGGAAAAGAAATGCAGAGCAGTCAGAACATTGCTGAAATGGAGCAAAAATTATGAATACCTTACCTGCTTTTAAGCAAAACTACAGATGAAAGATCTAATTATGACAAACCTCAGATATGGGGATTATCATTTAAAAGGCAAATACTGTCAACGTTGCTGAAACCAATTTTTTATCTCCCATGTCTAGCATATATTCTTGATTCCATCTTCGTTTGAAAAAAGAAGAATCAATAGTCCATTTTTTTTCATGTCACTACATGGATATTGCAATGGTCATAAGTTCAGGCATGGTAGTATATCCTACACCAGAGATAGATGATTTTCCCTAAGTGTTGTGAACTACAGCAGCCATAACTACCCTGTTTCCCCGAAAATAAGACATCCCCTGATAATAAGCCCAATTGGGCTTTTGAGCGCATGTGCTAAAATAAGCCCTCCCCGAAAATATTTAAACGCATGCGCAACCAGTCCACATCATTTCCTCCATGCATCCCAAAATAATAAGACCTCCCTGAAAATAAGGCCAAGCGCTTATTTCGGGGTTCAAAAAAAATATAAGACAAGGTCTTATTTTTGGGGAAACACAGTATCAAGGAAGCGCTATTATCCTGTCTTTCATTTATATTTCAACACGTTTGGGACAATATAATTTAATAAACTATAACATGGGTGTTTAAGAGAGGAGATTGATGTGGTAAGGTGGAAACTAATAGCAAGAAACAAAAGTATCAGAATGTGAAATTTAAACTTTCAGTAATTCCTGCTTTCAAAAAGTGAATACTGTTTAACACAGCAATCAGGGATGCTATTCAGCAGGTTCTGGAGAACTGGAAATTTTGAGTAGTTCGGAGAACCGGCAAATACCACCTCAGGCTTGAGTGGAGAGGGAATGGAGATTTTGCAGTATCCTTCCCCTGCCACGCCCACCAAGCCATGCCCACAGAACCAGTAGCAAAAAAAAATTGAATTCCACTACTGCAGCAAAGCAAAAAGTCGAAGAAGAGGTGTTCCGTTCCCTTTCTCCCACCAAACCCACTATTTCTCAGAGGAAACGAAATTACTCAGGATGTATGGAAGAAATGCCTTACCTGCACTGATTAGCATCTTTGTAAGAATTGGAGAACCCAATCCTGCTGCCAAGTGAAGGGGTGTATTCCCAGCAGACGTCTGAGCGTTTACATCAGCTCCCAGCTTGGAAAAAAAAAAAAGGATAGAGAGTGAGTGAAAGATAAAAGACAACCTTTCCTATCTGTGCAAAAGGATTTAGATTCAAAGATTCAAAGTAGATGCAGCCTATTGTATGGGTTGAATCAGTGGTGGAATTCAATTTTTTTTTACTACTGGTTCTGTGGGCATGGCTTGGTGGGTGTGGTGTGGCTTGGTGGGCGTGGCAGGAGAAGGATATTGCAAAATCCCCATTCCCACCCTACTCGGGGGCCAGCCAGAGGTGGTATTTGCCAGTTCTCCAAACTACTCAAAATTTCTGCTACCGGTTCTCCAGAACCTGTCAGAACCTGCTGAATAGCACTCCTGGGTTGTATGTACAACCCATGTCTTGAACATACAATTTCTACTCTCAGAATGTCTTACCATTTCCAACTAGGATTTCAGATTTCACTACTTTCAGCCAGCGATAAATAACAGACACTAATAATAAAACCTAACTAGAGGGTAGCAGACGGGAAAAGGATATGCTAATTAATAGTTAACAGCTTATCTCACAGATGCCAGTTTATTTCCTTTATCTCTTTTTAATAATTGCAATACTGAATGAAGCTAAAATAATAAATACGTTAACAAATACAAATGTCACAACTAAGAAACCTACTGCAAGGCCAATTATGTTTAGTGTGTATTATTATAACTGTACATAAATTTCAAAAATTTGTTCACTACATTAGTTTCCATCCTCATTAACTGAGCAAACTTCAGCAAGTAGCAAAAGTCAGACAAATTGGTAAAACAGTCTTAGGTCAGAACTGAATAAAAGTTTTATGAAGGGGATGGAATCAGGATGGCAAAATGGAAGCACTTTTCTATTTAATACACCCTTGTAGTTTTTTTTTAAATGTTTTATTAATTATTCTATTTTATCATCTGCATATATTTAGTTTTTATCCTTTACTAACATCAGCTCTACAAGGATCAAGAAACAAACACTATGTACACTTTTAATTCGAAAACCTAGAGTAGGGGCCACATCAGGGTTGTATTTGAACACAGAGGGGGCAGTGTGTGTGTGTGGCCAGGGTGGGCGTGGCCAGCTCAACGTCACTCATGTCAGGGGCGCCATTAGTGGCCAGAGCACTCTGCCAGCGAAAACGGGCTCCCGAGCTCTGTGTTTGGCTGGGACAGCCTCCTGTAACCCTCTGCCAGTGAAAACAGAGCTTGGGAGGGATGCACACAGACTAGTCCCTCTAATTTTCTTGGCAATGTTTTTTTTGGAACCTTTTTCAAATTTATTCAATTTCTATAGCCGCCCAACTCAACCAAATGACTCTGTTCCTGTCACACTTGCCTCCACCACTTCAATTACCCCACTTATCTTCACTCCGTCATTGCTTTTTTTTTTCTGCCCTGTACTCAGCCACTCACCCCTGCCATCCCACGCACCACCCAAGGCGACCTTTGTCATCTTCCTCCTCTTCTTTGGTGAAAAGGGCTCTTCTCACTACTACCATCATCCCAACCACTGGGCTCCTGGTGAGCCTGCTCCACTTTAGCAGTCACAGCCCACTGTGAATTCCTGCATACATGCCCGGTCTGTCTGCCAGGGGTGCAGCTTGCTGCTTCCATATGGTGGCCTACCATCGTCTTGTAAAACCAGACCTTGCTGATTTGAAAGGGGCTGTCACCTCCTAGGGCAGGGGTTGGCAACCTTAAACACGCAAAGAGCCACAAGGGTCCTAACTGGAAGCCCCCCGTTCAATTCTGGAGCCAACTGGAAGTCCAGTTCCCCCACCATAAAGTCTCCTCCTAGTGTGGTGTTCTTTTTCCTCTACCTGTCCTAATCGAAAGCCCTATCAATATTGGAGCCAACTGGCAACAAGGAGCCACAGCAGAGGGATGAAAGAAAGAGCCACATGCGGCTCCAGAGTTGCGGGTTCCTGACCCCCGTCCTAGGGAAAGCATGTGGCCATGGGTTGCGAATCATGACCTAGAGCAGCCAGACGATCTAGAGCAGCTGACTGATGGCTCCCTGTCCTTGCCAGGCTCCTTGTCTGCTGCATTCTGCTGTTGTGACCCGTCAGCGGCCTGTGCAGCTAGTAGCTGAATCCGACAGAGAAGAGGCTGGTGTGGTGCTGCGCCAGCAGCCTGTGCAGCTGGCATTCGAGTCAGACAATGAGGAGGCTGGAGAAGATGTGGTGCCAGAGGCAGGGATTCAGCCAGGGCCTTCAGAACCTCCAGAAGCTCCCTTAAGTGAAGAGGACGAAGAGGAGGAGCCTCTTCTCAATGCATGGGCGTGCAGAGCTGCCAAAAGGCAGGAGTGGCTCCTCAGGAAGAGGTCTCCTCGAGAATAAGGCTTGGGGCTAATTGGCCACTCCCTTTGCCTATTTAAGGAGGAACGCCGACTGAAGCAATTTGCAGGGAACAACTTCGTTCACATACCTTCGTGTCTTGTCTTATCAGCTTCCTGCAAATTGCTTCTGGGCATTCTGCCAACCACAGTAAGCTTTCAGTATTATTCTTTGAATTCTTGGCTGTTAATGCAGTTAATTAACAGCTGTTGTAAAAAACTGGTTTATTTAGTAAACTAAGGTTTGAACAGACTTTGTGTGTGCTGCGTTCTTTGGGGTCCGTAGCTGGGGCAGAACATCTGCACCATCTCTGGGCTTGGTGGAGGGGTCTTTGAATGCTTGGTATACTTGTCTGGGCTCTACACTGGACACAGTTCACTGCCTCCTTATGAAGGGCCAGCAGCTTTCAATATGTTGAAGCCTACAGACTGTTTCTCTAGAGTGCTTCCAGCACATGCTCTACAGCAAATGATGGACATGCTCCTTGGAGAACCAGCCTGTGGGGCTTCGGTGAGAGGGAGTACTGACCAGGTCTACATAAAGGCCCTCTGTTCATTCTCACAGCAGCATGTCCCAATCACCCTAACCCAGGTCAGCAGTGTGGCATCTAGCCTAGCCATGTGAAGCCATAGCCACTCCTGCTGTTTGGCACTTTAAGGTTATCTGCAGCCCTGTACCTCACCTCCCCACTGATCTTCGCTATCTTCTTTTTCCTTATGTTATTGGGTTCTTTATGTTACGTTATATTTTATATTATAATTATGTTTTATGTTATGTGTTATATGTTATGTCTCTCTGATATGAACGGGAATGGTTTATTATCTATTTATTTATAAACAGTTACTTATAAATGGTCTGGGAGGATACATAGAGACAAGAAACCCATAGCAAACTCTGCTAGTGCATTCTCTATTTTTCCAGCATTATAAAGTAAAAACTATAAAAATCTACTTGTTCCCAGCTGGACTACCATTTGTTCATACCGTGTTTCTCCACAAAGACAACCCATCTTGAAAAGAAGCCCTATCACGTTTCTGAGCGCATGCAATCAAATCAAGCCCCACCCACAAAATTAGACCTAATTAAGACCCTGCCTACCCCAGGGAGCAGAGGGTGGGGCAAGGCACATAGGTAAAAAATAAGCTGGGGGTGGTGGTGGTGGTGGAGCGGCCCTACTTACCAGGCCTCGCATACCCTGACACCTGCCTCGCCTTCTTCTGCGGCCGCTTCTTCTGCAGCTGCTTGCCGCCTTTTGCAGGCATCGCCCCCAGCCTCCATTTCGCCTTCAGATGCCTACTGGAAGGCATCTGCAGCTGATAACAGAGCTCCGGATTGATCTGGAGCTCTGTTATCGGTTGCAGATGCCTTCCAGCAGCCATCTGAAGGCGAAACAGAGGTCAGGGCGATGCGTATGAGTGGCGGCGAGCGGCTGCAGAAGTGGGCCAGAAAATAAGATCCGGCATTCTTTTTGGAGAAACACGATAGTAACCTTTCTGTACTGTAACAGTTCTATTGCAGAATGGAGAAGACTCGTGCCGCATCATTGGCGTACCCCCTCCCCACTCACCTTTTTCATCAAACATGCAGCCATGTTAAGATTATCCATTTCAACAGCTAAATGTAAAGGTGTCCGTCCGCTCTGCCGTTCTGCTGCATTCACATTCGCTCCTTTCTCAACTAGCAACTCAAGAGGGGCTGATTTTGTGCACTTCACAGCAAGATGCACGGGAAAAAAACCTGAAGCAACAGCAGAAAAATATAATTGAATAATGAGACTATACTGTATCTCTTGCAGCAGGACTGGGATAGAGGATTTTTTTATAGATCCAGACTGAGAAGCTGAATTATACAGTAGATCAGGGGTGTCAAACTCAAGGCCTGGCGGGGGTGGATCCTGCCTGTGGTGTGCTTGGATCTGGCCCCTGAGGCCGCCCTGGAAACAGCAAAGGACTGACCTGTGGTGCCTCTGCCAGCGAAAATGGAGCTTGCAAGGGTCGTCCGCAGCCCTCCTGAGTTCTGTTTTCACTGGAGGAGGGTTGCAGGATGCCGTCGCAGCTGAAAATGGAGCTCGGGAGCCCGTTTTTGCTGGCAGAGCGCTTGGGCTGCCACAGGCGCCCCCGTGGCACAAGTGATGTCATGTTGGCCATACCACCCTGGCCACGCCCACCCCGGCCCCCTGAGGTGAAACACAACCCTAATGCGGCCCTCAATGAAATCGGGTTTGACACCCCTACAGTAGATAGTATAGTACAGGCAGTCCTCGACTTATGAACCACAATCACAGCCACCTCTCCTTCAACATCCAATTTGATTTCAAATGGTCCTGTGAAAAAGAGACACGGGTTTCTTACAATTCCCACATTACTCACCAAGATAGTTAGGTATCTCAAGAAGCGGGAGAGTCTGGGGCCCCAAATGACAGAGGACCGTCTTCAACATCTCTTCGTCATCCAAATGTACAGCCAAATGCACAACTGAGTTGCCGTATCGATCCAGCAAAGTGGGATCTGCTCCAGCCTGAAGTAAGAAACCAGCCACCCTGGGCTGATGGGTGATCACAGCCAGATGTAACGGTGTCTAAGAAAAAAAGAGTCAGAACCAAGTTCCATCAAAAGATCAGAGCAAGCTAACAGGATCAATACCCATGTTTTCCCAAAAATAAGACCCTGTCTTATATTTTTTTGAACCCTAAAATAAGCGCTTGGCCTTATTTTCAGGGAGGTCTTATTATTTTGGGGCCTGTGGAGCAAGATGGGGCTCCTCTTGCCGTCTTACCTGATTTCCAGCTCTGCATTTAAATATTTTCGGGGAGGGCTTATTTTTTGGGGGGGGAAGCTTATTTTAGCGCATGCACTCAAAAGCCCGATTGGGCTTATTATCAGGGGATGTCTTATTTTCGGGGAAACGGTAGGTTTTCTCCAAAGAGAATTTCTACTTGCGGTTTACATTTTCAACTACAAATTTACCCGTATGCATAATCCAGAAATCAAATTACACAGAGCTGTACAGGTAGTCCTCGACTTACAATCGTTCATTCAGTGACAGTTCAAAGTTACAACGGCACTGAAAAAAGTAGCTTATGACCATTTTTCACACTTGCAACCATTGCAGCATCCCCACAGTAACATGATCAAAATTTGGATGCTTGGGTAAGTGACTCATACTTATGACCGTCACAGTGTCCTAGGCTCATGTGATCACCTTTTGCAACCTTTCTGACAAGCAAAGTCAATGAGGAAGCAAGATTCACTTAACAACCATCTTACTAAATAACCGCAGTGATTCACTTAACAATTGTGGCAAGAAAAGTCATGAAATGGGGCAAAATTCACTTAACAAATGTTTCAGTCAGCAACAGAAATGTTGGGCTCTATTTTAAGTCGAGTCTACCTGTACTTATAGTAGTGGCCAAAATTGTGGAAACCTTTTGGGATAAGTGTATTTTTGAGGTTTGATGGCACCACTTTTTCTTTTGGAGTTTCAAGATAATCCTATTCTACTGCTGGAATGGCCTGGGAATAGCCCAGACCTTAACCCAATTGAAAATCTATGGAGCCAGGTAAAGAAACTTGTTAGTTAGAAGCCACCCAGCAATAAAACCCAGTTAATAGAAGCTATCATTCAATTTTGGTTTCACATTATAGCAGCTGCAGAACTAAAAGACTTGGTTCACTCCATGGGAAGAGGTTGTAAGGCTGTAATTCATGCTAAAGGTTACCCACCTAAGTATTAACTGACATGGTGATCATTTTTGTATATCTCATTTTTTCTATGGTGATAATTTTTGTATATCTCGTCTTTTCTACGTGTTTAACTTTTCTTCTTTATACTCTAACTGCTCTTCTAATAGCAAATCCTTCATAAAAGTTATTGTATTACATTCTTGATTAAATTATCTTTCCATTGATATATAACTTTATGGTTGTTATTGTTAGTTGCGAAGTCATGTCCGATCCATTGCGACCCCATGGACAACATTCCTCCAGGCCTTCCTATCTTCTACCATCCTCTGGAGTCCATTTAAGCTCACACCGACTGCTTCACTAACTCCATTCAGCCACCTTGTTCTCTGTCGTCCCTTTCTTCTTGTGCCCTCAATCGTTCCCAGAATTAGGTTCTTCTTCTCCAATGAGTCTTTCCTTCTCATTAGTTGGCCAAAGTATTTCACTTTCATCTTCAGGATCTGACCTTCTAAGGAGCAATCAGGATTGATCTCCTCTAGGACTGACTTGTTTGTTTGCTTTGCAGTCCAAGGGAATTTTATGGTACTACTCCAAAAAAAAAAGTGGTGTTATTAGCTAGTTTTAGAAAATACACTTTTCCCAAAAGGTTTCCACAATTTTGGCCACTACTGTATGTTCAAGTGAATGCAAGTATACCTCCTGATCAGATCTCCCCTATGTCCATGCACACCCGTCTCTCACCACAAATGTGTTACCACTGAATTTGAGACACTACCTATTATACCTGCTGTAAGTGATTTGTGATGTTGATGATCTGTTGATTAGGAATGCTTACAGCCACCTGGACCAGTTGCATAATCACCGTTGTCTGCTCATGAATAATAGCTAAGTGCAAAGGCCTGTGGGGGGAAAATGTGGATTTAAGAACAAGGAGATGTAACCGCTAATTGTAACAGCAATACTACTCAACAACCAGAAATGAGAATTGCAACCCCTAAAACCTCTTCCAATTTGCCCACAAACTCTGCTCTGTGGTTCCCTAGGCATGACTGGCAGTTCCGACGTAACAAAGCAGAAACTAATTGAGCTCTTCTTGTGTTTGTAACGGAATTAAGTGGATCCTATCATCAAAATTCTGTTTCTGATTGATTCTTGAATTTGCAATTAGTCCGATCTGAAGACGTTCCAAAGAAGCAAATTTTCATTCATCTTTCTTTGAATAGATGGTACTGCTGTAGATTAGATATGGTGTTAGTTAATTAAGGACTGTTTTATTTTGGTGTGATGTATAGTGGTGGAAATTCAATATAACAATTTATAGTCATGTGAAAAAGTAAGTACACCTCATGTAGTTTTTTTTTTCTCTTTTAACATTCCAGTATTTATTTTCATTCTACAGTTAGCCCTCAATTTACAGCCATTCGTTTAGTGAACCTCTAAAGCAGGAGTGTCAAACTCAAGCCCGGGGGCTGAATCTGGCCTGTGGGGTGCTTAGATCTGTCCCGCAGGGCCACCCTGGAAACAGCAAAGGACTGGCCGACCGGCCCTCCCGAGCTCCATTTTCGCCAGCAGAGGGCTGCAGGAAGCCGTCCCAGCTGAAAACGCGGCCTGTTTTTGCTGGCAGAGAACTAGCAAAACAAACTAAAAACAAAATAAAAGGAGAAATGTTTTCCCTTTTGTATTTGAGCATGCAAGAGGGGACAGGAAAGGAGAAAGAGGAAAGACAACGAAAAAGAAGGAAAGAGGGGAAGGAAGAAGAAAGGAGAATGAAGAGGGATGGCGGGAAGGAAGGAGGGAAGGGAAGGGAAGGGAAGGGAAGGGAAGGAAAGGAAAGGAAAGGAAAGGAAAGGAAAGGAAAGGAAAGGAAAGGAAGATTATAATGAGAGTGAGTGAGGGTCTGAGGGAAGTCCTGCCTTAGCACTTGGCCACCAACTGCAAGATGTTCCTCAATTAAGGAGGACAATTACGATAAATTGCTACAGCAAATCAAAAAAAGATTTAGAAAATTGGAAAAACTTAACAGATCTCACTAATGGGGAGGATCGCCACGATTAAAATGAATATCTTGCCCAAAATTCTATTTCTATTCCAAGTTATACCAGTAAAAATAGAGAAAAACTTTTTTACTGTGATATAAGATGGAAGAAGAAATAGTTAAAGATACAATGATCAAATGAGCCAAGTTACTAACTTAAGAGCTGCAGTGATTCATGTAACAACTGTGATAAGAAAGGTTATAAAATGAAGCAAAATTCACTTGTCTCACTTTACAACATCCTCCATCAATTTTATACCTATAGTATAGTCCCTTTAGAAAAAAGATGGGTTCTTTTTATTTGTTATCTTGTATATAGTAATTTGTTGCCTTTTTATCACTTAATTCTTACTAACAGAGATGAAATGGCACAGGAGTTTGAAGTTGCAGGAACTTTGGGGGAGGGTGAGCATGTCATATTGGAATTCAACAATAATGCAGACACAAATAACAGAACAAAGTCAAATGAATATCTTAGACTTTAAGAGAGCTGATTTTAATAAACTTTAAAGACGGCTTAGGAAGGATTCCATGGATGAAAATCTTAAAGGGAAAACGTAATCAAGCTTGAGAAACTCTGAAAAATAAGATTATAAAAGCCCAGTCTACCGCAATACCACTGAGAAAGAAAAATAACAGACTCAGAGGAAACCAGCATGGATGCATAAAGAACTATTTGATAAAGTGAGAGATAAAAAGGACAAGTATAAAAAAATATGCAAAAGAGGGACACATAGCTAAAGCAGAATACCAGCAAATAGCCCAAATGGGCAAAGATATAGTCAAGGATAAGACTGGTCTACTCATGGAAGAAGACGGCAAGATGACAGGTAGCAGAGAGAAAGCTAAACTACTTAATTAATTCTTTGCATCTGTCTCTACACAAAAGCAAAAAATACTCCAACTTATCAAAATGGACGACAGATTAGCAAAACAAGTCAAAATTGTTATGTTTTACTAATTTTTACTAATTTTTGTTAATTGTTTTACCCTTAAAAAAGGGCCTTGGTAGTACAGTGGTCTAAAGCACCCTGTTATTAACACCAGCTGCCTGCAATTACTGCAGGTTCGAATCTCACCAGGCTCAAGGTTGACTCAGCCTTCCATCCTTTCTAAGGTAGGTAAATTGAGGACCCAGATTGTGGGGGGCAATAAGCTGACTTTGTATAAATATACAAAAGAATGAAGGCTATTGCTTAACGCATTGTAAGCCGCCCTGAGTCTCCGGAGAAGGGCGGCATATAAATCAAATTAAAAAAAAAAAAAAATAGGCAAGAAAATGGCAAGAGAATATATATCCATTCTAAAGAACTTTAAATCACCAGGACCAGATGGATTACATCTCAGGGCTCTGAAGGAGTTGGCAGGATGCATAGAGTCCCGAAAATGGGACTCGCAGAGGCCAAAAACAGAATGCATGGAGGCCAAAAACGGGAGGTGCGGTGGCCAAAAACGGAGTGTGCAGAGGCCAAAAATGGGAGGTCAGGTACATTTTATGGAACGACAAATATGGTAAATCACACCCTTGTCTTTAGTACAGAGCTGACATAAATTTCCACTGAAAGAGTATCTCCATAATGAGGAAAATACTAGAATGGCGTCAAGAAATTTGAAGACTAATATTACTCTGCAAATGATCTCAGATTAGGAACTCCGATCTTTCCAGAATATACTTACGTATCTCCATTTTCATCCTGAGAAGCAGCTAGGTGTCTTTGGACAGCCAACAACATACGTGGGTCAGCAGTAACTGCATAATCCAGTAGAGCCTGGGCGCTGCGTCGAGCTACCATTAGCATCCAGGAACTGCATTCCTGAGCTAGGTAAGATGGGGAAAGGCAGACTATTAAAACAAGCAGTGCAAGCCCAAACATCTTCTGTTTAGAATTCATCTCCATTCATCGCTCAATTCTTCGCTACAACTCCATCTTCCTATCCCCTTTTTTCTTACAAAGAGAATATGAACTGACTGTAGTCAAACAACGGTTTTGAATGCTGATAGTATGCAATGAGAAAGATCTCAAGAGTGCCTGTCCTTCAAAGTAGGTAATATTGGGTGGATTATCATATTTTTCGGACTATAAGACGCACCTTTCCCCCCCCAAAAGGGGGTTAAAATTTGGGTGCGTCTTATATACCAAATGTAGCCCCTCCTACCCTTTGCCCCCCACCCTTTGGCCTCTGCCACCCAGCAATTTACCTCCTTGCAGCAAGCAGCAAGAAGAAACAGCCCATTTCAGCTTCAGCACAGCCTAATTAACACAAGTTGATTGTCCTTTGGATCAGCTTCCCAACTCTCAGCTGTTTCAGGCTGCAGGGATTGCCATTGCCTATTGCTGTGCGGCCATACCATGCTGCTTGCTGCAAGGAGGTAAATTGCTGGAAGCAGATTTTTTTTTTCCTTGTGCGAATCAAGCTATGCCGAAAACGAAAATGAAAGTAAAGCAGGCTGTTTGCTGCAACGAGGCAAAATTGCTGGGAGGCAGAGGCAGATTTCTTTTTCTTGTTTTCCTCACCAAAAAAGGTAGGTAGGTCTTGTAGTCTGGAGCGTCTTATACTCCCAAAAATATGGTACTTTGATTTAAGTCCACTTCCAAATGCCCGAGCCGAGATCAGTTAGTTATGGCAACAGCATGGGCTTGTCAGCAGATTTGAGTAGTTTAGTTTTCTACAAGTTGGGCCAATGTTGCAAAAGCCAGGGCTCTTCCACTAGTTTCCAGTTAGTTGTGGTTGGTACAGGAAGTCTTCGACTTACGATCAGTCACTTAGTAACTATTCAAAGTTATGATAGGACTTTCTAGAGATATTTATGACCTGGATTCGAAATTCTGATTCACACACACACACATCCCAAGATCTCATGATCACATTTTGGGCACTTGTGAAAGTGAGTAACACCTTCCATAGCATTTTCTAACAATAGCACTTATTTCTCATCAGAAGTATCAATTGTTTAGTATAGATAATTGTATTCATGCTGAAGCTTAATATGTAAACTATATATATAATTTCAGTAACTCAGAATACAAAAGTTAGATTTTACAACTTTGGGCTACTTTTGAGATTCTGAAGATTTTGTTTATTTGTGCATCATTTTGAAATTCAAAAATTCATGAGAGTATTAAAAGAATAAATGTGTAAAGGTAAAGGTTCCCCTCGCACATATGTGCTAGTCGTTCCCAACTCTAGGGGGTGGTGCTCATCTCCGTTTCAAAACTGAAAAGCCAGCGCTGTCCGAAGACGTCTCCGTGGTCATGTAGCCGGCATGACTAAACGCCAAAGGCGCACGGAACGCTGTTACCTTCCCACCAAAGTGGTCCCTATTTTTCTACTTGCGTTTTTTACGTGCTTTCAAACTGCTAGGTTGGCAGAAGCTGGGATAAGTAACGGGAGCTCACCCCATTACGGGGCACTACGGATTCAAACAGCTGAACTGCCAACCTTTTGATCGACAAGCTCAGCGTCTTAGCCACTGAGCCACCACATCCCTGACAATAAATAAATGTGTAATCATACTTAATTCCTGTAAATAAGTAGAGTTTATGACTATAGAGTAGAGAAAGAGTCTGGACCATTTAAACAAATTAAGCTGACAGCCCAGGCTTGAGATGTGAGTGCTGCGTAATGGGGTGAGCTATCATTACTTGCCCCAGTTCCTGCCAACCTAGCAGTTTGAAAGCATGCTAGTGTGAATAGATAAATAGTTACCACTTTGGTGGGAAGGTAATGGTGTTCCATGCGCATCAGCGTATGGTTACACTGGTCACATGATCATAGAAGTGTCTTCAGACAACACTGGCTCTCCCAACTAAGAAATGGAGATGAGACTGCCCCCTACTGTCGCACATGATTGGGCAGGAGAAACCTTTACCTTTAGAAATCTCAACAATCTATATATATTAAAATGGGTCTCTCTCTCTCTCTCTCTCTCTCTCTCTCTGTGTGTGTGTGAGTGTGTGTGTTCCAGCATAACTCTGGAACGCCTCAAGCAATTTGAACCAAACTTGGTACACAGATGACTTACTCTCTGGAAAGAAATACTGTGGAGGTAAAACACCTCTAACACCCCTTGGTGTGTGTGTGTGTGTTC
Source organism: Pantherophis guttatus (assembly GCF_029531705.1). The sequence goes on from NW_026844069.1 coordinate 2,202,841, forward strand.
CAGCATAACTCTGGAATGCCTGGGCCGCTGAAATGAAAAGGAATGAATTATATCTATAGTGTCAAATCACAGTACTTTTGACAGAGATAGTGTGCATTTTGGATTCAAGTTCTGTTAAGATACAGCCTGTTGTGTCTTAAAATGGCTTCTACTGTACAGCACAGTGGAGTTGCCATGGTAGCAACTTCACAGCACTCCACAAGGGTATCCCTCTGGTATACCCGGGCAATGCCAGGTTATCAGCTAGTGAAAACTAAATTTAGGATGCTTCTCAACCAAAAATAGTTTTAGCTTATCTCCCCAGCCATACCATGCTGCAGCAGTTCAATATAATCAGTACCATCTTCTGAAGGATGATGTTCACTGTCTTCCAGTCTAGCAGTTCTGGGCATTTGGATACCTCTTCCACCCTGATAGTTGCCCATTGGATGCGATCCAGATAGGTATATGCTGTTGTTATAGGGACTATATCCTGAAGAATGCCAGGGACTACCAGCTAGAAGAGCGGAACAAAAAAAAAAAAGGGCCATGTAATTTAGACTGTATGTGTCTAAAAAGAGACATTTTAACTGTTCATAACTATATTGGCTGTTGCTGTAAGTACCACCTAAAAAGTAAACTCTTTTTTTGCAAGCTTAGTTTAGATGCAGAATGATCACATGCTTTGTAAGGGCACTGTGGCCACAATATATATGACAATACATAAGGGAACTATAATCACTACTCAACTATTCAGGTTTTGTAGTCTATTTACCGTATTTTTCGGAATATAAGATGCACCAGACTATAAGATGCACCTACCTTTTTTGATGAGGAAAACAAGAAAAACAAATCTGCCTCTGCCTCCCAGCAATTTTGCCTTGTTGCAGCAAATAGCAAATAGCCTGCTTTACTTTCATTTTCGTTTTAAGCATAGCTTGATTAGCCCATGAAAAAAAAAACCTGCTCCCAGCAATTTGCCTCCTTGCAGCAAGCAGCAGAGGCCCGCACAGCAATAGGCAATGGCAATCTCTGCAGCCTGAAACAGCTGAGAGTTGGGAGGCTCATCCAAGGGACAATCAATTCGTGTTAATTAGGCTGTGCTGAAGCTGAAATGAGCTGTTTCTTCTTGCTGCAAGGAGGTAAATTGCTGGGAGGCAGAGGCCAAAGAGTGGGGGCCAATGGGTGGGCAGGACTACATTTGGTGTATAAGATGCACCTAAATTTTCATCCCGTCTTAGGGGGGCAAAAGGTGCGTCTTATACTCCGAAAAAGACGGTACTTCAGACTGGTAATTAAACTACAAGGACTGGTTACTTTCTTGGCAACTAGAGTTGTTTGAATGGCTATCTGGGAATCCACACATTTGGTTACATTCTTGAAAGCCTATCAAGAATTTCTAGAAGTTGCAGATTTCCTGGCAGTAGTTTTGCCCCTTCTTGCATAGTAGTAGCTGTTTTGTTCTATCAGTTCTTATGATTGCCACTGTCAGGGTTCCAAGTAATACCCCCAACCAAGTAAGACTCTGAGGCAATCAGTTCCATTTTATTAGAGATGTCATAGTGGCACATCTGGGAAAACCCGAATCTGAAAGCTCCTGGGTTTTCCCCACCCAAAAGAAAATCAAAGTCCCTTCCCCTGCACCCACATGTCCATCACATGGTCCAATCAATCCACTGTCCCAAGTGGAGATGCCTCCCAGTCACGCCACTCCAGGTACAGGCTGAACGTCCTTGACTCTCAGAGAAAAGAATGTTGTTATGGCTAAATAACTCTACCAACTCTATGCAACCGCCCTCCCACTTTCCCACAGCACTAAGTGTGGCAGCCCTGAAGACCCAAAAGAAAAGAAGGCCTCCGGGGCTGACAGCCACAGTGAATCCAAGAAATAAATTGAAGTCATTTCATACCAAGTTGAGAACTAAAAATACATGTAAGTAAACCAAATTTTCTTAATCAGTCAGACACACTGATTCACACACATAAATAGGTACCTTATTACCTGAAAGAGGGATCAGTGATGCTAAGATAAGTAAGAAAGACTGCTCTTCGAAGGACAGAGTAGAGAACAGTTCTGGATTAAAATAGAGCTGGGCTCAAATAGCTTCCTGGCTATTTGAAAAAATTCTAGGACAGGAACCACCTGGAGAAGAGTTCCACGTATTGCCATAGTTGCTGTTGAATTGCTCTACCGCTACTTGGCCAGCTCATTACAAAGTTTAATAGTTGCATTTGGAAAACTCTCAAGTTATGTACCAAGATTCAGATATCATGACAGAGATCCATGATACAGTTACGATTAGTAGGTATCTGAAGAGGAAAAGGAATAACAGAGTAACAGAGGTGCAAGGAACCTTGGAGGTCTTCTAGTCCAACCCCTTGCTCAAGCAAGAAACTCAATACCATTTCAGAGAAATGGTTGTCCAATCTCTTCTTAAAAAACTCCAGTGATGGAGCACCCACAATTTCTGAAGACAAACTCTTCCATTAATTGTTCTCACTGTCAGGAAATTTCTTCTTAGTTCTAGGTTGAGTCTATCCTCGATTAATTTCCATCCAGTTCTGCCTTCAGGTGTCTTGGAGAATAGGTTCACCCCCTCTTCTTTGTGGCAGTCCCTTAGATAGTGGAACACTGCTATCATGTCACCCCTAGTCCTTCTTTTCATTAAACTAGACAAACCAAATTCCTGCAACCGTTTTTTATATATTTTAGCCTCCATCCCCCTAAGCATCTTCGTTGCTCTTCTCTACACTCTTTTTAGTCTCAACATCTTTTTTATAGCATGGAGACCAAAACTGGACTTGGTATTCCAAGTCTGGTTTTACTATAAAGTATAAAACAGAACACTTCACCTGATCTTGAGTCTATCTCTCTGTTAATTCCGCCTAGGATTCTGACAAGACATGCTCATGCACTTCCCAAGATGAGCCACAGGAGGGCGAGCTGGCTTCACACAGAAAGTAAGATGAGCGGATCTTCTTGCAGCAGCATCCTAGGTCCCATCACCCTGCCGCCAGTACCAGGACTCGAACTGCTAGAGCAGAGACGATCTCTAGCATCATGAAACTACTGAGCCACCATACCTCTCATCACTGAATAAACAATCTCCAAAGCAAGAAAGGACCTTGGTCCTAGCCCTGGCATCTATGCTAAGTCACACAAGGCAGAAGAGAGCATGTGAGATCATCATGATCATAGCTACTAAATCAGATCTATGATAAGCAATACTTAGTTCCTATTTAACAAATTATTCCGTCTCTGCCTGGAAAACCTGGACAATCTGACATCTATCAGTTGGCAGGTACAGAAGTGGCCAAAATTGTGGAAACCTTTTGGGAAAAGTGTATTTTCTGAAACTAGCTAATAACACCACTTTTCTTTTGGAGTAGCACCATAAAATTATATATCAATGGAAAAATAATTGAATCAAGAATGTAATGCAATAACTTTTATGTAGGATTTGCTATTAGAATAGCAGTGACAGTATAAAGAAGAAAAGTGAAACACGTAGGAAAAAATGAGATATACAAAAATTATCATCACGTCAGTTAATACTTAGTTGGGTAACCTTTAGCATGAATTACGGCCTTACAACGTCTTCCCATGGAGTGAACCAAGTCTTTTAGTTCTGCAGCTGCTATAATGTGAAACTAAGATTGACTAATTGCTTCTATTACCTGGGTTTTATTGCTGGGTGGCTTCTGACTAACAAGTTTCTTTACCTGGCTCCATAGATTTTCAATTGTGTTAAGGTCTGGGCTATTCCCAGGCCATTCCAGCAGTGGAATATGATTATCTTGAAACTCCAAAAAAAAGTGGTGTTATTAGCCATCAAACCTCAAAAATGCACTTTTTCCAAAAGGTTTCCACAATTTTGGCCACTACTATATAATAAAAATAGGGATATTTTCTTCCATAAAAACAGTTTGTCATGCAACTGTTGCATGACAGAGATCCTTGACTTATGATCACAATTGAGCCCAAAATTTATGCTGCTAAGTGAAACGTTGAAGTGAATTTTACCCCATTCTACGACCTTTCTTGCCACAATTGTTAAGTGAATTACAGCAGTTGTTAAGTTAGTAACATGGTTGTTAAGTAAATTTGGCTTAAAAATTGGCTTCCCCATTGACTTTGTTTGTCAGAAGGTCACAAAAGATGATTGCATGACTCCAGGATGCTAAAGAGAGAGACCCCATTAGCAACCATTCAAATAAGAGAACAAAAAAGCCAAGAAGGAAACAAAAAGAACATAACATATCCTCTCCATCAATCAATATCAGACTAAGAAACAAGCAGAAAACAATATCTAATTAATGAATTATCGAAGAAAAAACCAGACCCCCTAGCAGGACAAGACATTCTATATCAAACAGGGAGCAAATTCCACTGAAAGAAATCTATTTGGGTAATGAAATATCTGCAAGGAAACAACAAGCTCAGAGAACACTAAGATCTGCAAAACTTTACATATTTCATCCTCAACATGGTGCTCATAAACATTTCTTCAGTATATGCAGAAAGAAATATTTTTATTAAATGATATAGAATAGAATAGAATAGAATAGAATAGAATAGAATAGAATAGAATAGAATAGAATAGAATAGAATTCTTTTATTGGCCAAGTGTGATTGGACACACAAGGAATTTGTCTTGGTGCATATGCTCTCAGTGTACATTAAAGATGTATTGCTTAACACATTGTAAGCCGCCCTGAGTCTCCAGAGAAGGGCGGCATATAAATCAAATTAAAAAAAAAAAAAAAAGAAAAAAGAAAAGATAAGATAAAGAAGAGGATGCAATGCATACCAAATTGGAAGAGGAAGTGAAGGTATGACAAGATAGCTAATCTTTGATATGGAAAAAGACCAGACAACATGAGGAATGGAAATATTTGTCCCAATGTTCAAAAAGGAGTAAAAAGATAAAAAGCTGGCTACTTTACATCTATTATTCTGATATTACCTAAGAATTTTCTAGAGCAAATCATTGATCTTCAAGGTATCGCTTAATAAACATCAAAAATAATTACAGCTTTCTTAAGAAATTGCCATTATTTCTAAAAGATACTAAGAAGAAAATGGAGAGTTTTACAATATTTAAATGTTTAATATATTATAATATTAATGTGAATGTGAATGTGAATGATGTGATAAATGAGGAGCAATGTAGCACAGAGATGTCTGTACCCAGACAATATACTGCATAAGGAAAGATGGAATGTTTTATCTTTGTTTTTTTAAAAAAATATAAAAAAACTTTTTTAAAAAAAGAAATTGCCATTATTTCATTTTCTGGATCAGATAATTGTCCGAATAGATTGTGAAAATAGCGTAAATAAAAAAATACAATATTCACTCTGAGCTATCAGCAGTAGAGTGGCATAGAAATGCAAGTTAGTTTCTAAATAAGTTAACAAGTTGATTTCAGCAAAATATCTGACATCCAACGTTCTTATTCACAAACTACTCAAAAGGAAGTGGATGATCTGAGAAGCTATCTCAAAAATCATGCTTTCCCCACTCAATAACCAAAATTAGACAGTTGGTATTTGTATGTTGTATTTTAAATAAAATTATTCAGTATTGTAACACACTAGAAGCAACTGGATAGCTTAACATTAAAAGTAGAGGTGTGCAAAAAAAAATAAAATTCAGGTTCATTCAATGGGACATTCCAAAATCACAAGTTTAGAACACACCAGAAAAGCAGAATAGTATGAGAACACTTTTGTAAAGGTTCAAGGTTTAAAGAGTGTTTCAAGTGCAAAATGGTTTGACCATCATGTGTGTTTTGCCATCTACAATAAAATGCCTTTGATTTCAAGTTACTGTACTTTTCAGAGTATAAGACGCACTTTCCCCCCCCAAAAGAGAGTGGAAATGTTGGTGCGTCTTATACACCAAATACAGCCATTTTTGGTCTACCGAAACCCTGTCCCACTCGTCCCGGTTATGCCAAAAACAGGCCCATTTTTCACAAAAATGGGATGCGCAGAGAGTTTGGGAGGCCTGCAGAGTGCTCCTGGGGGCCGAGGAGGACAAAAATCTTTTTTCCTTGTTTTCCTCTTCAAAACCTTGGTGCGTCTTATACTCTGGTGCATCTTATAGTCCAAAAAATACAGTAAATTTCAGCAGACTATTAAAAAAGTGAAACCCACAAAAGCCTATCAAGTATTAACATTTACCTCCATTAGAACCAAATCCACCGGCTCCACCACCAGCACCACCCATAGGCGCACCGCCACCAAAGTGCTGCGGGAACTGGGGCAGGATCTTCTTACGCTTCCTTTCTACTTCTTCCTTATCTGCAGCCAAAGATATAGAAGAATAATCAGTGATGTGCCCTGCCACTCTGTTAAACACCAAAAGTAGCACATCACATGGAGTGCCCTGTACCTTCTACCACTGGGTAGTATGTAAACTGCTTGGAGTCACTCACATCACCCCCTCGCTTGCGCTTCAGCTGAAGGAACACAGTGACTGGACGATCTATTTTTGTCTTGTGATAAGGCGGAGTACGGAAGACAATGGCATACTGCAAGGACACAAGACATGGGGTTAGTGCAATCATATATGTCACATACCATAAATTCAGGTGTGGGATTCAGCCGGTTCAGGCAAACTGGATGTTAATTTTAATCTGGTTTACCGAACCGGTAGTTGCAAGGACTGGCTGACCCTGCCCACCCAGCCCCGCCCCTCCCAGGAGTCTCCACATGGCCCATAAGGTAAGTGCAAGGCCCACGCGGAGGCTGTGGGAGGGCGAAAAGTGGGCCTACCGGAAGTACCGGAAATCCAGAAACGGGCTCGTTTCCAGCCTCCAGAGCCCAGGGGAGGCCATTTTCGCCCTCCCGGAGGCTCTAGAAAAGCCTCCGGAGCCTGGGGAGGGCAAAAACGCCCCCCCCGCCATGTTACAGGAAGCCGACTAGGCCACGCCCCCATCCAGCAACCAGGCAGAGAACCGGTTGCTAAAATTTTTCAATCCCACCCCTGCATAAACTCTTAAATTGTTCACCTTTTTCCCTATGTGCAATAATAAGGACAAAAAGAAATCAGTTTGCAGATAGTCCTGGCATAACTGTCTTTAATTGGGACCAACCACTCTGCCACTAAGCAAAGCGGTCAATAAAATGGAAAACCACATGACAGCAACTGTGCTTTTCAGCTGGAAAGAGACGAGACTACTCCGTTTGAAACCTATTGCTTTTGCTTGCTTCCTATATGCTTCCTCACTCTTTGGAACATGCCAGTGCCTGCTTTATGGTCTGATATGCATTTTAAGCAATGCAATCACACCAAAACCCAGGCTGTGAGCCAATCCCTCTGCTCCACAATTAGGAGGCTGCAAACGGAATAAAGTTTGAGTGTTAGTGTATAAGCATTTGAGTCTTTTATGGGTATGTTTTATGGGTACTTTCTTATATCTCTTACTTTGTAACTTTCCATCATTCTCTTACACTAGTGGCCAAAATTGTGGAAACCTTTTGGGAAAAGTGCATTTTTGAGGTTTGATGGCTAATAACACCACTTTTTTTTGGAGTTTCAAGATAATCATATTTCACTGCTGGAATGGCCTGGGATTAGCCCAGACCTTATCCCAATTGAAAAACTATGGAGCCGACTAAAGAAACTTGTTAGTCAGAAGCGACCCAGCAATAAAACCCAGTTAATAGGAGCCATCATTCAATCTTGGTTTCACATTGTAACAGCTGCAGAACTAAAAGACTTGGTTCACTCCATGGGAAGACGTTGTAAGGCTGTAATTCATGCTAAAGTCACCCAACTAAGTATTAACTGACGTTGTGATAATTTTTGTATATCTTATTTTTTTCTACGTGCTTCACTTTTCTTCTTTATACTGTAACTGCTATTCTAATAGCAAATCCTTCATAAAAGCTATTGCATTACATTCTTGATTAAATTATCTTTCCATTGATATATAATTTTATGGTGCTACTCCAAAACAAAAGTGGTGTTATTAGCTAATTACAGAGAATACACTTTCCCAAAAGGTTGCCACAATTTTGGCCACTACTGTACTTCACTATGTTTTTTTTAAATTATTATTTCTTTTTTCTCTTTACTCCCTTCCTCCTTAAATGATTGGTTATCTAGTGGTTTTTGCTTGGAATTAGGCTCTAAAGGTCATGAAGATTGGCCATCCTCCCCCCTCTATTTTAGTTTAAAGCCCTTTTGATAAGGTGAGCCAATCGTTTTCCAAAGATATTCTTTGGAATATCCAAAGGTATTCTTTCCAGTATTCTTTTGTGACATGGAGTCCACCCTTTGCCAGTAGCCCTCCATGTAGGGTAATGCAGACCATGGTCTAGAAAGCCGAACCAGTAACGGTTCGATACCGGTTCGGTGTTGACACCGGTATTTAAGCCAGTGATTCGTTTCTAAAATCCTTTGCTCCCCCATTGGATGTTGGCCTTTATATTTACAAGGATTAGAATGTGATAAAATAAAATGTCTTTGATCTACTCTAATACAAAAAGTCCCTCTACGGCAGTGTTTCCCAAACTTGACCCTTTGAAGATGTATGGACTTCAACTCCCAGAATTCCTCAACCAGGCATACTGGTTGGGGAATTCTGGGAATTGAAGTCCATGCATCTTAAAATAGCCAAGTTTGGGAAACACTGCTCTACGGAATACATCTTTAATCTACCACTCAGACGGGCTCTCATGATTGAATCAATCAATACCTGTTTATGCACATCCGTGGGGGAGAAATCTCCAAAGGCCTGCCAACCATTCTCATCATCTTCATAAAAACGCACCTCAATATCATCTAACAGAGAAGGCAAAAAACGGTAACTGTGCTGTTCAGATGGTGACTTATAGCGAATTAGTTACTTTAAGAATTAAGAGCTGTCTCCTTAAGAGATTGCATTGTGGGAGATGTAGAAAGAGAGAGAGTGCATTATGGGAAATGTAATCCATGACATGTGACCATATCTGTGTGTCTGATTGGCCACTGAGGCTCTCTGCCTGGGGTGTAGAACAAAGACCCGGCCATTATGAATTGCCACGGAGGAGAGAAACATGCTTTCTGAATAGGACAGATCTACCGTCATTTTACACTACGAAATGGGACAGATTATGAAATTCATTAAGGATGAATCTCACCTTGACTCACTATGATTGTAAGTCTATGTTTTGAGGAAAGCCAAATAAATGATCTGTATGAAAACCTGTTTGCTAGAGTTTAGCTGCCTGTTCCCAGTGGAGCCAGATGCCTGGGGAACAGAACAGTAACATTGGACTATGAATACTTATTCCAAACCCACTTTGTCCCATTTACTAATGTATTACTACATTGATAAATTTATGATATAGTGTCGATCATACAAAATTTAAGAGATATTGGGTGAGATGCTATCAGGTAGTTGATGACTTCTACCGTTTCCCCGAAAATAAGACCCAACCGGAAAATAAGCCCTAGCATGATTTTTCAGGATGCTCGTAATATAAGCTTTACCGCCAAAATAAGCCCCAGTTAAGATTATCAGCAGACCGAGGCATTTAGTACTGTATTTCCCCCAAAATAAGACCTAACCAGAAAATAAACTATAATGCATCTTTTGGAGCAAAAATTAATATAAGACCCCGTCTTGTTTTGGGGGAAACATGGTAATAGTGTTTCTCCATATCATGCAAGGTAAGAGAAATATAGACTAGATGACGGCAAAAAATGAGCCAAATCTTATCAAATTTTGATAAGTCAAAAGCAACGCAGTTATTATCATTATCTTTTACAGTAAATTAAGGACATTGCTGACAATCTAGATGAGATTGTACTTCCTCTTCTGATGGAGCAAATGTGCAATCTGAGGAACTTCTTTTTCAAACTGATACAAGTGGGTTACACGACAGGAATTGTTTTCTTCCTGCACCAGCTCATTTGGTAACAATGACTGTCCCTAGCAAGGAACCATTTGTCAAAATGCAGTGGTACCCTGGTACTCGACAGCTTCGAAACTCATTGAATTTCACACTTGACACCTTTTGAAGCAAAAAATGTTGTCCCTGTAAGCTGTCGTCTTTGTGGTAATCAACATGATGCGATAGGAAGAAGGAAACAGGCACAGAGGGCGGACAGGAAGTTGGCCATGGTGGGAAGGTCACTAACATAGTAAAAGGAACAGATAGACAATAGAATAGAATAGAATAGCAGAGTTGGAAGGGACCTTGGAGGTCTTCTAGTCCAGCCCCCTGCTTAGGCAGGAAACTCTACACCACTTCAGACAAATGGTTATCCAACATCTTCTTAAAAACTTCCAGGGCTGGAACATTCACAACTTCTGGAGACAAGTTGTTCCACTGATTAATTGTTCTATCAGGAAATTTCTCCTTAGTTCTAAGTTGCTTCCCTCCTTGATTAGTTTCCACCCATTACTTCTTGTCGTGTCCTCAGGTGCTTTGGAGAATAGGATGACTCCCTCTTCCTTGTGGCAACTCCTGAGATATTGGAACGCTGCTATCATGTCTCCCCTAGTCCTCCTTTTCTCCAGACTAGACATACCCAGTTCCTGCAACCGTACTTCATATGTTTTAGCCTCCTGTCCCCTCATCATCTTTGTTGCTCTTCTCTGCACTCTTTCTAGAGTCTCAACATCTTTTTTACATCGTGGCGACCAAAACTGGATGCAGTATTCCAAGTGTGGCCTTACCAAGGCATTATAAAGTGGTATTAACACTTCACATGATCTTGATTCTATCCCTCTGTTTATGCAGCCTAGAACTGTGTTGGGTTTTTTTGGCAGTTGCTGCACACTGCTGGCTCATATTTAAATGGTTGTCCACTAAGACTCCAAGATAGAAAATCCTTCCCAGCTGAAATAAAGGGTCATGCGTTAAGTCATGTGGTCTTTTGGTACTCGTCATTTTTAGTCCTCATCACACCTCCTGGAACCAATTAAGGATGGGGACTAAGGTACCACTGCAATACTCGAACTGGTAATGTCCAGACTGGATTATCAAATGTGTTTTAAATGGGATAGCTTTTGAGATTCTCCAGAAAGTATAAATCTTGTTGAGTCCCTTGGTAAAATTGCCTTATACACCTGCTTTTAACTGAATCTGTATACCATACCTCTTGCTGGCCTTGTTACTCTGGCTTAATATTTTATTATATTATAGTTTATATTCATTGCTTTTATATATTTAGCAGAGTTATTTTATTCTATCATAGTCGTAGACTTTAATCTGCTTTTCTTGTTTATTTTATATCATATGATAAATTTGGGATTATGCTTATTAATAAAAAGCAGACAATTGGTTCATGCTAATTAGTATTCCAGACCAAGATAAACTGCTATGAAAAAAGTAAAATCATATAGTCTTAACATCTGTAACGGGGGGGGGGAATCCCAAATTCTACTAAAAAATATTTTATTGAAGCCTGATACATTTTGAAAACGGGAATTTCATTCTCAAGGACAAACGAAATCAAATGCACGTTTCTAAAAAGAAAGATTTTGTATCCATTTCAGAAGTGAAAGAACAATGCCAAAAATAAGCATAATTAGATATGGTACTTACCTTTCTGGACTTTATCACACAGCAAATATACTTCATCGCCACCTCGCACTGAGCCTGCGGTCTTATCCATCCGAGATATTTTTAGGTTGGAAGCTCCAGGAGACTCTGTAGAATAAAAAAACAAAAACAAATCAGTGATGTATAAAATTGTTTCTGGAACAATTGTACAATTACGAAAACGTAAGGGAGTCATCATAAGGCTTGTAATTTTGGCTGATTTTAATAAACAATGAAGAATATAGAATATTAGCAGAAAGGTCAATATTTCAAATTGTGATAGGTTCTGGAGGCATTCAGAAGGAAGCAAGAAAATTCTACCGATTCCAAAAAAACTAAAACTAAAAATATGAAAAAATATGAAACTTTTCTGTCAGAACTCTGATATGAAGATCAGGGTAGAGGAACTTTTCACTTAAGGCCTGAGAGAAAAAGATTTACGATCATGAGCCATCATTTGTGGCATTATTTATTTTCCAACATACAACTATTCCTCAAAAGAGATGGAACAAATCAATAACCTTTTATCTCTGGGGATATACTAATTCCAGACATGGACTTCTCAGACTGCATTTCAGCAGATGTGGCTACTCAAGCAAACAGATGCAAGATGACTCACCTTACTGTGAGTCATCTTACTTTATTTTTCGGAGTATAAGACGCACTTTTTCCACCCCTAAAAGAGGGTGAAAATTTGGGTGTGTCTTATATACTGAATGTAGCCAAAAACATGAGGCACTGAGGTAGCAATGGTCTGTTGCAATCCCTGCAGCTTGGAACAGCTGATTGGGGGTTTTCCGGGAGGCTGATCCACCGGCCAATCAGCTGCTTGTGCTGAATCAGGCTGCAATAATGTGCTGAAGCTGACCTGGCTGTTTGCTATTTGCTGCAAGGACTCAGAGTTTGCAGCAGCAATCACATCCAGAAAGCACACACAAGTAACTGATTTAGCAGGATTCAATAACTTCTCTTTATATATAATGTAACACATGAAGTAAATGCACAATACCAAAAGCAGGTTTTCCAACGTGGTAGTAAATACAAGTAAAACACAAACAGAGGAGAGGAGTTGCAGTTTCAGTTTTGAGCAACAGACTAGTTTAGACCTCAGCACAGACTCAGAGCTGCAGAACTAAGCCAGACTCCTTGCTGTCTCCTACCTTGTTGCTCACACCGCAAATACTGTTTCAGTTTCCAAACAGCCCTCAACTCTCTCACACACTGACAGGATGCTAGCCAGATGAATACCGATGAATGCTGGTAGGCAGAGGCAGAATTTTTTTTTCTTATTTTCCTCTCCAAAAACTAAGGTGCATCTTATACTCCAGAGCGTCTTATACTCCGAAAAATATGGCACTTAAAAATGGAAGTCACAGAGTTTTAATTTCCTTCTAGCAAAGAAACTCTGCAATACCTGATTGGGAAAAAAGAGAGAAGAACTACAAGGCAAGGTTCTGGCACGTCAGCCACCTGGTCTTCAGGCGCGTGGGAGCACCGGAAACTGGAAGATCATCTTCCCGGCACGCACATGAACACTGGGCGGCTGCTCTTCCGGTTTCCAGTGTGCCAGCTGGTCTTTGCGCACGCTGGAAACCGGAAGATCACTTGGTGCTGAAAAGGTTCGCCAACAGGAAGCCGTCCCTGGATCCGGCAATATTGGCCAACTATCGTCCTGTCTCCAACCTTCGCTTTATGGCGAAGGTTGTTGAGAGTGTGATCGCATGACAGTTTCCGCAATTCCTGGAGGAAACATCTTATCTAGATCCGTTCCAGTCGGGTTTCAGGTCTGGGCACAGCACGGAAACGGCATTGGTCGCGTTGGTTGATGATCTCTGGAGGGCTCGGGACAGGGGTTGCTCCTCTGTTCTGGTCCTGTTAGACCTCTCAGCGGCTTTTGATACCATCGACCATGGTATCATGCTGCACCAGCTGGAAGAGTTGGGGGTGGGAGGCACCGTGTTACGGTGGTTCTCCTCCTTTCTCTCCGACCGGTCACAGTTTGTGTTGGCAGGGGGGCAGAGGTCGACTCGAGGCCTCTCATTTGTGGAGTGCCGCAGGGATCGGTCCTCTTGCCCCTTCTGTTCAACATTTATGTGAAGCCGCTGGGCGAGATCATCCGTGGCTTTGGGGTGAGATACCACCAGTACGCTGATGACACCCAGCTGTACATTTCCACCCCAGGCCACCCCAACGATGCCCTTGAAGTGATGTCCCAGTGCCTGGAGGCTGTGCGGGTCTGGATGGGGAGGAACAGGCTCAAGCTCAACCCTTCCAAGACTGGGTGGCTGTGGCTCCCGGCATCCCGATATAGTCAGTTGACTCCATCATTGACTATTGGGGGCGAGTCATTGGCCCCCACAGAGAGGGCTCGCAATCTGGGAGTCCTCCTGGATATGCAGCTGTCCTTGGAGGAACATCTGACGGCTGTAACCAGGAGGACCTTTTGTCAGGTTCGCCTGATTTGCCAGTTGCGGCCCTTTCTTGATCGGAATTCCCTGTGCACAGTCACTCACGCCCTCGTCACCTCTCGCCTTGACTACTGCAACGCTCTCTACATGGGGCTCCCCTTGAGGAGCACCCGGAGGCTCCAGCTGGTCCAGAACGCAGCAGCGCGGGTAGTGACGGGAGCAGCATGGCGCTCCCATGTAACACCGCTCCTGCGCGAGCTGCACTGGCTCCCGGTGGTCTTCCGGGTGCGCTTCAAGGTGTTGGTTATCACCTTCAAAGCGCTCCATGGCATAGGGCCTAGCTATCTTCGAGACCGCCTGCTGCTACCGACGACCTCCCATCGACCCATGCGCTCCCACAGAGAGGGCCTCCTCAGGGTGCCATCAGCCAGACAGTGTAGGCTGGTGACCCCCAGGGGGAGGGCCTTCTCTGTGGGGGCTCCCACCCTCTGGAATCAGCTCCCCCCAGAGATAAGGAGAATCCAGGACCTCAGTGCCTTCCGTCGTGTCCTTAAAACCCATTTTTTCAAGCAAGCCGGGCTGGCTTAAGATGAAATTTTTAATTGTTTTTAAACGTTTTAAACGTTTTAATTGATAATGAGTTTAATTGGGCCAAATTTATATATCTTTTAATTGTTTTTTAATATTTGTCCTGCATGTTTTTTAATTTTGGCTGTACACCGTCCTGAGTCCTCAGGAGAAGGGCGGTATAGAAATTCAATAATAAATAAAATAAAATAAATAAATAAAAACACTGTTATAGCAGATACCCTTAAACCATGTCAAACATGTCTATGGATCAAAAGTTAAACTTACTGCTATCATGAATGGGGTCGGAAATAACAGGGTTTAATGCTAAAGTGAAGTTTCCACTACTATCACGAAGATAGGCGTTGAAGCGTAAACGAACAATGCTGAGATCCATTGTCTTCTTCAACTCTTTCGCTTCTTGTTCAATCAATTCTTCTTCAGATTCTGCTAAAATAGATGCTAAGTTATAAATACTACAAACAATCCAGCATCCACATCAAAGCAAAATTTCCTCTAGATACTAAAATCACACATCATCTGAATACCGGCATTCCTTGAAATATGACAGGCCATTTAACGAACATTTGAAGTTACAATGCACACCCCAAAAGCTAAAGACAGATCTCTTTCAAAGTTACAACTTTTGCAGAATGTCCCCGCGGTCATTCGCCTTTATGACCAACCACAGAGATGCTGCAGCACACCCACCCATCTCCCTTCCATCGTGCCCAGCCAGATCTTCAGAGGCATTGGGCCTGCTTTGCCAACATACTGGGTTCCATGTACCCCTCCCCACCCCCACTCCGTCACTATTCACTTAGGGTATTCACTTAGAACTCAGGGTAAAGAAGGCTGCTCATTTGCTGGGCCACATGACACAATCAAGAAGTAATTCAGTCACTTTTGCTTCTATTGCAATTCTTTCCTCTCCAGTCAGCATAAACTACTATGATTTCTTCTTAGCTCCACCAGTGCTAGCTTTACACTAGTAGCGCTAAAAAATCACACCTAGTTTGGTTCCCTGAAAGCCTTTCCTCTCCAGTCAGCATAAATTGGCAGTGATTTACCCTAGCTGGGGAGGAAAGGATTGCCATGGAAGCAAAAGAGGTGGGATTTCTTCTTTGTTCTATTGGACTAGCATAAAGCCAGCGCTGGTGGAGCTAAGAAGAAATTGTGCTTATTTTGATTCCCTGAAAGCCTTTCCTCTCCAGCCAACATAAAACATTACAATTTCTTCTTAGTGCCGCCAGCGTAAGACTAATGTAAAGCTAGAGCTGGTGGTGCTAAGAAATTGCATCAATTAATGCTGGCTGGAGAGGAAAGGCTTCCAAGAAATCAAAATAGGCATTTCTTCTTAGCGCTGCTTTATGCTAGTCTTATGCTGGTAGAGCAAAGAAGAAAATGAAGGAGGAGGAGGAGGAGAAGAAAAGAAGAAAAAGGAAGGAGGAGGAGGAGGAGGGAGAGGAGGCGGCTTCTTTAACAGCTCTTTGGTTCTTAGGACTTGAACTATTACGTTTTTACCAGTTCCACACTGTGAATCAAACTGAAGATTAACCATATAATAATAATAATAATAGCAATAATATAACCTACTGCAATCTTGAGTAGATTCCCATTGATAATAAAAGCTCAAAATCAGTTTTTGATTGTTCAAAGAGTTTACATAACTTTTTAAACTTTAAATAAAAGCAAAATAAGGTTGCTGTAAGATTCAACTAAAGAGAAACTAAGGCCAGAAGAAATGCTTTGCTCTGAAATATAGTTTTGTTTACTATTTCTGTTTAGGGGGGAAAACTTATGGAAGAAAATAAAAATGGTTCTTATACAACTTCAACAATACCACTCCTTTATAATAGTTTGGCCACTAGAAGTAATTGCTGAGGTTGAGCTTTAATATGCTTATTTTCTTTTTCTTTTTAGTTCTGTTCTGTGCTTTCCTTTCATTGTTTTTCCTTAGCTAAATTCTCCGTTTCCATTTTTCCTTTTTTGCATTGAGTGTATCAATTACCCCAAGCTTCAAACCCACATGGAAGCAGTTCAGAACAATTTGGAAGTAGCAACTTGAGTTAAATAACCTCATTTATATCTCTCATTTATTACCAAAGAACAACCAGTTTGAGCAAGCACAGGCATTTTCCTTGGTAAAAGTCATAATGATCAGATCACCCTATAAAACTCTCTCTCTTTCTCTTTCTCTTTCCTTCTCTGTGTGAGAGTGAGTGAGTGTGAGAGAGAAAAGATGGGGGGAGAAGGAAAGAAGGGGAGGAAAGGAGAGAGAGGGAGGAGAGGGACAGGGAGAGAGAAGATGGGGAGAGGGAGGGAGGAAGGGGGAGAGAGGCAAAGAGAGAGAGGGAGAAGATGGGGAGGGAGGAAGGGGAAGAGGGAGAGGGGGAAAGAGAAGGAGGAGAAGGCGGGGGAGGGGGAGAGAAGGAGAGGGAGAGAGAGAGAGAGAATATCTGACGGAAAAAATGTTTTATGACCAATATTCTTATTCCATGCAAGGTCCAATAGAGGACTGCTAACAAGTGAAAAATAAATAAATGCATAGTTTAACCATTATTGCCTACAACACAATCATCCATTATATCTAGGCTATGAGGGTAAAAGAGAGAGAAGACCGTGACCATATCTAGAATCCATCTTCCCCAAGCTTTTATTTTCTGTTTCAAAGTTACCTGTTAGAGGCTGTACTCTGTTTCGCATCTTTTGCTTCTGCAGTTTGTCTTTGATGACCTCCATCATGTTTTTCTTAGTCACATGGAGCACACCTAGGTTATTAAATCTGATAAAAGACAAATTATCCTCTACTTGCAGTAACAATCACAATGTCTATGTGGGCAGCAATCTGTTCAAATTCTAGACACCGGTACTGAGATGAGTGTTAAAATCACCAAACATTTAAAACATATCATTTCATCTCAAACATATGATTTCCTATCATTACTGATGGAAACACGATTATGTTTTATAAAGTGGTTAATACTACTTTATAATGTCTTGGTAAGGCCGCACTTGGAATACTGCATTCAGTTTTGATCACCACTATGTAAAAAAGATGTGGAGACTCTAGAAAGAGTGCAGAGAAGAGCAACAAAGGTGATTAGGGGACTGGAGGCTAAAACATATGAGGAACGGTTGCAGGAACTGGGTATGTCTAATTTAATGAAAAGAAAGACTAGGGGAGACATGATAGCAATGTTCCAATATCTCAGGGGCTGCCACAAAGAAGAGGGAGTCAAGCTATTCTCCAAAGCATCTGAGGGCAGGACAAGAAGCAATGGGTGGAAACTAATCAAGGAGAGAAGCAACTCAGAATTTACGAGAAATTTCCTGACAGTTAGAACAATTAATCTGTGGAATAACTTGCCTCCAAAAGATGTGAATGCTCCAACACTGGAAGTTTTTAAGAAGATGTTGGATAACCATTTGTCTGAAGTGGTGTAGGGTTTCCTGTCTAAGCAGGGGATTCGACTAGAAGACCTCCAAGGTCCCTTCCAACTCTGTTATTCTATATTCTATCACTTAGCAGCAACCAAAAGGCACTAGGGAGCTAAAAAAGAACCAATAAGGAGCAGTAAAGCCCAATGCTCCATGCCCGTCTTTTTAAAATCCATGCAGGTGATACCAAATTTAACTATGCAAACAATGGGCTTACTTTTATTGCTCATAAATCTCCCCTTATTTAATTTCAGTGAATGAACAGGGGCTTAAAAATTGGAACAGGAATAAAGTGATATGTTTCTATTCCAAATTAAAAGGTTCAAAATACAGTAGTCTTTGTTCAAAGGGGAGTTACTCTAGCCTCCTAATCTTTTTTGTTGTTGTTTTCCGCATCTTTTTCAACTCTTAGTATTTTTTATTAGTTACAGTTATCAAACTTTATACTGGTAGCTTTGTTTGTTTCTTAATGATGTTTTAACATCAGTTGTAAACCAGCTGATATCTTCATATACCATAGCCCAGATTTTCTATGTTAAGTCATTGCCAGTTCATGCATATTAATGTATATATAAACTTTAATATGCCAGTTCGTGCATATTAATATATATATGCGCTTTTAATATCATGCACCTTTCTTGCCAACCCTCAACAAGCAGAACCTGCCAATGATTTGCATAATATCCATTACAAAATGTAGATTTTCTGATATTTGCTTAAACTATCTGAATTTTGACAGATTTACAATATCTTATAATATCTTTTGCAGATGGCAGAGACTACAAACTGTAGCAAAAACCTCCATTAGACCATCAAAACTGGAACAGCAAACATAAATATCAAAAAAATATCTTCGTATTTAAAAAATAAATCTGATACTACCTTTATTTGGAAACTGTTTATAGAGTATTATTTGGGACATAACATACTGCAATATCCAAAATTCAGGTTTCTCTTAAAATAAGATTTTAAAATACCACGTTCTGTCTCACTGGTCATAAAATTAAAGACAGTTTCAGATTAGTTAGAACTTCTTAATTCTTATTATTTGATTATTGTTATTACTGTTTTTGTTAGTAAGCTAAATCTCAAATTGTTTTTATATAGTACATTATTTTCACTCATAAGATATTGATCTCTGATTAAACAGTAGTCAATATTTTTAAAGTGCCAAATTCGTATATGATTATTTAATAAATTGTTTTAATGTTGCTAATGGAATAAATGTGTTTTTCTTTTTTTTTAATGTTCTGTAAATTCCTAGCTAATTTTTAGTTTGTAAATCTCTCTCTCTTTTTCTCTCTCCTGCTTTTTCCCCCTTGGTTCTGTTCTTAAGTATCTAAAAATAAATTGTGTGTATGTGTGTGTATTTAAAATGTTTAAGTTTCTGCTTAGGAACCTTCCATAACTCTATAGATAATCCTTATTTAGCGACAATTGTGACTAGCAACTGAATCATTAAGCAAAGCGGTCACTAAAAATGCAATTGTGCTTATGATCTTACTTCAGCTTTCCTTTGCTTTACCGACCTGTAGAAGGTCATAAATGTGAGGTCGTAAAGTTACTTTCTATCACTATTGTAATTGCAAATGGCCATTAAACAAGGAAGTCACTAAATGAGAACATCTAGCCCACTACTTGCTCTATCTGAATGGATGGTGTGAGTGAAGCTTTACAGAGAGAACACCCAAACATTAAAGCTTGTTCTGTGGAAACCCGTATTTCAACATCCTTGCACACTGCATGGTTTCTCTGCAGCCACCACATCTTTTCATACAAAGAAGACACAATGTTTTCCACAATGGAATTACTGTATTTTTCACTCCATAAGACACACTTTTTTTCTCCCAAAAGTGGGTGGAAATGTCTGTGTGTCTTACGGAGCGAATATTGTGTCACAGACCAGGCTGTGGCGGCGGGGTCCTTTTACAGTGCTGAACCCCGCCTCTTCTGTCTTCGTCATTGCCTGTCTCTTTTCTGCAGTGCAGGAGTCAACAGAACTGTAGTGGTGGGCTGCTGCCAGTTCGGACAGGTTCAGGCGAACCGGTAGTTCTGATCAGCAGCTGGGCCTGCCCACCCACCCTGGTGCTATCATGTCCTATATAATCGCCGTTTTTTTGATGTCGCACACGAGCTCACATTTTTGCTCAGGCCAACTGATTGTTACAGTATGTGATGCCCACCTCTGCAGAGCTGGCACATGAGAGGACACCTAGCTATGGTCCTCTCAGGCTCCGCGTGATATTTTTTTCCCCCCCTTTTCCTCCTCTAAACCTAGGCACGTCTTACGGTTCAGGTGCGTCTTAGGCAGCGAAAAACACAGTATATATTTGTGCTGAATTTTCCTTGCAAAATGGCAGAAAGCTCCAGCTTTCATTAAATCAGATATTGCAACCCCATCCAATCTAACACTCGGAGGGAAAAAAAGAATGCTATCATGAAATAGGTCTTGCCTTTTGAACCCCACCATCATTCCTTCATCAGTAAGTCATACATACTGGGCAGTCATGTCCTTTGGGCCCACCATCATAATGCAGTTGCCAGCTTCGTTACACTGTTTTCCCACAAGGCTATGAGCATGTACTTGTGGAGGATCTGTGTGTGTCACCAAGTCCACCTCTATCCTAGCCAGTCCAGTGTAATTAGAGATCTGCAATAAAAGGATACAGAATGAACACCCATCTCTCTATGAAATGTACATGGAACTTTAAAAAGAAATATTGCCTTATAGTAGTGGCCAAAGTTGTGGAAACCTTTTGGGAAAACTGTATTTTTGAGGTTTGATGGCTAATAACATCACTTTTGGGGGGAGTTTCAAGATAATCTTATTCCACTGCTGGAATGGCCTGGGAATAGCCCAGACCTTAACCCAATTGAAAATCTATGGAGCCAACCGACTAAAGAAACTTGTTAGTCAGAAGCGACCCAGCAATAAAACCCAGTTAATAGAAGCAACCATTCAATCTTGGTTTCACATTAGAACAGCTGCAGAACTAAAAGACTTGGTTCACTCCATGGGAAGAGGTTGTAAGGCCATAGTTCATGCTAAAGGTTACCCAACTAAGTATTAACTGATATGGTGATAATTTTTGTATATCTCATTTTTTTCTATGGTGATCATTTTTGTATATTTCATTTTTTCTCTGTGTTTCACTTTTCTTTTTTATACTGTAACTGCTATTCTAATAGCAAATCCTTCATAAAAGTGATTGCATTACATACTTAATTAAATTATCCTTCCATTGATATATAATTTTATGGTACTACTTCCCCCAAAAAGGGGTGTTTGAGAAAATACACTTTTCCCAAAAAGTTTCCACAATTTTGGCCACTACTATATATAATTTATACTGAGTTGAATTATGCTCATGATACAAGCCTAACAATTTTCATTAACATAGACTACAATTGCCCTTAGATGGCTAAGTATCAAAAATCAGTTTTGGATCATTGCTTATATCCATAGCCATTAACAGCAATTCAGACCATATCACACCTTTGATCATATCTGCATACAGCAAACAGACATGAATCTTAGTTTAATAAGCCAAAATATTTATTATTTTTATTTATTTGTCTTATTTATTAAATAACTGCCCAAAGTAACTCTGGACAGTTCAAGTAATGAACAAGCAGCATATTCATATTTCTGCCTTTATGGAAGCAGTAGGCAACAAGGTAAAAATAGTCCAATGAAAGAACCAATTTCCAAATTCTGATTTAGCTTGCCTCAAAATACGCAAAGCTAGATTTAAGAGCTATTTTTACTAATAAACTTTTTGAGTATAATAAATATCCTAGTTTATCTGGCTTGCTGATTTGCTCACATTAAGCGAAAATAACATTACTTACGGATAGAAGCAGATGGTCTTTTCAATCTGGTCAATTCCATACATTTGCATTTTGGGGTTTAATACATTTTCTTGATTTTAATTTAATACATTTTCTTGATTTTAATTTAATCTAGGATTATGTTTTTATGTTTTAGCCAGAATATTTAAGCTTCTTTTATACACAATTCTTGTTACACTCTACCCAGCTAGTTTTGAGGAATTTTCTTGAACCAAACAACACAAATTGGAATACACGATTTTAAAAATTATGATCAAATTGATCATCATTTTATTTTAAAAATTATTTTTTTATTTTTGTTATTTAGATCCCATACCAAAAGATCCAAGATTAATTAACTCAACATTTTAAAATTCACTTAGAATTCTGAATGCATGTCCCAAAGGAATTTCTAAATGCCTTCCATAAGGAAGAGTAAAATATACAATAATCACAACATGCTCTTCCTTTTTATTTCTGGGTGCTCTCTGTCCATGGTAATAAGACCAGTCTAGGGCAGAATTTAGCCAAATCAAAATTTTCTATTCCTACAGAACAAATGTTCAGTTGCTCTGAAATCAAAAGCCTGTTGCCGGGAGCAGTAGATTTAAGGCCCAAGACTGTGTAAAAATAGATGCATTTACTTCAGTCAGTTATCTATAACAACCAGGCGTAATGTTATGAAAACTTAAAAGTATTGAAATGTGTATCAAAAATAATTACTTTACTGACCTTCTGTACTGTATTTTAATTAATCAGAAAGTCCAATACAAAATAAGACTACTAAAAAAAAAAAACACTGTTTAACTTTTACTAAAGACAGAATAGGCCATGTAGGTTATTCTTTAAAAAAAAAAAATTCTTCATAAAACATGATAAATAAATGAATGTGATACTCACCTTGACAGTGGGATAAGTCTTATGCCCCTTCTCACTAGATGCTCCAGGCAGTCCACCATGTGAGGGCCCTTCACAGCCATAACGGAACCGGAAACCTCGCTGCCAAAAAATGGTAATTCAAGCAAAGTCAATCCATCAGAAAAAAACCCAAACTGCTAGGAAAAAGTTTGCCTATAATAGGATATAGATGGGGAATGATGGAGTGAGTGGTGCCGTGGCTTAGAGGTGGAGCTCTCGCCTCACTATCAGGAGGCTGTGAGTTCGATCCTAGGTAGCGGCAGATATTTCTCTCTCTGTGCACGACGAGTATTTATCTGCTGCGAACTCTGCATTGGTGACAGGAAGGGCAGCCAGCCAGTAAACGCTCAGCACCATTCAGTTGCCCTGACTCCACCCCGATGTAAGGGATTATGGGGTCATTAAAAACACACACACACACAAAAATGGGGAATGATGGAGTCCTTGATGCTCTCTGAGCTTGATTGTTGGTTCACAGGCATTACAAAACTACACTGAAGATGTTACCTAGTGTGGAAATGAAACATCTGCAAATAAATAAGCTCGGAGAGCACAAAGTTCAAAGCTGTGAACCCACAATTCAACCCTGAGCTACATATATTCTCTTCTATTTATATAGTTGGGGAACCCAGCATCCTTAGAAATTCCTTACCTGTTTTGGCTGTTCAAGTATAGTGACATATGGGCCTTCGACTAAAACAAACAAACAAGAAGATATTCAGAGTATCCCAATGTTGTTAAATACACTTACAAACTTACGTAATACAATTTAAGAGGAACAGTATTAACAAACAGATGAAAACAGAAAATTAGCTCCTTCCCTGAGTTGTCTACAGTAGTGGCCAAAATTGTGGAAACCTTTTGGGAAAAGTGTATTTTCTAAAACTAGCTAATAACACCACCTTTTTTTCCGAGTAGTACCATAAAATTATATATCAATGGAAAGATAATTTAATCAAGAATGTAATGCAGTAACTTTTATGAAGGATTTGCTATTAGAATAGCAGTTACAGTATAAAGAAGAAAAGTGAAACACGTAGAAAAAAACAAGATAAACAAAAATGATCACCATGTCAGTTAATACATGGTTGGGTAAACTTTAGCATGAATTACAGCCTTACAACATCTTCCCATGGAGCGAACCAAGTCTTTGAGTTCTGCAGCTGTTCTAATGTGAAACCAAGATTGAATGATGGCTTCTATTAACTGGGTTTTATTGCTGAGTCGCTTCTGACTAACAATTTCTTTAGTTAGTGGCTCCATAGATTTTCAATTGGATTAAGGTCTGAGCTATTCCTAGGCCATTCCAGCAGTGGAATATGATTATCTTGAAACTCCAAAAAAAAGTGATGTTATTAGCCATCAAACCTCAAAAATACACTTTTCCCAAAACGTTTCCACTATTTTGGCCAGTACTATATAGTTCCACATCCCTCAGGACATATAAGTTACCAAAAAGTTCCTTACCTGTCTCCATGAACAGCTCTTTCTGCTCCATCAAATGAGCACCAAACTGAAAATCGTCATAATCTATCCCATCTAAGCACTGCATAGAAACAAGGATCAAGAACAAAATGAAATCATCTTAACACCCAGATGATTGAAAGCATTATGGACACAGCATTATAAAGATTCTAAACAAAAGTCAGCAGGAATGACATCTACATTAAGTCTCTACTACTAACGACAATTAAATGAAAACATTGGGAAAAAAAAGCCACTCATCTAAGGCAAGGTCTCCTGAGCATCTGACAGGAAAGAATGCTCCCATCCAACCCTC
Organism: Pantherophis guttatus; assembly: GCF_029531705.1. The sequence goes on from NW_026844069.1 coordinate 2,227,312, forward strand.
TGCACTGGTGAAGACTACAATTCACATAACAGATGCACCTGTGATGGGGAACCTGTGGCACGCAATGCCCTCTCTACGGACACACGAACCGTCCCCCCAGCTCAGCTCTGCTGTGCATGTGTATGCGCCTCACGCCAGCCAGCTGGTCTTCGGGTCTCTGTTGCGAATGTGTGGGGGACGAGGCGCATGCAGGGATCACGCACGCAGGCACAGGCACAGGGGGGGTGCATGCACAGGGGCCACACGCGCATTGCATTTTGGGGGTTCAGGTGTGCACACTTTGGGTACTCAGTCTGGAAAAGGTTAGCCATCAGTGGCCTATACTCTTTTAAAGTCAGGCAACCCCCAAAACCAATAAATACCTAAAACAAGAATGTTAGATGAGTTGCTTAGGGCCTATTTCTCATCTGGAAGAAGGCCAATATGAGAATGATCTCTCCAATGAGTTGTTTGGGGGGGGGAAAGAAAAAGAAAAAAAACCCACAACTATTTGCCCCATTATTGCTTAAGCCTCACTTTACCTCACATATACAATCAATCATGTGTATATGTTCATAGATGGTTGTACTACACAGAACACAAATCCCAGCTATTCCTCTCTCTCTGTCTGTGTGTTTGTGTTTGTGTGTGTGAGAAGGAGGGAGGGAGAAGGAGGGAGCGAGCGAGAGGGAGGAGAGAGTGAGAGAGTGAGTGAGAGAGAGAGGGGAGAGGGAGAGAGAGAGAGAGTAAGAGAAAGGGTGGGAGGGAGGGAGAGGGAGGAAGAGAGAGAGGGTGGGAGGGAGTGAGAGAGGGAGGGAGTGAGAGAGGGGAGAGGGAGTGAGAGAGAGAGGGAGACAGGGAGTAAGAGAGAGAGGGGGAGAGGGAGTAAGAGAAAGGGAGAGAGAGGGAGGGAGGGAGAGGGAGAGAAAGAGAGAGAGAGAGGGAATGAGAGAGAGAGGGGGAGCGGGAGAGAAAGAGAGACAGAGGGAGTGCGAGAGACAGAGGGGGGAGAGGGAGAGAGAGAGGGGAGGGGAAAGGAGGGAGAGAGTGCGGGAATGAAAGAGGGGGAGGGATTGAGAGAGAGAGAGAGAGAGAGAGAGAGACCTAGTCAGCTAGCAACTTTACTCTGGAAGGACTCTTGTGCAACGCACATGGGCCCAACCAAAGGCAGAGAAAGACAACTGTTGGGGTTTTTTATTTATGTTAAGCTTTCCAAAGCACATTATCCCATCCCCCCCCCCCCCAAAAAAAAAGATAAAATGCAAAACTTGGGACTTAAGAGAACTTCTTGAAGTTCCAGGCGGGCCCATTTGTTTTCACCCAAATCACAATTCAAAGCGAGCCGGCCCCGGGAGAGTGGTTGGTGGGGGGGGAGAGGTGAGGGGGGGGGAGAAACCTTCCCAAGCAACGGAAGCACTCACCGCGGGATAGCCTTCACCATCCATGGAGGCTCTTTAGCTGAGAACCACAGGATGGGCAAGCCGGCTCTGCGGAAGAAAACACAACCGACGGAGGAACGTCAAAAAGGGGGGGGGGGGGGGAAAAAAAACACACAACAAAATAACCAAGCAGACTTTTTCCTGCTACCGCCGCCGCCGCCGCGGGGAAACTGGGCGGGCAAAACAGTAAGTAGGTAGGGCTGGAAAGTCCCTAGAAACCCAGCTAAAGCCCGACAGAGAGAGGGAGGGAGGGAGGGAGGGACAGAAAGCAAGCAAGAGAAGGAAAAGAAGGCAGGCGCTCGCTCCGCTTTCTCGCGGCTTCTGGGCGGCGCAGCTTCTTTCTTCCGCCTTTCCCCCCCCCAAAAAAACCAGCCTTCTCCTCTTTGAGGGGCGGGCGAGGAAAAAACGCTGCCAAGGGGCGCTTCTTGGGGGAGACGGGAGGGAGGGGAAGGGGGGCTGGAAGGGAGTCCGCTTCAATTCTCTCTCCAGCCATTTGGAGGGGGGGGGATTTCAGCTTTTGCCCGCTGATCCTGGCATGGTGGTGATGATGATGATGGGGGTGGGGGGTGGGGTTGGGGGTTCCCGTTGTCCCCTGCTGTGTGCCCCCCCCCCCCTGTGTGCCCTGCTGGCATGGTGCCAGGCGTCAGATCCCCACGTGCTGTTGGGGTTAAGCATGGTTCTTTTTTTGGGGTGGGGGGGGGGAAAGAGAGATTTCAGAGGGGATCCCGGAGTGGAAGGAAAGGGAAGGCAGAAGAGGAGGAGGAGGAGGAGATCGGCTTCCCCCAAGGCATAATGCAAGCCCTGCTGGGAGAGGAGAGGGCGTAGTATCTTTGGAGCAACCCTAAAGGAAGCCAACCCTAAAGGAAGGCTTGAATTAGAAGAATGCAAATCGTTCAATAAAAGTCGGCCAAGGAGTAGAATAAAGGACTCCGGCCCGGCTGCTGTCACTCACCCACACTTTACTACTCCCCAACCGCTCGGCCATAGCCTTTGGACGAGGCCAAACTTCCCCGGCCTTGGCGTAGCTCCGCCAGCCCCTTCCGTAGGGTGGTGGGTGGGGTTGGGGGGTTCCCGCTGTCAGCTGATTTCTGGAGGGGCCGGACTCCGGCGAAGGAGGTGTGGACGAGGGAGGTCTCTTGCCCAAGGACCCTCCCCTCCTTCCCCCGATCTGCTGAATGGGAATAGAATAGACTTCTTCATTTATTTATTGGTTCGATTTATATGCCGCCCTTCTCCGGAGACTCAGGGCGGCTTACAATGCGTTAAGCAATAGCCTTCATTCTTTTGTATATACCTGCTTAGTAGGGTTTTCAGCCCCCCCCTAAGCGTTGTTCTTTTTTATACAAAGTCAGCTTATTGCCCCCACAAACCGGGTCCTCATTTTACCTACCTGGAAAGGATGGAAGGCTGAGTCAACCTTGAGCCTGGTGAGATTCGAACTTGCAGTAATTGCAGGCAGCTGGTGTTACTTAACAGTGCTTTAGTCTGCTTTGCCACCAAGGCTCTTATTATTGGCCAAGTGTGATTGGGCACGCAAGGAATTTGTCTTTGGTGCATATGGTCTCAGTGTGCGTAAAGAAAAAATAAAATATATTCATCAAGAATCATAAGGTACAACACTTAGTGATAGTCATAGGATACAAATAAGCAACCAGGAAACCATAGCAATATAAATCCTAAGGATACAAGCAACAAAGTTACAGTCATAAGTGGGAAGAGATAGATACTAGTAAGTAAGAGAAGATTAATAGTAGCGCAGACTTAGTAAATAGTTTGACAGTGTTGAGGGAATTATTTGTTTAGCAGAGCGATGGCGTTCGGGAAAAAACTGTTCTTGTGTCTAGTTCTGGTGTACAGTGCTCTATAGTGTCGTTTTGAGGGTAGGAATTGAAACAGTTTATGTCCAGGATGTGAGGAGTCTGTAAATATTTTCATAACTTATGAATGTAACATAGTACAATTTGGTTTGCGGGGCTGGCGCGATGTGCAATCATTCCAATTCAAACTTTTATTGTCAGAGTACAATGTGTACAATGAGATTGCTGAGCCTCCCTTTGTGCAACACCCAATCCAACCCAATACTTGCAGTGAAAGACAAAAAAGAACCAAAATAAATCCCTAGCCTAATGAATTCTACTAACAAACATTCAGTTCCTATTGCACCATGTGAACTTATTGCACATCGTGCCGGCCTGGCAAGTCGTTGTAAAGTTATTTTTCATTCAGGAGTCTGACAGCCCACGGATAAAAACGGTTCTTCAGCCTGTTTGTGCGGCTGCCTATGCTACTCTATCTTCTTCCAGATGGTATAGATCCGTGATGGTGAACCTATGGCACGCGTGCCCAAAGTGGCACACGAAGCCATGTTGCCCGGCACATGCAACCTTGCCTATTTGTCTTCTGGGTTTCTGGCACACATGCGTGTGCGACAGACAGCTGTCCTTCACGCACACAGCAGTGTCAAAAACCAGTGTGCTCATGCACGCCAGCCAGCTGATTGTCAGGTGCACATGTGCGTCAGAACCCAGAAGTTTGGCTTTTCCGGAGCGCAATCCATTCACATGTGCGGTAGTGCTGGAAACTGGCTTGCACATGCGTGCCAGCCAGCTGAACATCTGGCATGCATGCGTGCTAGAACCTGAAAGTTCAGCTTTTCCGGAGTGCAGCCCCAATGAGCGTGTGCACGCACAATGTTTCCACGCAACTTTTTCGGCACTTGGTGCTGAAAAGGTTCGCCATCACTGGTATAGTTTAACAGAGTTGGAAGGGACCTTGCACATCATCTAATCCAATTCCTGCCCAAGCAGGAGACCCTACATCTGCCTCTATTTAGGATTGAACTCACAACCTCCTGATTGTGAGGCAAGAGCTCCACCTCTAGGCTGACCAGGGTGTGAGTCAGGGGTGAAATCCAGCAGGTTCTGACAGGTTCTGGAGAACAGGTAACGGAAATTTTGAGTAGTTTGGAGAACCGGCAAATACCACCTCTGGCTGGCCTCAGAGTGGGGAGGGAATGGAGATTTTGCAATATCCTTCCCCCAGGAGTGGGGAGGGAATGGGGATCCATCCTCTGGAGTGAGGTGGGAATGGAGATTTTGCAGTATCCTTCCTCTGCCACGCCTACCAAGACACACCACGCCCACCAAGCCACGCCCACAGAACCAGTAGTAAAAAAATTTGAATTTCACCACTGGTGTGAGTCCCTTTTCCTTTTCCCAGGGTATAAATTCACATGGTGGAGTAGGATTGTGTGTTTGTTAGTAGGACTCACTGGGTTAGGGATTATTTTTTGTTTCTTTTGCTGTCTTTCACTGTGAATTGGTTGTGGGTGGGGGGGTGCACGAAGGGAGGCTCAGCCAATCTCAATTGTACACATGTTGTACTCTATGACAATAAAGGTTTGAATTGAAAACTGAGCTGCAACCGAAGAGTTTGTCTTAACGCATGAGCCTGATGGGCACTTGCCTGTGGGCCCCATGAGTATAGGGGGCCCCGTACTAATCTGTATATGTTAACCCTTCAACGCAGCTTGTATTGTATAACTACAGCAACGTATTTATTACATTTTACTGCATTTTTTATTAATACTAACATGGAAATATATGTTTAATTTTATCTACCTTTACATTTTTATTCCTGTGATTAGTTCTCTTCTATTCCTTCCCCTCCCCTCCCCTTCTCTTTTCTCTTCCCTCCCCACCTCTTCTCTGCTCTGCTCTGCTCTTCCCTTTCCCTCCCCACCTCTTCTCTCCTCTTCTCCTTCCCTTCTCTACCTATGACTATCACTAAGTATTGTATCTTATGATTCTTGATGAATGTATTTCTATTCTATTCTGTTCTGTTCTGTTCTGTTCTATTCTTATTCCATTTCATATTCTATTCTATTCTAATTCCATTGCATATCTATTCTATTCTTATTCCATTGCATATTCTATTCTATTCTATCTATTCTATTCTATTCTATTCTATTCTATTCTATTCTTATTCCATTGCATATCTATTCTATTCTTATTCCATTGCATATTCTATTCTATTCTATTCTATTCTATTCTTATTCCATTGCATATTCCATTCTATTCCATTCCATTCCATTCTATTCTATTCTATTCTATTCTATTCTATTCTTATTCCATTGCATATTCTATTCTATTCTATTCTATTCTATTCTATTCTATTCTATTCTTATTCCATTGCATATTCTATTCTATTCTTATTCCATTGCATATTCTATTCTTTCTATTCTATTCTATTCTATTCTATTCTATTCCATTCCATTCCATTCCATTCCATTCCATTCCATTCCGTTCCGTTCCGTTCTGTTCTATTCTATTCTATTCTATTCTATTCTATTCTATTCTTATTCCATTGCATATTCCATTCTATTCCATTCCATTCTATTTTTATTCCATTGCATATTCTATTCTATTCATTCCATTGCATATTCTATTCTATTCTATTCTATTCTATTCTATTCCTATTCTATTCTATTCTATTCTATTCTATTCTTATTCCATTGCATATTCCATTCTATTCTATTATAGTAAAACCTGTATACTGGAAGCAGAAGTAAGAAATGTGAATAGAATTAATCCTAGATTTACAACTACAATTAAGACTAACATTTCCCTTGTTAAGTGAGATAGTTGAGTCAGAAAAAGTCAGAAAAACCACATCAACAGCAAAGCTCACCGAACCTCCTGGCCCAAACACCTGCAGAAGCAGCTAAGTCTAGAGACCTTACAAAAGACTAAGGTTTCTGGGGAAAATGCTGTGCATTTTCTTAGAAGATCATGCCATGCCTATTAGGAAAAGGTAGTATAGCTTTGTTTGAATGCGCCTTGTTGGCGCAGCAGACTAAAGCACTGTTAAGATAACACCAGCTGCCTGCAATTATTGCAAGTTCAAATCTCACCAGGCTCAAGGTTGACTCAGCCTTCCATCCTTTCAAGGTAGGTAAAATGAGGACCCGGTTTGTGGGGGCAATAAGCTGACTTTGTATAAAAAAAGAACACCGCTTGGGGGGCCCCCGAAAGCCCCACTAAGCAGGTATATACAAAAGTATGAAGGCTATTGCTTAACGCATTGTAAGCCGCCCTGAATCTCCAGAAAAGGGCAGCATATAAATCGAACCAATAAATAAATAAATAAATTCATTCTTTGGATTTTCTGACTGGATCAATTAATATTTTACAATATTGCCTCTGTTGGAAGAAACGTCTAATAGGACTAGTATTGATGAACAGAGCCAACACACACATGTGAAGTTCTGGGACTCTCTCCAAGAATTACTTAGTCCACTAGATGGCGCCAAAGGACATATTTTGAGTACTGTGCCTTTGAAAACCAAAATATGCAATGAAGCATACCCATTTTGGGGAAATCTGAAATGCAATTTTCTATGCATATAAATTTATAGACTATGAAGAAATTATTTGAAGGGAGAAGGGAGAAAGAGGAGTAGAAAGCAGGGATTGTTTATTAGTAAATTGTTGAAGGAAGTTTTTGAGAAAGTGGGATTTTGAGAAAATTGAAGGTTTACTGTAAGAATACTATAGTCCCTGTGTGATGTAGTATTCATGTTGTAAACTGCTGCGGACGGACTTGCCGTTGTAAATAATTAAAATGAATTTTAAAAAGTTATGATAAATTGTATGTTTTTGTAGCGCTACCTCTGTAGGTAGCGCTACAAAAAGGGATGCGGTGGCTCAGTGGCTAAGATGCTGAGCTTGTCGATCGAAAGGTCGGCAGGGACCAGTAACAGGAGCTCACCCCGTCGGCTTAACGGGGTGAGCTCCTGTTACTGGTCCCAGCTTCTGCCAACCTAGCAGTTCGAAAGCACGTAAAAAATGCAAGTAGAAAAACAGGGACTACCGTTGATGGGAAAGTAACAGCGTTCCATGTGCCTTTGGCATTTAGTCATGCCGGCCACATGACCACAGAGATGTCTTCGGACAGTGCTGGCTCTTCGGCTTTGAAACAGAGATGAGCACCGCCCCCTAGAGTAGCACATATGTGCGAGGGGAGCCTTTACCTTTACCTCTGTAGGAGCCACTGGAGTCTAAGCTCCACTGTCCTTTCCCCAGGCAATTAAGATGCCAGCCTGGAAGCCATCTTTTTCTTTGGCTCTTCAGGCCTGCCATGTTTACTACTGTGGGAAACTGGGAGTGGGGGTTGTATGGAGCAGGGGTGATATATAGTCATAATAACATTCCTTTCTCAGAGAGTCAATGACATCTTGCCTTGCATCTGGAAGGCTGGAACTGGGAGGCATCTCCAGTTGGGGTGATGTTTGATTGGACCATGTGATGGATTTGTGGGTGCTGGGCAGGGACTTGAACTTTTCTTTGGGTGGGGAAAACTTGGAAGCTTTCAGATTAGGGTTTTCCCAGATGTGTGAATGTAACTTTGAGGAAACTCAAGACTCACAGTTTTCTTTCGTTGGGGGAGTTACTTGGAACCTTGACATAAGATTCCTACCGACTCTCAGTTTGTTGTGGCCCCGCCCTCTGAACCTATCTCATCGGAGAAAGAAGGCTCCGAACATGAGGGAGAGGAGTCAGCCAGGCCTCCCTCTCTAGGCCCCTCCGCTCTGGCACTGTCTCAGGTGCCGGCCGAGGGAGAGGAGATTAGCCAGGAGCCAGGTGTCTCGGATGAGAGCGAGGAAGGAGAGCCGTCATTCCTGGATGCACGCCAACGAAGGCGTGATAAACGGTTGCAGCAGTTAAGGAGGCGTGCTAGGGATTAGAACTGAGTCACTGGACCACACCCCAGAGACTATATAAGAGAGGGTGGTGGCTGGTAAAACTCCATGACGAACAAAAACTAACTCTGGCTAGTCACTTGAACAACGTCTGAAGCTGCCGAAGGGATATTGTTTTGCTGGACTATTTGCAATGCGTATGTAATTTTATGTTATCTGTTGCAGTAAAAGCTCTTGGCAGACGGTGCTTATATTGTTGCCAAGTTTGAGATAATGACCTGTGTGCGTGCCAAGTACTTTCTTAACCCTCGGCTGGCTGTGTTTGTGTGTGTGTGTAGACGGGGACAGATCACAGTTACTGTCCTGACATCTCAAGGTCTCTCACACTGTCTTTCACTATGGCCATCATCCCACTCTGGTGGCTGACCCAGGCACTTCCTCTCATCCAGCTCAATTCGCCTCCGCTGTGCTTTGGTGTGTCTGGCGCCCCCCTCTGGTCACTGGCTCATCCACAGAACAATAAGGCAAGAAAATCCACTTGAAAATGTATTTTAGGAATAGTCACCAATGCAAACTAGGTTAACCAAAAAAAATAAAGCATATTTTCTTTTCAAAAAGGTGAATTTAATTAATGTCAATGTCAAGGGTGTCATATAGAGTTCAATTACCTTAAAAACCATGCCTATCATCCCATGGAGTTAGCCCAAGGCATGACTTGCAATTGGTGGGAGATCACCCATTCAGCCAGTAAACGTTGATTTTGGACACAAAGCTTCAATTGGAAAACAGATGCATAGTCATGTTCTCCCTGGCATGGAGAAGCAGAAAAACCACTTCTTCTCCTCATGCTTCCCTCGGGAGGTCGCCCAAAGCATATCTTGGGAGAACTCCCATTCATCCAGTAAAACAAAAACAAAACAAACAAAACAAACAAACAAACAAAAAAAAAACCAGACCCAGGAAACTACAGACCAATCAGCCTAACATCAATACTCGGGAAGATATTGGAAAAGATAAAAAAAAAAACATTTGCCAATATCTAGAAACGAGTGAAGTAATAACTACCGTGTTTCCCGAAAATAGGGCCAACCCTGAAAATAAGCCCTAGCCTGATTTTTTTTGAAGTGGGCCTAATATAAGCCCTACCCAAAAAAGAAGCCCTAGTGAAGGGGGTGGGGGTGGCCAGCACAGGAGGAAGCCCTTCCCTTCCCTTCCCCGGTCACTGCCCCTTAATTGCAGCCTGCGGATCAGCAGAGCCAGTGAGGGCCGGGAGTTCTGTCTCTCTGGGCACCTGGAGATGTTTCTGGTGTACCTTTGCCAGCTCCAGCCCTGCCCACAGTGCCAGACAACCTCGTAGCTGAGGGCCCCTCTCTTCCGCAGCTCAACTTATGGCACTGGAGCAGGTGGTGACCACAGGTTGTGTTCCACCAGGCCTGGAGCTTAGGAACCCAAATGCAAAAACAGACACTAGGATGAGATTCAGGGTGGAACTCCATGCCTAACAATGGTTTTGCTTGCTGTTTTTAAAAATTGAGCCTTTTTGGTGCTCGGGGAGGAAAATGCATGACTCCGCAGTCAAGAAAACCGGTGCTGAGGAAGCCAAAATTATTTTGAACCCAAATGCAAAAAACTGGACACTAGGACGAGATTCGGGGTGGAATTCCATGGTTAAAAATGGTGTTGCTTCCAGTTTGTAAAAACCAAGCCTTTTTGGTGCTGGGGGAAGAAATCATGTGATGTGCAGTCAGGAAAACCGGTGCCCAGGAAGCCAATTTTTTTTTTAACCCAAATGCAAAAAAAAATAAAAAATTGCTAGGAAAGATTTGGGGTGGAATTCCATGCCTAGAAATGGTTTTGCTTGCTGTTTTGAAAAATCGAGCCTTTTTGGTGCCAAAAGAAGAAAACGCATGATCAGAAAAAACAATGCCCAGAAGCCAAATATTTTTTCAACCTAAAAGGTGTTTCCAGGCTACTAAATATTGAGTGGCCACATGGTATTTTCTAGAATCTAATATGTCTTTTATCTCAAAGTTTTGTTCACCCTCTACCATGATAGGTTTTGGTGAGGGAGAGGATATGGGTCTCAAAATAGAGGTTACCTCTGGTTTTAACAGACTGCAATGGAAAATAGGGTGGAGTTGTTGCAATGATTTTGGTAACTGAAGTTCTACTATCACCAGGTTTATGATCTGTGTCAGGGGTCAGCAACCTGCGGCTCTGGAGCCACATGTGGCTCTTTCATCCCTCTGCTGTAGCTCCCTGTCGCCGATCGACTTCACAATTGTCAGGACTTTCAGTTAGAACAGGTAGAGGAAAAAGGAGGCTGCGCTAGGAGATGACTCTATGGTGGGGAAACCGAACTTCCGGTCGGCTCCAGAATTGAATGGGGGGCTTCCAATTAGGACCTTTGTGGCTCTTTGAGTGTTTAAGGTTGCCAACCCCTGATCTGTATGACCAAATTTTGGTCCCAGCTTCTTGGAAGGCTGTAAGGACTAAAAAGCAAGTGGAAAGATATACTTTGTCTCCTACTTTAAAAGGTTTCGGCTCCACCCTTATCTTGTGCTTTGTAAGCTGCCCTGGCCTTATTTAATACCTTACGTACCACAGGCCAGGTAGTTTTCAATTGATTGATTCACTCTTTTAAGGAGGGGATAGTGGGCTCACTTGTGGGTAGTTCTGGCATTGCATTAAATTCTTGTCCTGTAGCCACTCGAAAAAGTGTGAAACCTGTACTGCGTTATTGTAAGCAACTTCAGCAAATGGCAAGAGGTTGTTCCAATTGTCTTATTGACATTTAATGAAGCATCAAAGTCCCTGGCCTGAAGAAGAAGAAGAAACTTCTTCTTTTCAATATCCAATGGTTCCCTGAGGAGTTAGCCCAAGGCATCTTGCAATTGCCATTCAGCCACAAGACTTCAGTTTTGAGACAGAACTCCAATTTGAAGAATAGACACGTATTCCTGTTCTCACAGCCTCTGGAGAAGCAGAAAAACTACATCTTTTAAAGATCCAATGTTTCTCGGCACATTCTCAGAACTACCATTCAGACAGAAAAGTTCAAATTTGAGACAGAGTTCCAATGTGAAAACCAGACATGTATTCATGCTTTCCTGGCAGTGGTGGATTTCTACCGGTTCGCCCCAGTTCTGACAAACCAGTAGTGGCAGGGAGCCACCCACCCGCCCAGACGTCATCACGGACGCTCTGTGCAGAAGCGCCCTTTGCGTGCACTCCCGGTTCCAAATCGGAAGCGAAGTTAAGTGGAACTCATTACTGTTTCCTGGATGTAGAGAAGCAGAAAACTGCTTCCTTTCAAGATCTGATGCTTATCTGAGGAGTAAGCCCAAGGCATATCTAGATATGGTGGTAGAAATATTTCAGGGGCTGTCACAGAGAAGAGGGTCAAGCTATTTTCCAAAGCACCTGAAGGGCGGATAAGGAATAATGGATGGAAACTGAACAAGGAGAGATTCAACCTAGAACTAAGGAGAAATTTTCTGACAGAACAATCAACCAGTGGAACAGAAGTTGCCTTCAGAAGTTGTGGGTGCTCCATCACTGGAGGTTTTTAAGAAGAGAATGGACAACCATTTGTCTGAAATGGTATAGCATCTCCTACTCGAGCAAGAGGTTGGACTAGAAGACTTCGCAGGTCCCTTTCAACTCAGTTATTCTGTATTATAATTAAACATCTAAGAAAGTTGCACTTATAGAATCACAGAATAACACAATTGGAAGAGATCTGGGAAGTCTTCTATTTCAAACTTCTGCCCGAGGCAGGAGACCTTATACCAGGGGTCGGCAACCTTAAACACTGAAAGAGCCATTTGGACCTGTTACCCACAGAAAAGAAAAAACTGGGAGCCACAAAATCCTTTTGACATCTAAAATGAAGATAACACTGCATATTTTATTTTTTATTTTATTTTATCAAATTTCTATACCGCCCTACCCCCCGGGGACTCAGGGCGGTGAACAGCCAAGATAAAATACAGATAATACAAACATTAAAAGTCCATTAAAATTATTAAATATTTTGGCCGAAAACAAATTTAAAACACCCAATTTGTAAAACGATTTAAAAATTTAAAAGGGAGAGTTAGGCCAGGCCAGCCTGCTGAAATAAAAATGTTTTGAGAGCACGACGAAACATGCGCAGATCCGGGATCCTCCGTATCTCCGGGGGGAGCTCGTTCCAGATTGCAGGTGCCCCCACAGAGAAGGCTTTCCCCCTGGGGGCCGCCAGTCGACACTGTTTGGCCGACGGCACCCTGAGAAGCCCCTCTCTATGGGAGCGTACTGGTCGGTGAGAGGCTATTGGTAGCAGAAGGCGGTCTCCTAAATACCCTGGTCCGATGCCATTTTTTACCTTTATGCTATGTATAAAAAAACGATAGTGTGTTGTATTTATAAAATCAATGAACTGCTACAAACAAATTTTTATTTCTCCATGCAACAAAAACATTTTGAACTGCGGGAAAAAAAAAAGATAAGTTGAAAAGCTCAATAAATCATGGGCTGGCAGGTGTCACACATTGGTGGTTGTGACTCATATTTTGAGCAACAGGGAGCTGCAGCAGACCGATGAAAGAGCCACATGTGGCTCCAGAGCTGTGAGTTGCAGACCCCCTGCCTTAGATCATCCCTGTGAAATGGATGTCTAATCCATTTGGAATATTTTATGCATTCCAATATTTGGAATATCTATAATTGCAAAATGAAAAGAGTCATATCTGGATTGCAGAATTCTGGCTGGAGCATTAGATGGGAACCAAGAGTTATAAAAAAAAATTAACTCTCTGCTGCCATCAAGCGGTCCTCTGAATTGTTTCAGCGTGGTCACTTCTTCAAGCCTGTGTAATGCACGGACTCTTCCTTATTCAAAACACCTATGACATCGTTTGTAGTGTTTTTTAAAAAAACACCAGACAAACAAAAAAAGTCCCTCTTCTTTGTGCAAATTGGCTAATCGGAACACCTATAAAAACCCCATTAGCACCATATGCCTAAGCTTCAGTCGGCGCAAAGATAGCTAATGTATAATTAATGCAAAATTAAACGGTGAGCAGAGACTCTCCATAAAGTTTAACGGCTGAGAAAAGAAAGCATCTCCAAATAATTGGTGTTATTTAAGACAATTTTTTTTTAAAAAAAGGATCTGTTTGGTCAGGCTGGGAAGCATTCGGTACACATCTGAGTCACGCAGATAGCTGTTGCTGAAAAATAACACATTGTGAAGTTAATCAGGTGCTGGCTGTTGTTCCTTCCCAGTGTTGTGTTGGCACGGAGTGAAAAGAACAGCCTGCTTGACAATCCAAAATCCTTTTATACAGTCCCCTAACAACTGCGAACAGCAGGATCGGTGGCTGTAAGTTGTTAGAAGTCTGCAAGTAGCACAAGTTGCAAAGCTTGAATGGTCTCGGCATGGTCTTGTCTGACCACGGTGTGCTATTCACTCATTGAAATAAGGAAGCTGGATTTGGTTTGTGTTGTGTTGTGGCCCGCCAGCAGCCTGCGCGGATCATGGCTGATCCCAACGACGAGGCTGGTGTGGGGTTGTGTCAGCAGCCGTCACAGCCGGTGCTCACGTCGGACAGCGAGGAGGCTGAAGAGGATGTGGTGCCAGAGGCAGAGACTCAGCCAGGGCCTTCAGAACCTCCAGAGGCTCCTTCAAGTGGAGAGAGCGAAGTGGAGGAGCCTCTCCTCAATGCTCGAGCACACAGGGCTGCCAAAAGGCAGGAGTGGCTACTCAGGAGGAGGAGGTCTCCTCGAGAGTAAGGTTTGAGGATAATTGGCCACTCTCTTAGCCTATTTAAGTTGCATGCAATTAGTAATTTCTTGCTGGAAACAATGTGTAATTATTACAGAGCATTTTGGAGAGTGAGTGTCTTATCGTATCTTGTTTTCTGGGCTGGTTGCCAACCTTTGTCGGACTTTGTTTATTCTTGGTACGTTATAACTTTGATAAGGACCGTTGGTGTGTGTCACAATCCTTGGGAATCCGGAGCTGGGGCAGAACAGTTTGTTGCCTTTTTAACTTGGAAAGATCTATAACACCAGCAAGTTTTGTTCGTATGGAAGGAGTTGAAAGATATATGCCCATGATGGCGAACCTATGGTAAGTGTGCCAGAGGTGGCACCCAGCGCCCTCCCTGTGGGCACTAGAGCCATCGCCCCAGTTCAGCTCTGCCGCACATACGTGCGTGCCTCCTGCCTGCCAGCTGGTCTTCAGGTTGCTGCCACCCATGCGGGGGACGCGTGTGGGGTGCATGTGCGAGGGGTTGTGCATGCATGCATGGGGGCAGAGTGCATGTGGGTGGTGCGTTTATGCACGGGGTGGGAGGCATGCAGGGGGTGCACATGCATTGCATTTTGGGAGGTTGGGCATGCGCCCATGCATTCACGTGCGACTGCGTGCACACTTTGGGCATTCGGTTCAGAAAAGTTTAGCCATCACTGATATATGCTATGTATTGTAGATGTAGAACACATAGACGCTTTATTACTATCGTTATTGTTAACCAACTTTTGAAAACATGGCAACACAAACATATATCATATTTAAAGTATAAAACAACAATAAATTGCACAGCCTAAAAGCAAATAGTAGCACGAAGGAGGCCCCAGGCAACTGCAACGAGCAAGAGCTATTAGAAATTTGACAACCTTTTTGGAAACATCTGAGGTTGATCTTAACAGATTAACAAGAGTTCGAAGGGACCTTTCAGGTCATCTGCTCCACCCCCCCCCCCCCCCAGCAGGAGACCCTATACCATTTCTGACAAATGGCAGTCCAGACTCTTCTTGAAAGCCTCCAGTGATGAAGCTCCCACAACCTCTGAAGGCAACTTCTGTTCCATGGGTTGATTGTTCTCACTGTCAGAAAATTTCTCCTTGTTTCCAGGTTGGATCTCTCCTTCTTCAGTTTCCATCCATTATTCTTGTAGGAGGAAAAGAATGGCCTCCTGGTCAGAACAATTAAGGTTTCTAACAATTGGCGTTATACATTCTGCCTTCCACTTAGTATGTGGTTAGCATCCTAACCATCTGTGAATCATAAGTATACATCAGTGGTGGGATTCAAAAATTTTTTTACTACCGGTTCTGTGGGCATGGCTTGGTTGGCGTGGCTTGGTGGGCATTGTAGGAGGAAGGATACTGTCAAATCTCCATTTCTACCCCACTCCAGGGGAAGGATACTGTAAAATCTCCATTCCCACCCCACACCAGGAGGAAGGATACTGTAAAATCTCCATTTCTACCTCACTCCAGGGGAAGGATACTGTAAAATCTCCATTCGCTCCCCACCCCACTAACCTGTTTTCCAGCTCCGTTTTCCTGTGCAGGGCAACAAAAGAAGACCCAAACAATCAGCTGGGACTTGGCCAACAGCGAATAGATTAGGGGCGGGGCCAGCTAGAGGTGGTATTTGCTGGTTCTCCGAACTACTCAAAATTTCCACTACCGGTTTGCCAGAACCAGTCAGAACCAGCTGAATACCACCTCTGGTATGCATGGATTGACTGTTGCATTGGAGCATATCTCAGTTCCATTGGCAATGAGGACACGGTTGGAAGACCTGAAAAAATAAGTTAAGGATAGAACATCATGGAGAAAATCTAACTCGGTGGTCACTAGGACTTGAAAAGGACTTGATGTCACATCATCATTGATCAATTAATTCGAGCATATGCAGTTTGGTTTTCATAAAGAATGCTGGTTTATCAGCCACTTCAAAGGAAACTCACCAATTCAGGCTGAAGGAATTGAGGAAAAATCCTCAACATGAAACATGTAAAAAAAATTTAAAAATCTCTAACCCGGTCCCTCTTCTCTGAATCATCTAACTGTAAAAAAGTAGAATGGATGGATCAAGTCCCAAAGTGCATGAGAAGCCAAGACAAGACCCCACAGTGGACATAGCAGACAGAAGATGAACACACACAGACACAAGTGGTGCTACCATCACATGTGGTGGGAATGCCCAAAGGTGCAAAAATTTTGGAATTTTCTAAAGAACTGGCTGGAAGAAATTTTGTCAATAAATATAGAAGTCAAATCGGAATTTTTCTTACTGGAAATTATAGAAAGAAAATATAAGAAAGACACAAATTATTTATTACTGCATATACTCACAGCGGCACGAATAGCCTTCGCTCAAAAATGGAAAGAGAAAGATATTCCAACTGAAGAGGAAATATTACTGAAAATCTTTAACTGCGCAGAAATGGACAGACTCACTTTGGAACTCAAGGATAAAAGCGAAACTAAGTACTACAAAATCTGGGAACAATTTTATGATTGGATAGATAACAAGAGGGTAGCCAAGACAAATGTATAGTGTTAGAACAAAAATATAGATGTTGTTATAGATAAATGTATGTTTAAGAGATAAATAAATATACAGAAATAAGGGAAAAAGTATTACTATCATATCATATTATGTTTAAATTATGAACAAAGCTTAAGAACTATATGTTTATATGAGTGCTAATATTATTGTAAAGTGACGGAAGATGTTTGGAACCAGTGATGTCATATCTATGTCCAATGGTTTTTTAGTTTTGTATTATTAATAAAAAACTTTTTATATATTAAGAGCCTCGGTGGTGCAGCAGACTAAGTGCTATTAAGTGCTAGCACTTAGCTGCCAGCTGCCTGCAATTAGTGCGAGTTCAAATCTCACCAGGCTCAAGGCTAACTCAGCCTTCCATCCTTTTGAGGTAGGTAAATTGAGGACCTGGATTGTGGGGGCAATAAGCCAGTTTTGTATAGAACAACACTGCTTAGAGGGGGCCGAAAGCCCTAATAAGCAGGTATATACATAAAAGTATGCAGGCTATTGCTATAATGCATTGTAAGCTGCCCTGAGTCTACGGAGAAAGGCAGCATATAAATTGGACTAAGATATATATATGTATATGTATATGTGTGTGTGTGTGTGTGTGTGTGTGTGTGTGTGTAGGTTGTATCTGGTTCGGGAGAAGTGGTAGCGGCAGCTGTGGGAGTCTCTGCCCACTGCCTGGACGTCATCACATCCCGTTTTTGACTCCCTATGCATGCGCAAAAGGTCCTGCGCATGAGTAGAGGTGGCACATGCATAGAGGTGGCGCATGCAAACTCCCATTTGCGAACTGGTAGCGAAGGTAAGTGAATACCACTCCTGACACAGACACAGACACACACACACATGTGTCACTTAGGAATCAGAACTGTGAAGGATTGGTCTTCTGGTGGACATTTAGCACAGAGTTCCCCCAATGTTTAGGGCTTTGCGGACTGGCGGGGGAGGGAGGGGGGACAGGCCATGTGAGCGCTGGCAAGCACGTGCACATGCACACAACTCTATTTGCACGAGCAGCGTGCACGAGCGCCTGCCACTCCTTTAAATCTGCACAAGTGAGGATGCACACATGCGTGCGTGCATGCTCACTGGCTGTTTCCGTGGCCCGGTTGCAAACCCCTCACAGCCCACGTGGGCCGCAACCCACAGGTTGGGGACCTCTGACCTAGCAGATCCCATAGAGCAGGGATCCTCAAACTACGGCCTGCGGGCCAGATACAGCCCGCCAATGCAAAGCATCCGGCCCCCAGAGTGGTGGGATTAAGCCCTGCCTCTTACCCTCGGCTTTATCTTCCAGCGAGCATCCACTCCAGCCACACTTATTTCACCAGTTGAGCTGCACTTCTGATCACACAGCTGCTGCCGAAGGTAAGGCCGAAGGGTGTGGGGGAGGGCAAGTGAGGGGTGATATGAAAAGCTTAAAAAAGGACTGCCTTAAATTAAAAGCCTTTGAAAGCAATGTAAATGGCATCTTTTTCACAGTTGGAATGGGGATTTTTTGCTTGCCTACTCCTAGCTTGGAAACTGGCCGCTTTAAATTAAAAGCCTTTTTCACAGCCATGTGAAGCAGGGCCAGTGTTTGAGTAGGGGAGGGGCTGCTTGTAAAGTAGCCCTTTAAAAGTGGGGGGGGGGACATGTCTCCATGTCTCCTAGCTTTTTCCAAAATCAGCTGAAGTTGGCTAACACTCATTCAAAAGCAACCGCATTATAATGCCTGAAGGAGAATTCACCCACTGCTTTGATTTTGCCATATATAAAGTACATCCACCAAATCAGTTGCTGAACAATTTTGGTAGCTTTCATGTGGGTGGATACACAGGCACAAGTGTGGCAAAAAACAAATCAGTTTGAATTCTCCTTCAGGCTTAAAAGACCTTTAGCCTTAGTAGGGTTGCCAGGTCTGCTTCCAAAAAATAGCGGACAAGCGGGGATGGGTGAGTGGGTGGGTTAAGTAGTAAAAAAATAAAAAAAAATTACAATTAAGTTATATATTTTCTTACAAACATTTTAACACGTATTAAAATAATCACTTCAAAACTTTACTTAAAATTCAAAACATCAAATATATTATAATAATATGTAAAATATTAAATTACATTTTACTTTGCTGTCGGGGGTATTTTTTATTTGACTGCGCAGCTTTGATCAATTCTTTGTGTTTAAGGAATAATTCTTTAATTTCAGTACAACGTTGAGAAATATTAAAAAATATACAAAGTTCACTTCGAACTGATGGTACAAGCAGTCGGTTACGTTCGTCAGTCCACAAATTTCCCATGACGCTGAAAATTCATTCAACGTTTGCATTTGATACCGGAATTGATGCACAATACTGGAACAGTTTCAGTAAACTCGGAGCTGGCGCTTTCTTGAAAAAGTACGTCCACTTATCAAGGGATGAATCGTCCTGCAGATGAACATAAACTTCTTCTAAGGCAGAAATTTCATCGAAGAGAGTGTTGGGTGGAAGTTGTTCTCGCCATGGTGATAATAACCAGATGTTCGTCATTTCTTCTAAAGTTGGAAGATTATTGTGATCAATTAGATTGAAACAACTTAGCGTCCCATATACTGAATCAGTGAAATTATACCACTTTTCTAGGTACGCAATGGCTCTTTGATACACGTTGATGGCTTCTTTCTTGAACTTTTGCACGGCATTCTCAGGCAAATGTTTTTTATGTAAGGCAAATAAAACTTTCATTCCAAAAAACTGCTCATCGTATTTTTTTTGCAAAGAATCACGCAGCTTACACATGATAATGTGAAGATCACATGCAAGAATTTTCTTGTTGCCAGCTTCAGTAGGGTGTCTTGCATTATTGACATGAAGAAGTGCGTGAAATATAAATACAATTCTGAAATTGTTGGTTCATCGTCCTTTGCGAGTTCATTTTCCTGATCTGAAATAAGGTTCCAGATAACCTTAGGCACTCATCAGATCCAAGAGAAATAAAATACAATTTTAGAGGTATCCAGTTTAAAAGAAGTCTTTCGACCGCTTTAAACAAACTTAACCAACGTGTTGGAACATGGCGCAAAACTTCATGGAATTCTGACTCGCAAAACTCAAAAAATGATTTCAACTCTTCTCGTTTCTTCGCAGAATTCGAAAATTCGGCAAAACCCTTCAGCACTACATTTTCGATATCAAAAGATAACTGCTTTAATGCATTTTTTGCGCTGTTGTGTAAAATGTGATTATTGCAATGAGCATTCGATCTTTGTCTCATTCTAACTTATGAAAAAAAAGGCAAAACGCGATTCTCCTATCCTTATTCTCTTAGACTGTACAGCTTTAGATTACGTACCATTTCATCATAAAGCTTTTGAATAAAAAAAAATGTCCACTATTTTTTGGAAAAATAAATAGTGAACATAATGTGAAAAAAGTGGACTGTCCGCTCAATAATAATAAAAAAAGTAGTCTGGTCTCCTATTCCTTCCCTGGCCGCCTCCTCTGTTGGCAGGCATTCACAGGTCCTGCTGCTGCTGCTTGCAAAGAGCCCCAAAGGCTTTGGCTGGAACCAAAGAGGAAGGAACCACGTTGGCCCATAGTCCGGCCTCCAACAGTCTGAGGGACCATTATCCCTCCTTAATTCACCATTGGATACTTTTGGGGAGGGGGGAGTTGTGTTGATTCTTGCCTTCTTCTGCCTGCTTCCAATGTCTCTCAATGCCCATCTTGGGGGTTTTAGTTGCAGTCTTAATTGCTGCAGTTCTCAGTCTGGTTTATTGTGTGGTCATCTGAAACATGATCAGGAGTTATTTTGAAGGGAATCCTGTTTGTTTTATTCCTTTTTCAATGGCCTATTTTAAGGAGCCCGAAGCTGCTGTTGTAATGAAGTTTGGCAAGTGGCAAGAAAGTTTGTGCTCTTTTTCCCTTTGTGGGGTGGATCTTATTAAGTAAATAGATTCCTTCGCTTGAGTAAGTACAGCTTAGGAAGGAGAAAGACATAAAATGGACAGTTAAATTGGCCACGCCCACCCAATCACATGACCACCTAGCCACGCTCACCCAGCCAGTTCGGCCCCCCCCCAACAGTCTGAGGGACTGTGAATTGGCCCCTGTAGTGTATTGAGCCTGCTCTGTGGGCTGGCCCCCTGTTGGAATGTTTAGTAACAGCCCCGTTTAAAAAGTTTGAGGACCCCTGCCACAGAGAGTCCTATCACACAAGGAACAGAGAAGTAAAGTGTCAGATGTAAATGCCTTATTCCCTAATGTGTAAATAATGTATATTGGGATATCGGGGGTTAACTTATTCTTTGTTTCCTAATGTATTCATAATTCACCACTCCCATTCTTGACTCCGCCCTTTGTATATATAAGGAGCCACCCTCACCATTTTCCTTGCTTCTATCTGTGAATATTCAGTGAATATAGAATGCCTGTTATGATTAAAGAGAAATATATTTAAACCTCTAATCTTTATTATCATTATTGAGTCTGATCCTAAAAATATTGCAACAAGTTGGTAGCAGAGGATGGTTAATTGACTCAATAAATACTTAAAAATGTCTAAGAAAGATAGGCCCAACACCAGGGCCTACAGCAAAGAAATAGAAACTGAACAAGAAATAATCAACGAATCCACAAACGCGATTTCGAGAGAATCCGAAGAGTACACCACAGAAGAAGAAGAACTAATAAATGAAAATAATGACCAGGAGGAAATCGAAATAGAAAATAACGAACTCAGGTCAGAAATATTGAAGCTATTAAAAAGCCAGAAGAATGATGAAAGTCTCATCGCGAATCTCCAAGAAATGCTGAAAAACAGCGGAGCAGCGAGAGAGAAAAACATCGTCAAAGAGAAACCCAAAGACCAAAAAACTGTGAGTGATATGACTACAGAGAAAGTCATTATGAAAAAGAAAAGATGTGATACCGCGCGAAATTTTGAATGGCAGCCATCTTGGTTTCAACAAGCCTCCAAAGGGAGCGAAGCAGAGCCAATCAAAATGCTCAGTTCAAAATTTCTGGCGCGAAAAACGTTATCAGACAACGAAAGTGAAAAGGAAGATTCGAATTCTCCAGAAGAACCCGAATCAGAAAGCGAAGACGATTTAACCAAATCCCAAATAAAATCAGCAATGAAGACGCTTTTTGCTGCATTTGGGCCAAAATTAAAAATTTCCAAAGCGCCAACGAAGAAGCAAGAGAACAAGCCGATACCTCAAGACCTACACGCTCCCATCCTGACTTCGAGGGCGACGACGCCCGAGCCCAGAGAGCCATGCCGATTCCGCCCCACGCCGCAGACCGGATCAAATACCAACGCACACAAGAGAAAGAGAAGAACAGTCGCCGCCATCAGAACTCCTAAAACCGAGCCAGAGACCGACTCGTCTGAAGAGGAGCAGAGCGAACGAGCTGAAATGGAGAGAACCTTCCACGACGATGCCAAAGAAGAAATGAGCAACGCGCATGTGCGAAACCACGTAGACGGTCCGGAAAGACTTGAACTGGCCAGAGAACCACGCAGACTCGTTGCGAGCATCCCCATGCCGTTTTGCAATTTCCTGCACTTGCGAGATCACGGACTACCTCAGGTTGTAAGTAATGGACAAAATAATGTGGGAAACTTACCCAGTGACTTCCCAAAACTTAGAGTTGATGGCATTAATTTGCAAGAGTGGTATCAACAGCTCCAGGTTGTCTTTATGAAAGAAAATTTACTATTCTTTATCACTAGTCCTCCAAGAAGACCTTGGACTTTAAAAATAGATTGTTTACATCATAGAGCATTCTTCTTAATAATATCTAGCGTATCTCCTGCAATGTATCATAGTATCAAACCAAACCTAACTGTTTCAGAAATAATTCAATGCATGTTTAATCTGTTTCACAGCGACAGTGTAGCTACCACTACAAGAATGTCTAAGGATTTCTTTTCTTCCAGAGTAAAACCAGGGGTTTCCATAAGTGAGCATTTGATATCTCTAAACAAAATAAGAGCTGAGCTGCATCTGAGGGGGGAAGTGATTTCAGATCAAACAATGAAAAGTGTTATTATCAATTCACTTGATTCATCATGGGATAGTTTTATGTCACACTTAGACACCATCAATCTAGGATATTTATCCATAGAGAGTCTATCTAACAAATTGATAGCAGAAGACAATTCAAGAAAAAATCGTTCTAGCAATCACACAGAACACAAATCTTTTAGGAAGGTAGCTTTACAAGAAAAATACAATGAAGCTTTTAAATGCCACAATTGTGGGTCCAGGGAACACAATAGAAGAGACTGTCCCAAAATATCAAAGGAGAGACATAGGCCAGAATATAGAAGCAGATACAATTATAGACAGTCTTCCACAGATAGATATAAATATAGAAGCCCACCAAATTACAGAGAAAGTAGAGGGGGTAGAGGAAATTCAAAAGAGAGAAAATCTGGTTCACTGAATGGACTAAATAAACAAGACAGCACTAAAACACAACAAAATGAGAACAATAATTGGCTTATCGATTCTGGGGCAACCAATCACACCACTAATAACAAAAATATTCTGTCTTCATTTACAGAAGATAAGTTTGTAATAAAGGTAGCTAATCAAGAAAAGGTTCAAGTATTAGGCAGAGGAAACATAACATTGCCTGGTCTAGGAAAAATAGAGGGGGTATTGTTAATTCCTGAAATACCTCATAACATACTAAGTGTCATAAAACTAAGTAGAGATTCTGACATCAATATAGTTTTCTCAAAGGGGAAAGCAACTTTAGAGAAGGACAAAACAAATGTAGGCACTGTGATGATTAAAGGAGGCCTACCCTATCTGGTAACAAAAGAAAGATGGTTACATAACATTGATTCAAATATGGAAGATTGTATTGAGGCAGATGATGAAAATGTTAGTAACAGTGACAATGATGAATGTAAAATATCTCATGATCACACAAATACACACAAAGAGAAGAAACCAAGAATAGGTAAACCAATTCATGATGAGTGTGCTCACATCTTACATAGGAAGTTAGGACATGCAAGTTTTCCTGTAGTACAAAAAATGACTGAACACGCAGAAGGTGTCAAAATAAAAAATTGTGAAAATTATTTGGAATGCTCAGTATGCAAATCCACTAAACTAAAAACTAGTCCCAGACCAAAAAAATCCAACAGATCAACTAACAAAATTTTTGACTTAGTACATATGGACTTAGTTGGTCCATTAACTCCATCAATCACTTATAGAAAACGTTACTTCCTAACAATAGTAGATGACTACAGTCGCTATGGTTTTGTTTACACATTAAAACACAAGGATGAAACCTTTCAGAAATTTAAGGAATTCTACAAACGCATAGAAACACAACATAATATCAGAATAAAACAAATTATGACAGATAGGGGATGTGAATTCATGTCTAAAGAATTCTCCCAATGGTTAAAGGATAGAGGAATGCTACATTTCACGTCTAGTCCATTTTCTGCATTCCAAAACGGGATTGCAGAGAGAAAGAATTCCACACTACAAACCATGATTAGGTGCACATTAGAGGATGCTGGTTTAGGCAAACAATTTTGGTCAGAAGCCTTACATTATTCAAATTACACTCAAAATAGAACCTGGTCCAGTATTGTGAATAAAACACCATATGAGGTGATGTATAATAGGAAACCCAAATTAGCACACATGCACATATTTGGAGTCACTGCAGACGTACACATACCTAAACAGTTGAGAAGAAAGGGAGAAAACGTATCCAGAAGATTAAGATTTATGGGATATGAAACTGGCACCAAAGGGTACAGATTCATTGATAATAGTAACAAATTTATAGTCTCCAGAACAGCTGTGTTCCATGAACAAGCCAATTGGTCTAAATTACATCTTAATGAAATATTTCCAGATAAATACAAAGATACAAAATCTTGTGAGGAAGGAACAATAGAAAATCAAAATATCAACAAAAATACAAACAAAACCAAAACTTGGACAAATAGTCAGCACAAAATAAAGACAGACACATTAACAAAAAAGGAAGCAAGATATTTGCATGACAACCATAGCAAACCTGAAAGAGCTATTAGAAACAATAGAAATCAAATACCAGGTAAATACAGAGATTACATAATGCATATGGATGGTGAACAAATAACACCTAATACATATGAGGAAGTATTAAAACTCCCTTATGAAGAAAAGGAAAAATGGGAACTAGCTATGAAAAAGAGATGGAAAGTTTGCAAGGATTAAATGTATTCACACCTGCGACTGCACCTAAAGACAAAACAATCATAGGTACTAGGTGGATTTATAAAATTAAGAATCTAGAAGGAGGCAATACTCTATACAAAGCCAGATTAGTTGCACAAGGTTATGCACAAAAATATCCGGAGGACTATACTGACACATACTCCCCCACAGTGAGAACAGAGAGTGTTAAAACAGCTCTGGTAGTGGCATCTGCACTCAATCTTGATGTATTTCAATATGACATACAGACTGCGTACTTACACGCAAAACTTGATAAGGAAATATATGTAAGGGCACCACACAGTCAATACACTAATAAGAATGAAATCTGGCTATTGAACAAGAGTCTATACGGGTTAAAACAATCTGGCAAAAGATGGTATGATTGTTTGGTAAAAGTACTTAAGACCATGGATTTTAACGCTACCACCGCTGATAACTGTTTCTTTGTAAAAAAAAGTGATGATCACATTGAATTCGTGTTAATTTATGTAGATGATATTTTATATATAGGAAAACACAAGGAGAGAAGAGAAACCTTTGTAAATAAGCTAAACGAACATTTTTCGTTGAAATCTCTAGGTAAAGTAAACAAATACCTTGGTGTACAAATTAACAAAACTAGAAGGGGATTCAAACTTACTCAGAAAGATAAGATTATTGAACTTCTAAACAAATGCAATTTAAACAATGCTAAACCATGTGACACTCCTATGCAAACTGATTTCCTTAGAAACACTGATGAGTCTTCCCCTGAATTCAAAGATAATACATTTTATAGATCAGTCATAGGTTCACTTCTTTATATATCTAATTGGACCAGGCCAGATATTGCATTACCTCTCAATTTATTGTCAAGACATGTTAGTAAACCAACTATGTATCATTGGGAAGCTGTCAAAAGAATTCTAAGATATCTAAAAAGTACATTAGACTTTTGTTTAGTATTAGAACCTAGTAATGACAAAGAACCAAAACTTACTTGTTACGCAGATGCGGATTGGGCTGGAGATATATCATGCAGAAAGAGCACTTCTGGTTATATTTTTCTATTAAATAACTGTCCAGTTTACTGGTACACTGGTAAACAAGAACTGGTAGCCACTTCAACCACAGAAGCGGAATATGTTTGTTTATCCAAAGCTGCAAATAACCTTGTATGGTTTAATGATTTGATTTCAGATGTCTGGAAAAAACCTGCTTTACCTTTTGTTATGCATGAAGATAATAAAGCAGCCATTGAAATATCCAGATCCGATGCCATTGGACAAAGATCCAGGCATATAGATATAAAGTTTAAACATGTGAGACAATTGTCTCAAGATGGATTTATCAAAGCAGTGCATTGTGATACCTCTGAACAATTAGCTGACATATTAACGAAGCCTTTACCTTCTAAACAGCACAAATATTTAACTTCAAAATTATATGTCTTATATTGTCCTGAATCTGAATGTAATTGGTGTTGTATAGCGAACCGGCATTTAGAGGGGGATTTGTCAGATGTAAATGCCTTATTCCCTAATGTGTAAATAATGTATATATGGGATATCGGGGGTTAACTTATTCTTTGTTTCCTAATGTATTCATAATTCACCACTCCCATTCTTGACTCCGCCCTTTGTATATATAAGGAGCCACCCTCACCATTTTCCTTGCTTCTATCTGTGAATATTCAGTGAATATAGAATGCCTGTTATGATTAAAGAGAAATATATTTAAACCTCTTAATCTTTATTATCATTATTGAGTCTGATCCTAAAAATATTGCAACATAAAGGTATAATTCTGAAGGTGACCACAAGGGGGGAACCAAACTCTTCCCCAAAACAAGGCAGTCCTACTGTCTCAATATTTTACTGGTCTTGGCAGTGTGTGGAAGATAAGAACAAATTTTTTTTTGGTCTTTGGGCGTTTGTGTTTGTGTGTAGGAGTGTGATGGGTGAATCTGAATGTTGTATAAGTTATGGAACGCTACTGGTGCAGAAGCATTCTTTGCTTGCAAAGGAAATGCTTTCATAGGGTCTCTGATTATTATTCTACCAGAGTAAGGAGTTCTATGCAGGTCTAAAAATTCCTGTACTGTAACTGGAGCTTTAGTTTTCTGAAAGAGAAAGAAGTCTAGTCCTCTTAAATGTTTTGAATCTCCGCCTCCCCAAATTATTAATACACGGGAATGATATGACTAGCGCTACCAGATAGAAGGGATGCAGTGGCTCAGTGGCTAAGATACTGAGCTTGAGGATCAAAAGGTTGGCAGTTCAGCGGTTCGAATCCCTAGTGCCGCGTAACGGGGTGAGCTCCCGTTACTTGTCAAAGCTTCTGGCAACCTAGCAGTACAAAAGCACATAAAAAATGCAATAGAAAAATAGGGACCACCTTTGGTGGGAAGGTAACAGCATTCTGTGCACCTTTGGCATTTAGTCATGCCGGCCTCATGGCCACAGAGACGTCTTCAGACAGCGCTGGCTCTTCGGCTTTGAAACGGAGATGAGCACTGCCTCCTAGAGTAGGGAACAACTAGCACATATGTGCACATATGGCTTGCACTCCACTCACGTGAGGGGTGCCCATTGGCACTTTCAGCTCCACTCATGCTCACAGCGGGTGGTTGTACACACTACTCACATGAAGCTGTGTGCACACGTGCACATATGTGTGACTGTTCCTCACACAAAACCATCACCTCTTGGGGAAGGCTGGACTAGAAAACCTATGAGGCCCCTTCCAACTCTGTTTATTCCATGTTCTATTTCTCAGAAATTTGGAGGCCTTTTGCTTGATCTCAAGCTTGATCTCAACGGAACAACTGAGATGAACTTCAGATTTAAGGAGAGGACTATTGATTCCACAATTTGCGCTTTCTATCATTCTGCTCAACACCTTTTCCTAAGAGTTATGAAACTTTGGAATGACACTTTTTAAAAATATAATAATGATAGTAATAAAATACTGTGAGACAAAACATACATGGAGAAAAACAGACAGTACCTCTATTATGTTCTTTTTTTTTCTAGTATAATTTTACATTTTCAGCCTGGAAAGCAAAATCAACACACTTATGCAGTTATTTTGTCCTCTCCTAGAACATGGACTGGCATCTATAGCAAGCCACAAAGATGTCAAAGATGTGTCAGGGTGTCATGGCATTAAGAGCACCAATGTTGGCATGATGATGGCATGACATCAATTGAGCCCCTTGTCTTCTTCTTCCATGGAGGCCCCTGGGAATACAAACTGCAACATTCTAGACACATCAAAATTCACAGACAATTAATGTTTGGTGGTCACAGTTGATGTCATTCCATTGGGTGTCTGGGAGGAGTATCACACAGTCTTCCCCATTCTTAAAGTTATTAGGCTCTGAGCTTTTCCACTTGGTGTAGCTCACCGCCTGTCCGTTCAAATACACGAACTTGCCTTCCGTCTGGAGGTCACTTATACCAAGGTATATGTGCTTGCCGTTCCTCTTGGCTATTGCCGCCAAGGCCGTGTTCTCAGCTACGTTCCTGGCAACCGCCAGAGCTCCACCGGCGTTACTGCAGAGAGCTTTCCCGTTCGCAAAATTGTCACTCTGACCAGTTGAAACGAATGTTTTCCCTCCGACGGTGGTCACCCCCTGCATTGCGAAGACTAAGCAGAAATAAATCATCCATGAAAACAGCTTCTGGCCAATGAATGAACATCACTCAAGGCAAGCATTGAAGGTGCACAGTGACAGATCTCCTTCCAGTTTAGCTTAGGGAATTAGCTGGCAACCATATCAAAATGATTTGTCATGGCTTCTTCACTGTGGTTTATTCCCTAGCGAAGCCTGTTCTCCCTGCAAGGACTAATCAGGGCCACCAGCTCACCTTTTCCAATCCAGTAACTTGATCTAGCCCAATGCAAAGCAGAGTTTTGTCCAGAAATCATTAGGGTTTAGCTGTGGATAGATATTCCCTATAGCATTCTTAATTTTTGTAGCTTTTCTGCCTTACTTATAGAACCTTTGTTAGTTTAATTTATTTTCCTCTCTGGAAATTGTCTATATGTGTATTCTTCAAAGCACTTTGCCCATTGATTATATACCCTGCAGGCTTCTTATTTATCTGTAGCCAGATTTAAATCTCTTGAATGCTCTTCAAGGAGTTTTTGGAAATTCAGAAGCAGAGGGGGAAATATCTACGTGGTTTGAAAAATTGGTAAAGATCAATATCTAATCAATATCAATATCAATATTTAAAAGAATGGACAGTGTCTTCTTCTTGTTTTTCGTTGGGGTTTATTTTGAGATCAGCTAATAACAATGAATATTGCCACCTCACTGGAGAGATAACATTTACATGAATTTATTTATAACTATATCTCCATGGAGGGAAGTAAAAAGTGTGGTATCCTAAGGTTCTGTCTTAGACCAGGGTGAAATGCTACCAGCTTGGACCAGTTCACCCGAACTGGTAGTAAAAAATGCTACCAGTTCAGCAGAACTGGTAGTAAATAAATGCTTAAAAAAGTAAAAAAAAAAGTTCCAATGATCACCGGCACAGCTGATTGTCACACAGCTGACTGTCGGAACTTTTCTTTTTACTTTTTAAGCAGTTTTTACTACTGGTTTGCCGAAACCGGTAGTAAAAAATGCTTTAAAAAGTAAAAAAAAAGTTCCGACAATCAACTGTGCGACCATCAACTGTGCCGTGCGATTTATATTGGCTAGAAATCAGGAATCCTGCTTTCTAGCTAATCTAAATCGCGCGGCACAGCCGTTTCCCCCCTCGCTGTTTCTACTTACCTTTGCAGACTCAGAAAAGGCTTCTTAATGCTTGCTGTGCACATGTGCGCAAAGCGAAGCGGTAGCAGACTTCAGAGCATTTCACCCCTGTCTTAGACCCAGTATTCTTCAACAATTTCAGAAATGATTTAGATGAGGGAATCGAAGGGGAACTCATCAAATGTGCAGATGACACCAAACTGGTGGGAATACCAAACACTCCAGAAAATAGGCTCAAGATCCAGATGGATTTTGACAGACCTGAAGTATCAGTACTGCTTTATAAAGCCTAGTAAGACCACACTTGGAATACTACATCCAGTTTTGATCACCATATTATAAAAAAGATGTAGAGACTCTGGAAAGAGTGCAGAAAAGAGCAACAAAGAGGATTAGAGGGCTGGAGGCTAAACATACGAAGAACATTTGCAGGAATTGGGTATGGCTAGTCTAGTGATTGCATTGGCTTTTTTTTGGCTGCTGCAGCACACTGTGTCAACTCTGAAGCTGGTCTGACTGATGCAATCTTGGAAGCTTCAGTGTTGCCACACTGCTGGCTCATATTTCAGTGATTGGCCACTAGGACTCCAAGATCCCTCTTGCAGTTACTACTATTGAGCCAAGTACCTTTTCATTTGGTTTTCTTGCCTAAATGCAGATACTTTCCTCACCACTGAATGGAAGGGAGAGTTGGCCACACTGCTCATTGTTACTTTCTTTGCCCTCCCCCAATACTGCACACAAACACAAACCAACAAGTTAACCCCCAAACCCATATTCTTTCTTACTTTTTTTGCTTTTGCTAACTTCAGCTTGTAATGTCTGGATCGTCTTTTCCAAAGCAGCAACTTGCCTTTGAACTGTATCAACAGCTACAGAGAAAAATAGAGACAAGGAAACCTAATTAAACACCAACATTATTCCATTTATTCTCATCCTTTATGTGTTCTCTTCAAGTAAACTCTGCCGATGACCCAGACTCTGGAGAACATCAAACTTCATCATACAATTATGCAAGAAGTCCAGGAGATACAACGTTGAATGGTTAACTTCCTTATTTTGGCCACTCCCAGTCCCCCCACCCATTTTATTTGTCTAATGTTGGGGGTATCCAACCTTGGCAAGTTTAAGACTTCTGGACTTCAGCTCCCAGAATTCCCCATTCCCCATGTTGGCTGGGGAACCCTGGGAGTTAAAGTCCACCAATCTTAAACTTGGCAAAGATTGAACAGTCATGGTCTATTATATCTAGACCAGAAAAATCTGTATTGTACTGTGAAGCTCAAGTTCCAAAAGAAAATAAATAATCCACTGAGAAACAGCTTGTGGCAAATGACGCCCCTATAATAGTGATGGCAAACCATTTCAGCACCAAGTGCCCAAACCGGAACATGCGTGTATGTGCATGCTTATGCGTACACCGGAGCACCGGAAACCAAAGACTAGCTAGCTAGCGCAAACATAACTGTTTTTTGGCTGTTTTCCAGTTGTTTTCTGGGCCATTTTGAGGCTGTTTTTTGGGCCGTTTTCAGGCCTGAAACGCAGCCTAAAAACGGCCCGAAAACAGCCTGAAAAACAATCTCAAAATGGTCCGGAAAAGGCCTGGAAAGTTTTTGGCTGTTTTCAGGCTGTTTACTGGCACTCCAGTGCCCACGAAGACCAGGTAGCATGTCAGAAACCAGGAGACCAGCTGATAACGTCACGTGTGCCCACAGCGTGCCATAGGTTCACCATCACGGCCCTATAATGATAGCTCAATGCAAATCCTGAATGCAGGTATTAACAGATCAAGCATTAACTAGTGTTCATATTGAGATACTAGTTTATTTTATAAATGCAAGACTTTTATTTACTTTTTTTGTTCGCCAGGGGATAGATGTATAAATATAAAGAAGGGCTGCTTTTTTTTTTTTTTTTAATTTGATTTAAATGCCGCCCTTCTCCGTAGACTCAGGGCAGCTTACAATGCGTTAAGCAATAGCCTTCATACTTTTGTATATTTGATACAAAGTCAGCTTATTGCCCCCACAATCTGGGTCCTCATCTTACCTGCTTCGAAAGGATGGAAGGCTGAGTCAACCTTGAGCCTGGTGAGATTTGAACTTGCAGTAATTGCAGGCAGCTGATGTTAATAACAGCACTGTTAATAACAGTGCTTTAGTCTGCTGCGCCACCATGCTTAAAAAACATATTGCCATTAAAATAAGTGTTTAGGTCAAATAAGAATATTTAGATAAAAATAAAGAATAAATGCTAGTTTGGGACGAGCCCAATCCCTATAAGCTATCAATTATGAAATTGTTTCCAGTTTGATGGAGGTAACCAGAGTCACACTTGAATCAGGAATTCAAGAACTTTGTTGAATTAAAATGATCAAGAGGTTTGCATTTGTTCTGCCAGGATTTGAGACAAGGAATTCCTTCCTGCTAGAAGTTACATGGGGCTAGCAAAGCGAGAAAGGCAGAACTGTTGCTATTGATGGACATTGCAAAATAACCCGTGTTCGAGCTCTTCTTGGAAATATCAGAAACTCCCCTTCCTTCTCATGCAGGCAAAGCTCGCCATCAAAAAACTTTCTTACCTGACATTTCTCCCTTTTGTCCTTTCTGGCCTTGGGCTCCTGTGCTCCCCTTTGGTCCTGCAGGACCAGCCTTCCCGGGACTCCTTGTTGACCCTTCACTTGGAGGCCTGGGGTTTGAGACAAAGCAGCATCTCTTGGACTCCATTTTCCCAAAATAGCCATCCCCTTCCCAAGCCCCACTCAGCATCTATCCATCAGACCTCTCCAACTCAAAAGGATGTCTGCCGATGACATGATGTTTTGCTAGGCTGAAGGATCAGTTCAGAAGTGGTATTCAGCCAGTTTGGACCAGTTCAGGCGAACTGGTAGCGGAGATCTACCCATCTGCCCCAGGTCTATGCGGTCCTATTTAGGCATGTTTCCAAGGCCGGGTGCATGCGCGGAAGGCACGTGAGCGAGCAAAGCGTATGCGCGGAAGGCCGGGTGCATGCGTGGATGGCACACGTGAAGCGAGTGTGTGTGCATGGGTGAACCAGTGGTATAAGTAAGTGAAACCCACCCCTGGATCAGTTGCATGAAAACTAAAGCCATTCTTAGATAGATAAAGTAAGCAACTTTATTCTAGAATTTTCCCCAGACTCTTGCCTTCCCCTGGGAATGACCAGATGGACCAACTTCATAGATCTTGGGGGGGGGGAGGTCTAGTTTATGCTGCTTGCTGCTATGGAAGACTCTAAGCTAGATCTTCACTCAACCCCTCCTTCCAGCCTAGCTGGAAGTTTTCCAACAGCGAAAACAGAGAGAGAGAGAGAGAGAAGAGAGAGAGAGAGAGGAGAAGAGAGAGAGAGAGAGAGAGAGAGAGAGAGAGAGAGAGGAGAGAGAGAGAGAGATTTCAGAAATTATACCGGTGTCTCCTTTCTCTCCTTTGGCGCCATCCCTTCCATCTCTTCCTGGTAAACCAGCGACTCCTGGGTTTCCACAAGCCAACACTGTGCAGGAATTTGTATCCCAACCCTTTGTCTCCGGAGCAGCAGCCAATGCCAACGATGCTCCTAAGAAGAGCAGCAGCAAAGTGTTGAAAGGTTGGAGGAAAAACATGGTTGGTACCTTGGATCGAGAACAAAATTAAGGAGAGATTATTTGGGGTTAATGTAGTTTTATTCAACATTTAGAGTGAATAGACCAAAATAGATTGCGTGAGATATCTGGATGATGTTCAAAGCTACATATTCATCATCAACAACATTGTCCAAGTAGAGATGACATATGAGAAATAAGTAAATTAACCAAGTAGCAACATTATTGAGTTATTTAAATGGTCATTCAACCTCAGTTCTCCAGAACTTAGATTCAAGCTTCTCAGAAGGCAGAGATAGAAGTAGAAATTGCAAAAGATTTGCTTTAAAATTTACAAAGCAGAGTCTGAGCTGAACATGAAATCAGTGTTGCTTACCAGAGTGTTCCTTGGTCAGCTAAAGCAGTTCCTTCACCCTGGAAAGAGATGAAGATTGATCCAGAAGGAGTAGAATCTCTTCTCTTCTCAACAGCAAGAAGAAAAGAAAAAAAACCAGAAAGAGAAAAACGCGTGCAGATGTGCGTTTTCCTTTATCTCTGCTGTTGCTCAAGATATTGGATTGCAAAACTTAACTTTGCTAGTTCTGTTTACCGGCATGCCTGCAGTGTCTTAGTGTAAACTTTCACCCAGTTGATTTTTTACAAAACCACTGTCAGTTACCAGATCAGATTAATTTGCATAGGGCTGAATTCCATAACTCTTTGGAATAGACTGATTGACTGACTGACTGATCGATCAATCAGACTTATAAACCACTTCAGTCCAACTTCAAAAGTTTTAGCAAGCGGTTCTCTGCAGTGGTGAAATCCACATTTTTTTACTACCAGTTCTATGGGCGTGGCTTGGTGGGTGTGGCAGGGGAAGGATACTGCAAAACCTCAATTCCCACCCCACTCCAGGGGAAGGATACTGCAAAATCCCCATTCCTTCCCCACTCCTGGGGAAGGATATTGCAAAATCCCCATTCCCACCCCACTCTGGGGCAAGCCAGAGGTGGTATTTGCCAGTTCTCTGAACTGCTCAAAATTGCCGCTACTGGTTCTCAAGAACCTGTCAGAACTTGCTGGATTCCACCCCTGGTTCTCTGCCCAGTTGCTGGGTAGGCATGGCCATGGTGGGCATGGCCTAGTTGGCTTCCTGTACCACAGTGTTTGTGTGTGGGGGGGTGTTTTTTGCCCTCCCCAGGCTCCAGAGGCTTCCCTTGAGACTTCAGGAAGGCAAAAATGGCCTCCCCAGGCTCCAGAGGCCCTCTGGAGGCCGGAAATGTGCTCATTTCTGCCTTCCTGAACTTCTGGTAGGCCCGTTTTTCGTCCTCCCCAACCCTCTGCAGATGCCCTGCACTTACCTGCATCCACAACCAGCTGCGTGGGGACTCCTGGGAGGAGTGGGTCAGGGTGGGTGTGGCCAGCCTGGAATGGGATTTGGGTAAGGTGACCAGATTTTAACATTGGTAAAGAGGGACATTGTGGGCGTGGCTTATTTTGTGGGCGTGGCTAGCTGGTCATGTGACTGGGTGGGCGTGGCTAGCTGGTCATGTGACCGGGTGGCCATGGCTATGTCTATAGGGTAAGGTGAACAGATTTTAACATTGGTAAGAAGGACACCATTGTGGGCGTGGCTTATTGTGTGGGCGTGGCTTGGAGGCCATGTGACTGGGTGGGCGTGGCTACCTGGTCATGTGACCGGGTGGCCATGGCTATGTGTATAGGGACTACTCAGAGGGCTGAAAAGTCATTTCTGACAGGTCCTCACCTTTTGACTGGTCCTCACACTTATGACCATCCTCACATTTATGCCCGTGCAGCATTCTTAATAACCATGTCACTCATTTCACAACTGCTTCTTTTCAACAAGGTGACAAGATAGGGCAAAAATGTAAAATGTGAGGACAGTCGTAAGTTCGAGGACTGGTCAAAAGTGTGAGGACCAGTCAAAAATAACTTTTTCAGCCCCTCTGAGTAGTCCATATGCACAAAAGGACTAACCAGAGAGCTGAAAAAAAGTCATTTCTGACAGGTCCTCGCACTTTTGACTGGTCCTCACACTTATGACCATCCTCACATTTATGCCCATGCAGCATTCTTAACAACCATGTCACTCATTTCACAACTGCTTCTCTTCACCATGATGACAAGATAGGGCAAAAATGTAAAATGTGAGGACAGTCGTAAGTTCGAGGACTGGTCAAAAGTGTGAGGACCAGTCAAAAATAACTTTTTCAGCCCTCTGAGTAGTCCATATGCATTAAAGGATTACAGCAATAGAGAGGGATGAAGGAATGGAAATTAGAGTAGGAGTGAGGGTAAGAGAGGGAGGAAGAGAGGAGGAGAAGGAGAAAGAAAGAGGAAGTAGGGAGGAGAAAAAGAGGGTGGGGGGAAGAGAAAGTAAGAAGGAAAGAAAAGAGAGTGGTGGTAGGTTTGAGGAGAAAGATTGCTGTACAATAAAAAAGATGAAAGGGAAGAAAGCCAACCCCAAGCAAATATAAAGATATTAAGATAAAGAATGAATTGTTAAACTTTAAAGAATAAAAGAGAACAAATATGAATAAATAGCAATAATTAGAAACACACATACAAACATACAATGTATTTTCTTTGAACAGAATATTTGGCTGGTTCACAAATTTAAACAGCGTTTAGTCATTTCAATTAAATTTACAATTTCTATATTTCCTTTTTGCCATATTTATTCCTCATCTATTTTTTAAAAAAACCAATATTACCCTTCATCCTCATCTCTAATCTTAATCAAATTCAATTTTTCCCTTCTATTCTATATTATACCCCTTCCCATTGTCATCTATTTTTATATCCATCCTCACATTGTTTAATTATGTAATTATGTAATACAGTTGTTTAATACAAATTCAACATTTTAATATAAATCAATTAGTTATAAAACTATCTTTTTTGTATATTAATCAATATGAACATGAATATTCCAATTATTTCCATGCAATCCAATTTCTTACAAATCAATTAATTATACTTACCAATAATAATAAACCAAATAATTTCTCCCATATATTCCTCCGAACCACAACTTAACCATTTCTGCTTTCAACACAATATACAATTAATAGTATCTCAATTATTACAATTCCCTAGTTAAATACAGCTTTTTTTTCCTTTGTGTTTTAAAAATCTTGAACTCTCCTCCTAAATTTCCCATTGTTTGCAGTTTTTCACCTACCTTTTTTGGGGAGGAAAAATAAAAATAAATCTCTCTCTGCCTCATTTTGTCACGCTGCACCAAAGACCCTGGTTTCGGTTTCGTTTCTGAAGCTTAGCTAGGGGAAAAAAAAACTGCTTTACACTGATTGCCTGTAGGCGGCCCTTTGAAGCCCCGGGCAAGAGTTTAAACAGTTTTTTCTTCTTCTAGCCATCAGCTGGGGCTCAAGAAAAATCGGGACTTTTTTGAAACACCGCGGGACGCGGGACAAATTGCTCAAAAGCGGGACTGTCCCGCCAAAAGCGGGACGTCTGGTCACCTTAGATTTGGGGG
Organism: Pantherophis guttatus; assembly: GCF_029531705.1. Next base: position 2,263,829 of record NW_026844069.1, read on the forward strand.
TTCTCTGAACTGCCAGAATCTTAGCTGGAGGTTCTACTGAAACCCTGCGAACCCCGAGCAGCCCACCCCTTGTCACATTTGACATCCATGGTCAAACTCTTTGATGGAAGCTCCAGGGATAACGAAGCTGTGAGAAAGCAGAGCGGAATACACATCAAAGCAGCAGATATATTTTTCTGAGCTCTTCTTTAAACAATCCCAGTTTATTTTAGTGACCTTTTCACTGTCGATGAGTTTTTACCTCTTTGTTTTTCTCATTTTTCTTCTCAGAAATAGTTTATCCACTCTTCTTGGCCTTCTCAAAGATTAGTTGAATGAATTATTAACTCTGAATTATAATTGTTTTCATATTTCTGACCAAACATTTGTTCTTGTACAAAGATCTTTTTTCTTTTCTTTTCTGGATTTGTTATGCCCTCATACTTTCATTTCATTTTTTTTTTTTAAATTTGATTTATATGCCGCCCTTCTCCGGAGACTCAGGGCGGCTTACAATGCGTTAAGCAATAGCCTTCATTCTTTTGTATGTTTTATACAAAGTCAGCTTATTGCCCCCACAAACTGGGTCCTCATTTCACCTACCTTAGAAAGGATGGAAGGCTGAGTCAACCTTGAGCCTTGGAGAGATTCGAACCAGCAGAAATTGCAGGCAGCTGTGTTAATTACAGGGTGCACTAAACCCCTGTACTATCAAGGCTCTTTCATTTGTTCTTAGTAGCAATTCATTGCCAAAACATGATTCCATTCAGAGTGCAATCCATTCACAATTGCAAATACATACAGAATAAATAGTTGACTAGAATCTTTGACTAAAACCTCAAAAATTTCAAAATCTTTGAAACTGGTGAAAACTGGTGGCAGAGGGATATACCACATGCCAGGAGCGGGGGGGGGGGAGAGGGGGTTGCATGCACATGTGCAGGGTGGGGCACATAGAATTATGGGTGTGGGCACGCATGTGCGCAAACCTTCTCCACCCCTCCTGGCACACGATGGCAAAAAGGTTAGCCATCACTGGTATAGAATGTATAAAAGCACTTCAAACATTACACAGGAAATCTCAACAACACCAAGGGACATTTTGTTATATTTAGTGAAACTGTAAAAAAAAGTAGAAAATTCTGAATTTTCAGAGGATTTTAAAGATGAATATACAATTGAGATCAGAAGTCTTCTCCTTGGGATTGGTGGACAAACAGTTGGGAAAAAAAATCACAGCACTTTGTCTTTGTACGTGATAGTTGCAGTGAGATTATTGTATATATACAAAGATGGAAAGACTCAGCAATATCCATAATAGAAGAATGGATGGCGAAGATGATGGAACTTGCTGAGATGGCCAAAGTAATTTCTTTGATCAGAGGAAAAAAAAATAATATTGATGATTATTGGTGATTAGAAATCCCTTATGGACTTTTTAACATAAAAAGGAAACAAATGAATTTATGATTTATGATTTTGATGATTAGGCAAGACAATACAGCAGAAGGAAGAGGTTTAAGTTATAGTAAAGAGGTCCCTTTATAATTCTAAGGAAAACTGCTGTAAAGTAGATTGAGAACTACTTCTTTGTATCTCTTTTCTATTATTCTTTTTCTTTTTTCTTTCTTCAATTTTCTTGTTTACTGGCTTCATTTTTATTTTCATTTGCATAGCACCAGAAGTTGTGGGGTGGGTGGGGAGTGGCTCAACATAAGTTGGAGAAAACTAGGAGTATGTCCAGTGGATCAAGCTGATGGCCTGCGCACCTAACAGCACGTGAATCACACAACTAAAAATCTAAACAAGGAAGGCTCCGCCTCTGTCTCTCTCTCTCTGACAGCTCCATTCCCTCTTTCCCCTCGGAGCTCTCAGGCTGCTTTGATGACTTCCACGCTGCCTCCTCATCTGATTCAGTTGCTGGAGGAGCTAGCAGCTGACAAGCCACAGCAGTCTGGTTTAGTTCAGTGCAACACTTGTTTTTCAGCTGTTTTTCATGGTTCTCTTTTTAAGTTTGGATACTCTCCTATTTGTAAGCAGATTGCTAGTTTACATGGGCAGATTGGTTGTCTAGAGTCTTTAGTTTGTGCTATTCAGGCTGAAATTAGGTGGCCAATCCAGCCAGTGTGTTCTATTGAGTTGCACTGCTATCAGCCTCCTTCTTCCACAAAGACCCCCCTGGAGAAGGACAGTGTGGATCTGGGCAGTGTCAGAGCTGTGGACCATAAACATGAAACTTTTGGTGTGTCCCTGCACAATAGGAATAAGGCCTTTCCTGAACTTAATAGGGTGGCAGGTCCAACTGTTTGTCAGGAAGATGGTTACTTGGCCTAGTAGGGGATTGTGGGCCATCAGGAAAAACTTGTCCTGGGTAGGGGAAGATCTGAATCAGGCATTAAAAATCATCCATGTGTGGTGAGTAAGGTATCTAAAAAGAGAACAACCTTCTGGTTGATGGTTCAATTGCCAGAGGTGCCAATTTAAGAAAGGATATGGAAGTTTTGAAAGAGCTCAGGTCAGGGGTGGGCTGCTGGGGTTCACAGGGGTTTGGGAAAACCTCTAGCTAAGACTCTGTGCAGTTTGGAGAACCCCCAAATCCCACTCCTGGCTGGCCCCACCCACCCTACCCCCCCCCTCACTTGAGTCTCCACGCAGCTGTTTTGGATGCAGATAAGTGCAGGGCGCATGCAAAGGCTTGGAAAGGGCGAAAAACAGGTCTACCAGAAGTTTGGGAAAGCCAGAAATGGGCCTGTTTCCAGTCTCCAGAGGGCCTCCAGAGCCTGGGTAGGCCATTTTCGGCCTCCCGGAGTCTCAAGGAAAGCCTCCGGAGCTTAGGGAAGGCAAAAATGCCCACACCCCCACCATGGTGCAGGAGGCTAACTAGGCCATGCCCACCATGGCCATGCCCACCCAGCAACCGGGCAGAGAACTCCTTGCTAAAATTGTTGAAACCCACCCCTGGCTCAGGTGCCTCCCTTGGTGCTAATGCCAGCAGAGAGAGTGAGAAAAAAAGGTGCTTTCTTAAGATGTTCAAGAATGCAACGCTAATAAACCAGGGAGATGGTTAGTATATCTGTTAAGGAAAAAACAAAAGTCACGGACCATAGAGAAAATAGAATACAAAGGTAAAGAGGTTTATCAGCAAAATATGATTAAAAAAGCATTTTTAGAATTTTATACAAGGTTGTATGCTAGTGATAAAATTCAAAGTATAGATATAGATAGATATTTACAGAAAGAGAATATTCCTACAATTACAAAAGAGCAAAGAGAGGGTTTAAATCAACCAATAACTTCCGAGGAGATTATGTTTGCAATTAAGCAGTTGAAAGTGGGTAAAGCTCCTGGGACGGATGGTTTGACAGCTGCTTATTATAAACACTTGCAGTTAGAAATGGTGGGACCACTCAAAGAATTATTTACTAACATACAATCTGGAGGAGATGTACCCCCATCCTGGAGGACAGCTTATATTTCTCTGATTCTAAAAGAGAAACAAGACCACACCCAGCCAAAAAATTATAGGCCTATATCACTTTTAAATACAGATTACAAGATTTTTGCTAAAATACTAGCAAATAAGTTAATGACAGTCATGCAACAAATGATTCATAATGATCAAACTGGTTTTATAAATGGTAGACAAATGAAGAGTAATGTAAGGCAACTTGTTAACCTATTGGAGTATTTGGGGAAGAACAATCAAATCCCTGCGGTGCTGATATTTCTTGATGTGGAGAAAGCATTTGATTGATTGAATTGGCAATTCTTATTGAAAATAATAGAAAAGATGCAGTTTGGAGAATATTTTACACAATCTATTAAGGCAATATATCAGAAACAAACAGCGCAAATAATAATTAATGGTAGTTTAACAGATACTTTTAATATAGAAAAAGGAACAAGACAAGGATGTCCTTTGTCTCCATTGTTGTTTATCTTGGAATTTTTGTTAAGTAAGATACATGGGTCGGACAAAATAAATGGATTTAAAATTAGGCAGTATGACTACAGATTACGAGCATTCGCAGACGACTTGGTTGTTACTTTAACCAACCATTACAGTCAGTTGTAGGTTTAATGGATATAATTAATCAATATGGACAAGTGGGTGGGTGGAGGAGAGAAGTGGGGGGAGGAGGGATGGGAAAAAATTGTTGTAATACTTGTTAAAACTTTTTAATAATAAAAAAAAAGAATTCTAGTAAAGACTCTGATCAGTGGTGAAATCCAAATTTTTTTACTACCGGTTCTGTGGGCATGGCTTGTTGGACATGGTGTGGCTTGGTGGGCATGGCAGGGGAAGGATACTGCAAAATCTCCATTCCCACCCCACTCTGGGGTCAGCCAGAGATGGTATTTTCTGATTTTCCAAACTACTCAAAATTTCTGCTACCAGTTCTCCGAACTGCTCAAAATTTCCGCTACCGGTTCTCCAGAATCTGCTGGATTTCACCCCTGATTCTGATATTGTATTGTTGTGCCTCCTGTCACTAATGACCTGTCCCAACAAGATGTACTTTCTGTGCAGAACATTTTCCAGAGTTTGGGACAGAAACAAAGCAGGGTAGGCTATAGTCTTACTTTTTCAGAGATTTTACCTGCATATAAGCAGTATATATGCAGTGGCTCTGTGGCTTAGACGCTGAACTTGTCGATCGAAAGGTCGGCAGTTCAGCGGTTGAAAACCCTAGTGCTGCATAATGGAGAGAGCTCCCATTACTTGTCCCAGCTTCTGCCAACCTAGCAGTTCGAAAGCACATAAAAAATGCAAGTAGAAACATAGGGATCACCTTTGGTGGGAAGGTAACAGTGTTCCATGAGCCTTTGGCATTTAGTCATGCCGGCCACATGACCATGGAGACGTCTTCGGACAGCGCTGACTCTTCAGTTTTGAAACGGAGATGAGCACCACCTCCTAGAGTCAGGAATGACTAGAACATACTGTATGTGCGAGGGGAACCTTTACCTTTACCTTTAAGCAGCAAAAAGGAAAGAGCCAAATAATAACGTGAGTTGGAAAAATCGCTTTATTACACTATATGAAAAATCTCCTTTTTATGCAGTTGGTGAGAAATATAAACAACTCCTGCCCTCTTTTCCTACAAGGTTTGCTTGTATCCAGCTGCAGCAAAATCTTCTGACAGTTCTTGGGTTGTTCTGAGGGCGCATTGGAGATTTTTCAAAGATGTCTCATTAACACTGCATGAGAGCAGAAGTACTTTTGACAATCTGCATCTGTCTGAAATAAAACTCTAGAGATTTATATTGTTTCTCAGCCTCATTTATGTTAGAGAGCTTCGTGTAAGTTTATTTCTGGCTCAGGAGGGTGAGGTTGCAACCGAAATAAAACAAATCTTTTCCTTGAAATCTACAATGAATCACTCTAGAGCTTGTGACTGTCCTTCTTTTCAGGAAGAAACTCTTGCCTCACCCCACTACCCAACACCGGGTGCTGTCATCCCAAAATATCTGCAGGCATGTATTATGTATATCATCATAAACACCTTTGTGTCTCCTTGCTTAGCATCAATAAAACATTAAACCGCAAGCTCATCGCAAGAATACTTTCAAAGGGAAAGGTGGACTGACAGCTTTGTGGCTTCCTCTCAAAGGAACCGCTGAGATTTTTTGTTAGCCTACCAAAAAAGAAAAAGAAAAAGGGAAAGAAATGCACAGAACATTAATTAAGGACACAAATGTTGCGGTCGTGTAAGCAATTTTATTTCATGTTGCTTTTGTAGCAGGAAAGGGAGAATTAGGTAAGGAGAAATGAGTTTTATTAAGAGATCAGACAGTGGGAACAGTATGGGACTGTCTTAAAATTCCTTGAAAAAGTCATGGCAATTAAAGAGATATGAACTTTAAGTACAGAACCTGGAGAAACAGCTTTAAAATTGACAGAACCAGAGAATGTTCCGGTTGTACTTCAAGTGTGCCTGAATACATCTCCACACATGTTTCTGAATCTCTTCAGTTCAGTTCATTTCTGCAGGGGTTTACATAATTCACACGCGACACACAGGGGTGGGTTTCAACATTTTTTACTACTGGTTCTGTGGGTGTGGCTTGGTGGGCGTGGCATGGCATGGCTTGGTGGGCATGGCAGGGGAAGGATACTGTCAAATCTCCATTCCCTCCCCAAGCCAGGGGAAGGTTACTGCAAAATCCCCATTTCCTCCCGATCAGCTGAGACTTGGGAGGCAGAGAATAGATGGGGGCTGGGCCAGTCAGAAGTTTTACTACCGGTTTTCCGAACTACTCAAAATTTCTGCTACCGGTTCTCCAGAACTGGTCGGAACCTGCTGAAACCCACCTCTGGCGACACAGCCATATAGTGTCCTTCATGAGACTCTCTGTTCGTCACTATTAAAAGGCAAAGGTTTCCTCTGTCCAGTTGTGTTCAACTCCAGAGGGCAGTGTTGTCTGAAGACAATTTCTGTAGTCATGTGGCCAGCATGGCTGTACACCAAAGGTGCATGGAACGCTGTTGCTTTCCCACCAAAGTGGTACCTATTTATCTACAGGAGCTGAGGCAAGGAGTGGGAGCTCATCCTATTGCACAGTGCAAGCCAAGATGCTGTGTTTATTTTATTTTATTTTATTTTATTTTATTTTATTTTATTTTATTTTTTATTTTATTTTATTATTTTATTTATTTTATTTTATTTTTTATTTTATTTTATTTTATTTTATTTTATTTTATTTTATTTTATTTATTAGATTTATATACTACCCTACTCCCGCAGGACTCAGGGCGGTGAACAGCTAGATAAAACATATAAATTACAAAATTTAAAAACAATATAAAATCTGATTAAATAATTTGGCCCGTGACAATTTAAAAACCCCAATGTTTTTAAGATAAATTTGAGTGTTGAGCAAGAAATGGCTGATTTCCACTACAGGAATTTCATTCCCTTTTCATTTTCTGGTGCTTTTTTCTTGGATTTAGCTGAGAATATTATTTTGTCATATAGTACTTTCTTCTAGGGTGTGGTGATGAAATGCAAACTTAGTTTGGGAATGAATGTGGAAACAAAAGGATGAAGAAGAGCAGTGGTGGGTTTCAATTTTTTTTTACTACCGGTTCTGTGGGTATGGCTTGGTGGGTGTGGCATGGCTTGGTGCGCATGGCATGGCTTGGTGGGGGTGGCAGGGGAAGGATACTGTAAAATCTCCATTCCCACCTCACTCCAAGGGAAGGATACTGTATCCCACCCTACACCAGGGGAAGGTTATTGCAAAATCCCCATTTCCTCCTGATCAGCTGGGACTTGGGAGGCAGAGAATAGATGGGGGCAGGGCCAGTCAGAATTTTTACTACCAGTTCTCTGAACTATTCAAAATTTCTACTACTGGTTCTCCAGAACTAGTTAGAACCTGCTGAAACCCACCTCTGAAGAAGATGCTGTTGCTTAGTACAGGCTAACTGGACCCTTGGATCTTCAGAGATATAACCCAAATATTTTAATTCCAATCCATCAAAATATTAAACCAAACTTTTGGTTAAACTTCCAGGCCAAACTTTCTTTACTAAGCTAGCTAGGATTTATTATGAGCTGTGGTGGCGCAGTGGTTAGAATGCAGGATTGCAGGCTGACTCTGCCAACTGCCAGGAGTTCGATCTTAACTGGCCCAAGGTTGACTCAGCCTTCCGTCCTTCTGAGGTCAGTAAAATGAGGACCCAGATTTTTGGGGACAATAGTCCGACTCCGTAAACTACTTAGAGAGGGATAATAATAATAATAATAATAATAATAATAATAATAATAATAATAATTTTATTTCTATATCGCCCTTCTCCCAAAGGATTCAGGGCGGTGTACAGCCTGATTAAAAGCACAAAGACAGACAAAATTTTAAAATTATTAAATAATTGGCTCAATTATAAAACCCCCAAATTTAAAATCCCACATTTAAAACCAATTAAAGTCTTTACATTGATAGCCCGGCCTGGCGGAACAACAAGGTTTTGAGGGCACAGCAAAATACACGGAGGTCGGAGATCTTACGCATTTCTGGGGCAGTTCATTCCAAAGGGCAGGGGCTCCCACAGAGAAGGCCCTCCCCCTGGTGTCACCAGCCGACATAATTTGGCCGATAGCACCCTGAGGAGACCCTCTCTGTGGGAGCGAACTGGCCAGTGGGAGGCTACTGGTGGCAGAAGACGGTCTCGAAGGTACCCAGGTCCAATGCCATGGAGCGCTTTAAAGATGGTAACCAACACCTTGAATCGCACCCAGAAATACCACTGGGAGCCAGTGCAACTCGCGCAGGAGGGGTGTCACGTGGGCACAACGAGTTGCGCCCATAACCACCCACGCGGCCACATTCTGGACCAGTTGGAGCCTCCGGATGCTTTTCAAGGGGAGCCCCATGTAGAGAGCATTACAGTAGTCCAGTCGGGAGGCGACAAGGGTGTGAGTGACCGTGCGCAAGGCGTCGCGATCCAGAAAGGGCTGCATCAGGTGAACCTGATAAAAAGCCCCCCTGGCCACAGCCGTCATATGTTCTTCTAAAGACAGCCGTGCATCCAGGAGGACGCCCAGATCGTGAGCCCTCTCTGTGGGGAGCAAAGACTCACCCCAATAGTCAGCGATGGCACCAGCTGACTATATTGTGACGCTGGGAACCACAGCCACTCAGTCTTGGAGGGGTTGAGTCTGAGCCTATTTCTCCCCATCCAGACCCGCACGGCCTCCAGGCAGCAAGACATCACATCAAGGGCATCGTTGGGGTGGTCTGGGGTGGAGATGTACAGCTGAGTATCATCAGTGTATAGGTGGGCTCTCACCCCAAAACCACAGATGATCTCACCCAGCGGCTTCACATAAATGTTGAACAGAAGGGGCGAGAGGACCAACCCTTGCGGCACTCCCCATGCGAGGTGCCTCGAAGTCAACCTCTGCCCCCCTGTCAACACGAACTGCGAGCGGTCGGAGAGGAAGGAGGAGAACCACCGCAAGACCGTGCCCCCTATTCCTAACCCCCTCAACCGCTGCAGCATGATACCATGGTCGATGGTATCAAAAGCCGCTGAGAGATCTAACAGGACCAGGACAGAGGAACAACCCCTGTCCCGAGCCCTCCAGAGATCATCCACCAACGCGACCAATGCCGTTTCTGTGCTGTACCCCTGCCTGAAGCCTGACTGGTACAGATAGCTTCATCCAGGTTCCTGGGCAGTTGTCGTGCCACCACACTCTCAACAACTTTCGTTGTAAAGCATTGTGAAGCGGTATATAAGTCTAAATTCCATTGCTACTATAGTTCACCTCTGACCTCTTGGGCTGCATGGCTCACAAAAAAATTACTGCAATAAATTTTAAATTCAAATCTGGATCCTTCGGTGCAAATTGATATTCACTGATAGGAATATCCCTGAACTCTAGCCCTACCAAGGCTCTGAAGAATCCTTTGCAAAACTGTCCAAGGATTTCAAGGTAATGTAGCAAGAGTATTGTAGGACCATGTCTATTAAGCTACCTCTCAGTGTAAATAAAAAAATAGAGTCTCAAGCAACAAATGCTGATAGGAAAGCATTTATTTAGAAATGGTGGAAAATGGATCTATAAGCCACTACATTTCTGTGCAGTTTTGCTATCTAAGCTAAGCTAGGGAAGACTTGGAAGATGGAAACATCTATTTGATGATGGATCATAAAAGCTAAGCAGCATCAAGTCTGGCCACTACTTCAGTGGAGGACTGAGGAAGGATTCCAAGATGGTTGGTTTAAGTGGAAGAAGACAACTTCTATTGGAATGACAAGGCTGAAGTCAACGGAGTAAAACTTGACTTCCGATCTCGCTGAAAACAGGGGAAGCTATTGGATTAGGATTTACTTGCCATATGCTAGACCAGTGATGGTGAACCTTTTTGGCACCGAGTGGCGAAAAGGGAGTGAGCGCATTGCGTGCACACACGCTCGTCTGGGCTGCAAACCAGAAGAGGAGCTGCCTAGGGGGCATGCGTGTGTCAGAAACTGGAAATTCATTTCCCGGTGGACGCATGCCCCCTGGGCTTCTCCTCTTTTGGGTTGCAGCCCCAACAAGTGTCTGTGCAATGATCAGCTGGCTTTTGTGCGTGCGGCAGTGCTGGAAACCAGAAGAGCTGGTTTCTGGCATGCACATGTGCATGCACATGCGCACCAGCCAGCTGGTCTTTTGATTTTTGGCACTGCCGCACGAGCTAAGGCCAGCTGATCATTGCACATGCATGAACGCCAGAAACCCGGAAGAAGAACGGGTAACACCGCATGTGCCAGGTATCATGGCTCTGCATGCCACTTTGGGCACATGTGCCATAGGTTTGCCATCACGGTGCTAGACTGTATTTGTGATAAACAGAGTAAGTTTTCTTTTTCAATTCTATGGTGGAATTCTTTTCCTTCCCCCCAGCCCAACATCCATTAGATGTTAAATTCACAAATGATTGACCAGCCGAGATCGCAAATTCTATTATGCCACTGGCCATTTGGGTGTATTTCCACACATTTTTCGTAACCAAGGTTATTCGGTTCTCCAGGAGCCCAGTTGAAAAATTGTAGGGGATAGCCATTGAGATCCTCAAACTTCTTTTCAGCTGCGTTGTAACGGATTCCAAGAATCGCCTGTTCTTTACGCCATGCTACTATTTCTTGGAGGGCGTTGTTCTCTGCCACATTCCTTGGCAAGGCAAGTTTGCCATTCATGTGCACGCAGTTGGCGGTGGCGGCCTGGAAATCTCCCTTAGAGTCACCTCTTTTGAACATTTTCTCACCCACGATCACTCCATTGGGAGCCAGGGCAGCTAGAAGGAAAGAGAATAGCAAAATGTTGAAGTACTGTCTTCACTGATTCTGCAACATGCCAATGTGACATGATTACATCTATGGCAGATTAGTGGAAAGGGAAGTTTTTCCAATAAAATATAAAACATTGCTTCATTGGGGAATGTGACCAATGACACACCTTGGGGGGGAGGGGGAAACAGATCAGAGTCAAGATGCGAATTAAGTGAGGTCAGAGTTGGCTTCACTTGGTACGTGCCGACATGACGCTCCTTTTGAATCTCGGCTTGAGATTCATGCTTTAATTAGGACATTGGTTGGAACCCTGACACACTGTTTCCTGCCACTGATCTCAGAGCTGCCTTGAAAGCCAGATAGGGTCGTTCCTGTTTCATGTTTGGATGGGGAACCAGCAGGGAAACCCAAGGTTGTTAGCTAAATCAAGATGTGGAAACACACATGCCAGAAGTGCCTAACCCCTTCTCCCAAATGTCTTACCCTGTTGAACTTTGATGAAGGTAGCTTTGAGAATGTCCATCTGAATCCGAAGTTCTTTTATTTGCAGCTTAAGAAGTTCAAGCTCTGAGTGGGAATGGAATTGAATTAGACTTCCTCATTGATATCATATTCAATTAGAGATTCTTCACTACAAAGGAAGATATTTCTAATAGCCATGACCATGGAGAACATTTCCATCTAGTCAGAGGGACTCAATAACTTGACCCTACTTCCTAGAGTTCTTACTTCAGGCACCCAATGATTGGATTTGTCAGATCTTTTTTTTTTTAAAGAAACCGTGAGGGTTATCTCATATGTTTTGAAGCAGGAAATAGGATTGAAATTAAATTAAGAGTAATTTCACTTTTAGGAATATATGAAAAATGGTATTCTATCTTTGGAAGTATATCCTTCATAACTATACATTCTTGTAGAGTCTGTCATGTAGGTATTCACCAAACATTGACTCAAAAATTCATGCAGAAGTTGCCCATTCATGATATAAAGAGATATTTCAGGGCTTAAATGTCCTTGAGTTTGGGAGCTTAATACCACAGATATTTCTTCTATGCATATTTAAATTTGGGTGGGAATCGCCAACATTGATCCCTCATATTATTTTTCCTTATGAATTTTTCTACTAAACACAGTGTCTTTATTGGTTGAACATGAAACAGAGTAACTTTTGTTATAAGACAGAAGGACGTTCACCAGCCCTAAACAATAGATATCCTGTCTTCTAGTGTTTTATACAGAGCTCAACTCAGCTCTTGATAGGAAGGCTGGTTGGACAAGTTTTGCCTGTACAAATTAGTGAGTTCTAAATCTCTCCTTCATTCTGGATGGACCACAACTATATTTGCCTGAGAAGCAAGTTTATTAACTCAGTGCATGGCAGGTAAAATAACTGTGCCCTTGTTTGGAACAGGAAGTAAAACAACCTTGTGTAAATATGCACATATTCAAGAAATGACAAAACAAAACAAAACAAAGCTGTGAGAAGATTTGGGGAAGGTTTCTGTGAGGAATGGTCTAACGATAGATGAACAAGAGGCCCTGTTCCTTTTTCTTTGAGGAGCAGAGCTATATCAGAGGAGGAAATAGCTAAGATGGCAAAAGAAAAAGGAAAAAAAAAAAACCCACAAAATTTCTGCAATGTCATTTTAATGTCGAGCTGAAGGGATGCTGTCATTTTGATCCTTCGAACAATCCCTGGCCTGTAAACTAGATGTACTCACCACAGTGATATCAAAATTCAAGCATTTGGACCTTGTACAAATACAAGGAACAGGAAGAATGAACTTGGTGGTTGTGATGTTAACACAAACCAAGGCAGAGTCTGTTGACAAAGTTATTATGTGGTGGAATTTACACACTACGCTGAGCCATAGAGCAGAGTTTACAAAGCTCAGTAGTTGTAACCCTATATCCCATTTGCATGGATGTTGGAACCCAACCAACATGCTTCAGCAACCATGTACCATTTGATGGGTAAATGAAAGCCGATTACGATATATTCAGCAAACAATGACTAAAAGAAACATGGGTGAATGGTGTGTGACTCTCGTATCTTATGATTTGGTTTGAGCAAGATCGTGACTCAATGTAACAAGAAATCTCACTAAAGTAAAGGGAGCTAAGCAGATTCCTAATTCTCGCCCCACCCTATCTCACTAGAATGTTTTGAAGATAAATCGTATTTAGAAAAAGAGCATAATCTGAAAGGACCTGAAGTCCTGACTCCATCAAATGGCATGGATCCTCAATGGAGGGGAGACATTATTTTGGTTAATCGATTAAAGACTCTACCTCCTCTCCCCCATGTGCATCTTTCTCTCTCCCTCCCGATTTTTGTCAATCTTAATCAATTCAATGTCACTATTTATTGTTTTATTGTTTTTGTGGGTTTTAATTTTTTTTTATTTTGAATTTGTATACTGCCCTTCTCCCTGAGGACTCAGGGCGGTGAACAGCCAAGTAAAAACATCAAGTACAAATATTAAAATACAGTTAATATATATATATATAAATTTGGCCCCATTAATTAAAAACAATAAACAAAACACTTAAAAACACTTAAAAAATTAGGCCAGCCCGGCTTGCTGGAAAAGGAAGGTTTTAAAGGCACGGCGGAAGGCACTGAGGTCTTGGATTCTCCTTATCTCTGGAGGCAATTGATTCCAGAGGATAGGTGCCCCCACAGAGAAGGCCCTCCCCCTGGGGGTCACCAGCCTGCACTGTTTGGCTGATGGCACCCCGAAGAGGCCCTCTCTGTGGGAGCGCACGGGTCGATGGGAGGTCATCGGTGGCAGCAGGCGGTCTCGAAGATAGCTAGGCCCTGATTGTAAGCCGCCTAAAGTCACCTCCAGGTGAGATGAGGCGACACAATAAATTGAATAAATGAATAAATAGTGTGTCAACTCGTAAAGCATTCCTGGCCTGCTCTCGAGTTGCCATAGGCAGGAGGGGAGAAAACTGACAGAGCAACACGGCAACAATCAGAAGCACATTTCACGCATACCTTTCTCAAGGCTGCAGCCTAGGTTACCAGAGCCAGACGGAGAGGTGTGTTCTCTACAGCCTGCGAAAGTGCTCCGTTGGAGAATGTGATTTATGACACACCCTGGGAGGAGGGGGGAACCAGGGTCATAGTTGGGACGTAAATTACGTGGGCCAGAGCTGACTCCACTTGGGTATATGCCAACATGTTGCTCCTAATAAATAATTGGATTTCTTTTGAAACTTGCCTCGAGGCTCATGAATTAATTAGGGCATCTGTCATTGGAACCCTGACATAGTGCAGTACGTTAAATTACCTTCTATGTCCTGTTGGTATTTGCATCATAAATAGTCCGCTTCCTTTAATTTTTTTCCTCCTAGCTTGTCCCAGCCCCCTCTTTTGGGGGACTGGGAGTAGAATCTCAGTATATTTTCATCATAGTAAATTTATTTTCTGGAAAATGAATCTCACCACTTGTTCCGCTCCCCAGCTTATCTTTGTTTGGTGCAGAGATAGCCAGAAGTTCTGATGGACTTGAAAACTGTTGAAGCCCTGGTGATTTTATAAGAGGAAGACATATTGGTTCAATGACTCAAAGGAAGACTTTCCACTACTACAGTGTTATTATCAGCCAAGGTTCCTTACCTAGCACTAACACTTCAAACTTTTTAAATCATGAGGTGATTTTGCTACTACTCAGGTTTGATTTCCTACTTCTTGCTAAGCCTTCTACTCTACTGGTTGGATCAGAAACTGATTGTAGCAGTCTCAACTTTCTACTTATTTGACAAAAAAACCCCACCCCTTTTTCAAAAATTCATATCTGAGTTATTGGTACAGTTAATAAGAGTACCGTTATTAAATTGCTTTAATTTACTGTCCTATTATAATTTTTCTTCTACTTTGTCATATCTCTGCAATCTTTCATCAGTACAACAGAACATCATAATTGAACTTGGCTCAGAGGGTTACAAGAAGACACAAAATATCTGCACCCTCCTTCTATGCATAAAAGCAAAACAAAACAGCACACTTTCATGCAGATGTTTAGATACCTTGAATGGCCATTTCTCTTCTGGGGTCCCCTTTGTTAGGTGCACACATAATTAACATGCATGCATTGTGGAGCCTGTCTTGAGGAGAAATAGCTGATTTGGAGGTTTCTTGGAGCGAGACCTCCAAGGTCAGCTGAAGAAGCATTAGGAGTGCCAGCATTGTTTCAATGTTTGGCCTAAGATGACAAAATAATAATAATAATAATAATAATAATAATAATAATAATAATAATATAATAATACCAGTTAACCTACATTGTCAGAATCTGAATATGGAACCAGCTCTATTCTAAATTTACCGGACTTGAACATTTTGACTCTACAAAAAACCACTTTACTTGGAACAGCTTACATTCTCCGATGATACCTTAACAGTTCCTAGGTCCTTGGTTAGGACTCGAGCTGCTGAGCTATTAACCAGCCTCAAAGGCTGTGAATCTCACCAAAGATTAACCAACAACAACAACAACACAACAACAACAACAACAACAATAAATATTTACCAAGAGCAGAGGGTGGTCGAGGACTCCTACAAGTAAAGCAGACTGTGGAAGAAGAAAAATGCAGCTTGAATGATTACATCCAGAAAAGTGAAGAACCAATGATTAAGGAAGTAAATAAAGGAGGCCTTTTAAAGACAACTAAAACAAAAGCAGAATATAAGAAAAAAGTAATTGAGCAGCGAGCTGAAAATTGGAAAAGCAAAGCTCTGCATGGCCAATACTTGAAAAGTATTGAAGGCAAAGCTGACCAGAAACTAACTAGTTTCTGGTCAGCTTTGGTTAAGATCAGGAGTACTGAAAAAAGAAACAGAAAGCTTTATTTTGTCAGCTCAAGAACAAGCCCTAGCCACAAACTGCATGAAGGCAAAAATTCAACATGTTACCACCAACAGCAAATGCCGCCTCTGTAATGAGAAAGATGAGACAGTCGACCACCTAATCAGTGGGTGCAGCAAAATTTCACAAACTGACTAACTACAACGCCATGACCACGTTGCTAAGATCATTCACTGGAAATTGTGCCAGAAGTTTGGATTTGAGTACGGCAAAAACCACTGGGAACATCAGGTTGAGAAAGTTTTAGAGAATGAGAAACTCAAGATCTTGTGGGACTTTAGGATTCAGACTGACAGGCACTTGGTCCACAACACACCTGACATAACAATAGTTGAAAAAAAAAAGTATGGTTCATTGACATTGCAATACCTGGTGATGCACGGATTGAAGATAAGCAGCAAGAAAAAATTACAAAGTACCGGGAATTGCAAATTGAAGTTGAGCGACTGTGGAAAAAGAAATTGTGTGTTGTCCCGATTGTAATTGGAGCCCTTGGAGCAATACCCAAAGGGCTACCCCGCTATTTAGAAATTCTAAATTTACTGGACTTGAACATTTTGATTCTACAAAAAACCACCTTAGTCGGAACAGCTTACATCCTCCGACGATACCTTAACAGTTCCTAGGTCCTTGGTTAGGACTCAAGCTGCTGAACTATGAACCAGCCTCAAAGGCTGTGAATCTCACTAAAGATTAAATAATAATAATAATAATAATAATAATAATAATAATAATAATAATAATTATAAAACCAGTTAACCTACATTGTCAGAATCTGAATATGGAACCAGTACCTGAACAGTTAATTGTAGAATCCTTGTTGGGTATCTGTGGACCAGATGTCGTATTCAGCCGGTTCTGACTGGTTCTGGAGAACCAGTAGTGGAAATTTTGAGTAGTTTGGAGAACCGGCAAATACCACCTCTGACTGGCCCTGCCCCTATCTATTTGCTGCCTCCTGAGTCCCAGCTGATGAGTCCCAGCTGATTGGTTGGGTCTTCTTTTGTTGTCCTGCACAGGGAGCTGGAAAGCAGGTTAATGGGGTGGGGAGGGAATGGAGATTTTACAGTATCCTTCCCTTCCCCTGGAGTGGGGTGGGGTGGAAATGGAGATTTTACAGTATCCTTCCCCTGGAGTGGGGTTGGGGTGGAAATGGAGATTTTACAGTATCCTTCCCCTGGAGTGGGGTAGAAATGGAGATTTTACAGTATCCTTCCCCTGCAGTGGGGTGGGAATGGAGATTTTGCAGTATCCTTCCCCTGAAGTGGGGTGGGAATGGAGATTTTGCAGTATCCTTCCCCTGTCACGCCCACCAAGCCATGCCCACCAAGCCATGCCACACCCACAAAGCCATGCCCACAAAACCGGTAGTAAAAAAAATTGAATCCTACCACTGCTGTGGACATTTCATTCCCAACTTTATTAGTGCTTGCAGAAGGAGAATGAAACTCAGGAACCACCAAAGTCCTAATAATTGAACCCTGAGCTACATATTTTTTTCTACTATTCTGGAATCCTCCTCCCAGTTATAGCCAATTCCAATCAGAAAAAAATGATTTTAAGGAAGTAGGAAATGAAGAGCACAGTAGAAAATCAAACCAGATTTGGACTGCCAATACAGGCCCAGTTGAAAGGTGACAACAAGGAGAATCAGGAAGATTACAAAGCAGTAAATAGTGATCTTGAAAGTCTATTGCAGGAGTCAAAGTGACTTGCTTATGTAGTAACAATCAACGGTAGAAGATAAACAGAAAATACCTTGAAGACGCACTCATCATGAGTTGAATAAAGGAAATCCTTCGGCAGAATGGGTCACTCAGCTTCTCTGTGTCTCTTGCAATCTTTACAAGACAGGATTCAGAGAAGAAAAATGCAACAGAAATTATAGTTAAGATAGATAGATAGATAGATAGATAGATAGATAGATAGATAGATAGATAGATGATAGATAGATAGATAGATAGATAGATAGATAGATAGATAGATATTTTTAATCTGTATTGCTGCTTCTATTTGAAGAGTAAAATTGGTGATGAACCTTGGGAAGGACCAAGTTGAAGTCATTGTTCAAGTTTTCACTTGACCATGCTGAGTGATGATGAGGAAATCACTCTCTCTCATTTCAGCCTATTGAGTAAGGAATGATATCTTTAGCATCTTTTTAAAAGGTGCAATCTGTCTCTTCCTCTCTCTGTTTCTCTGTCTGTCTATCTCAGTGGTGGGATTCAATTTTTTTTACTACCAGTTCTGTGGGTGTGGCTTGGTGGGCGTGGCAGGGGAAGGATACTGTAAAATCCCCATTCCCTCCCCACTCCAGGGGAAGGTTACTGCAAAATCCCCATTCCCTCCCGATCAGCTGGGACTCGGGAGGCAGAGAATAGATGGGGGCGGGGCCAGACAGAGGTGGCATTTACCGGTTCTCCAAACTACTCAAAATTTCCATTACCGGTTCCCCAGAACTGGTCAGAACCTGCTGAATACCACCTCTGGTCTGTCTATCATCCATCCATCCATCCATCCATCCATCCATCCATCCATCCATCCATAACTGTCTGTCTGTCTGTCTGTCTGTCTGTCTCTCTTCTATCTATCTATCTATCTATCTATCTATCTATCTATCTATCTATCTATCCATCCATCCATCCATCCATCCATCCATCCATCCATCCATCTATCCAATAGCTGATGGAATAAGGAAATGCCAGTTTCAATCCCAACCTTCATCACTGTAAAAAGCATACATGGAATTAAGTCATATCTTGAAAAAGGGAAATGCATGTGCTCAAAGGTATTGAAATAGCATATAGAATTGAGGCTTACCTTTCTGAGGTCTTCCATAAATAAAAACAAGCATTCTGATTGCTCAATCAAATAAACTCTTGATAGATAGATAAATAGATAGATAGATAGATAGATAGATAGATAGATAGATAGATAGATAGATATAGAAATAATCAGCAGTCTGCATAGAAAAATACAGCAGCCATTTTTTTTAAACCTAAGTCTAGCTCTTTATATTTGATGAAAGCAAATATTTAACGATAAACTCTTAATCCGTTCCCAGGCTTGGAGAAATGTCCCTGAAGGTTCTCAGCTGATTGACTGACAGATTTAGACAGGAATCACCAATGATTTTACATGAAGTATCTCTTTTCAGGGTTGAGTCAAAAGTCAGATCACTTACTTTGTGATTTCCAGTGTTTCACAGGCGTCGTGGGAAGAATAATTTGGTAGACTTTAAGGTTTCCATTTATAGACAATGGCTTATGTAACAAGGTCTCACATTTCACATTTGTATTTTAAGAATAAATGTTCTGAGTCACCATATTCAAACCACATTTTTCAGCACAGCTCGGTGTCACTTAGGGCTGTGACATCCTCATTGCTTCCTTATTGACTCTTGTAAGAATATTAATCACAAAGCAAGTATTGTTGGGGAGTTTTGAAGCGTAAGCAAGCATTACTCGGGCTCTTTATATCTGGTGCAAGCAAATATTTAAGGATAAACTCTTAATCCATTCCCAGTCTTGCAGAAATGGCTCTAAAGATTCCCAACTGACTGACTGATTTAGAAAGGAATCACCAGTGGTTTTACATCAAGTATTTCTTATTTCCATCAACACCATTAAATATGTGCTTTCCTTGTGGGCCCAAGTAGAGTTTTAGAGTGGGATTTTCTTCTTCTTCTGAAGTTGTTTTTTTTTTTTGCTTTGTCTATTGAGAAAAGAGCTATTTTAATAATGCAGTGGAAGAAAGTAAAATTAAAATTGCACTGCAATGTCACAGTTTTAATAAACATTTAAAAAATGGGTAGTTTGGGATGTTTTCGCATAAGATTTATTATTCTTGCATATGATACTGTAAAATCTTAAGGTGAAATTGCTTTAATATTAATGAATAGGTTAGGGTAGGGTAGGATAGGGTACAGTAGGGTAGGGTAGGGTAGGGTAGGGTAGGGTAGGATAGGATAGGATAGGATAGGATAGGATAGGATAGGATAGGATAACAGAGTTGGAAGGTACCTTGGAGCAGGGGTGAAATCTAGCAGGGTCTGACAGGTTCTGGAGAACCAGTAGCGGAATTTTTGAGCAGTTTGGAGAACCAGTAGCAGAAATTTTGAGTAGTTTGGAGAACCGGCAAATATCACCTCTGGCTGGCCCCAGAGTGGGGTGGGAATAGAGATTTTGCAGTATCCTTCCCCTGCCATGCCCACCATGCCATGCCATGCCATGCTATGCTTACCAATCCACACCCACAGAACTGGTAGTAAAAAAATTTCACCACAGCCTTGGAGGACTTCTAGTCTAACACCCTGCTCAGGCAAGAAACTCTATACCATTTCAGACAAATGATTGTCCAATCTCTTTTTTTCCAATCCTCTGGTAGTTCCCAGGTGCTCCAGGATTATTTTTTTTAAAGATATGGTACAATGGTTCTGAGATAACATCTGCCAGCTCCTTCAGAACTCCGGGATGAAATCCATCAGGTCCTGGTGATTTATATTCATCAAGATCAGGCAGGTGTTCTCTTACCATTTTCTTGTTTATTTTAATTTTTATTTCTAGTCTGTCTTTTACAATTATGTTAAACTGACTGTTCCGTTGACCTTTCCCCTTGTTATTTATATGTTGAAAGAAACTTTTTTTATTATTATCTTTGACTTTTGTTGCAAGTCTTTGTTCATTTAGAGCCTGACTTCATCTTTGCAGATTTGGGCTATCTGCTAGTATTCTGCCTTAGTTATGTTTGTTTGTTTTATTTTGTTTGTTTTATTTAGACTTATAAACCGCCCTACTCCTGAAGGACTCAGGGCGGTGAACAGGCACAGAATAAAATACATAAATACAAGAGTTAAAAAACAAAATTAAAACCAAATTAAATAATTCAGCCTGAGACAATTAAAAAATCCCAATAATTTAAAACAGATTAAAATTACAATTTAAAATTTAAAAGAAAAGGGGAGAAAATTAGGCCAGGCTGGCTTGCTGGAATAGAAGGGTCTTAAGCGCATGGCGGAAAGTGCGCAGATCTGGGATCCTCTGTATCTCTGGGGGGAGCTCATTCCAGATAGTGGGTGCCCCCACAGAGAAGGCCCTCCCCCGGGGGCCGCCAGTCGACATTGTTTGGCTGATGGCACCTGGAGGCCCCTCTCTATGAGAGCGTACCGGCTGGTGGGAGGCTGTTTGTGGTAGTAGGCGGTCCCGTAAATAAGTATAA
Source organism: Pantherophis guttatus (assembly GCF_029531705.1). Next base: position 2,284,688 of record NW_026844069.1, read on the forward strand.
TTTCCATTTTTTATACTTATCCTTTTTGTCTTTCAGTTTATCAGAGATCTTTGTGCAACCATGGTAGTTTCTTCTTTGATTTCTTGTTTTTCTTTTTCAGTGGTTTTGTGTTGGACTGGGCTTTTATGACCATATTTTTCAGTGTTTCCCACACTTCTTGAGTTGTTTTCCCTTTTAGGAATTCTATCCATGAAAATTTGCTTAGGCTGTCTCTTTTAGAGTTTAAGACACTGGTTGGATTATATTCTATTGCTTGTGTTTGCATTATATTGAATTCCAATATAACATGGTCACTCTTGTCCAAAGTTCTGGCAACTTCAACTCCCTCTATCACTTCTCTATTAGTAAGAATTAGGCCCAGTACAGCTTTTCCTCTAGTTCCCTCCTCTACCTTTTGGATGCATCTCCCCCAACTCCGTCCAGATGCTGCTGGAGGGAAAGTGTGAGAAGGGGAAGAAAGAAGTGTGTGTGTGTCCGAGAGAGAGAAAGAGAGAGAGGGGGGAGAAGGAGGGAGGAAGGGGAGAGAGAGAGAGAGAGAAAGAGAGAGAGAGAGAGAGAGAGAGAGAGAGAGAGAGAGAGATCCTGTTTGTAAGTTTGCTTACTCCATTTGCAATGCTTTGCCTTCCCCACATTTTTGCTTCCCTCCTGGCTCACTCTTGCTCTCTCTCTTTCTCTTCCCCCCCACCCATCCCCCCTACACAAATACAAACCCTTCCTGCTTTCTCTCCCTTCTCGCTCTTTCCCTCCAGTGGAACTTGCCTTAAGTGGGAGGCGGTTAAAAAAAAGAGATAGGGGAAAGGGGGAAGCTCCCCTATTTGTAGCACCTCGGCTTCCTCCTCTTCCTCCTCCTCTTTTCTTTCCCTCCAGACTCTCTCTCTCCCACTCCCTCCCTCCCTCTTTCTCTCTCTGCCCTTCCCCCTCGACACATGCATTGGCTCCCCTGGATGTGTGTTTAAATGTCCCACACAGCCAAATGGCCGTGGAAAAGTATCTGTCAGGATCTCCATCATCAGCCTGCGGCCTTGTTGGTGTCCTGCCATCAAAGGGAAATGGAGGAGGGAGGCATTTGGGCCAATCCACACCTGTGTATCTCATGGTGAGAAATGGGGTGGCGGCGGGGGGGGGAGCTGACATGTGAAGTAGACCAGAGCTGTTTGTACCACTTACACTGGGTATTGTTGGAAGAAATGTCCATCTGGGTTCAGTTCCAAATGGGGAAGAAAGACACTGGAAACATGGACACTGCTTGGAAAGATGGTTTAATGGTGGAAAGCAGGACCACATGGTTTGAGGTCCCAGGCAAAAAGGCACATGGGAGACAGAGATAGATAGATTTATAGCCTCTCTTGGGCCCTCCATTAGAGTTTCCTGTTCCTGTACAAGAAATATATCCCATTGGCTGTCAGATTCCCAGGGGGCAGGGGTCTTAGCTAACTTTGTAGGCTGTCTTTGTCCCAGGCTTGGTTGAGCCTTGCTGGCTGATGTAACCTTCTCAGGTGCCATATGGTGAGATGGGTGGAGGGCTAATCCTATCATGTCCTGAGGGCCATGACTTAATCCCATCATCCTGGAGCTGAAGGTCTTTTGTGTTGTAGGTAAAATGTCTTTTGTCTTTCTGGAGCTATTGACAAAGGTGGGGGCTGCTTTCCAAGCACATGTTTTCTCCTTTTCTCATCCAGAAAGGTATAATAGTCTGCCTTTTTAATATTTCCTAGAATATATCAGTTTTCTAGGAGAAGGGTGGGTGCTAATTTCCTACATTATTTTCAAGGCTGCTTGCCCTGGGTATGAAATTCCAGCAGTCTAAACAACCCAGAGTTTTCCACAATATTGTGGTGATCCTAGATTGGGGGACAACGGACTGGGCCTTGGAAGGAGGGATGGGGAATGTTTGGCTCTTTGTATCGGTGAGCAGAAACTTCAGATTTCTCCTCATCTTCCTGCAACCAAAATCTTTAGTAAAAAGTTCTTTTCACTTCAGTCAATTGGAATGGTGTTTCTGCTTTCCTAAATGATTGTTTCTGGGCATATCTCTCTGTGAAGCTCCCAGGATGAAGGAGTGAGGGAAGAGCACTGGCAGACCAATGGCGGGAGAACATCAGAGGAGAGCCAGCCAAATAAGAATGTCCATGTTGTGTCAGCTGTGGTGGAGTGCCCAAGAAGAAGTGTTAAGGCAGCTGTATTCAATTGTCCCATTATGTTTTTGGTTAACCTGAGACAGGAGGGTCTTATACTATAAATCATATTAATCTATGTATTGTATTATTCACAGTATTATGTTGCTCTCAGAAGTGTTGTCGTGGGAGTAGAAGTTATGTTGCAAACCTCAGGAAAGTACAAGGAACAGAAATAAGGAACTTGTTAAATGTACTGATGAGCTTAATGACCTATATCATCCCTGTAACGAACTTATATTAAGAAACATATTACCAGAAGTGTTCGCGGAAAGTAACAGACCATATATGGAAATAGAGTCAGAAGTGTAACGCCTCTGGCGTGGCTAGAATTGCAAAATGTATAAAAGGTACACCTTGGGCATAGCCCAGGGTTTGGAATCTGACATGTGAATGTTCCAAACCTTTGCTAGGAAATAAACCTGTGTTCTCCAACTTTTGTGGTCTTGTCTCCTGCATTTGGGAAAGTGGGTTTTCCCGCTTCATTTCTGGCACCCCAGATGGGACACAACGAGTCATTGGGACTCTCTGGAGGGTCACCCCTCTGCCAGGGGCTTGTTGAGTTGGAGGGAACTTCCCAGGCGCCATCGGACACTTTGTTCCGAGGGACTTCCCGGTGACGCAGGACCCCTGCAGCAGCGGTTGACACCTCCAAGAACCACTTGGAAAGGGAACAGAGACCAGGCCAAGTTCCAGCCGGCCAGAGGACAGGAGAACAAGCCTGCAGGCAAGTATTGGGGAATAGAATAATCCCTCCCTGTAAAGCAGGGACGGAGGAGAGGACTAATCAACCTCTCTTAAGAGGTAAAGGTACCCTCTCTTATGAGGTAAAAGTGGGGGGGAAGGCTGTCAAGTGCGCTTGATGTGAGTGTCTACTGTGGTTCCCAAAGGTGACTGTTGAGTGTCCAGCACCCTGGGCCAGTAGAAAGCGAATGGCGTTCACAGTTCCCATCGGAGATCGTGATCATCCGGCTCACAGGGTCGGACGTGAAAGTGTGAAACAAAATTCCTTAAGTATTATCCCGAGAGGAACGGACCCCTTACCTTCCTCTCATACCCTTTTCCTCATTTGTCTTGTCTGGTGCCCTGGGTGGACTATGGGAAGAGGTGAAAGTGGGCCCCTTATTCCATTAGAGTGTATGTTGAAGCATTTTAAAACTGCTTATGTGCTTTAAAGGTATGGTATTAAGTGGAGCAAACAGAGGTTGAGGGTCTTCTGTGAGGTAGGCTGGCCTGATAAGGGAACATTAGATCCCTCTATTGCTTTAAAGGTACTCCAGTTAGTGTTCCACCCCACATTAGGACGCCCAGACCAAGCCCCCTGCATTGATGTGTGGCTCAGCTTATTTCAAAGACCTCCACCTTGGATCCAGAAATGCAAAGTTGAGCAATGTAGGCTCCTAGTCTCACGCACCTTGCCACCCCGAAAGGGAAAAGATTAGGATTGCAGTATCAAAGATAGTGAAGCCTGATCTACCCCAAGGTCGCACTCTTGAAGCATATGTTGAGGAACGCTTCCCTACGAACGATCCCTTGTGGAGTCCAAATGGCCAATTACAGGCAATTCAGGACTATCAACATTTGGTGGTGTGGGCAGTCTGTGCAGCAGGAAAACCAGCCGTTAACCTGTCCAAGCCTTCCCTGGTGATGCAAGAAGCCACTGAGAACCCGGAAGCTTTTTATACTCAGTTGTTGGAGGCATACCAAATGTATACTCTTATTGATCCAACAGCGCCTGAAAATGCTTGAATGCTTGCCATGACCTTTATATCACAAAGTGCTCCAGATATACGTAAAAAGTTACAAAGACTGGAGGGAGCCCTGGGAAAGCCTATGAATGAGTTAATGGAAGTCGCTGGGAAGACTTTTGTCAATTGTGGGACCACCTACTACCACCAATACTTGCGGGACCACCTACTACCACCAATAGCCTCCCACCGGCCAGTACGCTCCCATAGAGAGGGGCTCCTCCGGGTGCCGTCAGCCAAACAATGCTGACTGGCGGCCCCCAGGGGGAGACCCTTCTCTGTGGGAGCACCTACTATCTGGAATGAGCTCCCCCCAGAGATACGGAGGATCCCGGATCTGTGCACCTTCTGCCGCGCCTTAAAGACCTTACTATTTCACCAGGCCGGCCTGGCCTAATTTTCCCCCTCTTTTATAAAAGATTTTTTAAATTTTAAATATCCTTTAGTATTTTATATATTCAATTTTAAATTGGTTTTAAAAGTTTGGGGTTTTAAATTTGTCGGGCCAAAATTATCTAATTTGATTTTATTCTATTTTAAATTTTGTATATATGTGTTTTTATTGTTTGGCTGTGCACCGCCCTGAGTCCTTCGGGAGTAGGGCGGTATAGAAATCTAAAATAAATAAATAAATAAAAATAAAAAATTGTGACAAGGTGGAGGAAAGGAAGCAGGACCAAAAAAATGCAACGAAAAGCTGAATTGCTGGTCGCTGCTATGATGGGGGTACCAAGAGGAAGGGGAGGTGGCAGAGGTAAAGGGTGTGGAATGGGTTTGGGACGTAACCAGTGCGCCATATGTAAGAAAGAAGGGCACTGAAAGGGTGAGTGCCCGGAAAAGGACAAGAAGGAAGAAGAGGCAGGTTTGTGAAGAACTACAGAGGTGGCCTAGGGAGAAGCCAGGGAGGGACAGGACGAAGAGAAGGATTTTCAAAAGCCCACCTCATAGGCCTGGCAGAAGTGAAGGAATGGGACTGAGACCGACCGGGTTCAGCCCGCCTCCCGGAGCCTGTGGTCAGTTTAAAATAGGAGGCAAACCTATCTCCTTCCTTGTGGATACTGGGGCCACTCATTCAGTCCTAACCCAGCCTCTGAGCCAAGCCTCCCCCTACTTCACCAATATCCAAGGAGTGATGGGGAAGAAAACAACAGTATACCTGGACACGGTTACCCCAAGGATTCAAGAACTCCCTAACTCTTTTCGGGGCTGCACTGGGAAAAGATTTGACGGCCCTGGAAATCCCCTACCCAGATGTTTATTATTTATTTATTTATTTATTAGTTTGATTTACATGCTGCCCTTCTCTGGAGACTCAGGGCGGCTTACAATGCTTTTAAGCAATAGCCTTCATACTTTTGTATATACCTGCTTAGTAGGGCTTTTGGCCCCCCCTAAGTGATGTTCTATTTTATACAAAGTCAGCTTATTGCCCCCACAAACCGGGTCCTCATTTTACCTACCTCGGAAGGATGGAAGGCTGAGTCAACCTTGAGCCTGGTGAGAATTGAACTCACAGTAATTGCAGACAGCTGGCAGCTAAATACTACTTTAACAGTAGTTTAGTCCACTGCACCACCAGGCTCCACCAGGCTCCACCGGATGTTGTGTTGCAATACATAGATGATTTGTTAGTTACAGGCCAGACAGAAAACGACTGTTGGTGAAACACCCACGACCCGCTCCATCTCTTGCGAGAGCTGGGCTACAAGGCATCCAGGAAAAAGGCACAACTAGTCTTACAAAAAGTCAGATATCTGGGATATGACATTGAACCAGGTAAAAGAACTCTCGGCCATGAGAGAAAGGAGGCCATATGTCAGCTCCCGGCACCTAGGAATAGGAAAGACTTGAGGGGTTTTTTTGGGGGGGGGGGCTGCAGGCTTCTGTCGCATCTGGACCCCCAATTTCAGTTTAATTGCAAAACCTCTCTATGACGTTATAAGAGGAAGTGATAAGGAACCTCTGCGATGGGAAAAAGAGGAAGAGAAAAGTTTCACAACTTTAAAAGACGCTTTAATGCAAGCTCCCAGTTTAGGGCTCCCTGACTTATACAAGCCATTTCAGCTGTTTGTTGACACTAAACAGAACGTAGCAGTCGGGGTTCTCACCCAGAAAATGGGAACTTGGCATCGCCCCGTTGCTTATCTGTTGAAGCAGCTGAATATTGTAGCAAGAGGGTGGCCTGGCTATCTGAAAGCCCTGGCAGGCACGGCGTTGTTAACACAAGAAGGTAGTAAATTACCTTTTGGCCAGGAATTGGATATCTACACCCCCCCCATGCCCTCAAAGCTGTCTTAGAAACCAAAGGACATTTGTGGTTGACCAACCCCCACATGCGGAAATACCAAGGTTTAATTACGCACAACCCCATGATCATGTTAATACAATTTACAGCCACATTGCTGCCTGAACCAGATTTAAAAGCTACTCACGATTGTATTCAGACTATTGAGGAAACCTATGCCAGCCGTCCAGATATGACTGATGTTTCGCTTTCCAACCCCGACTTTACTCCATACACAGATGGCACCAGTTTTGTGCAGGAGGGAATACGGAAAGCTAGGTATGCTGTTGTAACTCTTGAAGATGTATGGGAAGCTGAGCCCCTCCCTCCCGGTACAAGTGCTCAGCTGGCAGAATTGCATGCTTTGACTTGAACTTTGGAACTTGGGAAAGGCAAATGTGTCAACATTTATACAGACTCTAAATATGCCTTCTTAATATTTCCAGAAATATTAAGATTGGCTGTAGAAGTAGAAATTGGACCAAACAAATGGGCGGATCACAGTCCCGTGACAGTAAGTTGGAAAGAAAGAAAGTATAGAGGAAGGTGGACAATGAGGACAGATTTGGCAAGGGAGGAGGAATTTGTTACGGGATTGAAAAAAGAATTAAAGCTTTTCTACGAGGAAAATAGACGAGAGGATACCTCGCTGCAAAATGTATGGGATACTATGAAAGTGGTTATAAGAGGATATTCGATAAAAATTTCGGTGCATAAATGGAAATTAGAGAGAGAAAATAGGGGCAAAATTCTAGAAGAATTAGAAAAGGAAGAGAGGGTTTACAAGTAGACCCGAGAAATGGGAAGATAAAAGAGAGAAAAGAGTTTCTTAAACATAAACTATCATTATTAGACCAAGAGGAATTGGTGGGAGGCAACGGGGGAGGCAACATTTTTTTGAACATGCTAATAAAGCAGGTAAATGGCTCTCGTATAGGTTAAGAAAAGAAATAGAAGCACAGAAAATTGATGCCTTACAAGATGGAGAGGGAACTCTTGTGGGGAATGTGGAAGGGAAAAAGAGAGTGATTATAAATTTCTTTGAGGAATTATATCAAAAAGAGGGAATACAGGAGACGCAAGTAAGGGCATACCTTGAAAACTTGAAATTAGCTAAAGTCCCACAACATATGAAGGATATTCTTAATTCAGAGATTAGGGAAGGAGAAATCGAAACTGCTATTAAGAAGCAGAAATGTGGTAAATCACCAGGACCGGTGATTAGTTGTTCTACAGAAAGCAACACAGAGTTGCAGTTTGTCAGCAGAAAAAGGGCCCAAGAACTTGTGAATGAGATTTCACAGAACCTAGGGCTGTAGAACAACTAAGTTTACATAGGTAAAACCTGGCTAGAGAGAATATGCATATATATATATATATAATTTTAAAACAAACTTTATTCGTTCTTAAAAAACATTTAAAACAAATATAAGAAAAACATACAAGTTTCTCTTAATCAAAGACAAAAATTACGTATACATATACCGTACATATACAGTACTCAACTTCATCTATTGACTACTTTCTATTATTATATATACATATATACATACGCACAGTGACTTATTTCCTTTTCTATCCATCTGACAATGCTGTTTTTAATTATGTTGATTTCTTCTAAATTTCATCTTTAACCATTCCCCCTCCTCTGGTTTATCCACTGGTACCATCTATTCCATATTATGAAGTATTTTGAGTCTTCCTTATCCTGTAACTCTAAAGTTAGTTTGTCCATCTCTGTGCATATATAGCTTATATTACGTTGCTTCCCAAACCTGATTCTGATCGAACACAGATTAAAAATTATAGACCTATCTCCCTGCTTAATTCGGACTACAAAATATTCACATCAATATTAGCGGAAAGGTTGAAGATTTTTTTAAACGAATACATCCATCAAGATCAAAATGGCTTTTTGCCATATAGATACTTACGAGACAACATTAGAACCATCATGGATACATTGGAATATTATGAAACACATACAGACAAAGAAATGGCTCTAATGTTCCTCGATGCGCAAAAGGCATTTGATAGGGTTAATTGGGACTTTATTTTATTACAAATTGAGAAGATGGATTTCGGATTTAGTTTTACGCAAGCAATCCGGGCACTTTATACGGCGCAATATGCAAAAGTATTAATTGAAGGTGAAACAACAGAGGAGATATAAATACATAGGAGAACTAGGCAGGGATGCCCGCTTTCCCCACTGTTATTTATTTTGACTCTGGAACCTTTACTAAGTCAAATCAGACAAAACAAAGAAATAAAAGGACTTAATGTCAGGAAGGAGGAGTTTAAAATACAAGCATTTGCAGATGATCTCATTTTTATATTGGAGGAGCCAATGACTTCAGGGCCAAATTTGTTGAGAAGTATTGAGGAATTCGGCGCAGTAGCGGGTCTACAAATTAACAGGGACAAAACCAAATTACTTATTAAAAATCTTAAGGGGACACGGAAATTGACGATAGAGAATGTGATGGGAATACAAATAGCTAAAAAGGTAAAATATTTGGGCATATGGCTGACCCCAAAATGCTCCTCGATAAAAAAGAACAACTATGACAATCTCATCATGCAAATGGAACAGGATTTAGATCGGTGGAGGAAAGTACAGCTATCCCTGCTAGGAAGAGTGGCAGTGGTAAAGGCACACGTGCTACAAAAATGGATATATCTTTTCCAAACGGCTGTGGAAAGATTAGAGAAAAGCTTTTTTTAGAAAAATGGATCAAATAATCGGAAAATCCATATGGCAAGGGAAAAAGCCACGTATTAAAGGGAAAATGATGCAAGAGCATAAAACAAGGGGAGGCTTGGGGCTCCCCAACTGGGAGTGGTATTATCTAGCCTCTTGCCTGGTTTGGGTAAAAGATTGGATAATATTGAAGAAGAAGCTTATATTAAAAATTGAAGGGTATAATTTACAGCAGGGATGGCATTATTTTCTTTGGCCAACCAAAGCAGGACAGCATAAATACTTTACGAATCACTATGTAAGGGGATGTCTGATTAAGATATGGAATAAGATCAAAGGAATGATGTATAGTAAGGTTCCATATTGGTTTGTGACCCTTGAAGCGACTACATATCCACCTCTATACAACTTGAATAAACTTGTGATGTACAAGGAATTGTTGGATGGTGGGGGTAACCTTGGATCTAAAGCGGACCTACAAATATGGGGAATCAATTTGGACTGGTGGGCATACGTACAAATCCAAGCAAGATATCAAAAAGATAAAGCCAATGGGGGGATTTTTACTTCACCACAAGAGTTCGATAAGGCCCTCCTGGAATGTGATAAAAAATGTATCACCAAGGTATATAACCTCCTCCTGTCCCGATCTGTAGCTGATGAAATAGTTAAAGACTCGACGATAGCCTGGGGGAGGAACTTTGGATATTCATTAAATTTGGAAAAATGGCAACAAATATGGAACAGAAATGTAAAAATGACGATGGCAGTGTCCTTCAAAGAAAATATATTTAAAATGTTATATAGATGGCATATACCACCAGCAAGAATTGCAAAGATGTTCCCTGGAACTTCAGCAGAATGTTGGAAATGTGGGTCAGCCAGGGATACATTTTACCACCAATGGTGGACATGTCTACAAGCCCAAAACTATTGGAGCAAGATAAAAGATTGGCTCATGGAGATTACGGGAGTCAGCTTTCAATTGAGACCAGAAGTCTACTTATTAGGAATAAACCCTGGGGGCATAAGGAAAATAGACTGGTACCTTTTCATACATATTACCACTGCAGCTAGAATTGCATATGCTCAACTTTGGAAAGGGAAAGAAGTACCATCGGATCAGATGATTATTAACAAAATTTTGTGGTGTGCAGAATGTGATAGATTAACATATATTCTTAAACATAGACAAGAATCAACTTTCAATCAAAGCTGGGATAAATGGTACCAATGGATAGAAGTAAAAATGTCATGAGATAGATGTTAGGAAAGCATGTGGCATAGATAAGTAAATATCAAACTATATATAAATAAGGTAATATTAGATATAAGAAGATATAAGAAGATTAACAAGTGCAAGATGCAATATGATAAACCTAATCGAATCTGTAGTATGATGCTATGTAATATTATTTAGAAACTGTATATATATGGGGGTTGAATCAACCTCAGTTGTATGTATGTGATTTTGTCTTGTTATAGTCTTTTTTTCTGTTTTTTGTTTTTAATTTATAATAAAAAATATTTAAAATAAATAAATAAATGTGCCTTCTTGACAGTGCAAGTGCATGGGGCCATATACAAGGAGAGGGGCCTTATTATGACTGGGGGAAAGGACATTAAGTATGGGCCCCAGATCTCACACCTGTTGGACAGCATTTGGGCCCCCTGAGAAGTCGCCGTTATGCACTGTAGAGGACACCAGAAGACAGCGTCAGAGACATAGCAAGGCAATAATAAGGCCGACTAGGAAGCTCGTTGAGCCGCACTGAAGCCTTTAATTATACAGGCTAACTGTTTAACTCTATGGGTCCAGGATGAACAAATTAGACCTAATTATTCTAAGGAGGAATTGCAACAAGCTAAGGAACTTGAGGCAACATTGGAAGATGGATGTTGGATTCTTCCCGACCAGCGCGTTTTGGTCCTGGGACACATAGCATGGGATGCTGTGCGACAAGTCCATAAGCAACTACATTTGGGAAAGACTGCATTGGCCAAGTCCCTACTACGAGAAGTATACATCAATAAGATACCCAGAATTGCTGCCAATGTCTGTATGAGATGTGAAATGTGTGCAGCCAATAATCCCAGACAAGGGCCCCAAGTGCCTCAAGGCCATCAACTCACAGGAAGTTATCCTTTTGATACTCTGATGATTGATTTTACAGATATGCCAAGGTCAGGTCCACATCGTGCAATTTTAGTTCTTATTTGCACATATACTGGATGGCCTGAGTGCATACCAACAAGGACCAAGAAAGGTTTTAGTAGGGATGACACAGGAAAACCAATTTGGCTAAATAAAGGTCCTTAAAAAGAAAAAGTGGAGTTCAAACTTGCTCATGAGAGCCCTGGCAAGGTGCAAATGATGTGTGAACCAAAGCTCTATACATTTTGGATCTTTAAAAATAGGCCAGCGCCTGCTGGGAGATCTAAACTGGATGGAGAAGAGTTTCTATCTTTAAAAATAGGCCAGCATTGGCTGGGAGATCCAAGCGAGAAAGAGCTAGACAGAACATCCCCAGGCCAGAGACAATCCAGTGCTTGAGGAGATGGAACAATGGATGAAACCTTGAGTAAAAAGTGAGAAGTTCACTAAAACAATTAGAAAGAATCCCAAACTGTAAATAGACCTGACTAGTCCTTAAAAGGAAAATATTTAGAAGTTGAGAGGCCCCACCATACAGTAAAATGATTCAGAAGTTGGGGCTGGCCAAAGAAGATATGGTTAGTTTATACTGTTATGTGTGGTAGGAGAAAAGAAATACTGCAGTGTTATAAAGATTCTGATAATTTACCATTCTTAAAAGACCCAGAGAACTCTGAAAGACCTAAGAATGGAGAAGAAAATTGTTTATTGTTCTTCCCACCTGGGGTTTAGCAGATAATAAAAAGGTAAAGCTGTCTAAACAATGCCGACTGGTGACACCCAGGGGGAGAGCCTTCTCTGTGGGGGCACCAGCCGTCTGGAATGAGCTGCCCCTAGAGCTTCGTCTTAGCCCCGACCTGCGTATTTTTCGCCACACCCTTAAGACTCTTCTGTTCCAGCAAGTCGGACTGGCCTAGTATGAATTTTAAAATGGGCGTATGTGTGTTTTAATTTGCTGGCCAAATTTTATATTCAATTTTAATTAGTTTTAAATTTTATAAATCTATGTGTTTTAATACGGCTGTACACCACCCTGAGTCCTTCGGGAGAAGGGCGGTATAGAAATCTAATAAACTTGAAACTTAAACTTGAAACTAAATGGGAAGACTCAGATAATTTGAATTGACTAATTTTATGTGATTTCTGTTAAAAATTATTTGTTGCTGTGCATCTATAATGACTAGTGTATATGTCTAAGTCTTTGGGTACCTTTAAGATAACTGCAAGTGTTAAATGCCTGATCTCTAGAGATATGAATTTTAAATTGTTAGAAATGAGTTGACACCACTGAGAGGAAGGAAAATTACTTCGCCCAGTCTGGTATGGCCATCATTAGACAGGGTGAAGAATGGAGTTCAACTTTTCTTTCCTCTCTGTGCTTTTAAGAAAAAGCCTAAGTTTATGTGGAAACTAACTCTTCAAAGGACTAGAGGGAACCTCTCCCCTTCTGGTGACACTCCGGGAGCTGTCCCTCTACGAACGGGAAAGGTGAAGAAAACCCCTGCAGGTGTTATTCCGGAGGCTAACACCCACCGCATGGGCGACGAAACGAACTTATCCTGGAAATTGCTATCCCACAACCGAACAACTTGACAGAATCTGTGTAGCTATATGTATTGTAGGCCTTATAGGAGAGGGCGGAGCCTCAGGAGTAGGGGGGAATGAGGGAGTAACCCCTAGACTGATGTCAAGCTGCACTTGATAGTTAGAATATGGAAAGTGGATGTCAAGCTGCACTTGACTTGAGTCAAGAATATGGAAATGACTTGACTTGAGTCAAGAATATGGAAATGACTTGACTTGAGTTAGAATATGGAAATATGGATGTCAAGCTGCACTTGATAGTTAGAATATGGAAAGAGTGTGTGCCCCTACTCCCACTGTAAATTACCCAGAGGTAATGCATGAGGAATATTGGAGCCCGGACACCCCTTCGAGTACACAAGGGGGAATCCATAACATGCAGAATGTGGTGAGCTCCAAGGTACTTCTGTGTACTGAATGCTTTGTGGCCTTACCCTCGGGTAGGCATTTTGTTTATAGCAGTACCAGACTCGCTAACTGCTCTTCCAATAATCTCCTCCCTGTGAGCATGAAGGGACTTGATACTGGGATATAATTCCACTATAAGGTGTCACCTCTTACATACTCCTTGGGTCCCTGTAAACCTCCGTCCTCTGAATTTGGCCAGGGTACCAGTGTATGATGAAGTTGGAAACATCCAGTCCAAGCGGGCAGCCATTGACACTTCCTTGATTGAAAAGGTTAAAATAGGTCATTGGAAGGATGATGAATGGCGACCGGAGAGAATCATTGAGGTTTATGGACCAGCCACCTGGGCAGAGGATGGCACCTACAGGTATCGGATCCCCATCTACCTGTTAAACTGTAACAAACTTATATTAAGAAATATATTACCAGAAGTGCTCAATGAAAGTAACAGACGGTGTACGCATATATGGAAATAGAGTCAGAAGCCTCTGGCGTGGCTAGAATTGCAAAATGTATAAAAGGTACACCTTGGGCATAGCCCAGGGTTCGGAATCTGACATGTGAATTCTCCGAACCTTTGCTAGCAAATAAACCTGTGTTCTCCAATTTTTGTGGTCTTATCTCCTGCATTTGGAAAAGTGGGTTTTCCCGCTTCAAACCCACCAGGCCAAACTTCCTTTATTAAGCTAGCCAGGATTTATCATGGTTCACCTCTGACCTCTTGGGCTGAACTACAACAAAATTACTGTAACAAATTTTAAATTCAAATCTGGATCCTTCGGTGCAAAATGATAAGTTAAGTTAAGTTTAATTTATTGTCATTATACCTTGTACAACGAAATTAAATGCCATCTTCAATGTATATCATACATAAGAAAACTATTTAAAAAAATAAAACAAAAACACACATCCTTCACATTCTATAGAATTGAATTGAAAACTCCTGATACTGCATTAATATTACACTAAACAGTAGAATTCAATATAGTTACTGCTCTGAGATAGAAGATGTTTTTCAGCTTATTTCAGTGGTGGGTTCCTTCCGGTTCGGTCCGGTTCGGCCGAGCCGGTTACGCTGATGATATGATGTCACCGAACTGGTTCTCCCCCCCGCCCTCCCCCCCCACGTTATTCTTACCTTTTATTTGGTCCCACCCCCAATCTATTGCTGCCTCCTGAGTCCCAGCTGATGACTGGAGGGAAAAAAACTGTTTAAACTCTTGCCACGGGGCTTCAAAGGGCCATCCTACAGCTGATCAGTGTTAAAAGCAAACAAATGAGTCAGGTCGTAAGTGCAAGGACTGGTCGTAAGTGTGAGGACCTTCCAGAAATGACTCTGACCAGCTAGCCACGCTCACCTAGTCACATGACCTTCAAGCCACATCCACAAAATAAGCCACGCCCACAGAACTGGTAATAAAAAAAATTAGAACCCACCCCTGGCTTATTTGTCCTTGTTTTTATTATCCTGTACCGTCTGCCAGATGGTAATAGTTCCAAAAAAAAAAAAAAAGGTGCCCAGGATGAGATGGATCCTTAAGAATGTTTTGAACTTTCTTAAGGCAACGGGAGCTATAAAGCTCTTCCAAGAAGGGGAGAGGGCAACTAATGATCCTCTGCCCAATGATGTTAACCCTCTGGAGGGCTGTCCTATCTGCCACTGTGCAATTAGCAAACCATACACAGGTGCAGTAAATTAAGATATGGTACAATGGTAGAAGATCACCAGCAATTTTTCATTCAGTTGTTGTTTCCTGAGAAGTCTCAGGTAGTATAATCTCTGCTGGGCCCTTTTGATCAGTGCAGCAATGGGAGTACTCCAGGTCAGGTCTTTTTTTATGATAAGACCCAAAAACTTAAAACTGGTCACTTGTTCCACTCGGTCTCCATTGATAAGTAAGGGCTGGATGTCTGATCTATTCCTTCTATAGTCCACTATAAGCTCCTTCGTCTTATTGGTGTTAAGGATCAAGTTATTGTCTCCACACCACGAAAGCAACAGGTCCACCTCATCTCAATAGACAGATTCATCCCCCCCACCAGAGATGAATCCTACCACTGTTGTATCATCTGCAAATTTAATAATAGTATTACTGGTGTGAATGGGAATGCAGTCATGTACATAAAGAGTATAGAGTAAGGGACTCAACACACAACCCTGTGGTGTACCAGTGTTAAGAATAAGGACCGAGGAGGTATGATTACCTAATCTGACTCTCTGAGAGCTGATAGGAATATCCCTGAATTTGAGCCCCACCAATGCTCTGAAGAATCCTTTGCATAACTGTCCAAGGATTTCAGGAAAATGTAGCAAAGTTATTGTAGGACCATGTCTATTAAGCTGCCTCTCAATGTAAATAAAAAAAAAAATAGAGTCTCAAACAACAAATGCTGATAGGAAATGCATTTATTTAGAAATGGTGGAAAATCGATCTATAAATTGTTACATTTCTGTGCAGGTTTTGCTATCTAAGCTAAGCTAGGGAACACTTGGAAGATGGCAACATCTATCTGATGATGGATGGTAAAAGCTAATCAGCATCAAGTCTGGCCACTACTTCAGTGGAAGACTGAGGAAGGATTCCAAGGTGGTTGGTTTAAGTGGAAGAAGGCAACTTCCATTGGAATGACAAGGCTGAAGTCAATGGAGTAAAACTTGACTTCAGATCTCTTCGCTGAAAACAAGGGAAACTATTGGATTAGGATTTACTTGCCATATGCTAGACTGTATGTGCGATTAACAGAGTAAGCTTTCGTTTTCAACTCTATGGTGGAATTCTTTTCCTTCCCCAACCCAACATCTGTTAGATGCTAATTTCACAGATGATTGTCCACGAATCCAACTCACGATCTTCAATTTGCCACTCGCCATTTTCGTTTATCATCACACCCTTATTTTTCCCAAGGACATTTGGTTCTCCTCGAGCCCATTTGGAATATGTTATAGGCTGGCCAGTCAGATCCACAAAGATGTTTTCAGCTGCATTGTAAGTGATTCCCAGAACTGCCTTTTGGCCAGGCTGTACTAATATATTTTGAAGGGCTTTGTTTTCTGCGTCATTCCTCGGCAAGGCAAGGTTGTTCTCGCAGCCACTTTTGCCATCCTGGAAAGTTCCTCGATTTTTTTGCGTTCGGAAAATTTTACCATCAACAATCTCTCCACCAGGACCAAGGAGAACTAGAAGGAAAGAGAATTGCAAAGCTTTCAAGTGCTGTGTTTGTTTATGTGTTGCAATGTGCCAATGTACCATGATTACTTCTCTGGCAGTTTAATGGAAAGGAAAGCTTTTCAATAAAATATAAAACATGGTCTGGAAAATAGCTCATCAAACGATGGGCCTATACCCCAATGTCCAAAATAATTTTGTATTAAAAAAACTAATCTGATGCTGAATTCATTTTTAATGGGGAGCAATTAATGGACTACCACTTTATCAGGGGTGAAATCCAGCAGGTTCTGACAGGTTCTGGAGAACCAGTAGAGGAAATTTTGAGTAGTTCAGAGAACTGGTAGCGGAAATTTTGAGTTGTTTGGAGAACTGGCAAATGCCACCTCTGGCTGGCTCCAGAGTGGGGTGGGAAGGGAGATATTTTGCAATATCCTTCCCCTGCCATGCCCACCAAGTCACACCATGCCCACCAAGCCATGCCCACAGAACCGGTAGTAAAAAAATTTGGATTTCACCACTGCATTTTATGCATTGATTTGTACCATATCCAAAATGTGGGTTGTTCTAGATTTAGAGATTATATTTCAAATGAGGAGAAATAAAATTCCTACGTTGATCTGATTTATTACAGCCCATTGCTCTAGTTTGTGATACTATACTGTGTTAGCTAGATATTCTTAAAGATTAACAGTGCTTTTTATTTTTATTTTTTTCTTTAAAAAGTAAGCTAATGCATTTTATAACATGAGAAGCAACTAATGATAGATGGAAAACTGTAACCTCCATGATGTTCCCATCTCCATGCTTACTTACTTGCATTTTATATTGCAAGTAAGTGAGCATTAATTGCATCCTACTTTTTCTTCTTTTCTACATGCCTTTTATATACATTGGTTATGGATTTTTTTTTTAAAAAAACGTGTCATTAAAAAAAGGAAAACATATAAAAGATAGAAATCTACAGGTAGCTTTCAACTCTCCCTTTTATTATTCTAACCCTAGAGATAATCACAGTGTGGATACCCTGCTCCATTCAGAGATCTAAATTAAAGTATTAAAGACAGGGGGTTGTCTGTCCTCCTATCCAGGACAATGAAGCAGAGATATCTCACTTCTCTAGATCATTGCTTTCAGTGTCAGAATGTACTTTCTAAATTGTGTAGCTAACATTCAGGGGCAGCCCCTAAAAAATAGAAGAGGACTTCAGGGGTTCTTGATGCTCTCTGAGCTTGGTTGTTTTCTTGCAGATGTTTCGTTACCCAACTAGGCAGTGGTGGGTTGCTACTGGTTCACCCCAGATTGGGCGAACGGGTAGCGGCGGCGGTGGGAGGCTGTGCCCACCCGCACACTTCTGCGCATGTGCAGAAGTGTCACACATGTGCACAAGCATGCGCAAGCGCATGAGCGAAGTGGTAGAGATGGGTTTTAAAACCCACTACTGCAACTAGGTAACATCATTAGTGCTAGTCTACCTAGTTTGGATAATGAAACATCTAAAAGGAAACAACCAGTGGTGGGTTGCCCCCGGTTCGGACTGGTTCTATAGAACTGGTACTAAAACTGGAGGAAGGCACCACCCACTGACTCAGATGTCATCAGAGTGCTTCTGCGTATGTGGTCCCATTGCGAATCGGTAGTAAAGGTAAGTAGAGCCCACCCCTGGAAACAAACAAACAAACTGAAAGAGCATTCATTTCAACCTAACTACAAATATTCTCTTTTAGAGAATCAATTTCTTTCCAAAATCCCATGTAACTCAAAGGGTGACTAAAGTACCAAAGAAAAGAAAACAAAGCAAAAAACACACACCAAAATAAAATTACCAACAAAAAACCCACCCTAAAACTTGAAATCCAAGTCCTGCCTCTTTATCTGATGTCATCACACAATTGATTCTCTCACAAGGAGTTAAGCTGCTCTTGAAAATATTTTGATTTCTTGTCATGATTTCTGTTAGTACCAGAAACAATGCAGCCCATTTAGGTTGAATTGTCCCTCTTCAGATTTGTTTTACTGGAAAAACATTGGATCTTGGAACTAAGAACTGAACTAAGACTAGACTAGACTAGACTAGACTAGACTAGACTAGACTAGACTAGAATAACAGAGTTGGAAGGGATCTTGGAGGTCTTCTAGTTCAATCCTCTGCTTAGGCAGGAGACCCTATACCATTCCAGACAAGTGGCTGTCCAATCTCTTCTTAAAAACCTCCAGTGATGAAGCACCCACAACATCTGAAGGGAAGCTGTTCCACTGGATAATTGTCCTCACTGATAGGAAGTTGCTCTTTAATTCCAGGTTGCTTCTCTCTTTGATTAGTTTCCAACCATTATTTCTTGCCTTGTTTATTTGTGTGTACAAATAAGCCTCTGTTTATTTGTATACCCAAATAAACAAATCTTTGTTTATTTGTGTATACAAATGGCAGTGTGGAAATGACAGGAGGATTAGCATTTTACTACCTGCATTAATTTTTTTTCTTTTGGTGAAAAAGCTGTAGAACAGCAGGCAGAGCTGGGGGCAGAGTTAAATGCATCATCAGCTTAAGAGTCATTACGTTCCAAGTGCAACTCTGTCTTGAGTCCCTTATCTGGCATCAACTTAGTATTGAACTTTAGTTGACCACATTCTTGTGGATAGGTTGGAGCAATTAATCTTTTGGCATATGATTACCTGTGCCTGACAGAAGCTCTCCGAATTCTCAATCAATTTTATCACTCATTTACTGATTAGTGTTAGAAGTGTGCTGGTGACACACCACTTGCCTGATAACCCAAAATTTCTGTTGCTAAGTGATGCTTTCGTTCAGTGAGTTGTGCCCCTTTTAGGATCTTCCTTGCCACATTTGTTAAGTGAATCACTGCAGTTGTTAAGGTAATAAAATGTTACTGTTATCTGACTTCCCCATGGACTCTGTTTGTCAGAAAGTTGCAAAAGGTGTGTATGTGTGTGTGTGACATGTGACTCTGGGACAATGCAACTGTCATAAAAGGGAGTCAGTTGTCCAGTGTATGAATTTTGATCATGTAACCATGGAGATGCTGCAATGGTCATAAGGGTGAGAAACATTTCTAAATTGCTTTTTTAATTGTTGTTGTAACTTCGAACTGACACTGTTAGGAAATGGTTATTTGTCTAACTAGTTGGTCAGGCAATATATAAACCAACAATGTATGTTTGCAGTCAGAAAGGTATTATATTGCTTTAAGACTGTATTGCATCATCCTGTATCCTGATTGGCTAAGCTCTGTAGCCAATGTACTTAAGAGAAGTCTGGATCATGGCTTGTGTGGATACTACACCATTTTATCTGCTTAATTGCTGTAACTCTCTACCTGATCTCTCTGCATGATCACTGTTTGATCATAGCTACATGTTGCTTTCTACTATTTATTGAATGTTTTGATATTGAACTTGTTCCTGTTTTGAAACTCAAGAAGAACTGTTTTATTGTGTATGACTACAACTGGTAAGAAGACTTTGTACTTGAAATATCCCTGGATTGATCTTTTAACTCTTGTGTTATCTGTGTATGACTTGGATTGTTTTTGGACTTTGCTTTACTTTTTTTGAAAAGTAAATGACTACCACAACTCAGTGTATTTGTATTGTGATTCACAATACATGTGAATGTGTATTGATTGTTCACAACCACTCCCAGTCGCTTTTCATGCGTATACTCAAAGGGTACTCTGCTCAATAACCCACAATATCCTTAACAGACACTAAACAAACTGTTGTAAATCGAGGATTATTGGTGTACAGTGGTGCATAAACAATGAGAAACCCACAGAAGAGAATTCCTCTTGTGTTATCAGAGCCACTGTTGGAGGCCACTGAACTCAGAGCTGCCTTGAAAGCCAAATAGGATTGTCCCTGTTTAATATTTGGATGGGGAACCAGCAGGGAAATCCAAGGTTGTTAGCTAGATCAAGATGTGGAAACACACATGCCAGAAGTGCCTAACCTCTTCTCCCAAATGTCTTACCTTTCAAAATGTTGATGGTGGTTCCTTTAAATTGGATCATGACATCCTGAAGTTCTTTTATTTGCAGCTTAAGATGATCAAGCACTGGATGGGAATGGAATTGAGTTAGACTTCCTCATTGATATCAAATTCAATTAGAGATTCTTCAATGAAAAGAATGATATTTCTAATATATATACATGACCTTAGAGAACATTTTCATCTAGTCAGAAGGACGCAATAACTTGACCCACCTTCCTAGAGTTCTTACTTCAGGCACCCAATGATTGGATTTGTCAGATTTTTTTTTAAAAAAAAACCCATGAGGGTTATCTCATTTATTTTGAAGTAGGAAATATGACTGAAATTAAATTAAGAGTAATTTCACTTTTAGGAAATATATATATATATATATGTGTGTATATATATATATATATGTATATATATATATATATATGTGTGTGTGTGTGTGTGTGTGTGTGTGTGTGTGTGTGTGTGTGTGTATGTACAGTTAATATTACGGGTTTCTTCCCATATATATATAATGGTATTCTATCATTGGAAGTATATCCTTCATAACTGTACATTCTTATGAAATCCCTTGTGTAGATATTCATCAATGGGTGCATAGATGGGTTTCAGCAGGTTCTGACCAGTTCTGTAGAACCAGTAGCGGAAATTTTGAGTAGTTCGGAAAACCAGTAAATACCACCTCTGACTGGCCCCACCCCCATCTATTCTCTGCCTCCCGAGTCCCAGCTGATCGGGAGGAAATGGGGATTTTGCAGTAACCTTCCCCTGGAGTGGGGTGGGAATGGAAATTTTACAGTATCCTTCCCTGCCTTGCCCATCAAGCCACGCCCACCAAGCCATGCCATGCCACTCCCACCAAGCCATACCCACAGAACCAGTAGTAAATTTTTTTGAAACCCACCACTGAATGAATGGCTCCAAGATTCATGCAGAAAATCCCCATTTATGATATAAAGAGATATTTCAGGGCTTATATGTCCTTGAGTTTGGAAACTTAATAGTGCAGATATTTCTTATATGCATATTTAAATTTGTGGTGGGCATAATCACCATTGATTCCTAATGTTATTTAAATTTTCTGTTCAATCAATATTCTGATAAAGAACACAGTGTCTTTATTGGTTGAACACGAAGCAGAGTAACCTTCGTAATAAGACAGAAGGACATTCACCAGCTTCAAACAATAGATATCCTGACTCCCAGTTTTTTAAGCAGATCTCAACTCAGCTCTTGATAGGAAGGCTGGTTGGACAAGTTTTGCCTGTACAAAATAGTGAGTTCTAAATCTCTCCTTCATTCTGGATGGACCACAACTATGTTTGCCTGAGCAGGAAGTTTATTAACTCAGTGGAAGGCCGGTAAAATAACTGCGCCCTTGTTTGGAACAGGAAGTAAAACAACCTTGTGTAAATATGCACATTTTCAAGAAATGAAAAAACAAAACAAAACAAAGCTGTGAGCCAAGGAAGATTTAGGGAAGGTTTCTGTGAGGGATGATCTAATGATAGATGAACAAGAGGCCCTGTTAGTTTTCTTTGAGGAGCAGAAGATATATCAGAGGAGGAAAAGAGTATTGATGGGCAAAGGAAAAAAAAGAAGAAAAGAAATTTCTGCTATGTCAGAGCTGAACGGATGCTGTCATTTTGATCCTTTGAACAATCCCAGGCCTGTAAACCAGATATACTCACCACAGTGATATAAAAGTTCAAGCGTTTGGACCTTGTACAAATACAGTACAAGACATCGGAAGAATAAAATTGGTGGTTGTGAAGTTAACACAAACCAAGGCAGAGTCTGCAGAATAAGTCACTCTGTGGTGAAGTTTACACACAACACTGAGCCATAGAGCAGAGTTCACAAAGCTCAGTGGCTGAAATCGTACAACAGATTAGCATGGCTGTTGGAACCCAACCGACATGCTTCAGCAACCATTTGAAGGGTAAATGAAAGCCAATTGCAATTTCTCCAGCAAACAAGGACTAAAAGAAACCTGGTTGAACAGTGTGTGACTCTCATATCTTATGATTTGGTTTGAGTAGGCTCAATGTAACAAGAAATCTCACTAAAGTAGAGGGAGCTAAGCAGATTCCTAGTGTTCCCCATAGCCTATCTCACTAGAATGTTTTGAAAATAAACCATATTTAGCAAAAGAGCTAAATACGGGCCTGAAGTGCTAACTCCATCAAATGGCCTGGATCCTCAATGGAGGGACAGAGTTGACCATGGAGATCTGCAGTGGTCATCGGTGTGAAAAATTGTCATTTTTTTTTACAATACTGTTGTAATTTTGAATGGTCAATAAACAAATGGCTGAGGACTTCCTGTACTCAGATTTCACTTCCAAACTTTTACTAAGCCTCTTCTGGTTGGGTGAGGGACTGCCAGTGACACCATATGAGTCACAACATTATCATACAAATTACAAAATGATGCATCTGATGTGTAGACATTAGTGACAGAAGTATGGCTTGTAGCAAACACCTTATGTGCATTAGTAATTCATTACTGACTTCATTACTGAATTACTGCTTATGCTCCAACTACAGTGTGTTGCTACTCCATACAGATTCAAATGATGGGATCAGGATCTGATTATAGCGATCTGAACTTTCTACTTATTTGAAAAAATACATTCCTTCAAAATTACATATCTGAGTTATTAGTACAGTTAACAACAGTACAGTTGTCAAGGACCTAGGAGTACTAATCTTAAACGATCTAAGCCCCAGTGCTCATTGTAACAGCATTGCCAAAACGGCATTAAGAAATGTTAACCTAATCTTGTGAAGCTTCTTCTCCGGTAACATTGTATTGCTAACTAGGGCATACAAAACCTTTGCCAGACCAATACAGCTCATTTGCCTGGAATCCACACTGTATATCAGACATTAACACAAGTGTGCAGGTCCAGAGGTATTTCACGACAAGCATAAATACCTCTGGACCTGCACACTCATGTTAATGTCTGATATACAGTGTGGATTCCAGGCAGATGAGCTGTATTGGTCTGGCAAACTCCTCTACTCACAATAGAATCCCTTATGCCACCAGTCTTGAAATTCTGGCCTTGGACAATCTGGAATTGCACCTCCTGCAGTCCAATCTAAGCATAGTACACAAAATTGTCTGCTACCTGTCAATGACTTCCTCAGCTTCAACCACAATAATACACTGGTAAACAATCGATACAAATGCAAGGTAAACCGCTCCAAACTCGATTGCAGAAAATATGACTTCAGCAGCCGAGTGGTCAATGCCTGGAATGCACTACCTGACTCTGTGGTCTCTTTGCCAAACCCCCAAAACTTTAACCTTAGACTGTCTACTGTTGACCTCACCCCATTCCTAAGAGGTCTGTAAGGGGCGTGCATAAGTGCACTAGCGTGCCTACCATCCCTGTCTTAATGTCCCCATTTATCTGTACTTACTTCCTTTGTTTATGTTTATGTTTATACCTATACCTGCTATCTTGTACATGTTTGACAAACAAAATTAAAAAAATAAACAGTTATTAAGTTTCTTCAATAACTGTACTGTCCTAATATAATTTTGGGATTTTTCTTCTACTTCTTCATATCTCTGCAACCTTTTATCAGTAGAACAGTACATGATAGCTGTACTGTATGATAGCTTTTTATAACAAAGGTTATAAAAAGACAGAAACTATCTGCACCCTCCTTCTATGCATAAAAAACAACAACACAGCACACTCTCATACAGATACCTTCAATTAACTTTTGTATTCTGGGATCCTCTCTGTTAGGTCCCTCTTGGAGTGAAACCTTGAAGGCCAGCTGAAGAAGCATTAAGAAGGTCAGCATTGTTGGGATGCATGGCCTAAGGTGACAAAAATAATATAAAACAAGTTAACCTATGTGGGTTGTCAGTTACTGGGTATGGGAGCAATTCCTGAGCTGTTGATTGTGGAATCCTTGTTGGGTACCTCGGATATTTCATTATTAATATTATTAGTGAATGCAGAGAGAGAGAGAAAAACCATCAAAGTTCCGACAATTGAATCCTGAGCTGCGTATATTCTCCACTATTCTGGCATTCCACTCCCAATTATACCCAATTCTAATCAGGAATATTTGAGTTTAAGGAAGTGGGAGATGAAGAGTATTAAAGGTACCACAGTAGCAAATCAAACCAGATTTGAACTGCCAATACATGCTTACCTGAAACTTGAGAACATGAGAAGATTACAAAGCAATAAATAATTGAAATAATTGAAAAACTAATGCAGGAGTCAAAGTGTCCTACTTAACATAGTAATAATCAGGGGTAGAAGAAAAAATAGAAAATACCTTGAAGACAACCCCATCATGAGTTGAACAAGGGAGATCCTTCAGCGGAATGGTCACTCAGCTTCTCTGTATCTCTATGTCCCTTCTAATCTTTGCAAAAAATGTACCAGAAATGAAACAGACAGACAGACAGATAGATATATGAGATATGATATACTTAGAGATAGCTAGAGATAATAGAATTATATGAACAATAGCTGCAGCAAGTCAGCCTTCATTACTGTAAAAAGTATACATGGAATTAAGTCATGCCTTGAAAAAGGAAATCCATGTGCTCAAAGGTATTGAAATAGCACATAGAAATGAAGTTTACCATTCTGAGGTCTTCCATAAATAAAAACAGGCATTTTGACTGCTCAATCAAATAAACATATCTAGAAATAATCAGCAGTCTGCATAGAAAAATACAGCGGCCATCTTTTTTTAACCTAACTCTAGCTTTTTATAGTTGGCAAAAGCAAATATTTCAGATTAAACTCTTAATCCCTTCCTAGGCTTGCAGAAAGGTCTCTAAAAGTTCTCGACTGATTGAACGACAGATTTAGAAAAAAATAATAATTGCCAATGATTTTACATGAAGTATCCCTTTTCAGGGTTGAGTCAAAAGTCAGACCACTTACTTTGTGATGTCCACTTTTTCACAGGCGTCTTGGAAAGAATAATTTGGTAGACTTTTAAGGTTTCCTTTTATAGACAAGGGCATAGGAAACAAAGTCTCACATTTCACATTCGCATTTTGGGAAAAAATGTTCTGACCCACAATTTTCAAACCACATGTTTCAGCCCAGTTTGGTGTCACGTAGGGCTATGATGTCCCAATTGCTTCCTTATTGACTCTTGTAGGACAATATGTAAGATTTAGATGAGGGAATAAAAGGAGAACTCATAAAATTTGCAGATGACATTAAATTGGCAGGAATAGCCAAAACCCCAGAAGACAAATTCTGTCAAGATCCAAAAGGATCTTGACAGGATTGAACAATGGACCCTATCCAAAAAAATAAAATAAATGAAATTTAATGTAGAGAAAAGCAAGGTTTTACACCTAGGCAGGAAAAAAACAAAGGTACAAGTACAGATTAGGTGAGACCTGGCTCAAAAACAGTAACTGTGAGAGGGACCTTGGAGTCCTAGTGGACGATCACTTAAATATGAGCCAATAGTGTGCAGTGGCAGACAAAAAAGCTAATACAATCTATAGTTGCATAAATAGAGACATAGAATCAAAACCATGTGAAGTATTAGTACCACTTTATAAAGCCTTAGTAAGGCCATCCAGAATATTGCATCCAGTTTTGGCCATCACATTACAAAAAAGTTTTGCAGAGAAGAGCAACTAAAATGATTAAGGGCCTGGAGACTAAAACATATGAATGTAGTGACCTCCTGTTACTTGTCCCAGCTTCTGCCAATCTAACAATTCAAAAGCACATAAAAACATTCAAGTAGAAAAATAGGGACCACCTCTGGTGGGAAGCAGAGGTGGCATTCAGCAGGTTCTGACCAGTTCTGGAGAACCGGTAATGAAAATTTTGAGTAGTTCGGAGAACCGGTAAATACCACCTTTGACTGACCTCGCCCCCATCTATTCTCTGCTTCCCGAGTCCCAGCTGATCAGGAGGAAATGGAGATTTTACAGTATTCTTCCCCTGCCATGCCTACCAAGCCATGCCCACCAAGCCATGACATGACATGCCACGCTCACCAAGCCACACCCACAGAACCGGTAGTAAAAATTTTTGAATCCCACCACTGATGGGAAGGTAACAGCGTTCCGTGCGCCTTTGGCATTTAGTCATGCTGGCCACATGACCACGGAGGCATCTTCGGACAGCGCTGGCTCTTCGGCTTTGAAACGGAGATGAGCATCACCCCCTAGAGTCGGGAATGACTAGCACATGAGGGGAATCTTTACCTTTACCTTAGTCTAGAGAAAAGAAGGACTAGGGGTGACATGATAGCAGTATTTGAGCAGCTGCCACAAAGAAGATGGGGTTAACTTATTTTCCAAAGCACCAGAAAGCAGGACAAGAAACAATGGATGGTAACTAATGAAGGAGAGAAGCAACCTGGAATTAAGGAGAAATGTCCTAACAGTGAGAACAATTAACCAGTGGAACAGCTTGCCTTCAGAAATCGTGGGCAGTCCATCACTGGAGGTTTTTAAGAAGAGACTGGACAGCCATTTGTCTGAAATGATATAGAGTCTCCTGCTTGAGCAAGGGGTGGACTAGAAGACCTCTAACTCTATTCAAATTGTTTGTTTGATATTAATCACAAAGCAAGTATTGTTGTGTGGTTTTAAAGCATAAGCAAGGAATACTCTGGCTCTTTATATCTGGTGCAAGCAAATATTCTAAACTTGTAATTCATTCCCAGTCTTGCAGAAATATCTCTAAATATTCTCAATTGACTGACTGACAGATTTAGACAGAAATCACCAATGGTTTTATATCAAGTGTTTCTTATTTCCATCAACACAATTAATTATTTGCTTTCCTTGTGGGCCCCAATAGATTTTTAGAGGGGGATTTTCCTCTTGCTTTGAAGCTGTTTTACTTTGTCTGTTGAGAAAAGAGCTACTTTAATAATGCAGTGGAAGAAAGTAAAATTAAAATTGCACTGCAGTGTCACAGATTTAATAAACATTAAAAAAGGACTACTTTTTGAATATGATCCTGCAATATTTTAAGGTGAAATTGCTATAATATTATTGATTGCTTGATTTGTATCCTACCTTTATTATTTTTACAAATAACTGGTGAACATATCCAACACACCTCACTCCTCCTATTTTTCCCACAACAACACTGTGATTGGGCTGAGAGAGAAGGATTGGCCCAGGAATGGGCTTCAAAAATTTTAGCAAGGGGTTTTCTGTCCGATTGCTGGGTGGGTGTGGCCGTGGTGGGTGTGGCCTAGTTGGCTTCCTGCACCATGGGGGGGGGGGCGTTTTTGCCCTCCATGGGCTCCGGAAGCTTTCCTCGAGCCTCTGGGAGGGCGAAAATGGCCTCCCCAGGCTCCGGAGGCCCATTTCCAAATGGGCCTGTTTCCAGCCTTCCCAAACTTTCGCCCTCCCCAAGTTTCCGCATGCGTGCTGCACTTACCTGCATCCAAAATGGGCCATGTGGGGACTCCAGGGAGGGGAGGGGAGGGTGGGGCAGGGTGGGCCCAGCCAGGAGTGGGATTTGGGGGTTCTCCAAACTGCTCAGAATCTTAGCTAGAGGTTCTCCTGAATGCCTGCAAACAGTGGTGGGTTGCCCCCGGTTCTCACCGGTTCTATAGAACTGGTAGTAAAACCAACGGGAGGCTCCACCCTGATGTCATCAAAATGCTTCTGCGCATGTGCAGAAGAGCGTGCGCACAGCCCCGTTGCGAACCAGTAGTAAAGGTAAGTAGAACCCACCTCTGCCTGCGAACCCCCAGCAGCCCACCCCTGGACTGGCCCAAGGTCACAAGCTGTCTTTCATAGCTAAAGCAGGACTAGAATTCATAGTCTCCTGGTTTCCAGCCTCGTACCTTAACCACTAGACCAAACTGGCTCTCAAATCAAATTATGATTTGTTTTTTTTGGTAGTGGTGATAAGTTAATAGTTTAAAAAATTGTCCCTCCTGATCTGTTCAATTCTGACTCAAGATTTAGATAATGCAGCAGAACATTTAAATCTCAAGTAATATTCTTAACAATATTCTATGTAAGGTATCATATTTGTTTATTATTAGCACTGCCGTATCACATTAGAAATATTGTAATGACATTGTACTGATGCTGTTTTATGGGATATATTTCATTGAATATTGATTGTAACATGCATAATCAATGATCATAACCAATGTCCTTTATAATGTAACTGTTACAACAGTTCCCAAATTAATTTTGTTGAATTGATCCACTAAATATTGCAACATAATGTCATAGAAATTTAATAGCGGTGTCATAATTTGTGAAATCTACACAACTGCTTCTGATCAGGATAAAAGTTGGATGCAGTCCTTTAGGAAAGTGATTTTACTGCTGTGCTTACTGTCTTACTGAATCAGTAAGGAAAAAGACTGAAGAAAGGAAAGGAAAAGGATTCAAGAATCTCTCTCACTATATATAAATGGCTCTGTGTGTGTGTGTGTGTGTGTGTGTTCCGCATAACTCTGGAACGCCTCGAGCAATTTCAACCAAACTTGGTACACAGATGACTTACGCTCTGGAAAAAAAATACTGTGCGGGTAAGACACCGCTAACACCCCTTCAGGTGTGTGTTCTGTTAAGATATAGCCTGTTGTACCTTAAAATGACTTCTACTGTACTGCCTTAAAATGGCTTCTACTGTACAGCATAGTAAAGTTGCCATGGTAATGGCTTCACAGTACTCCACAAGGGGGCTCCCTCTACTAAGGGGGAAAATCCAACATTAGAAGTTACATTTGGTCCGGAAACAAACAATAATCAAAGCCTTCAACAAGGCTTTGATTATTCTTGAGGACAAATGTATGGCCATGATCAATAAAACATTATTGCAACTAGGCCTGCCTGCACCACTACGAGACCAACACGACGTACTTCACACAGGTTACATATGAGAAAAGAACTACATCGTCAAACAGCTTAGTGCATATATCGCGGACTAGAAGTCACTTCTAAATCAAGATCAGAAAAAAGCATACCAAATGATCATGGATCAGCTAGCAAAACAACAAGGTGGTATCATTTTTTTCTTGACGCTTTTGGAGGCAAAGGGAAAACATTTAATTCTCGCTGAAATCAGGTCTCAGGAGAAGTTGCTCTTGCCATCGCCTCTTCAGGAATTGCGGCGATGTTAATGGAAGGAGGAAGGACAGCCCATTTGGCACTTATGTTGGCACTTGACATCGCCAGGCATCAACCCTCATGATAAAAAGATCAAAAATTTGATGGACTTGAAAAAGCATATGAATCTAATGGAAAATGAAGAACTGGTGAATAAAATAAAAGCTACAAAGCAAAATTTCTTTGAAAATGCAAATAAACCAGGATGATGGTTAGCATATAACTGTGATGGCGAACCTATGTCACACATACCAGAAGTGACATGCAGAGCGATTTTTCCGGGCACACGAGCTGTCACCCAACTCACCTGTTGCTGCAGTTCATTAAACTAGAATAGAAGACCCCAGGTAGTGTTCGGGCCTCTGGTACGCATGCATGCAATTCAGGTGACCCAGCTGGTCTTTGGAGCTCTCCTGCACAGGTGCGCGCATTTGCGCATGCGCACTAGAGTACTGCTGTGCAGTGTACACATGTGCAGATGGCGTTCGCGTGGATACATTGCGTGCATGAAAACCACGCAAATGTGCAGATGGTGCAATTGTGCACCCAGCGCACGGTGGGGCGCACACGTGAGAGCTGTGTGCATGCGCAGATGGTGTGGTTGCAAAGCACAGACCTGTTCGGCACTCGGTGAATAAAAGATTTGCCACCACTGGTATATAAAATGAAAAAGGAGAAAGAAAAGAAGTTAATAAGTCAATTAATAGATCAAGATGGAAAGGTATGTTATAAAAGTGAGGAAAAGAAGAGAATAATTGAGAAATACTATAATGGACTGTACCAGCAAGACACAGTGGCAGAAGAAAAGATAGAACAGTATTAGAAAAAGTGGAAATACCCAGAATTCTGGAAAAGTTTTAAAAAATGTTAGAAGAAAGAATATCAATGATGGAATTAATGGAGGGAATTAAAAGACAAAAGAATGGGAAGACATTGGGTCCCAATGGATTTCCAGCAGAAGTATATAAAGCATTACATGATGTATTAAGCAATGTGATGCTACAAGTATATAATGCACTATTACTTAAAGCTAAGATTCCGGACACATGGTTGGAGGCATACACAACTTTAATACCAGCATGGAATATCCTACCTGCAACATAAGCAAGGCAAGTGGTCAGGCGCAGGTAGTCAAGACATGTAAATTAATCGTATGGGATGAATGCACCATGGCTCACAAGAAAGCTCTCAAGGCCCTTGACGTCACTATGAGAGGACAACTTTATGTTGCTTGCTCAAGGGTGGAGTCACCCATGAATTTATTTATTTTTGCTTCTGCAGGTGAAACTAAAAAAATTGTTTATAATTGTCACTGCGTTTTTTGTATTTACCAGCTGAGTTCATATTTCTGGACTTTAAGACTTTCCGTAGCTTGCCAAACTTCTTATCAGTAACTGACACTACGCATGTCCGCATTCCTTTCTTTCTACTTCACACTTTTCTTTGTTCTCTTGCCAAAAGAAGTCTGGCTGCTGAGAGGTAGCCGGCAGGAATGTTGCCAAAATGTAATTATTTTAGATAGTCAGATGTTTTTATTTTCTTTATAACAAATAAATGAGTTTTTTTCTTAGAAAAAATATCTTCGGGGTTTATTTTCTTACAAAGGTATACACAAGGAAAATGCCACGATCCACGTCTCTAAATCAAGGTGTGATTACCCAAAAGCAGAATGGATTAATCAGCGCCCTGACAATAATTAAGTTTTGTGTTAAATTAATATTATAGTGAATTTGTGAAACATTTCACTTTATAATTTGTATACTGTACTTATACTTTTAAAAATCTATAAATAAAATTAGTTTGATTTGACACTATAGCAGGGGTGGGTTCTATTTACCTTTACTACCGGTTTGCAGCGGGGCCTTGCATGCGCTCTTTTGTGCAAGTGCAGAAGCTTCTGCGCATGTGCAGAAGCGTTTTGATGATGTCGGGGTCGGTGAGCGGAGTCTCCCGCCGGTTTTACTACCGGTTCTATAGAACTGGTGCGAACTGGGGGCAACCCACCACTGCACTATACATATATTCCTTTTCCTGTCCTATACAGGATTGAGATAAATAAATACCCAGGCAACACCGGATTATCAGCTAGTTACATATAAATAGCAGATGAGGGGGTCTGAACCTCAGATTTCAGAAACGAGAAAGGGAGATTTCAGAAAGAAAAGGACAGATCCATTCTGTATTTTTATTAATCTAAAGTACATGGACGTGAAATAGAATTCAGTAAAACTACAATGTGTTTAGATCAGGGGTGTCAAACAGATGTTGTCACAGCAGCATCACCTGACGTATCATGATTTTCCCCCCTTCACTAAAGTGGGTGTGGGCGTGGCCAGCGCATAACGTATCTGGCCCATGGGCCGTGAGTTTGATAGCCCTGGTTTAGACCATCACAATTAATAATCTCTCTCTCTCTCTTTTTTTGGCCAATGCTCTTCCCTATTTGTTTTTTTCCCCCAGTTTGATAATCTTTAATCCAAGCCTGTATTTCTTTCAGTCCTGCCATTCATTGGAAGGTTTAACAAATGGCAAACATTAATCAGGAACAGAACAAACAACAGATATTACAGACAATATCTGTAATTTTTCCAAAGAGGAAATGATCGATCATCTATGACCTTGACTTTGTGATGGATTTGATGATTGTATTCCAATTCAATTTCTAGATCCTGTTTGGTTAGTCTTTCAGTTTGCAGAACTCTTGTGAAACCATCTCATTTTTTTTATTCTCATCAGAAATTTGCCACTGAAAGTTGGTCATTTCTCTGCCAAATTTCAATACTATGATTTTTTAAAAAATCCATTTCCTGGAACTTTGTAGGGAGAGTTGGTCTTAAATTAATGCCTTCTTTCTTTCTGGGAAATATATATACCCAAATAAGAAAGCTGGTTTTTTACCACATGTCAGAATGGATCAGCTGTCTTCTGTCTTTTCTTAAAAAAATAAAAAAAAAATCACGTTCTAGTTGAGCTGGTTTTCTGAATATAATGGATTCCACGCCTTGTTTCTCTTTAACTTATCTAAGGTAAAGGTAAAGGTTTCCCTTGCACAAATGTGCTAGTAGTTCCTGACTCTAGGGGGCGGTGCACATCTCCTTTTCTAAGCCAAGGAGCCAGTGCTGTCCGAAGACTTGTCCGTGGTCATGTGGCCGGCATGACTCAACACCGAAGGTGCACGGAACACCGTTACCTTCCCACCAAAGTGGTCCCTATTTTTCTACTTGCATTTTTTATGTGCTTTCGAACTGTCAGGTTGGCAAAAGCTGGGATAAGTAACATATTTATTTATATTTTATATTTGATTTGATTTGTATACCGCCCTGCTCCCGAAGGACTCAGGGCGGTGAACAGCCAACAATAAAATACATAAATACACAAAATTTAAAAAACCCGATAAAATCAAATTAAATTATTTGGCCCAGACAAATTAAAATACCCCAATAATTTAAAAACAGATTAAAATTTACATATTTAAAAAGGGAAGAGATTAGGCCAAGCCCGCTTGATGGAATAAAAAGGTCTTCACAGCACAGCGGAAGGAACGCAGATCCGGGATCCTCCGTATCTCCGGGGGGGAGCTCATTCCAGATGGTAGGTGCCCCCACAGAGAAGGCTCTCCCCCTAGGGGCCACCAGTCGACACTGTTTGGCTGACGGCACCCGGAGGAGTCCCTCTCTATGAGAGCGTACTGGCCGGTGGGAGGCTATTGGTGGTAGTAGGCGGTCCCGTAAATAACCAGGCCCTAAGCCATGGAGCGCTTTAAAGGTGGTAACCAGAACCTTGAAGCGCACCCGGAAGACCACTGGGAGCCAGTGCAGCTCGCGCAGGAGAGGTGTTACATGGGAGCGCCATGTCGCTCCCATTACCACCCGCTCGGCCGCACTCTGCGCCAGTTGGAGCCTCCGGTTGCTCCTCAAGGGGAGCCCCATGTAGAGAGCATTACAATAGTCCAGGCGGGAGGTGATGAAGGCATGAGTGACCGTGCGTAATGAGTCCCGATCCAGAAAGGGACTCAACTGGCGAATCAGGCGGGCCCGATAAAAAAACAGGAGCTCACTCCGTTACACGGCGCTAGGGATTTGAACAGCTGAACTGCCGACCTTTTGATCAACAAACTCAGCATCTTAGCCACTGAGCTACTGTGTCCCTTTACCTTATCATCAACAACATTCTACAATTGTTTGGATAAGAGAAGGAATATGAAATTTGGAAAAGCAGTTCTAGCATTTGAATTTGTGACCTGTTGACTTTCAACCCTTTGCTTTCTTTATGCATGTCAGAAGCACCTACAGATTATAGACATGTAACACTCAACACTAAGCAAATAAAATAGGTCATAGAAATATAGCACGTAAAAAGTATGTAGAATAAATAGTATTAAAATTAAGTGACGTTAGCCCAGGATTGGGCTATATCAACAGTGTATTCTCTCACTAGTATGAGGTCTTCTGTTGAAGGACATTGTATGCACTGTAGCATGTGTAAGATGGATTGTTCTTCACCACATTCACACAGGATACTTCTTCTATAGGAAAGCCCCATTTTCTTGGCTCAAAAGACAATCTAGAACCCTTTGAATGCTTGGAATAGATGGTTCCTGGTGGAGTCATCTTAGTTAATTAGTTAGGAGTTGGTGAATTGGACTCAACCGCTGGGAACAGTTGGACATATGTCAACCATCCCAACCACTCCCTAGGAATAATTCATAGCATCTTTTAGGCCATTCCAAATAAATTCTTGAGCCTCCCACTCTCCATCTTATTCCTTGTCTTCTTTCTCTTCTACTTCCTCTAACCTTGCCAATAGAATCATTTTTCCCCCTACTCCCGTGATGGCGTGATGGTGGTACATGTAGCCATATTGGTGGGCATGCAAGCTCAACTGATTTTCGGGCCTTCTGGGCCCACCAGAAGTAGGGAAACAGGCTGTTTCCTGCCTCCGGAGAGCTTCTGGGGGTGGTGGGGAAGGCCTGTTTTTCTCTCTCCCCAGCCTCCAGAGCCTTTCTAGGAGACTGGGGAGGGCAAAAATGACCTCCCCCCCCCGGAGGGCCTCTGGAGGCCGGAAATGGCCCATTTGCTGACTTCGGGTGCCAGGGTGGAGTGTGCGGGGGTTGTGCGCACATGTGCAGGGGCGGGGTGCATAGAATTATGGGTGTGAGTATGCACGCGCGTGACCCCCCCCCGCTCTTGGCACGCGATGACAAAAAGGTTAGCCATTACTGCCCTAGTCCATCATCTGCTCGCATTCCATGCCCAAACTCTGTGAGTTTCTGCTTACCGTTGATCACTTCAAAAATTAAAGTCAGACTTTATTTAGTCCAGGGCCCATTGATTGTTGATCAAATCATCCTGCAGTCTTTGGTTCCTTTTTGTAACACGAGAGGGTCATGAAAACAACATATACATCAATTTTATTTTTCCCATTTTGATGGACATTTTGGATGGGTAAATAATAGGGAAATAACTAGAAGGGTTGTATGTGGATGCTTCCAATATCTGCAAACTCTGTGAATCAGATAGGATGTTTACCCATTAAGAAATTCATTAGAGGTTTGTTTGACCACTCTATTGATCAAAGTACTTCCTCGCCCACCCCCACCCCAAATGGTACAGTTGTGATCTATTTGAGCTTCTTTTAAAATGGAAAATGTTTTTCCAACCCCTGTCATGTTCTGGAAAGATTTTACATTAAAAGCCGTAAGTAGTCCTGATAAGATGGTTGCTAAAATGTTAAAAAGACAGTTAAGTGATATTGGTTTGGTGGAATATAGCATTACACACATTATGTACAGTCTATTTAACTAGTAAAACGCCAATAATATTACATTAAGGAGACAGTTTAATAAGTGATTATCCAAACATGACAATTGCCAGTACATTATTTATTAGTTGTATTATCACAAACATTTCTCATGAACCCACATTTTTTAAAGTAGCCTCCAAACTACAACAAGCTGAATTAAATTACACGAGCAAGCAAACCTTGTAAAGCCTTGTAGTTTTTTTTTTGTTTGTTTTTTTGAATATCAGAGTGAATAAGGTCATTTTGCTCATGTTCTAAAGTTATAGGTGAATGTCATTTAGTACTTTGGAAATCTGTTCTTGCTAGCCGGTCAAACTCGGAGAGGGATGGTTGGATTAAAACTCACAGATGATTAATCGACTTTCATTGCAATTAATGTCATTCCATCGGCCATCCAGGTACAACTCTATGCAATCTTCTTGTTCTCCGTTAGGTTCGCCATCTGCCCATCGTGAGTATTGCATGGGGTCCCCATTGAGGTGCTTAAAATTACCTTCTGACTCCCGATCAGTCATCCCAAGAAATGTGTGTCTTCCAAGCTTTGAAGCCAGTTTTGCTAGGGCAGTGTTTTCCTCCGCATTTCTCGGAGAAGCAAGTTTTCCTTTAAATTTGGAGCAGGTGGCCTTGCTAGTTTCAAAATTGGCTTCAGCTCCATTAGATGCAAATTTTTTGGTTCCTATTAAGGTGAAGGTTGGGAAAGCAGCCCCTCGAACATCTAAGAAAGGAAATAACCAAAGTGAATTCTTTCTCGGCTGTTTTTCATGATGAGAACGCCCTTTTAGGACCCATCCTGAACTTTACATCAAATGAACTGAAGGAACATCAGAAGGTATCAGAGCAAAATATTCATAGAGGAGAAACTGTGTAGCTCAAGGTTAAAATGAGAGGACCTTGATGCTCTCTGAGCTTGGTTGTTTTCTTACAGATGTTTCATTACCAAAGTAATGAATAAAATCAGTGCATGATGATGATGTTACCGAGTTGGCAATGAAACATCTGCAAGAAAACAACCAAGCTCAGAGAGTACCAAAGACCCCTCAGAAGTATTTATGAAACTCTTTGCAAATATTCCTAATGAGACTGATCTGTCTTACCCAGCGGTGGGTTTCACATTTTGTTACCACTGGTTCGCCACGCGTGTGCATGCTCGCTTTGCGCGGGCCATGCATGTGCTTTGCTCGCATGTGCACCTTCCTCACATGCACCCGGCCTCAAAAATGTGCCTATATAGGACAGCATAGAGCCGGGGCGGGTGGCCGAGCACACCGGTGATCTCCTCTACCGGATCGTTCGAACTGGTCTGAACCAGCTGAATATCATCTTTGGTCTTACCTTCCTGATTCTTCCTTGTACTCTCTTTCAGGACCTTCAGCTCTTCCTGTAAATCACGAATCTGAGTTTTAAGAACGTCAAGCTCTAAAGGGTATGAAAGGAGACAATTATTCTTCACTTCTGTCAGAAACAAAAAGCAATGTCGGAAAGCTTCTTGGCTGGTGCCTAGTGTCAAATGTGACCCAGACTTATTGAGTTTAAACACAAGACTGCTCATACTTTGCATAGTATCAGTAGTTTGCTCCTCTTTAAGACCTAACTATAGGTGGTTAGGTGGTTGTAGTTAGGTGGTTAGATGTTAGTTTGATTGTTTCCCCCATGCATGAAACATGGTTGAAGCATTGTTTCAACATGCATGAAACAATAAAACAACCAACATCCAAAAACATAACACCAGAAGCAATACTCTCCGAAAACAACAATTACTGGGCTCCAGTCTCACCTGATCCCAATTTTTGAAAAGAAGAAACAGGTTTTTTTATGGCCTTAATAGAGTGCTATGGTGATCCATCCATGCAATCAGTTGACCTACCAAAGGCTTATTTGAGTGATCTACCCATATAAAAGACAGATAGAGGGAATATATGAAGTTTAAGCAGACCAGAAGATGGATAAGAAGAAGAGCTATAAATAGTGTCTTTATTCCAGTAAAGATTCAGTTACTCCCAATGATAGCTTGGAATGTTTTTCACCATACAAAGTGATGAGAGCATACAATCATTGCATATTCCTTTAATCTGCTACATAAAAACCAAAAGCCTCCTGTAAAATCTTGGCTCCTTACTACCTCTTACCTTTACCTGCACTATCTCCTTTTTCCCCTTTCAGTCCTTGATCCCCATTTGAGCCAGGAGGTCCAGCTTTTCCCGGGGGTCCCTGTATTCCTTTTAATCCTGCCAATGAAATAAAAAACGCACCAGAAGATAAGCGTAGAAACTGATGATCATCACAGCTAACATGAGCCACAAGATCAGAAGCGATGAAAGAGTTGCTCTAAATATATTGTGCAGGAAACATGGAACCCTCATTGGTCACCAAATAGAACATAGAATAATACGGTTGGAGGTGTTTTAGTCCAACCCCTCCTGCTCAAGCAGAAACCTTATACCTGTGATGGAGAACCTATGGCACCATATCACAGGTGGCACATGTAGCCATATATCAGTGGCCACATGAGCTCAGTTCTGGCATGCATAAGCGCATTGGCCAGCTGATTTTCGCACCTTCTGGGCCCACCAGACATAGGGAAGCAGGCTATTTCCTGTCTCCGGAGGGCCTGGGGGATGGTGGGGAAGGCCTGTTTTTCTTTCTCACCTGGCTCCAGACCTCTCTCTGAGTCTGGGAAGGGCGAAAATGGCTTTCCCCACCCCCCTTGAGGCCCTCCGGAGGCCAGAAATGGTCTGTTTCCCAACTTCCGGTTGGATAGGAAGTGACGTTTTTTGCTGTCCCCAGCCTCCAGAGCCTCTTTATCAGTCTCTGGAGGCTAGGGACAGCAAAAAAGGCCTCCGGAGGGCCTTCGGTGGTGGGGAGGCCTTTTTCACCGTCCCCAGACTCATAGAAGGGCTCTGGAGCCAGGTGAGGGAGAAAAACGGCCCTACCGGGCCATCGCATGCCAGGATTGTGGGGAGCAGGGGGGGTTGTGTGCACATGCGTGGGGGCAGGGCACATAGAATTATGGGTGTGGGCACCACACAGATGCACACGAACCCCCCACTCCTCCTTCTGGCACGCGATGGCAAAAACGTTAGCCATCACTGCCCTATACCATTCCAGAGAAATGTCTGTCCTGTCTCTTTTTGAAAACCTCCAGTGATGAAGTACCCACAACTTCTGGAGGCAAGCTATTCCACTGATTAATGGTTCTCACTGTCAGGAAATTTTCACTTAGTTCTAAATTGGATCTCTCCTTGATAAGTTTCCATCCATTACTTCTTTTCTTGAAATCAGGTGCTTTCCAGAATAGGTTGACCCCCTCTTCTCTGTGAAAGTTCTTCAAATATTGGAAGACTGCTGTCGTGTCACCCCTAGTCCTTCTCTTTGTTAGACTAGACCCGTGATGGCAAACCTATGGCACACATGCCAGAAGTGGCATGCAGAGCCATCTCTCCAGGCACACGAGCCGTTTCCCGTTACTCTTTCGGGTTCCAGTGCACCGGCCAGCTGGTCTTCATGCATGCAGGAGCACTGGAAACCAGAAAAGCAGCCGCCTTGTGCGCATACGTGTGCCAGGCAGCTGCTCTTTTAGTTTCCGGCATGCACACATGCATGCTCCCATTTTGGCACTCAGTGCCGAAAAGGTTCGCCAAAACTGGACTAAACATATCAATTGTTCATCGTACATAATGTAACCGTCCATTAAGAAGAACTTAAAAGTTCTTCTCTATGGGAGAAAAATGAATGAAAACTGTCTCTGGTGGCGAAGACCAGCATTTTAATCATCTTTACTTCCTCTTACAGGATGTAGAATTTATCAGTGAGTGATGGCTCTGATGGCCCTAATGTTTGTAGCAGGGGTGAAATCTACTTACCTTCCGTACCGATTTGGAAGCGCACGTGCGCGCGCACGCCTTCTGCGCATGTGCAGGAGGTAAAAAAAACATTACTTCCTGATTAAAACCAGGAAGTAATGATACCTGGGCCGGCGACCACTACCAGATCACCAAACCATGAGGAAAAATTGCTACCAGATCAGGCGATATGGTCCGATCCGGGAGCATTTCACCCCTGGTTTGTAGTCAACCTAGATCTAAGAAAAACTAAAGAATGGTTTGTGCTGTACCTGGGTCTCCTTTTGGCCCTGGAGGTCCTTCCTTCCCATCTCTTCCTGGTAAACCATTACTCCCTGGGGTTCCCGGCACTCCATTGAGGCCAGGAACCCCAGAGCAAATGTTGACTTTCTCTTCACATCTGCATTCCTCAGGATCTGACGGTTGCACCAGGGACACTCCCACAACCAGGGACATTCCCACAACCAGGGTGAAGAAAGCATGAAGCAGCATATCTTAAGAATGGGACCTAAAGAGGAAGAAAATAGTACATATTTAGTTTCCCCTTTTGTTTGGGATAAATAACATTCTGACATTTTGTGGTGTTTCAGTTGGTGGAACAAGGATTGGATGGCATTTCCCCTCCCCCCTTCACTTTCCCATTGATCAATTGGAGAGAAACCAGTACCTGGGTGATGGTGTCCCCCTATTCTTTTCTATGTTTTGAGGCAGAGGTAGGCTTCAAAAATGTTAGCAAAGGGTTCTCTGCCCAGTTGCTGGGTGGGCGTGGCCATGATGGGCACGGCCTAGTCGGTGTCCTGCACCATGGTGGGGTGGGGGGCATTTTGCCCTCCCCGGGTTCCGGAGGCTTTCTTCGAGACTCTGGGAGGGCAAAAATAGCCTCTCAAGGCTCTGGAGACACTCTCGAGGCCACCCGTTTCCAGCCTTTCCAAACTTCTGGTAGGCCCATTTTTTGCCCTCCCTGAACCTCCGCGGGTGCCCTGCACTTACCTGCATCCAAAATGGGCTGCGTGGGGACTCCTGGGAGGGGCGATGTGGGTGGGGCCAGCCAGGGGTTCTCCAAACTGCACAGAATCTTAGCTAGAGGTTCTCCTGAACCCCTGCGAACTTACAGCAGCCCACCCCTGTTTTGAGGTCATCAGAAGCAAAGAAGACTGTAGTTTGTTTTCATATTGTGTGAGAGACTGAAGAGTAGAAATTGTTTTAATGTCTACTCAAGCAGTTACTATTATATCACCTACAGCATTACAGGGCTTATCCTGATGTTACCTACAACATTTGTGCTTCATAGATTCTACATCATGGAACATTTATATTGTATATTATGTTTCATCACACAGTTGGCCAAATGTTCAGACTGGATTTAGTATTTCTATCTACTTATCGAGTCCTTCCCAAGGACCTGGGATGGGCTGCTGTAGATGTTTCCTGGTGTTACAGATATCGTTGCAGGATGTAAGCTGATCCAAGTCAAGCTGCCTTTTGCAATTGACTGAAGATAAACAGAGTTGTACAAGCAGATAAATTGTGGGCCTGTTTTGGCGGGGGAGGGGGATGATTATTATTCTTGGAATATATTGTTCAGTATTCAACTGGGAAGGGGCAATCTATGTGTATGTGGGGCTTTGTTTTTTTCCCTATGCACTTTTTAAATGTCTTCTTTTAGTTTTGCATTGTCCTTATGTGTTTTTTGTTTCTTTAATGTTCTGAATAAAATAAATAATAAATAATCATTAATCATTAATCATTAATCATAAAACATGTAACACT
Organism: Pantherophis guttatus; assembly: GCF_029531705.1. The sequence goes on from NW_026844069.1 coordinate 2,325,434, forward strand.
GATACCCATTGCCATTGGGGCACTTGGTACAATGTCCAAGAATTTTATAACATACACCAGCAAATTGCAGCTTCCTGCAATAACACCAGTGAAACTGCAAAAAACTGCGCTACTTGGAAAATCATACATCTTAAGAAGGTACTTGGTTGATACCTAGGACGCTGGCAGCAACCCGTATCAACCATTAGCACCAGTCAATGGTATTTGTGATGCATTTTTGAATGTTCAGTTGACTGAGCTTCATGTTTAATGAATAAAGATAATAATAATAATAATAATAATAATAATAATAACAACAACAACAACAACAACAACAACAACTCCAATAATAATAACTCCAGATGGAGTTAGACAATTTGGACAGAAAAACAAGGAAGCTTATGACAATGAATCATGCCTTGCACCCTAAAAGTGATGTTGACCGATTATATTTACCAAGAGCAGAGGATGGTCGAGGACTCCTACAAGTAAAGCAGACTGTGGAAGAAGAAAAATGCAGCTTGAATGATTACATCCAGAAAAGTGAAGAACCAATGATTAAGGAAGTAAATAAAGGAGGCCTTTTAAAGACAACTAAAACAAAAGCAGAATATAAGAAAGAAGTAATTGAGCAGCGAGCTGAAAATTGGAAACACAAAGCTCTGCATGGCCAATACTTGAAAAGTATTGAAGGCAAAGCTGACCAGAAACTAACTTGGAACTGGTTAAGATCAGGAGTACTGAAAAAAGAAACAGAAAGCTTTATTTTGGCAGCTCAAGAAGAAGCCCTAGCCACAAACTGCATGAAGGCAAAAATTCAACATGTTACCACCAACAGCAAATGCCGCCTTTGTAATGAGAAAGATGAGTCGACCACCTAATCAGTGGGTGCAGCAAAATTTCACAAACTGACTACCTACAACGCCATGACCGCGTTGCTAAGATCATTCACTGGAAATTGTGCCAGAAGTTTGGATTTGAGTACAGCAAAAACCACTGGGAACATCAGGTTGAGAAAGTTTTAGAGAATGAGAAACTCAAGATCTTGTGGGACTTTAGGATTCAGACTGACAGGCACTTGGTCCACAACACACCTGACATAACAATAGTTGAAAAGAAAAAAGTATGGTGCATTGACATTGCAATACCTGGTGATGCACGGATTGAAGATAAGCAGCAAGAAAAAATCACAAAGTACCGGGATTTGCAAATTGAAGTTGAGCAACTGAGGAAAAAGAAATTGTGTGTTGTCCCGATTGTAATTGGAGCCCTTGGAGCAATACCCAAAGGGCTACCCCGCTATTTAGAAATTCTAAATTTGCCGGACTTGAACATTTTGACTCTACAAAAAACCACTTTACTCGGAACAGCTTACATCCTCCGACGATACCTTGACAGTTCCTAGGTCCTTGGTTAGGACTCGAGCTGCTGAGCTATGAACCAGCCTCAAAGGCTGTGAATCTCACTAAAGATTAAATAATAATAATAATAATAATAATAATAATAATAATAATAATGAAAATTAAGGAACGGGACTGTGGGCCTACTACTACCACCATCACCCACAAGCAGTGTAACAATCCAGAAGACCCTGTTTGTTTCTACTAGAAAACAACAACAGCAAAAAGTGTCACCTTGTTTCTGAGAAAACCATTAAGCAAGTTCAACAGATAGTTGCATGTGCAAATATCTGATTTCTTCCATAGCGGCTGAATTAGTTAATCATCACCGTGGTGATGAAAGATAGAAAGTGTCATCACATACTGTATAACAGCATGGTACGCTGGTTTAACAGCCATGGACAGGAAGGCACTACAGAGAGTGATTAATTCAGTGCAAGAAACCATTGGTGAGAAGAAACCTGAGTGAGACCAACATCATTGGTCTCACTCAGGGGTGAGCTATAAAAATTTTAGCAAGTTTTTTTTTGCCTGGTTGCTGGGTGGGCGTGGCCATGGTGGGCGTGGCCTAGTCGGCCTCCTGCACCATGGTGGGGAGGGGGTGTTTTTGCCCTCCCTGGGCTCCGGAGGCTTTCCTCGAACCTCTGGGAGGGCAAAAACGGCTTCCCCAGGCTCCAGAGGTCCTCTGGAAGTCCTTCACCCTCCCTGAGCCTCCATGCACGCCCTGCACTTACCTGAATCTAAAACGGGCCACATGGGGACTCCCGGGAAGGGAGGGGTGGGGTCGGTAGGGCCAGCCAGGAGTGGGATTTGGGGGTTCTCCGAACTGAACAGAATCTTAGCTAGAGGTTCTCCCGAACCCCTGCAAACCCCCAGCAGCCCACCCCTGGTCTCACTGCTTCAGCAGAGCAAGGAAGATACCTAGGGATGATTCACAACCTGGCCAGGTATAATCTACGTTGTGCAATAATTTATATGGCAAGAACAAATTCAAATGGACTTTTGCACCTTTTGGAAGCAATAGATCCAGAACCGCTAGTCACAATATTGTTGGGCAATTACCTGGACTACGGCCAGCAGCTAGAAATCTCAGAAATTCACCTCCTCCCCATGAGATTTGGAAATTATTATTTTCTAAAGAAATTATTAGCACCATCATTCAGTGAACCAATGTAAAAATTAGAGAAGAAAGATTGAAGTTCAAGGATGGAGAAACAAAAAGTAACCTTTGATAGAGGATTTGATAGAGATCAATACATTTTTTTTTTTTGGTTTACTGCTTTATATATCAATTTTTAGATCCAACCATGAAAACATCAAATGTCTTTTTGCTACTGAGGTCATTATGACCTGATGACTGTAATAGCATAGTTGAAATAGTAGGTCTGTGGTTAAGAGTTAAAAGCAGCTTCTACCCATGGGGTGTCAGATTCCTAAACACAATATAGCACCACAAACAGATTTTTTTTTTTTAATTTGATTTATATGCCGCCCTTCTCCGAAGACTCAGGGCGGCTTACAATGTGCTCAGCAATTTCGCTGGTGCCATTGTAGTGTGTAATATGTACATACCATGATATAAGTTCATACACCAGAGTAATATCCATGTTGCACAGAATATGACGTACATATGGAAACGTATGACTAGTTTTTCCCCCCCTAACTACTTGTATAAGGATTATTCTTTATATTATTCATGTTGTCCTGTATTCTTTCTTATGGGCTGTATCGGTAGAGGCTAAAGCAATTTCGTTGTATACATGATGTACAATGACAATAAAGGCTTTGAACTTTGAACTCATGAAATTGTGCTGGAGCTGCAATGGTTGAGTTATCAACTCTTTGTACCTTTAAGCCTATCAGTGGTGGGTTCCTTCCGGTTCGGCCCGGTTCTCCCAAGCCGGTAGCAGTGATGATATGACATCACCGTACTGGTTCTGTACCCCCCGGCCCCCACCCCCTGCCCCCCAACCCCCGTGTTATTCTTACCTTTTATTTGGCCCCACCCCCAATCTATTGCTGCCTCCTGAGTCCCAGCTGATGGCTAGAGGGAAAAAAACCTGTTTAAACTCTTGCCCCGGGGCTTCAAAGGGCCGCCCTACAGCTGATCAGTGTTAAAAGAAAACAAATGAGTAGACCAGTGCCTGCAAAAATACATGAGTAGATCAGTGCCTGCAAAAATAAATGGGTAGACCAGTGCCTGCAAAAATACATGAGTAGATCAGTGCCTGCAAAAATAAATGGGTAGACGAGTGCCTGCAAAAAATAAATGGGTAGATCGGTACAGCTCTACAAGCAGTTAAAAGCCTGGTAGACCAGTATCTCTACTAAATCCTAAATAATTGTCACATGACCATCAAGCCATGCCCAGAAAATAAGCCACGCCCACAGAACCAATAGTAAAAAATTTTAGAACCCACCCCTGGAGCCTATATGGACTACTCAAGGTAGCATCAAAATATCAAATTTTCCTCTTGGCATGTTTTGTCTCTGCTCCAGTGGTGGAATTGAATTTTTTTTTTACTACCGGTTCTGTGGGCGTGGCTTGGTGGGCATGGCAGGGGAAGGATACTGCAAAATCTCCATTCCCACCCCACTCCAGGGGAAGGATACTGCAAAATCTCCATTCCCTCTCCACTCCTGGGGAAAGGATATTGCAAAATCTCCATTCCCTCTCCACTCCTGGGGGAAGGATATTGCAAAATCTCCATTCCCACCCCACTCCAGGGGAAGGATACTGCAAAATCTCCATTCCCTCCCCACTCCTGGGGGAAGGATATTGCAAAATCTCCATTCCCTCTCCACTCCTGGGGGAAGGATATTGCAAAATCTCCATTCCCTCCCCACTCCTGGGGGAAGGATATTGCAAAATCTCCATTCCCACCCAACTCTGGGACCAGCCAGAGGTGGTATTTGCCGGTTCTCCGAACTACTCAATGTTCCAGAACCTGCCAGAACCTGCTGAATTTCACCCCTGCTCTGCTCTGCTTTCTCTGTTTTTAGGCTATCTCTTTCTTCTTTTCTACTGGAGTAAATAAGTAGTCGCGCTGTCTGTCACAGCTTTCAATGACGTACCAAGCAATGATGCATTACTTTATCTTACTGTTTCAAATTTCATTTATTTCAGCTTGCTGCTTCAAATTTCCTTTAGTTTATCTTAATTCCTGCTTATGACTGGTTTCCTGTGTAACTCAAGATTTAATAAATCTCATTAATGCTGATTTTACTGTAAATTTAGCATCAACATTGATCCTTCGGGGTATCAATTATTCCAGAACAGCCAAACATAGGAACATAGCCCTATCAAAGCTTAAATTTGTTGCACTTGTAATCTATATAATATAGAATCATCTATTTATGAAATGATTCACAAATCCTTGTTGTTACACTACTAATTTAATGCAGAAGCTAAATATCTAGCCCATAATCAGTTCATACCTGCCACTTAGACTAAAACGGTTCAGGGTGCTGCTGTTTATTGAACTTGACTGCACCTCAGATACCAATTTGCTGATCCTACGTTTGTTTTATTTTTCAGAAGATTATCTGATCCTTTTGAGAACTGCTACAAAGGGATTGCTTTGTGGAATAATAAACATTTCACCATCTCGTGTTCACTGTGAATAAAAATGGGAAATGTGTAGTTTCAGAAACAGTGTTTTTGGCAAAAGAATTTGATATTTTTTTATTATTATTATTATTATTATTATTATTATTATTATTATTATTATTTATTTATTTATTTGATTTGATTTGTATGCCGCCCTATCTCCATAGGACTCAGGGCGGCTCACAACAATTAAAATCAAACCAGATAAAACATGTTAAAATACATATTAAACACATATTAAACATATTAAAATAATCCAAACCCCATCAGTCCAGGCTGGGCAATTTGAACAGCCATGTTTTTAATTCACGGGGGAAGGTGCGAAGGTCAGAAGCCAACCGGAACCCCAGGGGGAGTTGATTCCAAAGGGTGGGAGCCCCCACAGAGAAAGCCCTACTTCTGGGGGTCGCCAGCCGACATTGTCTAGCCGACGGCACCCTGAGTAGGCCCTCACTGTGAGAACGCACCAGACGATGGGGAGCTGTTGCTGGTTGCAGATGGTCTGACAAATATCCTGGGCCTAAGCCATGAAGGGCTTTATAGGGAATCACCAGCACCTTGAATCTCACCTGGAGGGCAACCGGCAACCAATGCAAATCGCGCAGGAGAGGTGTAACAACCTACGCGGCTGCATTCTGTACCAGCTGAAGCCTCCGAGTGGTCTTCAAGGGCAGCCCCAAGTAGAGAGCATTTAAGGGATTGTTTTCTTGTAGAATTTCATTACCCAACTAGGGTAAGGTGACCAGATTTTAACATTGGTAAAGAGGGACATTGTGGGTGTGGCTTATTTTGTGGGCGTGGCTAGCCGGTCATGTGACTGGGTGGCCATGGCTATGTGTATAGGGTAAGGTGAACAGATTTTAACATTGGTAAAAGGGACACCATTGTGGGCGTGGCTTATTGTGTGGGCGTGGCTAGCTGGTCATGTGACCGGGTGGCCATGGCTATGTGTATAGGGACTACTCAGAGGGCTGGAAAGTCATTTCTGACAGGTCCTCACACTTTTGACTGGTCCTCACACTTATGACCATCCTCACATTTATGCCCAAGATAGGGCAAAAACGTAAAATGTGAGGACAGTCGTAAGTTCGAGGACTGGTCAAAAGTGTGAGGACCAGTCAAAAATAACTTTTTCAGCCCTCTGAATAGTCCATATGCACAAAAGGACTAACCGGAGGGCTGAAAAAAGTCATTTCTGACAGGTCCTCGCACTTTTGACTGGTCCTCACACTTATGACCATCCTCACATTTATGCCCGTGCAGCATTCTTAACAACCATGTCACTCATTTCACAACTGCTTCTCTTCACCATGATGACAAGATAGGGCAAAAATGTAAAATGTGAGGACAGTCGTAAGTTCGAGGACTGGTCAAAAGTGTGAGGACCAGTCAAAAATAACTTTTTCAGCCCTCTGAGTAGTCCATATGCATAAAAGGATACAGTAATAGAGAGAGATGAAGGAAGGGAAGGGAAATTAGAGTAGGAGTGACGGTAAGAGAGGGAGGAAGAGAGGAGGAGAAGGAGAAAGGAAGAGGAAATAGGGAGGAGAAGAAGAGGGTGGGCAGAAGAGAAAGTAAGAAGGAAAGAAAAGAGAGGTGGTAGGTTTGAGGAGAAAGATTGCTGTACAATAAAAAAGATGAAAGGGAAGAAAGCCAACCCCAAACAAATATAAAGATATTAAGATAAAGAATGAATTGTTAAACTTTAAAGAATAAAAGAGAACAAATATGAATAAATAGCAATAATTAGAAACACACATACAAACATACAATGTATTTTCTTTGAACAGAATATTTGGCTGGTTCACAAATTTAAACAGTGTTTAGTCATTTCAATTAAATTTACAATTTCTATATTTCCTTTTTGCCATATTTATTCCTCATCTATTTTTTTTAAAAAAAACAATATTACCCTTCATCCTCATCTCTAATCTTAATCAAATTCAATGTTTCCCTTCTATTCTATATTATACCCCTTCCCATTGTCATCTATTTTTATATCCATCCTCACATTGGTTAATTATGTAATTATGTGATACAGTTGTTTAATACAAATTCAACATTTTAATATAAATCAATTAGTTATATAACTATCTTTTTTGTATATTAATCAATATGAACATGAATATTCCAATTATTTCTATGCAATCCAATTTCTTACAAATCAATTAATTATACTTACCAATAATAATAAACCAAATAATTTCCCCCATATATTCCTCCAAACCACAACTTAACCATTTCTGTTTTCAACACAGTATACAATTAACAGTATCTCAATTATTACAATTCCCTAGTTAAAAAGAGCTTTTTTTCCTTTTGTGTTTTAAAATCTTGAACTCTCCTCTTTTGCCCTAAATAATTTCCCATTGTTTTCACCTACCTTTTTTGATGAGGAAAAGGAAAATAAATCTGCTGCCTAATTTTCCAACGTTGCAAGCAAACAGCAAAGCCAACAGCCTGTTTTACTTTCAGTTTCGTTTTGAGCTTGGTTTGCACAAAGAGAAAAAAAAACTGCTGAGCAATTTAGCAAGAGCAGAGCCCTGCGCAAATCAGCTGAGAGGGGGAAGCCGAGCTAATCAACTAGGGCGGCCCTTTGAAGCCCCGCGGCAAGAGTTTAAACAGGTTTTTTTCCCTCTAGCCATCAGCTGGGACTCAGGAGGCAGCCGGGACTCAGGAGACAGAATGAAAAATCGGGACTTTTTTAAAACGCCGCGGGACGCGGGACAAATTGCTCAAAAGCAGGACTGTCCTGCCAAAAGCGGGACGTCTGGTCACCTTAAACTAGGGAACATCATCAGTGCTAGAAGGGAGAGGGGTTTGCGGGGGTGGGGGGTGGAGGAGGAGGAGGAGGAGGAGGAGGAGGAGGACTATAGTGTCCTTGGTGCTCTCTGAGCTTGGATGTTTTCTTGCAGACATTTCATTATCTAAACCAGTCTAGCACCAATGATATTACCCAGTTTGGATAATGAAACATTTGCCATTTCCTTTCAACCCTGAGCTAAATTTTTATAAATAAATAAAATTTTATAAATAAATTTTAAAAAACCCCTTTATTAATTTCATCTATTCCTTGCTGTGGCATTTTTCCTTTCCCCTTTCAGTTTATTCACCTGTTTCCTTGTCATGTTTTACTCACCTCCTCCGGATCTCCCCTCCCATTTTTACCCATCCAAAATAATTAAGATTCTGCTTCAGAAATCACAGAAAACAGATTAACAAGTAGAAGGCAACTTAACTGAGTTCGATACTGAAAAATAATTACTCACACAGCACTGAAAGAAACCGACTTTCCGTGTATGTGTTTCTCGGGAAGTGATTTTGCAAAATCTGATTCTTTCACTAATCGTTATCTGAAACAACAGGGGAAAAAAAATTGTTTGTTGTCTGACTTCACCCAGTTTTTTTTACCTGTGGTGGAAACTCCAATGGAATTCACTCTTTAATCCCAACTCGGTTTAAATATGTTGCAACCATTCGCAGAAGAAGAAAAGAACAAATGAAGCAAGAGTAATCTCAGGGAACAGCATTTTTTTTTTTTAAAAAAAGCAAATTAAGAAATCAACTTTTGCTTTAAACAAAGAACATCTGTGTTTTGCAAAATGTTACAACACAGGATAGGACAGAACAATTTTAAAATAATTTACTTGGGGAACTGGCAAAAAAGCTATACTGCAAAGAAGATTTTTAGAAAAGAAAAGAAATGAGTGCAAGAGAAGTTGGAAATAAGATATTAGACAATCACTCCAAGCATTGGGCCAGATCCCATGGATCTGGTGTCTATGAAATACCAAAAGTGCATCATTGTCTAGAGCAGGGTTTCTAGACTCTTGGATGGGGAAAAATTACAATTTTATTTCACTAATTTCTACATGAAATTTAGCTTTTTGTTCAGTCATAAATGTAGGCACTTTTGTTTTCAAAAAACATTTTATCGAACAAATATTTAAAAACACTGTAAAGAACAAAAAGGGAAAAAGAAACGGAGGAGCGAAATGGATATTTATTTATGTATTTTATTTATATCTTGCCTTTTTACAATTTTTACAAATAATTAAAGGCACATGAACACACATCAGGAGTGAAATTTACTTACCTTCCCTGCCGGTTCGCCAATGTGCACATGCTGCGCGCACGTTTGCTCTGCTTACACGCACCGTCATCTGTGCATTCACAGGCTTAAAATGTTGCCAAAAAGTGACATCACGACATCTGTGCAGGTGGGCGGAGCCTCCCGCAGCCATCGCTACCGGTTCGTCCGAGCCGGATAGAACTGGCTGAATTTCACCCCTGACACACAAATTATTCTTTCCTCTTCCTATTTTTCTGACAAGAACAACCCTGTGAGGTGAGTTGGCCTGAGAGAAAATGAGTGGCTCCCAAATCACCCAGCTGGCTTTCATGGCTAAGGCTGGACTAGAACTCACAATCACCTGGTTTCTAGCCTGGTGCCTTAGACATTAGGCCATTGGGCTCTACAAATATATAGATAAAGAGGGTTTACAATAGTGTGGGAATCAGGTCGCCATAGTATATGTGTAGATCGGCCTAGCTGTTTGGAACACATATGTGGAGCTTGGCTATTGAAGAAGAGTAAAATGGGAAAAGCGGGTTCAGCTAGATGATCACTGAAGGGCCCTATTCGTTCTCTCTTTGTTCATATAAACTGTGTAGCAATCCCTTTGAACTAACATTCCTGACAACTGAGGTAGATCTCTGGTAACAGGGCCTCTCAGTTGGCAGGTGATGGGATGCTGGGAACGAAGCCAAATATGATAACATAGCAAGAGTTAAGTTTTGTTTTTACCTTAGGTATCGCTTTCCTAGAATTCACGTGATTTACTGTAATATTGTAGAATGTGAAACCTATATGGAGAATATATGGATGCTTTCCTTTTTCATGTATGTAATATGAGATGTGTAGCCATAATAACGCCTTTTGATGACGCTGTACTTTGATTACTAATAAAAGAGATTGCAGGGCTTTGTTCTGCGCTCTCATCCCGAGAAACACTTGTCCTGTGTCTTCTCTAATCTGGACCTCTCATGGGAAGCCCACCAGGATGATCGCAACAAATAGCAATAGCACTTAGACTTATATACCACTTTACAGTGCTTTACAGCCCTCCCTAAGCGGTTTACAGAGTCAGCATAATTGCCCCCAACAATCTAGGTCCTCTTTTTACCGACCTCGGAAGGACGGAAGGCTGAGTCAACCTTGAGCTTGGTGAGATTTGAACTGCCAAATTGCAGACAGCCGACAGTCAGCAGAAGTAGCCTGCAGTACCGCACTCTAATCACTGTGCCACTAAGGTGCTAGAAACTGTATAAAATTGAACAAGACTAGTGAGAGTCACATTAATTATCCATAGTGGCAGAAAATAATGATGGCTTTTGTGAAAATCTAAAGCCGTGATGGCGAATCTATGGCATGCGTGCCACAGGTGGCATGCGAGCTCAGTTCCTGTGCACATGCGTGCGCTGGGCAGCTGATTTTTGGGTCTTCTGGGCCCACCAAAAGTAGGGAAACAGGCTGTTTCCTGCTTCCAGAAGGCCTGGGGGAGGGAAGTCCTGTTTTTCTTTCTCACTTGGCTCCAGGGCCTCTTTAGGAGTTTGGGGAGGGTGAAAACGGCCTTCCCCACACCCCAGAGGTCCTCCGGAGGCCAAAAACAGCCCATTTAACAACTTCCAGTGGGACCAGAAGGCCCGTTTTTTGCTGTCCCACAGGAAGTTGTCAAATGGGCCATTTTCAGCCTCCAGAGGACCTCCGGGGGTGGGGGGTGGGGAAGGCCGTTTTCACCCTCCCCAGACTCCTAGAGAAGCCCTGAAGTCAGGTGAGAAAGAAAAAAGGGTCTACCAGGCCATCGCATGCCAGAAGTGGGGAGAGTGGAGGGGGGTCATGCACACATGCGTGGTGGTGGGGCACATAGAATTATGGTTGTGGGCATATGCGCGTGACCCCCCTACCCCCCCTCCTGGCACGTGATGGCGAAAAGGTTAGCCATCACTTCCCTAAAGGAACACGATGTCTGATTAGGGAATCTCCAACTATGGAAAAGGTATATAATTTTTATTAAGAATTTTGATTATAATTAAAGATAGAAACTTGAATAGAAAGTAAAATGTGTAGGGAAAAAGAAAAAAGTTAATATAATAAAGAGGAAAGAAATATATAAAGAGGTGACTTTCAACCTCCATCACAAATATAAAGAAATGTATTAACTCTTTACTCTCTCTTCACATTTCTCTTTTCATCCCATATCCCATCTCTTGTGTATAAAGAAATTTATAAAACACCATCTTTCCTGGTGTGAGCGGAAAGTCCATAAGTGGTTGCCAGAAGTAACAATATGTCCTGTTTTAACCTTGATCAAATAAACCAACTTTACATTCTTTCCTTTTACTTCTAACAGCAGAGCATTAATCTAAGTTCGTTCAAATATTGTCATAGGATCTGATTTTTTTTTTTCATTTTTAATGTCCCATTGCACCCAGTTCTTTAAGGCTTTAACAATTTTTTTTTGACATTCCAAAAAGAAAAAAAAATATCCAGATTACTCTCTTGGTTTGTCATTTATACTTCCCTTTTAAATTTGAAAACCTCAGCTCGTTTTCCCCCCTCCCCGTCCCTCCCGTTGATCCAGTAAAAATCTTTTTCCAAGTCATTTTCTTGGCCTCCCAGTTGTAAATCCATTTTTGATACCATTTCCATCTCGTCAAATCTGTTCTACCTCTGTCATTTCTTCAACCACACATTTTGACATAGGTTATTCATAGGCACAGACAATGCTGAGATGGTGGATATTTTCTGAGTCTGTTCTTCAAATGTCTTCTTCTGTATTTTCATTTTTTGGGGGGTAGCATTTTGCAACATTGGACAGGCTTGTAAATCTTTCCTCTACCTAAAACTTTAGTGCATCCCCTCATCTAAAACTTTGGTTCTGAAAAGTTTAACTACCTCTCCTGGCATAACAGCTGGCTGGGGTAGCTACTTGCCTTGTGCAAAAGCATTGTGTGTTTCTGTGTGTCCTACTTTCAGCTGTGGAAAAGTTAGTGAAGTCAGCAAGATTTTACCCACTGACTCTCACTTTTACGCAAAATGCAGGGAAGTTTCCTCCATGTGAGCTTCAGGAAAAAAGCAACACCAGTGTGATGATGCTCTCGTCTCATGTGTTCCCCACTGGCTCCAGTTCTGTCAGAACATCTGCTGTTCACAGAGAAGGAGGGAAAGTAAAAATAAAACCAAATTGGGAGGAAGGAGATGAAGAGGCCATACTTTGTATCCCAAGATAACAAATTAATTTGATTACTCCAGGCTGTGAAAATGTGCGGGATCACACTTCTTTGATTCTCCTGTGAGCACCCTACCTCCCACTTACCCGACCTCCAGTGTAGTCACTGATAACAAGATCATTAGGGAGGGAGTTTGTTTAAAACTGGCCTCCTTTGTTTGCAAACAGAAACAATAACGATAACAGGGATGGGGGAGAAAAAAAGAAAAAGATGAAATTTAAGGATTTGGGATCAGAGCAGAAAGGGTGGAGAAAAAGACAAAGAAGCTCAAGAATTGGTCCGTGCCAGGTGGAGATGAACTGCATGGTTTTTGGCTGAGTTTTGCACTAGAGGTGGGATTTAGCCGGTTCTCTCCGGATCACGTGAACCTGATGCGGTGACTGCGGGAGGCTCCGCCCACCTACCCCACATAACACGTGACTACAGTGCATGCAAAGAAGGCTGTGCGTATGTGCAGAGGTGGCGTGTGTGAGCAAAGCAAGTGCGTGCGCATCCATGCTCATTTTTGCAAATCAGTAAGGAAGATAAGTGAATCCCACCTCTGGACTCTGCACCCATTCATTGCCAAGCAGTTTAACTGACAAGCCTGGCAGGCAACCCTGACATTAACAACACAAAAGAGCCTTGGTAGTACAGTGGTCTAAGGCACCCTGTTATTAAGCTGGTTATTAAGACCAGCTGCCTGCAATTACTGCAGGTTCGAATCTCACCAAGGCTCAAGGTTGACTCAGCCTTCCATCCTTTCTAAGGTAGGTAAATTGAGGACCCAGTTGTGGGGGCAATAAGCTGACTTTGTATAAAATATACAAAAGGATGAAGGCTATTGCTTAGCGCATTGTAAGCCGCCCTGAGTCTCCGGAGAAGGGCGGCATATAAATCAAATTAAAAAAAAATCAATGCAAGGAGGTGACATTGAAGATGGCTAAGCTCTGGCCGAACCTACCTGATAATGACAGGTCCAGCAAAAGGGGCATCACCAGGCAACTATACAGGTCAATTACCTGTCTACCAACAACTTTCAAATTGCTAACTGGTGTGGTAGCTGTTGCAGTCCAATAGCATCTAGTTGAAAGCAAGTTCTTTGCACCCAAGCAGAAAAGAGTAGCAATAGCAATACTACTCAGACTTATATACCACTTCATAGTGCTTTACAGCCCTCTCTAAGTGGTTTACAGAGTCAGCCTATTGCCCCCAACAATCTGGGTCCTCATTTTACCCACCTCGGAAGAATGGAAGGCTGAGTCAACCTTGAGCCTGGTGAGATAGATAGATAGATGATAGATAGATAGATAGATAGATAGATAGATAGATAGACAGACAGACAGACAGACAGACAGACAGACAGACAGATAGCAACAGCAACAGCAACAGCAACAGCAACAGCACGTAGACTTCTATATCACTTCACAGTGCTTTTACAGCCCTCTCTAAGTGGTTTACAGAGTCAGCCTATTGCCCCCAACAATCTAGGTCCTTGTTTTACTGACCTCAGAAGGATGGAAGGTGAGTCAATAGCAATAGCAATAGCATTTAGACTTCTGTACTGCTTCACAGTGCTTTTACAGCCCTCTCTAAGTGGTTTACAGAGTCAGCTATTGCCCCCAACAATTTGGGTCCTCATTTTACCCACCTCGGAAGAATGGAAGGCTGAGAAAACCTTGAGCCTGGTGAGATAGATAGATAGATGATAGATAGATAGATAGATAGATAGATAGATAGATAGACAGACAGAAGACAGACAGACAGACAGACAGATAGCAACAGCAACAGCAACAGCAACAGCAACAGCAACAGCAACAGCACGTAGACTTCTATATCACTTCAACAGTGCTTTTACAGCCCTCTCTAAGTGGTTTACAGAGTCAGCCTATGGCCCCGAACAATATGGGTCCTTTTTTTACCGACCCTGGAAGGATGGAAGGCTGAATTAACCTTGAGCCTGGTGAGATGGGTTATGTAAGGAAAGCTATGCAATTAATTTATGTGATTACTTGCAGTTCATTTTTGCATTTCATGCAGATAACTCGGCATTAATGTTTCCCTCGGGTCAATCTTGACTCTGCACATCACTTCCTGGACTTAAATGATGCAGGTCCCTTGACAAGGTTTCAAAAAAGGGGGTGGTCACACATCCTTCTTCCAGAATGATTACTTCGTAGTAAAAAAAGGTGAAGGTTTCACCTGTCCAGTTGTGTCCAGCTGTAGGGCACAGTGCTTGTCTCCATTTCTTGGCTGAGGGAGCAATGTTGTCTAAAGACAATTTCCGTTGTCATGTGGTCAGCATGGCTATATGCCAAAGGCACATGGAACACTGTTTTCTTCTCACCAAAGTGGTACCATGTTTCCCTGAAAATAAGACCCAGTGGCAGTTAGGAACTGTTGGGGATGTTTCTTGGAACCCTGACACCCAGGTCTTATATTAATTTTTGCTCCAAAAGACGCATTAGGTCTTATTTTGATCTTAAATAAGATCTAAGACGCATTAGATCTTATTTTGGGGAAAATACAGTACATTTAGTACAGATGTACCCATCTGGCTGACAATCTTAACTGGGGCTTATTTTTGGGATAGGGCTTATATTACGAACATCCTGAAAAATCATGCTAGGACTTATTTTCTGGTTGGGTCCTATTTTCGGGGAAATAGGGTACCATTTACATGCTTTCAAATTGTTAGGTGGGCAGGAGCTGAAGCAAGTAATGGGAGCTCACCCCATCATTGCGGAGCTCAGGTCTTGAACCTTGGGCTGTCAGCTAGCTGACAAGCTGAGTGTCTCTAACCACTGAGCCATTACGCCCCAGCTAACAAGTATAAAATGACAACATCAACTCCGGATCATTTCACACACAGCCCCACAACTGTACAAGTGCCCAATGGAATGGAAGAGGAAACTGGCAGAAGAAAGTTCAACAATTGAAACGACAAATATTAAAGTGGGGGAAAAAAATCCATTCTTTGAATGTTGCCCAATAAAATAAGATGGCTGAGATCCTGGAAAAAGAAGACGAGGGAGTGGTAGAAATTAATCTTTGAGGACTGAATGCTTGTCAGTCCTGTTCTTTGAATCCTGCCTCTTGTAAAATAATCTGTGCTTGTCTACCCTGAAACAAGTGTGCAGCAAAATACCACAAACACACACACACACACACACACACGTACACACAGGGTTGAGAAAAGCTAGTTAAAATACAGAGGTAGAAAAGCATTGATAAGAATTGAATTTGCTATTTTATCTCAGCTCCAGAGTGAGCAAAACTGTATTGTATTCATCTAAAAAGACTGGGAAAACGTTGTCCTCCCAAACACTTTATCTCTAGAAAGAGAGGTCATCTTAAATTCTCAGTGCATCCAATAAAAGAAAAATAATTCTCCCCCCCCCGTCTAATCTTCCTTTGAAGTAGGCGATTATCTTAAATTTGAAGATAAAATTACTTACTTTTCAGATAAATCCAGTGGTAGAAAAAAGAAGTCAGGGTTGGACGGTGGCTAACTTTGGGAGTTAACAATGAGATTAGGGGTAAAAAGATGCCTTTTAAAATATTTTGGATTTCAGCTCTTATCGGCTTCCACCAGCCTAGCCGATGGCAAAGAATTGGGTGAGCAGTAGTCCAAAATCGCTGGAGGTGACCAGTTGCCTTTTTCTAGCTGAAGTGTAATAATAATAATAAAAGATTCTATCCATATATTATTCTGGTGTTTCTCTTTGCATGAATTCAGAGCCATCAGCTGAAATGTCTCAATAAACAGTTTTTAAGATGGGTCCAAATGAGAGAATAATAGAATAAGGGACCTTGGAGATCTTCTAGTCCAACTCCTGCTCAAGCACAAGCATAAACAGTTGTCCAATCTCTTCTTAAAAATTCCAGTGATGGAGCACCCACAACTTCTGAAGGCAAGCTGTTCCGCTGATTAATTGTTCTAATGGATAAACCTCTGACTTGCTGTCTATTCAGAGCTACAAACTGAGCAATGTGATGCAGGCAGTACAATGCAGTGAAACATGTACAGATTTATACATCGGAGAAACAAAACAACCACTTCATAAATGCAGGGCACCACATAGGAGAGCAAACCCATCAGGACAAGATTCAGCAGCCCATCTGCATTTGAAAGACAAAGGTCACCCCTTTGATGACAGCAAAATCCACATTCTGAACAGAGAGGACTGCTAGTTTGAAAGAGGGGTCAAAGAGGTCATCTATGTCAAAATTGAACAGCCCTATCTCAACAGAGAGGGAGGAATACAACATCATCTATCTCCAGTCTACAACACAGTCCTTTCAACAGCTCCAAGAAGGCTCCAAACCCATTTGCACCACTCAGGTGACCCTGAGGACACAGGTAAACCTTCAAATGGTCTCAATGACTCTCTAAAAGAATGCAAATGACCAGCTGTTTGCAAGGAGTATAAATCCTTCCATCTTCCACCATTTGGCCAGAGCTGAAGAAGCTACTTGGATGAGAAGCGAAATGTCTTCAAGGAAAAAAACAAACTCCAGTTGCCTTTTGGAGAAAAAAAGGCATTTTTGGGACAACCATGACCTGGATGACTGAGAATCTCTACAGACTTTTAGCTATACAATTTGGGATGAACCTGGGGTGAAATCCACCAGGTTATGACAGGTTCTGGAGAACCGGTAGCAGAAATTTTGAGTAGTTTGGAGAACTGGTAGCAGAAATTTTGAGTAGTTTGGAGAATTGGCAAATACCACCTCTGGCTGGGGTGGGAATGGAGATTTTGCAATATCCTTCCCCCAGGAGTGGGGTGGGAAGGAGATTTTGCAGTATCCTTCCCCTGGAATGGGGTAGGAATGGAGATTTTGCAGTATCCTTCCCCTGGAGTGAGGTGGGAATGGAGATTTTGCAGTATCCTTCCCCTGCCATGCCCACCAAGCCATGCCCAGCAAGCCACAATACACCCACCAAGCCACACCCACAGAACCAGTAGTAAAAATATTTGGATTTCACCATTGGGATGAAACCCTTTGAATGGTGTGGGAGTAAGACTGAGAACCTCCATAGACATTCAGACCTACCGTTACACATTTCTAAATGTTGAAGGATCTCAAGATGAGAACCATGCCTGGACTGTCACCATGATATTGAGATCCACACACAATAATATTATCTTTCAGAGCAGAACCTGCCACTCCACTGGTTCTCCAGATAAATGTCATACACTTTTATTTCCCACTGGCATGGTTTGGTTCTTTATTTGCCCAGCTTATATATATATATCTCTGCTCGGGCCATTGTCAATAGATTCAGAGCTGCTTTCTCGCTGATTGTAATTCATTCCCAGATCTGCTACCTTTGTGGGGCGAGAAACACTGCTTGCTGGACAGCTGTGTTTTCTCTAAGAGTCCTGGGGGGAAGCAAGCTGACCACCAGCCCAGACACTGGTTGTTTTTCAAGCTTCAGAGATGCCTTGAAAGCAATTAGATTTGAATAGCTTCCTGCCAACATGTTTGCCAACTGAGAATAAATGAGCAAAGAGGAAGACAGAATCTGTGAAACCAGCCACGGAGAATAACAGAAGACTAGGGCCAGCCAGTTCATCTCTCTCTCTCTCTCTTTCTCTACCTCTCCGTCCCTCCCTCCTACTATCTCAACAAACCATGGATACTTTCAGTTTTTTAAAGTGTTTTTTTTTTAATGCATCCCTTTTATCTCTTAAAAGCTCCTGAATGCCCCACATGCATTTTTGAAGCATGACATTCAAGAGCTACACTTGGGCTGGTCTGACATTCAAGCTACTCGTGGGCCTTGGAGATGACAGACGTGGAACCCTGATTTTATTTTAGGTAAAATCACTTGAGCGTTCTGCCCCATATTTACGATTTTTTTAACTGAAAGGGCGCAGTCGGACTTCCTACTTTACATTTTCTTCTCTGCACAAGCACAGGGCAGGTTGCAGCGAAATCGTAGTTCTTCTTTTCTTAGTAGGAGATTTCCTGAATGTTCCAATTGATGTGACTACATTTAAGATATGATTCTTGCACCATCAGTAGAATCGGAAGAAAAATACTGTCAGGGTTCCAAGTAACAACCCCAACGAAAGAAGACTCCGAGGCTTGAGTTTCCTCAAAGTTCCATTTTATTAGAGATGTTATATTGGCACATCTCGGAAAACCCGAATCTGAAAGCTTCCAGGTTTTCCCCACCCAAAGGAAAGTCCAAGTCTCTACCCAGCACCCACATGTTCATCACAAGCACCATCCCAACTGGAGATGCCTCCCAGTTCCAACCCTCCCAGTGCAGGGCAAGATGTCCTTGACTCTCTGAGAAAGGAATGTTATTATGACTATATATCACCCTTCTGCCATACAATCCCACCTCCCAGTTTTCCACAGTAGTGAATGTGGCAGGCCTGAAGATCCAATGCAAAAGATGGCTTCCAGACCTGACAAATACTTTATCAGTTCAGACGCCTTCAATTCAGGGACAATACAGTGCGTTAAGAGGGAATTATGGAAATGTTGCATAATACCTAGTGAAAATATTGATTTTTGAAATACTAAAACATTTTCTCTGTTCAATGTCCATAGTGCCATAGGTAATTTATCTTCTCTTTTCATTAAAAAAAAATGATTACACTCATATTAAACTATCATCACCATCATTTCTTCTTCCTCTCCTGTAGGACCAGGTCCAGTAGTGAGGCCAGAAAAGAAAGGACTTGCTTTGGTGACATTTTCACATCGGCACCAATCAGTGCTTTATGCTTTATAAAAATGCCACGACTAAGGAACCCTAAAATCCAAAAACCCTACTATTCTATTGCAGAAGGACTTTGTCTAGCTTTAAAAATATGTACAGTAGAGACCTTCAAGTTTCTAGGTTCTATCATATCTCAAGACTTAAAATGGACTCCTTACATCAAAAACATCATCAAAAAAGCTCAACAAAGAATGTTCTTTCTGCACCAACTCAGGAAGCTCAAACTGCCCAAGGAGCTGCTGATCCAGTTCTACAGAGGAATGATTGAGTCTGTCATCTGCACCTCCATAAATGTCTGATTTGGCTCTGCAGCCCAACAAGACAGACACAGACTTCAACGGATAATTAGAACTGCAGAAAAAGCAATTGCTACCAACCTTCCTCCCATTGAGGACCTGTATACTGCACAAGTCAAAAAGAGAAAATATCTACAGACCCGTCACATCCTGGACATAAATTGTTTCAACTTCTACCCTCAAAACGATGCTATAGGGCACTGCACACCAGAACAACTAGACACAAGGACAGTTTTTTCCTGAATGCCATCACTCTGCTTAACAATTAATTCCCACAACACTGTCAAATTATTTACTAAGACTGTATTGCTATTATTCTTCTCATCCTTCCTATTACCTATCTCTTCCCACTTGCGATTATAACCATGTTGCTTGTATCTTTGCAATTTATATTGTTTTATTTGCTTCCTAGTACAATTTGATTGCTTATTAGTACCCTGTGACTATCACTAAGTGTTGTATCTTATGATTCTTGATGAATGTATTTTATTTTTCTTTATGTACACTGAGAGCATATGCACCAAAGACAAATACCTTGTGTGTCCAATCACACTTGGCCAATAAACAATTCTAATTCTAATGGGGAATGATTCTTAATACAGGCTAAAATAATCCAAGTAAAATGCATGCATAGAATAATGAGTAGGCTGGGAAGAGCGGTAAAATTTTTTATATAAATTAGGTATATAGCTTGAAATCAATATGTGCTCAGTAATTAATGTGATCACACCATAATGGCACATGTTCCAATGAAGGCTCAGAGAAAGCGTGTGAAGTGACAGCATCAACCAATTTCACACTTCAGTATGTTTAATTTCCACAAGATGCTTGAACAAGATAGCAGGTCACAGCTGTTTTCTGTCTTGCAGATAGTCTCCACGTAATTTTCATCCTGGCCCAGGTAAGTTGGATAATTGCCAAAAGAAAAGGTGTAAATTGAATGGCCAGTGTAAGTAGTTTCCGATTGTTCAGTTGTGCATATGATCCAAACTTGCCAACAGGCATATCAATCTGACTAGTTCAGCCTCACTTACCCCTGAGGGCCAAATTGGATGCGTTGTCCTGGGCAGCTTTTAAAAAGCAAATTACAGTGAAGGGAGAGGAATTGTAGATCAGGTGGAGGAATATGCAGGAAATAGTATATCTGAATCTGATTCTATTCGTGACCCAATTTGATGGCAGTATCTAGTCAACTTTGTCCAGAGCTTTATCAAGATCACATGAAGTGTTAATACCACTTTATAATGCCTTGGTAAGGCTATACTTGGAATACTGCATCCAGCTTTGGTCGCCACGATGTAAAAAAGATGTAGAGACTCTAGAAAGAGTGCAGAGAAGAGCAACAAAGATGATTAGGGGACTGGAGGCTAAAACATAGGAAGAATGGTTGCAGGAACTGGGGATGTCTAGTTCAATGAAAGGAAGGATTAGGGGAGACATGATAGCAAGTGTTCCAATATCTCAGAGGCTACCACAAAGAAGAGGGAGTCAAGCTATTCTCCAAAGCAGCTGAGGGCAGGACAAGAAGCAATGGGTGGAAACTAATCAAGGAGTATTCTATTCTATTCTATTCTATTCTATTCTATTCTATTCTATTCTAAGCTAACAAACAGAACAGAATAACGAAGCTGGAAAGGACCTTGGAGGTCTTCTCATCCAACCTCCTGCTCAAGCAGGAAACCCTATAACATTACAGACAAATGGCTGTCCAGTGTCTTTTTAAAAGCCTCCAGTGATGGAGCACCCATAACTTCTGGAGGTAAGCTGTTCCCTGATTAATTTTTCTCACTATTAGGAAATTTCTTCTTAGTTCTAGGTTGGTTCTGAACTTTCAGCCTTCTGCCTGTTGAGCACGTGCTCTCTATGCTGATCACAATGTGTCACAAGTTAAAGAAAGTCCAGGAGACACCATTGTTTTCAGACAAGTAACAATGGAAAGACAAGCAAAGAGACACTAAAAGCATTTGGATGATAGCCAAAATGCCAGGTATGGAAACCTCCTGATAACCTTTCAGAAAATTAGACAGAGCCTTTCATAGCTAGGCCAGAAAGAATTAGAATTATAATACTTTAGAATACTTTATTTGGCCAAGTGTGAGTCAGTGTACATAGCAATTGCAATAGCACTTAGACTTATATACCATTTTATAGTGCTTTTACAGCCCTCTCTAAGCAGTTTACAGCCTATTGCCCCCAACAATCTGGATCCTCATTTTATCCACCTCAGAAGGATGGAAGGCTGAGTCAACCTTGAGCCTCGTGAGATTTGAACTGCCAAACTGCAGCTAGCGGGTCAGCTGAAATAGCCTGCAGTACTGCACTCTAACCACCACACCACCTCGGCTCAGTACTAATGCATGCAAAGCAAAGAGTAATAATAATCATAATCATGATACCAATAAGAGGGGGTAGTAGAGAAGATGAGAAGGATAATAATACTACAGCCATACAACATGGGTGAATATACTTAGACATAAGACAGCACTGTGAGGATTATGTGTTTAGCAGAGTGATGGCATGAGGAGAAAAAACTATCTCTGGGTCGAATTCAGGGGTGAAATCCAAACTTTTTCCCTACCGGTTCTGTGGGCATGGTTTGGTGGGCATGGCAGGGGGAAGATATTGCAAAATCTCCATCCCCTCCCCTCCTGGGGTAAGGATATTGCAAAATCTCCATTCCCACCCCACTCTGGGACCAGCCAGAGGTGGTATTTGCCAGTTCTCCAAACTACTCAAAATTTCCGCTACCAGTTCTCCAGAACCTGTTAGAACCTGCTTGATTTCATCCCTGGTCGAATTGTTTTGGCATGCAATGCCCTATAAGTGGCATCCCAAGGAAATGAGTTGCAAACAGTTTATGTCCAGGATGTGAGGAGTCAGTAGATGTCATGCCTTCATCTGATCCCAGTTCAGAGGAGGAGGAAGAGTTTGAACCAGGACCATCCGATGAGGATGGCACGTCTCCCTTGGAATGTTTGGAGAAGCCAGGGGGCTGAGGATGATGTTGTCCCAGGCCCCTCAGGCATTGGGGGGAGGTCATCGACCGGGCAGAGAGCTGCCCGCCCTCATAGATATGGGGGAGGATCGGTTGCAGACAGGCGGTGGTGCTAGCAGGCAGCAGATCCCCTCTTGAGGAGGAACAGCTGCCTCCCCCACTCGATCTGAGGGCAGGGAAAATACAATGGAGGCGAGCTGAAAGGAGGACTGCTCGACTGCTCAGGAGGAGATTTTCCCAGGGAAAGGAACACCTGGCGTGCGTTGACTTAAGGAGAAGCTGGGGGCGGGAGTTTGTCTTTGTCAGGAACAGTTGTTTGTTTTGGCTTACACTTCCCCGGCTTTGACTCGTGCTCTTGCCCGTGCTTTGCCTTTGCTTTGTGGACTTCTCTTTGACCTTGTGGACTTCCTTTGCCCTTTGTACCTTGACTTTGGACCTTGTCCCATTAGCTTGTACTTTCTCTTTGGACTTTATTGTTTTCTGGCTTTTGTTTCAGGGACTGAAGGTGGGTGCAGTGGTGGAATTCCATTTTTTTTACTACCGGTTCTGTGGGTGTGGCTTGGTGAGTGTGGTGTGGTGTGGCTTGGTGGCATGGCAGGGGAAGGATACTGCAAAATCTCCATTCCCACCCCACTCCAGGGGAAGGATACTGCAAAATCTCCATTCCCACCCCACTCAGGGGAAGGATACTGCAAAATCTCCATTCCCATCCCATTCCATGGGAAGAATACTGCAAAATCCCCATTCCTTCTCCACTCCAGGGGAAGGATATTGCAAAATCACCATTCCCACCCCACTCTAGTGGAAGTATACTGCAAAATCCCCATTCCCACCCCACTCCAGGGGAAGGATACTGCAAAATTCCCATTCCCTCCCCACTCCAGGGGAGGGATACTGCAAA
The DNA here is from genome assembly GCF_029531705.1 of Pantherophis guttatus. The sequence continues at coordinate 2,348,629 of NW_026844069.1, forward strand.
ATCTCCATTCCCATCCCACACTGGGGCCATCCAGAGGTGGTCTTTGCCGGTTCTCCAAACTACTGAAAATGTCCGCTACCGATTCTCTTGAACCTCTCAGCACCTGCTTAATAGCACCCCTAGGTGGGTGCCTTCAGGGCTGTGTGTGAGCCTTACCGGCCATTGTAGGGCCGTTTGTTGTGGCCTTTAATCAGAGCTATAAAGGCCTCCATTGATGCCTGCTTCTGAAGCTAGGTCATCTGGGTCATAAGAGTAGATATTTTCTCAGCCCTCCTTCTGACCCACGCAATATATATTCCTGCTATGGCAGGCAGGGATGCATGGCTAGAACTATTCTTTGAATCCAAGAGAATGACACAAACCGTAAGAGAAGCCAGACATTGATTTTCATGTGCTGCTTTTGACCTATTGACTGATATGTTTGGGATAATCAGATTTATGAATGTAGTGTGGCTGCTATGAATGCTGAGGCACCTTCCAATCGCCTTCCAAATGATCAGTTACCACATATTCAGTTTCTTCTGCAAGGCAGAAGAATCACTGGATTCAGAAAACCTTGTTCAGAAAACCACCAAAACCCCCACTCCCACCAACTGACAGGGCAATCCACTAGTCCATAATGGAGAGCAAATCTCACTTTCTTCTAGTAGCACTGACGATGTTACCTAGGTGGGTCATAAAACGTCTGCAAAGAGAAAAAAAACCCAAGTTCTAGCATCTACACTTCCTTGGAACAAACCCATATAATGGCCTCATGGTCGAATTAGGATATTTGTCTCCATTTCATTTGTGATTCCCCACCGGAATGAAATCTCCACCAACCAATACCATATGCTTCCTACTTTTACAAACAGGTTGCGTTCGTTTAAAAATATGTAGGGGGAGTTTCCGCTTGCATATTTGTAACTAAAACGATGACAGTAACAGAACAACAGAGTAACAGAGTTGGAAGGCATTTTGTAGGTCATGTAGTCCAACCCCCCGCCCAAGCGGGAGATCGTACACCATTTCTGACAGATGGTAGTCCAGTCTCTTCTTGAAAGCTTCCAGTGATGAAGCTCCCACAACTTCTGAAGGCAACTTCTGTTCCATCAGTTGATTGTTCTCACTGTCAGAAAATTACTCCTTATTTCTTGGTTGAATCTCTCCTTGATCAGTTTCCATCCATTATTCCTTGTCTGGCCTTCAGATGCTTTGGAAAATAGGTTGACCCCCTCCTCTCTGTGGCAGCCCCTCAAACATTGGAACACTGCTATCAAGTCTACCCTAGTCCTTTTCTTCACTAGATTAGCCATGCCCAGTTCCTGCAACTGTTCATCGTATGTTTTAGCCTCCAGTCCCCTAATCATCCTTTGTTGCTCTTCTCTGCACTCTTTCTAAAGTCTCAACATCTTTTTGGTAGTGTGGTAACCAAAACTGGATGCAGAATTCTAGGTGTGGTCTTACTAAGGCTTTCTAGAGAGGTATTAGTACCTTACTTTATCTTGATCGTATCCCTCTGTGACAGTGAGTCTCCCCTGAATTGTTTCACCTATAAGATATTAGGCAGTGGTGAAATCCAATTTTTTTTACTACCGGTTCTGTGTGCGTGGCTTGGTCTGTGTGGTGTGGCTTGGTGGGTGTGGCTTGGCGGGCGTGGCAGGGGAAGGATACTGCAAAATCTCAATTCCCTTCCCACTCTGGGGCCAGCAAGAGGTGGTATTTGTCGGTTCTCCAAACTACTCAAAATTTCCACTACTGGTTCTCCGAACTGCTCAAAATTTCTGCTACCGGTTCTCCAGAACCTGTCAGAACCTGCTGGATTTCCCCCCTGATATTAGGTGAATATCTTATATTCAACTCAATTATATACTTCATCAGGTGGGAAGTATACTTGGGAACTGGCCTTGGTGGTTAAGTTATTTTAATTGCATACATGAAATCAACAGTTCCCCCTCACTAGAATTTAGGGAGAATTAGCTAAATCATGATTTCTTTAATGCCTATAGATAAGAAGTTAATGTGGTATTAAAACTTTGCAGCCTCTTTCCCTGGATCGAAACGCTGCGTGACAGATGAGTCTAAAATTCGCAGACCAGGAGCCTTTTCTCCCCACAGGATTTGTCATTCCATTTTCCATTTGAAAACATTTCGACACAATTTTCTTTGCCATTATTGTTGGGCTCCCCGGGTAACCAGTTGATGTAAGTGAGGGGCTGATCGTTCAGGTACCTAAATGTCCCTTCGGTCTTTAAGTCAGTTATGCCAAGGAAGGCCGATTTGTTATATTGCACCACAATCTTTTGGACAGCATCGTTCTCTGCCAAGGTTCTCGGGGCTGCGAGCTGGCCTCCAGCCCGCCCACACCTTTGTCTCAAGTCATCGAAGTTGCCTTCATAGCCGTTGGTTATGAACACTTTTGTGCCAACGATGCGTCCACCTGGGAATGTGGCGACTAGAATGAACGAAAAGAAAAGGTGCATTCTTATGTCAGCGTCAACATCAGCTATTGTATAATAAATGATTACAGTGGTGCACATTGATGTCAGGTCAACTTGCCATATTCCCTATCATTGGCTCTTAAAATACTGCTGTTAGCAATATATCATTTTCCCAATCACCCTGGCCTTGGAAAATTTCCAGTGGTTTGTCCAGAAATGCAAGAGCCTTGGTAGTACAATGGTCTAAGGCACCCTGTTATTAAGACCAGCTGCCTGCAATTACTGCAGGTTCGAATCTCGCCAAGGCTCAAGGTTGACTCAGCCTTCCATCCTTTCTAAGGTAGGTAAATTGAGGACCCAGTTGTGGGGACAATAAGCTGATTTTGTATAAATATACAAAAGAATGAAGGCTATTGCTTAGCGCATTGTAAGCTGCCCTGAGTCTCCGGAGAAGGGCGGCATATAAATCAAATTAAAAAAAAAATGGGCCCATAGCTATTTTATTTATATGCTACCCGTCTGGACTAGAGGCACCTCTACATGGCTTGCAACCAAGTAAAAGCAACCAGAGAATACATCAAAATAAGAAATATTAACATTAACATCAATTTAAAATTTAAACAAAAGTGGCAAGGACGGAAGATAGGTCCAAACCATATCAAAATTGCTGGAGTGTTTTATTAAAAAAATAAAATAAAATCTGAGGGAGATGAGCAATTAATAAGTATAAAATTTAAATAAAAATAAATAAAAGAAAATTAGGGTATTTTTTTACTTTTTCTTCGTAAATCTTTGTAAATACAAGGATTGTTTTCCCAGAAAGCAACTTTACAGTCTGCTTGCAAATTCATCTTGTCCACTGTGTTGTACAGTAGGATACGCATATATGCAATAATTCATCCCTGCACTGATAGGACTAAGTGTAAAAACCTGGAAATGTGCCTTGGAAAGAATGCAATTCTCCTTGTTGTGTTGTTTTACTCTACCTCATCTGCTGCCCTTCCACAATTGTTACTGAAAATGCAAGAGACTGTCTTGAAGGACATCCTTGCTCCATGAAACAATGTGGAACCTTCTCATGAATTTTCTTTCAAATGAAGCATCCCTTTGACATTTACACAACCCCAATGATTAAAGCAGTTGAGCATCTTCAAGTCGTGAATAATTTGCAAATACGAGGACAGCAGCACCAGTGGTGGTATTCAGCTGGTTCAGACCAGTTCAGGCGAACCGATAGTGGCGACCTGTGGGTACCCGCCCCAGCGCTACATTTTCTAAGCCCCGCTCACACATGCAAGCTGTGCACATGAGCAAAGCCCATGTATGGAAGGCTGCTCGCATGTGCTGAAGGCGTGCATGCACATTTTCTGTGTGCACCAAACCAGTGGTAAAATTATGTGAAACCCACCTCTGAGCAGCACCTTCCCAACTATTAACATCTGCTGTCAAGCTTTCTACAGTAGTTTGGGGCATATGGGTGCTACTGCAGCACACCTGCAGATATGTCTTAGGTCTTCTAATCTGTTGTGACCTACACTTACCGAGTCATTACAATACACAATTAGTCCCAAACAAACCTATTTTATTGTAACAGCTGAGAGTTACGTTCATTCCCAGCTGAGTCCCAATTAGTTGCAAAACAAGTCCTTCAGAAGAAGTCCTTCAGGATAATCACCAACCTTTATCTTCTCTGACACCCTGCCAAAGGCCTTACTTGGCAAAGCCCCACGAAGTTCAGAAACAAAGAAGAGATGCTGCTTGGAAACAGAGGTTTTGCTTTCCTGCAAAAGGCTCAAGTGCCTTTTAAGCCTTATGGGAGGGGCCAATCATCTCCTGGCCTTACTCCCGAGTCATCCCTATTGCTTTAGCTGCTCTTGCCTTCTGGCAGCTCTGCGCATGTGTGCACTAGAAACAGGCTCCTCCTATTCCTCTGCCCCTCTGCTGTCTGACTCTTGGTGCTCCGGAGCCCGCACATCACTCCCAGATGGCCCTGGCCCCCTCTCTGTCTCTGACCCAGAGCCCTTGTCCGGGCCTTCCCCGGACTCCAGGACTGACTCATGTTCCTCCCCAGCCTCCTCACTGTCCAACTCCGATGCCAGCTCCGCAGGCTGCTGGCGGACCATAACATAATTCATCAACTTTTTGCTAAGAGATCAAACCCATCCAGAGGGATTTATGTATTCTGCACATCATTTTTACCTTTTTGATACGTGGCAAAGCTGGCCTGCAGAGCTTTCAGCTGTCCTTCCAGGGCACTAACTTTAGTCTTCAAAAGATTGACCTCTAAGAGAGAACAAGATGATCACCATCTGCAAGATATTGGACTATAGCAACATGATTAGGAAGACACTGGTGTAAAACCGATGGAGGAGAAGAACAGGCAGAACTGGGAGGTGGAGTTATATGCATCATCAGCTTAGAGTCATTACATTGCCACAAATGATCCAAGTCCAATGCCTATTGAATTCCATTGTCCTTAGCTGATGCCAATTTACCCTTTAATTTTAGTTGACTAGATGGTTGTGCATACACAAGCAATAAATCTTTTTTGAACTTCAGTTTAACATATGGACCCAAATCTTTGCGCTGCATAGCTGTTGAGTAATCCAAACATTGACTTCCTTTCTCATGTACCTTTTCCTTGCTGGAAATATAGATGGATCCCACTATCCCTTTACCAATTAATACATTGACAATAGGCTGATGGCAACATCAAACATCAAATGGATCTCAAATATTAACCACATTCCTGCTAAGAAGGACACTGAAAGGTTGTCACAATGACATGAAAAGGACCAACTTGAAATGTTCTCCTAAAGGTTGTTAAATGAAAGTTTAACAAAGAAGAGATGGATAAATTGACGAAAGAAATAAAAGAAAAAGATGAAAGGGAATTCTACTTAATATGGAATAAATGGTTTAAATGGTTGGAGGACAGGAATAATAAAATATACAATAGAGATGAGCTAGAGATAAGGAAGTATTAGGAAAATGGTATGAAATACGCAATGTATGTAAAGTAATATAGTAATATAATAGAAATGTATAAATAAGTAAGAAGTAGTATAGATAATATGTAAGAAATAAGGGAACTACAAGGTGTTGGTTATCACCTTTAAAGCGCTCCATGGCATAGGACCTAGTTATCTTCGAGACCTCCTGCTGCTACCGACGGCCTCCCATCGACCTGTGCGCTCCCACAGAGAGGGCCTCCTCGGGGTGCCATCAGCCAAACAATGTAGACTGGTGACCCCCAGGGGGAGGGCCTTCTCTGTGGGGGTACCTACCCTCTGGAATCAACTGCCCCCAGAGATAAGGAGAATCCAAGACCTCGGTGCCTTCCGCCGTGCCCTTAAAACCTACTTTTTCCAGCAGGCCTAACATTTTAAAAAATGTTTTTAATTGTTTGTTATTGTTTTTAATCATGGGGCCAAATTTATATATATTTTTTAATTGTATTTTAATGTTTGTAGTTTATGTTTTTACTTGGCTGTTCACCGCCCTGAGTCCTCAGGGAGAAAGGCGGTATACAAATTTAACAATAAATAAATAAATAAATAAATAAATTACAAATATGTGAATATGAAGGGGGGAAATACAAATTGTGATTATACACTGATACGGGATTGTTGTAAAATGGAAACTTTTTTCCTTTTGTTTTTGTTCTTGTTTTGTTTGTGTGTGTGTTTTTTAAAGAAAAAAAATATTATTTTTAAAAAAAGAAAAGAAAGTTTAACAAAGAAACAACATTCATCTCACTCACCTGAGAGGCCACTATCACCTTTTATCCCCCTTTCACCCGTGGTACCCTTATCTCCTTTGGGTCCAGGAGAACCAGCTTTTCCCACTGGCCCTTGGGGACCTGGTGGTCCTTGCAGTCCTGTTGTAAGAGATCAGAGCAGCAAGTCATTTAAGGCTGGTAAACATTTTAAGATGTTGGTAAAGAACACATGAGTGGGATGGAAACCTAACTGTTTTTAGACTAAATCTTCTTTGAGTCTAACTCAGGGGTCAGCAACCTTAAACACTCAAAGAGCCACAAAGGTCCTAACCGGAAGCCCCCCGTTCAATTCTAGAGCTGACCAGAATTCCCTCACCATAGAGTCTCCTCCTAGCATGGCATCTTTTTTCCTCTACCTGTCCTAACTGAAAGCCCTATCAATTGTGGAGCTGACCGGAAAACCTGCCCCTTGCCATAGAGTCTCTTCCCGGTATGTCGTGCTTTTCCTGCCCAAAACCGGAAGCTCCTCTCAAAATTGTGGTGGCGACAGAGAGCCACAGCAGAGGGATGAAAGAGCCACATGCGGCTCCAGAGCCACGGGTTGCTGACCCCTGATCTAGCTCAATTCCTATTGTACCTTTCTCAACAAAGATATTGATGTAGATTCTCACTGCCACCTGCTGGGATGGTTTCCAGCTTCTCAATTCAGCCTCCAGTCTAGGGATTTCCTGGTGGATGCCATCCAACTGCCAATTGGCCCTGGCTCTGCTTAATTTTTGGAGATCAGCCAATGTTGGTTAGGAGCTGCCATCTGCTACAACTTGAAAATAAAGTCCCTTCAATATCAGGCTCAACTCGTGATGAATAAGATGGGTGACATGTTTGTAGCTTTTCGACTTCTTATAATTCATTTGCCAAATTAGATGGAATTCAATTAATGGATTTTTTTAATAGTTCCACCTAATTTGGTCAATTTGCCAAACCCAAGCAGGGGGCCACCAATCAGAAAAAAGAGAGCAAAGAGAAGGGACCAAAGCCAGTCTCATTCTTAGTTGAGAGCTCATTTCCCAGGCTGCAGGATTAGGGTCACAAAGCTAATGGTTCTCCAGCATCTGTATCTCACAGCAAAACTACCGTATTTTTCGGAGTATAAGACGCTCCGGACTATAAGACGCACCTACTTTTTTTGGTGAGGAAAACAAGAAAAAGAAATCTGCCTCTGCTTCCCAGTAATTTTGCCTCATTGCAAGCCTGCTTTATTTCCATTTTTGTTTTCAGCATAGCTTGATTAGCACAAGAAAAAAAAAAAATCTGCTCCCAGCAATTTATCTCCTTGCAGCAAGCAGCAGAGGCCCGGGCAAAACAGCTGAGAGCAAAACAGCTGAGAGTCGGGAGGCTGATCCAATCAACTTGTGCTAATTAGGCTGTGGTGAAGCTGAAAGGAGCTGTTTCTTCTTTCTGCTTGCTGTAAGGAGGTAACTGCTGGTGGGGGGGCCAGTGGGTGGGCGGGACTACATTTGGTGTATAAGATGCACCTAAATTTTCACCCCCTTTTAGGGGGGAAAAAGGTGCATTTTATACTCTGAAAAATACGGTAATTATGGATGGGACAAACTCCATATAGGAGGAGACCCTTAAGCACTGTTACTGCTCTGGGCTTCCACACCTGGGCTGCAAAGCTGCAGATGGCTATGAGTTGGAAGCAAAAAGATGTAATAAACTTTTTTTTTTTTTTTTGGCAGCTCACTACTACTGGTACTAGACATTATTTAGGAGCTGGGTGGAAGACCGTGAAGGAAGACCAGGATTGCAGACTAGAGAGTTGAGACAGGGAGAAAAGCTTTTCAAGAAGCAGCCAAGGACAACTGCTTCTATAACAGTGGTGAAATATATATATTTTTTTACTACTGGTTCTGTGGGCATGGCTTGGTGGGTGTGGCATGGTGGACATTGTGGGAGAAGGATACTGCAAAATCTCCATTCCCGTCCCACTCCAGGTGGAAGGATACTGCAAAATCTCCATTCCCACCCCACTCTGGGGCCAGCCACAGGTGACATTTGCCGGTTCTCCAAACTACTCAAAATTTCTGCCACCAGTTCTCCAAACTACTTAAAATTTCTGCTATCGGTTCTCCAGAACTTGTCAGAACCTGCTGGATTTCATCCCTGTTCTATAATCTTGTCAAGAAACTTGGGTGAGAATCACTGGGCTTTTGGCTTATCTCCCTGCACCCGTTCTTGGTTTAAAAAAAACCTCTCCCTTTTTACAATTCTGGTATCCCTTAATTTTGGGGTAGAATTGGAGCGATTATACCAGGAGAAATACATTCCCCTCTTTTTCATTTTCTTTCGTTTCTTTCCCTTCCTTCCTTCCTTCTTTTTCTTCCCTCCTTCTTTTCTATCTTTCTATCTTTCTTCTGTCTTGAACATCTACTTCTCTTTTCTGGTTTTGCAAGAATGGAAAACCTTTTGCAAGATTTTGCTTCCTGCCCCTGTTTGCTCTTTCCAAAATTACCCCTCCCCTTTTCATTCTCTCACTCATCTACATTTCAAAGCCCTCTCCTTTCTTACCTCCTGTCACTTCCAAAAGTTGAGAGTAGGATAAACAACCTATTTGCCAATCAGATTAATACAAGGACCCTACAACAAAGCCGTGCTTGAAATTCAACAGACCGCAATGTGGAACAACTCTTGACTTACCTTTGACACCCATGTCTCCTTTTGCTCCCTTTTCGCCCACTGATCCTTTGACCCCAGGTGGTCCAGGGACACCTATTTTGCCTTGGGGTCCTGGAGGGCCAAGGGCTCCTTTGAGACCTACAGTGATATTGAAGATAGAAAAAAAAATGGCATTCATAATGAGACAGGTGCTTTGCAAAAATAACGATCACCAAAAAGGAACGTCATTTCTAGTTTGCAGTTCTACTTTGTTAATGCACAATAAATGAATAGGGGACAGATAGCCTCGTAATCTAATCCATTTTTGCATAAAATTAATCTGATGCTTCTAAATTCATGGCCACCAGACTCGTCATGGCATTGCAACAAAACCAATCAGAACCATCAAAATATAGAAAAAGTAAGCTCTCTTGCATCTGATCTTGAAGTGGGCTGCCTCCCATCAAACCTTCCGTTTTCTTATTGTTTTATGTATCCCCAAATTCTTGGATGTTAGACATAGCTCTCTATTTGTTTAAGAATTATTTATAGCAACTATAGGTAAAGGTAAAGGTTCCCCCACAAATGCATGCTAGTCGTTTCTGGCTCTAGGGCTGGTGCTCATCTCCGTTTATAAGTCGAAGAGCCAGCGCTGTCCAAAGACGTCTCCATGGTCATGTGGCTGGCACGATTCAACACTGAAAGTGCACGGAACGCTGTTACCTTCCCACCAAAGGTGGTCCCTATTTTTCTACTTGCACTTTTTACATGCTTTTGAACTGCTAGGTTGGCAGAAGCTGGGACAAGTAATGGGAGCTCACCCCTTTACGCAGCACTAGGGATTCGAACCGCTGAACTGCCGACCTTCTGATCGACAAGCTCAGCGTCTTAGCCACTGAGCCAATGCGTACCCATATAGCAACTATAAGCATAGGTAAATTCAAATCTAGACTCAGCATCCAATAGATGTAGATGCATAAGAGGGAAAGTATAGTTCTATATTTTTTTTTTGCCACGTATCTTATTTACAATTTTATCCCAATTCTTCTCAATTTAAACTGCATTGTTAACTCCCTAAAAGGGTTTGAAGACTGAATTTGGAAAGCTGCTTTAACCTTGCTCAGTAGCTTGGATAAACTCACTGATCTTTCCGCTACTACTTGTGACGGTTGAACAGGAGTTCCCTTTGGGACATTACAAATGGACTGCAAATGATCTCTTAATTGATGTCTGAAAGAATACAGCTGCATCGATCCACTGAACATGCTTGTTATGCTATTTTTCGATAATTACTTTTTAAACAAATTACAGAGCATAAATAGAGGGAATTGGGGGAAGCCCTTCCCCCTCCTAGAAGAATGAAATATTTTGGGGAGTATTAAAAGAGGCAGAATATTATATTTCATGAGCCCTGGTGGCGCAGTGGTTAGAGTGCAGTACTGCAGGCTACTTCTGCTGACTGCCAGCTGCCTGCAATTTAGCATTTTATTCCTGGCTTGGAACTGAACCTGGGAGTTTTCTTCCTAAAGAGTAAATCACTCTTAATTAAGCAAACTTACCTATTTCTCCTTTGACACCTTTCTCACCTTGTGGGCCAATGTTACCTTTCGGTCCTGAAGGGCCCACATTTCCAGGAGGGCCATGCAAACCCTGAATCCCACGTGGGCCTGTTCAAATGAAATAAACTATGTCAGAAAAGAGAGAGGAATGTACTTAGGAGCAGGGGTGGGCTCCTGGGGGTTCGGCAGGGTTCGGGCGATCCTCTAGCCAAGGATCGCTGGGGTTCGGCAAACTGGCCACCCATCCCACCCTGCCCCTCCCAGGAGTCTCCACACAGCCCATTCATCATTCCAGGTAAATGCAGGGGCCATGTGGAGGGTCTGGGAGGGCAAAAAAAGGGCCTACCAGAGATTCCAGAAGGTCAGAAATAGGCCTGTTTCCAGCCTTCGGAGGGCCTCCGGAGCCTGGGGGAAGCTGTTTTCACCCTCCCAGAGGCTTGAGGAAAGCCTCCAGAGCCAGGGGAGGGTGAAAAACACCCCCACTGCTGTGGTGCAGGCGGACGACTAGGCCAGGCCCACCATGACCACGCCCACCCAGCAACGGGGCAGCGAACCTGTTGTTAAAGGATCTGAAGCCCACCCCTCCCCAGGAGAACAATGATCTGTTGTGTTCAATCAGGAACTTCGGGGTATAGAACCAAGACTTCTTCAGTCTGTTAAATTACAGATGAAGTACAGTGTTGGAGATGCAGACCAGAACATATCTCTGGGCAATGATGCTAGCTAGCTGTCAGTAACCTTGATTAGACATCTCAATGGTATGTGACAATAGAGGTAGTCCTCAATATACAGTCATTTGTTTAACGATGATGCAAAGTTATGAGGGCACCAATAAAAGGGACTTATGACCTGTTGTTGAAAGTAAAACCGTCGTACCACTCACACAATCATGTGATCATGATTTTGGGTGCAGCATTCTGCGGTCACATGATTACCATTTGTGACCTTCCCCAGTGGGCTTCTGAGAAGCAAAATCCATGGGGGAGGTTGGATTCAGTTAATAAATGTGGCAAAAAAAGTTTGTAAAATTGGACTCATTTGATGCCTCTCTGGAAAATCTGGAAACCATAAACATGGCCTAGGACTCATCTTACCTATTTGTCCAGGATCTCCTTTCGGTCCAGTATTCCCTTGAGACCCTGTTTGTCCTGCTGGTCCAGCTGGCCCCATCTTCCCTGGAGGACCAAGGCTTCCTTTGGGGCCTTGCAATCCTTTAAACAAGTTGAAGCAAGGATTATTAACGGAATGGTATTGAGTGCTTTTGGGGAAAGTGCATACAATTCTATGTAGCCCATGAAAAAGTTACAGCGGTTAGCCCTGTACAAAATAAACCTAACTATCAAACCCATTTGCCCCATTTCTCTAAACAACCCAGGATTCTGACTAGTGCCACCAATGATCAAGCTCAAATTATCTTACTTTGGATACCTCACCTATGTAGAATAGAATAACAGAGTTGGGAGGGACCTTGGAGGTCTTCTAGTCCAACCCCCTGCCTAGGCAGGAAACCCTACACCAGTTCTGACAAATGGTTATGCAACATCTTCTTAAAAACTTCCAGTGTTGGAGCATTCACAACTTCTGGAGGCAAGTTGTTCCACTGATTAATTGTTCTCACTGTCAGGAAATTTCTCCTTAGTTGTAAATTTCTTCTCTCCTTGATTAGTTTCCACCCATTACTTCTTTTCTTGAAATCAGGTGCTCTTTTTTACATCGTGGCGACCAAAGCTGGATGCAGTATTCCAAGTGTGGCCTTTCCAAGGCATTATAAAGTGCTATTAATACTTCATGTGTTCTTGATTCTATCCCTCTGTTTATGCAGCCTAGAACTGTGTTGGCTTTTTTGGCAGCTGCTGCACACATGATACAAAGGCCCAGCTCTCCGGAGAGAAGGCTCTTATGCTTGAACGGTGTAAAGAAAGAGAAGAAGAGGAAGCTCAGCAGAAAGATGGATGGACTCAGTTACAGTTATGATTTACTGTATATTGATAGTTTCCGGATTGCTTATTTGTACCCTATGACTATCATTAAGTGTTGTACCTTATGATTCTTGATGAACGTATCATTTCTTTTATGTACACTGAGAGCATATGCACCAAAGACAAATTCCTTGTGTGTCCAATCACACTTGGCCAATAAAAAAAAAAATTCTATTCTATTCTATTGTACAGTGGTTTTGAGCATAGTCTGGATAGTGGATGTGGCACAGGGGTGAAATCTACTTACCTTTCCTACCAGTTTGGAAGTACATACACCACACAAGCACGCTGGCTCTGCTCACGTGCACACACATCACATGTGTGTGCAGACCCTCTGTGCATACGCAAACCCTTCTGCACATGCCCAGAGGTTAAAAAACAGGTTACTTCCTGGTTAAAACCAGGAAGTAACAATGACCGGGCGGGTGGGTGAAGCCTCGTGCTGCCATCGCTACCAGTTCTCCGAACCACCCCCCACATTGTTACTGGTTTGGCCAAACCGATTCAAACCGGTAGCATTTCACCCCTGATGTGGTGGTACCTGAAGACAGCAGAAGAAAGAAGAAACAACTGGAGAAGATAACAAAACACAATAGAATGACTTGGAGCAAAAGAAACTACAGGTGCCTTGGGTATACTTCAATCTGATTTAAACCTAATTTAAATAAAAGTCTAGTTCTCCATTTTTGCTAAATTAGTCAAGGCAATATCTGAGAAGCAGCTCTGAAAGTTGACTCGTGAAGGTCACAGGGTCCTCCTGTCCACCTTCCTTTATTTATTTTATTTATTTTTATTTATTTTTTATTTTATTTAGTTTGTCAAACATGTAAGAGATAATTGGTGCAAATAAATGGGGACAGTAGGACAGGGATGGTAGGCACGCTGGTGCACTTATGCATGGCCCCTTACAGATCTTAGGAATGGGGTGAGGTCCACAGCAGACAGTTTAAGGTGAAAGTTATGGGGGTTTGACTTTGAGAATGTAACAACAGAGTCAGGTAGAGCATTCCAGGCATTGACCACTCTGTTGCTGAAGTCGTATTTTCTGCAATCAACTTTGGAGTGGTTTACTTGAGTTTGTATCTATTGTTTGCCCATGTATTATTGTGGTTGAAGCCGAAGTAGTTGTTGACAGATAGGATGTTGTAGCAGATAATTTTGTATACTATGCTTAGGTCAGACTAAAGGCGGTGTAGTTCTAGGTTGTCCAAGCCCAAAATTTCAAGCCTGGTGGCATAAGGGATTCTATTGTGAGCAGAGGAGTGGCGGACTCTTCAGTGGGCTGATGAAATCATAATTGCCTTGGCTTTTTCCCACAAGCTTGTTGGACTTCAGTTCCAATAATTCCCAGGCCAAAAAAAAAAAAAAATCATAAATAGGAGTTAAAGAAACGTGTTGATGGGAGGCTTAGTGTTTTTAAGTGACAAGAGAAATTATATAAAGTGAAGCTCAAAAGCCTGTAAGAAAAGCCTACTCAAATTACTTCCCAAATCACCTTCACCTATTTAGGAATTTAAGAAAGTCCCCCAGAATAGAAAAGTGGTTGTCTTACACTTTTAATACTTTTAATACTCTTTTGCTTCCAATCCTTTCTCTGTTAAAGCTTTGCTTTTCTTCTCCAGGCTTCTCAATTTCCCTCAAGGTAGCCAACTTCAAAAGTGAAGACATGACTCATCAACTATAGAGCTGCATAACAGGTGCCTGAAACTAAATCATATGTGAGGGGCATGCCTAACCATATTACATAATTTAATATATCTATGAAACTAAGGAAAGCTATGAGCTTTCTGAGTAGTCATTACTTGACCACTCCTGATCATATCCACTAATGGGTAACTTCAAGTCCTGCCACTTCCTTGAGTTTGATCTCAATACGACTTGAACTATCAGCTTTGCAAACAACATAGAAAGAAAAATAATATTCTATTTTTCTTTCTTAACTCCCGTATGTTTGTAGCCTATTGTTGACAGTGGCTAGAAAACAGGATACTTGGTAGGTGAGGGAAATGTTTTAGAGTTGTCCATAAAGCTTAGTTGATGATATGAGGTAGAAAAAAGAGCAAATATAGTCAGTTTAAGTAGACCTTCCTTCCTTCCTTCCTTCCTTCCTTCCTTCCTTCCTTCCTTCCTCCTTCCTTCCTTCCTTCCTTCGGTTAGAATGCAGCATTGCAAGTTGACTCTGCCCACAGCCAGAATTCAATTTTGACTGGCTCAAGGCCTTCCTTCCTTCCTTCCTTCCTTCCTTCCTTCCTTCCTTCCTTCCTTCCTTCCTTCCTTCCGGTTAGAATGCAGCATTGCAAGTTGACTCTGCCCACAGCCGGAATTCAATTCTGACTGGCTCAAGGCCTTCCTTCCTTCCTTTCCTTCCTTCCTTCCTTCCTTCCTTCCTTCCTTCCTTCCTTCCTTCCTGTGGTTCTAGAGACACTTGAAACAGGATTAAAACTTGAAACTTTTGGGTCAAACTCTGAGATTAGAGATCTGTTTCATCCATTTGATAAGATATGTCAAAAAATCCAGATGTCTTCTATTCTGCTCAATCTCTACATGTTTAGCCAGAACCCTGATGGGAAACTGTATCCATGTTCTCTAAAATACAACAATAGTTCTTCAATATTATTCCAGGGTTGCCCTTCTGTTCATGCAAGGTAAATACAGCTATCCTCCAAACTTCCTTCTGAAGGAAGGGAAGAGGGTGAAGTTGTATGTACATTCAGTTCTCTACCCAACTCCAAGTTTCTACACGTGGTAAAGGTAAAGGTAAAGGTTCCCCTTGCACATATGTGGTAGTCGTTCCCAACTCTAGGGGGCGGCGCTCATCTCCGTTTCAAAGCCGAAGAGCCAGCGCTGTCCGAAGATGTCTCTGTGATCATGTGGCCGGCATGACTCAACACCAAAGGCGCACAGAACACTCTTACCTTCCCACCAAAGGTGGACCCTATTTTTCTACTCGCATTTTTTACGTGCTTTCAAACTGCTAGGTTGGCAGAAGCTGGGACAAGTAACGGGAGCTCACCCCATTATGCGGCACTAGGGATTTGAACCGCTGAACTGCCGACCTTTGAATCGACAAGCTCAGCATCTTAGCCACTGAGCCACAGCGTCCCTTTACTGCACATGGTACTGAACTTATTTCTACTTATAAGAGAGAGTCACCAGCAGCAGTTGAAGCATTGTAAAAAGGAATCCGGAGGACTAAAAAAGGGCTGGTCTAACCTACAAATCCCACCTTAATTTTCTGAGGTCCTTGGCTCAATTACATACAATCTTACAAGTAACTGGTCTAAATTACTTGTCCTGAATTTTCTTTGGGGAGTCCTTGGTGCTCTCTGAGCTTGGTTGGTTTTCTTGTAGATATTTCCTTACCCAGCTAAATAACCCCATCAGTGCATTGTTGAGTTTTCTTTCTTTCTGCCTATTAAGAGCCAACCGAAAAGAGAGTGACAGGAAGAAATAGACAAGGGGAAGAATTGTTAGAAGAGAGATGTATGATATAGTGCACAACAACGATGAAAACTGCCTGGAATGTATTTGGGTCAATATAAAAGAGGGGGAAATGACATTGCCATAGGTGTATATAGGCTACCCAACCAAACAGAGGAAATAGATGAACTTTTTGCTAGTCAGTTAACTAAGGTATATAGGAAGGACACCACAATCGTAATGGGGGATTTTAAGTACCCTGACATCAACTGGGAGACAAACTGCACCAAGTGGAAGATCAAACAGGTTCCTGACAAACCTAGCAGACAACTTTGTTTCTGCATCCAGTTTTGGTCACCATGATGTAAAAAAGATGCTGAGACTCTAGAAAGAATGCAGAGAAGAGCAACAAAGATGACTGGAAACTAAAACATATGAAGAACGGTTACTGGAATGGGATATATCTAGGCGTATGAAAAGAAGGATTAGGGGTGACATGATAGCAGTGTTCCGATATCTTAGAGGCTGCCACAAAGAAGAGGGAGTCAAGCTATTCTCCAAAGCACCTGAGGGCAGGATAAGAAACAATAGGTTGAAACTAGTCAAGGAGAGAAACAAATTAGAACTAAGGAGAAATTTCCTGACAGTGAGAACAATTAATCAGTGGAACAACTTGCCTCCAGAAGTTGTAAATGCTCCAACACTGGAAGTTTTTAAGAAGATGTTGGATAACCATTTGTCTGAAGTGGTATAGGGTTTCCTGCCTAAGCAGGGGGTTGGACTAGAAGACCTCCAAGGTCCCTTCCAATTCTGTTATTCTAGATTCCACTGGCATACACTTCACTCTCCTAATGGAGTAAATACATCAGAGAAAATGCAACAAAAGCAAACCCCTCTTTTAATGTATGTCCAAAAAGCTGATTTCCTACCCCACCCCAAGAATTAAACAATACCAGGAAGGCATGAATTCCAGACCTTGTTCTCCCTTTTCCCCTTTTAATCCTTGAAATCCATCTCGGCCGTCTCGTCCTGGTATTCCTTTCTCAGCTGGTTCACACACCACCAAGGAACAAGCATTCCAGCTATGGACGACTTTCTGTGGCATAGGGGTGGACATCGATGCCACTGCTGGCACTAAAGCGCAAAAGAGCAGGACCGCTAGCATTGCTGAGTAATAGGATCTGGAAGGGGAAAAAAAGTGAATGAGAAGGAGAAATAGGAAAAATATGGAGTGTAGGATAGATGAGATTCAGCTCTCAGTCAATCGAAGTTGGCAGTTTGACGTGCAATGATACGTTTCAATCTGAATTTGCAATCTAACATCTGATGGCGACCCAATTCTACTTGATCTACGCTGGAATGCAGAGTAAAAATAAATACTTCAAATAAGATTTGTCCAAGCAACTAACATTTTCTGGGTTTTTTTTTTACAAATGTGGAGAGTTGGAAAGTGAATTACGGTTGAATTTGTTACATAATCATATGCCTTCTTATATCAATCAATCAATCAATCAATCAGAATACAGCTGGAAGGGACCTTGGGGGTCTTCTAGTCCAACCTCCTGTTCAAGCAGGAGACCCTATACTATTTCAGACAATTGACTGTCCAGTCTTTTCTTAAAAACCTCCAGTGATGGAGCACCCGTAACTTCTGAAGGCAAGTCCTTCCACTGGTCAATTATTCTCATTGTTAGGAAATTTCTCCTTAATTCCAGGTTGCTTTCCTCCTTCATTAGTTTCCATCCATTGCTTCTTGTCCTGCCTTCTGGTGCTTTGGAAAATAGGCTGACCCCCTCTTCTTTGTGGTAGCCCCTCGAATACTAGAATACTGCTATCATGTCCACTCTATTATTGCAACGTGCTCTACATGGGGCTACCCTTGAAAAGTGTTCGGAGACTACAGTTGATCCAGAATGCAGCCGCGCGAGCTGTCATGGGTGCACCTAGATACACCCACATTACACCAATTCTCCGCGAGCTGCACTGGCTCCCTATTGGTCTCTGGTCACAATTCAAGGTGTTGGTTATTACCTTTAAAGCCCTACATGGCTCAGGGCCAGGTTATCTTCGAGACCGCCTTCTGCTGCATAGCTCCCAATGACCGGTAAGATCCCACAGAGTTGGTCTCCTCCGGGTCCCGTCAGCTAAACAATGCTGGCTGGCAGGCCCGTGGGGGAGGGCCTTCTCTGTGGCTGCCCCAGCTCTCTGGAACCAGTTACTTCCTGAAGCCTGGACTACCCCCACCCTATTGGCCTTCCAAAAAGCAGTGAAGACCTGGCTTTTCTGGCAGGCCTGGGGCCGTTGATCTCGCTCTTCTGATCTGGTGAGATCCGGCCATGAATGGCGTGAATGAGTTTTTAATGTTTTAATGTTTTTAATTTTTCAATGTTTTTTAAATTATTTTTTTAAAGTATTGTGAGCCGCCCTGAGTCTTCGGAGAGGGGCGGCATATAAATTTAATTAGTTAAATTAAATTAAATTAATTAGTCCTTCTTTTCTCTAGACTAGCCTTACCCAAATCCTGCAACCGTTCTTCATATGTTTTTGTCTCCAGACCTTTAATCATCTTGGTTGCTCTTCTCTGCACGTTTTCCAAAATCTCAACATTTTTTTTTTTTTTTGTAATGTGGTGACCAAAACTGGATGCAGGATTCCAAATATGGCCTTACTAAGACTTTATAAAACAGTACTAATACTTCATGTGATTTTGATTCTCTGCCTCAGTTTCATAGGTGTCTTTTCTTTCTTTTTCTTTTTCCCCCCTGTTTCACAGGTGTCTTTTTTGCATCTGCCTCCCTGGTAAAAACTTTTAAGACTTGAATTTTCTTTATTGTGCCCGTTGGCTAGTTGTGCTTGTTAGTAGCTAATTGATGATAGAATTCATGCCTTGGGAGAAGACAGTATGTCTGTTGCACCACTTCCTTATCTCTCTTTGCAGCAAAATACAGGAACTGCTTGTTAGAATACAAATTAGAGCTTTGGAGTAAGTCGCAAACCAAAGCGACCCAACTGCCTTTCAAGATTGTGTCTGTATTGTGTTGATGCCCATGTCTTTTGATGTTGTGATGTTCTTGTTTTCTTGTCAGTTGTAGCTTGATTCTCTCTTCTGGGATCTCCATTAATGCCTACCCATGCTCAAACTGTCTTTGGTCAACATTCTATTACAGCTCTGACGTCTTCTAAGTAGAAGAGAAACCAGTCAATCTGTCAACTAGCAAAGTATCCCTGGCCTGCTCTCACTTTGCCATAGTCCAGGGGGGATGGGAAACCGATGAAATAGCATGACAGCCAAAGACAGATGCACATTTCATGTTTATCTCTCTCAAGGCTGTATCCAGAGCTGGGTTTCAGCAGGTTCTGGCCAGTTCTGGAGAACCGGTAGCGGAAATTTTAAGTAGTTCGGAGAACCGGTAAATACCACCTCTGACTGGCCCCGCCCCATCTATTCTCTGCCTCCCGAGTCCCAGCTGATTGGGAGGAAATGGAGATTTTACAGTATCCTTCCCCTGCCACACCCACCAAGCCATGCCATGCTCACCAAGCCATACCCACAGAACTGGTAGTAAAAAAAACTGAAACCCACCACTGGCTGTATCCCAGAGTTACCTACAGCAGCCGGAGGGGAGTGACCTCTACAATCCATAAAATTGCTCTGTTGGTGAATGTGATTGATGACACATCCTGGGGGGAGGGGGGAAACAGGGTCATAATTGGGTGTAAATTACGTAGGGTCATAGCTGGCTTCACTTGGAACGTGCTGACATGAAGCTCCTAATAAATAACTGGATTTCTTTTGAAGCTTGGCTCGAGGCTCATGATTTAATCAGGGCATCCATCAGAACCCTGAGGCAGTCACTGTAACCTGTTTGCTTTGGAGAAATGAAATGTTGTCTGTATCTCTCTAGAGTCTGCTATGAAGTTAGGCAAGTGGCAAGAAAGTTTGCACTCTTTTTCCCTTGGGGGTGGGGGGGTCTTAAGTAAATAGATTCCTTGGGTTGAGCAAGTACAGCAAGGACAAAGGCAAAATGGAGTCCTAAATTGGCCACGCCCACACAGTCACATGACCACCTAGCCACACCCGCTCAGCCGGTCTGGCCCCCCAACAATCTGAGGGACTGAGGAATTGGCCCCCTGTTCAAAAAGTTTGAGGACCCCTGCTCTAGATGTTGGTGTTTTGGAAGGAGATTTTCCACCACAATTGAATAGAATCAATGCAGCATGATTGATAGGCCTTATGGAGAATTCAAGACCCTGCCAAGTTTCAGATCCCATCAAGGGTTTTTCCCCAATCAAATTTTGAATTAGTCCCACATATTTCTTTTAGGGTAGAGAAAGGGCAGAGGTCTGAGACTCTAGAAAGAATGCAGAAAAGAGCAACGAAGATCATTAGGGGACTGGAAGATAAAACATATGAAGAACGGCTGCAGGAATTGGGCATGTCTACTTTAATGAGGAGAAGACCTAGACGGTGACATGATAGCAGTCTTGCAATATTTTAAGGGGGGGAGGCTTTCAAAGAAGTGGGGGTCAACCTGTTCTCCAAAGCGCCTGAAGGCAGGACAAGAAGCAAATAAAGGAAAGAGCCAACCTAAAACAAAGGAGAAACTTCCAAAATGTAAGAACGAGGGGTGAAATCCAGCAGGTTCTGGTGAACCGGTAGCAAAATTTTGAGTTGTTCGGAGAAACTGGCAAATACCACCTCTGGCTGGTCCCAGAGTGGGGTGGGAATGGAGATTTTGCAATATCCTTCCCCCAGGAGTGGGATGGGAAGGGGATTCTGGTGAACCGGTAGCAGAAATTTTGAGTAGTTCGGAGAAACTGGCAAATACCACTCTGGCTGGTCCCAGAGTGGGGTGGGAATGGAGATTTTGCAATATCCTTCCCCCAGGAGTGGGGAGGGAATGGAGATTTTGCAGTATCCTTCCCCTGCCACGCCCACCAAGCCACACCACACCTACCAAGTCACGCCCACAGAACCAGTAGTAAAAAAAATTGAATTTCACTACTGGTAAGAACAATTAATCAATGGAATGACTTGCCTTCAGAAGTTGTGGGCGCTCCATCAGTGGAGGCTTTT
This sequence comes from Pantherophis guttatus, assembly GCF_029531705.1. Next base: position 2,369,463 of record NW_026844069.1, read on the forward strand.
AAGAAGAGATTGGGCAGCCACTTGTCTGAAATGGCATAGGGTTTCCTGCCTGAGGAGGGGGTTGGACTAGAAGACCTCCAAGGTGCCTTTCCACTTTGATATTCTGTTATTCTGTCTTATCTTCCTAGTTCTTTCCCTGAGGTAACCCGGGTCAAGCTTTATTGTTTCTCACGATAGGGTTTCTTCACCTGCCAACCCTGCTGGCATAGTTATTTGTAAAGCTTAAATCCTGCTGGAAGGAGCTTCACATCACTGGCCTTGGTGGGTCTTCAGGACAGACAAGTCAGAATGGAAAATACAGCCTCAGAAGAAGATTATACAGATTTCCTTCTTCTTTCTACCCTTCCTTCTTCCTTCACATTCCTTCCTTCTGGAATGCTGTAGCTTTGGTCCTACTATCAATGGATTTTATGGGGGGGGGGGGCGGGGTTTGCCTAAATGGGTGGCAAACATAGTTCTTTTTAGAAATAAAAACCTTCAGAATTTCCAGGATTGCAGCCCTAGCTATTTGTAGCATCTTCTACATTCACCCACCCGTCACTGGGTCAACATTATCTTTAATGTAGACAGGTGTTTTATCACTTGAGTGATGAAATGAAATAAGGCTATGTCCCTAGTGCCAAACTATTCTTTTTTTTCCCCAATTTTTATTTATAAGTACAAACTAAACAGAACAATGAAATGTACAAAACATAAAAACATATAAACATCCATTTCAATACATGTCCAGTTTGTCGCAACTGTAATATACATTTCTCTTTGTATTTTGACTCTTCCTTATTTGGTCATTCCCTTTTGTCTATCTACTATTGATCTTTGTTGACCTATGTCTGTTCTTTGTTTCCATCATACTATATTTGGTCATTTTGTTTACTTCCTATTGCTTCATCTCTTTCCTATCTTTCAACCAACTATACCACTTTTCCCATACTAAGTAAAAGTCATGTTCTTCCCTATTTTGTAATTCCTTTGTGAGTCTGTCTAATTCTGCACATTCCATAATTTTATTGATTACTTTATCTGGTGTTGGTATATCACTTCTTTTCCAGTATTGCGCATATAGTATTCGTGCTGCTGTTATCATATGTATAATTAAATATGTTGTTTCTTTTTCATAGTGTCCATTCACTATGCCTAGTAGGAAGCTTTCTGGTCTTAGTTTTATCTTTTGGTGTGTTATTTCTTCTATTTGTATTTTGATCCTTTGCCAATATTGTTTCGCCATTGGGCAGGTCCACCACATATGGTAATAGGTGCCTTTGTGGTGGTTGGATTTCCAACATGTTGATGGCGTGCCGGGGAACATTCTTGCCAATCTGGTGCCAAACTATTCTTACATAGCAAAGTTGCAGAAACAGGCTGATATAATAAAATATAGGGCCATAGAAATAGGCAAGGCAGAGAAAGACTGGCAAAGAGCAAGCAGCCTTTATAGACTTTGCCATAGCTGTCCTCTTTTCTGAAAGCTGAGCCTATAAGTTGATTGGGGGTCTGGAGGCTAAAACATATGAAGAACGGTTGCAGGAACTGGGTATGTCTAGTTTAATGAAAAGAAGGACTAGGGGAGACATGATAGCAGTCTTCCAATATTTCAGGGGCTGCCACAAAGAAGAGGGAGTCAAGCTATTCTCCAAAGCACCTGAGGGAAGAACAAGAAGTAATGGGTGGAAACTAATCAAGGAGAGAAGCAACCTAGAACTAAGGAGAAATTTCCTGACAGTTAGAACAATTCATTAGTGGAACAACTTGCCTCAGAAGTTGTGAATGCTCCAACACTGGAAGTTTTTAAGAAGAGATTGGATAACCATTTGTCTGAAGTGGTGTAGGGTTTCCTGCCTAAGCAGGGGGTTGGACCAGAAGACCTTCCAATTCTGTTATTCTGTTCTGTTCTATTGTAAGTGTGCCCCCTTATCCATTATGAAGATACTTAACGCTGCACCAGTTGTGCAGGATTTTAAAATCAGGTCAGCCTTGTACAGGTAAAATTCTGGTAGCTTTGTTAATTCTTAGTTGTCTTGACAGAACTAACATGGAATAAGAACAATCCAAGACTAAACCTTAGTCACCAGGACCAGAGCTTTTGGACTCATGCTGGAGCCCATCCTTAGGGAATTTCTCTCTCATCAAAATGTGAGAGATCCTTTAGTTAATGAATCCTGAACCAAGCTTAGTGAAGAGAAGGACCAGGGAGGACATGATAGCAGTGTTCCAATACTTGAGGGACTGTCATAGAGAGGGAGGGGTCAAGCTATTTTCCAAGGCACCCGAAGGCCACACAAGGAATAATGGATGGAAACTGATCAAGGAGAGATTCAACCTAGAAATAAGGAGAAATTTCCTGACAGTGAGAACAATCAACCAATGGCCTTCGGGAGTTGTGGGAGCTTCACCACTGGAAGCTTTCAAGAAGAGACTGGACTGCCATCTGTCAGAAATGGTATAGAATCTCCCACTTGAGAATCACCCTAGATGACCTACAAGGTCCCTTCCAACTCTTTTATTCTGTTGTCATCCCAGAAGAGTTATGATAGAGAGTTGAACAAGTTGGTAAATCATATTACCTGTTTTTTTCCCTTGTCAATGCCCTTGCAACATTCAACCTGCTTGTTCTCAATTTTCTCCACAAACGGAACTGAAAATTGCAACATTCTGTACAAAGCAGCAGAAAAGCCATCTCATCTTTACAGTAGTTGAGAAAGCTCTTCAGATATCTTGGAGACACAGATTCACTGATTCCACTGCTTTGAAACGGATTCATTTGGTGAATCTACAGTAGAGGCCAAAATTGTGGAAATCTTTTGGGAAAAGTGTATTTTCTAAAACTAGTTAATAACACCACTTTTTTTTGGAGTAGTACCATAAAATTATATCTCAATGAAAAGTTAATTGAATCAAGAATGTAATGCAATAACTTTTATGAAGGATTTGCTATTAGAAAAGCAGTTATAGCATAAACACGTAGAAAAAACAAGATATACAAAAATGATCACCATGTCAGTTAATAGTTGGGTAACTTTTAGCATGAATCATAGCCTTACAATGTGTTCCCATGGAGTGAACCAAGTCTTTGAGTTCTGCAGCTGTTATAATGTGAAACCAAGATTGAATGATTGCTTCTATTAACTGTGTTTTATTGCTGGGTCGCTTCTGACTAACAAGTTTCTTTAGTCAGCTCCATAGATTTTCAATTGGGTTAAGGTCTGGGCTATTCCCAGGCCATTCCAGCAGTGGAATAGGATTATCTTGAAACTCCAAAAAAAAAAAAGTGGTGTTATTAGCCATCAAACCTCAAAAATACACTTTTTCCCAAAAGCTTTCCACAATTTTGGCCACTACTGTACTTTGGGAGGGAGGGTTGATTGAAGCTTCATTGAATCAAATCCCCCATTCAAGGATTTGCAAAGCTTTATTTATCAGTTATCTAACTGCACACTATTGCTAAATTCAGCTCACCACTAGGTAGAGAAATAAACTTTGAAGATGACACTGTGACTTGACTGACTTACAGGCAGGGTGGTATTAGAAATTATTCAGGGGCCCTCTTGGTCTTTGGGACCCCAGTTATAGCTCCACCCAAGGACTTTTCCATTGCCTTATAATCCTCCTTCATGATCCCAACTCTAAAGTAAAATGATTAAAAATTACAGCACAGGAATTTGAAATGAATCAGGCCTCCATTCGATCCGATGAACAGACTTTCTTTGTTCATATTTGTTCAATAGCCAAACTATTGGTTTTGCAAAGAAAATTGTGTACGCTCATTTTTCCTTCTCTTTCTGTGAAATTCTGAAAAGTTACACAAACTCCCAATTTCTTTTGCCACAGACCTCCTAATGAAGTCTCAACTGACCAGCTGTGTTTTAAATCAAGGTGTTCCACAAAGCGCTAACAATACAGACTATCTATACTGTCACTGGATCGCAGAACCGCGAAAGCCGAAGATAATTCTGAGATAAGCCCAGAGAGATCTAGAATCCGATATGGAAAGCATTTAGTAATCAAAAAGCAGCTTTTCAATGATTTAGGAAGAGCTAGGACCAGTTGAAATTAATCAAAGCTGTAGAGCAGGTTTGGAAAGCATCAGCTTCTATAAAGAAGTAGTGGAAGTTTTCAATATAATCTATTTTGGTTCATTTTTCTATTTTTCCCCAAAGACCCACCAAAGAAGGACAAAGCAAAACTGGATTGACTCACTTGGCAATTTCAGACGTTCTGAGAAGACCTGCATAGAGATCATGCACTAAAGGGCTTAGCTGTCCTTTTAAAGAAGACGAGTTAAGTAACATCAGCTCCAGTTTCTCAATCATATGACCCTAGTGGAAATCTACAAGGAATTCATCCAAGTGGATGGCAGATACAAGGACAAAAAAAAAAAAAAAAAAAAGAAAGAGTCCCCATTTCTTGCCACCTGAGAAGAAGATGGAATTACTATTTCAGAGAACAAAAACAAGAGCTCGAAAAATGCATACTGTTTTGTCTACGCTAGAAGACCAACCAAGCTTAAATGATTTGATCCCTTGAGCAAATTGCTTGCTAGGAATGAGAGCCAAGGCTCTTCAGGGTATTAATGGTCCCACTGAACTTCGGGTAAGAACAGAGCAGTTTTAGGAAATTGCTACTAGCTTTCAGTTCCTCACTAGTATCTCATTTACTCATTGAGACACTACCTGGGGGGACCACAGCTCCAGTCTAGAGGTGGTATTCAGCCGGTTCATACCGGTTTAGGCGAACCGGTAGAGGAAATCACGGATGGGCCCATCCCACCCACCCGCTCCGCCTCTATGCCATCCTATTTAGGCACATTTTCAAGACCAGGCGCACACACGGAAGACCGGGCGCATATGCAGAAGGTGCATGCACGAGCAAAGCACATGCGCAGAAGGCTGGGTGCATGCATGAAAGGCGCATGTGCGAGCAAAGAACATGCATGGAAGGCACACAGGCGGGGTGAACCAGTGGTAAGAATATTGGAAACCCACTGCTGCTCCAGTCATGATCCTACCCAGGCATTAAGGTCCAAAGGAAAGGTTTTCCAAAAGAAGATTCTCCTCTTCTATCATTTCAAAGATGGATTTCTCCTGGATTGTTTTCAGAGTATGGAATATATTCCCCCCCCACAATAGCGTTTCATTCATATGCAGTAGTCATTCAAACTGATGCAAAAATAAAGGATCCCTGTTAAAGATCCTTGAGATAAAGTTGATCCCAAATGAATCTAAGATGTTTGAGGGGATGGACTTATTCTCCAAAGGATCAGAGGGCAGGACAAGAAGTAATGGGTGGAAGCTTGTTCAACAGAGACTCAACCTAGAAATAAGGAGAAATTTCCTGTCCGTGAGAACAATCAATCAATGGAATAGCTTGCTTTCTGGGGTTTTGGGGGCTCCATTGCTGGAAATTTTCAAACAATTTGACTGGGATGGTATAAGGATAGTATAATGTCTCCTCAGGGGTGGGCTGCTATGGGTTTGCCCCGGTTCAGGAGAACCGTACCTAACGTTATGGCTGGTTCAGAGAACCTCCAAATCGCACCCCTGGCTGGCCCCGCCCCGCCCACCCCTCCTCTCCCCTCCCAGGAGTCTCTACATGGCCCATTTTGGATGTGAGGTAAGTGCAGGGCCTGCACGGAGGCTCAGAGAAGGGGAAAATGGGCCTCCCAGAAGCTCTGGAGGGCCTCCAGAGCCTGGGGGAGGCAGTTTTCACCCTCCCAGAGGCTCGAGGAAAGCCTCCGGATCTTGGGGAAGGTGAAAACACACACCCCCGCTCCGGATCCTGGGGAAGGTGAAAACGCCCCCCCCCCGCTAGTTGTTGCAGGAGTCCAACTAGGCCATGCCCACCATGGCCATGCCCACCCAGCAACCAGGCAGAGAACCCGCCAAAATTTTTGAAGCCCACCCCTGGATCTCCTGCCTTGAGCAGAAGAGCTCTACTAAAAAACCTCTGAAGTCTCATCCAGCCCTATGATTCCATGTCCTATGTAGGTGTAACATGTATATGCTTTTAACCTTAATCCTTTCCATCTTGTGGGCAGGAAAGCATGATGAAGTCATCTGGTTCACATGTGTTTCTTCACACAATGCAACAGAGATTCTGTCTGAATCAACAAATCATTATGGATCATATGTAATTTGCCCAAGGTCAATCATATCTGCAGAGTATTATTACCAGGTTATAATCTTAGACTTTATTATCTGGAAATAACATCTATTGAATCCAAAAGGGATTCATGTCCAAATAAATGCAAACACAATTGCACTCTCTGTCTTCCTTAAGAAGAAGCCCTGATTTTAGGCAGGAGAGCATTTTGGAAATTAAATATGAGAATCCAACTGTTCTGTCACGGAGGATGTCCGGCCTTCCTTCATAATTTCACAATATGTTCTCCTTGCATCCACCACAAAAGAATTTTGCAAGTTTCTGGTTTGATTGCAACGGCTCCTTGAGAAATGGGGCTCACTTGAGTAAGCAATTCTGCTGCAAAAATTGTATAATTCGGTGGATGTGTTTTTTTCTGGAGGGTTTAAGGAACCCCAAGTATTTTATAATCACTAATGGGCAATTTTGTCCACACCCCACTGAGAAATGTCTGTCCATATGCATGTACCCTTTCCCCTATGGACATAGTTTCACACAATTATTTTCTTTAACAATAGCATCCCAACAGATATTCAAAAGCTGAGTCGTTCACAGAAGTCTGTGAGAACTTTGACTTCAAGGGCACTGAACAGATTTAGAAATTGGCTGTTACCCTTTTGCCAGTTAGACTTAGAATTGTAAAAATAAGAATTAATAGAAAGGAACATTTGTATTAATTGCACAACAATTGGACAAACTTACCATAGTTTCAACTGGGAAAATGTGAGAATCCAAAACCAAGCCAAGTCCAAAAATGCTAGAGAATTCCTGGAAACCTCATCAGTCAAATACATCAGCCATCAGCAGGCACATAGAAATAAACCACATTTACGTATCATTTAAAAGAGAGAATCAAAAGCTAAAACAGAAACATTAAAAAAGCCCAAAACACTTCTTCACTAGCAATCAATACCCAGATAAGCAGAGATTAATACCAGGATTAATATCAGACCAACTGTCAAGCAATAAAAATAAGAATTCAGTATTTTGTTCCTTTTAAGACGGCTGCTGCACAGAGTTTCTTTTTTCTCTTACCTATGATCTGTTGATGTCACTGCTAAAGCTGGTTCTTTGACAGAGCTGCTCCCTGGTTTTGAATGGGAAAACTTAGTCATCACCCAAGATGACTTTTGGGCAATCCCAAAGGGCAAAGGGGAATCCTGAAGATTCCAATTTCCTTTAGAAGCAATCAAAAAGTCATTGGGCATATCCATCTTTCTGTCAATCAGTTTCATTTTCTAAGTGCTCCAGAATTTTAACTTTCACGTTTTGACTTCATTGTTTCATTTTGCTTATTGTTTTAAAAGTTGATTACCAGTTGGGTGCTGATTTATTTCAATCCTTTGCTGGACTCTAATTGCTTTTTCTCTCTTTTTCTTTTGATATATGTTGTTCTGCTGAAATTGGAAGATGTCATTTCACAATGTATGGCTCTAAATCTCAAACTTTTCAGTTATCTGCAATTTCAACAAAAGTCTAGTTTTCTGGTAGATATCGGGTCAAGTTTGGGGAACTTTCTTGCAAAACTAGAACTTGGGGTTTTTTTAACCTTCCAGATCAAATATATTGGCTTATTTATATAATGCCAGTTTTTTTAATTACTTCAAATAGTGTCCCCAAAGTAGTTAAATCAAGGGTGTCCAATCTTGACATTCTATGGACTTCAACCCCCAGAATGCTGGCTGGGGAATTCTGAGAGTTGAAGTCCACAAGTTTTAAAGTTGTCAAGGTTGGACACCCCTGAATTAAATGGGTCAGTGGTGAAATCTGAACCGGTTTGCTACTGGTTCACTGGCCGCGCATGCGCGCTGTGCACCGAGCACATGCTGTGCGTGCTAATGTACAATGCGCACCAAACGTGCACTGCATGCACATGGACAGTGCACACCAAACACATGCTGCATGCGTGCATGCGTAGTACGTGCCAAAAGGAGGCTTGGGAAGGCAAGTAGAACAGTGAGGGGGGGGATCAGCTGTGCCGCACGATTTAGATTCACTAGAAAGCAGGATTTCCTGCTTTCTAGTGATTTTAAATCACGCGGCACAGCTGATCATCGGAAATACTGGTTTGAAGGAACAGCTTTTTTTTTACTACCGGTTCACCCAAACCGGTAGTTTTTATCGCTACCGGTTCTCCTGAACCGGTGCGAACCGGTAGCATTTCACCACTTCCTGGAGTGTTGTTCCAGAACTTAATATATAAGTTCATATATAAGAACAATACGTGGAGCCTTCCACACTTAGGAAATATGAATCGATAAAATCTTGTGGGTGGTTCATGTTTTCATCCTGGAAAAGCAAGAAATATTGACACGATTATACGAGAATGAAAAATAAGCTTTCTGGAATAGAAATGGGAAGAAAATAGAACAGTGTGCTGATATTTGTAGTAGTCAATCAATCTAGAATGCAGCTGAGTTTGTACTGCGTAAAAAATATCTGTGGGATCTTTTGGTTTTAACATTAGCATTTTGGGTGAACCTAGTCACTGTGTAGATGGGCATCTTTTAGTTAGCACCCTTTTAGGTTTCTTTATGTGTGAGTGTTTATGTGTGTCTGTCTCTACTATCACCTAAACACTCCAGCCAAATTCACTTAAAAATAGTGATTTTTCAATGGCCTTGTTTTCATTTCTTTTGTTGGAGGGGGAGAAATTAAGCTGCAGGGCAGGCCCATTAATGAGATAATTAAGGTTTATTGAATCCATTGTGATAGTCTACAAACTTGAGGTTCCAGACTATGAATAATAAGTACTTGCTCACCGATGATGATTTGATGTTTTCTGCAGACTTTGCAAATGGAAATAAGTGGTCCTATTATTTGGGGGTTCATGTGATTGATGCATACACAACTAAAGCAGAGGTGTATAAACAGAGCAACAAAAATGTTGTGGACTATAACACAGAGTGTATTGAATGGTAGAATTAGGTAATTCAATTCTGACCCAGCAGAAGATTTTTGATAGAACATAGAATTGTAGGACTGGAAGGGACTTCATAAGTCTTCTAATCCAACCCTCTGCTCATGGCAGGAGATCTTATATCGTTCCAGACAAATGGCTGTCCAGTATCTTCTTCAAAGACTCAAGTGATGGAGCATCAACAACTTCTGGAGGTAAACCATTCTACTGATTAATTGTTCTCACTGTCAGGAAATTTCTCCTTAGTTCTAGGCTGTTTCTCTCTTTAATGAACTCCATCCATTGATTCTTGTCCTGCCTTTGGGTTCTTTGGAGAATAACTCAATCCACTCTTCTCTATGACTGGCCCTCAAGTATTGGAAGACAGTTATTACATCCACCCCACAATCCTTCTCTTGGTAGTCTAGTCATACTTAGCTCTGTTCATCATATGATTTAGCCTCCAGACCCTTCATCATCTTTATTGAATAATAGTGCTAATCTTCCAAGAGAACAGTTAATACTCTGCAATTAGATTCAATTGACATTCACATTATGATTAAGCCTGTCATAATCCAGGAAATAAATTTATTTTTAAAAAATCACACTAGCCCAAGTTGTCAGGGTTCCAAGTAACACCCCCAATGAAATAAAACTCCGAGGCTTGAGTTTCCTCAAAGTTAGATTTTCTTAGAGATGTCATATTGGCACATCTGGGAAAACCCAAATCTGAAAGCTTCCAGGTTTTCCCCACCCAAAGAAAAGCTCAAGTCCCTGCCCAGCACCCACAAGTCCATCACTGTATGACTGTAACCTTGTTGCTGGTATCCTTACGATTTATATTGATATTGTTTTCTGATTGCTTTTTTGTAACCTATGACTATCATTAAGTGTTGTACCTTATGATTCTTGATGAACGTATCTTTTGTTTTATGTACACTGAGAGCATATGCACCAAGACAAATTCCTTGTGTGTCCAATCACACTTGGCCAATAAAAAATTCTATTCTATTCTATTCTATTCTATTCTATTCTATTCTATTCTATTCTATTCTATTCTATTCTATTCTATTCTATTCTATTCTATCACATGGTCCAATCAAAACACAGTCCCAACTGGAGATGCCTCCCAGTCACAGCCCTCCAGGCTGCAGGGCAAGATGTCCTTGACTCTCTGAGAAAGGAATGTTATTATGACTATATATCACCCTGGCTCCATACAATCCCCCCTCCCAGTTTCCCACAGTAGTAAACGTGGCAGGTCTGAAGACCTAATGCAAAAGATGGCTTCCAGGCCTGACAAAAATCTTCTTTGTCCTTATCGTGTCTTATAACTCTAATTGGCCATGATCTTTTGGAGGGTGATATTGTAATTTACACATCTTTGTTTTGGCAAATTGAAGAAGTTTAAAGGCACCAGTGTGAAATTTAAGGAGCTAATAGATAAAGGAACCAATAAGTCCACCTGAGCAAAACTATAGGATCATTGTTTCAAAGGACAAGTGTTCTGTTTTCCTTGATCCAATTGTGAAACTAAGGAGATTTTATGGCTATGATATGATGAAGAATGACAAATGGGGAGTATATCAGAGGACTGGCAATAGAATGCAGAACTAAATTACACAATCCTCTGTGTTTATTGTTTTTTTTTAGAGTCTTTCCCCAAACGCATGGTGACCGATTTATTTCAAAACAAGTACTACATTGTAAGTCTAAGAATGTTAATCGAAGAATGTTGAATATCTTCTTCTTGCAGTGATGCTAAGCATGTTTGAAAACTGATAAGAAGATATGTAGCTCAGAGTTGAACTGTGGGGTCCTTGGTGCAGATCAGTGGTGGGTTGCCCCCGGTTCAGACCGGTTCGCAAGAACCGGTAGTAAAACCGGCGGGAGGCCCTGCCCACTGCCCTGGATGTTGTCATTGGCCATCTGCACATGCGCAGAAGCGATCCCATTGTGAACCGGTAGTAAAGGTAAGTAGAACCCACCCCTCGTGCAGATATTTCATTACCAAACTAGGTAATCTCATCAGTGCATCAATGCTGTTACCTAATTTGGTAACGAAGCATCTGCAAGAAAACCACCAAGCTCAGAGAGCTCTACAGCTTTAGAAAAATAGGTTTATGGTAACTTGAGCACAGCTTTTTTTCAATAGTGGTGCCAGCAGCTGGCATTCTTCTATAGCTGTGGCATTGTTGAATGGCCTTTTTTGGCCTTCACTCAGAATGTGAGGCCCCCAGATCTATGAGCCAACGTCTTAAATATTCTGGTGGTGTCCTCAAGTTTGCACCACTATGGAAATGTTATTTTAGATGATGTGCTTTTGGGTATCTTTGGAATCTCAGTTTGGTTTTCTGCAAGGAAGAATAACAAGATGTTCTGAAAAATAAAAAGTTCAGAATTTAAGTGTCTCTGGAGATTCTCAGTCATCCAGGTCATAGTTGTCCCAAAGGTGCTTTTTTCAAGAGGCAACTGGACTTTCTGGTTTTTCTTTGAAGATGTTTCGCTTCTCATCCAAGAAGCTTCTTCAGTTCTGCCTGTCTTGGAGTCTTACTTGGTTGGAGGAGTTACTTGGAACTCCGACATTGGGCTTATTTTGGGGGGTAGGGCTGAATATATATATTCATTCTATAATATATAAACCATATAGCATTGCTGGAACATTTAGATTCAAATCAGGGGTGAAATCCAGCAGGTTCTGACAGGTTCTGGAGAACCGGTAGCAGAAATTTTGAGCAGTTCGGAGTACCGGCAAATACTACCTCTGGCTGGCCCCAGAGTGGGGTGGGAATAGAGATTTTGCAATATCCTTCCCCCAGGAGTGGGGAGGAAATGAGGATTTTGCAGTATCCTTCCCCTAGAGTAGGGTGGGAATGGAGATTTTGCAATATCCTCCCCCAAAAGTCGGGGGGGGGAGATGGGGATTTTGCAGTATCCTGCTGGTTATTTCACTTCACTTTTACAAGCAGAGGACTTGTTTGCTTTACAAAGGAGTCCACTTCAATGTTTCCGAAGCAGCATCCCCACTGCCTAGCCCTTGAAATAACTGGCATGGCAAGATTTTACTTTGTTCCACGTACTTTCAAAAATTTAAACTGTGCTGGCCAGTTCTCTCCTGGGCTGTCATCAAAAATTTGACAGTAAAACAATGTGGATTGTAAATTTTTTTTTTGGGTTATAAATAAATCAGCTTGTTGCTTGAGCTGTCAAGCAAAGAGAACTCCTGGCAGTTCCCAGAGATCTTGAATAATGCATATGCGATAAGAAAACAAATATTTAGGAAATTCTCCAGAGTCTATTACTTTTTAATAGGAGTCTATCTCTATTTCTTTCTTTTTTTAAAAAAAAAAACCCTTAATTGGAAATAATGTGTATTCCCTGGTTGACTTTTTCTGATCTATAAAATGGTTGTAAGTAATTTTTGGAAGCCCAAGACATGGAAGATATTGTTTAAATAATAGTGTTAATAGAAAATGACAGCTTGGTAAATGTTGATAAGAGTACAGCATTTTTATTTTCCCCGTGTGATAAAATTAAACAAAAAGAATGATTTGTTTTGTTTGAAAATCCCCACACTAGAAAGTGAGGTTGTAACCAAATGTAACTGAAAGATGCATATTAAAAATAGCACATTTGATACAAGGGAGCAGATTAAATCATGCTGAGTGTCAAAATCACAGAAGATTCTTTTGGACTCCATTGACCATGTAGACTCTTTTGGACAAACTTTGGAGTTTACGTCTGTCTTCTGGGGGTGTTTTTCTTCGAACTTTTTGTTCTGGCATTTCTTTATGGTTCTCCTCAAAGAAGTAATCAGGCCTGGCCCTGCTTAGTCAAGATAAAGTCCACTAAAAGTTGAGGAACACCCATGTGGTACACTTGACATGGTGGTCTTCAAGCTCCTTTCAGGCATTGCATTTGTCCCATCCAAAGGGTTGCCATGACAAGTGGTTCGAATGACTATTTGTGGTGCCTTCAAATCAGGACCAATTGTGTTCTTATTGACAAAGTCCCCAGTTCTGCTCATTGGAATGAAAAGGGGTGAGACATGGAAGGCAATGAGGACAACATATGGAAAGAAAAGGAAGGAAGGAAGAAAGAAAGGAAGGAAGGAAGGAAGGAAGGAAGGAAGGAAGGAAGGAAGGGAGGGAGGGAGGGAGGGAGGGAGGAAATAAGGGAGGGAGGAGGAAGGAAGAGAGGGAAGGAGGGAGGGAGGGAAGGAAGGAAGGAAGGAAGGAAGGTGATGGAGGCAGGGAGGGAGGGCAGAAATGGAGATGAAGGAAATGGAAAGGAAGAAAAGGAAAGGAAAGGAGGGAGGGAGGGAGGCAGGGTGGAGATCAGTGGTGGGATTCAATTTTTTTTTACTACTGGTTCTGTGGGCCTGGTATGGTTTGGTGGGCATGGCTTGGTGGGTGTGGCAGGGGAAGGATACTGTAAAATCTCCATTCCCTCCCCACTCCAGGGAAAGGATACTGCAAAATCCCCCCGATCAGCTCAGACTCGGGTGGCAGAGAATAGATGGGGGCAGGGCCAGTCAGAGATGGTATTCGCTGGTTCTCCGAACTACTCAAAATTTCCGCTACCGGTTCTCCAGAATTGGTCAGAACCTGCTGAATGCTACCTCTGGTGGAGATAGAAGGAAAGGAGAAAGGAAAGGAAAGGAAAGGAAAGGAAAGGAAAGGAAAGGAAAGGAAAATCTGAGAGCCAATATGTTTTTCGAAAAGATGGCGTTATTTTGTGTTATTTTGTATTATTTCTTTCCCCACCTCCCAAAAAGAGAAGAAAATGACAGATTCTATTGAGTTCAGTTGTATTTTGGATTGAATATTTTTCAGAGACAGATGGTTTTGAATGTTTTGCTGCTCTTGCTGTTATTGTTGATGCTTGAAGGAGATTCTTGTTTACGTTTTATTCTAGAAAGACCTTGAAAGGGATTTATTGGAGAAAGTATTAAATCAAGGTATTAAATAAATACATATGAACTTATTTCATTCGTATGAATAAGAGCTTAAGGACCGGGATATTAACAACTGGCAGAGAATCCTTCTTCTTTTTTATTTTATTTCTTCTTTTTTTTTTTGAATATTTGCTAAAGGAATTATGGCTTCCCTGGGATTGCATTCTATTTATTTATGCAATGGTTTTTTAAATGTGCACTTTTGTTCCTATAAAGTCATAAAATAGCAGTGATTAAATGAGTCTGGGGGTTCCTCTAAGAATGCAGAGGATTCTGACAGGATCCTTACAGAAATCCTAAAAAACTTCAGTGTGTGCTAGTCGTTCCTGACTCTAGGGGGTGATGTTCAACTCTGTTTCAAACAGGGGTGAAATGCTCCTGGTTTGGACCTGCTCGGGCGAGTAGGTAGCAATGGCGGCGGGCAGTTTGGAGAACCGGTAGCAAAACTCTCTGCCTCCGCCCCCATGCTCAGCTGAGCTGTGCGATCATCAGAGACTTTTTTCTTTTTAACTGGCTCTAATGATCCAAGCTCTGACGATCCCAGCTGAGTTGCCTGCTAATCAGGCAACTCAACTTGGATTGTCAGACCCATTTAAAAGAAAAAAGTTTCTTTTTTTCTCCCCCTCACCAGCCTCCAGCTTGCTTACCTTACCTGCTGGTCGCAACGCGCTTGCTGTAATACCTGCAATCCATTGCATCAGCAAACAACTGAATCTCCCTGCCTGCAATCAAACTCATTGGTGAGCAGCTCTATCTGCAACTTTAAGACTTGTGGACTTCAACTCCCAGCAAAGCTGTCTGAGGAATTCTGGGAGTTGAAGTCCACAAGTCTTAAAGTTGCCAAGGTTGGAGACCCCTGTACTATTGGGTAAGTTTTTTCCCCCTTTGGGAGCTTTAAAAAAAATAGTTAATTGGGGTTTTTTTTAGTTGTTCTTTTTTTAGACTAGCCATTTAAAGTTTAGGAAGTTTTAAATTTAGCTGCTTTTATATAAAAATAAAAATAAAATAAAATAATATTTGTGGAGCTTTGTGAGATTTAGTGTGTTTCTGTAGTGTTTCACTCTAACTACACAAACACACAAAATCTCACAAAGCTGTTTGTGGAATTTTGTGTGTGTAAAGTGTGAAAGTTGGTTTTTTGGGCTTTTTGTGGCTGTGTGAGGTTCCTGCTTCTTGCAGGGGCCATTTTGGGTCTAGCACAGCTGCTTTTACATTGTGGGTGACCCAGTTATGTTGTGTTGTGTTGTGTGTGTGTGTAAAGTGTGAAAGTTGTTTTTTTGGGCTTTGTGTGGCTGTGTGAGATTCCTGCTTGTTGCGGGGACATTTTGGGTCTAACACAGCTGCTTTTACATTGTGGGTGAGCCAGTTGTGTTGTGTTGTGTTTTGTAGGTTAAAAAAGGGCAAAGAAGTGACATTGACTTGGCCATGCCCACCCAGTCATCTTACCACCAAGCCCCACCCACTAATTAAGCCACGCCAACAGAACCAGTAGCAAAAAAAAATTAGATTTCACCCCTGGTTTGAAAGCCAAAGAGCCAGTGCTGTCTGAAGACATCTCTGTGGTCATGTGACCAGCATGACAAAACGCCAAAGATGCACAGAACGCTGTTATCTTCCCACCAAACGTGGTCCCTATTTTTCTACTTGCATTTTTTATGTGCTTTCGAACTGCTAGGTTGGCAGAAGCCAAGACAAATAATGGGAGCTCACCCCGTTACGCGGCACTAGGAATTCGAACTGCTGAACTGCCGACCTTTCGATCGACAAGCTCAGCATCTTAGCCACTGAGTCACCGTGTCCTTACTTATTTAAAGACAACATCAGGGTTGAAATCCAGCAGGTTCTGACAGGTTCTGGAGAACTGACAGCGGAAAATTTGAGCAGTTCAGACAGGGCCGGATTTAGTTTGAAAGAGGCCCTAGGCTATTCCGCTTATGAGGCCCTTTCACCAGTGGTGGGATTCAATTTTTTAACAACAGGTTCTGTGGGCGTGGCTTAGTTGGAGGTGTGGCTTGGCAATCATGTGACTGGGTGGGCGTGGCTAGCTGGTCACGTGACTGTGTAGGCATGGGTAGCTCGTCATGTGACCGGGTGGGCGTGGCTATGTGCATAGACTTTTTTCAGAGGGCTGAAAAAAGTCATTTCTGACTGGGCCTCGCACTTTTGACCGGTCCTCACACTTATGACCATCTTCACATTTATGCCCGTGCAGCTTTCTTAACAACCATGTCACTCATTTCACAACTGCTTTTCTTCACCATGGTGACAAGATAGGGCAAAAACCTAAAATGTGAGGACAGTCGTAAGTTTGAGGACTGGTCAAAAGTGCGAGGACCAGTCAAAAATAACTTTTTCAGCCCTCTGAGTAGTCCATATGCATAAAAGGATACAGCAATAGAGAGGGATGAAGGAAGGGAAGGGAAATTAGAGTAGGAGGGAGGGTAAGAGGGGGAGGAAGAGAGGAGGAGAAGGAGAAAGGAAGAGGAAGTAGGGAGGAGAAGAAGAGGGGGGGGAAGAGAAAGTAAGAAGGAAAGAAAAGAGAGAGGTGGTAGGTTTGAGGAGAAATATTGCTGTACAATAAAAAAGATGAAAGGGAAGAAAGCCAACCCCAAACAAATATAAAGATATTAAGATAAAGAATGAATGGTTAAACTTTAAAGAATAAAAGAGAACAAATATGAATAAATAGCAGTAATTAGAAACATACAAACATACAATTTATTTTCTTTGAACAGAGTATTTGGCCGGTTCACAAATTTAAACAGTGTTTAGTCACTTCAATTAAATTTACAATTTCTATATTTCCTTTTTGCCATATTTATTCCTCATCTATTTTTTTTTAAAAAACCAATATTACCCTTCATCCTCATCTCTAATCTTAATCAAATTCAATTTTTCCCTTCTATTCTATATTATACCCCTTTCCATTGTCATCTATTTTTATATCCATCCTCACATTGTTTAATTATGTAATTATGTAATACAGTTGTTTAATACAAATTCAACATTTTAATATAAATCAATTAGTTATAAAACTATCTTTTTTGTATATTAATCATCAATATGAACATGAATATTCCAGTTATTTCCATGCAATCCAATTTCTTACAAATCAATTAATTAATTATATTTACCAATAATAATAAACCAAATAATTTCCCCCATATATTCCTCTGAACCACAACTTAACCATTTCTGCTTTCAACACAATATACAATTAATAGTATCTCAATTATTACAATTCCCTAGTTAAATACAGCTTTTTTTTCTTTTGTGTTTTAAAATCTTGAACTCTCCTCCTAAATTTCCCATTGTTTGCAGTTTTTCACCTACCTTTTTTGGGGAGGAAAAATAAAAATAAAAATAAATCTCTCTCTGCCTCATTTTGTCACGTTGCACCAAAGATCCTGGTTTCGGTTTCGTTTCTGCAGCTTAGCTAGGGGGGAAAAAAACTGCTTCAGGAACTCTTTACACTGATTGCCTGTAGGGCGGCCCTTTGAAGCCCCGGGCAAGAGTTTAAACAGTTTTTTTTTTCTTCTAGCCATCAGCTGGGGCTCAAGAGGCAGCGGGACTGAGGAGGCAGAATGAAAAATCGATACTTTTTTGAAACGCCGTGGGACGCGGGACAAATTGCTAAAAATCGGGACGTCTGGTCACCTTACCCTAGAACCCCCAGAATCCCACCACTGTGTAGGCCCCTCTTGATCTTGAGGCCCTAGGCTGAAGCCTAGTTAGCCTATAGGAAAATCCGGCCCTGAGTTCAGAGAACTGGTAGCGGAAATTTTGAGCAGTTCGGAGAACTGGCAAATACCACCACTGGCTGGCCCCAGAGTGGAGTGGGAATGAAGATTTTGAAATATCCTTCCCCTGCCATGCCCAAGCCACACCTACCAAGCCACGCCCATAGAACCGGTAGTAAAAAAATTTGGATTTCACCACTGGATTACATGACTGGACTACATGACTATTAATTTATTGAGGAATATAAAGAAAGGCAGACACTCTTTCCCCAAGCTTGCAACTACAGAGATGCAATCAGTTTTGGTCAACACACTATAAAAAAGATGTTGAGACTTTGCAAAAGGCACAGAGAAGAGCAGTCAGGATGATGAGGGGACTGGAGGCTAAAATATATGATGAAAGGTTACAGGAACTGGGCATGGCTAGTCTAGTGAAGGGAAGGACCAGGGGAGACATGTTAGCAGTCTTCCAATATTTGAGGGGCTTTAACAGAGAGGAGGTCGGTCAATCTATTTTCCAAAGCACCTGTAGGCCAGACAAGGAATAATGGATGGAAACTGAACAAGGAGAGATTCAACCTAGAAATAAGGAGAAATTTTCTGACACTGAGAACAATCAACCCATGGAACAGAAGTTGCCTTCTGAGGTTGTGGACGTTTCATCACTGGAAGCTTTCAAGAAGAGATTGGACTGCCATTTGTCAGAAATGGTGTAGGGTCTCCTGCTTGGGCAGGGGTTTTATTTATTTATTTATTGGTTCGATTTATATGCCGCCCTTCTCCGGAGAGTCAGGGTGGCTTACAATGCGTTAAGCAATAGCCTTCATACTTTTGTATATACCTGCTTAGTAGGGCTTTCGCCCCCCCCCCAAGCAATAAACTGACTTTATACAAAGTCAGCTTATTGCCCCCACAATCCGGGTCCTCATTTTACCTACCTCGAAAGGATGGAAGGCTGAGTCAACCTTGAGCCTGGTGAGATTCGAACTTGCAATAATTGCAGGCAGCTGGTGTTACTTAACAGCACTTTAGTCTGTTGCTCCACCAAGGCTCTTGGTTGGACTAGATAACCTCCAAGGTCCCTTCCAACTCTGTTAATCTGTATAATCTGTATATCTATTGAATCACTGTGTTTCCTTGGCGATAATACAAAAATTATATTTGTAATTGCTTACTTTTTGTGCATTTTTTTAAAAAATGCTTCAGTCTAGCCCTGATATTCCCACCAAGTACAGTTGTAGTCCTCAATGTACGACTACAATTGAGACCAAAATTTATGTTGCTAAGCGAGATATTGGTTAAGTGAACTTTGCCCCATTTTAACGACCTTTCTCGCCACTGTTGTTAAGTGAACCACTGCAGCTATTGAGTTAGTAACATGGTTGTTAAACGAATCTGGCTTCCCCATTGACTTGGACTTTGCCAGAAGGTCGCAAAAGGGAAACACGTGACACCGGGACACTGAAACCGTCATAAATATGAGTCAGTTGCCGACCGTCCAAATTTTGATCACATGACGAGGGGGATGCTGTAACGGTCGTTAGTGTGCAAAGCGGTCCTAAGTCATTTTATTCAATGCCGTCGTAACTTTGAACGGTCGCTAAATGGACTGTTGTAAGTCGAGGACTGCCTGTATTCCTCCAGTGCAACCCAATAAACACACATTCTCCCCTTCCCCCCTCAAGATTTGCTAAGCAGTTACATAATTAAATAATTATAGCTTTGGGGGAACGAAGAATAGAATGTATGGAAAAGTAAAGTAAGGTTCTACATCGAGGCAAGGAAAACAAAATACACAGGTACAGTATACTGTATGTGGTACCTTGCTCAATAGTAGTAACTGTGAGAGGGATCTTGGAGTCCTAGTGGACAACCATTTAAATATGAGCCAGCTGGGTGCAGCAGCTGCCAAAAAAGCCAATACAGTTCTAGGCTGCATAAACAAAAGGATAGAATCAAGATCACGTGAAGGATTAATGCCACTTTATAATGCCTTAGTAAGGCCACACTTGGAATACTGCATCCAGTTTTGGTCGCCACAATGTAAAAAAGATGTGGAGACTCTAGAAAGAGTGCAGAGAAGAGCAAGAAAGATGATTAGGGGACTGGAGGCTAAAACATATGAAGAACGGTTGCAGGAACTGGGTATGTCTAGTTTGATGAAGAGAAGGACTAGGGGTGACATGATAGCAGTGTTCCAATATCTCAGGGGCTGCCACAAAGAAGAGGGAGTCAAGCTATTCTCCAAAGCACCTGACGATAGGACAAGAAGCAATGGGTGGAAACTAATCAAGAAGAGAAGCAATTTAGGAGAAATTTCCTAAGAACAATTAATCAGTGGAACGATTTGCCTCCAGAAGTTGTGAATGCTCCAACACTGGAAGTTTTTAAGAAGATGTTGGATAACCATTTGTCTGAAGTGATGGTTTCCTGCTTAAGCAGGGGGTTGGACTAGAAGTCCTCCAAGGACCCTTCCAACTCTGTTATTCTATATTCTGAAAACAAAAACTTAGCCTAGCTGAAAATAAGTTCAGATTCCTTTATTTTTTTAAAATAGCCCGTATCAATTTTCTTCTTTTGCTGATCTTTTTCAGACGTCAAAGAAACGAGTTCACTAACACAGTAGTTTAATCCCTTGGCTGTCAGAAGTAAATAGATTGCCTTGAGATAATGATCTACCTCCACACCTCTTTTTGAAGCAAGAACCTTTAATCTTAATTGGCTGTCAGTACAATTAAGGAAGGGGGCAGACAGGTTGGCAAGGTCCCCCTAAGCCAGAATGGCAGGTATTTAAGATAATGCCACCACTTTATCTCCCATTTATATCTTCCATTTCTACTGATGCAGTGTAAAGAAAAGGGGGAAAAAAAGGAAGGAAGGGGACAAGAAAAGAATAAAATCAAATGTTTTTGGAAGTATAACAGGACTTCTTGAGAAATCATGGAACTGACTGTATGTGTGTTTTTTCCTCCACTATAGGAAGCTTAAGAAAGAAACTACATGCAGCCAAAGGAAACACAAAGAGGCGTTATATTCCTTGCGCAACAAACGTGTTGGCTACTTAGTTCTTAGCAAACTAGTTTCTTCTTCTAAAGGGATGGAGGAACGGGGATCATGGTAGATTTAAAAGATTGTGAAAGTTTGGAGAGAGGGAGGGAGGAAGGCAGGCAGGCAGGTAAGAAGAAAAGGAAGGAAGGGAAGAAAGAAAAGAGGGAGGAAGGGAAGGAGGGAGGGAGGAAGGGAAGAAAGGTGGAAAGGCGGGAAGGAGGGAGGAAGGAAGGAAAGGAAGGAAAGAGAGGAGGGAGGGAAGGAGGAAGGGAGGGAGGGAGGAAGGGAGGGAAGGA
Source organism: Pantherophis guttatus (assembly GCF_029531705.1). The sequence continues at coordinate 2,390,538 of NW_026844069.1, forward strand.
AAGGAAGGAAGGAAAGGAAGGAAGGAAGGGAAGAAAGGGAGGGAGGGAAGGGGGAAGGAGGGAGGGAGGAAGGAAGGAAAGAAAGGAGGAAAGCAGAGAGGGAGGGAAGGAGAGAGGGAGGAAGGAAGGAAAGGAAGGAAGGAAAGAGAGGAGGAAGGAGGAAGGAAGGAAGGAATTATCTTTAGTGAACTCTGACTTACAAGGACTTAATTGAGGCTGAATCATAAGACATCTTAACTTGGAATTAATATTAAATATGGTGCATTGTCATCTGAAATATGGTGCATTCATAATTTGTTGCGGCCAACTCACCACAGCCAACTCTCCCTGAGACAACTCAACATGGCCAACTCTCCCTGAGACAAGTCAACATGGCCAACTCTCCATGAGACAACTCAACATGGCCAACTCTCCATGAGACAACTCAACATGGCCAACTCGCTGTGGGACAAGAGTTACACTAATACCAAAGAAAATGGTGGAATAAAATCATTAAAGAAAGGATGCAAAAGGAGCGAGAGCATGAAATGCAAATGACCCAAAAAAATATATATATATTTTTAAAAAAATTTAAATTCTTAAATTGTCCCGTGGCGAGTTGGCCATGGTGAGTTGTCTGCAGCAATTTGTCTGTGGTGAGTTGTCCCATTCCGTTTTGATGCTCCCTGCCAGCGTCTCACAAGGAAACCTAAGGTAGAATCTGTCAGGAAGTTAGAAATCACTCCCACCCACCACCCACCCCACTGCCCCCGTGGTCGCTCTGTTTCTCTAGTTAGCTAATAAGGAAATGTTTCTGAAATGATATCCCAATAGGGCATGGGGTTGTCTAGTTGGTAAATAAAAGTAGAAGGTTAGGAAAGATAGGAATTTGCATAAAAGAGGGTAAAGTCTGGTTCGTTTCCTCTAGGCATGAGTGAGGGATATCACCAAGGAGTGTTGATACTTCACTTTCAAAAAGATTTGAAAGATTTGCAAGAACAGTCTGACCTAACCATAGTGGACAAAATTGTCTGCTACAATGTCCTACTTGTCAACGACTACTTTAGCTTCAACCTCAATAATACACGGGCAAACAATCGATACAAACTGAAGGTAAACCGCTCCAAACTCGATTGCAGTAAATACGACTTCAGCAACCGAGTGGTCAATGCCTGGAATGCTCTACCTGACTCTATTGTTACCTCCTCAACCCCCCACAGCTTCAGCCTCAAACTGTCTACTGTGGACCTCACCCCATTCCTAAGAGGTCCGTAAAGGGGGCATGCATAAGTGCACCAGCGTGCCTACCGTCCCTGTCCTACTGTTCCCATTTATCCTTACTCATTTATTATGTATATACTTATACCTGTTTATATGTTATGTTTATATGTTATGTTTATACTTGTACTTGTTTTCTAATACATGCTTGACAAACTAAAAATAAATAAATAAATAAAATAAAAGTAACAAAAAGTTAGGAAACTTGCAGACCTCAGCTAAAAGTTAGGAATAGAGATGGCCTGCAGCAAATAAAATGTGTATTAAATAACTCTTGGGGCATTCAAGAGCCCCCATTTATTTGTATTCATTTCCTGTGTTCATGTCCATGTTTATACTTATACCTGTTATCTCGTACATCTTTGACAAACTAAATAAAATGAATAAATAAATAAATTTCCCAGAATATTAGCCTGTGGTGAAAATGCTGGACAAAGAGTTGAGGAGATTCAAGTTATAATCTCAGTCACTCCATGGGTGTTTCTGAGCTTCCTCCCTCAAGACTTATTTCACCGGGCTGATTTGAAAGGGAAAATTGATCTGGAGGCAGGAGGTAGCACTATATAGTTGCCACTCCAAGCTCCTAAAGAAAAGATTTTGAACATAGAATAATAGGGTTGGAAGTGACCTTGAAGGTCTTCTAATCCAACTCCTCAGGCAGGAGACTCTTAACCATCCCAGATAAATGGCTATACCAATCTCCGGTATAGGATTCAGAGACCTTATACCAGGGGTGAAATCGAGTAGGTTCTGACAGGTTCTGGAGAACTGGTAGCAGAAATTTTGAGTAGTTCGGAGAACCGGTAGCAGAAATTTTGAGTAGTTCGGACAACTGGCAAATGCCACCTCTGGCTGGCCCCAGAGTGGGGTGGGAATGGAGATTTTGCAGTATCCTTCCCCTGCCACGCCCACCAAGCCACATCACACCCACCAAGCCATGCCCACAGAACAATTGTTGTTCTGTGTTGTTAACCGGTTGTTAAAAAATTGAATTTCACCACTGCGTTATACAATTCCAGACATTCTTTGGTCTTGATGGGATGATAGAAAGAATTCTCAAGCAGGAGACTGTGGACCATTCCAGACAAATGACTAGACTAGACTAGGGGTTGGGAGAGACAATGGGGGTCTTCTAGTTCAACCCCTTGTTTAGGCAGAAAATCCTATATCATTTCGGACTTGGATTTTAAGAAGAGATTGGATTGGTTATCCAATCTCTTCTTTAAAACTTCCAGTGTTGGAGTATTCACAACTTCTGGAGGTCAGTTATTCCACTGATTAATTGTTTTAACTGTCAGGAAATTTCTGCTTAGTTCTAAGTTGCTTCTCTCCTTGATGAGTTTCCACCCATTGCTTCTTGCCCTACCCTCAGGTGCTTTGGAGAATAGCTCGACTCCAGGGGCGGGTTCTACTTACCTTTACTACCGGTTCACAACAGGGCTGCACATGCGCAGAAGGGTTTTCATTAAATCAGGGTCAGTGGGCGGAGCCTCCCGGTGGTTTTACTACCGGTTCTCTACAACCAGCGCGAACTGGGGGCAACCCAACACTGCTTGACTCCCTCTTCTTTGTGGCAGCCCCTGATATATCTGAACACTGCTATCATGTCACCCCTAGTCCTTCTTTTCATTAAACTACACATACTCAATTCCAGCAACCATTCTTTATATTGAACTTTAGGATTTACTGTATATTATCACCAAGATATCTCAATTGCTGGTAACCTATCACAAAGTAAAATGCAGTATCCACTGTAAAACAAAAAGAAAGGAAATAAAACTTCCATATTAAAAAAAGTAATTATTTTTTCCCTTTATTATCCTTGTATTCCCTCTATTGTCAATAGATGAACAGGAGAATAAAAGAGGAAAGAGTTGAGATGGGAAAAAAGAAACTTGATATGAAGTAAGATATGCAAATCTGTAGGCACTGAATATCCAGAACATTTTGGGTAATTTGGGTTTTTAAAAGAATAGCTTTTACATAAGCTCCTAGAAAAGAGGAATAATTAAACCTCTGTGAATAGTCTCCTTCTTCAATTTAATTTTTAACAAAAACTAAATAGGTCTAAGGTATAAAACGTCTCTTCTTAAATTCTTTGGAAATCCTGTAATAATCAACAAATTATCCTGAGATTTGTACAGCTTTAAAATTCAAAACTTCAAGTCCCCCCCACCCCGCCCTCTCACTCAAAATTAGATGTCCTGGGGTAGTTTATCTTGTTTTCATCCTTTCTGAACTGGGACTTCGGGTTTGTTCAGAAGTTAATGTAATGTTCCCAAGGATTTTAAAAAAGAGGGATTTTTACCTCACCCAAAAACATAGAATGCCTTTTACCGACAGAAAACTGATGCTGTTATTAGAAAACAGAAGCTGAACTAGGAAGCCGTAATATTGTGGATCACAAAAAGACTTTTTAAAAAGGTTGTAGGCAACTATAGAAGAAAATTTTTGTTATTGGAAAAGCTTCTCTTTTCTATCATGAGAAAGGCAGGGCTAAATGAATCACAGGTGGGAATTAAGATTGCCGGGAAAAATATCAACAACCTCAGATATGCTGATGATACCACTCTAAAGGCAGAAAGTGAAGAGGAACTAAAGAGCCTCTTGATGCAGGTGAATGAGGAGAGTGCAAAAGTCATCAATCTTATTGTACATATGTTGTGCAATGACAATAAAGGTTATTATTGTTGGCTTGAAAGTCAACATTAAGTAAACTAAGATCATGGCTCCCAGCCCTCTCAATTTCTGGCAAATAGATGGGGAAGAAATGGAGGTAGTGACAGATTTTATTTTCCTGGGCTCCAAGATCACTGCACATGGGGACTACAGCCAAGAAATTAATAGACGCTTGCTCCTGGGGAGGAAAACCATAGCAAATCTAGACAACATACTAAAAAGCAGAGACATCATCCTGCCAACAAAAGTGCGTACAGTCAAGGCTATGGTTTTCCCAGTTGCAATGTATGGCTGTGAAAGTTGGACCATAAGAAAGGCTGAGCATCAAAGAATTGAGGCCTTTGAACTCTGGTGCTGGAGAAGACTCCTGCGAGTCTCTTAGACTGCAAGGCGATCAAACTGGTCAGTCCTAGAGGAGGTCAACCCTGACTGCTCTTTAGAAGGCCAGATCCTGAAGATGAAACTCAAATACTTTGGCCACCTAATGAGAAGGAAGGTTTCACTGGAAAAGAGCCTAATGCTGGGAACGATGGAGGGCAAAAGAAGAAGGGGACGGCAGAGAATGAGGTGGCTGGATGGAGTCACTGAAGCAGTCAGCGTGAGCTTAAATGGTCTCCAGAGGATGGAAGAAGACAGGAAGGCCTGGAGGAACGTTGTCCATGGGGTCGCGATAGGTCGGACATGACTTTGCAACTAACAAAATAGAAGAGAATTTTGTTATTGGAAAAGCTTCTCTTTTCTAATAACAGTCTCAGTTTTCTGTCGGTAAAAGGCATTCTGTGTTTGTTGGGCGAGGTAAAGATCCCTCTTTTTAAATCCTTGGGAATATAACATTAATTTTTGAGCATACCCAAAGTGCCAGTTCAGAAAGAGTTGAATTGTGGGGTCCTTGGTGCTCTCTGAGCTAAGTGGTTTCCATGCAGACATTTCATCACCCAATGAGGTAACACCATCAGTGCTATAAAAAGAGGGTGGTGTTGAGAATTCAATCACATTGTTATCCGGAATTGTTGTTTTTTCACAACACGGTACTCAGTCCTCTGATGTATTTGGAGATTGCCTAGCATGTAGGTCGTCTCTTTTAATATGTTTATCTCAATCATTAGCTTCTGTTACTTATCATCTCTCTATGGGCATAAATGCATAAATGGCAATGGCCAGACATATTTTGCAGGCTTCAATCACTTCTCTGGCTGTTTTTGTGCCTGCTCGTCTAACAATCTTAGTAGCTGCGAAATTGACTGTTGGATCAGCAGGAACAAAAACAGCCAGGGAAGTGATTGAAGCCTGGGAAATGGGCCCCGTGTCAGTCAATAGGAGTGCGGATTTACCATCAGCCTATCAAGTACTTAGAAGGTGAGGGCTGGGTGAACGACAGCAATGACTTAAAAGCCAGCCATCAACACACTCCAATCAACATCTAAAAAACCACTTACAAGAGGGTACCATATAAATACCACACACAGAATGGCACACACTCTGCTAGAAAGAAGTTCCCTGAGGAAGGGGTCCAGCACGAGTCTGAAAGGCCCAGGATGGATCCTGCAACATTATCCTAGACCAGGGGTGGGCTGCTGGGGATTTGCAGGTGTTCAGGAGAACCTCTAGCTAATATTTTGTGCAGTTCAGAGAACCCCCAAATCCCACTCCTGGCTGGCTCCTCCCACCCCACCCCTTCCCTCCCAGGAGTCCCTATGCGGCCTGTTTTGGATGCAGGTAAGTACAGGGTGCGCACAGAGCCTCAGGGAGGGCAAAAAACGGGCCTACTGGAAGTTCGGGAAGCCAGAAATGGGCCCGTTTCCAGCCTCCAGCAAGCCTCCGGAGCCTGGGGAGGCCATTTTTGCCCTCTTGGAGGTTCAAGGAAAGCCTCCGGAGCCCAGGGAGGGCAAAAACACCCACCCACCGTGGTACAGGAGGCCGACTAGGCCACACCCACCATGGCCACTCCCACTCAGCAACTGGGCAGAGAACCTCTTGCTAAAATTTTTGAAGCCCACCCATTTTATATGCAATGTTTTATCCTGGCTGTACACCGCCCTGAGTCCCGCAGGAGAAGGGCAGTATAGAAATATAATAAAATAAATAAATAAATAAATTTGTCAGACATATTTTGCTTGAAAGAATAGCACCCTCAGTCAGAAATGGTAAGAGGCAATCCAAAGCTAGGAAGAAAGTAAAATTAGATTCTATTTGGGTTTAGGCAAGAATAAACGTGTCCCTTTAAAATAAATATAACCCTTGGTCTGCAGTTACGCTCTTGCATTTCTGAGAGCTTTCAAAGGCATTTTCAAAGCCAGAAATGTACATTTATGGGTCTCACACACAAAACATGCAAAATGGCATAATAATAAGGAAACCTCTTACGGGGTGAGAATAGATTAAAGAGAGAAAAAAATGTGGACAATACCTGTAAATGAAGGCATATGGATATGCATTCGTGAAAATCCACACTTTTTAAAAAAACAGTCGCACATAGATAGATAAGGAGATTCTACTTGAGGGACGAAGAGGAAGAAAAATTAAAATTGCCAGATTCTACCTACTAAAAATCACCCTATAAATCTATTCAGGGGTATTCCAAGCAACAAATATCTCCAGAACTGGCGAATCTATTCCATCAAGCTCAGTTTTCTTGAATTCTGTCTCAATCTCTCCTCCAGTCCAAGTACCAGCTAAACTGAGTTTTTGACTGTTTATACAATGCACCATGGGTGGGCTGCTGGGGGTTTGCAGGAGTTTGGGAAAATCACGCTCCTGGCCGGCCACACCCCTCCCACCCTGCCCCGCCCTTCCCAGGAGTCCCCACGTGGCCCGTTTTGGATGCAGGTAAGTGCAAGGCGCGTGCAGAGGCTCGGGGAGGGCAAAAAACAGGCCTACCAGAAGTTTGGGAGGGCTCGTTTCTGGTCTCCAGAGGGCCTCTGGAACCTGGGGAGGCTGTTTTCACCCTCCCGGAGGCTAGAGGAAAGCCTCCGGATCTTGGGGAGGGCAAAAAGCCCCCACACACCATGGTGCAGGAGGCCGACTAGGCCACGCCCACCATGGCCATGCTCACCGAGCAACTGGGCAGAGAAACCCTTGCTAAAATTTTTGAAGCCCACCCCTGCAATGCCCTTTTTCAAAGTATCTCTTTCTGTCTAAGATGAAGTTAATGGTGGTTTGCAAAATTCTGGATTTGTTTAGTGTAATCCTGAAGAGATCTTTCCACAAGGTTATGAAACATCAAGGGTCTATGTTTTATTGCAAAGTGTTGCAAAATCTTTTGGGGACATTCATTCATACACAGACACCTGTATTCTCCAACATTTCCTCATATTTGCCTCTTTTTTTGACTGGAGAATTTCCAATTTTTCTAACCGTTCAATCAGAAAATCTAGGCTGTTCTTAAATAAACAGGGGAGGAGGAAGAATAAAAGCCAGAGGTTATCACCTTGAGTAATCAGTTTGCACAACCTTCATGTTGCCCAATCCATGACTGATATAAAATAACTCTTGCACTGGGAGGAAAGTAGTTTCTGGGTGCCTCATCTACTGTAGAACAGAAACCACAGCGTAAGTGCAGAGAAACAATTTTATATATCTCTATCTCTATCTCTATCTTTATATCTCTATCTCTATCTCTATCTCTATCTCTATCTATCTCCATATCCATCTCTATCTCTATCTCTATCTCTATCTCTATCTCTATCTCTATCTCCTCTATCTCTAATCTCAATCTCAATCTCAATCTCAATCTCAATCTCAATCTCAATCTCAATCTCTATATCATCTATCTCTATATCTATAACTACCTATAAAGGTAAAGGTTCCCCTTGCATGGTATGTGCTAGTCGTTCCCGACCCTAGGGGGCGGTGCTCATCTCCGTTTCAAAGCCGAAGAGCCAGCGCTGTCCGAAGATGTCTCCATGGTCATGTGACCGGCATGACTAAATGCCAAAGGCGCATGGAACGCTGTTACCTTCCCACCAAAGGTGGTCCCTATTTTTCTACTTGCATTTTTTACGTGCTTTCGAACTGCTAGGTTGGAGAAGCTGGGGCAAGTAACGGGAGCTCACCCCGTTATGCGGCACTAGGGATTTGAACCACTGAACTGCCGACCTTTTGATTGACAAGCTCAGCGTCTTAGCCACTGAGCCACCATGTCCCATTATCTATATCTATATCTATATTTATATATCTATAAATCTCTTTCTATCTTTCTTTCTATCTATCTATCTATCTATCTATCTATCTATCTATCTATCTATCTATCTTTCTCTCTCTCTCTCTCTCTCTATCTATCTGATAAGTAATTAAGAACTGTATACTTACTAACAACCATTCTGCTAGATGTTCATCCTGAGTTCTAATGAATGGGCTAGGAAGTATCATTAATGCATGGTTATAGTTTGTTAAATTAGTGATTTGTGGAGATGTGTATCAAAAAATGTCTTAGATTGGGCTGGGATTGTATCTTTTGCTATGCATTTGTGAGCAAACTGGGATGTGAATGTAAAATTCTAAGGGTCTAAAAACCACATGTATACCACAATAACTCTGCTCTATGGATTGTACAGGTTATACGGTCAAAAGATGCATCTGATCCTGCTGTCCAGTCTTCTTCTTTTGGGACTATCTCTGGCCAACGGACATGAAACGGATCCTGAAGGACAAAGTGATAATCTTAAACCCATATTTGAGGATGGGGAGGGGGCTTAGCACATGGGCAGAAGTGGGAGTGCATGGGTGCCATTCCTGTTATCTGAATGCAGCACAGAGTGCGGAGATGATTAGGGGGCTGGGGGCTAAAGCATACAAAGAACGATTACAGGAATTGGGTATGTCCAATCTAGTGTAAAGAAGGATTAGGGTGACATGTTACCAGTGTTCCAATATTTGTGGGACTTCCACAAAAAGAGGGGATCAACCTATTCTCCAAAGCACCTGAAGGCAGGACAAGAAGCAACAGATGGAAACTAATCAAGGAAAGAAGCAAGCTAGAACTAAGGAGAAATTTCCAGACAGTGAGAACAATTAATCAGTGGAATGGCTAGCATTCAGAAGTTGTGAGTGCTCCATAGTGGTGGAATTCAAATAATTTAACAACTGGTTCTCTGCCCTAATGACTGGCTGGATGGGCGTGGCCATGCTGGGCGTGGCCACAGGGTGTGACAGGCAGCATTCGGCCTAAGAGGTCTCCCTGCATCCCCCTGGGAGCAAAAATGGGCTGCAGGGGAGCCGCACCACACCTCCCGTGCCCCGTTTTGGGCCTAGGAGGTCTCCCTGAAGCCTCCTGAGAAGCGAAAACGGGCCTAGGAAGCCTTCCTGAAGCCCCCTGGGAAGCGAAACGGGCTGCGGGGGCTGCTCCCCGCACCTCATTTTGGGCCTAGGAGACCTCCCTGCACTTATCTGGGAGCCAAAATGGGGCGTGTGGGACTCCTGGAAGGGGTGGAGCAGGGAGGGGTGGGGCCAGCCAGCAATTTAACTACTGGTTTGCCTAAACCTCCCAAACTGGCTGAATCCCACTACTGGTGCTCCATTACTGAAGGTTTTTAAGAAGAGATTGGAGAGCCATTTGTCTGAAATGGTATAGTGTCTCCTACTTGAGCACAGGGTTGGACTAGACAACCTCCAAGGTCCCTTCCAGTTCCGTTATTCTGTTATCTGAATGCAAAAAAGGCTCCTGGAGAGCAGAGTTGGTAAAAGAGCTCCTTCGAAATCTTTTACTGATGAAATCCAAACAAACAACAAACAAATCATAGCTGTAGAAATCAGCCCATCAAGGCTGAAGCAAGACGTGTAATGCAAAGATTTCTATTCTTCAGAAGAGCTTTCCAGTGTGTGAATTCACATCTGGAATGGGATAGTCAGGAAAGCAGGTTTGCTAATGTCCTTCTTGTCCAGAGAGGGTAAGGTTCAAGTAGGCTGGAGAACGAGCCAATAATCTAATTTCCCCCCAAGCCATTTCATGCCTTCTTCTGAGAACCAATGTATATTCAGCTGAGATGCCCAGCATTCACCTGAAGGTTAAGTAGGCAAGTCCAAGAAAAAATAGTTGCTCACGGTTTGAATGCCAACCAATTGGGGGCAGTTTGACACAGCTTGCCTTGCCTTCTGTGACTCCAATAATGTGATGCTGTTTTCCTTTCTAGTACTGAATTCTTTGGTTGAAAAGGTCGGCAGACTTGAGAAAAAGATAAATGAGGTGGAAAATGCCTTCTTGTCAGTCCACAGAGGTAAGAAAACTTGAAACCCTGGCTTTTGCTCCAAATGTTGTGTTGTGTGTCTAATCACACTTGGCCAAATAAAGTATTCAGTTCAGTTAAATTTGAATACCAGCTGCCTGTCTCTTAGAGTGTCTATAGAGGCAGGGGTCAAGATAGGAACTGGGATTGGGCAATCTTTTTCGGGCCTTTCACATAGGCTACGTGCGGTGGAGACCACCATTTCATCCTCTCTTATGGACTTCTTAAGGATTGGTGGGTTGCTATCTAATTGAGAGAATAAGATAGAATAGAATAGAATAGAATAGAATAGAATAGAATAGAATAGAATAGAATAGAATAGAATAGAATAGAATAGTTGGAAGGGACCTTTGAGATCTTCTAGTCCAATCCCCTGCTTAGGCAGGAAATCCTATACTATTTCAGACAAATGTTTATCCAACATCTTCTCAAAAGCTTCCAGTGTTGGAGCATTCACAACTTCTGGAGGCAAGTTGTTCCACTGGTTAATTGACCTAACTGTCAGGAAATTTCTCCTTAGTTCTAAGTTACTTCTCTTCTTGATTAGATTCCACCCATTGCTTCTTGTCCTGCCCTCGGGTGCTTTGGAGAATAGCTTGACTCCCTCTTCTTTGTGACGAGCCCCTGAGATATTGGAACATTGCTATCATGTCTCCCCTAGTCCTTCTTTTCATTAAACTAGACATACCCAGTTCCTGCAACCGTTCTTTATATGTTATAGCTTCCAGTCCCCTAATCATCTTGGTTGCTCTTCTCTGCTCTTTCTAGAGTCTCCACATCTTTTTTACATCGTGGATGCAGTATTCCAAGTGTGGCCTTACCAAGGGACTATAAAGTGGCATTAACCCTTCACGTGATCTTGATTCTATCCCTCTGTTTATGCAGCCTAGAACTGTGTTGGCTTTTTTGGCAGCTGCAGCACACAGCTAGCTCATATGTAAATGATTGTCTACTAGGACTCCAAGATCTCTCTCACAGTTACTACTATTGAGCAAGATATCACATACTGTATACTGAATGAAAACAGCAGAAACAACCTATGCATCTTTTCTTAGTCCAGTTTCCAATTTTGTACCCTTGTCTGTAGTTTCCAAACTCATAGAGAATGGCCCAAAAACTGGAAGGTTTTCCTTATTTCCTGAACTGATTTACAGTCATTTGAGATCCAACTTTACTCAATGCTGAGAATCAGTCAAAGCAAGGATATCAGATCTGGGTTGCAAAAATTCTGATGATCACAAGAGACAGCTAAGGGCTAAACTTTTCTGTATATTTTGATTGCCATCTGGTTGCCATCTGAAGTTCTTGGTTAGCCTTACTTTGGTGAGATTCCCTCAATTCCTAGGAAGAGAACTGGTGAACCCTGATGGAAGTTGATTGTTGCTCTTGAGAGAACTGCATTTCCCCCCACCCCACCCTCAGAATATGGGAAATGAAATAATATTCATCATTTGGAACAAGTGCTGTCCATTGTGGTTTTTTCCCCTGTCTCTGTAAAAAGATGTGACTCCTTCAAGAAGGAGTCAGGTGACCGAATGCCTTCCAAAAATCATTTTTTTTCCCCACACTCTGAAAAAGTCTGAAAAAAGCCAAGATCCTTTTCGGAATAGCAGAGAAATTTTCTATTTGCACCCAGTCCAAAACACCCTTTCCACGATATATATAGCCGATCATTTCACAACATTGCCAATGGTTCCTTTTTCAAAGTTTCCATCTGCGTTCCTGATCAGTGGGATGCTGAAACATATGGATGATGATGATGATGATGTTAGCCATTGAGTCACATCTGACTCTTGGTGATTCTATGGGGCAGGTCTCTCCACATCTTCCAATCTTTGAATTGTTCTATAGTCTGGCTGGTGTCAATTTTGATGGTGTCTAGCCATCATATTAAGGGAGGCAGTGGCTCAGTGGCTAAGATGCTGAGCTTGTCGATCTAAAGGTCGGCAATTCAGCATTTCGAATCCCTAGTGCCGTGTAACGGAGTGAGCTTCCGTTACTTGTCCCAGCTTCTGCCAACCTAGCAGTTCAAAAGCATGTAAAAAATACAAGTAGAAAAATAGGGACCACCTTTGGTGGAAAGGTAACAGCATACCGTGCACCTTTGGTGTTGAGTCATGCCAGCCACATGACCACGGAGACGTCTTCGGACAGCGCTGGCTCTTCGGCTTTGAAACGGAGATGAGCACCTCCCCCTAGAGTCGGGAACGACTAGCAGATATGTGAGAGGGGAACCTTTACCTTTAGCCATCGTATTCTTTGGTGGCCTGATTTCCTTTTACCGCTAACTCTTCCAAACAATAATTGCTTTCTCCAGTGAATTCCCCTGCATGACGTGGGCCAAATTAAGTGAGATGCTGAAACATACAGATTATTTATTATTATTATTTGTATCACTTCATGCTTTCTTTCCAGATGTATTCTTGAGTTTGACAAGTGCTGTTGTGCAGAGTCTCTGACTCTTTTAGGACACATTATCTGAGACAGCACATCTTTGAAAGAGCTTGCTTAAGCAAGCCACGATTCTTTTGAAGAAATGCCAGATGGCTTCCCTGACATCTTTTTGTCCAGCTACAGTTTACTTTAAATGGGTCTCCTGGGATGAGGGATATTTTCAGCAGAAAACTAGAATAAAGTCCTATTTCAGATCAGAAGCAGAGAGGTTTGGTTCAGTGCTTTTCTTGCAAATAAAAAAAGACAGATTTTTTTAAATTAAAAACAAACAAACAAACAAACAAACAAACAAACAAACACAGAAGTTATTAATGCTGTTTGGCCCATTTGCAGGTCCCTGATCTTTCTCTCTTTGCTGTTCCTGGAGGCACTTCCTTTCGGAACTGGAGTACAAAATCACCCCTTGCTTTTCCTTCTTGTAAAATCTGCTTGTTGCCAGGGGTGGGCTTCTGGGGGTGGGGGTGTCGCAGGGGTTCGGGAGAACCTCTAGCTAAGCTTCTGTGCAGTTCGGAGAACCCCCAAATCCCACTCCTGGCTGGCTCCACTCACCCCTCCCCTCCCCTCCCAGGAGTCCCCACAGGGCCCGTTTTAGTTGCAAGTAAGTGCAAGGCGCATGTGGAGGTTTGGGGAGGGTGAAAAACAGGCCTCCTGGATGTAACAGCAGGGCCTCTGGCGCCTGGAGAGGCCATTTTTGCCATCCCAGAGGCTCGGGGAAAGCCTCTGGAGCCCGGGGAGGGCAAAAACACACCTCCCGCCATTGTGCAGGAGGCTGACTAGGCCACGCCCACCATGGCCATGCCCACCCGGCACCCGGGCAGAGAACCCCTTGCTAAAATTTTTGAAGGCCACCCCCGTGCTTGTTGGGAACACAAAAATAACATGAGTTGTGGAGCATTTTTCTGCAGTTGAACATTTGCTTCTTCGTTGTGTTTCTAGCTCGATCCTTTGGAAGTGGCAGTGAAAGATTATACGTGACCAACAAGCAATTTGGGAACTTTGAAGCTGTCAGAAACACATGTGTCCAAGCCGGTGGCCATATTCCTTCCCCTCAACTCCTAAATGAGAACAAGGCCTTCGCAAGTGTTTTGAAGAGAGAAAACAAAGAAGCCTATCTTTTCGTCCAGAACCCAGCCAAGTTCACCAACTGGGCTGCGGGAGAACCGAATAACGCAGGCGGAAGCAAGTTGTGTGTGAAAGCAGATACACAGGGAGCCTGGCACTCTGCATCCTGTAATGAAGACCTCTTGGTGGTGTGTGAATTTTCTTTCATTTGAGGAGAAGGAAGGCTAGCATCCTGTGCAGAAGAGAGGAGCTACCTAAAATAGAACAAGCCAAAAGCAACCCTACCAAGACATCAAAACGTAAAGCGCCTACAAATGATTCCACCTTTGTTGAACCACATTGAAGAATGTTCAATAAATGAATGAAACAAATGTCACCTTTTGATTGTCCGTCCATCCATTTATTTAAAAATGATTAAAAAAAAAAAAAGAGCATCCTTTAAGGTTAAGGCCTTGCTTAACAACTGCTCTGTTTTGCAGCCATTTAAAGTTATGAAAGCACTAAAAAAAAATTGCTGCAGAACCGGTTCTTGCCCTTACAACCTCTAGCAGTGACCCACAGTCACGCAATTGCCATTTGTGTGCTTCATAGCTGGCTCCCGACAAGCAGAGTCAATGGAGAACCCAGCAGGAAAATTGAAAAAGGGAAAGTTGGGTTTGTATGTCTTGCTTATTGGCCACATGAGAAGTGTTGTTGTAACGGCCACTTTTATAAGAGTTGTCAGTCGCAGTTTTGGTCACTAAGCGAGGACTAGCTGTGATCAGTCAAGTAATGAGTTTGAAATAGCAATAGCACTTAGACTTATATACCGCTTCACAGTGCTTTACAGCCCTTTCTAAGCAGTTTACAGAGTTGGTACATTGACCCCGACAACCTGGGTCCTCATTTTATTGACTTTGGAAGCAGGGGTGGGCTGCTGGGGGGGTCGCAGGGGTTTGGGAGAACCTCTAGCTAAGATTCTGTGCAGTTTGGAGAACCCCCAAATCCCAATCCTGGCTGGCCCTGCATACCCTGCCCTGCCCCTTCCAGGAGTCCCCACGTGGCCCTTTTTGGATGCATGTAAGTGCAGGGTGTGTACGGAGGCTCGAGGAGGGTGAAAAACAGGCCTACCAGAAGTTCGGAAAGGCCGGAAACAGGCCTCCGGAGCCTGGGGAGGCCATTTTTGCCCTCCCGGAGGCTCGAGAAAAGACTCTGGAGCCTGGAGAGGGCAAAATGCCCTCCCTATTGCCATGGTTCAGGAGGCCAACTAGGCCATGTCCACCATGGCCACACCCACCCAGCAACCAGGCAGAGAACCTCTTGCTAAAATTTTTGAAGTCCACCCCTGCTCAGAAGGATGGAAGGCTGAGTCAACCTTGAGCCGGTGAAAATTGAACTGCCAAACTGCTGGCAGCCAGCAGCAGCCAGCAGAAATAGCCTGCAGTACTGCATTCTAACCACTGCACCACCACGGCTCATAATACACCATTTATGTATGCTTTGAAAATAGCCAGGTAGCCTTCTAGAGCAAACTAGCTTTCCTAGGGCGAATGATGCATATTTCAATCAATTTGTAGTGGTTAAAAGGCATCAGGCTAGAGACCAGGAGGCCAGGAAATCCAGTCCTTTCTGAGACATGAAGCCAAAAGGTTCATCTTGGCCAATGGCTACACTCAGCCCTAAGAAGACAACGGTAAGTAGACTCCAAAATCTTGTCAAGAAAACTGTAGGGACTTTTCCAGGCAGTCACCAGGAGTGAGTCAATCATCAACACTGATTCAAAGGAACATACACCAAGCATTAAATAATCTCACAGTCATCACATAATCATTGTCTTGGTTGGGTTGGCTGTTATTGGTTGGAATTGTTGGTGCTGTAGAAATACGGCATCTCTAGGGGTAGAAATAGAAATAGAATAACAGAGTTGGAAGGGACCTTGGAGGTCTTGTAGCCCAGACCCCTTCCTAGGCAGGAAACCCTACACCACTTCAGACAAATGGTTATCTAATCTCTTCCAGGGTTGGAACATTCACAACTTCTGGAGGCAAGTTGTTCCATTGATTAATTGTTCTAACGGTCAGGAAATTTCTCCTTAATTCTAAATTGCTTCTCTCCTTGATTAATTTCCACTCACTGCTTCTTGTCCTGCCCTCAGGTGCTTTAGAGAATAGCTTGATTCCCTCTTCTTTGTGGCAGCCTCTAAAATATTGAAATACTGCTATCAGATCACCCCCTAGTCTTTCTTTTCATTAAATTAGACATACCCAATTCCTGCAACCCTTCTTCATATGTTTTAGCCTCCAGTCCTCTAATCATTTTGGTTGCTCTTCTCTGCACTCTTTCTAGAGTCTCCACATCTTTTTTACATCGTGGTGACCAAAACTGAATGCAGTATTCCAAGTGTGGCCTTACCAAAGGTGCTTTCCTGAAAGGCAACTGGATTTTCTTGGATCTTTTTCTTTGAAAACATTTTGCTTCTTATCCAAAAAGCTTCTTCACTATTCTGAACTGAGGAAACGTCTTGGATGAGAAGAGAAACATTTTCAAAGGGGAAAAAAACCCCAAGAAAGTCCGGTTGTCTTTGTTTGAGACAACCATGACCTAGATGAATGAGAATCTCCATAGAAATCCATAGACAATACAGTATTTGAGGACTGGTTGAGGAAAGATTTCAGCTCTGGAAGTTTGATTTCTCTTTTTCTTTTCATTTTTTTCCTTCTGAATTGTGTTGCATCACCTGCAGTTGCCAGGAGGGAAGAATGAAAGTAAATACATAATGGGGAATCCCACTCAGGATGTAAGTAGGGGATCAGGTAGGATAACAATAATGAAAGCTAAGTAAGGGCCATGCTTTGGTTGCTACATTAAAGCAAAAATGGGCAGTGGTTTCTTAGGCTGGCCAGAAGGAGAGATAAATTTGACGTAGTAAGCAAGTCTGTATACCTTCTAGGACCATGATCGTGAACCTATGGCACATGTGCCACAGGTGGCACGCGGAGCCATATCTGTGGGCATGTGAGTGTTGCTCTAGCTCTGCTCCAGCGCACATGCACGCACTGGCCAGCTGATTTTCGGGCCTGCCGGAAGTTGGGAAATGGGGTGTTTCCGGCCTCCTGAGGGCCTCTGGGGGGGGGGGAGGCTGTTTTTGTCCTCCCCAGCCTCCTAGAAAGCCTCTGGAGCCTGGGGAGAGCAAAAATCAGGCCTTCTGGTCCCACTGGAAGTCGAGAAATGGGCCGTTTCCGGAGGGCCTCTGGGGTGTGGGGAGGGCCATTTTTGCCCTCCCCAGGCTCCAAGAAAGCCTCTGGAGCCTGGGGAGGGCAACAAACAGGTCTACTGGGCCCACCAGACCATTGCGTGCCAAAAGCAGGGGGCACGTGGGGGCGGGGCGTATTTAATTATGGGTGTGGGCACACGTGTGCGTGACCCCCCCACGCTCCCCACACTTTTGGCACGCGACAGCAAAAAGGTTAGCCATCACTGTTCTAGGATTTTAATTGTTTGGTTAGTTTCCTACATTATATCAGTGCTTACATAATTAAATAGTTCTCTCTTCAATCTTCAAACATGCACACCAAGCTAAGGAAACTGCATATATGTATTTGTGTGTTTGGCAGTGTATGTGTGTATATGAATGTAGGTAGGCATTGTTATCAATATTGACTAACACCCAACTCTCTAAAAGTTCAGATAATGTTAGGCTGTAACCGATGTTATCCAGTAGAGAACTTCTTGGCTGCCATTCCTGATGATTTTAGCCCTTACTCATTTGAAAGGAATCAAGAAGAGAATGGACTATTGGAGATATAGAGAAATATCATAAATATAATCCAGATGAGTGTACCAGTTTCCTAAAAAAAATTATAAAGTTGTGGAAGACAAAGACTACACTGTCCCTTCCTTTCTAACTCCCATATCCTCCCTTCCTAACTTCAAAGTAACCTTCTTGTCCTTACAAGGCAAGAGCTGTGGTGATGCAGTCATTAGAATGAAGTATTGCAGGCTAAACTCACTGCTCACTGCCAGAGGTTCGATCCTGATTGACTCAAGATTGACTCAGCCTTCCATCCTTCCGAGGTGGGTAAAAGGAGGACCCAGATGATTGGGGGCAATAGGCTGACTCTGTAACCACTTAGAAAGGGCTGTAAAGCACTGTGAAGCGGCATATAAGTCTAAGTGCTATTCAGGGGTGAAATCCAACAGGTTCTGACAAGTTCTGGAGAACCGGTAGCGGAAATTGTTTTATTTATTTATTTTTGCAAACAGTTTTTTTTTTAAAAAAAATTTCCAACACACAAATTACATCTTTTTGGAACAGAGACCTGATCCGGTCATCAATTTATACAGGTTTTTTTTCCCCCATCTTTAATAAAATTTTGTATATTCTATTTTGCCATAACACTTATTTCTTAATCTTAACTCACCTATCTCAACTAATACCACCTTAAAAAAATATTAAATCAAATTTACTTAATCAAAACAATTACCCTTCTATTAACCCCCCTTAAATCTTAATTCAATTAATACTTCATAGTACATTTCACAATTCTTACCCTAAATCCTCACTATTAACAATACTTAATCTTAAATCACCTATCTCCCCTATTACCATCTTATAAAAAGTTTACTCTTATTTATTTAATCAAAACAATTACCCTTCTATTAATCCATTTTAAATCTCAATTCAATTAATACCTCATAATACATTTCAGAATTCTTAGCCTAAATCCTCACTATGAAGAATACAGGTCAAACATGTTTATGTTTCAAAATCTTATTTCCCTTTCTAAAACTTCCCCACATTTTTTACTTCGTATAATGCTCAATAAATCTTTATTTCCCTATTACTTCACCAAATTTAGATCCTATCTCTAATCCCAAAAATATAGCAATTTAACATTGAAACATAGTTCTTAATTCAAATAAGACTACAATACAATTTTCCAATTATTTCCCACAAGTCTATCTCTTTAACCATACCATTTGTATAAAAACCAGTTTGAGTAATTCTTATTTGTAATTCATAGTCCTATATTATTTCAATCTTCTGTTCTTTTTTGCTTAGATAGATATATTATCAAACATATTGAAATATTAAAGTTATTGAAAATATTCAAATTATTGCAATTGTTATAGGTATTTAAACAATATCCCAGCTTTTATAGTCATCAATTATTCTCAAGTAATACCAAGTAACATCTTAATAAAAATTGATTCATTATGTCCATTGATATATTTTTTTTAACATAGTCTATTTCTCATATATTATAGCTTTCATCCATATTTCAATTTTAAGTATCTGTAACATATTCTACTCATATTTCTGTTAGCCATCATTAATCTCAATATAGTTATTTTGTAGATCAAAGTCTTGGACTTTTCTATCTTACCCCATTTTCCCCAATTCTTTCACTGTTAATCCCAGTGTAATCATCTTTATAACTATTGTTTTTCACAATATAGTCTCTAAAAACCTCCTGTTTATTATTACTATCCACCTGTGCATTACTTATTCATATTTAATCACGTTGTCTTTGTCTTCTTTATTTCCAGCCGTTATATCTTGTTTCTTCATTTTCTTGTATGCTTGCATATAGTTCATTTCAGCTTCAATGTCCTCTAATTTTGTCTTCCATGTGGCATTTTAATTATTTTTCTTATATCCATTCCAAGTCAAATACATCAATTTGTTCCTTCTCTAATTCCTGCGCCATTTTATTCTTTTTAAGTTGATGTTATCCCAATTGTAAGAGTTCCATTGTGGTTCCTCTTTTCTTTTCTTTTTTCCCCCCATAGTCAAGCCGCCTGCAGACAAAGAAATAATCCTCCACAAATTCTCATGGTTGTTATCTGTAAAGTTCACGATTTCCCAAAACAAAACCAAGTTGCAATATTCCTTTTTACTCCAGAAGGTGTCTCTCTGCAATCCACAATTTCCAATTGTTTAACAAGTATCCATCTTGTTTCAGTTACATAACAATCTTACTTGGTTTCTCTTTTTCTTGTTAGTTTTAAAAGTATCAAATCTTTTTATTAAAGTCCAGTCCAAATTTAAACTCTTCCAATCCTTTGACCATGTCTCAATGTTTAACGTTTCCAATTAGTTTTATTCAAAAATCAATTTTCTATTGATTTTTTTTGTCTCTTTAAAGTTACATTTCAAAATCTTCTTTGCCCCCGTGCTCCTTAGCCGCTATTTTATCGCTAGGGGTCTTGTAGTTAAAAGATGTTTCCCTTGATGTTATTACAAGCCTGGGTTGGCTGTCACTCACCCAGCTTCCAAAAACTCCGTTTCGTTCCACTTTCCTCCTGCTCAATATTTGATCTGGTTTTCCCAGCTTCGTGGCAGCCACCATGGCTGCCGTCCCCAGCCACTGAGTCACAGAGAGTTCCCTCCAACCTCCGAGGAACTTGCCTGTTCCTCTTGGTCATCTGAGGTGCCTCTCTTTCTTCCCCGTCCCTGCAGGATAATTCTAATCCGAAGACCCATCGGTGGCAGTTTGTCAGCCGGGGTTTTCGCAGGGCTCATCAGAGCCCGCTAATTCCCCGACTGTCTTGCCACGATGTCAAACTGGAAGTCCTGTAGCGGAAATTTTGAGTAGTTCGGAGAACCAGCAAATACCACCTCTGACTGGCCCCTGAGGGGGTTGGAATGGAGATTTTGCAATATCCTTCCCCTAGGAGTGGGGAGGGAATGCAGTATCCTTCTCCTGCCATGCCTACCAAGCCACGCCCACCAAGCCATGCCACGCCCACCAAGCCACATCCACAGAACTGATAGTAAAAAAATTTGGATTTCACCATTGGTGCTATTGCTATTGCTACTAATGAAGTGAGTATCAATAGCAATGTTTCTTCCTGGCCTAGAAATTTCCTATCTGGTAAGGTCATAGTGGGCCTGTTCACTCCACATCTCCTTGCCCAGATACTTGCCACAGTTTGTCTCTTCTTATCTCTTCCTCTGGAACAACAGCCTCTCTGCAGACATTTGAAGGATACCTTCTCTGTTGACCAGTTAGGAGGTCTATTGACCCAGCTGTTCAAACAAGTCCTGGGAGCTGAATGATATGTTTGCCGTCTACTGATGGAGGCTGGTTTGTAGCTCTTTCCAGGGTTTTAGGTTGGGAAGTGGAATTGTATTGATTTAGATTGATTGATTGTATTCTGTTTTGCCTCCGACTACGTTACGGAGGAGGTTGTAATTGGTGCTGTTTATAAACTCTATAAAAGAGGAAGGGAGAAAGACAGGGGTGGGTTCTAAATTTTTTTACTACCGGTTCTGGTAGTGGCTTATTTTGTGGGCGTGGCTTGATGGTCATGTGACAATTATTTAGGATTTAGCAGAGATACTGGTCTACCAGGCTTTTAACTGCTTGCAGAGCTGTATCGATCTACCCATTTATTTTTTGCAGACACTGGTCTACCCATTTATTTTTGCAGGCACTGATCTACTCATGTATTTTTGCAGGCATCGGTCTACTCATTTGTTTTCTTTTACCACTGATCAGCTGTAGAGCAGCCCTTTGAAGCCCTGGCAAGAGTTTAAACAGTTTTTTTCCCTCTAGCCATCAGCTGGGACTCAGGAGGCAGCAGTAGATTGGGGGTGGGGCCAAATAAAAGGTAAGAATAATGCGGGGGTGGAGGGGTGCAGGGGTGCGGGGGTGCAGGGGGAGTCAGAACCGATTCAGTGACGTCATATCGTCACCGCTACCGGCTCAGGAGAACCGGACCGAACCGGGAGGAACCCACCACTGGAGAAAGAGAGAGAGAGAGAGAGGGAGGGAGAGAGAGACAGACAGACAGACAGACAGACAGACAGACAGACAGAGACAGAAAGAGACAGAGAGAGATGGTTTGGTGTAGTGGTTAAAGGCACTGGACTAGGATGCAGGACACTTTTTCTTGGGGATAAAGTCAGCTGGGTGACTTTGGCCTTATTCTGTCTCAGGGAAAAAGGACAAAGGCAAACTCTTCTTATAAATGTTCGCTAAAAATGACTCAAAGGCACAATAAGTAAAAGTTTTCAACTTCGCATCATTCTGCCAAATACGAAGTTTTTTTGCCATGATAATAGAATGTAAGTCCTCCTTCTCCGTCTCCTTCTCCTTCTCCGTCTCCTCCTCCTCCTTCTCCTTCTCCTTCTCCTTCTCCTTCTCCTTCTCCTTCTCCTTCTCCTTCTCCTTCTCCTGTCCAGTCTCTTCTTAAAAACTTCAGTGATGGAGCACCCACAACGTCTGAAGGTAAGCCATTCCACCAGTTAATTGCTCTCACTATTAGGAAATTTCTCCTTTATTCTAGATTGGTTCTTTTCTTGATTAGTTTCCATCCATTGCTTCTTTTTTTCTGCCTTCAGGTGCTTTAGAGAACAGCTTATAGAAATTGTAAGAAAAGTAGGATATACTTTCTCTTTCTTGCATAGTGCCAGAATACCCTATCAGAAGACAAAAGCTTTGCAGTAATAATAAGTGTTATGGAATTCAGTGACATGGGAGAGCACTGCAGACAGATTCATGGGGAAGAATAGGCTTTGATCTCCTTCCCATGACCTTGGTTGCTCATCCTTCATCCATTCTCAGGTTCTTATCTGGAATTCAGGTTCTCAGGAGGAAAGGAAGGAAGAGATTAATTTATCTTCTGTCAATACTAAGGCAGGAGGAAGGAGGTGGGGGATGAAAACAATATAGCGGAAAAAAATGGGTAGGCATGTAAAGGAATTTTGCAAAAGCACAATATGATAAAACGAGTTGGGTGTTTTTACACTCCAAGGGATTAATATTGGGTTTGCTTTCATTAGCAAATTTTCCAGCTGAAATATGGATCATCGATACATTTGTAATGAAAATGGAATAGTTCAATGTAATTTAATTCATTTAGGATGCTTTTAAGTGGCATCGGAATAAGCCACTGATTGAGGCCGGTTTTGACTGCAATTAATTACTTTGATTAAGCTGTTGAAGCAGATGATTAATTGAGTACTGTAATAGGTTGCTGGAGTTAATGAATAAGCCTAAGTGCAGCATTTAAAAAAATGTAATGCAAATACACAATTTATAACAGTGCGACAAATTCAGAAACAGCATTTAATCAAAAGACTTAAAACTAATATTATTGCTTATCTCCAAAAAACGTTATGGGTCCATTGATATGATTTGTTTTGGACGTGATTACATGAAGCTGCAGTATTCATAGGCAAAGATGGAAACTTATGTAAATATAAATTATATACACTAGTGGTGAAATCCAATTTTTTTTAATACCGGTTCTGTGGGCATGGCTTGATGGGCATGGTGCGGCTTGGTGGGTGTGGCAGGGGAAAGATACTGCAAAATCTCCATTCTCACGCCACTCTGGGGCCAGCCAGAGGTGGTATTTGATGGTTCTCTGAATTGCTCAAAATTTCCACTACCGGTTCTCCAGAACATGTCAGAACCTGTTGGATTTCACCCCTGATACACACACACTCTCACAAACATATATTATTCTTAATTAAAAAGGGCTAAGATTTCATTGGAGGGCCACATCTTGCAAACTCACTTCATTACCATCTGAGAACTCATTAAATTTTTTCGTCTATTGTTTAACAGAAGAATAGACCTTGGAGGTCTTCTTGTCCAACCCCCTGCTCAGGCAGGAAACCCTATATCATTTCAGACAAAGGGTTGTCCAGTCTCATCTTAAAAACCTCCAGTGTTGGAGCACCTATAACTTCTGGAGGCAAGTTGTTCCACTGTATGTTTAGTTTAATGAAAAGAAGGACTAGGGAGACATGATAGCAATGTTCCAATATCTCAGGGGTTGCCACAAAGAAGAGGGAGTCAAGCTATTCTCCAAAGCACCTGAGGGTAGGACAAGAAGCAATGGGTGGAAACTAATGAAGGAGAGAAGCAACCTAGAACTAAGGAGAAACTTTCTGACAGTTAGAACAATTAATTGGTGGAACAACTTGCCTCCAGAAGTTGTGAATGCTCCAGTACTGGAAGTTTTTAAGAAGATGTTGGATAACCATTTGTCTGAAGTGGTGTAGGGTTTCCTGCTTAAGCAGGAAGTTGGACTAGAAGACCTCCAAGGTCCCTTCCAACTCTGTTACTGTAAATATATTCCAAATACACTGATTAATTCTTCTCACTGTAAATCACTGTAAAACTGTTGTTTATTGCAGGTAATACTTGGAAAATCACAGCAAATATCACAGCACCGTGGTTGTTTTAACCCCATGATTCACAACTCACTGAACCTCAAAGCCGAAACCACACATTTCACTCTCCCTACCCTGCAACACACACTCACCCACGCACACAGCAGGGATTGCCCACATTCTTTTTTCTCTCTTCTGTCAATCCTGCACATGGCCTGTGATAGGTCTGCCAGGATCGCCAGAAGGCTGTCACTTCCTTTCCTCTTTTTCCCCCCACAACGGAGAGAAAAGAGACAAAAAGAACAAACAATTCCAAAGAGTTGTGATTTCAGTTGACATTATTGTGGGCAAATCTGAAGCAGGCAAGATCTTGTTGTCCCCAATTCGGGTCTGAGACCTGGAGCCGAGGCCAATGAAGGACGCCAGTCATGAGGTGCAGGTTTTGATTGCTTTTTATTGGGGTACCCCAAGGAAAAGGGGTCCTGGCCAAAATGCCAAGAGAGCCAAGAACAATGGATTAAGAAAGCTTTATACATTTTCACTAAAGAAGAAGGTGGGACAAGGCGGGATAATAAGAGATATCAACTAATAAACATTTTAGTAATAATTGTATAATTGTTCTATTAT
This sequence comes from Pantherophis guttatus, assembly GCF_029531705.1. The sequence goes on from NW_026844069.1 coordinate 2,414,949, forward strand.
TTATTTATTTATTTATTTATTTATTTATTTATTTATTTATTTATTTATTTATTGGTTCGATTTATATGCCGCCCTTCTCCGGAGACTCAGGGTGGCTTACAATGCGTTAAGCAATAGCCTTCATACTTTTGTATATATCTGCTTAGTAGGGCTTTCGGCCCCCGCCCTAAGCGGTGTTCTTTTTTATACAAAGTCAGCTTATTGCCCCCACAATCCGGGTCCTCATTTTACCTACCTTGAAAGGATGGAAGGCTGAGTCAACCTTGAGCCTGGTGAGATTTGAACTTGCAGTAATTGCAAGCAGCTGGTGCTACTAATAGCACTTTAGTCTGCTGCGCCACCAAGGCTGTCCCTATTCCTAAATCTTGGCTAATGAATGCCCCAGGAGTTATCTAATATACATTTTATTTGCTGCAGGCCATCTCTATTCCTAACTTTTAGCTGAGGTCTACAAGTTGCCTAACTTTTTGTTACTTTTATATTATTATTTTATTTTATTTAGTTTGTCAAGCATGTATGAGAAAACAAGTATGAACATAACATAGAAACATATAAGTATAAACAGGTTTTATTATACATAATAAATGAGTAAGAATAAATGGGGACAGTAGGACAGGGACGGTAGGCACGCTGGTGCATTTATGCATGTCCCTTACTGACCTCTTAGGAATGGGGTGAGGTCCACGGTAGACAGTCTAAAATTAAAGTTATGAGGGTTTGAGGATGTAACAACAGAGTCAGATAGTGAGTTCCAGGCATTGACCACTCTGTTGCTGAAGTCGTATTTTCTGCAGTTGAGTTTGGAGTGGTTTACTTTGAGTTTGTATCTATTATTTGCCCGTGTATTATTGCCGTTGAAGCTGAAGTAGTCATTCACAGGTAGGATGTTGTAGCAGACAATTTTATGTACTAAGCTTAGGGTCAGACCATAGGTGGAGTAGTTCTAGGTTGTCCAGGTCCAAAATTTCAAGCCTGGTGGCATAAGGTATTCTATTGTGAGCAGAGGACTGGAGTACTCTTCTCGTGAAATACCTCTGGACTCGCTCAGTTGTATTAATGTCCTTTATACAGTGTGGATTCTAGGAAGATGAGCTGTATTTGAGAATTGGTCTGGCAAAGGTTTTGTATGCCATGCTTTGCAATACAATGCTACCGGAGAGGAAGCTTCGCAAAATTAGGTTAGCAATTCTTAATGCCTTTTTGGCAATGCTGTTATAGTGAGCTCTGGGGCTTAGATCTTTTGAAATGAGTACTCCTAGGTTTTTGACAGAGTGATGGTCTTCTACAAGGTCGTATCTGCCCAGTTTTTATTTGGTGTTCTGATTTTTGTCTTTTATCAGCTTTCTAACCACCCAGAATTGTTACAAGCATTACACATGCATATTTCCTGTGGATAAGCATTCTTTGTTCTTGCCAGACAGTCTCCACAATTACAGGCTTCTTGATTTACTTTCAAGTGTGTGCCATGACCTGGCTTTATTTTAGCAGACAGCCTATCAATCTCATTTTCTATGACCTTCTCAGGGTCAGTATAACCTTGAAGTAGGATTACTGGGTCTTGGCTGCAAATGTATGACCACTAGAGAAAGGACCAGGGGTGACATGTTAGTGTTTCAATATTTGAGAGGCTGCCACAAAGAAGAGGGAGTCAATCTATTCTCCAAACACCAATTCTCCAAACACCAACAGGAGAAATTTCTTGACAATAAGGACAATTAATCAGTGGAGCAACTTGCCTCCAGAAGTTGTGGGCACTCCATCACTGGAGGCTTTTAAGAAGAGATTGGACAGTTACTTGTCTGAAAAAAAAAAAAAAGAGCCTTGGTACTACAGTGGTTTAAAGCACCCTGTTATTAACACAGCTGCCTGCAATTTACTGCTGGTTCGAATCTCTCCAAGGCTCAAGGTTGACTCAGCCTTCCATCCTTTCTAAGGTAGGTTAAATGAGGACCCAGTTTGTGGGGGCAATAAGCTGACTTTGTATAAATATACAAAAGTATGAAGGCTATTGCTGAATGCACTGTAAGCCGCCCTGAGTCTCCGGAGAAGGGCGGCATATAAATCAAATTAAAAAAGAAAAAAAAAAGAAATGGTATAAGGTCTCCTGCTTGAGCAGAGCAATGGTCTAGAAGACCTCCAATGTCCCTTCCAACTCTGCTATTCTGTTATTATTCTGAAATCCTAGTGCAGTCATGTAGTGATCACCCAAATATTGGTAGTTATGGCCTGGTTTTAGGAAGGCAGACTCTGATTGCTTCTTTGGTGAGGGAGTTGAAGGGGAGGGACTTTCCTAAGAGAAGAATCCAATTACTCAGTGATGGTGCCAATTAGTGAGATTCATATATCTTAGTGCCCCTGTGATTGAAATATGGCCAAAATATTGAGCCGAGGTGGTGCAGTGGTTAGAGTGCTGTACTGCAGCTACTTCAGCTGACTGCTAGTTCAGCAGATCAGCAGATCAAATCTCACCGGCTCAAGGTTGACTCAGCCTTCCATCCTTCTGAGGTGGGTAAAATGAGGACCCAGATTATTGGGAGCAATATGCTATTTAGTATACTGTCTTTGTTGTAAGCCGCCCAGAGAAAATGGGCAGCATAGAAATATGAATAATAAATAAATAAGTAAATAAATAAAATATTTATTTTAAAAATAACAATGCCTGAAATCAACAATCCTTGGGTTTTGCAAAGAATCAGTGGGAGGAGGAGGAGAAGGAAGAGGAAAAGAAGGAGAAGGAGAAGAACTGGTGGAGGTTAAGGATTATTGGTGGCGGAAAAGGAGAAGGAGAAGAAGGAGTCAAGTCACTAATCTTGCAATTAAAAGGATAAAGTCTCCTTCAGATTGAATATGACACAACTATGATTTCTTTTTTGCCAGTAGTATGGAAGCAGTTTGTAACAAGAAACCAAGAAATGAATGGAACCACCAGGGGGCATTTTAAACCAAACATTTTATAGAGATTTCATGTACAGAGGAATTGCTTTTTATCTGTTTCTATTACCTGAATGTATCTGAATCAGCTTCTGTTGACAAGCTGATCACACTTCCTTTGTCATCCCTATTGTGTGGTTTAATGCCTGGTTCTGCTATCTGCCTCCATCTTTCTCAGCTAAATGCTTTTTTCAAAAGCAATCATTGAGGAGCCTAGATAATAGCCTTCATATTCCATTCATTTAGTTTTCACGAAAGAAACGAAGGAGAAAGAAAAACCAAAACATGTTTTAAGGGAAAGTTTCTCCCTGCCCTTTGCTAAATGGTTTATTTATATAAAGAATACAGTTTTTAGGAGCATATTAAAGGGTATGATAGTATGAGAAGAGGAAGGGAAGGGAAAGGAGTAGGGGAAGGGGAAGGGGAAGAGAGAGGAGGAGGAGGAGGAGGAGGAGGAGGAGGAGGAGGAGGAGAAATCATGAGCAAGAAAGGGAAAGAAAGGAGGAAAAGAAGGAAATTGTGGTCAAGAAGGGGAAGGGAAGGAGAAGGAGGTGGAGGTGGAGGAGGAGAAGGAGAAGGGGAAGGGGAAGGGGAAGGGGAAGGGGAAGGGGAAGGGAAGGAGAAGGAGAAGGAGAAGGACGGGAAGGAGTAAGAGGAGAAGGAGAAAGAGGAGAAAGAGAACTGTGGGGTCCTTAGCGGTCTTTGAGTTGGTTGTTTTCTTGCAAACATTTCATTAGCAAACTAGGACCATCATCAGTGCTAGATGGGAGTGTGGTTTGTAGGGGAGAGGAGGAAGAGGAGGAGGCTAGAGCCCCTCATATCTTAAATATTGGGTAACCAATGTATTGTGGGCCAAGGACCAGATTTTTTAAAAAAATGGGTAGGAAAATGAATAAGTCAAAACTGGAAAGCCTATCTCACCATGAGGCTACTCTGGGCAACTTACTACAGTAAAAAACAACAACAGAGGAATAAAAAGGAATTTTAAACATAGCGAAAGTAAAGTAATATAATCATAAAATAAATAAAGAATAAAGAAAACAAAGAAAATATATCAATGTTGTTTCAAGTAGATTTAATCATCAATAAAGCACCTTAACAAACCAACATTACAGGTATATATCTACATATGACAGGAACCGGAAATACCTCACACATGCAGCTGAAGGCAACTCCTCGAGAGTCAAGGAATACATCTAAACTGATCCTGCCAAGACTGCAGACATGACCCTTGTAACATCTTTCCTTTTTCATTAATACAACTATCACGTTTTAAAACATTAAACACCCCACTAACCCCATAAGCATTACGTATATACATTAAAACAATATAAAACACTGTATTACTAAAACATTATTATTATTATTATTATTATTATTATTATTATTATTATTATTATTATTATTTTAATTTCTATACCGCCCTTCTCCTGCGGGACTCAGGGCAGTGTACAGCCGAGATAAAACATTGCATATAAAATTTAAAAACAATTACATTGTGAACCATACGAAGTCTCGATGCAAGTGACTGTAACATCTTCCCTTCATATTAACACAACTATCACATATTAAGACATTATAAAACATTGTGAAACATGCAGAGTTCCGATGCAGGCAACTGTAACATTACTGTAACAAATGTGACCTCCAGAATAGAACTTCCTCACTGGTTCCCGGTAGAACATCAATGTTCTACCGTGTTTCCCCCAAAATAAGACCTCCCCGAACAATAAGCCCAATTGGGCTTTTGAGAGCATGTGCTAAAATAAGCCCTCCCTGAAAATAAGCCCTCCCTGAAAATATTTAACCACATGCACAGCCAGTTCCCGCCATTTCCTCTGGTTAGGGTTAGGGAGACAGAGCTGGAAATCAGGTAAGACGGCAAGAGGAGCCCCGTCTTGCTCCACGCACCCCAAAATAATAAGACCTCCTCAAAAATAAGGCTAAGTGCTTATTTCGGAGTTCAAAAAAATATAAGACAGGGTCTTATTTTCGGGGAAACATGGGTATCATCTCTTTCTTTCAAAGAACAGGACAATTCAAACCAAACGCATACAACCCCATTGGTTACTTACTGGAAGCACCCAAATTACATTGTACCGCTACTACCAATAGCTTTAACACATAGGTGAAGAAGCTTTAGAAGAAGTGTGCTCCAACCCAAGAGAAACTGAACACCAACATCTGGGTTCAAGAAAAGACTGACCTAATTGATGCCATCTCCATTCATTTTATTTTTGTCCACACTTACTTTCCCTTACATTTCGATGAATACACAAATACACACAATACAGAACAGCAATGCGATTTATTCTCTGAAAATGTGATCGAGAGCTTGACTTGATTCATCCCGTTTTCCTCTGTTTGTGCTCTGGCTGTCATTCCATCTGCTTCAATGCTTTTGGCTCCCTAGTAAATCAGAAAGTTCCTATGAGTGGAAAGAAAACTGTTGGGAAGTTAGTGTCAACCACTTATGTGTTGCCTATATCACACAATCATCCAGAACATCCATAGTATTCCTAAAAATTGAGATGGGGGAATTTCTTCAATATATTCAAGAAATCAGACAGATCCAAGAAGCAACTGGATTGGACCATCTAAACTGGTTCTCCATCCTTGCAGATGGTCTTCTTGGCTGTCTGTATAAAATTGAGTGGAGAGTGGTTTGTGAAAAAGGCAACATGGAAGCTTCAACAAGCTTCACATCACTAGTATACATTATATGTGTCCAACGGCATGGTTGGGGCCCAAATTCTAATTAACACGAGAACATGGTTCATTCATCCTTCTTCTTTCCAGAGGTCCATGAAGCACACCAACCAGTGCTTTTGTTCAGGTTGCATATTTTGCTGGCAACTGAGCTGCAAATCAATAGCATGGTCTTTTGATAGTAAGGACTCCTTAATGTCACACTCTTGGTCACAACCAGATGGGAGACCAACCAGTGGTCGGTCCTTCCTTCCTTCCTTCCTTCCTTCCTTCCTTCCTTCCTTCCTTCCTTCTTCCTTCCTTCTTTCCTTCCTTGACCTTCCTTCCTTCTTTCCTTGACCTTCCTTCTTTCCTTCCTTGACTTCCTTCCTTCCTTGACCTATCTTCCTTCTTTCCTTGATCTTCCTTCCTTCCTTCCTTCCTTCCTTCCTTCCTTCCTTCCTTCCTTCCTTCCTTGACCTATCTTCCTTCTTTCCTTGATCTTCCTTCCTTCCTTCCTTCTTGCCTGCCTGCCTGCCTGCCCTCCTTCCTTCCTTCCTTGACCTATCTTCCTTCTTTCCTTGATCTTCCTTCTTCCTTCCTTCCTTCCTTCCTTCCTTCCTTCCTTCCTTCCTCCTCCCTCCCTCCCTCCCTCCCTCCCTCCTTCTTTCCTTCTCAAAGCCTCCCACCATATCTTCCTCTCTCTGCTGAATATGCCAGTTCCCACTAATATACTAAGAAATGATTAATAATTTCTTTAAAGGCATCATTTGGCATGATGGCAAAACATAAATTGTGCTGAAACTATTCATTGCTTCTTTCATTCATCTAAAATGGCATATCCTTCCAATGATTTTTTTCAATATGATTTTAGTTCAAATTCCCTGTTCAATGGCTTTGGGTAGCATATTGTTCAGTGCATATTTCGTTGGGTGGGATGCATGGGAATCATGTAAAGTGTACATAATTGGTGATGGTTATGATAGCACTACCAATAACAACAGTTATTCACATGAATCATACATTCATGTGAATAATAGAGGAATGGATATCAACAGGCAGAAGATAAGATTTGATCAAAATGGGGAGGGGAGTGCGTGTTTTGGGTGACAGCAAGCAAAGATTTCAAAATATTCAGCTGCCTCTGAAAGATATATTGAGGCTGGAAGATATGTAATAAATGTCTACAGAAACACATTGAACTTCCTATAATTGCATCTGGTGATACGCTGGATCAGACAAGTCAACTTAAAAAGCATCCACTCCTAGAGACTTCAACAGTTTCCTGGAGGCACAATTCTTTCCTTCCTGTTTGATGTCTTTTCTGAGGAAGAACAGAAGAGCCTGAAAATATGCAATATTGATCCTGACTCTCTTTTGCCAATAGTGAATATGATCAGAAAGCAACAGGAGGTCATTCGGTTTGCCATTTCCTTTGGCACAGACAATGCTGTTTCAAATTAGCAGGAAGTCCAACATTTCACCATTGCCCCAAAGTCTGCTTGTTCAGAAAATCCATTCCTAGATCAAAAACCACCATGCTGGTCTCTTGGTAGTTATAGCTACTAAAACATACCTTGGTCAGATGTAACAGACTTTTCATAATGTGAACCAGTAGTAAGGCGAGAGGATTGTAAGCAAATGTTATTATAAGCAAAACTATTATAAGCAAACGGTTACAGGAATTGGGCATGTCTAGTCCTGTGATGGCGAACCTATGCCACAGGTGTCACTCACTGCCCTCTCTGTGGGCACGTGAACCATCGCCCCACTTCGGCTCCGTCCCAGATGTGTGCATGCCTCCCGCTGGCCAGCTGGTTGGGTCTCTGCCGCGCATGTGCAGGGGATGGGCTGCGTGCAGGGGGCCAGAGGAGCATGCGTGGGGAGTGAGACATGGGGGGCATGTGCACATGCGTGGGGGTGGAGTGCATGTGGGGGCTGCGCATGCATGTGCAGGGGGCGGGCAGGGGCGCATGCAAGGGGGCATGCACGCATTGCATTTTGGGGGTTCCACCGCATGCGTGCATGTTCAACACTCAGTACAGAAAAGGTTAGCCATCACTTGTCTAGCCTAATGAAATGAAGGGCTAGGGGAGACATGATAGCAGTCTTCCAATATTTGATGGGCTCCAACAAAGATGACGGGGTCAAACTATATTCCAAAGCACCAAAAGGCAAGACAAGAAACAATGGATGGAAACTAACCAAGAAGAGAAGCAACCTAGAACTAAGAAGAAACTTCCTAATGGCAAGAGCAATCAACCAATGGAATAACTTACCTTCAGAAGTTGTGTGTGCCCCCCATCACGGGAAGGTTTCAAAAAGAGACTGGACAACCATTTGTCTGGAATGGTATAGGGCAGTGATGTCTAACCTTTTCTGGACTGAGTGCTCAAAGGGCGTGCAAGCGCCTGGACCCCCAAAATGCAATGCGCTTGTAGCCCCCTGCATTCACTCTGCCCCCCTGTGCATGCGGATGTGCCCCTGCATGTGCCCCCCCGCATGTGCCCTGAGCATGCGTGTGTAGTCCCCGGCACATGGCCCATCCTCCGCACATGTGCAGCAGAGACCCAAAGACCAGCTGGCCAGTGGGAGGCACATGCACATGTGCAGTGGAGCTGGAATGGGGCAACGGCTTGCGTGCCATCAGAGGGGGCGCTGCGTGCCACCTCTGGCACATGTGCCATAGGTTCGCCATCATGGCTACACGGCTCAAGCAGGAGGTTGGACTAGAAGTCCTCCGAGGTCCCTTCCAACTCTATTATTCTAAGTTCGATGTCTTTTGGCAGTGGTCGAATAATTGAGAAGTTGTGGTAATACAATGACAACATGCTGCAGCCAAGAGAAGATACCGGAGTAAAAATTGGAGCGCTGGATTTAGGTCACTTAACACAGAAGGACTGATTGATTATATTTCCAATAAGTGGGCATATTAATATCTAAAATCAGGTGGGATAGGTAATTACGCTCACCTTATCTATGTGTATCTAAGAACAACAAGAATAGCAGCATATCCTTAAGCTTTTCAGAGGTAACAGTACAAAAATCACAACTTAAAAGGGAAACAAACATATAGTGGGAATGGGTGAAGCAGTGAAAAGAATCTTCAATTCCTAAAATATCACATGCCCTGCAAGGATGGAACAATGAATTAAAAATGAGTAATTTAGGATAATGTTTGAACATTTGTTAGTCTCCAGTCAGCAAGTATTGTTACTGATTGATAGCTGCAGATGTCCAGCTGGTGGAAAGCTCACAAACAATTCATGCCTTAACATCAGCAGAGAGAAAAACAAAATATGCAGTCCCATTTTTACTTTGCTTTGAATGCTGAGTGCCTTTAAGAGCTTCTTACGACTTGATGGTGTAACAGGCTGATTAAATGTTGATCAGAAGTTCTCAAGGTGAGCAGAAACGGGATGATTCCATCTATCTATCGGTTCCAACTTTTACCCAGTTTTTGTTAACTTTAAATGCTGTTGTTTTTAAGGTTTTAATAACTCTACTAATGTTTTTTTATGATGTTGCTCAGCAACAGTGAGATGGGGGGAACATAAAGAAGGAAGAAGTGGTGAAATCCATTTTTTTTTACTACTGGTTCTGTGGGCGTGGCCTGGTGGGCATGGTGTGGCTTAGTGGGCGTGCCTTGATGGGCATGGCAGGGGAAGGATACTGCAAAATCTTCACTCCCACCCCACTCGGGGACCAGCCAGAGGTGGTATTTGCCGGTTCTCAGAACTACTCAAAATTTCCGCTACTGGTTCTCCAGAACCTGTGAGAACCTCCTGGATTTCACTCCTGGAAGGAAGGAAAAAAGGGACGGAGGGAGGGAGGAAAAGAAAGATGGAAGCACAAAGTTTACTTAGCATTGCATTTTCCACACAGGCACATAAGGCCATTGAGCTGAGACCTGTAGGTGACCTCAAGGTTTGTGATGCAGCTCTAAGGTTTCTTCATATATCTTAGATCAGCTTTCAGATTAATGAAGATAAGAAAAGAAAGAAAGAGGAGAAGAGAAGAGAAGAGAAGAGAAGAGAACAGAAGAGAAGAGAAGAGAAGAGAAGAGAAGAGATGAGATGAGATGATGAGAAGAAGGAAGGAAGGAAGCAGGGGGAAGGCAGGAAAGGAATAGAAGGGAAGAAAGAGGAGAATAGAAGGGAGGGAGGGAAGGAAGGAAGGAAGGAAGGAAGGAAGGACATGGGAATGAGAGGGAGGGAGGGAGGAAAAAAGGAAGGCAGGAGGGAGGCAGTGAGGGAGGGAGGGAGGGAGGGAGGGAAGGAAGGAAGGAAGGAAGGAAGGAAGGAAGGAAGGAAGGAAGGAAAGAAGGAAGGAAGGAGATGGGAATGAAAGGGAGGGAGGGAGGGAGGAAAAAAGGAAGGCAAGAGGGAGGCAGTGAGGGAGGGAGGGAGGGAAGGAAGGAAGGAAGGAAGGAAGGAAGGAAGGAAGGAAGGAAGGAAGAAGGAAGGAAGGAAGGAAGGAAGGAAGGAGATGGGAATGAGAGGGAGGGAGGGAGGAAAAAAGGAAGGCAAGAGGGAGGCAGGGAGGGAGGGAAGGAAGGAAGGAAGGAAGGAAGGAAGGAAGGAAGGAAGGAAGGAAGGAAGGAAAAGAAAGATGGAAGCACAAAGTTTACTTAGCATTGCATTTTCCACACAGGCACATAAGGCCATTGAGTTGGGACCTGTAGGTGACCTCAAGGTTTGTGATGCAGTTCTAAGGTTTCTTCATATATCTTAGATCAGCTTCCAGGTTAATGAAGACAGATTAATGGCAGAATGGAGAAAAACATGCTGAACTATCCTTAACAGTTTGATTCCCAATAAGAATAGATTTAAGCCTCTCCTTCAAGTGAGAACCAGGAAACCAGATTTAGTGTGTGGTGGTTTGTTTTGTTTTTTTTCCTTTTTCTTTCCTCAGCCAGCCTTCAGGTTTTACTTTCTGGTTTTGCTAGGTTTCGATAATTGCTAGGCAACAAGGTAGAACTGACGGCATGAGGTGTGATATAGCATTTTGAGAGGATCAAGACCCAATGACATTTAATGAGAGGAGAGTTCTGCTGGGAAAAAAAAAACAGTTTCTAAGAAATGCAGGTAATGTCCAAAGTCTCCAGAGGATATTAAAAATAAACATTCAGTGTGCATTTTGTATCTCAGTATATGTTTCATTTTTTTTTTTTTACACTGGGCACTCCCTAATTTCCAAAGCATAGGCAGAAAAAGCAGAAGAGGAAGCAGAAAAAAAGCTGCTGAAAAAAAAAATTATCCATAATTAGGGTGAGAAACCACACCACATTCTTCCTGTATAACAAATGCTGATTGATTAAAACTGGGAGTATCTACAATATACCCTTGCAATTCATCATAAAATGCAAAGCGGGCCATAATTTGCTATTTCTGCTTCAGCTATTCTTAGGATGATTATTGATTTCTATTTTGGGTTTGTGTCCTCTCTCTGTATTCTTATCTCCCCGTTTGCATGTTTGCTATTTTGAAATGTACCCGTGATCTTTTTTTTTTTTTTTTCATTCTGATTTTATTTAAAGAGTGCAACACCGAACAAATTAAAAAGCGCAATAAGGAACAAAAACAAAACAGCACAAAAGCTAAAGAAAAACAGACCCTTTGGGAGAATACAAAGGAGACATATAATCTTAAGGACAGAGTCCATGTCCAGGTCTCGGCTGGGTTCTAAATTTTTTTACTACCGGTTCTGTGGGCGTGGCTTATTTTGTGGGCGTGGCTTGATGGTCATGTGACAATTATTTAGGATTTAGCAGAGGTACTGGTCTACCAGGCTTTTAACTGCTTGCAGAGCTGTACCGATCAGTTTTTTTGCTTCTAGCCATCAGCTGGGGCTCAGGAGGCAGTAATAGATTGGGGGTGGGGCCAAATAAAAGGTAAGAATAACGCGGGGGGTGGGTGGGGGGTGGAGGGGCGGGGGGGCAGAACCGGTTTGGTGACGTCATATCGTCACCGTTACCGGCTCGGCAGAACCAGGCGGAACCAGGAGGAAGCCACCACTGGTCCAGGTACATGAAAAGCTGTGATATTGAAAGGAAATGGATATATTTGTGTAAACCAAAGCAGCTGAACCTTCTCTTCAGCCTGCAGTCTTGCAGTTATTACACAACACCAGGAAAATGTGTGTTTGGTTTAAGGTAAGGGTACGTGACCTGTGGGCAGTGGCCCACTATTGGGCTGTGGCTGTGAGTTGCGTGGCAGGATGGCACACGTGCGTGCTCGCTCGCATCCCCACTCATGCGAGAGGTGGGGGGGCAGCACTTTCAGTTCCACTTGCACGAGTGGGAGGTGCGCATGCAAGTCCGCTCACACAAAATAATCCCTACATTCCCCCCTTCACCCTCTTCACTGGGCCGCGATCCCAGAAAAGTTGAGGAACATTGGTGGAACTGAAACAGGAGCTTTGGGTCAGTGGTGGGTTTCAAAATTTTTACTACCGGTTCTGTGGGTGTGGCTTGGTGGGCGTGGCATGGCTTGGTGGGTGTGGCTTGGTGGACATGGCAGGGGAAGGATACTGTAAAATCTCCTTTCCCACCCCACTCCAGGGGAAGAATACTGCAAAATCCCCATTTCCTCCCGATCAGCTGGGACTCGGGAGGCACAGAATAGATGGGGGTGGGGCCAGTCAGAATTTTTACTACCGGTTCTCCGAACTACTCAAAATTTCTGCTACTGGTTCTCCAGAACTGGTCAGAACCTGCTGAAACCCACCTCTGCTTTGGGCTAACCTCTACCTGATGAGGAAACACTTTGGGAGATTTATTTATTTATTTATTTATTTAACCACTGGTGGTTCTCCTCCTTCCTCTCCGACCGCTCGCAGTTTGTGTTGGCAGGGGGACAGAGGTCGACCTCGAGGCGTCTCACATGGGGGGTGCCGCAAGGGTCAGTCCTCTCGCCCCTCCTGTTCAATATTTATGTGAAGCCGCTGGGTGAGATCATCCGTGGTTTTGGGGTGAAGTGCCATCTGTACGCTGATGATACTCAGCTGTACATCTCCACCCCAGACCACCCCAACGATGCCCTTGATGTGATGTCTCGCTGCCTGGAGGCCGTGCGGGTCTGGATGGGGAAGAACTTGCTCAGACTCAACCCCTCCAAGACCGAGTGGCTGTGGCTTCCGGCGCCCCGATATAGTCAGCAGGTGCCATCGCTAACTATTGGGGGTGAATCTCTGCCCCCCACAGAGAGGGCTCGCAATCTGGGTGTCCTTCTGGATGCACGGCTGTCTTTAGAAGAGCATATGACGGCCATGGCCAGGAGGGCCTTTTATCAGGTTCGCCTGATTCACCAGTTGCAGCCCTTTCTGGATCGGGACACCCTACGCACGGTCACTCATGCCCTTGTTACTTCCCGGTTGGACTATTGTAATGCTCTCTACATGGGGCTCCCCTTGAAGAGCACTCGGAGGCTCCAACTGGTCCAGAATGCAGCCGCGCGGGTGGTTATGGGCGCAACTCGTTGTGCCCATGTGACACCCCTCCTGCGCGAGCTGCACTGGCTCCCAGTGGTCTTCCGGGTGCGATTCAAGGTGTTAGTTACCACCTTTAAAGCACTCCATGGCATAGGACCCGGGTACCTCCGAGACCGTCTTCTGCCACCAATAGCCTCCCACCGACCAGTCCGTTCCCACAGGGAGGGTCTCCTCAGGGTGCCGTCAACCAAGTTATGTCGACTGGCGACGCCCAGAGGGAGGGCCTTCTCTGTGGGAGCCCCAGCCCTATGGAACGAATTGCCCCCGGAAATTCGTAAGATCTCCGACCTCCGGGCGTTTCGCTGCGCACTGAAGACCCTGTTGTTCCGCCAGGCCGGACTAACAACACAATAGTTTTTAAATTGGGATATTTAAATTTATTGGGGTTTTAAATCTGAGCCACTTTATTTAATTATTTTAAATTTTATATTGTTGTTTTCTTTGTGTTTTTAAACAGGCTGTACACCGCCCTGAGTCCTTCGGGAGAAGGGCGGTATAGAAATAAAATTATTATTATTTATTATTATTATTATTATTTAGCGTATGGCAAATATTTGGATTTATAGTGATTCAAATGTTAATATCCAATCCACCCAGCCATTCAAGGACAGGACGGTTTATGTTGAAAAAATCAGACATTGGGCTGGTGTAAGCTCTTTTTTAAAAAATATTTTTATTGTACATTTTCCTTCATTTTACATCACAATTCCAATTTTGCAACAGTGATATGCTGGTTGTATTAGCACCTCTTTAAATATACATGATGTTATACATCCTAATTGTGACATTTTTCTCTTATTCATGCAGTATAGTCCATAAAAAAAAAGTAACTTGATATTGTACCACATACTTATATCTATTATTTCTTTGGTTCTAACATAATTCTCTATACATTTATCACTCTATATATTGTGGTTTACAAGTACTAATATTGCTTACAATACGTAGTCTTTTATGTAGCTTTATACCTGTATGTGTTTCTAGCTTGTTAATCCTCTTTCATCATGGTGTAAGCTCTTGATGGACATTTGGACACAATGTGGTGGATGTTTTGTCGAGGAGCACCAGAGTCACACTGAGGGGTGGAAACAAGACCCCACTTAAACAATGAGTCCTGGCAGACACCACGTTGGGTATGGATCCTGTTCAGAGTTGACCAATGCTGGTGAGGAAGGTTAAAACCTGGCACCTTTTGTGTAGGGTCATCTACGTATCTGCCTGTATGTGGGCGTTCAGCAGCCCATTTGGCTTTCCACATTGTGTTGACATCAAAGTTGCCAGACAGCTGTTGAGCGAGTGCCAGAGAGGGCTTCCTAGATTTAAGCCTGCCAGTAGATAGATGAGGAAGATCAGCATGCACAGGAAGAAGTGGGTTTCTCATCATTTTGTTGTACTCCTTCACTAAGGCTTCCTGCCTTCGTAGGGCTGGTGGTGCAATGTGGCTCAAGTCAGGGAGCCAGCAAGTAGGAGTAGATTTTATGCAACTGCTTATGATCCTCATTGGGGATCACTTTGGGAGAATCACTGGAGCATAAATAAAATATCAGTTTGTCCCTCTGTGCCATTTTCCTGGCTTTACCATTCATGCCTCGGATGTTGGGGAGAGGATTAGAATAAGCACCCACCACGTGTAAAATGATACTTTGAACTACTATTTTGATAAACTAGTTCATTTAGTGCCTTTTATTGAAGTAACTCAATGGTGCAGCAAAAAACTAATGATGTATTCCACGAAACAAATAAGCTTGAGATATGCAGAATGCGGTGATTTAGCAACTGAATTTCCTGGACAACTTTTATTTATTTATTTATTTATTTGTTTGTTTAAATTTCTATACCGCCCTTCTCCAAATAGGACTCAGGGCGGTGCACAGCCTAAGTAAAAACAAAGCATACAAAATTTAAAAAACAGTATTAAAATAATTAGATATTCTGGCCGTAAATTAAAACAACCCAATTTAAAACCAATTTAAAATTTAGCTCAAGCCAGCCCAGCTAGTTGAAATAAATAAGTTTTCAGGGCCCGACGAAAAATCCGGAGGTCTGTTATTATACGTAACTCCGGGGGAAGGTTATTCCAGAGGGTGGGCGCCGTCACAGAGAAGGCTCTCCCCCTGGGGGTCGCCAGCCGACATTGTCTGGCGGACGGCACCCTGAGGAGGCCCACTCTGTGCGAGCGTACTGGCCGGTGGGAGGCTATTGGTGGCAGTAGGCGGTCTCGTAAGTACCCCGGCCCTAAGCCATGGAGCGCTTTAAAGGTGGTCACCTTGAAACACCTTGAAGCGCACCCGGAAGACTACCGGGAGCCAGTGCAGCTCGCGCAGGAGAGGTGTCACATGGGAGCGCCTCGTCGCCCCCATAATCCCCCGCGCGGCCGCATTCTGGACCAGCTGGAGCCTCTGGGTGCACCCCAGGGGGAGCCCCATGTAGAGAGCGTTGCAGTAGTCCAGGCGGGAAGTGACTAGTGCCTGAGTGACTGTGCGTAGAGAGTCCCGATCTAGAAAGGGGCGCAACTGGCGTATCAGGCGAACCTGATAAAAAGCCCCCCTGGCCACGGCCGTCAAATGGTCTTCTAAAGACAGCCGTGCGTCCAGGAGGACGCCCAAGTTGCGAGCCCTCTCCGTGGGGGCGAGTGATTCGCCCCCAATAGCCAGCGATGGCGTCAGCTGGCTATATCGGGACGCTGGAAGCCACAGCCACTCGGTCTTGGAGGGGTTGAGTCGGAGCCTGTTTCTCCCCATCCAGGCCCGCACGGCCTCCAGGCACTGGGACATCACTTCAAGGGCATCGTTGGGGTGGCCTGGGGTGGAGATGTACAGCTGGGTGTCATCAGCGTACTGATGGAACTCCACCCCGAAGCCACGGATGATCTCACCCAGTGGCTTTACATAAATGTTGAACAGAAGGGGCGAGAGGACCGACCCTTGTGGCACCCCACAAGCAAGGTGCCTCGGGGTCGACCGCTGCCCCCCCGTCAACACAGATTGCGACCGGTCAGAGAGGTAGGAGGAGAACCACCGCAGAACGGTGCCCCCCACCCCCACCCCCGCCAACCAGTGCAACATGATACCATGGTCGATGGTATCAAAAGCCGCTGAGAGGTCTAACAGGACCAGGATAGAGGAGCAACCCCTATCCCGAGCCCTCCAGAGATCATCCACCAACGCGACCAATGCCGTTTCCGTGCTGTGCCCAGGTCGGAAGCCGGACTGGAGCGGGTCTAGATAGACAGTTTCATCCAGGTACCGGGGAAGCTGTTGTGCTACCACACTCTCAACAACCTTCGCAACAAAGCGAAGGTTGGAGACTGGACGATAGTTAGCCAAAACAGCCGGATCCAGAGAGGGCTTCTTGAGGAGGGGCCTCACAACCGCTTCTTTCAAAGCGGCCGGCAGGACCCCCTCACTCAAAGAAGCGTTAACAATCTTCTGGAGCCAGCCTCGTGTCACCTCCCGGGAAGCCAGTACCAACCAGGAGGGACACGGGTCCAATAAACATGTGGTCGCATTCAGCCGTCCCAGGACCCTGTCCATGTCCTCGGGAGCCACAGGATCGAACTCCCCCCAGATAACACTCTCAAGACCTGCCTCAGTCATCCCATCCGGACATACCCAGTCAGAGGCCAGCCCTTCCCGAATCTGAGCGATTTTGTCATACAGATACTGCACAAAGTCCTCAGCTCGGCCCTGCAAGGGGTCATCCCGCGCTTCCAGATGGAGGAGGGAGCGGGTCACCCTAAACAGGGCGGCCGGGCGATTATCTGATGATGCGATAAGAGCGGCAAAATAGCTAGATTTTGCCGCTTTTATTGCCACTAGGTAGGTCTTAATATGAGACCTCACCAGTGTTCGGTCGGATTCGGAGCGGCTGGTCCTCCAACTACTCTCCAGGCGTCTTTTCCGGCGCTTCATCTCCCTAAGCTCCTCGGAGAACCAAGGAGCTAGGTGAGTTTGGTGCCGGGTCAGAGGCCGCAAAGGCACGACACGGTCCAAGGCCCCGGCAGCCGCACTATCCCAGGCGGCCACCAGGTCCTCAGCCGAGTCGTGAGTCAGAGTCTCAGGAAATGGCCCAAGCTCCATCTGGAACCTATCAGGGTCCATCAGGCGCCTGGGGCGGAACCACCTGGTCGGTCCCGCCTCCCTGCGGCGGGGTGCAGCGGTTAGAAAGTCCAGTCGAAGGAGCGAGTGGTCAGACCATGACAAGGGTTCGATGACTATATCCCCTGTATCAAGGCCACTCGACCACTGACCAGAGACAAAAACTAAGTCCAGAGTGTGTCCACCCATGTGAGTGGGGTCATGAATTAACTGAGTAAGGTCCATGGCCGTCATGGAAGCCATGAACTCCCGAGCCACCTCAGACGTTTCGCCGACAGATGGCAGGTTGAAATCCCCCATGACTAGAAGTCTGGGGGTACCAACCGCCACCTCAGCTATGACGTTGAGCAGCTCAAGCAGGGCCGTTGCCACGCGGCAGGGAGCCAGGTACGTGATCAACAAGCCCATCTGTACTCCACGACCCCATCTCACAAAAAGGGACTCACATCCAGCTATCTGTGGAACAGTGGTCTCCCTCGGATCAAGACTTTCCTTTATAATAACCGCCACCCCCCCACCCCTGCCCTGAGCTCTCGGCTGATGGAATGCTCGGAAACCTGGTGGGCACATATCCACGAGGGGAACCCTCCCCTCATGGCCCAACCAGGTCTCCGTAATACCTGCCAGGTCTGCTCCCCCCTCCTGAATAAGATCGCAAATGAGGGGGGCTTTATTTACCACGGACCTGGCATTGCACGACAGCAGCCAAAGGCTCGGGCCCTGAGAGTCTGAACAGCCTGGGATACGAGAAGGGCTATGGGGACCGGGGCGCGCCACCGCTCGAAGATAGCGAGTGCGCGCCCCCACCACATGATGCGGCCCCCTGCTCCCGCCGTATCTGCCCCTCCCACTCAACACATTGATAGAAAAGCCCTCGACAGAATGGACTCTAATGTCCCCCTTACCCCCGGAATCTGCACCCTCCGTGGCCCCACTAACAGCTGGGCCGGACCCCTCCCCCCGTGGGTTAACCCCCAAACCCACACAACCCTCCCACCCCTTAAAATCCCTTAAAAATCTATCAAAAAGTTTCCCTAAAAAACCCCTCAATCCCCTTTTTGCAGCATGCCACCTCTCGGGGTGCCAAAGCCCGTCATAAAGGTAGGCACTTGATAAAGTAGAGGGCCACACCTGCGAGAGGGGGGAGTCTCGCAGAATAAGAAGTTCTGTTGGTGAATACATCTAATCAATCAGTTAATTAATTAAGCTGGGGGAAGTCCACGGCCTGGGGGTAATCCAGATAGTCCAAGGTCTGGGGAGGGACATTCAGTCAATTCCAAGTCAATAAAGTCAATAAATCCAATAAATCCCACTGCTCTCTCACAGCAGTGGATGGAGTCTTAAGCCACTTTGAGGCCAGATGTTAACACCAGCTGCCCTCTCACGAAAGCTGGGAAGGGCCAAAAACCGCAGTCATCGTCCGGCTCCATACAAGGCTTGAAATCTGAGATATCTCACTCACGAATCAGGAGGCAAATCAGGGGGCTGTAGATGTCCATGGGAGGCAAATATCATCCTATTGTTCAGAGGAACCTCCAGATAATAAGTGGCCTCACAGAGGCTAACAAACCACGTGGGGCATAAGAGCTTGGCCTCAGGTCTTTTCCAACCGTCAGAACCAGCAATGTTTTTAGCTCGCCCCCATCCACATAAGGGAGGGGGGGAAACCTCTGGGAGAGCCAGGAAGAGGCCCCCTCCAAGTAAGCCTCCCATCTAAGTTGTAATAGCAGTTCCAAAGAAACTGACATTACTAGTATATTGTGGTCAGAGGCTCCTCGCGCTCCCGAGGACTCCACTCTCCCTTTTCTTCTGGATCTAAGAGGGAACAGAACATTCTGATCCTCTTCCAAATTTGATGACTTTTGGGTGTCTCTACTTTAAATGATAGAAGTTTGAGAGAAATAATGAATGCTAGCTAAAACTTAACAAAATTAAAGGATAGCATTGATATTTCTGCTAATTGTATGGAGATAGTTGGAGATAGATCAAACTGGACAAGTTCAGACATACCGGATTTTTAGGATTGTAAGACGCACCAGACTATAAAATGCACCTAAATTTAGAAGAGGAAAACAACAACAAAAAGGTTTTTGGCCTCAATGTGCCCCATTTTCGGACCTTTTTTCTGCCCTTTTCCAGCCTTTTTTCTGCCCATTTTCTAGGCTGTTTTCAGCCCATTTTTTAGGCTTTTTGCGGCCCGTTTTTTTTTTTTTTTTGGCTTTTTTGGCCCATTGTTAAGGCTTTTTTCAGCCTGTTTTTGAGGCTTTTTTGGCTTGTTTTTGAGGCTTTTTTTGGCCTGTTTTCAAGGCTTTTTTCTGCCTGTTATTGAGGCTTTTTCTGGCCCATTTTTTAGGTTTTTTTGGCCCATTTTTGAGGCTTTTTTCGGCCTGTTTTTTCAGTTATTTTCTGCAAGAAAGCAATATGATTTTACATGCTGACATGCTAAAATGTTCAGGTACTTGAATACCCACAGCAGAGAGGAATATATAGTTTCATAGAAAAAGAGGCTCTGGTTACTGTCACGAATTGAAGAATGTAAATATAGAAACAGATAAATAAAACTGGACTGGAGACATTGCCTTCACCTTGTCCTGGATTCCAGAAATCTTTCAGTTTCTGTTCAACTTATGTAGGTCTGAATCAGAAGGCAATGGTTGCAGTTGATAATCTTGTGACAAATTAAGGTGTGTGATCAGAATCACTGTTATTATGCTACAGTACTGGCAAATGTGCTGAAAGAGATTTATTTCTGGAATTAAACTCCCTGAATAGGTTGCCCAGGGCTTGTGTAGCCCCTTCACACTTATTTCATACCTTTGCTGCTTCAAAATATTTACCTGATAGATCTAAGAAATCCTACTGTGGCCATCATTTCATTCTATGTACATAGTTCTTTTCTCTTCAATCTCTCTATCTGTCCCTTTGATCCCCCATCCCACAGCTACCTCTTAAAAGAAAAGCAGCTCTTTACACAAAAGAGTAAAAAGCCATTGCTTAGATTATTTCGGGAGACCTCTAGAATTTAAGAATAGCTTGTAAGGAAGCTTTTCCATCTGTAGCGACTGCACAAAGTACAATGCAGTCGGCTGAGTGGATTTATGGATGTGAAGGTATAAGAAAACATCAACAGAGTTGAGAATCACTGTTGTAGCTCCTGCCACAAGAATCATTCCTTTCTAACATCAATCAATATCCTGTGAATCAAAACATTTTAAAAATTTACTGTGTAGCGTGCATATTATGTGGCATCATTGTGTAAGATATCAATGTATATTTTATACTTTTTTATTTATGTGTGTTATTTTTGCAAATAACTCAAGACAACAAACATATCCAACACACCTTCCGCTTCTTAGCTTCCCTACAACAACAACAGCCCTGTGAGGTTGGTTGGGCTGAGAGAGAGCGAGAGAGAGAGGGACTGGTCTAAATTTACTCAGCTGACTTTTGTGCTTGAGACAGGACTAGAACTCACTCTCTCCTGGTGATTCACCCAATTGGCTTTCATACCTAAGGTGCGACTTCAACTCAGAGCCCCTGCTCTCTAGCCTGGTGCTTTAACCATTAGACCAGTGGATTTGATGCTATGTGATCTGATATGAATACCAACCAAACCCATCTGTGGGGCCGTGGCCAGGGAGGGCTTTTTATCAGGTTCGCCTGATTCGCCAGTTGCGTCCCTTTCTGGATCGGGACTCCTTACACACAGTCACTCAGGCACTCGTCACTTCCCGCCTGGACTACTGCAGTGCTCTCTACATGGGGCTCCCTTGAGGAGCACCCGGAGGCTCCAACTGGTGCAGAATGCGGCCGCGTGGGGGATTATGGGAGCGAGAGGGCGCTCCCATGTGACACCTCTCCTGCGTGAGCTGCATTGGCTTCCAGTGGTCTTTCAGGTGCACTTCAAGGTGTTGGTCACCACCTTTAAAGCACTCCATGGCATAAGACCTGGGTATTTGCGGGACCGCCTTCTGCTGCCAATAGCCTCCTACTGACCAGTACGCTCCCACAGAGAGGGACTCCTCAGGGTGCCGTCAGCCAGGCAATGTTGGCTGGTGACCCCCAGGGGGAGGGCCTTCTCTGTGGCAGCTCCTGCCCTCTGGAACGATTTGCCCTCGGAGATACGAAGGATATCGGATCTCCGGGTCTTTCGCCGTGCCCTAAAAAATTTTCTTTTCCATCAAGCAGGGCTGGCGTGAACCTCCCCCCCTTTTCTAGCTTTTTTAGTTTTTTAAATTGTCAATGGGTTTTAGTTTGAATGTTTTAAATTTTGTGGCCAAAGTCATGAAATTCTTTTAAAAATTTTAAATTTTGTATTGGTATGTGTTTTAGTTTTGGCTGTGCACCGACCTGAGTCCACTAGGAGAAGGGTGGTATACAAACTGAATAAAATAAATAAATAAATAAATCTGTTTTAAGGAGGAACGGTATCAAGATCATGTGAAGTGGTAGTACCACTTCATAAAGCCTTAGTAAGACCACACTTCGAATACTGCATCCAGTTCTGTTCACCATGATACAAAAAAGATGTCGAGAATCCAAATTCACCCCTGGCTGGCCCTGCCCACCCCACCCCACCCCACCCCATCCCTTCTGCCCCTCCCCTCCCTTCCCCTCCCAGGAGTCTCCACATGGCCCATTTTGGATGTGAGGTAAGTGCAGGGCCCACGTGGAGGCTTGGGGAAAAACAGGCCTCCCGAAAGTTCCAGAAGTCTGGAAACGGGCCCGTTTCCAGCCTCCGGAGGGCCTCCGGAGCCCAGGGGAGGCAATTTTCACCCTCCCAGAGGCTCAAGGAAAGCCTCTGGAGCCTGGGGAAGGTGAAATGCTCCTCCCTACCATGGTGCAGGAGGGTGACTTGGCCACGCCTACCATGGCCACACCCTCCCAGCAACCGGGCAGAGAACCCGTTGCTGAAATTTTTGAAGCTCACCCCTGGGGTTGACCTATTCACCAAAGCACCTGAAGGCAGGACAGACAAGAAGTAATGAATGAGAGCTTGTCAAAGAAAGACCCAAAAAAGAATAAGGGGACATTTCCTGACAGTGAGAACAAGTGATCAGTGGAACAGCTTGCCTTCAGAAGTTGTGAATGCTCCATCACTGGAGGTTTTTAAGAAGAGATTGGATAACCATTTGTCTGAAATGGTATAGGGTTCTTTTCAACTCTGTTATTTTGCATTCTATCCTGCATTGTTTCATTTTTAAAAAAAGATGAATAAACAATGTAATATATTTCATTTTTTAAAAAGATGAATAAAAAATGAATAAACAATCAAAGTTTTATGGAAACTTTGACGACTGATTGTCTTACACAGGTAGAACATCAACCCATCCAGGGATTTACCACAACTGGAGGAATGTGGATGAGTGGGGAACATACCAATCCAATCATTTAAATTTCTATCCCTAACTCAGCTCATCATTAAGAGTAACAGGGCATTCAAGCTCATTTTCTAAAGTTATCTACATAATATTAACCATTAATTAATATCATTGGCCTTTCTCAATTACTAGTGCTGATAGGTCAATAAAATAAAACTCAAGACAAATATGAAGTTTCTGAAGCTTCAATCAAGATATCTATATCTATCTATCTATTTACATACATACATACATACATACATACATACATACATACATACATACATATATATATATATATATATATATATATATATATATATATATATATATATATAGTGTATTTCCTAAAACTAGCTAATAACACCACTTTTTTTTTCTTTTTTTTTTTTGGAGTAGTACCATAAAATTATATATCAATGGAAAGATAATTGAATCAAGAATGTAATGCAATAACTTTTATGAAGAGTTTGCTATTGGAATAGCAGTTGCGGTATAAAGAACCTTTAGCATGGATTACGGCCTTACAACATTTTCCCATGGAGTGAACCAAGTCTTTAAGTTCTGCAGCTGTTCTAATGTGAAACCAAGATTGAAGGATGGCTTCTATTAACTGGGTTTTATTGCTGGATCGCTTCTGACTAACAAGTTTCTTTAGTCGGCTCCATAGATTTTCAATTGAGTTAAGTCTGGGCTATTCCCAGGCCATTTCAGCAGTGGAATAGGATTATCTTGAAACTCAAAAAAAAAAAAAAGTGGTGTTATTAGCTATCAAACCTCAAAAATACACTTTTCCCAAAAGGTTTCCACAATTTTGGCCACTACTGTATGTAGTATTTGGCATGAAGACATGGGAAAGAGCAGACTGTGACACGTACGAGTGTCCAAGCATGTTGTATCTCTCAGCTGTAACTATTCCCAAAAGGACAAATGCAGAAGAATCTCTGGAAATCTGTTTATCAAGACAAGAACTCTGCTCCTAAGGAATGATTTTTAAGGCTTACTCAGTTGTTTGTGAAGTACAATCTGGGAAACAAATGTCCTATCACATTCATTGTGAAAAGATACCCACTGTGAAAAAATAATAATGAGGAATTTGATCTTCCTGGAGGGAAAGAAAAAGCTTAATTATAAGATAAAATATCAAATTAAGTAAAAAAAATAAATAAGCAGTGCATCTTTTATACACTCATTTATTCACAACAATTAGTCATAATCTTCAATGCAGGAACCTGTTTATCGTTCACATAACTTCGTTAAGGTACCAGATGCTTCCTTGCGAATAAATGAATCATCATTATATGCTCCAGGGAAATCCAGCTCTTGAGATTTGTGTGTGCACATTTAGAGTTGTGAGAGGAATGGGAGGGGGGGGGGGATCTGCTATGGATTTCTATGGAAACCAGTTGGCACAACCCAGCAAAAACACAATTGTGCAATCAACACAATTTGCTGGCCTCTCTCGTACACAGTCCAATTTCTGCACAAGACACTCGGTCTTTGCAGAAGACAAATGCAAATTTCAGGAAAAATTACTTTTGAAGCATGCATTTTAAGAGTAATTATATTAATTCCTCTTCTTCCTCCCACCCACCCCAAAATAGTTAGAGAAGGAGAAACTAGATAAATATATGTTCTTTTTTTTTTAAAAAAATCAAGACAGACATGTTACATTTAAAACAATCCTCATCGTGCATCTTTGTGAAACCTTCGTAGATTAGGAAAATTTGCAAAGTACAAACAGGTGCATATTTTGGTTATCCTTTGTTAATAATATGCCTGAAAAAGCTAACAAGCTAGAATGATACCCTAGTCACTGATGAATCAATTTTGATGAGGTTGCTTGTTGAACCAGACGTTTTTCACAGCTGAGATGAAGAAAGGGAGTACCCCTGAATCTTGAAAACAGTGTCTGGTATCCTTTGAGGATCCCTATTTCCATGGTTAGGCATCCTAATGCAATCAAGGGTGTTCACGGGAGATCAAAATATGTAAGACAATGAGTGTAGCATTGCGATGGAAGGACCACCTGTACATGCAGATTTGGATTCTCATGAATGTCCCTACATGTGTGGAGTTACTTTCCAAGTATATTATCAGGACTCACATTTTCCCACCCCTTGGCTAATAGTGTTGTGGCCCTCCAACTGCCAGCAGAGCTGGGAGCAGACTTGGATGAGGAGGAGGTTGGGGAGAAACTTGGGCCAGTCCTGAAGTTTGGGGAAGGCTCTGATGGATGCTCTGTGTCGGAAGTAGAGATAGAGCCAGGACCGTCCGACATTTCCCAGCTGCCTTCGAAGTCAGAGATAAGTGGGGAAGAAGAACAGCTGGGGCCTGTTCCAAATTCGTGTATGCACAGAGCTGTCAGGAGAAGAGAACAACTGAGGAACAGGGGCCAACTCAGGAAGAAAGACACACGTGGACACTGAATGGCCCCTCCCTGGCTGGGGAATAAATCGAAGCAAAAGGGGAATGATGGTTGCAGGAGACAACAGTTCGTATTTCTTTCAGAAGATTTGCTTATTGTGGTTCGTGCCTCAGAGGCTTCTTGCCAGGAATTAATTTACAGCTTTGCAACTGGAAGTTCTCGGCCTGGCAATTATCCTGATAAGGTCTGTTATTGCAATTGACCCTTGGAAGGATTATTGCCTGGACTTTTCTGTGTGTGAATGCCATGAATTCAAAGTAGCTAAATAAAGAGGGTTTTTTTTGGGAACAAGGAGTATGTGTTGTGGCCCACCAGTGGCCAGCGGAGCTGCAGCAGATCCACAAAGTGAGGAGGTTGGGGAGGAACATACGCCAGTCCTGGAATCTGGGGAAGGCTCTGATGAGGGCTCTGTGTTGGAGGCAGAGAGTGGGCCAGGGCCGTATATCAGTTATCACTGCCTTTGGAGTCAGACATCAGTGAGGCAGATGAACAGCTGGAGCCTGTTCCCAGTGTGTGCATGCGCAGAGTTGCCAGATGAAGGGAACAGTTAAAGGACAAGGGTCGACTTGGGAGTAAGGCCATAGGTGAACGATGAATGGCCGCCCCAGAGGGGAAAAAAGAGGAGAGAAAGGGGAGTGGAGTTTGCAGGAGACAATTAATTCACCTAATTGGTTTATGACTCTCTGGAGATTTTTTGCCAAGTTTTGAAGATATCTGACTGGCAGCTCTCCAAGACAGATATGGTCTGTAACTGTAAATTCTCCCTTGAAAGACTTTGCTGAAGGTGAATGAGAGGAATTCACTGTTTGTTTCATAAAAGGGGTTTTGTTGGGACCAGGATTCTGCTTCGTGGTTTTTGGGGAAGCCTAAGTCAGAACAGTCTTTTTCTTGGTTCTGCTAAGGCTGGGTCAGAAGAAATAGCGTCAAGCTTAACTAGAAGCACCTCTCTACCAGAAAGCAATTTTGTTTGCTTCTTGATGGTTTATCTATGGAGCTTCTCCGTCATCCAGATCATGGTTGATCCAAAAGTGTTTTTTTTCCAAGAGGCAACTGGACTTCGTTTTTCCTTGAAGGCTTCTCACTTCTCGTCCAAGAAGCTTCTTCAGAACTTTGGAACTGAAGAAGCTTCTTGGATGAGAATATCTTCAAGAAAAAACAAAGTTCAGTTGCATTCTATATACATACACACATGCTTACTTACATACATACATACATACATACATACATACATACATACATACTCTTTTGGGTTCTCAGTGGTTGAATTCAAGATGGGTTCTTGAAAGGTATAACTCGGAACAGAAGGGACATGTGAAGCTGACGCAAGAAACGATAAAGTTGCTGCCATGCTTTAAGCTTAATTTCTGAGAAACAGCCCCCTTCTATTTGGCAACACATTTGTGTGTGTCTCGTGTGTGTGTGTGTTTGTGAAATTTGCAGATTTGCCCAACCTGCAGATCCTCACCGCTTCAGTATGAAATAGTGAAATATTAAATCAGACCTTTGATAAGATGCCAGAAGAGCCAGTATTGTAATGAAAAAGGAGCATTTGCTCATATTACATCTGCCACTATATATTATATCAACCCAGCTACAGGAAGGTGTTTTAGGATGACATTAGTAGCTGGCTGATTTGATTTTACTTTTTAAAAAGGAGGATATGCAATTTTAATTCCATTTATTTTGGCCAGTGTCACTTTCAACTTGAAAATGTGGGAGAGAGAAGGGGGAGGGAGAAAAGGAATCAGGGCAAATAAGGTGTCCCTACTGAATATTGATAAGCCATTTTTAAATTTATTAAGGTTATATACAGAGGTGCTCGTACGTGGTTTGCATTCTAGGAAGGAGCCTCAAGAGAACTGGCGATGCACGCCACATTCGGAGATTGCCAGAGCTACAAAAATAGCCAATTCAGCAGCTGAAAAGTGAAAATGGAAACTCATGTTTAATAACCACATGTGACAATTCCATGTCCCACTTAACTCCTTCAGGATTATTACAGATGAATAACCTGGCCCAGGGGTCACTTACAATGGCCACACATCCTTTATTATAAACGACAGTCTTTGATTTCAGAAAGCTATCCTTTAGATTTATTTATGTTTCAAAAACTCACCCCTGTCCTTTATTTTGGTCGCTTAACATTTGCCGTTCCATTTGTGGCACGGCCTTTCACAGTCATGATGCCGAATTGTCTTTTCAAGAGGAATTTACAGATACTCTCTGATTTTATGTATTTAAATTAGAACCGGCATCTCTGTAAAGGGATTTTGCTTTTGATTTCTCGGTTTTGCTTTTGAATTTTCCTTGCTAAAGCAAAGTTATAAATGTAAAATATATGGTTTTTTTTTTTCATTCTTAGGAATCTTGTTCAGATTTCTCCCTGTTCAGGTTCTCCTCACACATATGTGCTAGTAGTTCCCGACTCTAGGGGGCAGGGCTTGCCCACGTCTTTTAGTTTGATTCCGAGTAAGTAAGAATCTCGAATTAGGGGGAAACTTGCACCTGTTATCTCGTTCAACCATTTTTGAATCTTCTCCCAAAACTTCCTGATCTGAGGGCAGGTCCACCACTGGTGAAAAAAAGTACCCCTGACCGAATTGCACTTTCAACATTTGTCCGAGGATCCAGGGAACATTTTAGCTATCCTAGCTGGTGGGAGGTACCACCTATAAATCATTTTGTAGAAGTTCTCCTTGAATGCCACTGATAGCGTCAATTTCATTGATCTATTCCATATTGCCTGCCATTCTTCAAGTTGCACTGGTCTTCCTAAATTTCTCCCCCAGGCAATCATCGTATCTTTTACTATCTCCTCGGCTACATACCTTGATAGCAAAATATTATAGGTCTTAGATATGAATTTTGTTTCAACACCCAGAAGAAATCTGTCCAGCAGTTGTGTCATTTGGTATATACCATACTCTTGTTTGTCTTCTTCTTCCGCCGAAAAAATGCTTTTAAAAGTAAAAAAAAAAAAGCCTCTGATGATCACGCGACTCAGCTGAGATCTCAGAGGCTTTTCAAAACATTTTTTTCTGCAACCTCTTCCAGGGAAGAGGTGGTTAAAAAAAAATGCTTTGAAAAGGCTCTGACGATCAGGCAACACAGCTGGGATCGTCAGAGCCTTTTCAAAGCATTTTTTTAATCCCTGGAAGAGGTTGCAGAAAACAATGCTTTAAAAGTCTCTTTGACGATCCCAGCTGAGTTGCCTAATCGTCAGAAAGATTTTTCAAAGCATTTTTTAAAACAATCAGGCAACTCAGCAAGTCATCAGAGAGACTTTTAAAGCATTTAAAGCATTTTGTTTTCTGCAACCTCTTCAGCAGAAGAGGTGGTTAAAAAAATGCTTTGAAACGGTTCTGACGATCCCAGCTGTGTTCCTGATCGGCAGAGGCTTTTCAAAGCATTTTTTTGCATTTGCAGAAAAAATGCTTTGAAAAGTTAAAATAAAAAAAAAAAAGTTGGTCACGCCCACCCAGTCACATTATCCACCACCACCAAGCCACGCCCACAGAACCGGTAGTAACAAATTTTACATTTCACCCCTGATATACATCCAGTTTTCTGCTTTGGATCATATTGGCAAATAGCCTCTGAATTGAAGCTCCTATCCCAGGAAAATTTGCTTAGAAACCTTACCAGCATTCTCAGAAAAAGGGTCATAAGAAATGAATCTTATCATACACATAAACTTTGTATGATAAACTTTATCTTGGAATCCAGGCTTGAAATTTTGGGCTTAGACAACTTAGAACTACACCGTCTTCGGTCTGACCTAAGCGTAGTACACAAAATTATCTGCTACAACATCCTACCTGTCAATGACTACTTCAGCTTCAACCATAATAATACATGAGCACACAATAGATACAAACTTAAGGTAAACTGCTCCAAACTCGATTGCAGAAAATATGACTTCAGCAACAGAGTGGTCAATACCTGGAATGCACTATCTGACTCTCTGGTTACATCCCCAAACCCCCATAACTTTAACCTTAGACTGTCCACTGTTGACCTCACCCTATTCCTAGAGGTCTGTAAGGGGCATGCATAAGCGCCCCAACGTGCCTACTGTCCCTGTTCTACTATCCTCATTTATTCATATCCATTTCCTGTATTCATAATCATGTTTATACTTATATCTGTTATCTTATACATGTTTAACCAATAAATAAAATAAAATAAAAAATAAATAGGCCAGCAGGAGAATTCCTTGTCCACCCAGCTCAAGAAAAAAAATGTTGCAATACTGAACTTTTCAACTTCTTCTCTGAATATGTCCTCAGGACTAACAGTAGGATGAGAACGGTGTATCAGAACATCAATCATGAACAGGCATCACACATGGACTTAGATTTATGCACTTTGGATCATTATTCATAATATAGATTCAGTGTTCAACTGGCACAGAAATGAGATGCGAACTCACGCTTCACCTCCAATATCATAATGTATTGCAGAGAGAATTGTGTCTGGAGTTCAGAAAACGAGCCTTTCGACAGTTGATGGATGGGACGAACAAACGACTTGAATGCATTAATGAGTTTCCAAGCGAGGGAAATGCACTCCCTTAAAATTATGAACCTTCTTGTAGAATCCCAAAAGCAGAGAATACACTTTGAATACTTTTCCACGAAAAAGTCTACAGCAATTAATGAGGGATCGTGCTACCCCAATGAACAAGTCAAGTCATCTGATCACATTTACTGTACATATGATGCTGTTGGAATTCACTGTTGGAATGTATTTCTATGGTAGTATTCAGCCAGTAGATGGCAGTGTTTACAAGTTTGGAGCTATGGTATAGTTTTTTTGTTCTAAGCAGAGTTTTCTGTTTCCTGTTACAGTTTAAACAGTTGAGCAGTAAAGCACATGGTGACTGTACTCTTGTTTGCTCTGTATACAAGAGCTCTGATGGCACAGTGGTTAGAATGCAGTACTGCAGGCTACTTCTGTTGACTCCGGCTGCCTGTAATTTGGCAGTTCAAATCTCACCAGGCTCAAGGTTGACTCAGCCTTCAATCCTTCCAAGGTTGGTAAAATGAGGAGTAGGACTCCTCAGTTTATCACTCAGTTTAACCACTACTTAGATGACCCTGAGGATACGATAAATCTCCAAGTGCTTCAATGGCCCTCTAAAAGGTTGCAAATGACCAGCTGTCTGCAAGGAATATAAATCCTTCCATTCCCCACCATCCAGTCAGAGCTGAAGAAGCTTCTTAGATGAGAAGTGAAAGATCTTCAAAGAAAAAAACAAGAGAGCCCAGTTGCTTCCTGAAAAAGCACCTTTCCATGGAAGGAAAATTTCAGGATTGACAAAAATCTCAGCTATGGTCAAAAAAGTCCAGAGGATGAGATCAAAGCTCCACCTGCCTTTTGCTGGATGTGCAACATACAGAACAAAATTGGTAGAGCTTCAACTGTAGTATCCCAATTGCCATCTTGACTTTTGATCATACAATCAGGTCTGCGGATCCCATTTAAGACTGGAGCCCTTGAAATGGCTGCATTGTGAATAAATTTAGAATGCATTCTCCCCTGTCTCTTTGTTATAGCAATAGCAATAGCAATAGCACTTAGACTTATATACCGCTTTACAGGGCTTTTACAGCCCTGTAAAAGTCAGCCTATTTTACAGCCTTACAGAATCAGCCTATTTCTCCCCAACAATCTGGCTCCTCATTTTATCGACCTCGGAAGGATGAAAGACTGAGTCAATAGCAATAGCAATAGCACTTAGACTTATATACCACTTTACAGTGCTTTATATCCCTCTCTAAGTGGTTTACAGAGTCAGCCTACTGGACCCAAAAATCAGGGTCCTCATTTTACCCACCTCGGAAGGATGGAAGGCTGAATCAGAGGTGGGTTTCAGCAGGTTCTGACCAGTTCTGGAGAACTGGTAGCCAAAATTTTGAGTAGTTTGGAGAACTGGTAAATACCACCTCTGACTGGCCCCACCCTCATCTATTCTCTGCCTCCCGAGTCCCAGCTGATTGGGAGGAAATGGGAATTTTACAGTGTCCTTCCCCTGGAGTGGGGTGAGAATGGAGATTTTACACTATCCTTCCCCTGCCACGCCCATCAAGCCACACCCACCAAGCCATGCCATGCCACGCCCACCAAGCCATACCCACAGAACCAATAGCAAAAAATTTTCGAAACCCACCACTGAGCTGAATCAACCTTGAGCCTGGTGAGATTTGAACTGCCAAATGGTAGTCAGCAGAAGTAGCATGCAGTACTGCACTCTAACCTCTGCGCCACCGTGATTATTGTAGTTCTTAAGTGGTTTTAACTGGTTTTAATGGTTGTAGTAGAATTTTGTTGACTGTTTAGCTTTGTGTTTTCATTCGATGCACTGTCCAGAGTCACAAATGGGCATCTATATAGATTCAGTAAATAAATTAATAGATAAATAAATACTTTGAGGATACCTATGGAAAAAAAAATCTAATGGCTAGTTTGAAGAAGAAATCAATAAGTTGAAGAAGAAATCAATAAGTTTCTTCATGTCCCTGAAATTTTGGGAGAAATTTTACAATAACTTCTTTTCATATTCTATTAGAACATTAAAAAAACCTGTGCACAGAAAAAGTTGATTTTGCTCGAAGCTTCCATCCAGACTCCCCCCCCCACCATTTCACTTCAGTTCGTGTGCCTTCTCTGGGTTCCACCTGGCCCCAAACCAGAGGTGGTATTCAGCAGGTTCTGACGTAGTGGAAATTTTCAGTAGTTCGGAGAACGGGTAAATACCACCTCTGACTGGCCCCGCCCCAGTGGTGAAATCCAATTTTTTTACTACCGGTTCTGTGGGCATGGCTTGGTGGGCATGGTGTGGCTTGGTGGGTGTGGCTTGGTGGGCATGGCAGAGGAAGGATACTGCAAAAACTCCATTCCCACCCCTCTCCTGGGGGAAGGACATTGCAAAATCTCCATTCCCACCCCACTCTGCGGCCAGCCAGAGGTGGTATTTGCCAGTTCTCCAAACTACTCAAAATTTCCGTTACCGGTTCTCCAGTACCTGTCAGAACCTGCTGGATTTCACCCCTGCCCCGCCCCCACATATTCTCTGCCTCCCGAGTCCCAGCTGATCAGGAGGAAATGGAGATTTTACAGTATCCTTCCCCTGGAGTAGGGAGGGAATGGAGAGTTTGCAGTAACTTTCCCCTGCCACACCCACCAAGCCCCGCTCACCAAGCCACACCCCACCCACCAAGCCACGCCCACAGAACCAGTAGTAAAAAAATTTGAATCCCACCACTGCCCAAAACTGCAGAAAATAATATTCAGGATGAATTCTGAGTCTTTCGTTGGGTCTATAAATACAGTTCCAGCTAATATACCTGAGATTTCCTAAAGGTGTTTTTCAGACTATTTCCGAAGACTCAAAGCGGATGCTACTGTACTTTTCTAGATAAAACTCAATCTGTGAAGCCTTTATCCGTATGAAATAAAAGTGAAATGGTGCCATAATTGAAAACTGTGGGAAGGGAAGAACTTACATTAAATTGTACTGGATTTCAGATCAATCTGGCTAGTATGCCGAAGGACAGAATAAAACATTTTTTTAAAAAAAGTATTTTTGCAGAATTGTGAAAAACTCAAGAGTGACGAATTTTAAGTACAATAACATTCTGCTTCCGGATCGCTTCTTTCATTTTCTGTTATAATTTAAGCTACCTGACTATGTTGTTACGTTCCCTAAAAGTAATTGGACGTTTGAATCAGCAAATTGAGTAGAATGAGACTGCAATTTTTTTTTCATTAAGTAAAAGTATTCTTGTTCTCAAAATGTTACCTTATTACCTCAGACGGGTTACATATTCTTAGTAAAACTTACAGTAGTGGCCAAAATTGTGGAAACCTTTTGGGAAAAGTTTATTTTCTAAACTAGCTAATAACACCACTTTTAGTTTTGGAGTAGTATCATAAAATTATATATCAATGGAAAGATAATTTAATCAAGAATGTAATACAATAGCTTTTATGAAGGATTTGCTATTAGAATAGCAGTTACAGTATAAAGAAGAAAAGTGAAACATGTAGAAAAAACGAAATATACAAAGATTATCACCATGTCAGTTAATATTTAGTTGAGTAACCCTTAGCATGAATTACGGCCTTACAACGTCTTCCCATGGAGTGAACCAAGTCTTTTAGTTCTGCAGCTGTTACAATGTGAAACCAAGATTGAATGATGGCTTCTATTAACTGGGTTTTATTACTGGGTCGCCTCTGACTAACAAGTTTCTTTAGTCAGCTCCATAGATTTTCCATTGGGTTAAGGTCTGGGTTATTCCCAGGCCATTCCAGCAGTGGAATAGGATTATCTTGAAACTCCACAAAAAAGTTGTGTTATTAGCCATCAAACCTCAAAAATACACTTTTCCCAAAAGGCTTCCATAATTTTGGTCACTACTGTATCTTGGCAAAATAGATGTGGGATATAGGGATGTGCAATTTTCAGAAATACTTTAGAAGAAGGTGTGAAATGCAAGTGGGTAGTGAATATAGAATCAATCTGCAACTCTTTAAAGCAGCTGTGTCTTTTCCAGGGAAACAGTATGGCTGTATCACCAAACTGCTGGCAGGCGCTGTTACTCTTTATAGAGGTATCAGGCGTGAAGGATCCGGATCACCTGTACCAGCTCAGAAGATTGATTGCTCAAGTCTATATGCAAGAATCTGATCAACTAAAAATTTTGACTATTGCAACATGCTCTACATGGGACTGCCCTTGAGGAGCATCTGGAAGCTTCAGTTGGTGCAAAATGCAGCGGCCTGCATGATTTTCTGCAGCCCCCAATGTGCACATGTATTACCTCTCCTGCAGGAGCTGCATTGGTTGCCGATTTGCTTCCGGGTGCAATTCAAGATGCTGGTTGTCACCTTTAAAGCCCTTCATGGCTTGGGACCATGGTATCTGAGGGACTGTCTCTTGCCGGTCACATCTACCCGACTCACTAGAGCGGGGAGGCAGGGAATGCTGCAGGTCCCATCCCCGAGCGAAATACACCTGGTGGGACCCAAAAGAAGGGCCTTCTCTGTGTTGGCTCCCTCTCTCTGGAACATCATTCCCCCAGAGATTAAAATGGCCCCCACTCTAATTCTCTTCTGGAAGGTCCTGAAAACCTGGTTCTGCCAGCAGGCCTGGGGAACCCAGAGCAGGATGGAGCCCATTAAATGGCTCGTGTGAGCTGCTGTCACAGGGGGTGGGGGTGGGTGATTTTATTATATTGTACTATATTAATTTAGTTGATTCTTTTTATTAGTTTTATTGTTTTAAATGTGGCTTTATATTCTGTAAGCCGCCTTGAGTCGCCATGGGCGAATAGGTGGCAAGATAAATTCAATACATACATACATACATACATACATACATACTGTATATAAATACATAAATAAATTTCAGCACTAAATTGATGCTAGATAAGTTAACGGATACTGGGGAGGGAGACCTAAATTTGGAGCATTTGTGGACATGTAATGATTCTGAGCTGAGTCCTCTCTTGAGCCCTCCCCAGGCTCTGCCAGCTCTTCCTCCTACAGCTGGAGCAAATTTTCCAAAGAATTACGTAGTCCTACCATTAAAAAGCTATTGGTGTGTGAGTTCTTCGGTTCTTGCAAAACGTCAGAGGAATACATGCAGAGTCCAATGTAGAAGAAAATGAAAGGAGAACTGTTTTTTTCACAGATATCTCTAGCAAAAAGAAAAAGAAAAAGAAAACAAAACCCGTGAGTCACATTTTGGAACTCATGTAATCACCAGGAATTGGGCTAAATTCACGGAAGGTTTTATCTTTCAATGGCGGCGGACTACTGTAAGTTCAATTTGCACATGAGATAATTTTCCTTTTTCTCAACAGCCTGAAAAAAGTCAAATCAAAGCTCCCAGACGTTTTCATGTACAGAAAATGAAATATGAATCCATGTCTCTGTTGCCAACTAGTGGTGGGTTCCACTTACCTTCGCTACCGGTTCACAAATGTGACCACGCCCATGCACCCATGCGCTTCGTACATGCACAGCACTTCACAATGCACTGACTATTCGTGATGACATCAGGGCGTGTGGGCAGAGCCTCCCTCCACTGCCGCTACTGATTCGCATGAACCGGGGCGAACCAGTAGAAACCCATCACTGTTGCCAACCCTTTCTAACCTTGCCTTTTTTGGCAGGTTGTAGCTCCTAAAAAACCCCGGGATCTTTCAAATAGCCCACCATGGATTTTTTAAAGCTCACGAAAAGTGCAATCAATTTTTCTGTAGATGGAGTTCATTTTTTTAAAAATGTCTTTTTACCGTCATTATTGTACATCATCTGTGTAGGAGTAGCTTTATATAGCAGAAAATGTATGCTGAGAGAAATAAAAATAATACCGATCTTCACAGAAATCTTTCTGGACAACTGATACTTCTCTTACATAATGGGGGAAAAATATCGTTAGGAAATTACATAAAGTCTAAAAAAAATATGATCTAGCTGTCCCTTAAAGTCATATGGAGCCTTAGCATCAGGTGCATCCAACATGCAGGCGGGATGATAACATCATGAAAAGGCTGTGCTGGATATTTGTCAGACAGCACAATGTCTGTCGGTCATGGCAGGGTTGATGTGATGTCAACGTTGTCATGTACATGTCATCATGTCAATGTCATCATGGTTGGATAATGACCCAGCAGCCTAGCTTGGCAATACTTCATTTGTGTGTTTATATCCCTGATATGCCTCTCCTGTTTTCTTGGTTGCATTGCCTTCTTGCTAAGACTGATAGTGATTGGTCTAAAGTCACCCAGTTGGCATCATGCAGTGGTGAGTTTCACATTATGTTACTACCAGTTTGCTGCACAGGCATACGCTTGCTTCGTGCATGCACACTTCCAGTTTTTGCATGCACCTGCTTTCCGTGCATGCACCCAGCCTTCCGCACAAGTGCTTTGCTCACGCGCGCACCTTCAATGCATGCACCCGGCCTCAAAAACGTGCCTAAATAAGATGGGGCAGGTGGGCGGGCCCATCTGCAATTTCCGCTACCGGTTCAGGTGAACTGGTCCGAACCAGCTGAATATCACCTCTGGTATCATGCCTAAATCAGGACTAGAACTCACAGAGTTTTGGTTTCTAGAGCGGTGTAACGATTGCAATCAAGCTGGTTTTCCATCTATTTCATAATCAGAAGATAAAAAGGAAAGATGGTTGACCATCTGTGGTGGAATGTAGCCTGGATTCCCAGGAAGGAGGGGTTGCATCCCAGAGGAACAAGAGACAACTCCATTCAGATACCCCTGGGTGTTTCCCAGGGGTGAAATCTACTTTACCTTCCTTACCGATTCGGAAGTGCATGTGCCGTCCATCATGTGCGCGCGCAGACCTTCTGTGCATGCGCAGAAGGTAAAAAACACATTACTTCCTGGTTAAAGCCAGGAAGTAATGACACCCAGGTGGGTGGGCGGAGCTTTGCCAAGCTACCAGACTGAGCAATCCGGTCCGATCTGGGAGCATTTCACCCCTGGCGTTTCCCCGAAAATAAGACCCTGTCTTATATTTTTTTTGAACCCTGAAATAAGCACTTGGCTTATTGCCATGCACTCAAAAGCCTGATTGGGCTTATTAGGGGATGTCTTATTTTGGGGGAAATAGGGTAGTTTGTGTGAGAGAAAGAAGTTGAAGATGGCCCCTCCCTAATAGTTCCCAGAGCATATCATTTATGGGGGGTGGGGGGTGGGAGTGATAGTTTGCTTTAGCTTGGCAAGAGTCTGTCCATAGGTGAGGAACATAAAGAACTCTCCTTGGAAGAATCACAACCTGTCTTTCTTTGTTTTGGGGATGTCAGCATTCCAAGTAATGCACCCATAGAAATTAGAACTCTAAGGCAGGCAAGTTCCTCAAATAACAGTTTTATTGGGTACTAGTTGGATACCTGTGTTTTGCTACTTATGACCATTTTTCACACTTACGACCATTGTAGCATCCCCATGGTCTTGACAGACTCTCATTGTCATCATCACCAATGAAGTATATCTGGAGAAAGGAAGGCTGCTGCTGAGGCCCCACCAAAATACTCCCTATCCTGTGGTAGACCTGCCCCTGCACTTTGACTGTTGGCATAAAATTTCCCTCCTTTACCTCTCTGGCTCCAAAAGACACCATTTTGAAGCATCCGTTGTACTTCTGGGCAGCAGAAAGACAGTCTTTCCCCTTTAACTGGTGTTACAGTAGAAGGAACAGATTCATCTGAACTGAGGAGGTCAGTGTAAGAAGTGAGTTGGGGCTGGGATACTATGCAGGAGAAATTTGGCTCACAATCCGTTGGCTCAGTGATGGTCGGTGATTGAAACACATAAGGGAATATCTCTCCCGCTGCCTTGAGTTCGGAAGCAGTTCCATAGGTGGAAGGCATAGACATTTTGGTGAGGTAGCGACATTTAGTACTGTAAGGAGCCCCAGACTGCTCCTGAGTGAAGGAGTGGAATGTCTGCCAGTTTGAACTGAGGTAACGGAATGTGAGGCAACTGGAAGTTGGAACTCTTCAGGTGGGGAGGGGGAGTAGAACGTCTAACTCCTTAGCATCAGAGTGTGTTAATATACTGTATATGAAATACTAATGATCTGATGGTCATTTCAAAAAATCCTTTCTTAGTGAGCACCTAGAAGCCAAGAGGAACATACATGCCAAATTTCAAGTTTGTAGGCTTTACCGTTCTGGAGATATCGTGATGAGTGAGTGGATTTCGTTTTTATATATAGAGATATCATATTGGCACAACTGGTGAAAGCCGACTCTAAAAGTTCCTGCGGTTTTCACCTAATTAAAAGTTTCCTTTCCCCCCCCAAGTCACTGGTTACGTTGTCCAATCCAGGAGCTGTCTGGTTGCTTGGTTACTTCACTTCTCCTCTGGCCAGCTACCTGTGGGAATGTCCTTGGGTTCCCACAGGAAAGTTTTATTGTTTTGGCTACACTACCCCATCTAGTTATTTTCCTCCTCCCTCTGTTGTGTGGCAACCCTGAAGCCTCCAAGATGGCCTCAGCTATGATCACTTTAAGGTTGAGAAGGAGACTGACATCCTCAGTTTAACCAATTAGAGGAATGTCTTATGGAAAATGCTCTTCAACGCTTTATAATTTCCTCTTTGACTCTAC
This sequence comes from Pantherophis guttatus, assembly GCF_029531705.1. Next base: position 2,453,091 of record NW_026844069.1, read on the forward strand.
CTAGGGTCAAAGAGGAAATCATAAGGCATTGAAGAGCATTTTCCACAAGCTAAAGTCAATCATTCACTATCTCTAGATATCTCCATCTCCAGCTGAGGAGCTGCAGTGGGACAACACATTCTGAAGTGCCTCTCCCAATGTTCAGCTAGATGTTCTCCTTGCTTTTAGAACATCCGGCAGTGAGGGATTTCTACCACAGCAATTACCAGCTTACATGCTTCTTTTCTACTGCACATCATCACCAACAAGCTCTTCAAATATTTTTTCTCCTACCTCCTGAGATTATTGATGACACGTGCCAAACTGCAATCTGTATTTAGATTTTTATCACTCGCGTTTATGTGGTGACAGCTTCACCTGTCGTTATTAATGCACCCAAATTCAAAATCAGCTTCTTTGCTGGGAACGGCGCTTCAAAAAAACACATTAGTCCTGTATTTTTAATTTGGATACACACTGTTGTTGTTGTTGCTGGGTTCTTTTTGTTTTGTTTTGTTTTTGCTTACCTAGAAGATCTGTACAATTCCTCCCTGCGCAATCCTTCGTTACTTAAACAAACATCTAATTAAATCTTCCAGAGTGTAAGGCATCTGTTAACAAACACTAATGAATATTTGAAAACTGACAGTTTTTCGTGCCGCTCGACAAATTATTCTACTGCGTTTCTTTAAAAAGTGATAACTATATATAGCAAGTCGTGATGCTTTCCTTGTCTCAGCAGAATGCAGCAGAAAACAGAACCTGTCTGGGCTCAGATTATAAGTGAGATCAGACTTATTTAATATTTGAATAGAAGAACATAGGAAATATCAGGGCTGTAAAATAGATTGGGAAGTCTAAAAAACAAGCCAGATATCACACGGAACCAAGTTTGACTCTAGAGATATTTTATCATATTCATAACAGGTGGCAACGTCTAGCTGACCTTGGCTTTATAAAAGGACACCAGACTTGGATTCTAGTTAGCATTAAATTAACGTCACTTCTTTGTTCTTTCCATCTGAAAATTTCGTGTACGTTGAACAGGTCTGATGTTAACTTCCTCCGTTTTCCTTCGCTGGGTCAGTATAGGTTTCAAAAGATCACTTCTAGATGAGTGACCCATTTGAGAAACCTGTGCCTGGCTGCATCCAGGACAAAATCAATACAGGGAGTCCTTGACTTACAACAGTTCATTTAGTGACCATTCAAAACTACAACAGTAGTTGAAAAAAAAAGACATCTGTGGTTGACACTTACAACTTTTGCCACATCTCCACGATCATGTGATCAAAATTTGGACGCTTGGCAGCTGACTCAAATTTATGACGATTGCAGTGTCCCAAGGTCACATGATCCCCATTTGCAACCCTCTGACCAGCAAAATCAAGAGGAAGCCAGCTGTCAGTGTTCCGACGGATGCCCTAATTAAATCATGAGTCTCAAGCCAAGCTTCAGAAAAAATCCAGTTATTTATTAGGACCTACATGTCGGCACATTCCCAAATGAAGCCAGTTCTGACCCCACGTAATTTACGGCTCCAATCATGACCCTGTTTCCCCCCTCCTCCCAGGGTGTGTCATCAATCACATTCGCCAAAGGAGCAATTTTGCAGGTTGTAGAGATCATTCCCCTTCGGCCACTGTGGGTAACCCTGGGAGACAGCCTTTAGAAAGATATCTCTGGAATGTGCTCCTGTCTTTGGCTGCCGTACTGATTCATCGGTTTCTCATCCCCCTTGCCTATGGCAACTCGAGAGCAGGCCAGGGATGCTTTGCGAGTTGACACCAGATTCACTTAACAACCATTTTACTAACTGAAGAACTACAGTGATTCCCTTAACAAATGTGGCAAGACAGGTCATAAAATGGGGCCAAACTCATTTAACAAGTGTCTCACTTAATGACAGAAATGTCAGGCTCAATTGCCACCGTAGGACAAGGACTACCTATATAAGGAACCATTTCAAAGAGGAACAGCACACATGTGCTTGTTTTTGGCAGAGCTGACGATTGGTCCCAGTTTCCTTACTTTCCCAAGCAAATCAATTCTCTTTCAAACTTTGTTTTTATCCCAGTAGTTTAGAAAAAGAAAATGAGTGTCTTAATAGCAACTTATAGCTCAATTTTATTAAGTCGATTTTATGCAAAAAAATAGCAAGTAGGGCAACTGTTTGGTTCAAAGCGATTGCTTGAATTTAAGCCATATTGGCTCACATTTCTGTTAAATCAGTTATACTTAAGCTGGGATTTAAAACTTTAAATCTGATTGCATTTATGATATCGATTTCTAGTTCTACTCCAGTTCAGCCCAAGCTGCTCCTGGACTTTAAAGAGGAATGAATAATATGAGGTTTCTTTGATCCCTATCATTATAGATCAAAGACCCACATCAAAAGTGCCAACTGTTGAGTGCTACTTTCTGCAGGGAACACTCGATAAAATAAAACAGCTCTATCTATCTGAGAGATAAATTTTAATTTTTCAAAGAAATCCAGTAGACTTGGATTAAAGGTAAAGGTAAAGGTGCCTCTCGCACATATGTGCTAGTCGTTTCCGACTCTAGGGGGCGGTGCTCATCTTTGTTTCAAAGCCAAAGAGCCAGCGCTGTCCGAAGATGTCTCTGTGGTCATGTGGCTGGCATGAAGAGCCTTGGTGGTGCAGCAGACTAAAGTGCTGTTAAATAGAACCAGCTGCCTGCAATTACTGCAAGTTCAAATCTCACCAGGCTCAAGGCTGACTCAGCCTTCCATCCTTTCGAAGTAGGTAAAATGAGGACCCGGATTGTGGGGGCAATAAACTGACTTTGTATAAAAAAGAACACTGCTTAGGGGGCCTCGAAAGCCCTACTAAGCAGGTATATACAAAAGTATGAAGGCTATTGCTTAATGCATTGTAAGCCGTCCTGAGTCTCCGGAGAAGGGTGGCATATAAATCGAACCAATAAATAAATAAATAAACAAACAAACAAACAAACAAACAAACAAATAAATAAATGACTAAGCGCCAAAGGCGCATGGAATGCTGTTACCTTCCCACCAAAGGTGGTTCCTATTTTTCTACTTGCATTTTTTACGTGCTTTTGAACTGCTAGGTTGGCAGAAGCTGGGATAAGTAATGGGAGCTCACCCTGTTAAATGGCACTATGGATTCGAATCGCTGAACTGCCGACCTTTTGATGGACAAGCTCAGCGTCTTAGCCACAGAGCCACTGCATCACTTAGACTTGGATTAATTCCCTGCAGTAAAGCTCTGAGTTACAGGAAGAAAAAAAAAACCATTATTATAATAAAAATCTCCTGAATGTTATTCTGTCTACCTATTGTGGTGTGCTGCACTTTCCTCCATAAAAACAAGCACAACCTTAAGATTTAGCATTAATTTGAGAAACTTTGGGAAGGAAGGAAAGGAATCGAGTTTATTTAAGGCATTTGTGACTAAAAGCAATTCATTTTTTAAAATATTTGCTTTAATAATAGGGCACCCTGTTATTTGACCACGGGTAGAGAGAGGTTTTAGAAATATTTGCAAATGGAGCTTTATTGCATTTTAATTGCTTTGTCTTTGCTCTTTATGATTATTAAACTGTCTGTTCTGCCAAAGCAAAGTGCAAAATGCAAATGTCTAAGATTTGAATAGTCTAATAAGTGCACCCTTATTTTCTATTTAACAATGTTGAATTCAAGGCCTGTTAAAAGCCTGGAGACAAAAACATATCAAGAAGGGTTGCAAGAATTTGGTATGGCTAGTCTGGAGAAAAGAAGGACTAGGAGTGACATAACTGTGTTCCAGTATTTGAGGGGCTGTCCCAAAGAAGAGGGAGGGGGGTGCCAACCTATGCTCCAAAGCAACTGAAGGCAGGAGAAGAAGCAATGGATGGAAATTAATTAAGGAGAGAAGCAACCTGGAATTAAGGAGGAATTTCTTGACAGGGAGGACAATTAACCAGTGCAACAGCTTGCCTTCAGAAGTTGTGTATTCTCCATCACTAGAGGTTTTAAAGAAGAGATTGAACAGCCACCTGTCTAAACTGGTTTAGGGTCTCCTGCTTGAGCAGGGGGTTGGACTAGAAGACCTCTAAGGTCCCTTCCAACCTAGTAGTGGGCAGAAGATCCTTAGAAATCCTAGAACTATGGAGGAATTTCCTGACAGTGAGAACAATTAACCAGTGGAACAATTTGCTCATTACTGGAGGTCTTTAAAAAGAGACTGGACAGCCACTTGTCTGAAATGGTATAGTGTCTCCTGCTTGAGCAGGGGGTTGGACTAGAAGACCTGCAAGGACCCTTCCCACTCTACTGTGATTGATTGTGGTGGGAAGGCTTATGCCTCCTGAGTCACTAGGGATTCCCCTCCTGCCAGAAATGAGGTGGAAGTCTGGTTGAACCAGGAATAGCCACAACCGAATCATTTTTTCCAAGCAAGCCCCTGACCAGAAACCATGGTCCAAGCCCCCAAATGGGTTATATCAGTGGTCCCCAACCCCCGGTCCGCGGACCGGTGCCGGGCCGTGGAGTACCTGGCACCGGGCCGCGCAGCGGCCAGGGGACATGAACGCTGCAGCGCAAAGGCTCCTGGGCCGTGCGCAATGGGCCGTGCGCAAAAGCTCCTGGGCCGTGCCCCCACCCCTGCGCGCGCTCAGCGGGCCGCGGCGATAAAAAGGTTGGGGACCACTGGGTTATATGATGACCCATTTTTAATGGATGCATAGCAGTAAAGGAGAGAGAGAGGAAGGATGGGGGAAAGACACAAGGCAAGGTTTATTTTTAACATGGAGAAAATATAGAAATGTGGTCCCAACCATAAAGCACATTTTTCTTGCTTTCCAGTTATTAGCCATTCTTCATCTAGCTCATGTTGACCTGGTCTGGCTATAGGAAAGCTCCACTAAATCAAAGGGTCTTCATTTTTATGTGCTTTTGACAGTCTGGAGAAACTCAGTGGTGGGTTGCCCTCAGTTCGCACCGGTTCTATAGAACTGGTAGTACAACCGGCAGGAGGCTCCACCCACTGACCCCGACGTCATCAAAATGCTTCTGTGCATGCACAGAAGCTTCTGCGCTTGTGCAGAAGAGCGCATGCGCGGTCCTGTTGCAAACCGGTAGTAAAAGTAAGTAGAACCCACCCCTGGAGAAACTGACTCAGGAAAAGGCAACTAAAATGCATAAACAAACTACAGAGGTATAGATGTGTTACAAAGGAACCACTTATGCTCGGAGAGATACCAAAATATTAAAGAACAATATATAGATATGTGTGTCTTCCTTATCTCATTAAGTCAATTACAAGGCAAACTATGTTTCATTTAGAGTTTAGTGAAAATAAAGTTGTAATTGTTTTCTGTCCAAGTTCATGCCCCCTCCCCCCCCGAAATTTATTCATAAAACCCAGATTAGAAAAACCTGCATTAATTCCTGGTCTTTCTATAGCCATGATGGCAAACCTATGGCACGTGTGCCAGAGGTGGCACACAGAGCCCTCTCTGTGGGCATGCATGCCATCGCCATTTGGTCTTCACAGGCACTGGAGCACTGGAAGGTGCTCCACTTCGCGGGCACTGGAGCACTGGCAGGTTTTTTGGCCATTTTCGGGCCTTTTTGAGGCCATTTTTGGGGCATTTTCTGGGCTGTTTTTGAGGCCATTTTTGGGCCATTTTCTGGGCTGTTTTTGGGGCCATTTTTTGGACCAAAAGCAGGCTGAAAACTGCCCCAAAACATCCTGAAAATAGCCCAAAAACACCCTGAAAAACAGCCTGAAAAATGGCCAAAAATGGCCAAAAAACAGGCATGCACTCGCCAGCCAGCTGATCTTCAGGTTTCCAGTGCTCTGGCGTGCTGAAAGACCAGCTGGATGGCATGCATGCGCATGCTGGAAACCCAAAGACCAGTTGGTTTTTGGGTTTCCGGTGCTCCGGTGTACGCACATGCACCCACATGCACGCACATGCACGTGCATTCCGGTTTGGGCACTTGGTGCTGAAAAGGTTCACTATCACTGTTCTATAGTGTTTTTTCCCCCTAGCTATAGTGCCTTATGCAACATCCTTTGCTAGAAAGGAGAAACATGAATTCAGAGACTCAATTTATGGTGCTGAGACTTCAACCCAGCTGATTCAGGCTGTGAGTCCAAGCAGATTCAATATCAGACTTGAATGAAGAAGCCCACTCGCCTCTTAATCATCGGGATGACCTTGAGGTGATCACTTTCTCTTCGAATAACCCGTGCCTGTTGTGAGCAGGGAACAGAGCAATAAATTCAGTGACTAGTCTAATTAGGCTTTGAAAGAAAAGCTGAAGTCATCAAAGCATGGTTTATGTCAGGAGACCAAATTGATGGCAGCAAGGCAAAGGTTCAAAAGTTGAGAGTGATTATTTTTAAGCCTTGTGTCTTTCTCCTCCTCTTTTCTTTCTATGCCTAAGGAATGGCAATGAATTTGGTGAAGGTGGCGATCAAAATTAGATCCACTGGACTTTGGTAACATTGCTACGGAAACCCAAAAGTGCTTTTTTCAAGAAGCAACTGGACTTTTCTTTGATGACATTTTGCTTCTCATCCAAGAAGCTTCTTCAGCCCCAAGCTGAAGTTCATTTCTTCTCAGAGTTGAAGAAGCTTCTTGGATGAGAGGCGAAACATCTTCAATGAAAAACCAGAAATTCGAGTTGTCTCTTGAAAAAGCACCTTTGAGACAACCATGACCAGGAGGACTGAGAATCTCCATAGACATTGTTATGGAAAGTAGAATTTGGGAGTGAATTGCAGTCATTCAGTCAGGGCATTTAAATAAAGCTGTAATATACCTACCATCTGGAAAGAGCTCCCCCCAGAGATACGGAGGATCCTGCGCACGTTTCATCGTGCGCACGTTTCATCGAAACCTGCGCACGTTTCATCGTGCTCTCAAAACTTTTTTGTTTCAGCAGGCTGGCCTGGCCTAACTCTCCTTTTTTAAATTTTTAATTCGTTTGATTTTATAAATTGGGTGTTTTAATCTGTGTTTCGGCCAAAATATTTAATAATTTTAAGGGACTTTTAATATTTGTATTATCTGTATTTTATCTTGGCTGTTCACCTCCCTGAGTCCTCCGGGAGTAGGGCGGTATAGAAATTTGATTAAAAATAAATAAAAAAAATAAAAATATAGAATTGGCATATTTTAGAGTTGCTGAGGTGGGATGAGCAGCAATATAAACTGAATGAATGAATGAATAAATAAATGAATGAATGAATGAATACGTAAATGAATAAAATGAAGTCAAATGGACTTGGTTCAACATGCTAACTTAATTTTTCAGATTGATTCAAATCAACAAATAGCCTTTACAGCACCAAGAGGTGTGTAAAAAGATCTTTGTGTGGTTCTTGGTGCTGTCTGAGTACATTAGTTCACTGATGATCACTGAGTACACTAGTTCACTTGCCTAGTTTGGTAGTGAAATGTCTGCAAGAAAATAACCAAGCTCAGAGAGCATCAAGGACCCCACAGTTCAACTCTTCAATCTATCTGTAGAACTACCCCAAGCGTGTAGCTTTCTGCAGATAGGCATTTAGAGAACAGTTATCAATTTGACTAAGGTGGCCATCAAAAACAGACCCATTGGACTTTTGGTATCATTCCTACGGAATGTAGAATCCAGGAGTGAATTGCCGTCAATCAATCTGGGCATCGAGATAGAGATAGAATATGGAATTGGTATCTTTTAGCCTTAGCGGCCTCGGATTACTCATCTATCCAGGGAAGAATTGACCTTCAACCTGCAACTCTTAATTTTATTCCAGGAGTGGTTCTTTCCTCACGAGAACCAGAGAATTCTTACAATTACGACTGCTTTGAGCTGGCCAGCAAATGAAAAGCCATTTTGCTGACTCACTCTCTCTCAGCTCTGCATTGAATTGCCTTCCACTGCCCTTTTAGCATTTCTTCAAAATCCCTTAAGCCTGTCTGATCCTCCACCCTGGCCAATTGCTTTTCTCAACTCCTGTCCATCAAGGGAAAGAAATGCCATCCATATCCACATACCCCACACACATTCTCCCCCTCAGGGGCCGATCTTCCATTAGCTGCGGTTCGCGACCCCACACGCTTGGATTTGACAGGAAGTTCAGCTTGTTGGGCAGCATCTGTTCCGTTCTGCAAGAATCGATTTCTCTCCCTCGAGGTCGCTCTCTTTGGTGACCCTTTCCCTTAATATTATGTTTAATAAATGCTGCAGCAGGAAAACTCAGGGCTGGTGATGCTATTGATTTCCCTCCCATCCCCATCAATGTCTATTTGAGGTTCATTATAGGTTTTGGTGGCGATGGGAAAATGGATGTACTCACTTAGCACAGTGAGTAGCTGCAGGCGGGGGGGGGAGGGAAAGGAGTGGGGGGGAGGGAAAGGTGTGTGGGGGGAGGGAAAGGTGTGGGGGGGGAGGGAAAGGTGTGGGGAGGAGAATAATCCAAACTCAGCTTTTCTCCTGTCTGCTTCTCCAAAAGACAGGCAAGGAGAAAATATGATTTGCCTCACGAAAAGGGCGACTCCGACATGATAGTCTCTGTATACACGATGACACTTTCCAGCATAATTCAGAGCCGGAGGCAGAATTAAAGCTGCATCTATCAGTCCTGTAAATCCTTCAGCCATTAATCAAACCATGTTTTGGCCTCAAATGCAGTCAGGAACAGAAAAAAAGGAAAGAGCAGGAAGGAACTCGCAACTAAGCATGAATAAGGAGATATTTAGAATAGAATAGAATAGAATAGAATAGAATAGAAATAGAATAGAATAGAATAGAATAGAATAGAATAGAATAGAATAGAAACAGAGTTGGAAGGGACCATGGAGGTCTCCTAGTCCAACCCCCTGCTTAAGCAGGAAACCCTACACCACTTCAGACAGATGGTTATCCAAAATCTTCTTAAAAACTTTCAGAGTTGGAGCATTCACAGCCTCTGGAGGCAAGTTGTTCCACTGATTAATTGTTCTAACTGTCAGGAAATTTCTCCCTAGTTCTAAGTTGCTTCTCTCCTTGATTAGTTTCCATCCCTTGCTTCTTGTCCTACCCTGGGGTGCTTTGGAGAATAGCTTGACTCCCTCTTCTTTGTGGCAGCCCCTGAGATATAGGAACACTGTTATCATGTCTCCCCTGGTCCTTCTTTTCATTAAACTAGACATACTCAGTTCCTGCAACCGTTCTTCATATGTTTTAGCCTCCAGACCCCTACTCATCTTTGTTGCTCTTCTCTGGATGGATGATGGGTGGGTGGGTGGGTGGATAAATGGATGGATGGTTGAATGACTGGATGGATGGATAGATAATGTAAATCAGGGGTGTCCAACCTTGGCATCTTTAAGACTGGTATCAAAGCTGCTTTTCTCAAAAGGCAAGATGACTGGGTTTTTTTCCCTGGAGGAGGAGGAGGAGGAGGAGGAGGAGGAGGAGGAGGAGGAGGAGGAGGAGGAGGAGGAAAGAAGAAGAAGAAGAAGAAGAAGAAGAAGGAGGAGGAGGAGGAGGAGGAGAGGAGGAGGAGGAGGAGGAGGAGGAGGAGAGACATTTTGCTTCTTATCCAAGAAGCTTAAGACTTGTAGTTTTCAATTCCTCTGCTGGGAAGGGAATTCTGGGACTTGAAGTTCACAGATTGCATGATATAGACCATTTCTAGTTTCTAAAGTAGTAAGGCATGGTCTCAAAACACAATGTACAAAATGAGATAAAGAAATTCTGCCATAGGATCCAAACTGTCATGAATGAGCCATTGTAAGAGTTTATCCAACAATGAACCCAAGTAGGCATCTTGTGACATTGTGCAGCTACAATCACCCTTTTTGTGTCACAAAGGAATCTATTCTAAGGATGTTTCAGGTAAATGGTCCTAGTTAATACCAGCTATCCCCAAACCGAAAGGGACGCGATGACTCAGTGGTTAAGATGCTGAACTTGTTGATCAAAAGATCGGCAGTTCAGTGGTTCGAATCCCTAGTGCCGTGTAATGGAGTGAGCTCCCGTTACTTGTCCCAGCTTCTGCCAACCTTGCAGTTCGAAAGCACGTAAAAAATGCAAGTAGAAAAATAGGGACCACCTTTGGTGGGAAGATAACAGAGTTCCATGTGCCTTTGGCGTTTAGTCATGCCGGCCACATGGCCACGGAGACATCTTTGGATAGCGCTGGCTCTTCGGCTTTGAAACGGAGATGAGCACCACCCCCTAGAGTCAGGAATGACCAGCACATATGTGCGAGGGGAACCTTTACCTTTACCTATCCCCAAACCATCATCAAGGATCTTGATGGGGAAATTTTAATCTCAGCTGTGCCAAAGAATCAGAAAGATATTTGGGTTTTTTTTATACGACAGAGGCTGAAGGCAAACAATTTGAACATCTCTAAGGAGTCTTTGAATGTTGGTTTCACTAAAGGAAAACTAATTTAGTATTAATTTACTCTGGATGTCATTCAGATTCTGAGTGCCTTTAAAAGTGGCTTATATGTTGTTCCTCATCCAAGTAAAAAGAGTGGAAAGCATAACAAACAGTGAAAGGATAAATCTTATATCAACACCGAGCACATATGAAACCTTCTTTTAGGAATATGGGGCACAAATATCCCTGTGAAACAAAGAGAGGCAGTTTCACAATAATTTTAGCTGAAAATTGGATTCCTGCACTAGACAGATCAGTCTAGATGACCTGCAAGATCTCTTCCAAGCCTTATATTTGTTGCATGGAAACAATAACAAATTTATTTTGTTTTAATGCAGTCCCCTGCATGGCCAGGGGTAATAAAATACAAACATTATTTTCTGAATACATCACACAAATCCTCAGAATGCTTTCAAGACTTGGTTGATATTATGAATTCAGTGTCGGCTGAATTCACATCTCCAGCATCGAGTGTTAAAAATCAGGAGGCATCTAATGTACCTTTTCCAACTAATAAATAATACATAACATTTAAAAATTTAAAATATTTTTACATCAAGTAAAATAAAAATTTGTACATCATGTATACATAGAAGTGAGCGAAGCTGTGAACTGGAAGAAGAGGGAGTCAAGCTATTCTCCAAAGGACCTGAAGGCAGGAGAAGAAACAATGGATGGAAACTAATCAAGGAGAGAAGCAACCTAGAACTAAGGAGAAATTTCCTGACAGTTAGAACAACTAATCAGTGGAACGACTTGCCTCCAGAAGTTGTGAATGCTCCAACACTGGAAGTTTTTTTAAGAAGAGACAGGACAACTATTTGTCTGAAATGGTATAGAGCTTCATGCCTTAGCAGGGTATTGCACTAGAAGATTTCCAAGATCCCTTCCAACTCTGTCATTCTATTATTCTGGAGTTTTGTATAAATCATTCAATTTTATCTCAAAGTGACTTCTCAAAGTAGATTGATGATTCAGATTGAATGAAATTGGATGCCTTTATAATCATTTGGAGGTGTGGGGGGGTGTTGATCTGGAACCCTGCTGGTCTTCCGGAAAGTTCTTAATACATGGATTTATCATTGTGCTTGGGGGGGTCCTTTGGTGATATAGAGCATACTGGTTGATTGCATTGCTAGTGATTTATTACACTCTTCTGCAAATGAGTTTGATGGTTTTAATTAGCTGTTTTAATTGGTTTTAAGTATCTTTAATGTCTCTCATTTTGCCTTCTTTCTAGCTTTTTAAAAATTCTGTAACACCCAGTCAATTAGGTGAGATGGGCAGCAATACTGAATGAACCAAATAAATAAATAAAACTTCAGTCAAATTGGCTTGACTCAATCTGCCAACTTAATTTTTCAACTTGATTCAAACCATCAGTCTCTTAAAGCACCCAGATGTGTGTAAAATAGATATTTGTATGCAGAAATATGCCAAGCATCTACTCTTTTGCAAATAGGCAAGTGTCGACATAAATAAGCCAGGATAATAAGAAATTCTGGCTCAGCCTTCAGAAAATCTCGCACCAAACCGTGTCTGTGATTAGATTATCTCTAAAGTTACTTCCATTTAAAAAAAAAAAAAAATTCCTGGGCTCCAAGATGGGGAGATGCACATGGGGACTACAGCCAAGAAATTAAAAGACGCTTGCTCCAGGGAAGAAAAGCTATGGCAGAGTTAGACAGCATACTAAAAAGCATAGAATCACTCTGCCAACAAAAGTGCGTATAGTCAAGGCTATGGTTTTCCCAGTTGCAATGTATAGTTGTGAAAGTTGGACCGTAAGAAAGACTGAGCGCCAAAGAATCCTTTGAACTATGGTGCTGGAGAAGACTCCTGCGAGTCCCTTGGACTGCAAGGCGATCAAAACCGGTCAGTCCTAGAGGAGATCAACCCTGACTGCTCTTTAGAAGGCCAGATCCTGAAGAGGAAACTCAAATACTTTGGCCACCTAATGAGAAGGAAGGACTCACTGGAGAAGAACCTAATGCTGGGAACGATGGAGGGCAAAACAAGAACGGAACAACAGAGAACGAGGTGGCTTGATGGAGTCACTGAATCAGTCGGCATGAGCTCAAATGGTCTCTTGGGGATGGTAAAGGACAGGAAGGCCTGGAGGAAAGTTGTCCATGGGGTCGTGATGGGTCAGACACAACTTTGCAACTAACAACAACAAAGTTATTTCCAATCATCTGTGAAAGGTAGGCAGCAGTACATGGTTCCACCATGTCTTCTCCTGAAGGCTCACCTTGCTGCAAAGATTAAGATTTTGCCTTCTGTCCCTTTCATACCAGCAAGGGGCGTTAAGGGAACTATTCTCACTTCAGGTTAAAAAGGAGAAATGTTCAGTGTCCAAACTGCTTGAAGTGCAGGTGGGAAATTACTGCTTCCCAGATGGTGGATTAAAATGCCTGTCATCCTGATTCTTGATTCCTGAACATTGGTTACGAGTGGAAGGAGTTGGGAATGAGCCAAAGAACATGAGCTGTCTTGCTTATTGCCCAAAAAATGAATAATATGTCAGGCCTGGGAGCCATCTTTTGCATTGACTCTTCAGGCCTGCCACATTTACTACTATGGGAAACTGGGAGGGGGGATTGTATGGAACAAGGGGGATATATAGTCATAATAACATTCCTTTCTCAGAGAATCAAGGACATCTTGCCCTGCACCTGGAGGGTTGGAACTGGGAGGCATCTCCAGTTGGGACGGTTGCTTTGATTGGACCATGTGATGGACATATGGTTGCTGGGCAGGGACTTGGACTTTCCTTGTGTGGGGAAAAGCTGGAAGCTTTCAGATTCGGGTTTTCCAAGATGTGCCAATATGACATCTCTAATAAAATGGAACTTTCATTGGGGGTGTTCCTTGGAACCCTGACATAATAATCCAGTGGATTGAGAAAACCCATCAGACTTAAATGGAAGATGATACTGTCTAAGATGCTACGTCTGACCTTGTCCTAGCCCTGATGATGTTACCTAGTTGGGTAATGAAATGAGTGCAAGAAAAAAACTAAGCTCAGAGAGCACCGATCCCTCATTTCAACCCTGAGCTACAAATATTCTCCTTTATTGAAAGCATCATATTCTAGACATTCTCTAATAATAATATCAGGCTTTGAGGAACAAAAGCCATTGCAATATACCAAAGTGCTTTTTAAATGATTCATAATTTTCATTAATGGCAATTATGCTTTCCCCCGGATTCAAAACTCTGGAGAATTTGACAGTCTGAGCTTTGAAGTCATTTCTCTTATCACGGAGAGATTTTTAAGTTCCTCCTGAGGAAGGAACAGATGGGGAGGAAAAAAACCCAGTTGTATAAAGGAAGCCCAGCAGGTGCTTGAATAAAGTCTATCATGTTATCTCAATGACAATAATCAGCAGGACTCTCTAGGAAGCAAAAAATAGACAAGAAAAATAGGCTAGAAAAATAGACAAACCTTATTCAGTCAGTTGACAATGCTTGGTTTCGTTTTCTCGGCAGGATCTACCCTATTTTCCCAAAAATAATACATCCCCTGATAATAAGCTCATCGGGCTTTTGAGCATATGGCAATAAGGCCAAGTGCTTATTTCAGGGTTCAAAAAAATATAAGACAGGGTCTTATTTTCAGGGAAACATGGTACAGATGAGTTTTGTCCAGTGGGCTAACTCTATTTCTCCATGAACAAGAAGAACAGAATAGAATAGAATAGAATAGAATAGAATAGAATAGAATAGAATAGAATAGAATAGAATAGAATAGAAATAGAAATAGTGGAATGGGAATGGGAAAGGAAGGGAATTAGAATTAGAAATAATGGGAATGGGAATGGGAATGGGAATGGGAATGGGAATGGGAATAGAATAGAATAGAATAGAATAGAATAGAATAGAATAGAATAGAATGGAATGGAATGGAATGGAATGGAATGGAATGGAATAGAATAGAAATAGAAATAGAAAAAATAGAAATAGAAATAGAAATAGAAATAATGGAATGGGAATGGGAATGGGAATGGGAAAGGAAGGGAATTAGAATTAGAAATAATGGGAATGGGAATGGGAATGGGAATAGAATAGAATAGAATAGAATAGAATAGAATAGAATAGAATAGAATAGAATAGAATAGAATAGAATAGAATAGAATAGAATAACAGAGTTGGAAGGGACTTTGGAGGTCTTCTAGTCCAACCCCCTGCTTAGGCAGGAAACCCTACACCACTTCAGACAAATGGTGAACCAATATCTTCTTAAAAACTTCCAGTGTTAGAGCATTCACAACTTCTGGAGGCAAGTCATTTCACTGATTAATTGTTCTAATGGTCAGGAAATTTATCCTTAGGTCTAGGTTGCTTATCTCCTTGGGTAGGAGAGATTCATTGTAAGCATCACTCCATTATTTGAAACTTGCTCAGAGAAAACGCACCTTTCTCTTTGCGACCCATGACAATTTCCAAGGTGTTCCATTACCATATTACATTTTCTAAGGAATGAGATGAATTAACAAATTTGCATCAGAGGAATGGATTTACACATGAGAAGAAAAAGAGTATCCATCTTCCTTCCTGTGTTATTTTCAATAATTCTTGTTGCTTTTCTTTTTCGCTTTCTGAATACGGCCTTATCCCTACTTAATTCTCTTTAGTCTTGTTCCACGAAACAACTGTTTTGTGTGTTGTCAGTCATTCAAAATTTATATTTATTTTGGGGGTCATATTATGACAGACTTCGGCTTGCCAACTCCTGTTGAAATCAATTCTAGAGTGCTCCCATGTGCCCCCCTGAATGCATGTTAAAGACACGGGCTTATGCCTGAACCACACTACATCTAATTAATTAATTACAGGTGGAATTTATAAATAATACCAGGTATTCCATGTCTTGCTTTTGGGATTGAGGGAGAACAATTTTTTCCCCCAATTTGCAATTGAAGAGTGCTATCCCTCCAGAATCAGTGGGAGTTCAGTAGAATATAAATTTGATATATTGTGGCGGGTCACACAGTCAGCCAGATGTTGAGACTTTATTTGGCGTTTTTGGCCAGCTACCGAGTCCTTCCCAGTAGGTAGGTGTGCATGTTTCATGGTGTTACAGGTTGTTCTGTCCCCGTCTCACACATGCACACCAGCAGTCGACCAAGAGTTAACATAAACCAGCAGACAAGAATTTCCTTGATAACAGAATTGGCAGCAACCCAGTGGCTGCTTGCCAAAAGTTTTTACTTACAAAGGGAGGTTTATCTCCTCTGACCAAAACATCAAAGAAAGTCCACAAAAGCCAAAGAATAGTCAACTCCAGTCCAAAAATCAATCCAAGCAGAGCATATAACAAAGTTCCAAAAATGCAGAATGACTTGCTAGATTTCAGTTTTGTCCATCACAAAGCCCGAAAGGCCACCACACTCCCTTTTATCCCCTGTGGGGTGTGGTCCAGTGACTCAGTTTAATATCTGGCACGCCTCCTTCTCTGCTGCGCACGCTTGTCTTTCCGATGCTGTCGGGGATCCAGCCAAGACTTATCTCCATCGCTGTCTAACTGCGGCTGCTCGGAAGTGCCTGGCTCCTGGCCTATCTCTTGGCCTTCGGAAGACACCTGAGGCATTGCCAGAGAGGAGGGTCCTGGAGAGGGAGGCCTTGCCAACTCCTCTCCTTCACTTTCGGAGTCTTCTCCCTCCGATAAGACGGCCTCGGGGGTCGGAGTCACAACACAGGTATCATTACAGGATGTAAGCTGTTCCAAGCAAAACCACCTTTTGCAATTGACTGATAATGAATTTGTCAATGCCAATGGTGTTCAAAGGGTGAGTGGTGCGGTGGCACTAAAGGTGGCACTCTCACCTCACTATCTGGAGGCTGTGAGTTCGATCCTAGGTAAAGGCAGATATTTCTCTCTCTGGAGACACTGAGAATATATCTGCTGAATAAAACTCCACATTGGTGACAGGAAGGGCATCCGGCCAGTAAACACTCAGCTCCATTCAGTTGCCCAGACCCGACCCTGCAAGGGATTATGGGGTTGTTAAAAAGAGGATGATAATGAATGGTGTTCAAAGGGTGTTCCAGTTGTTTTGGGATTGCACCCTAATACTATCTTTGCTTTTTTTTGCCACAGTCATTCTAGTTCTCTTTGCAGATCTTTGTATTCTGTTATCTTCTCTAGTTCTTTCTCTTCTCTTCTGCTGTATCCAGGTACTGTCATGTCCACTATCCAAATTTTTTTGGGTCATTCTGATTGACAGCAGCTAAGTCTCAGGCATGTAGCAGGTACGTATTTATCTCCCCTGTGTATTGCATGATGGATAAACACACCAGGATCTATTTTGCAGAGTATACTTTGGAGTTTGCTGATCATCTTCGTTGCTCTTCTTTAAACCCATTCCATTTTTTCTAATTTGTTCAGTGCAATTTACATAACCCTGGGGATTAAGCACATTCAAAATAAAGAGGTATTTACCAGTCAATGTGAATTCTATCAATTCTGGGTTTTCATCTTTAATCTTCCCTTTTATTCTTCTCTCCACAATTTTCTTTTATCTTTTTGGTGAAGAACAATGACCAATCTAAAAACTGAGCAGCTCTGTCTTAGTTACCTGTTATAATATAGGCTGAAATATATGAAGAACGGTTGCGGACGTTGGGTATGTCAAGTCTAGGGAAAAGAAGGCCCAGGGGTGACATGATAACAATGTTCCAATATTTGAGGGGCTGCCACAAAGAAGAAGGAGTCAAGCTATTCTCCAAAGCTCCTGAGGATAGGACAAGAAGCAAAAGATGGAAACTAATCAAGGAGAGAAGCAACCTAGAACTAAGGAGAAATTTCCTGACATTGAGAACAATCAGTGGAATGAACTTCCCTCCAGAAGCTGTGGGTGATCCAACACTGGAGGCTTTCACAAAGAGACCGGACAACCATTTGTCTGAAATGGTATAGAGCAGTGATGGCTAACCTTTTTGCCATTGTGTGCCAGGAGCGGGGTGGGGTGGTCGCGCACGTGTGTGCCCACACTCATAATTCTATGTGCCCTGCCCCTGTGCATGCGTGCGCAACCTCCCATGCTCCCCCTGCTCCTGGCATGTGATGGCACGGTAAGCCTGTTTTTTGCTCTCCCCAGCCTCCAGAGCCTTTCTAGGAGTCTGGAGAGGGCAAAAACAGCCTTCCCCACCCCCCGGAGGCCCATTTGCCAACTTCCAGCCTCCGGGAGGGTGGGGAAGGCCATTTTCGTCCTCCCCAGACTCCTAGAAAGGCTCTGGGGGTTGGGGAGAGAGAAAAACGGGCCTTCCCCACCACCCCCTGAGGTCCTCCGGAGGCAGGAAACAGCCTGTTTCCCTACTTCCGGTGGGCCCAGAAGGTCTGAAAATGAGCTGGCCGGTGCGCACATGCATGCCAAAGCTGAGCTCACGTGCCCACTGATATGGCTAAGCGTTCCACCTGTGGCACGCGTGCCATAGGTTCGCCATCACGGGTTTAGAATTTCCTGCTTGAAAAGAGGGTTGGGACTAGAAGACCTCCAAGGTCCCTTCCAACTCTATTATTCTGTTATTTTTATTGACCAGCTGGTACACAGATTCTTTTCTTTTTTCATCTTCTTCCAAAGATACATAAAGGAGACCTTTTACACAGCATTTTTGACCAACCTCAACATCACGGCAACATTTCTTTTTCTTGGTGATTGGCCTCTCTTTCCATATTTTTTAAATATGCGTTTTTTGACATTTGCAGCTCTGATCATTTTCAACAGCTTTCTCTCTTCTTCTCCGCAGTTGTGAGATAACCAGAGGTGGCATTCAGCTGGTTTGCACTGGTTCGGGCGAACCGATAGTGGTGATCGCGGGTGGGCCCACCTATTGCTGCCCTATTTAGCCATGTTTTTGAGACTGGGATCATCCATGGAAGGCATGTGTGAGAGCAAAGCTTATGCGTGGAAGGCCGGGCACATGCATGGAAGGCACATGTGTGAAGTTATCTTTACTACCAGTTTGCAATGGGATCGTGCACGCACGCTTGCTTCACTCTCGTGTGCACCTTGCTTCTGCGCATGCGCAGATCACCGATGATGACATCCGGGATGGTGGGCGGGGCCTCCAGCTGGTTTTACTACCAGTTCTTGTGAACCAGTCCGAACCGGAGGCAACCCACCACTGATGCACGCACACAGCAAACCGGTGGTAAAAATATGTGAAACCCATCTCTGGAGATAACCCCCACCTTTCACTCCCTAGTAAATATTTGAAGGAGAGGAAAAATACTCCTAGTGTATTACTCTTTCCCCTCCGTAAATATATTAAATAGAACCGAGATGAAGGTCACAGCAGGAGAAAGAATAGCACGCTGACAAAGAAGACAAAGACCTACTATATTCATGTGCAACTTTGAAGGAGGCAAAGAAGAAATGGGATTCTTCACCTTCGAAATTGCAGGTTGCCTGAACACCGTCTGTTTCCTCCCTTCCATTCTTATATCCAGGCACTTCCTCTTCCCAGTGAATTAACAACAAGGGAAAGGTGCAAGCAAGCAGTGAGATCTGGATTTTCAAAGCCGTAGGCAGTTATTTAATGGATTAGCACATCCAGACGAAAGATGTTCAGTACAGGTTTTTAAAAAAAGAAGAAGAAAAACCAGGGGCCATTATACAGGCCCTGGAATTCATTTAACTGGACTTCGTCTCCTTATCCATCAAAACTAATTGTTCCATCGCTTGCCTTCATTCTTCTCTGCAATATATTCTCAGAAGAAGAAAATCAAGTACCGTAATCAAATGGAACACCCAACATTTATATTACCTCTTTTCCAGACAAGACATAAAGGTTTGCTTTCTTTTGCCACAGTCGTTCTAGTTCTCTTTACAGGTCTTTGTATTAGTTCTTTCTCTTCTATTCTGCTATATCCAGGTACTGTCGCAGGGGTGAAATGCTACCAGTTTGGCCGAACCAGTAGCAATAGTGGTGAGTGGTTCAGAGAAACGGTTAGCGATGGCAGTGTGAGGCTCCGCCCATCTGCCTGCTCATCGTTACTTCCTGGTTTTAACCAGGAAGTAACCTGTTTTTTACCCTCTGCGCATGCACAGAAGGGTTTGTGCATACGCAGAGGGTCAGCGCACGCCCATGCCGTGCATGCCACACGTGCACTTCCAAACTGGTGGGGAAGGTAAGTAGATTTCACCCCTGTACTGTCATGTCCACTATCCAGATTTTTTGGGTCATTCTGATCGATAGTAGCTAAGCCTCAGGCATGTAGCAGCAGGAGTGAAATGATCCCAGTTCGGACCGGATCGCCCAATCCGATAGCGATGGTGGCAGGTGGTTCGGAGAACCAGTAGCAAAAATCCCTGCCCCCCCCCCCCATGCCCAGCTGAGCCACACAATCATCAGAGGCTTTTTAAAACTTTTTTTTAATTAAAAAGTTTTTTTATTTTATAAACAAACAATACATAATCAATTATTCAATATATCTTCTAAATACATCTTTTAAGTCTTCTTTTTGCTCCTCCAATATTTATCATATCTTAATATTGTAAACAAACAAACAAATAATACATAGTCAATCATTCAATATATCTTCTGAATACATCTTTTAAGTCTTCTTTTTACTCCTCCAATATTTATCATATCTTAATATTGTCATTTCCTTTATTATAACATTTCCCCCATTTTACTTACTTCCCTATTAATACCTTAATCTATCTTTTAATTTTATTAAAAATTAGACAACAATTTTATCCCCACACAACCTTCAATCCCCTTCAACAACCTCTTTGGCCGAAAAAATGCTTTTAAAAGTAAAAAAAAAAAAAAAAAGTTGACCACGCCCACCCAGTCACATTACCTCCCCCCCTACCAAGCCACACCCACAGAACTGGTAGTAACAAATTGTACATTTCACCACTGTGTAGCAGGTACGTATTTATTTCCCCTGTGTATTGCATGATGGATAAACACACCCAAATCTATTTTGCAGAGTATTTTGAGCTTGCTGATCATCTTCGTTGCTCTTCTTTAAACCCGTTCCGATTTTTCTAATTTGTTCAGTGCAATTTACCTAACTCCGGGGATTAAGCACATTCAAAATAAAGAGGTATTTACCAGTCAATGTGAATTCTATCAATTCTGGGTTTTCATCTTTAATCTTCCCTTTTATCCTTCTCTCCACAATTTTCTTTTATCTTTTTGGTGAAGAACGATGAACCAATCTAAGAACTGAGCAGCTCTGTCTTTGTAACCTGTTAAGATGTTAATATTTTTAGGGGGCTAGAGGCTGAAATATATGAAGAACAGTTGCAGAATTTGGGCATAACAAATCTAGTGAAGAGAAAGACCAGAGGAGAAATGATAGCAGTGTTCCAATATTTTAAGGGCTACCAGAGAGAGGAAGGGGAACAACCTATTTCCCAAAGCACCTGAAGGCCAGACAAGGAATAATGGATGGAAACTGATCAAGGAGAGATTCAACTTAGAAATAAAGGAGAAATTTTCTGACAGGGAGAACAATCAACCCATGGAACAGAAGTTGCCTTTGGAAGTTGTAGGAGCTTCATCACTGGAGGCTTTCAAGAAGAGATTGGACTGCCATCTGTCAGAAATGGTATAGGGTCTCCTGCCTGGGTGGGGGGTTGGACTAGATGACCTTTGAGGCCCCTTCCAACTCTGTTAATCTGTTAAATCTGTCATCACAATCCACCTTATCGCTGTTGTTATGAAGGTTCAGACAGAAACCTTTGTGGTCCGCTATCTTATTCTGAGTAAAATAAATGTGTTTTGAAGGTTGGGAAAGTCACAAAACGTTAGATACTTTGCAATCTTTCTTGGTCACTCCAACATCTGGAAAATATTCTTGGGAAAAGCCCTATGAAATGTACCGGCGTCGTAGAACCGGTACTCCTTCCCTTACGGCCACAATGGAGCCCAACAATTCTGTTGCTAAGTGAAACATTTGTTAAGTGAGTTTTGCCCCATTTTATGACCACTATTGTTAAGTAAATCACTGCAGTTCTTCAGTAAGTAACACGGTTGTTAAGTGAATCTAGCTTCCCCATTGATCTTGCTTGTTGGAAGGTCGCAAAAGGGGATCACGTTACCCCTGGACACTATGACCATCCTAATGTGAGTTAGTTGCCAAGTGCCTCAGTTTTGATCACATGACCATAGGGAATACTACAATGGCCGTAAGTGTGAAAAACGGTCATAAATCTGTGTTTTCAGTGCCCCCTGCAATTTGAACGATCACTAAATGAACTGTTGTAAGTTAAGGACCACTTCTATTGGCTTTTAAGGATTGTCCTTCCATGATGAATGTATTTTTATACTATTCTTCTGCAGTTCCAAGAATACAGTACGGCAGATAAAGGGGAGAACAGAAACTTGTAAGTAAGCATTCCTCCAATCATAAATTAACACATAAAATAGATAATGCTTCTTCCATGGATCCCCTGGATCAGGGGTGGGTTCTAATTTTTTTTTACTACTGGTTCTGTGGGCGTGGCTTATTTTGTGGGCATGGCTTGTGGGGGTTATGTGACTGGGTGGGCGTGGCCAACTTTTTTTTTTTTTACTTTTAAAAGTAAAAGAGGTTGCAGAAAAAAAATGCTTTTAGAAGCCTCTGACGATCAGGCAAGTCAGCTGGGATCGCCAGAAGCTTTTAAAGGCATTTTTTTCCCCCTACAACCTGTTCGGCTGAAGAGGTTGCAGAAAAAATGCTTTTAAAAGCCTCTGAGATCCCAACTGAGCTGTGTGATCATCAGAGACTTTTTTAAAAAAAATTAAAAGCATTTTTTCAGCCAAAGAGTTTGTAGAAAAAAATGCTTTTAAAAGTAAAAAAAAAAAAAAAATCCTTTGATGAGGTGGGCGGGGTAAGCGAGCGGCGACCGGGCCGGGGACTAGTTCGGGGGCGTGGCCAGCCAATGTTATTACCGGTTCTCCGAACTACTACAAATTTTTACTACTGGTTCTTGTGAACCAGTGCGAACCAGGAGCAACCCACCACTGCCCTGGATGAACTAAACTGCTTAGAGAGAGCTGTTAAGCACTGTGAAGCGGTATATAAGTCTAAGTGCTATTGACTCAGCCTTCCATCCTTCCTAGGTTGGTAAAATAAAGACCCAGATTGTTGGGGGCAATAGGCTGACTCTGTAAACTACTTAGAGGGGGCTGTAAAGCACTATGAAGCAGTATATAAGTGCTGTTGCTCTTCCTTCCTTCCTTCCTTCCTTCCTTCCTTCCTTCCTTCCTTCCTTCCTTCCTTCCTTCCTTCCTCCTTCCCTTCTTTCCCTCCTTCCCTCCTTCCCCTCTTTCCGTCCCTCCGTCCCTCCCTCCTTCCCTTGGTTTGAATGCAGTATTGCAGGCTGGCTCTGCCCATTGCCAAGAGTTTGATCCTGAGCAGCTCAAGGTTGACCCTTCCTTCCATCCTTCCCCGGTTAGTAAAATGAGGACCCAGATTGTTGAGGGCAAGATGCTAACTCTGTAAACTGTTTAGAGAGGGCTGTAAAGCACTATGAAGTGGTATATAAGTCTAAGTGTTATTGACTCAGCCTTCCATCCTTCCGAGGTTGGTAAAACGAGGACCCAGATAGTTGGGGGCAAGAGGCTGACTCTGTAAACAGCTTAGTGAAGCAGTATATAAGTCTATTTCTACTGCTATCATGCTAATGCTCAGAAATGCTACGTTCTTACGCTGTTTCCTCCTAAGCAGCAATACATATAATATTTGCACTTCCAATATCCCTCTCTGGGCATCTGCTACAAATGCAAGATGGGGCCGTAGGGTTGGGTTAAGCATGCAAGCTCAGCACACACAAAAGATTTCATGACTATTCAGCACAATGTGCTTAGAAATCGGAACAAAGGAAGGTCAGAAGCAGAGTCAACGTTGGTGAAGCACAGCTGCGTGCGTTGCCCAAGGACTCCTATACAATTCAAGCCTCACACATTCATCTCAACGCCTTATCTCAGTTGGTGCGAGCTGTGTTGGGATTTCAGCGTGGTCTTATTTCTGGGGTCTTCTACCATTACAGTCTCCAAGAAGTCAGAAATGAATCTTTCAATAAACCCGTGACAAACTCTCTTGATACTGCCTTGCAAGCATCAGCAAAATGACTGCTAACTAGGTTAAACCACACCATTTCTTTCTGTCTTTACTTGCACCCCATCTTTATTATTTTCCAACTATTATTTTCAAGTAGCTAGCGTATCTATCCAACACACCTTTCTCTTCCTATTTTCGCACCAACACGACAACCAACTTGTGAGGGGGGGTTGAGCTGAGAGTGAAAATGACTTGCCCAAGGTCAACCAGCTGGCTTCCATGACTAAAGCAGGACTAGAATTCACCGTCTCCTGGTTTCTAGCCTACGTACCTGAAGCACTAGATCAAAATGGTTCAGACAATGACAGAATCAGCATTTCTTAAACCCTTACATTCATTTCCACTTTCAACTCACAGAAGAGATGGAGAAATTGGTCTGAAAGCTGTTACCTGGCAGAACAGCTGTCCTCCACTGGTGGGAAACCCTCATCTTGTCCCTCCTCTCTTCTGGAGTTAAGATATTGTGACACCTTCACAATAGCTAATATGAATGTGTACACAGAGAGAGAGAGATAAATACATATGCATATGGACCTCATGGTGCATCCAAAGGATTATTGTCCATTAAGGATATTATTGGGTGGTCCAGAAATTACTACTACTACTACTACTACTACTACTACTACTACTACTACTACTATTTCTCCTCCTCCTCCTCCTCCTCCTCCTCCTTCTCCTCCTCCTCCTCCTCCTCCTCCTCCTGCTCCTTCGTCTTCGTCTTCGTCTTCATCTTCGTCTTCCTCTCCTTCTTCTTCTTTGGAAGGGATCTTGGAGATTTTCTAGTCCAACCCCTTGCTCAAGAAAAAGACCCTAAACCATTTCAGACAAATGGCTGTGCAGTCTCTTCTTCAAAACCTCCAGTGTTGGAGCACTCACAACTTCTGGAGGCAAGCTGTTTCATTGGTTAATTGTACTCACTCTTAGGAAATTTCTAACTGTTGCTTCTCTCCTTGATTAGTTTCCATCCATTGCTTCTTGCCCTGCTCTCAGGTGCTTTGGAAAATAGGTTGACCTCCTCTTCTTTATGGCAGCCCATCAGATATTGGAAGACTGCTATCATGTCACCCGTGGTCCTTCTTTTTACTAAACTAGACATACCAAACTATCTCATCTTAAGAAGAACTTGACAAATTCTAAGAGTTTTTAAAACAACACCCCTCCTCTCTGACAAATTATTCATTTAATCCTGTCCTGATAGCCTTAAAGGGCCAGACAAGAAGCCATGGATGGAAACTAATCAAGGAGAGAAGCAACCTAGAACCAAGAAGAAATTTCCTGACAGAACAATTAATCAGTGGAACAACTTGCCTCCAGAAGTTGTCGTGCTCCAACACTGGAGGTTTTAAACAACAGATTGGACAACCAGTTGTCTGAAATGATACAGGCTTTTCTTCTTGAGCAGGGGGTTGGACTAGAAGACCTCCAAGGTCCCTTCCAACTCTGTTATTCTACGTATATTCTAAATACATTTACGTTTCTCTCCTGCCCCCTACTTAGTTCATCCTTCAACTCCATTCTGATGATTCTTTGTTTATGCTTGCATAATGCAGGTTGACACCACAAGTCTGACACCCCACTAACCCCTCAAATCATTCTCTCTTCTCCAGAGCAAAACATCGCATTACCAGCACAAATTTGCTTACACGAGCGGCAATTGAATCCACTTTCTGAGCTACCTTTCTGTGATTAGATTTAATAAAGCTTGTTCAAATTAATTCAAGTCTAAACAGCAAAATTTTATCAGTGTTTAGCTGGGCAACGCAAAATAATAAGCAAAGGGAAGAGCACGTCTTCCTTCCCCTGTTCTCAATAAGGCATGGGAGGTTTGAAATTTACCTAAATGGAGAAACCAGGGGAAAACTAAATATCCTACAGCCCATTTTCCTGGGCATTGTGTGCCATTCAAAAATAAAACAAGGACAATACAAATTAAGGCAGAGCTGAAACTACTGCACCTGTTGAACTGGGAAAACAGTGTTCAAGTTTTTATTCCTTATCAAATGAATATAACTGCTTGGTTACAACAAAGAGATTTAAAAAAAAAAGAAATATATTCATGTGCACCCTTTACATTTCAAGAATCTTTATAGCTTGGCCCAGGGGCTACCACATGGGCAAGATTAAACTGAGGCAACCTTGGTGTTATTAATAGCTACCCCAAAATAGCACTGACACTTACTCTGCTAACTGTTGTCACCAAAAATATTCAGTTCGTTTGGACACAGGCAATTGCCTGTCGAAAGGAATATTCTTTAATCAGCTGCTCAGTACTATCTCTTTACTTTTATTACTTTTACTTTTTACTTTTATTATATTTATATACCGCCCTTCTCCCGAAGGACTCAGGGCGGTGAACAGCCATGGTAAAAACAATATACAAGACAAAAAAATTAAAAACTTATTAAAATAATTCAATCACTGGCCAAATTTAAAACACCCAGCTAAAATCATTATTAAATAGGGGTTATTAAAACCCCTATCAAAACCCAATTAAAATTCTTTATCCCGTCAGACCAGCTTGCTGGAATAATAGGGTGTTCAGAGCACGACGGAAGGCGCGGAGGTTGGGGATCCTTTGTATGTCTGGGGGTAATTCATTCCATAGGGCCAGGGCCCCCACAGAGAAGGCTCTCCCCCTGGGGGTCACCAGCCTACATTGTTTGGCCGACGGTACCCTGAGGACTACTGCGTGTGTGAACTACTGCATCTTATCATCCATCTCTTCCTCTCTTTCTCTCTTTCTTACCCCCCTCTCTCATGTATCTATCTATCAATCAATCAGTCAATCAATCAATCAATCATCTACCTAAATTATCTATCTATCTATCTATCTATCTATCTATCTATCTATCTATCTATCTATCTATCTATCTATTATCTATCTACTAACTGGATGCCTGTGCTTCGCTACAAAACTATGTGATAAATTGACATTTAAAGCCTAAAACTTAATGTAGAATGTGTAACTCTGTAGCATCAGAGCATGTTAATATAAGACAACTGGCAGTTGGAACAGAGGGGGAGGGGCATATAATGTCCCAGCCTTCAAACTGGATGAGTCACATGCTGGCCACACCCACGCCTGGTTTAGCAAAGGGGCAGCATCAGAGTGTGTTAATATAAGGCAACTGGCAGTTGGAACAGAGTTCTTTTCAGGTGTGGAGGGGGCATAGAATGTGTAGCTCCTTAGCATCAGAGCATGTGAATATAATACTGTATATGAAATAATAATGATCTGATGGTCATTTCGAAAAATCCTTTCTTGGCCAGCACCTAGAAGCTAAGAGGAACATATGTGCCAAATTTCAAGTTTGTAGGCTTTACCATTCTGGAGATTTTGTGATGAGTGAGTGGTATTTGACTTTATCTATCTATCATCTATCTATTTTAAAACCACTCATCCCCCTCACAGAAGGATTCTGGACAGTGTACATATAAAATTTCAGAAATATAAAAGAAATATATACAATTTAAAATTTAAAGGCAAGGCGGAATTAAAATTAAAAGTTAATTAAAAGGCAGAGGGATGCACAAAGAGCATGACTACAACGCCACCTCTTGATATCTAACTCCAGCTTTCATAGGGCTGGAAGGGACCTTGGAGTTCCTCTAATCCAGCCCCCTGCCTAAGACAGAAGACCTTAATGCTTCCCAGACAAATGGCTGTCCAATCTTTTCTTAAGGATCTCCAGAGATGGAGCATCCACAACTCTGGAAGGCAGGCTGTTTCATTTATTAATTGTTCTCACTGTCTCTCCTTATTTCCAGGTTAGATTTCCCTCTGAGGAGCTTCTACCCATTGCTTCTTGTCCAGCCCTCAGATGCTTTGAAGAACAAATAGACTCCCTCTTCCTTATGACAGCTCTTCAAGTATTGGAAGACTGCTATCATGTCTCCCCTAAGGCTTCTCTTCGTTAGGCTAAGCATAACCAGTTCCCTTAGCTGCTGGTCACATGGCTTAGCCTGGGCTCCGTACAACATTAATGGCAAGCTGTCATTCTATTGTAAAAGGAAAAAAAAAATGGCCATCTATCTCCTCTCTTCCACAAACTCGTACTTCAGTCACATAAAAGATGGATACGGTCCTGAAATGAAGTGTGTGTGTGAGAGAGAAAGAGAGGGGTGGGGGAGGGAGGGAGGGAGAGGGAGAGAGAGGGGGAGGGAGAGAGAGAGAGCGAGAGAGAGAGAAAGAGAGAGAGAGAGAGAGAGAGAGAGAGAGAGATGCTACCCTGTTTCCTCAAAAATAAGCCCAATCAGGCTTTTGAGCGCATGCGCTAAAATAAGCCCTCCCTGAAAATATTTAAACGCATGGACAGCAGGTCCCTGTCATTTCCCCTGGTTTCTTCCACACATCCCAAAATAATAAGACCTCCCCGAAAATAAGACCAAGCACTTATTTTGGGGTTCAAAAAAATATAAGACAGGGTCTTATTTTTGGGGACACATGGTAAATATGGGATAATGGCTTGGTGCCTAGTGATTTGGTCTTCCCCATCCCTTTTTCCAGGAATGCAATCTTGGATCTCTTTGTCTCTTGCAATTTTATAATGTCGTTTTACAATTTTTCAATTCTTTAATGTTAAATAATTTGGTTTTCATGTTTTATTGTATCAATTAAACTGTACGCAGCCCAGAGCATCTCAGGAGGGAGAGGTTTGTAAGTGTGATATAGAAATAAATATAAGTAATAATAATATAGAAGTGCCCTGGCCCACAAATTAATTGCCCCCCTTCCACGTTTCTACCTGTAAAGTTTAATCACTTAAAAAAAAATTCAGCAAAAGGTGAAGGGATCAAGAAACCATAGTTTTGAATGAAATTTGCCTTTAATATGTATCGAGGACTATTTATAAATGGTTATGGATTAAGGAACTGTGTCATATGTGGAAGAGGAATAACAGAATAACAGAATTGGTAGGGACCTTAGAGGTCTTCTAGTCCAACCCCCTGCTCAATAGCAATAGCACCTAGACTTATATGCTGTTTCACAGTGCTTTCCAGCCCTCCCTAAGCAGTTTACAGAGTCAGCTTATTGCCCCCAACAATCTGGGTCCTCATTTTACCAACCTCAGAAGGATGGAAGACTGAGTCAACCTTGAGCCTGGTGAGATTCGATCTGCCAAACTTCTGGCAGCTGGTGATCAGCAGAATTAGCCTGCAGTACTGCACTCTAACCACTGCGCCACCATGTCTCATTAAGCAGGAAACCCTGTACCATTTCAGACAAATTGTTGTCCAATCAGCACTCTCGTTGACTAATGAGGGGCCCATTTCCCAGGCTTCAGTCACTTCCCTGGCTGTTTTTGTGCCTGCTCGTCCAACATTCAATTTCGCAGCTACTAAGATTGTCGGACAAGCAGGGACAAAAACAGCCAGGGAAGTGATTGAAGCCAGGGAAATGGGCCCTTTGTCAGTCATCAGGAGTGCCGATTTAGCAATAGCCTATCAAGTACTTAGAAGGTGAGGGCTGGGCAGCAGAAGCGAATGACAGCCAATGACTTAACAGCCAGCTATCAACACATCCCAATCAACATCTAAATAGCCACACACAATAGGCACTATAAACACCACACAGAACAAGCACACACTCCTCTAGAGAGAAGTTCCCTGAGGATGGGCTCCAGCACGAATCCGAAAGCTCGAAAGACAAAACCTCAATTAATCAGTGGAACAACTTGCCTTCAGAAGTTGTGAATGCTCCAACACTGGAAGTTTTAAAGAAGAGATTGGATAACCCTTTGTCTGACATGGTATAGAGTTTCCTGCCTAAGCAGGGGGTTGGACTAGAAGACCTTTAAGGTCCCTTCCAACTCTGTTATTCTATTCTATTCTATTCTATTCTATTCTATTCTATTCTATTCTATTCTATTCTATTCTATTCTATTCCATTCCATTCCATTCCATTCCATTTTCTGGTCTGGTGACCAATCCAGATTGGATCTATTCCACCATGTCAGGTCAAAGTGTTAAGGTTACAAAGTCAAGATAACACTAGAAGGCTTTTAATCTAATTTCTTTAAGGTTAGATTGTTTTCTGTGCTGGTTAACTTTGAAAACCTCATTAGTTTCAGCAAGCATCAAGATGAGATGGATAATATACTCAAAAATAATTGCAAAAAAAAAATAATAAAAAAAAATCCCACCCGTAGTGAAAAGATCTAACAATTCCAGCTTAGTTCGTTTTTGCCTACATTCCGTTCTCCGCATTGTTTTCCAACAGAACCCTTTTAGACTCGGTGCAGCCAAATATAGATGCCCAAGTTGCTAATGAGAAATGTACGCTAATGCATTACCTTGTTCTCTCTGGGGGTGCAATTTGAAATCCCAGCTGGATATTCAGATTCATGATGAGAATGCAGATATTTCTGGATCTCTGACACGAGGACCTTGCTTTTTAGCTGATCAGAAGAGAGGTGGCAAATCAAAGATGCATCATCAGCACTGATGAAAATCCAGCAGAATTATAATGATGGTGTCTTTGCTGAGTCCAAAGACAGCAATCCTGTTTTGATTTTAACTGCATTACCAATGTAGGCATTTAGATAACCTACCTTCCTTCCTTCCTTCCTTCCTTCCTTCCTTCCTTCCTTCCTTCCTTCCTCCCTCCCTCCCTCCCTCCCTCCCTTCCTTCCTTCTTTCCTTCCCTCCCTCCCTCTTTGACTCTCCCTCCCTCCTTTCCTCCTCCCTCCCTCCCGCCCTTTCCTCTCTCTCTCCCTCCCTCCTTCCTCCCTCCCTTTCTTCCTCTCTTCCTCTCTTCCTCTCTTCCTCCCTCCTTTCCTCTTTCCTTCCTTCCTTCCTTCCTTCCTTCCTTCCTTCCTTCCTTCCTCCCTCCCTCCCTCCCTCCCTCCCTTCCTTCCTTCCTTCCTTCCTTCTTTCCTTCCCTCCCTCCCTCTTTGACTCTCCCTCCCTCCTTTCCTCCTCCCTCCCTCCCGCCCTTTCCTCTCTCTCTCCCTCCCTCCTTCCTCCCTCCCTTTCTTCCTCTCTTCCTCTCTTCCTCTCTTCCTCACTCCTTTCCTCTTTCCTTCCTTCCTTCCTTCCTTCCTCCCTCCCTCCCTCCCTCGCCCCTCCTCTTCCTTCCCTTTCCCCCTCCCTCCCTCCTTTCCTTCCTTCCTTCTTTCTCCTCATATTCAGTTTATTAACAATTCTAGAGACTGCACTGGAGCAATTCAACATGTTTTTCCCTCTGGGATCCTTGATTAACCACAATTGCCTCTTGACTCTGAATTGTATCATGATGCTGACAAAACATCTAAAGCCCACATCCATTAGGAAGACAACCATGGGAAGTTCATGATCATCATTTGTCATCCAGTCTGGACCTCAATTACTCAGGGCAATAGTTCCTGCCATCAACACCTAGTACCCAATTTAGTTCCAATAAGTATTAAATGATTAGACAAAACAATTTAATATGGCAGCACAAAATACGCTATTGCTTATTAATTGCACAGCAGTTCATTCGGAACCATGGTGGCTCAATGGTTAAAATGCAGTATTGCAGGCTAACTGCCCACAGCCAGGAGTTCAATCCTGACGGTCTAAAGTTTGACTCAGGCTTCCATCTTTCCGAGGTGGGTAAAATGAAGACCCAGATTGTTGAGGGTAAGTTGCTGACATTGTAAACTGCTTAGAGAGGGCTGTAAAGCACTATGGAGCAGTATATAAGTCTAAGTGCTATTGCTATTCAAGAAAAAGACAACATACTGAGTGTCAGGATTCCAAGTAACACCTCCAACAAAAGAAAACTCCGTATGAACTACCATTGAATGAACCTTCTTTGCTTGAAGAAGGTTGGTTAAATTTACTTAATCAGGGACTTCTATGGAAAACAAAGATCTGGAACAACTACCCTAGCATTCTCTGAATATAGGGCAAACTTCTGGGCCAGAGGTGGTATTCAGCAGGTTCTGACCAGTTCTGGAGAACCGATAACAGAAATTTTGAGTAGTTCAGAGAACCGGCAAATACCATCTCTGACTGGCCCCGCTCCCATCTATTCTCTGCCTCCCAAGTCCCAGCTGATCGGGAAGAAATGGGGATTTTGCAGTAACCTTCCCCTGGAGTGGGGTGGGAATGGAAATTTTACAGTATTCTTCCTGTGCCACATCCACAGAACTGATAGTAAAAAAATTTTGAATCCCACCACTGTGCTAGACCCATCAGGTCTAGCCGACATTGCAATGCCAAGAGATGGAAAGAGAATATTTCAAGGCTCTATATCTTGATAAAGTTATTGGAGGTGACCAATTGATTAATGCTAACCTTCAATGTTTTATGAAATAGACAGTTTCCTGGACTACTTATGCACAGGACAAAAGCAACTAAAGAGGCAATGTGATAATGAAGCTTGTTGAAATATTGGCCCTGCTTTTCAGAAAATCAATTCCTGACATGGGTCCCTCAAACATCACTCCTTGTCATCCGGAATCCCTTATGGAATTGGTTCTTGCCCTTTGTTGTGACATTAATCTAGTGACATTCAAGCAGCAAAGATTCCAGATTTCCTTTCTTACTTCAGGAGATTAAAAACAATGGGGACCGTTCTGGCCCCTCACCCCCACCCCTGCAATAAGCAAAGAAAGCACACACACACACACACACACACACACACACAGACACACATACACATAAAGGTTTTTATTATTATTATTTTTACAAACATATCAAGTCAATGCGTGAACAGTGTGGCACCTGAGTGTCATACGTTCTAATACAATTAAGGCTAGTAAAATTAATCATACCATGTTTTCCTGAGAATAAGACTGGGTCTTATACTAATTTTTGCTCCAAAAGACACATCAGGGCTTATTTTCTGGTTAGGTCATATTTTGGGGGAAATACAGTACTAAATGCACCCATCTGGCTGACAATCTTAACTGGGGCTTATTTTGGGGTTGGGTCTTATTATTGGGGAAACAGGATAGTTATTACATTCAATCAACTTATATAATTCTAATAATGATACACAATCATAATAAGTTGCAATCTGTCATTATTCAATGTTTTCTCTTACTGTTACTTTATTTTATTATATAAAAGTGTCTACGTTAACATTCCCCTTTCTCTTATTTCTATCACTTATTCTAACTTTTAATTATGTCACCTTTTACTGAAAAAAACATTTTCTTTTTATCCTACCTGGCTTCTAGTCGTGTCACCTACCTAAAACAAAGAAAGAAAAAGAAAAGAAAGAAGAGAGAGAGAGAAAAGCAAAAGCAAATCAGAACAACAACAAAGAAAAGAAATCATTTATCCATCGTCTCTTGTCCGCTTCAATACTTTGGTTGCTATGCTTTTTAAAATTTGCCTCCCACCTTCCTCTCTAGAATCTTTATCTCTATCTATAACTGCTTCTTGACATTAAATCTAGGCATTTTGTAAATGCATATATGCTTGTGAAAGCATATTGTGCCTACTATGAACTAACGCAATGAGGAATTGACTGATTTGTAAGATCACGCAGGAAGTAGGAGGTAGGGAGCAAGGAGCTTAAGCCACATTTGTTGAGCCAAGATATCAGCGCATGCAATTTGGGAGTTCAGAAGAGGGCAGCTGATATTATGTATTATCAAGAGGAAAGAGCTTTATCAGAGACTCGTAGAGGAGGGGTGATAAATGATGCTCCCACAAAAGTGAGAAATGGCCTTTTTAAAATACAGGGGTAACTAAGAAAATGAACTGATCTGAGCCAGATTAGATTGGAAGGATTAAGCCAAAACAAAGCAAGCCTGCTCATATATCACTCCAGTTTTTAGAATGAGCAGCCATGGCACTACAGAATGATTGATCTCTGACACCTGTTAGACTCTGAATACTAAAAACAACCTACAGTAGTGGCCAAAATTGTGGAAACCTTTTGGGAAAAGTGTATTTTTGAGGTTTGATGGCTAATAACACGACTTTTTATTTTTTGGAGTTTCAAGGTAATCCTATTCCACTGCTGGAGTGGCCTGGGAATAGCCCAGGCCTTCACCCAATTGAAAATCTATGGAGCCGACTAAAGAAACTTGTTAGTCAGAAGTGACCCAGCAATAAAACCCAATTAATAGAAGCCATCGTTCCATCTTGGTTTCACATTAGAACAGCTGCAGAACTAAAAGACTTGGTTCACTCCATGGGAAGACGTTGTAAAGCCGTAATTCATGCTAAAGGTTACCCAACTAAGTATTAACTGACATGATGATCATTTTTGTATATCTCGTTTTTTTCTATGGTGATAATTTTTGTATATCTCGTTTTTTTCTACATGTTTCACTTTTCTTCTTTATACTGTAACTGCTATTCTAATAGCAAATCCTTTATAAAAGTTATTGCATTACATTCTTGATTCAATTATCTTTCCATTGATATATAATTTGATGGTACTACTCCAAAAAAAAAAAAAAAGTGGTGTTATTAGCTAGTTTTAGGAAATATACTATTCTTAAAAGGTTTCCACAATTTTGGCCGCTACTGTATAGGTAGTCCTCCATGTCAACTGAGCCCAAAATGTCTGTTGCTAAGCGGGAGATTTCTTAAGTGAGCTTTACCCCATTTTATGACCTTTCTTGCCACAACTGTTAAGTGAATCACTGCCGTTGATAAGCTAGTCACCGAGTTGTTAAGTGAATCTTGACTTCCCCATTGACTTTGCTTGTCAGAAGGTCACAAAAGGGGATCACATGACCCCAGGGATACTTCCAACTATCATAAAATATGCCAAGCATCTGAATTTGGATCATATGAACATGGGGATGCTGCAAAGGTCTAACTGTGAAAAATGGTCATAAGCAGTGATGGGATTCAGCCAGTTCGCACCACTTTGGGAGAACCGGTTGTTAACTTTCTGAGCAGTTTGGCACCCAGTTGTTGGAAGAAATCACTTGGACAGCATACCAGCTGGGTGACCTTGAACCAGTCACTTTCTCTCAACCCTAGGAAGGAAGCAACAGCAAACCACTTCTGAAAAACCTCTCCAAGAAAACTTCAGGGACTTCAATCAGAATCAATCAATCAATCAATCAATCAATCAATCAATCAAAATAGAGCTGGGAGGGACCTTGGATGTCATCTAGTCCAACTCCCTGCTTGAGCAGGACCCTATACCATTTCACACAGATGGCTGTCCAGTCTCTTCTTAAAAGCTTCCAGTGATGGAGCACCCACAACTTCTGAAGGCAACCCATTCCACTGGTTAATTGTTCTCACTGTTAGGTAATTTCTCCTTAATTCCAGGTTGCTTCTCTCCTTGATTTGTTTCTATCCATTGCTTCTTGTCCTGCCTTCTGGTGCTTTGGAAAATAAATTGACCCCCCTCTTCTCTGTGGAAGACTGGAAAATTGCTATCATGTCACTCTAGTCCTTCTTTTCTCTAGACTAGCCATACCCAATTCCTACAACCGTTCTTCATATGTTTTAGTCTCCAGGCCTTTGATCCTCTTAGTTACTCTCCTTTGCTCTTTTTCCAAAGTCTCAAACATCTTTTTCATAATATGGTGATCATAACTGGATGTAGTATTCCAGGTGTGGCCTTAATAAGGATTTATAAAGCAGTACTAATACTTCACATGATTTTGATTCTATGCCTCTATTTATACAATCAAGGATTGTATTAGCTTTTTTGGCTGCTGTCGCACACGGCTGGCTCATGTTTAGGTGATTGTCTACTAGGACTCCAAGGTCCCACTCAGAGTTACTGTTTTTGAGCCAGGTTATTACATTTATTACATTATTTTTATCCTTATTATCAGGTTATTATCCTTATCCAAGCATCTCCAAGAATCAGGCAGAATTGAATGGGGGAAAAAAATGGATGCTGAACCCATGGAGACTGGGTGCACTGATGATGTTACCTGGTCAGGTAATGAAACGACTGCCTGCAAACTATCAAACTCAGAGAGCACCAAGGGCCACAAGCAGATTCTCAGTGGAACTAACAGGTTTGCGGTACCAGATGGGTAAGATGCAATGACTGGCACTATTATTTTGGTGGCAGTGAAGGATTGTGGACTTGGCTCCTCAAACTATCCATAAGGACTTTTAGATAGGATTACTCCATCTTGAGAAAAATACTGACCACTTTTTGCAAAGGGAAGAAAGGCTGAAGGAGGAAACTTTGAGTAGCATCCAGTACAACGGCAATCAAACTCCCCAAGGCAATAAGAAGATAGCTTTTGGCATTTTGCACCAACAAGACTGGCAAAAATATATAAAGATAGATCTGCTAAATGTTGGAAATGCAATCAAATACCTGGTTCATACCATGTGTCCCCGAAAATAAGACCCTGTCTTATATTTTTTTGAACCCTGAAATAAATGCTTGGCCTTATTTTCGGGGAGGTCTTATTATTTTGGGGTGCATGGAGCAAGATGGGGCTCCTCTTGCCGTCTTAACTGATTTCTAGCTCTGCGTTTAAATATTTTTGGGGAGGGCTTATTTTCGGGTGGAGGCTTATTTTAGCGCATGCGCTCAAAAGCCCGATTGGGCTTATTATCAGGGGATGTCTTATTTTTGGGGAAACAGGGTATTACTATATGTGGTGGACATATCCAAAAGCCAAAAAATACTGGAGGAAAATACATACTTGGTTGGAAAAAATGATAAAACAGTATAAAACCAGAAATATTTTTATTGGCATTCTGCTGGAAAAATATGACAAAGGGACTATATACTTGATTTTACATGTATTAACTGCAGCTAGATTTGTATATGCTCAACAATGGAAGTGTGATGATATCCCAACAGATGAGAGTGTAATTAAGAAACTATTAGAATGTGCAAAAATGGAGAGACTAATGCTTACTATTAAGGACAAAGAAGAAACTTTTTGACATGGGACTTATTTTACCAATGGTTACACAATAAAAACAGAAGTTAGAAATGCAGGGACATAAAAAGGATAAATGCTAAAATGGAAATTTGATAAAATAGACAAGCTAAATATTATTGTTGGTATAGTATCAATGTTATTGTGACGAATGTTCTTGTAAGCATTTTGATTACAATTGTCTAAAAACAACTGTACCCAGACGACATACTGTTTGATTGAAATAGAATTTTTACATGTTATTCAAATAAAGTAAATGAAACATTTAAAAAAGAAGAAGAATATAACTTTTATTTTACGGCTTGTAAATAAAAACTTGAATAGGATCTGAATGCAATCTAACGAGGCAAATATATCTGTCCTTGGCAGTTACTCTAGGTTATTATGCTTGTCTGAAGAAGCATCTGCAGATTTTATTAAAAAAAAGAAGTGGGGGTGGGGAAGGAGACCACTTTCTGCAACCTTGACTATGAATAGCTTGCAGTGTGTTCTGTAAAGAAAAAATGCCAGATCTCAACATTGTGACTCACTCCTTCATTTGCAGGTGCAAATGGTTACCAGGGTGATGGGGACTCTCTACCTCAGAGCACCACATCACATGTAACAAGTTGCCATGCCACTAGTTCGATTGCCTTGTCACATGGTTCCAGGCAATTAACCCCCCTCCCATCTCCTTCACACACAGACATACACACACAGAGCTGTGAAAATAGTGCATTTGATGTAGCGAAGCTTCCTTTACAGTTTTCCTAATGGGGATGAGAGAGGAAGTCAGCAACTGGCAGTTCTGAACCATTAAAGCAGAGGTGGGTTTCAGCCGGTTCTGACCAGTTCTGGAGAACCGGTAGAGGAAAGTTTGAGTAGTTCAGAGAACCAGCAAATACCACCTCTGACTGGCCCCACCCCCATCTATTCACTGCCTCCCGAGTCCCAGCTGATCGAGTCCCAGCTGATTGGCTGGGTCTTCTTTTGTTGCCCTGCACACATGGAGCTGGAAAGCAGGTTAGTGGGGTGGGAGGGAATGGAGATTTTATGGTATCCTTCCCCTGGAGTGGGGTCGGAATGAAGATTTTGCAGTATCCTTCCCCTGGAGTGGAGTGGAAATGGAGA
This sequence comes from Pantherophis guttatus, assembly GCF_029531705.1. The sequence continues at coordinate 2,490,448 of NW_026844069.1, forward strand.
TTTTGCAGGATTCTTCTCCTTCCATGCCCACCAAGCCATGCCCACCAAGCCATGCCCCACCCACAAAGCCACATCCACAGAACCGGTAGTAAAAAAATTTGAATCCTACCACTGCGTTAAAGGTGCATCTCGGATGTCAAACCACCCACAGCCATGCTCAAGGAAGAAATTTGATAAGATATTCTCTCCTGCTTTCTAGGTTCTGGTCCCTAAAGCAGTGGCTTTGGGCCATTTAATAGGAGAAAGCTGGATGTCTATGGAGATTTCTCAATCACCCAGCTGAAGGCTACATTTCCCCCCCCCCAATTCTTTCCAGAAAGTTTGAAGCACAATTTCAAAATCCTTATCACATGTCTTGTGTGATAAAGTAAAGGTAAAGGTTCCCCTTGCACATATGTGCAAGTCGTTCCCAACTCTAGGGGGCAGTGTCATCTCTGTTTCAAAGCCAAAGAGCACTGTCTGAAGACATCTCCGTGGTCATGTGGCCGGCATGACTAAATGCCAAAGGCACACGGAACACTGTTACCTTCCCACCAAAGGTGGTCCCTGTTTTTATACTTACGTTTTGTACATGCTTTCGAACTGCTAGATTGGCAGAAGCTGGGACAAGCTCACCTGTTACCCAGCACTAGGGATTTGAACCACTGAACTGCCGACCTTTCGATCGACAAGCTAGAGTCTTAGCCAGAGTCAGAGTCCCTTGTGTGATAAGGAGACCACTGCAAAAATAAAATCTTTTCATTCTTCCCCTTACTTATGAGGACAGTAGAAAGGCTTTAAATGTCATGCAACATGGGAGATTTTCTACAGAACATTCAGAAAAATGATAGAATGAAACAGATCTTTGGTGGGACATGGTCATCCCAGTTAGACCAGCCAATCATGTTCTACCATCATCTCCAGGAAGACCTCTCTTGTCCAACTCTGCATTCCACACAACAACATTTTTCAAAGCATGGGACGTGATTCATAGATGTACCATATAACTTAAATGCTTGGCCTTACTCAATGGGCCACTATTATGGGTCTTGTCACAGATGCATTTGGGCTTCCTCCATTGCCCACATTATAGTCAAGCAAGCATCCTGTATAAACTATAGCAAGCAAACTAGCCCATTGCTTGTTCATATCAACTATGGGATCCCAAAACTTGTTCATGAGACAGATAATTGAGCTGAGATAATTGAACTAGCACTGATGACATTACTAGTTTTGGTAATGAAATGTCTGTGAGAAAACAACCAAGCTCAGGGAGCACCAAAGATCCCTCACAGATAATTGACCCCAATGTCCACCATTATTTGTTTTATCAGTTTTCAAGAGCTCAGGTGATCTGTTGGCTTGAAAAGGATCAATCAGGCAACTGATTCATCTAAGAAGCAAGCAAGGAATTGAGAAAGTGATCCTTACAATTGCTTATGCATTAATTCTTTAATTTGTTTGTGTCGGAAAAGAGCTTCTTACTATATTACTGTGTCCCGTTTCAGATACTTACAGAGTGTGAATTTGTGTTAGGGTAATAATTATGGCCTTCCTATATAACGCTTTCATAAGTTGCTTGAAAGGGTCTGCTGGGAATATCCATCTGCAAGACTCTTTGTCCAAACTTGGCAAACTTCTTTCTAGTAATCTTCTCCTCAACCAAAGCTGGACCTAAGAATAGAGATGTTTGGTGTAGGAAACCAGGAGCCAGGATACAATTCAAAAGTGCTGCGAAGTTATTCCATGCACCTCTACACAAGAATCCGATCTACTAATGGTCTGGGCAAATTGACATCAGATAAGAGTCAATGGTCTTCAAGAGGGGTTGGACTGAGGCCACCTTTGGGAGTGTAGGGACACCAGACTGATGATGCATTTGACCCCACCTTCAGGCTCAGCCTGTTCACCTTTTATAAGAACTAGAGTGGTAGTAGAACACACCTTGCCTGAACTTCAGCTCAGTTGGATCATAAGAAAGCTCAAGGGTTGTGTAACTTCCTGAAACGCTTGAAGCAGGGGTGAAATGCTCCCGGTTTGGACCAGATCGCCTGATCCGGTAGCGATGGCGGTGGATGATTCAGAGAACTGGTAGCAAAAATCCCTGCCCCCCACCCATGCCCAGCTGAGCCGCGCAATTATCAGAGGCTTTTTTTTAATTTTTAAAAGCATTTTTTCTACAATCTCTTCAGCCGAAAAAATGCTTTTAAAAGTAAAATCAAGCATGGTGTCCAAGGAGACTCCATAAGGTAAAGGTTACCCTCACACATATGTGCTAGTCGTTCCCGACTCTAGGGGGCAGGGCTCATCTCCATTTCAAAGCCGAAGATCCAGCGCTGTCTGATGACATCTCAGTGATCATGTGGCCGGCATAACTAAATGCCAAAGGTGCATGGAACACTGTTACCTTCCCACCAAAGGTGGTCCCTATTTTTCTACTTGCATTTTTTACGTGCTTTCGAACTGCTAGGTTGGCAGAACCTGGGACAATAGCTCACCCCGTTACACGGTGCTAGGGATTCGAACTGCTGAACTGCTGACCTTTCGATAGACAAGCTCAGCGTCTTAGCCACTGAGCCACCACGTCACCAAAGGAGACTCCATAGCTGTACTTAAATACTAATAATAAAAAAATTGTACAGAGCACAGAGCTCTTTTAATAAAGCATTCTTCTCAAGTCCAAAGGGTTTCAAGTATAATTAACATGCATAGTTACAACGAAGATGCTCCTAATAAGAGTGGTTGCTGCAAGCTACAGAATTAAATCTTTCTAACGTGAAAAGAAAAGAAAGAAAAGATGTATAGCAAAAGCAAGGGGCAATTAATTAATTTAAAAACAGTAGTCTACTTCCAAGACAATTAGACCAGAGGGAATTCTCTTTTTCTTGCAAAAATAATATTGCCAAAGAAAGAGATAGAGAGAGAGAGAAAAACATCCATCTTGAAAAAATTAGGGTAAGGAAGTGTAAAGGAAGAAAAATGAGTAATGGAGAGAATTAGATTTTGCTTTCTAAAATGACCTGAATAGCATTCTGTTTTGTTTTCTTTGTTTGAAAAGTGTATTGTAAAGCAAAACAAATATATATTTTAGAAACCAAGGCTGTGGAAAATAGAATCAAACCTTTGCAGAAATATTAAAATCGGTGGTCTCATAGACAGCGAAGCAAAGCTTCAGATGGATGGCATAAGTGCATCACAGTTTCCTCATCAAAGTGTCTTAACTGAGCCTCTGGAAAATGTTGCACGGTAGAAATTATGAATTATAATAAAATGGTAAGGACAATCTTAGGAGCCTGGATAGCTCAGCTGACTAATGCATTGTAATTTAACTCCAGCTGTCTGCAATTAGTAAGTTCGAATCTTGCCAGGCTCAAGGTTGACTCAGCCTTCCATCCTTTCTAAGGTAGGTAAATTGAGGACCCAGTTTGTGGGGGCAATAAGCTGACTTTGTAAAAATATACAAAAGTATGAAGGCTATTGCTTAACACATTGTAAGCCGCCCTGAGTCTCCGGAGAAGGGCGGCATATAAATCAAATTAATATATATATATATATTAGCAATTTTGCACATTTGTCATTGGTTCTGGTCAGGGATGAAATGCTCTGAAGTCTGCTACTAGTTCACTTAGTGCATGCCAAATGTGCACTTCATGCGTGTGCACACCACAGATGCTGCCGCGCAGTGCTGAAAGAGGAGGATTAAGAAGCCTTTTCTCAGTCTGCAAAGGTAAATAAAACAGTGACAGGGGGAACAGCTGTTCTGCGTGATTTAGATTCACTAGAAAGCAGGATTTCCTGCTTTCTTAACTGATCAGCTGATTGTTGCACAGCTGATCGACAGAAATACCAATTCGCCCGAACCGGTAGCATTTTTAAAATACTGGTTCATCCGAACCGGTAACATTTTTTACTATCGGTTCAGGCAAACTGGTCCGAACCAGTAGCATTTCACCCAGTTGTGGTCAAGTTAGTTTACAGTACTATTGAAACACGAATATATACCTTACCTTTCTATTTTATCCCAGCGCTCCAAGTGGCTTAGAGATTTGGGTTTGGTTTTTTTTAATTGAAGTTTAAAACAAAGAATAATTAGTACTATTAAAACCCAAATGAGTATTAAAAGCAGGTATTAAAATAATAAACGATTAAAAGCTTGGTGAAAGATGCACTTTTGCCATCTTCAATATACTGAGAGAATGGGAGCAAAGTTTACATCCCTTATGGAGAACATTTCACAACTTGGAAACCAGACAGAAGTGGGTCCTTTTCAGTGTAACATGTAGCCAAGCTTCTGGCATTGATGGGAAGGATCTTCAAAAGGATCTCTTTTTATGATCTAAGAAACTGGACAAGTTTGTCATGAAACAGATGGCTTCAGCATTCAAGGCCATTTAAAAGTCTTAAATGTTCACACGTCCGTTATGCCTGGTGAGCAACTGAGAGGCAGTGAAAATCTTTCAGGACAGGCATCATATTCTTCCCATGCCAATAACAGGAAACTGACGGTAAGACAGAGAGACAGACAGATGGATGGGCAGGTGGAGGATAGAGGAAAAGGCAGAAGGACAGAAGAATGGACAAAAGACAGGCAGTTAGAAGGATAGATCGACAGATGGATTGATAGAGTTATGGACAGACAGATGATTGATTGACTGAAGGATGACCATGTGGACAAACTGACAGGTGGACACCTAGCTTGAGGAAGGATGGATGGACAAATGGACAGGGAGACTTCTAATGAACAAATGGACAGAGGGATGGACCTATGTATTAATCATAGAAGCATAGCCGCAGATGGACATATGGATGAATGGAAGTAAAGGACAAACAGATCTAGAAACAAACATCATTACTGACAATGTTGATGTTGTGGCTACTATTGTCTGACTCCGTTCCTCAAAGGTCTCCTTTAGTATTTTTATTGTTTTAATGGTTTGCCTCATTTGACAGGCCTGTCCATCTTTCCATTACCTAAAATCTTTAGTGTCCTCTAGTGCCCAGTTTTTGAAATTATGAAAGTGCTCATCCTTGTCATGGCTGCTAAAAATTGCAAAACAAACCTGGAGGAATTTGCATAATCCATAGTAAAGCCAAAATGCTGTGATGTGCACTACAAAAGGCAGGCAAATTGTGACACCCTCTGATTCAACATACCACCTCAGTGCAAAATGTGACCCCACCCAGTGCCTACAATTCATTCACCCAATCCCTCCAATTCAAGTAAAGCCTCACTTGAAAAAGGAAGGGAGGGAGGAAAAGGAAGGAAGGAAGAAGGGAGAGAGAAAGAAAGAAGGGAAGGAGAAAGGGAGAAAGGAAGGAAGGAAGAAAGGAGAGAAGGGAAGGAGAGAAGGGAGGGGGAGGAAGGGAGGAAGGAAGGAAAGAGAAAGCAAGGCGAGAAGGGAGGAAGGGAGAAGGAGAGGAAGGAAGGAAGGAAGGAAGGAGAAATATTAAGCTATCCATTATCTGTGAAACTTCATTCTGCAGGATGAATTTCCCCAAACCTTTGAGTTAGTGCAAAAGCCATTTCTTGTCTGAAGAAACCTTATCAGTGGAAGAGATGATGTTCTGAATGGAACAGCCATGTCCCTTCATTTGGCCTGCTCCTTTGTTCTTTGCTCTACCATCATGGGTGGCAGAACATTAGAATCTACTACAATGATTCCTCTTAAAAGTGTGTTGGCTCTGCAGAACGTATTCTAGGGATGGTGGCTGCCCATCTGGTTAGGTCTGAGAAGAAAGCCAACAGCTTGGCAAACAATAGAATAGAATAGAAATAGAATAGAAATAGAATAGAATAGAATTAGAATAGAATAGAATAGAATAGAATAGAATAGAATAGAATAGAATAGAATAGAATAGAATAGAATAGAATAGAATAGAATAGAATTCTTTATTGGCCAAGTGTGATTGGACACACAAGGAATTTGTCTTTGGTGCATACGCTCTCAGTGTACATAAAGAATAAATAAAACATTCATCAAGAATCATAAGATACAACACTTAGTGATAGTCATAGGATACTAATAAGCTATCAAATCATTTATTTATTTATTTATTTATTTATTTATTTATTTATTTATTTATTTATTTATTTATTTATTTATTATATTTCTATACCACCCTTCTCCCGTAGGACTCAAGGCGGTGTACAGTCAAGAAAAATATAGACACACAAACATCATAAAATTGCTAATTAAAATTATTACTTAGTTAAAATCATGCTAGGAAACAATAAAAACAATATAAATTGTAAAGATTGAAGCAACATGGATATAGCCATAAGTGGGAAGAGATAGGTAGGTTATGGGAGAATGGTTTGGCTGCAGAGAAGCAACTAGGATTCTGTTTTCAAGCATTCTAGAAACATTTGTAAAGCAATGGCACCAGAAAATGACAGCTGTAAGCAACACCCTAGAATGGGCGTTTGCTTGAATTCTTTTCCCTCCAGGCATGCAATGAAATTTGAGAAGCACTCCCATGTCCAATGCATCAAATAGTTGCATCAGGTGAAAGCAACCAATTTTTGCTTCATCCCACCCCTTTCCACCCCACCCCCCAAGCAAAGACCCAGCTTTCTCATCAAACCTTAATGATGCAGAAATATCGCTGACCACTGCAGTTGGAGCTGCACATGTTAATTTATTGCACTTGGGGCTATAAAACTATGTTTTACTGCTGGTGATAATTGTAGCTGACAGTTCCATCACATTAAGAGGCATTAAGCCCTGTGACCTCCAGATGATCATGGAAACCCTAATTTAATAATTTAGGGATTGGGCAGGGGCTTGGCAGGCCCAACAAGGAGGGAAGAGTGGCACGCTTTGGGGAAAACTTTTCAGTCAATTTTGCCTGGTAATCTTAGGTGCATAGATTTGGCTCAAGCGCCAAGAATAGCCCCCCAAAAGAACAAGAGATAACATTCAATTTATTTATTTTATTTTATTTATTTGTTGAATACGTATTAGATAATATATATAAGTATAAGCATGAACTGAATACATAAAATAAATACAATTAAAGGGAACATTAGGACAGGGACGGTAGCACGCTGGTGCTCTTATGCATGCCTCTTACAGACCTCTTAGAAATGGGGTGAGGTCAACAGTAGACAGTCTTAGGTTAAAATTTTGGGGTTTTGGGATGAAACCACAGAGTCAGGTTGTGTATTCCAGGCATTGACCACTCTGTTGCTGAAGTCATATTTTCTGCAATCGAGTTTGGAGCGGTTCACTTTAAGTTTGTATCTATTGTGTGCTCATGTATTGTGATTGAAGCTGAAGTAGTCATTGACAGGTAGGACATTGTAGCAGATGATTTTATGAGCCAATTCTCTTGGTTACTCTCATTCTTTTATTCTGCTTTTCCAGATTAGAAAGCTAACATTCTTAAACTGTTCCCTTTCTAGAGCAAGAAGAGACACAACCATAGTTGAGAAATGGTGAGGATTTTAGACCAAGCTATATCCAAAAATGTTAGGAAATTCCTGGAAGTTTGGCACTCAGTCATCAATAGACACATAATAAACCATGTTTGGACACCAAGAGGCAATAAAAAAGCTCAGAAGGAAACATAAAGACCAAAACACATCCTCTCTGGCAACCAATACCCAGATAAGCAGGGATTAACACCAGAGAAACAATCAAGCAGAAAGCAATAACCTAATTAAGGAATCCCCAAGGAGAAAACCCCACCCCACCAACACTGGCAGGGCAAGCTACTGTGTATAAATAGGGAGCAAACCCCACACCCACCAGTACTGATGATGTTACCTAGGAGATAAAATATCTGTATGCCAATAACCAAGCTCAGAGAGCACTAAGGACTCCTTTGTAGCTCAAACCTGAGCTACAAAGATTATCTTCTACCGGAAAGCATTCTGTTTATTAAAAAAAAAATCAATTGCATTAGGAATTCCTTATGGGCAGGTATATCCTTGTATGTTTTATACACACTGGCTACAATACTGGTTAGATTAGCTATTGAATTGGAATCTGAGAAATTAATGAAAGGAAAGGAGGAGGATACATGGTGTAGCACGGATAAGGAGCAATCGGTGATATGAATCTCCCAGTTTGCACTGGGAGAGGGGCCCCCTTTTCCTGTGTTGTTTGGAAGGCTGAACCCCATTTTGTGAACAAGCAGATGTTATGAGAAACCATCCATTAACAGAGGGATAGTGTTGTGACCTAGGCTTACTGAGTCATTACAAGACACAATGAGTCTCAAACAAACCTATTTTATTCTAACAGCTGAGAGTTATGTTCATTCCCAGCTGAGTCCCAATTTGTTGCAAAACAAGTCCTTCAGAAGAAGTCCTTCAGGATAATCACCAACCTTTATCTTCTTTGACACCCTACCAAAGGCATTACTTGGCAAAGCCCCATGAAGTTCAGAAAGAAACAAGAGATGCCGACTGGAAACAGAGTTAGCAACATTGCTTTCCTGCAAAAGGCCCAAGAGCCTTTGTTTCTCTTTTAAGCCTTATGGGAGGGGCGAATCATCTCCTGGCCTTACTCCCAAGTCATCCCTTTTGCTTTAGCTGCTCTTGCCTTCTGGCAGTTCTGCGCATCCATGCACTAGGAACAGGCTCTTCCTGTTCCTCTACCTCTCAGCTGTCCGACTCTGGGGGCTCCAGAGTCCGCGAATCATTCCTAGATGGCCCTGGCTCCATCTCTGCCTCCAATGCAGAGCCCTCGTCCGGGCTTTCCCCAGACTCCAGGACTGGTCCACGTTCCTTCTCAGCCTCCTCACTGTCCAACTCCGCTGCCAGCTCCGCAGGCTGCTGGTGGACTACAATAGGTAGAATCAAGATCACATAAAGTATTAATACCATTTTATAATGTCTGGATAAGACTACACTTGGAATATTGCATCCAGTGTTGGTCACTACAATATAAAAAAGATGTTGAGACTCAGATGTTGAGTGCAGAGAAGAGCACCAAAGATGATTAGGGGACTGGAGGATAAAACATATGAAGAACAGTTCAGGGAACTGGATATGTCTAGTTTAGTGAAAAGAAGGACTAGGGCGGACATGATAGCAGTCTTTCAATATTTGAGGGCTGCCACAAAGAAGAGGGGATCAACCTATTCTCTAAAGCACCCAAAGGCAGAACAAGAAGCAATGATGGTTCTTGTTCAAAGAGAGATCCAACCTAGAACTAAGGAGAAATTTTCTGATTAACGATTAATCAGTGGAATGGCTTGCCTTCAGAAGTGTGGGTGCTCCAACACTGGAGATTTTTAAGAAGAGATTGGACAACCATTTGTCTGAAATGATATAGGATGGGTGTCAGCAACCTGCTGCTCTGGAGCTGCCTACGGCTCTTTGGGCCCTCTGCTGTGGCTCCCTGTCAGGTGATCCCACCACTGGCTGGCCTGCCCCTCACCTTCCCCTCCCAGTCACTCCTCGCCTGGCCTGAGAAGGTAAGGGTGATGGCGGTGGATGAGGAAGCAGCCAGGGCAGAGACAGAGAGATACAGAAAGAGGGGGAGAGACAGAGACATAGAGAGATACAGAGAGAAAGGGGGAGAGAGAGGGAGAGAGGGAGAGAGGGAGGGCAGGAGGGAGAGAGAGAGAGAGAGAGAGAGAGAGATGTCAAAAGGGTTTTGTGGTTCCCGGTGTTTTTTCACTGACTATTGGGGGCGAGTCTTTGGCCCCCACAGAAAGGGCTCACAATCTGGGAGTCCTCCTGGATATGCAGCTGTCCTTGGAGGAACATCTGACAGCTGTAACCAGGGGGACCTTTTGTCAGGTTCGCCTGATTCGCCAGTTGCGGCCCTTTCTTGATCGGGATTCCCTGTGCACAGTCACTCATGTCCTCGTCACCTCTCGCCTTGACTACTGCAACACTCTCTACATGGGGCTCCCCTTGAAGAGCACCCAGAGGCTCCAGCTGGTCCAGAATGCAGCAGCGCGGGTAGTGACGGGAGCAGCATGGCGCTCCCATGTAACACTGCTCCTGCGCGAGCTGCAGTGGCTCCCAGTGGTCTTCCGGGTGCACTTCAAGGTGTTGGTTATCACCTTTAAAGCGCTCCATGGCATCGGGCCTAGCTATCTTCGAGACCGCCTGCTGCTACCGATGACCTACCATCGTCCCGTGCGCTCCCACAGAGAGGGCCTCCTCAGGGTGCCATCAGCCAAACAATGCAGGCTGGTGACCCCCAGGGGGAGAGCCTTCTCTGTGGGGGCACCTACCCTCTGGAATCAGTTGCCCCCAGAGATAAGGAGAATCCAAGACCTTAGTGCCTTCCGCCGTGCCCTTAAAACCCACTTTTTCCAGCAAGCCGGGCTGGTTTAAGAAGAAATTTTAAATGTTTTAATTGGTTTGTATTTTTAATTTTGGGCCAAATTTATATATATTTTAATTGTTTTTTAATATTTGTATTTCATGTTTTTTAATTCTCGCTGTACACCGCCCTGAGTCCTCAGGGAGAAGGGCGGTATATAAATTTAAAATAAAATAAAATAAAATAAATAAAATAAATTAACAACCAGTTCTCTGCCCTAATGACTGGCTGGGTAGGCGTGGCTAGGGAGTGTCATATGACTGGTGGAAGTAAGTGACATGGAGTTGGCCATGCCCACCAAGGTTTTGTGGCTCCCAATGTTTTGTTTTCTGTGGGAAATGGCTCTAAATGGCTCTTTGAGTGTTTAAGGTTGGAGACCCCTAGTATAGGATCTCCTGCCTGAGCCGAGGGTTGGACTAGAAGACCTTCAAGGTCCCTTCCAACTCTGTTATTCTGTTACTCCGTTATTGTGTTGATAAGTTTCCAAGGTGTCGCATTTTACAGTAATCTCTTCTCTCTTTCTTTCTGCCGCCCAACATTTGTTCACCTGTTCATCACCATAATGGATGAAGTTGAAATAGCCAAACCATTCCATCTTGCAGAATGTCTTTCCCGCATCACCACAAAGGCAATTTTCAATTTCACTTCACAAATTTGGCTTGCCAAGCTTTCCCGTTGACTAGGAATTGAACAGGGCTTCGCTCACGCCTGGGTGAACCGTGTCCTTAAGGCTGAGATACCGTTTGTGAACTTGTCCAGCGGAGCCAAATTGGTTTCGAAGCAGCAGCACAGGCTATCTTGCAAAGCCAATCTGTACGGTTAAATCCGAGAAAGCTCATTTGCGCATATAGATGGTCATTTAACTCAGCGCTCGCCAAGTGATGAATATTTATGAGCAATCTAATCTAGGCACCCACCCCTCTCAATGAAGCAGGGCTCAGCTCTCGAGAGAGAGGCTTGTAATCTATCTGATGACTTCATGCCATATTTTGCAAGGAAGGTTTGCTTGGCGTGTATATGTATATGTGTATTCAAATCTATGCAGATCATATGCCAAATTCGCATGCAGCTTAACTGTTGTAAAACTCCATTCGAAAGACAACTGGCTCCACTAATAACTGTTTGCCAGTTTGGCACAATGACAAGATATGGTTAACAGTAAACAAAAAACTGAGAGACGAGCTCCAAATTCCACCCCCCCTCTCCCTTTCCTTCCCTCCCTCCCTCCCTCCCCCATCCTCTAAAGAGTAGTTAAGAAAAAAAAAACACTTGGAGCTAATTCTCCAAATACAAACATGCTTGACATATTTGTAGGGATAATACGAAGCAGTTTATTCCCTTACTGAGGGGGGGGGGAATCAAAACAAGGTATATTTTTAGCTGAAGTCATGACAACTGTGAGAAGGGAAGGGAAGGAAAGGAAAAGGACGACGAGGACAAGGACAAGGACGGGAAGGGAAGGGAAGGGAAGGGAAGGGAAGGACAAGGACAAGGACAAGGACAAGGACAAGGACAAGGACAAGGAAGGGAAGGGAAGGGAAGGGAAGGGAAGGGAAGGGAAGGAAAGGAAAGGGAAAGGAAAAGGACAGGGAAGGGAAGGGAAGGAAAAGGAAAAGGACAAGGACAAGGACAAGGACAAGGAAAAGGACAAGGACAAGGACAAGGACAAGGACAAGGACAAGGACAAGGACAAGGACGGGACGGGACGGGACGGGACGGGACGGGACGGAAAGGAAAGGAAAGGAAAGGAAAGGAAAGGAAAGGAAAGGAAAGGAAAGGAAAAGGACAGGGAAGGGAAGGGAAGGGAAGGGAAGGAAAAGGAAAAGGAAAAGGAAAAGGAAAAGGAAAAGGAAAGGGAAGGAAAGGAAAGGAAAGGAAAGGAAAGGAAAGGGACAGGGACAGGGTAGGGAAGGGAAGAGGTGGGTATGGAGATTTTGCAGTATCCTTCCCCTGCCATGCCTGCCAAGACACTCCCCCCCAAGCCACACGATGCCCACAAGCCACACCCACAGAACCGGTAGTAAACAATTTGGATTTCACCACTGGGCCACACCCACCCTGGCCACCCCACCCCTTACCTCCGAGGTCAAATAAAACCCTGATGCGGTCCTCAATGAAATCGAGTTTGACACCCCTGAGCTAAAGTGACAGGAAAGTCTTCATCCTTCTGATCTTGATACAACCGATGTTATTATTTCTGCAGCAAAGCATTACATATAGTTGAAACTTGGTTGAAACTTGGATTGGCCAGGTGAATCCAAACATTCTTCCAACAAAAGGCAGAGCTGACTAGGGGATGAGGAACAGGAGCGGCCTCAGTGAGCTTGATCAAAAGTATTTCTATCCTATTTCTTTCCTTCCTTCTTTCTCTTCGACTTTCCAAATCTGATTTCAAAACTTTCCCAGTGGCAGCCAAATGAAACCATATTCTGGTGACTATTCCAGCTTTTTCCTTTTTTTCTCATCTCTCCTCTTTAAAACTCTTGACTTATACGTTATCTTCTAATTATGAGCAATCTTTATAATACCTGTAAACATGGTGGAAATCTGGGTTGTAATTGCTGTTTTTGACCAAGTGTGTATTTTGGTACAATACTGCAATACTGCAGTATTGCAATACAATACTCCCTGAAATCACAAATCTGTTTTATTAAGCCCTACACCATGACAACCGATCCTACCAACCGAAGTCCAATCTGATTTTGAAGAGGGAGGAGGGGAAGAGTGGCATGAGAATTTGCAGATTTTACGGTTTGCCGGCTCACTACAGGCAAATAGTATGAAAAACTCCCAACTGTGCGAAAACAATTCAAAAGGTCTTTCCATGTTTTGATTTAGGGTTTGGAGACAAAATCATTGGGAACCGAACAAAATCCTTCAAATGTTTTGTTTTGTAAAGGTGCGATGTTTGAGAATGTGGATCACGGAGCTAAGCTCAAAAGTATCTATGAGCCGCGGTGGCGCAGTGGTTAGAATGCAGTATTGCAGGCTACATCTGCTGCCTGCTGGCTGCCTGCAATTTGGCAGTTCAAATCTTCCAAGGTGAGTAAAATGAGGACCCAAATTGTTGGGGGCAATATGCTGACTCTGTAAACTGCTTAGAGAGGGCTGTAAAGCCCTGTAAAGTGGTATATAAGTCTACGTGCTATTGTTATTGCTATCTTAAATCTTGGAAATAAAAGGAAATTGAATCACTGAGCTGCAAGAAGTGAAGCGAAGAAGCAAAATCAATCAGATTTTGTTCCTAATGTATGTTAATTGTAGACAAGGCAAGCTACTTGAAGATGGTCTCCAGCTGAGCCTCACTCTTGAGGACTTTATAAATGCATCCATGGCATTTTCTTGAGAAATGGAGATTTTTTTTAAAAAAAGGACTAATGAAAATTGGCTGCATAATTGAAGATATGCAAAACTGATGATTGAGAAAGGACAAAGTAAACCTTGATGCAAAAAATGCAGTATCTGTTTTGCAAATATGAACTCAACACAAAAGGTTCAAACATTGGAAAAGGAGGACAAATGTGTCACTCACTTACCAAGAATGGAAATGATAAATTGTTGTTGTTGTTAGTTGTGAAGTCATGTCACATAACTTCACAACTAACCTGAGCCTGGATAGCTCAACAGACTAAAAGCCTGTTATTAACATTCAGCTGCCTGCAATTATTGCAAGTTCGACTCTCCCCAGGCTCAAGGTTGACTCAGCCTTCCATCCTTTCTAAGGTAGGTAAATTGAGGACCCAGTTTGTGGGGGCAATAAGCTGACTTTGTATAAAAATATACAAAAGTATGAAGGCTATTGCTTAACGCATTGTAAGCCGCCCTAAGTCTCCGGAGAAGGGCGGCATATAAATCTAATTAATAAAAAAATAATAAATAAATAAAATGTCCTATCCATTGCGACCCCATGGACAACGTTCCTCCAGGCCTTCCTGTCCTCTACCATCCCCTGGAGACTATTTAAGGTCACACTGACTGCTTCAGTGACTTCATCCAGCCGCCTCTGTCATCCCTTTCTTCTTTTGCCCTCCATTGTTCCCAGCATTAGGCTCTTCTCCAATGAGTCCTTCCTTCTCATTAAGTGGCCAAAGTATTTGAGTTTCATCTTCAGGATCTGGCCTTCTAAAGAGCAGTCAGGGTTGATCTCCTCTAGGACTGACCGGTTTGATCGCCTTGCAGTCCAAGGGACTTGCAGGAGTCTTCTCCAGCACCATAGTTCAAAGGCCTCAATTCTTTGATGAATAGTAATGATGAATAGTAATACGGGATTATATGCATTTTACCACTGCAAAGGTTTTTGGTTTTATGTAATATCCTATGATTTAGCTTTTGGTAAATAATGAATTGCATTTATTCAATAATGAAGAGAAGGACTAAGGGTGATATGATCGCTTCCAGTACTTGAGGAGCTGTCACAGTGGTGAAATCTAAAATTTGTTACTACCGGTTCTGTGGCGTGGCTTGGGGGGGGGGTAATGTGACTGGGTGGGCGTGGCCAATTTTCTTTTTTACTTTTAGAACCATTTTTTACATTTAAAACCATGTAAAAAAAATGCTTTCAAAAGGCTCTGACGATCCCAGCTGAGTTGCCTGATCGTCAGAGGGTTTTTAAAAAACCCTCTGCGGATCAGGCAACTCAGCTGGGATCGTCAGGGCTTGGATCGTCAGAGCCATTTAAAAGAAAAAAAGTTTTTTTTCTTTTAAATGGCTCTGACGATCCAAGCTGAGTTGCCTGATTAGCAGGCAACTCAGCTGGGATCATCAGAGCTTGGATCATCCGAGCTTGGCTCATCAGAGGCATGTAAAAGAAAAAAAGCCTCTGATGATCGCGGGGCTCAGCTGGGCATGGGGGGCAGGGGCAGGGATTTTTGCTACCAGTTCTCCGAACTGCCCGCCGCCATCGCTACCTACTCGCCTGATTAGCAGGCAACTCAGCTGGGATCGTCAGAGCTTGGATCATCCGAGCTTGGCTCATCAGAGGCATGTAAAAGAAAAAAAGCCTCTGATGATTGCGGGGCTCAGCTGGCATGGGGGGCAGGGGCAGGGATTTTTGCTACCAGTTCTCCGAACTGCCCGCCGCCATCGCTACCTACTCGCCTGAGCCGGTTCGAACTGGGAGCATTTCACCCCTGGGCTGTCACAGAGCAGAAGGGGTCAACCCATTCTCCAAAGCATTGATGGCAGGACAAGAAATAATGGCAGATCATTAAAGAGAGATCCAATCTAGAACTAAGGAGAAATTTTCTGATAGGGGGAACAATTAATCAATGGACTAGCTTGGGATTGTGGGTGCTCCATCCCTGGAAGTTTTCAAGAAGAGATTGGACAGCCATTTATTCAGAATGGTATAGGGCCTCCTGCTTGAGCAGAGGGTGGGACTAGAAAACTTCCAAGATCCCTTCCAGCTCCATTCTGTATGTATGTAGGTTATGTATGGATGGTCCCATGGCTTGGGACCAGGTTATCTGAGGAACAATCTCTTGCTGGTTACATCTACCCGACCCATCAGAGTTGGGAATGTTGCATGTCCATCCCCAAGGGAGGTACACCTGATGGAACTCAGAAGAAGGGCCTTCTCCATGGTGGCTCCCTCTCTCTGGAACATTTTATTTATTATTATTTATTTATTTATTGAATTTCTATACCGCCCTACTCCCGAAGGACTCAGGGCGGTGCACAGCCATGAAATAAAACACATAGATATACAAAATTTAAAATCGAATAAAATGAATTAAATAAATTTGGCTGAATTTGGAACATCATTTACCCTAGAGATTAGAACGGCCCCCACCAGGCGTGGGTTCTAAATTTTTTTACTACTGGTTCTGTGGGCGTGGCTTATTTTGTGGGTGTGGCTTGATGGTCATGTGACAATTATTTAGGATTTAGCAGAGGTACTAGTCTACCAGGCTTTTAACTGCTTGCAGAGCTGTACCGATCTACCCATTTATTTTTGCAGGCACTGGTATACCTATTTATTTTTGCAGGCACCGGTCTATTCATTTGTTTCCTTTTAACACTGATCAGCTGTAGGGCGGCCCTTTGAAGCCCCGCGGCAAGAGTTTAAACAGGTTTTTTCCCTCTAGCCATCAGATGGGACTCAGGAGGCAGCAATAGATTGGGGGTGGGGCCAAATAAAAGGTAAGAATAACGCGGGGCGGCGGGGGGCGGGGGGCACAGTACCAGTTCGGTGACATCATATCGAACCGGGAGGAACCCACCACTGGCCCCCACCTTAATTCTCTTCCAGAAGGCGCTGAAGACCTGGTTCTGCCAGCGGGCCTGGGGAACCCAGAGCGGGATGGAGCCCATTCAATGGCTTGTGTGATCGGCTGTCGCTGGGGTGGGAGGTGGGGGTCAGGGGTGATTTTATTACATTAATTTATTTGATTTTTTTATGAGTTTTAGTTTTTTAAATGTGGTTTTTTATATTCTGTAAGCCGCCTTGAGTCGCCATGGGCGAAGAGGCGGCAATATAAATCTAATAAATAACTAAATAATAACTAAATAACTAAATAACTAAACTGCTCAAATAGGGGGTTAGACCAGAAAACCTGCAACCCCATTATTCTGTGTTATATGATAGATATTAGCATTTCTACACTGAAGTCAGTATTATTCCGGAGGAAAGGACCAATAGGTTGCAAAAGTTTAATGTTCCTTTTTTGCCCTAAAATTAGGCTTTAGGGTGATCCAATGAATCTGATAGACTGGAGAGCTTATGATCACCTCTGGTTTAAGTTCATTTTAAAAAAAAATATAATCAGAGATTGAAAGGCCTGGTTTGGTCCTAGTGATTAAATAAATTTCTAGAGCCAGAGAAAAAAATGTGCTTAAATATAGTAAGTTGTTTAATGTTGTAACCACACGGATCCCATCATACAACATATCATGGGGGGAAAAAAGGAGAATAGTAAGATTGTAAAATGAAATAATAAAAAAGAGTATTCGATGTAAGAAGGTTACATTAATCATTTAAATATGGTGACAAATTTCTTGACAGATTAGTTGGAGATTTTAAGAGCCATAATGTGACCCCTTAGAATAAAATCATTAAGAAACACTGCACTGTTTAATTCTGTGAGAAAAATGCACTATTCCAATCAGTTGTTCCTCAGCAGAAACCT
The DNA here is from genome assembly GCF_029531705.1 of Pantherophis guttatus. The sequence continues at coordinate 2,507,843 of NW_026844069.1, forward strand.
AATCAGATTCAGTAACTGAAGAAATGAAGCCCCATTTGATTTGGCTATACCTAAATCCCTAAGATCATGGCATCCGGCCCTCTCAATTCCTGGCAAATAGATGGGGAAGAAATGGAGGTAGTGACAGATTTTATTTTCCTGGGCTCCAAGATCACCGCACATGGGGACTGCAGCCAAGAAATTAAAAGACGCTTGCTCCTGGGGAGGAAAGCTATGGCATATCTAGACAGCATACTAAAAAGCAGAGACATCACCCTGCCAACAGAAGTGCGTACAGTCAAGGCTATGGTTTTCCCAGTTGCAATGTATGACTGTGAAAGTTGGACCATAAGGAAGGCTGAGCGCCAAAGAATTGAGTCCTTTGAACGATGGTGCTGGAGAAGACTCCTGCGAGTCCCCTGGAATGCAAGGTAAACAAACTGGTCAGTCCTAGCGGAGATCAACCCTAACTGCTCTTTAGAAGGCCAGATCCTGAAGATGAAACTCAAATATTTTGGCCACCTAATGAAAAGGAGGACTCACTGGAGAAGAGCCTAATGCTGGGAACGATTGAGAGCAAAAGAAGAAGGGGACAACAGAGAATGAGGTGGATGTATGGAGTCACTGAAACAGTCAGTGTGAGCTTAAATGGACTCCGGGAGATGGTAGAGGACAGGAAGGCCTGGAGGAACATTATCCATGGGGTCACAATGGGTCGGACATGACTTCGCGCATAACAACAACAACATACCAGGGGTGGGTTCTACTTACGTTTACTACCAGTTCACAACGGGATCGCTCGCGCGTGTGAGTGAAGCTAGCGAGTGCGACTTGCTTCTGCACATGCGCAGAAGCTACTGCGCATGTGCAAATCACCGATGATGACATCCGGGGCAGTAGGCAGGGCCTCCTGCCGGTTTTACTACCGGTTCTTGGGAACCGGTCCGAATCGGGGGCAACCTACCACTGCAACATACCTAAATCACCATAGAAATGCTGGTTAGGTGGGGGAAATACATAACAATGGAGAAATAGTTTTGCAATGGTTTCTGGCGAAGAATATGTCAATTGTACATATCACATAAAAGCAAATGTAACTGTTTTTCTCCATCCTGAAAGCTGAAGTTTTTCTTTCATGTCAGTTGTAATAAATTTCCCCTCTGTCATTGTAAGAGACTCGGCATAGTTTTTTTTAAAAGTATATTCCAGCATTCTAAAATAAGATTTCAATTTATGCCTCAAAGATAAATATATATGTCATTGGGATGAAACTGCGAAAATGAATTGACATACAGTGCTATAATTAGCAAAAGCTATCAGCATATCAAAGACTTAATGTGAGAATCAGCTGGATGGGGAGATTCAAGTAACATCTGCTGCGTTTATGCTATGACATTACAAAAAGTCCCACACCAGGAAGGTAAAAAAAGTCAAAATGTCAGCTGCCCTGCAGTCTTTACTAACCCTCCACCCATCTCTGCTGCAGTAGCAGATGCATTGCCATCAAATTCTATTATCTCCCGAAGATGTAGTAAAACTCATGCTTTTATTTTACACTTGTCTTATAAATCTGGCAAGCCTAGCCTGTAAAAACCAATTTTACAATGTATTTCATGCCATGTAAAAATTGAACGTATACTTGGACAAGGTTGGCTTCTCTCCACAATAGCCGGATAATGGGGACAAACAAATATAAGCAGTTTAGAGGCAAATGGTTTTCAAATCAAAACATGACTTGCTTTCAAAGAGAGATGGCTCCTAAAAGAGCTGTTCAGTGAAGGAGTATTGCTGTCGGTTCGAATCTCTGCTGTAGCTTTGCCCAGTCCTGATGGCTGGGAACAATAGGAATTGGAGTCCAAGACCAAAAGGCAAGACAAGAAACAATGGCTGCAAACTAACCACTAACCACTATAGTAACATTGCCACAAAGGCATTAAGAGTTGTTAACCTAATCTTGCGTAGCTTCTTCTCTGGTAATGTTGTACTACTAACTAGAGCATACAAAACATTTACTAGACCAATTCTTGAATACAGCTCATCTGTCTGGAACCCGCACTGCATATCAGACATAAATACAATTGAGAGAGTCCAGAGATATTTTACGAGAAGAGTCCTCCACTCCTCTAACCTCAATAAAATACCTTATGCCACCAGACTCCAAATTTTGGGCTTAGACAACCTAGAACTACGCCGACTTCAGTCTGACCTAAGCATAGTACATAAAATTATCTGCCACAATGTCCTTCCAGTCAATGACTACTTTAGCTTCAACCACAACAATACACGAGCAAATAATAGATACAAACTCAAGGTAAACCGTTCCAAACTTGATTGCAGAAAATATGATTTCAGAAATAGAGTGGTCAATGCCTGGAATGCACTACCTGACTCTGTAGTTTCTTCCCCAAACCCCCAAAACTTTAACCTTAAACTGTCTCCTGTTGACCTCACCCTATTCCTAAGAGGTCTGTAAGGGGTGTGCATAAGTGCACCAGCGTGCCTACCGTTCCTGTCCTAATATTCCTTTTTACTTACTCTTTTCATGTATTCAAATTACGTTTATACTTTTTACCTATAATCTTATATATGCTTGACAAATAAATAAACTAAACTTAACTAACTAACTAACTAACTTAAACTTAACTAAACTTAACCAAGGAAAGAAGCAACCTAGAACTAAGGAGGAATTTCCTAAAGCTGAGAACAATCAACCAATGGAATAACTTACCTTCAGACCAGGGGTGAAATTCACTTACCTTCCCTATCGGTTTGCAAATGTGCGTGTGCCATGCGTGAACTTGTTTCACTCACACGTGCCATCGTCCAAGCATGCGCAAAGTCTTCTGTGCCTGCACAAAGCCTTCTGCGCATGTGCAGAGGCTTAAAATCATTGCAAAAACGGTTTGCCCGAGCCATATAGAACCGGTTGAATTTCACCCCTGCTTCAGACATTGTGGGTGCTTTCAAGAAGGGACTGGACAACCATTTGTCTGAAAAGATATAGGGGTCTCCTGCTCGAGCAGGGGGTTGGACTAGAAGACCTCCAAGGTCTTTCCAACTCTATTGTTCTATCTTTTACATCTGCAACAGTGTTTCTCAACCTTAAGAAATTTAAGACTTCCCAGAATTCTCCAGCCAGCATGCTGGGAGTTGAAGTCCACGCATCTTAAAGTTGTAAGGCTGAGAAACATTGGTTTTGTGGTTGGAGAGACTGACTGAGTGGATATCCATTTTCAGATCTGATATTTTTTTAAAAAATCATACCCTTTTTACTATTACTATTAGTCTTCTCATAGTTCTTATTACCCACCTCCTCCCAGTTATGACTGCATAACTGTAACTTTGTTGCTTGTATCCTTACGATTTATATTGATATTGATTGTTTCCTGATTGCTTATTTGTACCCTATGACTATCATTAAGTGTTGTACCTTATGATTCTTGATGAATGTAGCTTGTTTTTTTATGTACACTGAGAGCATACACACCAAAGACAAATTCTTTGTGTGTCCAATCACACTTGGCCAATAAAGAATTCTATCCAATCCAATCCAATCCAATCCAATCCAATCCAATCCTATCCTATCCTATCCTATCCTATCCCATCCTATCCTATCCTAGTCTATAGTCTATTCTATGTTACTTTTCTTTTTTCTTCATATTGTCCTGAACCTGCTGTAATATCCCCAGATAATGCCAGCTGTTTATGTTCGCCTTTCTTTTCCTCCATTTCCAGCTTCCAGTTTTCCTAAGCATTTTTTTTTTCAATATTTCTTTTCTAAGACTGGGCCAGTTCTAGTTTCACTTGTGTTCCATCACTATCCATCAATCAACTAGACTCCTGGGATATGGCCTTGAGATGGGTGGCCAGACAGTACACCGCGAAGAAATGAAGAAACGGAGAAACAAACTCACTTATTGCACTGGGGATTCAAAACTTATTGCCAAATCAAGATGATTCATCAGTCTTTTCTGAGAATGAGCCAGATGATCTTTATTCTTCCTCAATTCATGGGGAAATTGAATCCCATGTATGTATGTACCGTATTTTTCGGACTATAAAACACACTGGACTATAAGACACATCTAAATTTACAGGAGGAAAACAAGAAAAAAATAGTTTTGGCCTCCGAGCATCGGATTTTCACCCTCCCAGCCCCCCCCCCCCCCCCCCCCCCCCCCCCCCCGAAGCATTCTGCAGTGCTCTGCATGGCCTGTTTTTGCCAAAAATTGGCCCATTTTCATTAAAACGAGCCCGTTTTTGGCCTGCAGAGTGCTACTGGGGGCCATGGAGGGTGAAATCGCGACACATGGAGGGCTTGGGAGCCCAAAAACGCCTGCATTCCAGGGGTGAAATGCTCCTGGATCGCTACCGGATCACCTGATCCGGTAGTGATCTTGGCTGGCGGTTCGGTGATCTGGTAGCGATGGCGAAGCAAAGCTCCGCCCACCCACCTGGGTGTCATTACTTCCTGGTTTTAACCAGGAAGTAATGTGTTTTTTACCTTCTGCACATGCGCAGAAGTTTTTGTGCATGCGCAGAAGGTCTGCGTGCGCATGTGATGCACACACATGCGTGACCGAACTGGTAAGGCTGCATTTGGTCCATAAGACACACCTAATTTTTCAACCACTTTTAAGGGTGGGGGAGGTGTGTCTTATACTCCGAAAAATATGGTATGTATGTATGTATGTATGTATGTATGTATGTATGTATGTATGAAATTGTTATGCCATGCTTCTTCCCTATAAGGTGACTTGGCAACCCAGGATGGTGCCTTAAGCTGGAGTTTTCTGATGTTATAAACTGAAACAATTTTGATTACAGCCAACCTGCACACTCAAAATTGTCTGCGTTTGACAACAGAAGGAACCATCATGACAGGATTTTAACAGAGTTTACGCCAATCATTAACTACGAACATTGCTTATTTTTTTCCTCTCTCCCGTCTGTTCGGTTTTGGTATATCTTCCCTTGTTTATTCTCCTTGTACACACCTTCTTAAAAGAATGGTACAGGGCATTGCACAGGGTACTTGCAACCTTTCCATTCCAGAGTAAAGGGCAGGCTTTAATTAATGGGAATGCGAATAAAAGAATGATGATTAAATTATGACCTTTTACAGGACAGGGAATTTTCATATCACAAAGGAATGCAGGTTGATGCGTTGTAATAAATCAGACCTTTTGTGCTTTGAAATTAATTTTGATAGAGTCATTATTAACTCCCATATATCTCGGCTCCCCTACGATAAACCACTGCCAGTTGTTCAGGGCGGAGATATTTTATGAAGGGTTAGAGAATTCAATTTTGCAAAACTGATTTAGATTTCTCGTAAATATAATTAACTCACTTCCCCGCTAAAACATTACTTGTGAATATCCTGCCAAGGGCAACTTGTAACACTCGGACACAGCAAAATCATCCTTTCCTTTCAAACTAAGGAAGATGTTCTGATTTTTTTAAAAAGCATCTTGTTCCATCCAATAACCTGATTTAAGTTTTCCAGTTTCTTGAAACACTGAACAATTATTTGGGTGAATAAATAAAGTTTGCCGTGTTCAACCTTTGGTTTCTCGGTGACATTTCTGCCCAGAATGATGCTTTTCGTAGCAAAACAAGCCAACAATCGGGGGGGGGGGGAATGCATCAGGGAGCAATTATTTGATTTACTCTCTCTGTCTTAGCCTTGCTATCTCCTTAATGCAGGTGAAAAGTTGCCCTACAGAGAGGATAATAGGCAGGAAAGCACTATGGATAATGACTTTGGTTAGCAGCAGAGATATGCTTTCGATTAACACAATAGGTTCGTGGTGTAAAGTTGCTATTTTCCCTCCCTGCGAGAAAATCAGCGAAGGAAGCAAAATGCTACCCCATTATCCTCGTGCACAATTTAGAGGCCTGGATATTCCCTACTAGATATTCCATTACACCTTTGATAACTTAGGGGTGATGTGCTTATCTTCAGATATATTTTCTCCTGGGTTTCTGAGACGCGCAACACTTTGAATTAAACGCAGGAATGGCCAGTTGATTTAATCTGATTCTATATATGGTGGTCTTATTACATCAACATCGGGCAAGAAACTGAACAACAGAATAACGGAGTTGGAAGGGACTTTGGAGGTCTTCTAGTCCAACTCCCTGCTCAAGCAGGAGATCCTATACTGTTTTAGACAAATGGCTGTCCAATTTGTCTAATCTCTTCTTAAAACCTAGTTCTAGGTCTCCTTAATTAGCTTCCATCTGTTGCTTCTTGTTCTGCCTTCAGATGCTTTGGAGAATAGCTTGACTCCCTCTTCTTTGTGGCAGCCCCTGAGATATCCCTTAGTCCTTCTTTTCGTTAAACTAGACATACCAAGTTCCTGCAACCGTTCTTCATATGTTTTAGCCTCTAATTCCCTAATCACCTTTGTTACTCTTCACTGCACTCTTTCCAGAGTCTCAATATCTTTTTTATATCATGGTGACCAAAACTGGATGCAGTATTGCAGGTGTGGCCTTACTAAGGTTTTATAAAGCGGTACTAACATTTTACGTGATCATGATTCTATCCCTCTATTAATGGAGCCTAGAACTGTGTTGGCTTTTTTGGGGGGGGGGGTGGCTGCTGCAGCACATTGCTGGCTCATATTTAAGTGGTGGTCCACCAGCATGCCTAAATCCTTCTCACAGTTACTACTATTGAGCCAGGTACCATCTATACCTGTGATGGCGAACCTATGGCATGCGTGCCACAGGTGGCATATGTAGCCATATCGGTGGGCACACGAGCTCAACTCTGGCGCATGTGTGCCAGCCAGCTGATTTTCGGGCTTTCTGGGCCCACTGGAAGTAGGGAAACAGACTGTTTCCTGCCTCCAGAGGGCCTCGGGGGGTGGTGGGGAAGGCCCATTTGTCTCTCTCCCCAGGCTCCAGAGCCTTTCTAGGAGCTTGGGGAGGGTGAAAACAGCCTTTCCCACCCCCCTGGGGGGGCCCTCCAGACGGCAGAAATGGCCTGTTTGCCAACTTCCATTTCTGGCCTCTGGCCTTCCATTTCTGAGGGGAGTGGGGAAGGCCATTTTCGCCCACCCAAAGCTCCTAGAAAGGCTTTGGAGGCTGAGGAGAGAGAAAAACAGGCCTTCTGGTCCCACCAGAAGTTGGCAAATGGGCCATTTCTGGCCTCTGGAGGGCCTTCGGGGGGGAGGGGGAAGGCCGTTTCTGCTCTGCCCAAGCTCCTAGAAAGGCTCTGGAGCCTGGGGAGAGAGAAAACCATGCTATCACGTTCCAGGAGCGGGGTGGGTGGGTAGGGGGGTCATGTGCGCATAGAATTATGGGTGTGGGCAGGCATGTGCATGAGTCCCCCCCTCACTCCTGGCACGTGATGGCAAAAAGGTTAGCCATCACTGATCTATACTATACCTGTGCATTTGGTTTTCCTTGCCTAGATGGTAGAACCAGATTTTTCTCACCACTGAATTTCATTTTGTTAGAGAGGGGGCCCAGTGTTCAAGTCTGCCAAGATCCTTCTTCTTTTAAATCATCACAAGGCTAATTCAATGTGACCTCGGAGCATTTCTAGAAAGAGAAGCAATAAGAGGGGACAAGATGGAAGGGCACGAAATTATGCATGACATGGGCGAAATGGACAAGGGGAGGCTATTTTCCTGTTCTGGAAATTGTACAACCAGTATAGTACAATTTCATTTGACCCCAGTGAAATGGAATCCTTGAAGAATCAAGACAGACCAAAGCATTTTTATTTTCAACAACATATAGAATTACGAGGAGTCCTTGGTGCTCTCTGAGCTTGCTTGTTTTCCTGCAAATGTTTCATTACGTTCATTATAAGGTAATGTCTGCAAGTAAACAAGAACACTCAGAGAGCACCAAGGACTCCTCGTTTCAACCCTGAGCTACCAATATTCTCCTTTATTTAAGGTTGACTCAGACTTCCATCCTTCTGAGGTTGATAAAATGAGGACCCAAATTGGCAATATGCTGACCAGAGGTGGTATGCAGCCGGTTCGTACCAGTTCAGGCAAACTGGTAGCGGAGATCACGGGTGGGCCTGCCCACCTGCCCCAGTGGTATGCCATCCCATTTAGCCACATTTTCAATGCTGGGCGCATGCACAGAAAGCACTCGCAAAGCAAATGCACAGAAGGCTGGGCGCATGAGTGGAAGGTGCGCACATGTGCGAAGCGAGTATGTGTGCACAGGGCGAACCGGTGGTAACAATATGTGAAACCCATCTCTGATGCTGACTCTGTAAACCGCTTAGAGAGCGCTGAAAAGCACTGTAAAGCGGTATATAAATCTAAGTGCTATTGCTATTATTGATATAGAATTACACCTGGGAATTTGCTATTGTGAGAGGTGTTGTTGGGTACCAGCTTGGTTGGCTTCAAAAAAGGTGTTTGATCAAGTCATGGAAGTTCTGAGGATCAATGTCTATGGAGAATTTCAGTCATCCAGATCAGAGGTGGGTTTCAGCAGGTTCTGACCAGTTCTGGAGAACCGGTAGCAGAAATTTTGAGTAGTTCAGAGAACCGGGAGTAAAAATTCTGACTGGCCCCGCCCCCATCTATTCTCTGCCTCCCAAGTCCCAGCTGATCGGGAGGAAATGGGGCTTTTGCAGTATCCTTCCCCTAGAGTGGGGTGGGAATAGAGATTTTACAGTATCCTTCCCCTGCCATGCCCACCAAGCCACACTCACCAAGCCATACCATGCCATGCCACGCCCACCAAGCCACACCCACAGAACCGGTAGTAAAAAATTTTGAAACCCAGCACTGATCCAGATCATAGTTGTCTCAAAGGTGCTTTTTCAAAAGGCAGCTGGACAGTTTTTGCTTGAGAAAGAAGCAGAAGAAAATGTTTCGCTTCCCATCCAAGAAGCTTCATTAGTTGTGATGGTGGTGGCAGGGGGGGAATGGAAGGATAGGTACTGAGAGTTGAGACTGGATAGTGGGGAGATGGAAGGATGGTGTCAGGATCTGCCTCCTTCTGGGTTGCCGAGGGCAGGCTTTCTTCGGAGACTCCACCTTTTGCCATGGTAGCCTGAGTTTCTCTCCATGCACCCCAGATATCTGAGAGTCTGGGACTCAAGAATCCTGGTTGTTTTTGGTTAGTCTTGGGTGAGCTATCTTGATGCGATTCGATCAATGCCCTAATAAAATTAAGAGTCTCAAGCCATTTAGCAAGGAAAATCCAGTGGTTTATTAGGAGCGCCATGTTGGTCCGACCTAGGTGAAGCCAGCTCTGGCTTTACCCAATTCTCACCTTGCCTCTGGCCCTGTTTTCCCCTCCCCCCAGAGTGTGTCATTAATCACATTCCCCAACGAAACAATTTCGCGGATCGTAGAAGTCACTCCCTCCAGCTATTGCAGGTCTCCGTGGAGATGGCCTTGACTTCAGCCAGCTAGGCTGTGTCTTGTTTTGACTGAGGTATGAATTCCTTGGTGCAGCTGCGAGATGCGATTCCCACTCCCTTGCCTATAGCAAGTTGGGAGCAGGTCAGGAAAGCCTCGCGAGTTGACAGATGGATTCTGACAGGATGGTGGGGGGTGGGGCTATGAAAGGATTCTATAAACTTGATATATATTTGAATTTTTGTTTATATGTTTACATGTTTTGTATGTTTTGTCGTGATTTGTTTTGTTTAGTTTGTATTTTCAAATAAAAAAAATTATTAAAAAAAGAAAAGAAAGGATTCTATTTCTTTGCAGTCATCTGGTCATTAGCACTCTCTCTAAGAGCCATGGCAGATCAATCTTTCTATGGATGAATGGTTATTAGTTTTGATGGCAATGGGACTGCCTCTGAAGGCAATCTAATGGGGTTTCCTTCTGCTGATGGATTGGAAGAACAGACAGCAGTTCTAGATGGGTCTGATCCAGTGGTGGGTTCTACCAGTTTGCCCTGGTTCGGGAGAACCAGTAGGGAGGCTCACCCAACTGGACGTCATCACGGATGCTCTGCACATGCGCAGAAGCGCCGTTCACAAGCAAAGCGAGCGCATGCACCCACACGCTCACAGTTCTGAAACGGTAGTGAAGGTAAGTGAAACCCACTACTGGTCTGATCCAACAGGGCAGTGCTGATGTTTTTAGGCTTATGTCCTTATGACTTGTAAGGGAAGTATCACACTACCTTTATTTATTTATTTATTTTTCCTTGGGGCCAGTCAGGTGCAGCCAATATGTAAATGGGTTTGAAATGGGGATCTATTTAGGAAGAAGCCATAGACAAGGGGGAAACAGTAAGAAAATGAAGTATTTTCAGTGAAGTGTGTAAAAGTGTAAAAACAGTGAACGTGTACAAATGGTGAATATTGTGCTAAACAAAGATTCCCTGGCTGATTTGAGGAGCAATGGGGCAACTGTGCATTCCTGATCTGAGATGTCTCCTCCTCCTCCTCCTCTTTCTCCTCCTCCTCCTTTTCCTTCTCCTCTTTCTCCTCTTCTTCCTCCTGCTTCTCCTTCTCCTTCTTTCTCCTCCTCCTCCTCCTCCTCCTCCTCCTCCTCTTCCTCCTTGTTCTCCTCCTCCTCCTTGATACACTAGGGAAAAATCCCATCATATTTTGCCTTACCTTCTTCTTACCCCGAACTAAGAATCAATCAGTTTTTTTTTCTTTTGACCACAATGTATCCAATCAGCTCTGCAAGGTGGTGCAAACTACAGGTACATCAACTTTTACTTAAGCTCTGTATGAGCTCTGTATTTGAGGGAACGTTACATGCTAATTATGGCAATTTCTCTATCCAAGCAGTTCCCCAGATGTGCTATTATTAAAAGATCTATTGTGATTTCACATGTCAGTTGTTCCCCTTTTTATGCTCTGCCAAAGAGGAGACATTGGCGATTGGCACATTTCTAAATGCAATTAAGCCTTCCTTGTCTCCCAGAGAGACTGCCTGAAAGCCTTCTCAGCTTGGTTCCAGGCATCGGTGTGTATAGGTGGTCATTTATCAGCACTTCCCACCCCCAACACCTGCCTCTCTCTTTCCCACCTGGATCACTTTCTCTTCCATTTGGCTCAGTATAGACTTGGGTCCAGCTCAGCTTTCTGCCAGTTGCACTGCTGGAAAATCATCTTGGCTGAAAGAGGAGCAACCATCACTTCTGTAGGCTGATACCCTGTGCTCAGGAATTCAAGCTCCAATCTTCTCACGTCTGGACTACTGCAGTGCACTTTACATGGGGCTAATCCCAGGGGTGGGATTCAAAAATTTTAGCAACCAGTTCTCTGCCCAGTTTCTGGATGGTCATGGTGGGTGTGGCCTACTCGGTCTCCTTCACCATGTTGGAGGGGGTGTGTTTTCACCCTCCCCAAGTTTCAGAGGCTTTCCTCGAGCCTCCGGGAGGGCGAAAACGGCCTCCTCCAGGCTCCAGAGGCCCTCCAGAGGCCGGAAACAAGCCCATTTCCAGACTTCTGGAACTTCCAGGAGGCCTGTTTTTCGCCCTCCCAGAATCTCCATGTGGGCCCTGCACTTACCTGGCATCCAAAACTGGCTGCGTGGAGACTCCTGGGAAGGGTGGGATGGGATGGGAGGGGCCAATGAGTCCTTGCAACTACTGGTTCAGCTAACCAGATGTAAAATTAGCATGCGGTTCACACACTGGTCCCAACTGGCTGAATCCCACCCCTGGCTAATCCTTGAAAAGCATTCGGAAGCTTCAACTGGTGCAGCATGAGGCAGCTTTGGCAGTTCTAGGGGCCCTTGGAGTAGTCCATGTTACTGTTACACCACTGTTCCACAAGCTACACTGGTTGCCAGTTTGTTTCCAGGTACAATTCAAGGTGTTGGTTATTGCCTTTAAACCAGGGGTGAAATGCTCCCGGTTCGGACCAGATCTCCCGATCCGGTAGCGATGGCAGCAGGTAGTTCGAAGAACCGGTAGCAAAAATGCCCTCCCCCCACATGCCCAGCTGAGCCACATGATCATCAGAGGCTTTTTTTTTTTAATTTTTAAAAGCATTTTTTCTACAACCTCTTCAGCCGAAAAAATGCTTTTAAAAGTAAAAAAAAAAAAGCCTCTGATGATTGCACGGCTCAGCTGGGATCGTCAGAGGCTTTTAAAAGCATTTTTTACAACCTCTTTGGCTGAAGAGGTTGTAGAAAAAATGCTTTTAAAAGGCTCTGACGATCCCAGCTGAGTTGCCTGATCGTCAGAGGCTTTTAAAAGCATTTTTTTTACAACCTCTTCAACCAAAGAGATCGTAAAAAAAATAGTTTTAAAAGTTAAAAAAAAAAAGTTGGCCACACCCACTCAGTCACATTACCACACACACACCAAGCCACACCCACAGAACCGGTAGTAACATTTTTTGCATTTCACCACTGCTTTAAACTCTGGCATGGCATGGGGCAGGCTACTTGAGGTATGATCTCATCTCACTGGGACCAGCCCACTCTGTCTGTGCTGGCAGTGGAAGCATACTGCGAGCCCTGTCAATAAAAGAATTCTGGTTGGTGGGGTCCAGGAGAAGAAGATATAGAACATATAGCACAAACGGGTTGGAAGGGACCTCAGAGATCTGCTAATCCAACCCTCTGCTCAAGCAGGAGAACCTATACCATTTCTGACAAATGGTTGTCCAGTCTCTGTTTGAAAGCTTCCAGTGATGGACCACCCACAATTTCTGAAGGCAAACCGTTCCTCTGATTAATTGTTTTGACTATCAGGAAATTTCTCCTTATTTCTAGTTTGCTTCTCTCCTTGATTCGTTTCCATCCATTGCTTCTTGTCCTGCCTTCAGGTGCTTTGGAGAATTGAAACCCCCCCCCCTCATCCTTGTAGGAGCCCCTCAAATATTGCAAGACTGCTATCATGTCTCCCCTAGTCCTTCTTTTCATTAGACTAAACCTACCCAATTGCTGTAACCGTTCTTCGTATGTTTTAGCCTTCAGTCCCCTAATTATTCTTGTTGCTTTTCTCTGCCATCTTTGAGCCTTCTCTGTCATGGCTCCTGTCCTTTGGGACCTCTTGCCCTCTGAGATGAGATCCCACCCTCCTGGCCTTCCGCAAGAACCAGAAGACCTGGCTCTGCCAGATGGCTTAGAGACAGTGATGGGATTCAGCTGGTTCGTGCCAGTTCAGGCGAACTGGTAGTTAAATTTCTGGCTGGTCTGCATACTCAGGGTCACCTGAGTGGTGCAAATCAGAGGTGGGTTTCAGCAGGTTCTGACCAGTTCTGGAGAACTGGTAACAGAAATTCTGAGTAGTTCGGAGAACCGGTAAATACCACGTCTGACTGGCCCTGCCCACATCTATTCTCTGCCTCCTGAGTCCCAGCTGATTGGGAGGAAATGGGGATTTTGCAGTAACCTTCCCCTGGAGTGGGATGGGAATGGAGATTTTACAGTATCCTTCCCATGCCACGCCCATCAAGCCACACCCACAGAACTGGTAGTAAACATTTTTGAAATCCACCACTGGTGCAAAAGGGTGTGGAGCCTTCTTGGAACTGCTGAAAGGACCGTGTTGTCGACAGGAGGCAGATGATGTATCTTTCTCCCTCTGTTGAGAGAGGGCTGTTCAATTTTGAGGCCTCTTTGACCCTCTTTCAAACCAGCAGTCCTCTCTGTCCAAGATGTGGACTAATCCTCCCATTCCCCACCACCCAGTCAAAGATGAAGAAGCTTCTTGGATGAGAAGCCAAATGTCTTCAAAAGAAAAAAAAAACAAAGAAGTTCAGTTGCCTCTCCAAAAAAAGCACATTTTGGACAACCATGAACTGGATGACTGAGAATCTCCATAGATCCTGGAATTGAGTTATATAGGACATGGCATAAAAGTGCCTATTTACCAGCGAGAGAAACAAGGTATCCGCAGCCACTCAGAATAATTGAATCTCTTCTATCTACAGAGATGCTAAGGGATCCGTAGAAGAACTCCCATCTGCAAACTACACAATGTTTTTGGCAGGCTTTCCCAGTTTCCCTAGTCACTCTTAAAACTCCAATTAAAAACATGCATATTTTGGACTTCCGGGTTGCTGTTTGTCGCTGCCAGACGTTCCTTTGGGATCGTCAGCTTCCATCGCCTGTTAGAGCCGCCTTCACAATGGAATGGCGGCTCGAAAAAACTCCGTTTCCATGAGGAAACGGAGATAGAGCCGGCAGGGGTGGGTAGAACTCTCTGCGGAGTCCCAAAAGTTTTTTTTTTACTTTTGGGACGGAGCGGATGAGATGCCCCGTATCCCCAGCCGCCGCTCCGGGCTTTGGGAGACCTCTGCTGATGCAGAGCCAGGCGTCAAAAGCAAGCCTGCAAATTTAACAGACTACTCAAAGAAAATGTGAGCTGGACCTGTAATATTGAACCGCAAGTATTTTACTGATTTTTTTTAAAAAAAATTACTTAAGAGAGAGGAGGAAAAGAAAGAGGAAAAAAAAAAGCCTTTTAAAATGGCGTTGGCTGGAGGAGAGGCTGAAAGGGAAAGTCCTTCCGTTTTCTATTACTACAATGTAGCGGAATAAATACCACTGGCTACATTTGTAGACAAAACTTCGCTCCTGTGTCTTTTTCTCTTTTTTTCCCCTTGGAGACCTGATATTGTTGTTGATTGGAAAGAAGTCCCTTTTTTTTTTTCTTTCTTGCTTTTTTTTTAACAAAGCCTGCCTGGGCGGAAACATGGCACTGAGACTCATAAAGTCAGATAAACAAGAAGGGGGGGGGGATCCCCCCACCAACAACTTAAAGGAACAAGTCTTAATTCTTCAGTCTCAGAAACCTGATTTTAATATAATAGAATTTTTTATAGAGGAGATTGAAAGAAGGGAGGAGATTGTGAATCAGCAATTTGAAAAATTTAAGCAGGAAATTAAAGAATTGGTGAAATCTAAGTTTGATTTTTTGGAGAAAAAATTCTCAAAAGTGGTTAATGGTTTTACAGGATTTATGATACAGTTGGACACAAATACTAATGTACTAGAGTCTAAAATGGAAGAAATTCAAGATAAATTGGACAATAGAATTCAAAAAATTGAAAATGATTTGACAAACACTCAGGATAATAGCTTAGAAGAAAAACCTAAAACGGATGCTGATCAAAAGTATGGTAATGCAGAAAATCTGCAACAGAAGATTGAAAAAGAGATTTTAATGTACAATATAATTTCATAGAATATGCGATAAGATTAAGAGGTTTGCAGGAAAATAATAGAGATGATTTAAGGAAAATATCTTCTGAATTTCTAGCTGGGATTCTAAAGGTTCAACCTGACGAAGTGTTTTGTAGGATCGACAGAGTTTATCGAATCAACTCTTGGATTGCTAAGCAAAGGCAATTGCCTAGAGATGTGGTGATTTATTTTACAGATAAGGAAATTAGGAATAATATCGTTCAAAATTCCTTCAATTCTAATTTGCAATTGTATGGAAGAAAGATTTGGATTTACAAGGAACTCCCACCTAAGATATTGATGGAAAGGAAGAAATTTGGTTTTCTGGTGAATGAGTTAAAAAAGAGAAATATCTCCTACAGGTGGGATGCCCCAGTTGGTATTATATTTAGATACCAAGGAGAAAGATATCAGCTAAATACTGTTGAAAGAGCGGAAGAATTTTATCAAAATAGGTTGAAAATGAACTTAACATCTCCAGGTATAATACAGGATAAGCAGAAGGAGCCGGAAATAAAGGTAAAATA
This sequence comes from Pantherophis guttatus, assembly GCF_029531705.1. Next base: position 2,523,459 of record NW_026844069.1, read on the forward strand.
TCGAATTACAGAGACTGTACCAGATGAATTGCCTTTGGATTTATTGGATACCCCAGCTGGACTATCTACAAATTTGAGAGAAGAGGCATCTAATCTTAATGTGATGACTTATCAAGGCAAGGATAAACATGGAAACCAATTAGGGGATATACAAGGGATAAAAAAGAAATACGAGATACAAAAGCAAAACCAACAAGACCAATCTACAAAGCAGAATAAAAACCGACCAGATGATACACATTTTGTAGAAAGGGAACCAGGATGGAAACCAAACCCACAAAAAGAAAAGAAAAAAAGAAATAGGTGGCATAAAAATAGAAATTTCTAAATCAGGCAACAGTGAAGCCAGTGATTTTAAAATATGAACGATTATGTGTAAACACAGAAGAGGCGACGTATTGGTTAATATCATCCTGAGGTTTGTGGCAGATCTCTGCATGGCCGTAATCTAGGGACGTGAAACGAGCCTTAAACTGATGGATTTGAATTATCCATTTTGGAATTTCTTTTTGTGTTGATAAACATATTATATTATCTTGAATCACAAGGCAAGAGAATTATGCTGGGGCATGCAGAAGATCGGGTTGTTACCCACTACGATGATGGGAATTAATAATCCTGATGAAACCCACAATTATTACTATATGGAATATAATTATAATGTCACTCGGGTGGTTGTTTTTACTTTTATACCTATAAGAAGATATTTACTACTGATGGGGGCAGATATGATTGAAGATCCTGAATAAACTGTTGCACCAGTAAGCTATGTTACCCGATTATGGATGTTGGTTCTACCAATCCAGTGGAAAGACCTCAAAGAAGATACTATATGGATTATAAATTTAAAGTCATTGTCTTTTCTTTTTTTTTTATTTAGATATAATGGAAAATATAGACATATATTTTTAAGTAGTGTGGGCAGTGAATCAAAGATGTTAAGAAATGTTGTGTATGGCAATTTTGCATGATAGTGGGTGAATAAGCTAGTTAGTAGATTGATTAGTCTAAGAAAAGGGATTTTTAAGTGTTATATTTAGGGGAGTGGAGGAAATGGATAGAGTGGAATAAATGTTAAACTAGATTTTATGGGGAAGGCCGCTTTGAAATGTTATAGTAATATATATAGAAGATTAAATGTTAAAGTAGGACTTATCGTATAGTTTTAAAGTGGAGAAGTTATTCTATAATGTCATAGTATAATGTCTTTTTTTTCCCTTTCTTTTCTCTTTTTTGATATGTATGGATAAAGGGGGATGTTATAATATTAATAATATTTTTAGTAAGTAAAGGTCAATATCTAGAGGAGGGAGTAAGTAATCTGTTATGAATTAGGTTTTTTTTTTGTTATGAAGAAGTCACAGGGGGGGATGGGTGGGGAGGGGGGGTTAGGGAGGGGGAGGGAGAGGGGGAAAAAAGGGGAAAAATTTGTATTTGAAAACTTTTTCAATAAAAAAAACATGCATATTTTAAAACGGTCACAAATCAACTTTTTTCAGTGACGACATGACATCAAATAGTCACTAAAAGACTATTTTAAATTGAGGACTACCTGTAATCCCTTGCATCAGGCATAGAGTTGGGACGATTGAATGAAGCTGAGCATTTACTGGCCGGATTCCCTTCCTGATGCCTAGGCAGAGTTCACAGCAGAGAGTTACTCATAGCATCCAAAGTCATTTTTTTTTTCTCCTCACCACTGGTGTTCCTCTTCTTTTTTCCTTCCATTCTTCTCGGCATTAGTCCCTTTTCCAGAAAGCTAGGTCTTCACATGATATGTCCAAAGTATGACCATCATCAATTAAATTATATCATGTCCACATACTATCTCCCAATTTCCCAGGAATAGGTACAGGGGTGGTATTTATTTACCTTTGCTACCGGTTCACTACACTCGCATGAGCCATATCTGTGCATGCTCAGAGCATTAAAAACCGGGATGTGATGACGTCCGGGTGGGTGGGCGGAGCCTCCCAAAGCCGCTGCTGCCGGTTCACCCAAACCAGATAGAACTGGCTGAGTACCACCACTGAATCAGTAGGGAAAAAAGGGAATTACAGTGGAGAAAGTTGGCTCAGAATTGCCCAGCGAACCAGAGGTTACAAGGAGAAGGACATTTTTGATGGAAACAGGTGAATTCTGTCCTCCTCCACAAACTGCCTCATTGCTGCCGTAGCATCAAAAGTTGTAATTCAGACCTTGGATTGAGGAGCTCATTAAAAAAAAAATGTGAAGGAGAACAGAGGGCACAGCAGGTGGAAGAAGATAGAAGCAGGCATCATATATGCTCTGTCACATCCAAGCTAAAAAATTTTTTAAAAAATCCTGAAGTCAACCATGAAATTAGTGACAGGCAGCAATTGGTATTTATGCCCAAACAAAACAAAACAAAACAAAACAAAACAAAACAAAACAAAGGTCTTTAAATCTCTGTTTAAAATATCTCTTTGGGTGGAAACAAACAAACAAACACACACAAAAAATCAATATCTCCACATGAACATTCTTTTTATCCCTACAAGAGGCTGTGCCATTTCTTTTTAGGCTGCAGACAAAATTCTAATTAAAATGAATATCAGCAGAAGGCAGTCATCAGCAACAGATTAAAAACGTTATCTTCTCTCTGGTCCTTTTTCCACCCAAGAAAATACAACTTACCCATATCTCAGCTGAGTCATTTTCATTCTGCAGAATGTAACCTGCACTGTAAATGTCTTGCTGGGGTAAATCCCGCCCCCTCTTGGCCTAAAATTCAGCATCTTCCTGACTGAGAGAAGATAACATTTTTTTAAAAATCAGTTTTTACTGACCCTGCACCCTTATAAAGTTTATGCATGAATATGTGGGAAGGAGAGGCACCTCAATGCAATGTTTATTTGTCTGTCTGTCTTTCTGTCTCTATTATCTTCTCTCTCTCTCTTTCTTTGTCTATATCTATCAATCATCTATCTATATTATATCTGTCTATCTGTCTGTCTGTCTGCCTGCCTGTCTGTCTATTTATCAGCTGTCTGTCTAGAACTATCTATCACAGGGGTGGGTTCTATTGCATGCGCAGATCATCCATTATGACATCCAGGCAACTGGGTGGAGCCTCCCGCCACTTTTACTACTGGTTCGCAAGAACCGGAAAGAACCAGGAGCAACCCACCACTGATCTATCATCTATCTATCATCCATCAATTATCTATCTACAGTATATTGTGTCTGTCTGTCTGCCTGCCTGTCTGTCTGTCTATCTATCTACTACTTACCTACCTACCTACCTACCTACCTACCTACCTATCATCCATCTATCTATCTATCTATCTATCTATCTATCTATCTATCTATCATCTATCATCTATCTAATCTATCATCAATCTATTTCTATAGCTATTTTTCCCTCCTTCTTCATCACCATCTCCATATCAGTCATCTATGGTGTCTGTCTACCTCTCTGTCCATCCATTCTTCCATCTTTTCCATTCAGAAGCAAAAAATACATCCCAAACAAACCCCAATGAAATATATTGGATTGAGAGAGTAATCCAGCATTATAACAGAATAACAGAGTTAGAAAGGACCATGGAGGTCTTCTAGTCCAACCCCCTGCTTAGGCAGGAAACCCTACACCACTTCAGACAAATGGTTATCCAACATCTTAAAACTTCCAGTGTTGGAGCATTCACAACTTCTGGAGGCAAGTTGTTCCACTGATTAATTTTTCTAACTGTCAGGAAATTTCTCCTTAGTTCTAAGTTGCTTCTCTCCTTGATTAGTTTCCACCCATTGCTTCTTGTCCTGCCTTCAGAAGCTTTGGAGAATAGCTTGACCCCCTCTTCTTTAGTTGTGACTTGTAGTTCAACGTGTCCAGTGATTATTAGATTTAGGAAAGCTAGCTGAAATGTATGAACATATGATTCTCAGTGAAAAATGAAGTTGCTTATTAATTCTCTTTTAATTCTTTTAAGGTAACAATAACATTGTAAGACAGGGAGGAAAAGGAAGGTGATATTTTGTAATTCTGACATTGAAAAGAAACAGAGGTTGCTATTTACCAGCCCTTGTCTCCTTAAATCCCAGCATTCAGCTAAGCTCAGAAAAATAGGGCCAGATCTCATTAGAATCAGAAAAGTAGACCATTAGGAAATTTCAGAATTATAAACCATACTGGGAAGTTTTATCTACATCTACATGGCAGGAATTGGGCATGTCTAGTCTAATGAAAAGAAGGACTAGGGAAGACATGATAGCAGTGTTCCGATATCTTAGAGGCTGCCACAAAGAAGAGGGAGTCAAACTATGCTCCAAAGCACCTGAGGGCAGGACAAGAAGCAACGGATGGAAACTAAACAAGGAGAGAAGCAACTTATAACTAAGGAGAAATATCCTTATTTCTTATCCGTTAATAGGTGGAATGGATTTCATTCGGATATTGTGGCTGCTCTATCACTGGAGATTTTTAAGAAGAGATTGGACAATCATTTGTCTGAAATGGTATGTTGGACTAGATGACGTCCAAAGTCCCTTCCAACTCTACATCTGCATCTATCTATGTCTATGTCTACACATATCTATTTCTATGTCTATTTACTGTATATCTAGTCCTGTACCTATATCTATATCTATATCTAAATCTATATCTAATCTAAATCTAGGGATGCGGTGGCTCAGTGGCTAAGGCGCTGAGCTTATCGATCAAAAGGTCGGCAGTTCAGCAGTTCGAATCCCTAGTGCCGCGTAATGGGGTGAGCTCCCATTACTTGTCTCAGCTTCTGCCAACCTAGCAGTTCGAAAGCATGTAAAAAAATGCAAGTAGAAAAATAGGGCCCACCTTTGGTGGGAAGGTAACAGCGTTCTGTGTGCCTTTGGCATTTAGTCATGCTCGCCACATGACCAGAGAGACGTCTTTGAACAGCGTTGGCTCTTCAGCTTTGAAACGGCGATGAATACTACACACTAGAGTCAGGAATGTCACAGATGTGCGAGGGGAACCTTTACCTTTACCTTTATCTTAATCTAAATATACATCTATATATCTACATCTAATCTAAATCTATATCACACACACGTGTGTGTGTATATGTGTGAGTGTGTCTAAACCTATATTACATCTATATGTATATCTATATCATCTACACCTATCTATATCTTATCCATATACTGTACGTATATCTACATCTATATCTAGATATATTCCAAAAGCAAACCAGGCCAAGGCCAAGAAACTTACATTACTGTATTTTACTTGGCATGATTACTCACACCAAATAGGTAGCTTGCACTTCTCTTTTGTCTGCATTGGGACATTTTTCTGCAGCGAATGGAGAGTTGGTGATGGAGTTGCTAGATGGGAAGACAGTACTCGGAGGAGTTCCCGGGTTTTAAACAGCGAGGCTGTTATTACACCCCAGTGGCAAGAAATTCAATAATCCAAGTTGAGGTAGTTACTGCAATAGTGCACTGCAATCTGTTTTTTCATGATTATTACTATTATTTAATATCATCCTAATAATTTACTGCATTAATGAAATTTGGAGAGGATAATAAATTAGAAGGTGTCCTGACAATCCATTCAGTGGGCAAAAAAATAATAAAATAATAAAGAATCCTAAAAGATTAATAGGTGAGAGACAGGAATACGAGATTCAATTTAGCTGGGGAGGCAGCAAATAAGAAGGTAGAGCCATCTGGGGAAATATAATCCAGAGCACAAATAATTCAGTTGGGGGAGGGGAGAAAGAGGGATGGAGGGAAGGAGGGAGGAGAAATAGAGAATGGAGTGGAGGATGGAAGGAAGAGAGAAAAGATAAAAAATGGAGGGAAGGAAGGGAGAAAAAAGTAAGGAAAAGTGAAGGAAAGAATAAAAGAGAAATAGAGAATGGAGGTAAGGGAGAGATTGTGGAAGGACGGAGGGAAGGAGGGAGAGAGGGAAGGAAGGAAGGAAGGAAGGAAGGAAGGAAGGAAGGAAGGAAGGAAGGAGAAACAGAGAATGGAGTGATGGATTAGTTTCTATCCATTGCTTCTTGTCTTGCCTTCATGTGCTTTGGAGAATAGCTTGACCCCCCCTTCCCTGCTCTTTTTTGTGGCAACCTCTCAAATATTGGAACACTGTTATCATGGTACCTCTTGTCCTTCTCTTCATTAGACTAGACATACCCACTTCCTGCAACCATTCATCATATGTTTCAGCATCCAGTCTCCTAATCACCTTTGTTGCTCTTCTCTGCACTCTTTCTAGAGCAGGGGTGTCAAACTCAATTTCACTATGGGCCGCATCCGGGGGAGGAGGAACCAGGGGGGTATGGTCAGCTCAACATCACTCATGTCCAGGGTACCTGTGGTGGCCCAAGCACTCTGCCAGTGAAAACAGGCTCCTGAGCTCCGTTTTTGGCTGTGACGGCCTCCTGCAACTCTCTGCCAGCAAAAACAGAGCTTGGGAGGGCTGCACGTGGCCCTCCCCAGCTCTATTTTCACTGGCAGAACGACTGCAGGCTAGTCCTTCACTGTTTCCAGGGTGGCCCTGCAGGCCAGATCCAAGCACCCTGCAGGCCGAATCTGGCCCCTGGGCCTTGAGTTTGACACCCCTGTTCTAGAGTCTCAACATCTTACGCTAATACTTTAATACTAATTGTTAGATTGTCGGACAGGCCCTGGTAGTTGTTTGCCTCCAGGAACATTCTGAAACGGCTCATGTATGTGTGCCATTCTTCCGTTTGTGGATCGTAGATTGCTGGTGCAGGTGATGTGTGGGCAGCCATTGTCAGGTTGCCCGATGTGGTTTTCTCCGAGCAGTAAGATGGCCACGGCTGCCACGAGGTGGATGGTCAGTTCTTTGTCCTTCTCCTTCACCTTTGTTGCCAGTGTTAGATTGGAAGCGCGGGAAAAGCCATGGAACTATTCAGCACCTTTATTAGGTAACAGCTAACTCTACGAACAACAGGCAACCTGCCGGGACTCACTCTTTATAGAGTTCCGGCATGCAAGCCGGCCACTGACAGCATTTTTATTTTTCCCACCGCAATTTTAACCAATCAGCGGTGGTCATGCAAATAACTCATGTCCGTCCGTCCGTAACACTAATAGTGGCCAATACTAACAGGAAGAGGTGGCGGAGTCCATAACGCAGAGCAAAGAAGGAAAAAACATCCATTCCTAAAGCTTGTTCTTGATTTTTAAACCACTTTGCAGAGAACCAGCGTTAAAGATACCTTGAAACAAGCAACAAACAGTGTTTCATGTATTACCAGCAATGTCACCACAATTCGATTGCAATAAGTTTTAGTATCGATCAGTTTTCAGCTAGATTCTTTTTCCTTGTCCAAACAATCACCCTGACTAAAAAAAAAAAAAGTTAAATCAACCAAGCACTATGAGTCCAAATCCAACAAAGCTATTACCAGTGGAAAACAGTGGATTATTGACTAACTATCATTACCGCTAACCATGTCAATCTTAAAATGTTGTCCGGAAGGACTCTGGAGGGGGGGGGAGTCATGAAATTATTTCATTCCATTCTGCTGCATTCAACGAAATAAATTTCTTTAACAGAGTGCAAAATTCGTTCTTGTTTGCAAAAATGTGGACAGTTTTGAGCCCCCCCAAAAGAAAGCAGGGATGGAAGAGAAGAAGAAATAGGATGTCGATGGAGATACTCGATCATCCAGGTCGTGGTTGTGCCAAAGGTGCCTTTTTCTAAAAGGCAATTGGACTTTCTTGCCAATTCAAGCCAATGCAATCCTAGGTTGCATAAACAGAGGAATAATAGAACCAAGATCACATGACGTACTACTAGTACCGTTTTACAAAGCCTTAGAAAGACCACATCTGGAATCCTGCATCCAGTTTTAGTCTCCATATTATAAAAAAGATGTCAGATTTTGGAAAAAGTGCAGTGAAGAGCAACTAAGATCATTAAAGGCCTGGAGACTTAAACATATGAAAAATGGTTGCAGGATTTGGGTATGGCCAGTTTAGAGAAAAGAAGGACTAGAGATGACATGATAGTAACGTTACAGTATTTGAAGGGCTGCCACAAAAGAAGAGGGACTTAACCTATTCTCCAAAGCAACAGAAGGCAAGACAAGAAGCAACGGATGGCAACTAATCAAGGATAGAAGCAACCTGCAATTAAGAAGAAACTTCCTAATAGTGCAGACAATTACCATATTTTTTGGACTATAAAATGCTCCGGACTATAAAACACACCTAGCTTTTAGGGAGGAAAACAAGATAAAAAAAATTCGGCCTCTGCCTCTGCCTCCCAGCAATTTGCCTCCTTGCAGCAAACAGCCTGGTCAGCTTCAGCATAGACTGATTTAGCACAAGCAGCTGATTGGTGGTTGGATCTGTCTCCCAGAATACCACCTATCAGCTGCTCCAGGCTGCATGGATCACCACCGCCCATTGCTGCTGTCACCGTCCATCGCCGCTGCTCTCTATTGCCACCTCCATGTGCCCCATTTTCAGCCTCTGCATGTCCCGTTTTCAGCCTCTGCATGCCCCACTTTTGGCCTGTTTCAGGCAGTGGGGATAGGTGGCAGTGGGGATCATCACCACTGCCTGGAACAGGCCAAAAATGGGATGCAGGAAGGCCAACAATGGGGTGCACAGAGGTGGCAATAGGCAGCAGCAGCGATGGGCGGTGATGGCAGTGATGGGCAGTGGTAATCCCCACAGCCTGGAACAGCTGATAGGTGATATTCCAGGAGACAGATCCAACCACCAATCAGCTGCTTGTGCTAAATCAGGCTGTACTGAAGCTGACCAGGCTGTTTGCTGTTTGCTGCAAGGAGGCAAATTGCTGGGAAGCAGAGGCCAAAGGGTGGTGGCCGGCAGGTGGACAGGGCTTTGGCAACTTTCGCTGTGTAAGATGCACACACATTTCCACTCACTTTTGCGGCATCTTATATACCAAAAAATATAGTAACTGATGGAACAGCTTGCCTACAGAAGTTGTAGGGACTTCATTACTGGAGGTTTTTAAGAAAAGACTGGACTGCCATCTATCTGAAATGTTATAGGGTCTCCTGCTTGAACAGGGGGTTAGACTAGAAAACCTTCAAAGTCCCTTCCAGTTCTATTCTATTCTATCTCTTCCTCTGCCATTCCCTGTTCTTTTCGCCTTCCATCTTCAGGGTCTTTTCCAAGGAGTCCTTCCTCTCTTCTCATTCAGGGGGCAAAGTATTTGAGCTTCAGCATCTATCCTTCCTTTGCCTTCCTTCAGAACATGGTTTCAAACTCTCGGTCAATCCTTCAGCCCTGACATTTCCTTCTGCCAAGAAACATGGTAGGTAGACACCATAGATTTAACCCAGGGAAGAAACCAGCTAAAAGAAGCTGAACAAGATCAGAAAATGTGGCCCATAGAATCTCCAAGAATTGGCCACCATGAAACAGATGGGACCACCATCAGTTGAGTAACCATCATCAGAATACTTGATCAAGCTCATTTATGAAGATGAAAAATTACTTCTGATATTGATGAATGCGACGCTGTTCTGACCTAGGCTTCCTTAGAAAGCATGAAGCAAAGTCTTAGTCCCGCAAATCCTCTTTTATTTATCCGACTGTAAATTACTTTCATTTACCGTCTGCAAGGCTTGATAAACAGTCTTTCAGAGGAAGATTATCAACACCCACCTATCTCACGTGGAATGCTGCCAGAGAGCTAATTTCCAGACGCAGGGCAAGGCCAAACTTGGCACAGAGTCACAAACAGAATTTTCAAATTTTGAATCGGCCAAATGAACTAATTGCTTCCTGCAAAAGCTTACATCCCGTTCGCTCTTCTTTTATGTTTTATGGGAGGGGCCAATCATCTCCAAGCCTTACTCCCAAGTTGACCCTATTTTCTTAATTGTTCTTGTCTTCTGGCAGCTCTGCACATGTGCACACTGGGAACAGGCTCCTGCTGTTCTTCTGCCTTGCTGAGGTCAGACTCCAGAGGTAGCACATAACTATCAGATGGCCTTGGCTCCCTGTCTGCCTCTGATGCAGAGCCCTCATCCGAGCTTTCCCCAGCCCCCAGGACTGGCCCAAGTTCCTGCCCAACCTCCTCACTGTCTGACTCTGCTGCCAGCTCTGATGGCCGCTAGCAGGCCACAACAGACACCAAAACAAGACTGAATCTTACAGCACCTCACTTACTATTTCTATCTGGATTGAATCCGCTGATGAACTGTTGATTCAGTGACTTTCTTGCATATAGTCCATCGATTTACTATAAAAACTTTTAACTCATTTTTATTTTACAGTGTTGCCAACAGGAATATCTTGAAGGATCTTGTTGACTTGCTGGTTGATACCAAGAAACAGAAGTCAATGCTAACCTAGGAACACTGGTAGAAATGCCCATATAATTTAGAGGAATAATATTTTAGTTAGTTCTTTAGTTCTTTTCACTATCTCTTTCTAGGGCAGTGATGGCTAACCTTATTGTCGTCGCGTGCCAAAAGCGGGTGTGTGTGCAGGGGGGTCATGCGTGTGCATGCCCACAGCCATAATTCAATGCGCCCTGCCCCCTGTGCATGCGGGCATGACCCCCCCCACTCCTCCTGCTTTTGGCATGCGATGGCATGATGAGCCAGGTAGGCCCGTTTTTCACCTTTCCCAGACTCCAGAGGCTTTTTTGGAGCCTGAGGAGGGTGAAAACAGCCTGCCTTCCAACTTCCGGTGGGACCGGAAGGCCCAAAAATCATCTGGCCATCGCGCACATGCGCACTGGAGCTGAGTTGGGCAACGCTTGCGTGCCCACAGATATGGTTCCACGTGCTACCTGTGGCACGCATGCCATAGGTTCGCCATCACGGTTCTAGGGAGTCATAGTGTCATGTGAGGCAATAATGAGGAAACAAACAATATCAATCAAAACGTGAGATGGCATCATAAATTCATAGCTCCATCTTTATGTTTGAAACCTTTGTCTGCACTTTTTCAGTAAAATCATAGAATGCCAAGCACATTGGAGTTGTCCTTTGGACCTGAGTAAGGTTGCATGAGATAAAAATTTCAAAAAGATATTACCACAGAAAATGTACCCGATTGAAATATATCATCTTGAGAGGATGATCTGAAGGAAAATGTAATATTGAGATGTGGGAAATAAGATGACAATGTTTATGAAAGGTTTTCCTAAATCTCCAAGGAGGCTTCATATTAATATCACTGTGGAAACAACACTGTGTATTGAAATAATGTGAGCTGCAGTTTTTCCCCGCCAGAGCCAAATTTATTTTTAAAGCATTCAGGACTCAAGGTTAGAGTAATATATCCTTCACAAGCAAATTCTAACATATACACAACACATACATAAATTAGAAAACACCTCCATTTTCTTTTGAAGACTCAAGCTGCATTCTATATATCTAAACAGATGCACTAATTTTGGGGTGATTCACAGGTAAGATTGGCTGTTGTCCAGGTTGGAATTTGGGGAAATGGGTGGAATAATTTGACTCCCTCTCTTGACTGGCTTCTCCATGTATGAACAGCATAGATGATTCAGATGCCAAGTTTACTCATTTTCTAGGTTTTCATTAACTTTGTCAGCCGGAAAGCTGACAGCCCAGGTTTGAGACCCAAGTGTCACACGACAGGGTGAACTCCTGTTCCTTGCCTCAGCTCCTGCCCACCTAGCTGTTCGTAAACATGCAAATGCAAGTAGATAAATAGGTACCACTTCAGTGGGAAGGTAATAAGTGTTCTGTGCACCATGGTGGCCACAGGACCACAGAAGCATCTTCAGACAATGCTGGCTCCCTCAGCTAAGAAACAGAGATGAATGCCAGAGTCAGACATGACTGGACATAGGAATCCTTTACCTTTCTTTTATTCTACATTCATCCACAAGTAACCAAAGGAACTGGGTATTTGCAGCACTCTAAGCCACAAAAAACCAAGGTACAAAATTCAATTCCAGATTACATTCCACACCACACTGCATCATGACACACATCCCCCCCCCCAAAAAAGGAGGGGATGTCCTTTGCATGCCTGAAACATGGGGGAAAAATGTGGTTGATTTTACTTCCTCCTCTTGACAGAGTTGAAAACCGTTCAGAAGAAGCATTTCAGGAAAGTGTGAACACAGCATCTTTTCACTTCTCAGTTCCAATTCCCCCCCCCCCACACACACACTTTTAAAGGAAGCCTGAAGAAGATCAAGCTTCCTTAAGAAGAAAACTACTGGCCACGGTTGAGCTCTGAAGCTTCTCAAAGGCATGGCTAGCCCATTTAACAGTAACAGAGTTGGAAGGGACTTTGGAGGTCATCTAAGACCTCCAAGAGCCTTGTTGGCGCAGCAGACTAAAGCACTGTTAAGTAACACCAGTTGCCTGCAATTACTAAGTTCAAATCTCACCAGGCTCAAGGTTGACTCAGCCTTCCATCCTTTCGAGGTAGGTAAAATGAGGACCCGGTTTGTGGGGGCAATAAGCTGATTTTGTATAAAAAATAGAACACCGCTTGGGGGGGGTCAAAAGCCCTACTAAGCAGGTATATACAAAAGTATGAAGGCTATTGCTTAACGCATTGTAAGCCGCCCTGAGTCTCCAGAGGAGGGCGGCATATAAATTGATCCAATAAATAAATCTAGTTCAACCCCCTGTTCACGCAGGAGACCTGTACTAGGGATTCGAACTGCCAACCTTTTTGATCAACAAACTCAGTGTCTTAGCCACTGAGCCACCTAGTTTCCCCTTTTCAAGCTGATCTTGAGTTAATGCACAGGTACAGTATATGGGATGGCTTGCTCAATAGTAGTAACTGTGAGAGGGATCTTGGAATCCTAGTGGACAACCCATTTAAATATGAGCCAGCAGTGTGCAGCAACTGCCAAAAAAACCCAACACAGTTCTAGGCTGCATAAACAGAGGGATAGAATCAAGATCACGTGAAGTGTTAACACCATTTTATAATGCCTTGATAAGGCCACACTTGGAATACTGCATCCAGTTTTGGTCGCCACGATGTAAAAAAGATGTTAAGACTCTAGAAAGAGTGCAGAGAAAAGCAACAAAGGTGATTAAGGGACTGGAAGCTAAAACATATGAAGAACGGTTGTAGGAACTGGGTATGTCTAGTCTAATGAAAAGAAGGACTAGGGAAGACATGATAGCAGTGTTCCAATATCTCAGGGGCTGCCACAAAGAAGAGGGAGTCAAGCTATTTTCCAAAGCACCTGAGGGCAGGGCAAGAAGCAATGGGTGGAAACTAATCAAGGAGAGACGCAACTTAGAACTAAGGAGAAATTTCCTGACAATTAGAACAATTAATCAGTGGAACAACTTGCATCCAGAAGTTGTGAATGCTCCAACACTGGGAGTTTTTAAGAAGATGTTAGATAACCATTTGTCTGAAGTGGTGTAGGGTTTCCTGCCTAAGCAGGGGGTTGGACTAGAAGACCTCCAAGGTCCCTTCCAACTCTGTTATTCTATTCCCATTCCCATTCCCATTCCCATTCTGTTCTGTTCTGAATCTATGCTCCATTCAATACTGGTTTTTGTAATTGTGGGGCAGTCCTAAATGTCAAAGGCCACCAGTATCTGCCTTAATAATAACAGTAACAGAGTTGGAAGGGACCTTGAAGGTCATCTAGTCCAACCCCCTACTCATGCAGGAGATCTGTACTAGGGATTCAAACTGCCGAACTGCCAACCTTTCTGATCAACAAGCTCAGTGTCTTAGCCACTTGAGCCACCTAGTCAGACTTTTTTTTAAAATTTGATTTATATGCCGCCCTTCTCCGGAGACTCAGGGCGGCTTACAATGCGTTAAGCAATAGCCTTCATACTTTTGTATATTTATACAAAGTCATCTTATTGCCCCCACAACTGGGTCCTCATTTCACCTACCTTAGAAAGGATGGAAGGCTGAGTCAACCTTGAGCCTTGGAGAGATTCGAACCAGCAGTAAATTGCAGGCAGCTGTGTTAATAACAGGGTGCTTAGACCACTGTACTATCAAGGCTCTTGATAGTACAGACTTAAAGAAGACAAGCCAGTCTTTTATTTCTCCTCAGTGCAAACAACTCTGTCTTAAGAAATGATGAGCAAGAAAAAAAAAAAAAGATGAGAACCATTAGCACAAATAGCTGAGATGGGTTTTTTTTTTTTTTTGGTAAGAGAAGCCCAGCCCAATACAATATCTTACAGGAAGAATAAAGGGTGTGAGGCTTGAAAGCACTTAGTTTGTTCTCTTCAATTGAGGCTAAATTTAAAAAACAAAACAAAAACCAAGCAGTGTTTTCTTAACTTTTCTTATACTTTATCTTGGGGGAAACAATCATTACTGCTACAAAGAAAAGACTTTGAAACATCTTTGAATCAAAGGCAATCAAAAGAGTTTCAAAACTCCAAGCCTGCCTCTTTTCTCACATTTAATCCGTCCTCAGCGTTGTTCCCAGATAAAAGCCAAGATATAACATGCACATTTTCTTTCTGACACTTTGGAATCCTCTAACATAGCAGATAAACATGGTTTCAGTGAACCTAGTTAACCTTTCACCAGTTGTCTTCTCACCAGTGATGAAATGTAAAATTTGTTACTACCGGTTCTGTGTGCGTGGCTTGGCAGGGGGGGGGGGGCTAATATGATTGAGTGGGCATGGCCAACTTTTTTTTTTTTTTTTTTACTTTTAAAACCATTTTTTCTACAACCTCTTCGGCTGAAGAGGTTGTAAAAAAAATGCTTTTAAAGCCTCTGACGATCCCAGCTGACTTGCCTGATCGGCAGAAGCTTTTTTTTTTTTTTAAAGCCTCTGACGATCCCAGCTGACTTGCCTGATCGGCAGAGGCTTTTTTTCCTTTTAAAAACATTTTTTCTATAACCTCTTCAGAGGTTGTAGAAAAAATGCTTTTAAAAGCCTCTGATGATCCCAGCTGAGCCACACAATCATCAGCTCAGCTGGGCAATGGGGGTAGGCAGGGATTTTTGCTACCAGTTCTCCGAACCACCCCCTTCATCACTACCGGATCGGGTGATCCGGTCCAAACCATGAGCATTTCACCCCTGCTTCTCACTCTTATAGATTACACTTGCCGGGTTCTTTGAAACAATATTTTAACCCTAAACCAATTACCAACTGCACCAAAGGAAGGTTTTATGATTCCTAGTCAAGTTTCTGTTTTTTATACCAATGCAAAAATCAGACATGTGCCCATTATATAGAGATATATACATGAGCCACAGTGGCGCAGTGGTTAGAGTGCAGTACTGCAGGCTACTTCTGTTGACTGCCGGCTGCCTGCAATTTGACATTTTGAATCTCACCAGGCTCATGGTTGACTCACCCTTCCATCCTTCCGAGGTCGGTAAAATGAGGACCAAGATTGTTGGGGGGCGATATACTGACTATGTAAACTGCTTAGAGAGTGTTGTAAAGCACTGTAAAGCGGTATATAAGTCTAAGGGCTATTGCTATTGCCTCAGCCTTCCATCCTTTCAAGGTCAGTAAAACGATGACCCAGATGATTGGGGGAAATAGGCTGACTCTATAAACCGCTTAGAGAGGGATGTGGAGCACTGTGAAGTGGTATATAAGTCTAAGTGCTATTACTATTGACCCAGCCTTCCATCCTTCTGAGATTGGATCAAATGAGAACCCAGATTGTTGGGGGAAAGATGTTGACTCTATAAACTGTTTATAGAGAGGCAATGTAAAGCATTGTGAAGAGGTATATTGCTATTGACTCAGCCTTTCATCCTTCCAAGGTCAGTAAAATGAGGACCAGATGGTTGGGGGCAATATGCTGACTCTGTAAACCGCTTAGAGAAGGCTGTAAAGCACTGTAAAGCAATATATAAGTCTAAGTGCTATTGCTATTGCTATTATTGGCCGATCATCTCCTGGGCAAGTCAAAATGAAAAGCAATGAATTTGAGGTGGAATGAACAGCCAGTACTTTCCTTAGCCAGTATGATGCATTGGAGCTCCAAGCTCCAACAAAGAAGGGAGGGACAATTGAAAACATATGAGAGATATGACCTGACATATTCATTTTTTCATTTAATTCAAGGGTGATGCCCGAATCTGCCATTGCAACCCAGGATGCTTTCCTGAATAATGATGACAGCATTAAAAACAGACATAAAAGCAGGGAGAGATACATTCTCTGCACATCTTGCACGACAGGGTCCCTTGCAATGTGTCTTCACACACCACAGTCGCATCCATCTATCAAGAATGCATTTAGCATAAAACAGGGTTCCTGTTTGGGGGAAAAAAAACTTGAAGAAAATGTAACAAGACCAGGGAAAAAAGGAAAGGTGCAATCACCAACTTCCCTGTCGTAGCTGCCAAAAAAGCCAACATACTTCTAGGCTCTGCCAGCAAAAACAGAGATCGGGAGGGCTGCCCGTGGCCTTTCCAAGGTCCGTTTTTGCTGGCAGACGCACCACGGGTCGGTCCTTTGTTGTTTTCGTGGCAGCCCTGCTGGCCAGATCTAAGCACTCCATGGGCCAGATTCAGAACCCCCAGGCCTTGAGTTTGACACCCCTGCTCAGTGGTGAAAACCAAATTTTTTTACTACCGGTTCTGTGGGCATGGCTTGGTGGGTGTGGCAGGGAAAGGATACTACAAAATCTCCATTCCCATCCAACTCCAGGGGAAAGATACTGCAAAATCTCCATTCCCACCCTACTCCAGGGGAAGGATACTGCAAAATATCCATTCCCACCCTACTCCAGGGGAAGGATACTGCAAAACCTCCATTCCCACCCCACTCCAGGGGAAGGATACTTCAAAATCTCCATTCCCACCCCACTCCAGGGGAAGGATACTGCAAAATCTATATTCCCACCCCACTCCAGGGAAAGGATACTGCAAAATCTCCATTCCCACCCCACTCCAGGGAAAGGATACTGCAAAATCTCCATTCCCACCCCACTCTGGGGCCAGCCAGAGGTGGTATTTGCCGGTTCTCCAAACTACTCAAAATTTCTGCTACCGGTTCTCCAGAACCTGTCAGAACCTGCTGGATTTCACCCCTGCCCCTGCTCTACTTACAACCGTTCATTCTTGAACTCGGGAAGCTACTTGGATGAGAAGTGAAACATCTTCAAAGAAAAACCAGAAAGCTCAGTTGCCTCTTGGAAAATAAAGCACTTTTGGGACAACCATGACCTGGATGACTGAGAATCTCCATAGACGTCCTACTTTCCAATATATTAGTCTTCATTGCATCCATGTCACAGGACTTCAGGAGAACACCCTAGAACAATTTGCTTGCTTCTGTATTAAAGGTAAAGGTTCCCCTTGCGCATATTTGCTAGTCGTTCCCGATTCTAGGGGGAGGTGCTCATCTCCATTTCAAATCTGAAGAGCCAGTCTGAAGACATTTCCGTGGTCATGTGGCTGGCATGACTCAGTGCCAAAGGGGCATGGAACGCTGTTACCTTCCCACCAAAGGTGGCCCCTATTTTTCTATTTGTATTTTTTACAGGCTTTTGAACTGCTAGGTTGGCAGAAGCTGGGACAAGTAACGGAGCTCACCCCATTACGCAGTGCTAGGGATTCGAACCGCTGAACTTTTGATCGACAAGCTCAGCGTCTTAGCCACTGAGCCACTGCATCCCTCTTCTGTATTAGAGAGAGAATTACCCTTGGAATGGTCTCCCTATTTGGACAATGGCCGGCTGTTACACAACACACAGTAAGTTATCCTGTCATGCGTTTCCGCAATTGTCAAGCTCCACCTGGATCCAAGAATGAATATGAATAACAAAGCACCAAGGCTTTCTGAAATCTGAGTCTTTCATCAACCCCTTGCTGCTTAAATTGCTTCTTTCTTGATGTTGTCAAAGTGTTACAAATAGGTTGACAATCCTCTGATGGCCTACAAGAAACACAATGTTTTTTTTTTGTTATTGTTGTTTTTTCTGTGGCATCTCTGGATGTTTTCTCCTCAGATTGTGTTTGAAAACTCCCCTTTGACAGATTTCGCTCCTGGAAGATAAGATGTTATAATAGAGTTACACAAGGAAGTGATAACAAAGGATAGAGTGGAGAGAAGTGTCATATCCCTAAAGCCCACACCGAAAGAATATACGATTTCCTTCACAATGGTTTTGTTTTGGTCCCACACAGGTTACACTTTCCTTATTTCATTGGTTTTCAAAGAAGAAAATGGGTCTGTGCAGGCTATGGAGACAAATTCAGGATGCCTGATTTTAATATTTAATAGGACGGTTAAAAGAACAAAATACATTTAGAGGTTTAGAAATCACTCGGTGTGCCGTTTCTTATGGCAGGATAATTCGCTGAAAGTATTGTATGCCTTTATCCAGACCCCATTGAGAAATCATTTCTCTCTCCCGCTACCCCAAAATTACAGCAAATTATTCACGTTTCAGTTCTAGTGAGCTGCCAAGTGCGTCCCATTCTGTCTCTGGTGGTCAAATCCACACTTAATATTGTTTGGGCACTTAAATCTATTTTGCGGTCTTTTTGGTTTAAATTTCCTCCAAGGCAACTGGGGAAAATATCTCACAGAAGCAACTTTTAAACATAACAGTGAGGGACATAACTTCCCCATTTATGGTTTCAGTTAGCCAAGCTGTTTCTCTGTTGATCTGTCTATCTATCTAGTCTATCATCTATCTATATCATCTTTCTCTCTCTCTCTCTCTCTCCATCTCTCCATTTATCATCATCTGTCATGATGATACATTATCTATTATCTACCATCTATCCACCATCTATCCACCATCTATCTATCTATCTATCTATCTATCTATCTATCTATCTATCTATCTATCTATCTATCTATCTATCTATGCCATCCATTCATGCATCATCTATCTACCTATTCTATCATCTATCTATATCATCTCTCTCTCTCCATCCATCCATCCACCCATCCATCCATCCATCCATCTATCTATCATCTATCTATGCTATCCATTCATTCATCCACCTACTTACCTATTCTATCATCTATTGTATCTATATAATCTCTCTTTCTCCATCCATCCATCCATCCATCCTCACCTGTCATGATGATATACATCATCTATTATCATCTATCTATCTATCTATCTATCTATCTATCTATCTATCTATCTATCTATCATCTATCTATCTATCTATCTATCTATCTATCTATCTATCTATCTATCTATCTATACATCATCAACTTGGAAACAACTCAGGGAACACCAAGGACCCCCTTATCACAATATTGTCACCATTGCTTTGAGAAACATCACTTTTCCCCCTTTCTTTATCCCAGGACCATCCTGCTTCTCCGGTGCTGTACAGCTGGGACTGTCCAGTGATGGAGAAGCATACAATTGGATGTTTTGTTTAGAAGGCAAGCAGGAAGGGTGGCGTTCAAAAGTCCTTTGCAGTAAAAGGACTTCAGCAGAAGCTCACTCTTAAAGGCAATCCTTTAAAAAAAAATCCTAGAGGGAGAATCCTCTCAGTCAACTGGCTTTTTAAAAATCAGGCTTTAAACATTGAAATGAATTACTTGAATCAAAGTTTAAGAGGTACGTTTTGCCCATTAACCCTCACCCAAACATATGACCAATGAGCCACCAACTAAGTTCCCCTGCAGCTCCCTGGGAGGCAAAAATCAATTAACTGCTCAGCAAGCTTACTTATTCCCATATTATTTTCACATCTCCTCCTGCATCTGGCATAAGAGAAGTTATTTCTCATTAAATCTACCCCTTGTCAAGCAGAATCTAGTAACTCAAGTACCTGAACTGATATAGATCAGAGGTTCTTGAAGTTCACATAGTATCCTTCTCATTCTTAAATTTTTAGCTGTTTTTCTCAGGAGAAATGTGAGCTTCTGCTCATCTCAAACTACATCCACATGGATGGAAGCAAGCAGGGGGCACACCGAGATTCTGTCTTAAGCCCAGGACTCTTCAACATCTTCATAAATGATTTAGATACTGTCAAACTCAAGGCCCGCGGGCTGGATCCAGCCTGCAATGTGGTTGGATTTGGCTTGTGGGGCCATCCAATGTGAAGAGGAAAGATCGGGCCAGCATAGTTTTGCCCTGGTCTACCCAATGCGAAGAGAAAAGAGCAGGCCATCATAGCTTTGGCCCAGTCTACCCAATGCAAAGAGGAAACATGCTGTTCTGTCCCCGTCCCACACACACACACAAACAGACAGCCAGGGGTTAAATAAACTAGCAGACAATCAATTCTTCCGATAAAACGCTTCGCAGCAACCCAATAGCTGCTTGCCAAGAACTTTTACTCAATAAACAAAATACACACAGTCAAGAATTGTCCAGTTCGTAAAATAAATCCAAGGCCAATAATGTTGTTTCCAAAGATGCAATGTGACTCGATAGTAGTTAGTTTTGTCCGTCACAGAGTCTGAATGGCCACCTCACCCCCTTTTATATCCTGTGGGGTGTGGTCCAGTGATTCAGCCTATTCTCTGGCACGCCTTTTCTTCTGTTGCACACGCTTATCTCTGCGACGCTGCCGAGGATCCAGCCAAGACTCATTACCCTCATCACTGTCCACCTATGGCTGTGTGGACGTGCTTGGCCCCGGCCCTATCTCTTGCCCTTCGGCGGACACCGAAGGCATTGCCAGAGAGGAGAGTCCTGGAGAGGGAGGCCTTGCCAACTCCTCTCCTTCACTCTCGGAGTCCTCTCCTGCCAATGACACAGGCTCAGGTAACGGAGCCACAACACATGCCAGAAGTTTGGGAGTGCGTCAAGCTGGCCATGTCCCACCTAGTTGGCCACATCCACCCAGTCATCCATGCCCCCCCGCCCCCAAGGTCAACCACAGCCCTGATGCGGCCCTCAATGCAATTGAGTTTGACACCCCAGATTTAGATGAAGGGATAGAAGGATAACTCATCAAATTTGCAGGTGACATCACGTTAGGAGGAATAGCCAACACTTTAGAACAGAGGCTCAAGATTCAGAAGGATCTTCACAGGCTTGAACACTGGGCCCTATCCAACAAAATGCAATTCATTGGTGAGAAAAGTAAGGTCCTACATTTAGGCAAGAAAAACCAAATACACAGACATGGATCAATAGCAGGAACTGTGAGAGGGATCTTGGATTCCTAGTGGACAATGACTTAAATATGATCCAGCAGTGTGCAGCAGCTGCCAAAAAAGCCAACACAGTTCTAGGCTGCATAAACAGAGGGATAGAATCAAGATCACATGAAGTGTTAATACCACTTTATAATGCCTTGGTAAGGCCACACTTGGAATACTGCATCCAATTTTGGTCACCACGATACAAAAATGATGTTGAGACTCTAGAAAGGGTGCAGAGAAAAGCAACAAAGATGATTGGGGGACTAGATGCTAAAAGATATGATGAACAGTTGCAGGAACTGGCTATATCTACTGTAACAAAAAGAAGGACTGGGGTGACATGATAGCAGTTTTCCAATATTTGAGGGGCTATCACAAAGAGGATAGAGGAAGAGGGGTTCAACTTATTCTCCAAAACAACTCACTGCAGGACAAGAAGCAACGGATGGAAATTAATCAAGGAGAAAACTAAGGAGAAATTTCTTGACAGTGAGAACAATTAATCAGTGGAATGGCTTGTCTCCAGAAGTTTATTTATTTATTTTATTTATTTTTGCGATTTATATGCTGCCATTCTCCTGAAGGACTCAGGGCAGCTTACAACAACAATCAATAATACAAATCACAAAATAACAAAATAAGTTAAAAACCCCTTAAAAACCATATTTAAAATTATTACAGTTTGTGAAACCCCTAGCAGATCAAGTTATTTGACGAAAAGGCCATGTCTTCAGTTCGTGGCGAATCCTCCAACAGAGAATGCTCTCCCCCTGGGGGCCGCCACTCGACACTGTTTGGCTGACGGCACCCTGAGGAGGCCTGCTCTGTGGGAGCGCACGGGACGGTGGGAGGAAGGCAGAAGATGGTCCTGCAAGTACCCTGGACCTAAGCCATGTAGGGCTTTATAGGTAAGCACCAGCACCTTGAAATGGACCTGGAGAGCAAGCGGCAGCCAGTGCAGCTCGTGCAGGAGAGGTGTTGCATGGGAGTAACGAGGAACTCCAGTAACTACCCATGTGGCTGCATTCTAGACCAGCTTGAGCCTCCGGATGCATCCCAAGGGCAGAGGGCGTTGCAGTAATCCAACCGAGAAGTAACAAGGGTGTGGGTGACCGTGGCGAGGGCATCTCGGTCTAGGAAAGGACACAACTGGCGCACAAGACGTACTTGTGTGAAGGTCCCCCTGGTTATGACCATCAAATGGTCATCCATGGACAGCCGAGAATCCAGGAGGACGCCCAGATTGCGAACCCTAGCGGAGGGGGTAAGAGTCTCTCCTCCTATTTCTAAAGATGGTACCTCTAGATCCTGAGATGCCAGCATCCACAGCCACTCAGTCTTGGATGGGTTGAGTCCAGGGCCGGATTTTCCTATAGGCTAACTAGGCTTCAGCCTAGGGCCTCAAGATCAAGAGGGGCCTCAAGATCAAGAGGGGCCTATGTTCAAATTGTTAGCAAAATTAAAATTACACTTTCACTATAGGTGAAAGGGCCTCATAAGTGGAATAGCCTAGGGCCTCTTTTCGTCTAAATCCGGCCCTGGTTGAGTCTGAGTCTGTTCCTACCCATCCAAGCCCGCACCGCCTCCAGGCAACGGGACATCATGGAAAGTTGTAGATCAGGGCTGTCAAACTCATGGCCCACGGGCCAGATGCATCACACACTGGCCATGCCCATGCCAGGTTTAGCGAAGGGGAAAAAAGTTCTGATACATCATGCGATGCTGCCGTGATGATGCAAGTTTGACACCCCTGTTGTAGATGCTTTATCACAGGAGATTTTAAAGAAGAGATTGGACAACCATCTATCTGAAATAGTATAGGGCAGTGATGGCAAATGCGGAAATGTCGCATGCACGCTCATCGGGGCCACGCTCCAGAAATGCCAAACTTCCAGGTCCTCGATAATCAGCCAGCCAGCGCACATGCACATACTGGTTTTCGGCAATGCTGCGCGCCCAATGGACAGCTGATTATTGTGCGTACATGCACGTCAGAAACCCGGAAGACCAAAAGGTAAGGCTGTGCATGCCGGGCAATATGGCTTCGTGTACCACTTTGGGCAAGGGTGCCATAGGTTCACCATCACGGGTATAGGGTCTCCTGCTTGAGCAGGGAGTTATACTAGAAGACCTCCACAGCAGGGGTGAAATGTAAAATTTGTTACTACCGGTTCTGTGGGCGTGGCTTGGTGGGGGTTAATGTGACTGGGTGGGCGTGGATAGCTTTTTTTTTTTTTTTAACTTTTCAAAGCATTTTTTCTAATGCTTTGAAAAGCCTCTGCCGATCAGGCAACTCAGCTGGGATTGTCAGAGACTTTTCAAAGCATTCTTTTTACCACCTCTTTGGCCAAGAGGTTGCAGAAAATAATGCTTTGAAAAGCCTCTGATGATCCCAGCTGAGCCGCGCGATCATCAGAGGCTTTTTTTTTTTACTTTTAAAAGCATTTTTTCATCGGAAGCATTTTTTGTAGAAAAAATGCTTTGACAAGTAAAAAAAAAAAAAAAAGCCTCTGATGATCATGCGGCTTAGCTGGGCATAGTAGGAGGGGGGGGCAGGGATTTTTGCTATAGGTTCTCCGAACCACCCGCCGCCATCGCTACCGGATCGGGCGATCCGGTCCGAACCGAGAGCATTTCACCCCTGCTCCACAGTCCTTTACAACTCTGTTATTCTATCATTTTATTATTAACGCCAATCTACATATTTGCAAGAGATGCAGAATTCCTATTTCTAGAGGCGAGCAAAGACTTTTCAAGCCAAAACATTCTAATCTGGGCATGTCTTTTTCCAACCTTGGAAACAGCTGCTTTGATGTCCATCTGATTTCCTTTTCAAAACTGGGATCCTCGCATTGATATATTCTCAAAAAGAAAAAAGACGGAACATTATTGTAGAATTTGAACAGATCTTGTTCAGAATTGTGGCAGCTGTTAAAATGTGCATGGTACCCACAGTACTGTTTCTATTTTGTATTCTCCCAATAAAATTAAAGATAACACTTAGAAACTGACAGTACATTGTTGCTTATTTTGCCTGAGGTGAGAACTGCGGATTACATAAGGCTCTGTCAAAAAGAAAAAAAAGAAAAAGAAATTAAATGGAACAATATCAGCATTAGGCATGGGGGAGAATTTAGTTTGGTTCACATTTTAATGAGAACAAATTTATTTTCCATTTCCCAAACTTATGTGCGAATGAGGTCCCAACAATCCTTCCTCTTATTGGTTCCCAATAATTCTTTTCCCAAGTAAAAGAAAATTCAGGCCAAAAGCCTGGTGGTGCAGTGGACTAAACTACTGTTAAAGTAGTATTTAGCTGCCAGCTGCCTGCAATTACTGCGAGTTCAATTCTCACCAAGCTCAAGGGTGACTCAGCCTTCCATCCTTCCGAGGTAGGTAAAATGAGGACCCGGATTGTGGGGGCAATAAGCTGCCTTTGTAGAAAAAAGAACACCGCTTGGGGGGGCCAAAAAGCCCTACTAAGCAGGTATATACAAAAGTATGAAGGCTATTGCTTAAAAGCATTGTAAGCCACCCTGAGTCTCCAGAGAAGGGCGGCATATAAATCAAACTAATAAATAAATAAATAAATAAATAAATAAATAAATAAATAAATAAATAAATAAATAAATAAATAAATAAATAAATAAATAAAAGACATGCTTTTAGGAAAACATTGCCGGCTTTACAACTGCAATACTTTTTCAGTGAAAAGCTTTATTGAAATAATTTGCCATAAAATGTGGCAAAATTCACTTAAGAAATGCCTCACTTAGCAACCGAAATTTTGGGCTCAATTGTGGTCGTAAGTCCAGGACTATCTGTATTTTTACAGCGAGAATGCACTTTTTCTGCATAAAGGAAATAAAACAAGAAATGCAGGAATCTGAATTACTTGCAACTCATCCTGAGCCAACAAACATGATTGTTATTTTTTTTTATATATATATATATATATGTAAAAAGAGCCCTTAAAATCTCAAGGAATATTTATGAATGTCAGCAACCTTTCAGGGGGATTTCACGGTAACCATTAATTCACTATACATCCTGCACTCCATAAAATTAAAAATATATTTAGAAGGGGAGAAAAATCACATTCAGCTGAGGCAGGGAGAAAATAAATGAGAGCTAGAGCTAATTGGAGCCATTTTCTAAGCACAAACCATTTCACAAAGTTAACCCTGCAACAAAAACCTTCCATTAATTGGTAATTAAACATCCAGGATGCTCGGGGACTGACAGAACTGTGTAGCTAACATTATCTGTCCTATAGCTTAGGCTTCACTTTTAGCATGAAAAGCGTTGCGGTGAAATGCCAGTGACTGATTTAGCAAAGGACTCATATCAGTTTAGAAAAGGAAGAATATTCAAGATACTCATTCCAGAATGACTAATAAATATGAGTATTTAACAGAACAGAATAACAGACCTTGAGTATTTAACAGAACAGAATGACAGACCTCCAAGGTCTCTTGGAAGGGACCTTGGAGGTCTTCTAATCCAACCCCCTACTCAGGCAGGAAGCCCTATACCAGACAAGCGGCTGTCCAGTCTCTTCTTCGAAGCATTCAACGTTGGAACACAACTTCTGGAGACAAGCTGTTCCACTGGTTAATTGTCCTCATTGTTAGAAAGTTTCTCCTTAATTCCAGGTTGCTAGCCCCAGAGTGGGGTGGGAATGGGAATGGAGATTTTGCAGTATCCTTCCCCTGGAGTGGGGAGGGAATGGAGATTTTGCAGTATCCTTCCCCTGCCATGCCCACCAAGCCACACCCACAGAACCGATAGTAAAAGAAATTGGATTTCACCACTGGCTTCCATCCTTTGTTTCTTGTCTTGCTCTCAGGTGCTTTGGAGAATAGGTTGACCTCCTCTCCTTTGTGGCAGCCCCTCAAATACTAGAATACCGCTATCATGTTCCCCCCTAATCCCTCTTTTCACTAGACTAGACATACCCAATTCTTGCAACCGTTCTTCGTATGTTTTAGCCTCCAGTCCCCTAATCATCTTTGTTGCTCTTCTCCACACTCTTCCGGAATCTCAACATCTTTTTTATATTGTGATGACCAAAACTGGATGCAGTATTCCAAGTGTGGTTTTACCAAGGCTTTACAAAGTGGTACTAGAACTTCACATGATCTCAATTCTATCCCTCTGTTCATGCAGCCTAGGATTGCATTGTCTTTTTTTGGCTGCTGCAACACACTGGAAACTGATATTTAAGTGATTGTCCACTAGGACTCCAAGATCCCCCTCACAGTTGTTGTTATTATTATTGAGCGAGGTAACACCTATTCTATATCTGCGTATTTGGTTATTTTTGCCTAAGAATAAAACCTTACTTTTAGAGCAAGTTTTAGAGAAAGGCATTCTTCGTTTTGCTGGAGATGTGATTTTTGGGACCAGAAAACGTGATAATACACAAACATGCTCAAAACTTTCTAACATTTGTGATATTCCCACCATTAGCAATAGCAATAGCCTTTAGATTTATATACCACTTCATAGTGCTTTACAGCCCTCTCTAAACAATTTACAGAGTCGGCATATTGCCCCCAACAATCTGGGTCTACATTTTACCCACCTCGGAAGGATGGAAGGCTGAGTCAACCTTGAGCCTGGTGAGATTTGAACTGCCAAATTGCAGGCAGCCGGCAGGCAGCAGAAGTAGTCTGCAATACTGCACTCTAACCACTGCACCACTGTGGCTCAGTGTACTTAAATTAAGTAGTATATTTTACCCTGTCTCAATATGCTGATATAGTTCATAGGTTGTCATTTGTCAATAGACACTTTGTGAATGCACATTTGGGGGGGGGGGAGATGTAGTTTTTAAACATGTTTTAAGCAAATGGAATGGATTTAGGAATAACCACAAATAAAACAGTAATGGCATTCTTTTTTAATGACCAACATTCCAAAACATTTAGGGAATACTGGATGTCATTATTCACAACAATAACAGACATATTAGTTTTATCTCTACTATGGCATAGTGCCAAATATTTGTTTGTGTGTGATTAGAAGAATTTTCACCTTGTATATGGGAGATACCAAGCTTTCCGCTTCATATTTTTTTTAAGTGTTCAAGAAACTGCACAGGAAAAGGATTAGAAAACGAAAAATATACTGTCTTTAGAAAAATCCATCCATGACTTTGAAGCCAAGTTTATATATAAAAGAACGATAAGAAGAAATGCAACATTTGTTCATCGCTGGGAGATTTGCTGCTTAAAGGGAATGCAATGTACCAAAAGTAAATTTGCCAAGCTTCAGTTCCAACATTCAACTCACCTGATTTATAATCTTGGAATTTATATCAAGAAGCCCATAATGGAGACATTGTGTGAGTTTTGTTTGCTTGCCTTTCACCAGTAAAGAAGTAATAAGAGCTACTGTGAATGTCTCTAGTGTTTTGGTGACCTGAGCACATTTTATAATCTTGTAAGAAATAGGATTAATCGTAGCCTTGATCTGCTGGGCAAAAAAGTGGTGGTGACATAGCTTTGAGAAAGTCTACACACTTCCTTGGCAAAAGTCTCTGACCACATAGGTAGCTGATGGATGCTGCCAATCTCATCACCTTTGGCCTGATTTTTTGTGATCCAAAAGATGTCACAAGCAGAACATCCCAGATTAAACAGGAGCATCTCCTCATTAGCACAAGAAAACCAAGAAAATTTCAATGTTCAACCTTCCCAGTGAAAAGCGTAATGCCATCCCACTGTTATAGACGCACAAAACATACTCTATGCGCACCATCCTCCTCTGTTTGCTTTGACGCATCTGTCAAAGATGCATGCGCGTTATGCTTATAGCATGTTATTCAACAGCGGCAAAACAAACATCTCCCTCTTATGCATTTGACTGTTTTGAAAAGAAAATGTTTTTTTTTCCCCTCACAGATATGTGTCTCTGTGTACACACAAATAGAAACTTTACACAAGCGCACCACTGTAATAAACTTGCTCAGTAGATAAAACACTCTCTCAGTCCCAAGTATTCCTTTGTTGGGTTTCATAAATCTATTCAAGGTAGTGCACATAGCCTTCTTCATATTCCTCCCCCCTCCCCCGGTGATCATCATTTGGAATTGAGCAACGATGAAAATATTCTGGAGAATATTGAAATGTTACATTTTGCTTCTGAACTGTGCTGAGCTGACCACTCCAGAATTGTGCAGTAAGTTTCTGAACATGAATCTTCTGGAATAGGAAGTGATTCTCAAAGATCTGAAATGTAAAAGACCCATGAGAGAAAATGGTGGGTCCAAAGTCACTCTGTAATGAGGGATCCTTGGTGCTCTCTGAGCTTGGTTTTTTTTCTTGCAGAAGTTTCATCACTCAGACTAGTTGACATCATCAGTGCTAGAAGGGAGAAGGGTTTGAGAGGAGGAGGAGGAGAAGGGGAAGGGGAAAGAAGGAGGAGGAGGAGGAGGAGGAGGAAGAGGAGGAGAAGGAGAAGGGGAAAGAAGGAAGAGGAGGAGGAGGACTGTAGGGTTTTTGGTGCTCTCTGAGCTTGGTTGTTTTCTTCCAGACATTTCATTACCCAAACTAGGTAATATCATCAATGCTAAAGTGCCCATCTCCTCCCACTTATGATTGTATGACTGTAACCTTGTTGCTGGTATCCTTAAGATTTATATTGACTGTTTCCTAATATGATTTGATTGCTCATTTGTTCCCTATGATTATCATTAAGTGTTGTACCTTATGGTTCTTGACAAATGTATCTTTTCTTTTATGTACACTGAGAGCGTATGCACCAAGACAAATTCCTTGTGTGTCCAATCACACTTGACCAATAAAGAATTCTATTCTATTCTATTCTATTCTATTCTATTCTATTCTATTCTATTCTATTCTATTCTATTCTATTCTATTCTATTCTATTCTATTCTATTCTATTCGGCATTTTTTTCCCCTCAAAAGGCAACTGGAGCATTTTTTCCCCTTGAGGAAAAAGAAGAAAATGTTTCACTTTTCATCTAAGAACCTTCGTCAGTTCTGAAGTTTCTGGAAAAAGCGCTTTTGAGACAACGATGATGTGGATGACTCAGAACCTCCACAGACATTCAATCAGTGCTAGTTTGGATCATGATCTGCGCGCTTTCTGCCATTCCCTTAAAACTTTCCTTTTCCAGCAGGCTGGCCTGGCCTAACCTCTTTTTAAAATCGTTTTAAATTTTAAATTTGTCTTATAAATTGGGGTGTTTTAAATTTGTTTTTGGGCCATGGTATTTAATTTATTTTAAACGGTTTTTAACATTTGTATTATGTGTATTTTATCTTGGCTGTTCACCACCCTGAGTCCTTCAGGAGTAGGGCGGTATATAAATTTAATAAATAATAATAATAATGAAATGACTGAAAGCAAACAACCAAGCTTAGAGAGCACCAAGGTCCCCTCATTTCAACTCTAAGCTACAAATATTCTCTTTGGTGGTCCCAAAGGTGGACTTTCTGGACCATTTGCCTCATGAAAATACACCTTTGGGAAAACCATGACCTTGATGACTGAGTATCTCCATAGACATTCTCCTTGGTATCACCCTGTGATCTTCCATGGCTGAAAATGGATTTGAATTTGGGTCTCTCCAGCACCTTAGCCACTAAATCACAACGTAGTATTAGTGAGATGAAAATTGACTTAAATCATTTGTGTGAACTCAGTTTATGCTATGTACATAAGTACTGTTACAATTATTAATAAAGAGCTAGCACAGTCTTACCATAGCAACCGATTTCAAGTGAATACCCAAAGACTTTGGGTAAGTTGCTGTAGGTCCGTTTAATTATTTCTCTTGCTTTTGAGACAATGAGTGCTACCATGGGCGAAGAAGGGATTATTTCTCATACCATTCTTTCAGGGGTGAAATCCAGCAGGTTCTGACAGGTTCTGGAGAACTGGTAGCGGAAATTTTGAGTAGTTCAGAGAACTGGCAAATACAACCTCTGACTGGTCCCAGAGTGGGGTGGGAATAGAGATTTTGCAATATCCTCCCCCCAGGAGTAGGGAGGGAATGGAGATTTTGCAGTATCCTTCCCCTGGAGTGGGGTGGGAATGGAGATTTTGCAGTATCCTTCCCCTGGAGTGGGGTGGGAATGGAGATTTTGCAGTATCCTTCTCCTGGAGTAGGGCAGGAATGGAGATTTTGCAGTATCCTTCCCCTGCCATGCCCACCATGCCATGCCCACCAAGCCACACTATGCCCACCAAGCCACACCCACAGAACCAATAGTAAAAAAATTTGGATTTCACCACTGCATTCTTTGTGTTCCATTTTCAAAATAACAATTGACCACATTAGAGGAGAAATTCCCCTTTTTCCCATTGATAGTTGTGAACAGGACCTTGTTTCTGTTGACCATATTTTTCTCCCTGCACAGTGATGGAGCTCCTGAGCTAATTATCTTGAACACTGCAAAAGATGCTTCATCTGATCTTTTCAGATTTGAACCTGAAATCTTATTTCAACAAATCTCAATCTCCAGAATATGATCTTAGAGATTGAGAATTTCCCTGTGGATGGGCTCCAGAGTAAGGCTCAACCTCTGGGCCTGGTGACCAACTCACAGGAGATTGGCTCCTGTGACATTATCCTGGGCAGGGGTGGTATTCGCTTACTTTCCCTACCGGTTCACAAATGTGAGCGTGTGAGCACTCACGCTCGCTTCACACACACATGCACCCCATCCACGCATGTGCCCAGCCTTCCGTGCATGCACTTTGCTGGCGTGTGCACCTTCCATGCATGCGCCCGGCCTCAAAAACATGCCTAAATAGGATGGCATAAAACTGGGATGGGGGGGCGGGGCCACCCACGATTTCTGCAACTGGTTCAGGCGAACCGGTCCGAACCACCTGAATATCACTTCTGATCCTGGTACACCGTATATTGGCCTTCCTTTGCGAAAAACCGATTTATGGTCTGTAACAATTTATAGCAGCCTTTTCCAACATGCTGACATTTCTATGTGTTGGATCACAACTCGTAACACTGATCTAGCATGACTGTTTGGCTGGTAAGGATGGGAACGGTAGCTGAAAGCATCTGAAGTGCGCAATATTGGGAAATTGATTGTTGCCAAGATAATTAAATATACTTGTTAGTTAAGAGCAATTCATTCTGAGCTCATTTTTGTTACATTTTTAAAAACTTTTCCATTCCCCTGTGTTCGGGCTTAGATTCCACTGCAGGATAGGTTATTGGGACACACACACACACACACACACACACACACACACCGTTATCTTAACAGTACGACTTGTCTCCAGAAGTTGTGGGTGCTCCAACAATGGAGGTTTTTAAGAAGAGACTGGATAGCCATTTGTCTAGTGGTGTAGGATCTCCTGCTTGAGCAGGGGGTTGGACTAGAAGACCTCCAAGGTCCCTTCCAACTTTGTTATTCTGTTATTTTGTTAGCATATTAAAAAAACACAACCCAATACTTTATCTTAACCGATTCTCAGAATGAGACCACACTGAGGTTCGTAAACAGCCTCCTTTCCTTGATAATAAAGACATTTTTCATTTTAAGGTTGCTATATTAATGCATCATTGATGCCAACGTGAGTCGGCAGCACGGTGACAGCCCTTTCCGCATCAGCGGCTATGCGCTCCTGAATTGTCCCCTGAATCGGTGGCTCTCCATGCAACATGAATCTCAATTACGGTCTCCCTGATTGCTGTAAAATGAAGGCAATTGATTATTTCCCACAAGCTTCATTTTCCTCTCCAGCCAAAAGGCCCTACTAGGCACTTATGCGCCTACTAATAAAAAAAATATTCCAGCAGTTGGTTTTCTTATTTATTTATATGAAGAGACATAAATAAAAGCTCTCCAAAAGCATATGACATAGTATGTGTGGTGTATGACTGTCTGCCTGTGTTTGTGTACATGATATGGCATAAAGATGACACAGCAGTTATAACATAAAGATGACACAGCACTGATATAACATAAAAATGACATAGCACTTATACATCATACAGATGGCGTAACACTGGTTCCTCTTTTGGTTTAAAAATCAGTAGCATTTTCCAGCATTCAGAAGGGGCAGACCTCTTATGAAACAGTTTATTTTCACATCAAATGCTAAATTTCCCTTTTTAACAAATAAGATTTTTCCCCCTCCTTTTTCATAGATAGATAGATAGATAGATAGATAGATAGATAGATAGATAGATAGATATAGATATAGATATAGATATAGATAGATATGGATGATGATATAGGTATAGAGATAGAGATAAGGATAGAGATAGAGATAGAGATAAGGATAAGGATAGAGATAGAGATGATATAGATAGAGATAATGATATAGAGATAGAGATAGAAATAAGGATATAGATATAGATGATATAGAGATAGAGATAAGCATATAGATATATAGCTATAGCTATAGCTATAGATACCATGTTTCCCCGAAAATAAGACATGTCCTGAAAATAAGGCCAATCGGGCTTTTCAGGATATTTTATTTATTGTTTATTTATTGGTTCGATTTATATGCCGCCCTTCTCCGGAGACTCAGGGCGGCTTACAATGCGTTAAGAAATAGCCTTCATACTTTTGTATATACCTGCTTAGTAGGGCTTTCGCCCCCCCCCACAAAGCGGTGTTCTTTTTTTATACAAAGTCAGCTTATTGCCCCCACAATCCGGGTCCTCATTTTACCTACCTCGAAAGGATGGAAGGCTGAGTCAACCTTGAGCCTGGTGAGATTTGAACTTGCAGTAATTGCAGGCAGCTGGTGCTGCTTAATAGCACTTTAGTCTGCTGCGCCACCAAGGCTCTATGTCCTGAGTGTGATAATATATAACATGTGATAATATAAGCCACCCTCGCAAAATAAGCCCCCCCACCAACTACGCGCCCCACTCCCCTCGCCGGGCATGACAGGGCTCCTGCCCCTCGCTTAGCCACCTGCCCCCACCCGCCCCCTTTAGGGTGCAATTTGGGGGTGGCAGGTGGGGTGGGGGAGAAGCGGGACATGCATCTTACTTTTCCAGCACCGTTGCATTCCTTGCCATTCTGTCCAGAGAGACAAGTTGTAGAAAAAACTTTCTCACGAGTTCAAGGAGTTTGGCTGAACTTGAAAGAAAGTTTTTTCTACAATGTGTCTCCCTGGACAGAATGGCAAGGAACGTGACGGTGCTGGAAAAGTAAGACACGTGTCCCGCTTCTTGCCCACCCCACTTGCCCCTCCCAAATTGCACCCTAAAGGGGGCGGGTGGCTAAGCGAGGGGCAGGAGCCCTGTCATGCCCGGCAGGGAGGGGAGAAGAGATGGCAAGGGGAGTCACGTCTCACTCCATGAGTCTTGCTTCTCCCCCGCCCCACCTGCCAGAAACGAGTCTTTGTGAGACTCGTCGTGCCGCCGCTGCCGCCTTGTAGAGCAGGACTCTGCAAGACTTGTGCCGTTGCATGCAGGAACTGCAGAACAGCTGCGAGGTTCGACGTACTGGCACAGCTGCGAGTGGCAGGATGCCAGCTGTGCCGGTATGATAAAGCTCGTGGTGGTGCTGCAGTTTGTGCATGCAACGGCACAAGCCTTGCAGAGTCCTGCTCCACGAGGAAGCGGCAGCAGTGGGACATGCCAGGGCAGTGGCCAACGCGAAGAATGAGGAGGGGAGGTGACGGCAGCAATGGGACATCCAGTCCCACGCTCACCACCTTGTGTACCCCCAAAATAATAAGACACCGCCCCCCCCCCCCGATAATAAGGCCAAGCCCTTATTTAGTGGGTCAAAAGAAAATAAGACCCTGTCTTATTTTTGGGGAAACATGGTATAGATACAGATACAGATACAGATACAGATACAGATACAGATACAGATACAGATACAGATACAGATACAGATACAGATACAGATATAAGGGATGCAGTGGCTCAGCGGCTAAGACACTGAGCTTGTCGATCGAAGGGTCGGTAGTTCAGTGGTTCAAATGTGCGAGGGGAACCTTTATCTTTATATATATATATATGTCAGCTATTTTTTCTTTTTATGACCCTGTAAAGTCCCTCCACCCTTTTATTGATTGGAGCCATGGCGACTGAATGGAGCTGAGTGTTTACTGGCCGGATGCCCTTCCTAATGCCGGTGCAGAGTTCACAGCAGGTATTTTCTCTTCACTCCCTGACAGAGAATCCTCTGCCTAGGATTGAACTCTCAACCTCCCGAGTGTGAGGCGAGCATCTTCACCGCAAGGCTACCACACTGCTCATCCATATATATCACACATGCTTCATATATCAGCTCAGATATGCCCTGTAGGTGGAGGGAGGAAAGATTGTTGATGGAACACAACCACAAGGATCCATTTGGCAGTGTGGAATAGCTACACCATCCCTTGAATCTAGGCACCCAGCTACAAGATTAGAAAAAGAGAGAGAGATTAGATTGACCTTTCTTACTTTTTAACTGCTGCAGGGATGTTAAAAACTGCTCAGAGTATTACTGAGTTTATAGTACATTTAGTTGTAGTGGGACAACATCCACCAAGTAGTCATTCATAAGCCTAAGTAAATAGATTTAGTCCTGTTTCATACCTTCCATATTAAGTTGTACAATTTTCAGGACAACTCCTATGTCAGTTGGTTCTGAAAAGAGCTGTTGTTTTTATTTATGGTAGTCATGCTTCTTCTTGCTAGGAGATTCTTGTGATGATTTCATCAAGCCTGTTAAGAGGATTAGTTCAACATTTCAATGTATCATTTAAATCACATGTCAAGGAGTTGTGCTGAATCAGCATATGACAGAAATCTCAAATTCCTAGGTCATTTTTTCCCAATCAGTGCTAAAGGTATGATGGCTGGGATTGATCTTAGAGGCCTATGTAGCACAAATACAAAAGGGTTGAGATCTGTACATTGGGGAAACAAAACAACCACTTCACAAGTGCATGACACAACATAAGATAACAAATACATCAGGACTAGATTCAGCAGTCCATCTGCATTTAAAAGACACAGGCCGCTCTTTTGAAGACAGCAAAGCCCACATTTTGGACTGAAGGACTGCTGGTTTTGAAATAGGGGTCAAAGAGACCATTTGTGTCAAAACTGAAAAGCCCTCTCTCAACAGAGAGAGGGATACAACATCGCCTCTCTCCGATCTACAACACAGTCCTTTCAACAATTCCAAGAGGGCTCCACACCCATTTGCATCACTTGTGACCCTGAGGAAACAGACAAATGTCCAGGTGACCTTAACAACTCTCTAAAAGGATGCAAATGACCAGCTGTCTGCAAGGAGTATAAATCCTTCCATTCCCCACAATCCAGTCAGAGCTGAAGAAGCTTCTTGGATGTGAAGTGAAATGTCTTCAAAGAAAACCCAGAAAGTCCAGTTACCTCTTTCCAGTTGGGAAAAGGGTTGAGTGAAAGTCTATCAGCAAGACTCTTTGAAAAGGATACATGTACAGTATATCTAACTTGAGTACCAATTCAGATGTAGAACTGACAATGGCACTGCGTAAAATCAAAGATGACCAAAATCAAAGAGAAAGAGATGTTTAAGATGTGGTTGCCATCAACCAACTAAATTACTTTATAGAACCATTTAATAACCATGTCAATCACTGTGTTTATAAAAACACTAAATATAATTCATGTCATATGTATATATCAAGTCAACCTTTGCATCTTGCCTACTCATGGGAACAAGGAAAACTTAATAAAAAACTTTTATACCTTTTTGCTGTGCATTGAACTGGAGAAGGAGCAAGTAAAAGAAACAATGATAGCCTGGGGTAGAAATGTTGGTTATCCAATTGAGTTTGAAAAATGGCAACAACTATGGGAAAGGAACTATAAATTAACAATGTCCACTGCATTTAAGGAAAATCAATATAAAATGTTTTATAGATGGCATATGCCACCGGAGAAGTTAGCAAAAATGTTTAAAGATAAGTCAGCTACCTGCTGGAAATGGCATCAAACACCAGGATCTTATTATCATATGTGGTGGACCTGTTCTGAAGCAAAAAGTTACTGGTACAAAATTAAAATCTGGTTGGAAGAAATGATACAGCAACACACTGAATTTAAACCAGAGTTGTTCCTATTGGGTATCTTTCCAGAAAAAATGTATATTTGATCATACATGTAATAACAGCTGCAAGAATTGTGTATGCTCAAAATTGGAAATTAGAGAAAATATCTTTGGAAGAAGAAGTAATAAAAAAAATGTTTAGATTGTGCAGAAATGAATAGATTAACCTTGATGATTAAGGATAAGGAAGAATCAGAATATTTTAAGACATGGAATCATTTTTATAGTTGATTGTAAAAGAGATATAAATGACCAATATTATAACTATGTATAAATGATGATTATAACATTGCTTTAGCAACGAAATGTTAGAATGGTTTGAACGAAGATGAAGATAGAAGAAATTTATGGAAGATGGAGAAGAAGCCCAGAAGATAACACCAAGATGTCACAGGGAAAGGAGGATTGATGTATTAAATGTTTGTTTGTTTGTTTTAAAAAATAAAAAAACTACTAAAAAAAACCCCTTTGCATCTTGCCAACCTTAACTTTGCTGGCATTAACCCTCTTCACCAAAGTTTGGCTTAGCATATACATTTGATGGAAGAATACAACATTACAAAGCAGGAAATTTATGTTCTATTTCCCCTGAGCGGCAAAGTTTTTCACTGTTCACCAGTGGAAATATCTGAATCATTTTTAATTTGAAATATAGTTTCATAAGATTTGGTCAATAGCTCTGCTGAAGAAAGGTCTCTAACAATATCCATTTACTCAGAAAAGAAAAAGAGAAATTATTATTTTGTCGGGACTGGCAGAATTAGAACTCTTTCATAAAAAATAAAACGAATACCATCCAGGACGCATGGAAAATGTAAAAAGCTCATCCTAGAATTGTTTAAGCTATGGCAAAACTAGACAGTGTCAGAGTTCCGATGGATGGCCTAATTAAATCATGAGCCTCGAGCCAATCTTGACCCTGTTTCCCCCCTCCCTCCAAGGTGTGTCATCAGTCACATTTGCCAACAGGACAATTTCGCGGGTTGTAGAGATCACTCCCCTCCAGCCACTGTGGGTAACTCTGAGATACAGCCTTGAGAGAGATATGTCTGGAATGTGCTTTTGTTTTTTAGCTGCCATGCTGCTTTGTTGTTTTCACATCCCCCTTGCCTATGACAACTCGAGAGCAGACCAGGGATGCTTTCCGAATTGACATTCAGCATATTAGAAAGCAGAAACATCACCTTGCCATCAATGGTCTGTATAGCCAAAACAATAGTTTTCCCAACAGTGACTTATGGCTGTGAGAGTTGGACCATAAGAAAGGCTGAGTGCCGAAGAATGGATCTTGCTGGAGTTGTGGTGTTGGAGAAGACACTTGAGAGTCCCTTGGACTGCAAGGAGATCCAATCAATCAAACCTAAAGGAAATCAACTCTTCTTTGGGAGGACAGGTTCTGAAGCAGATGCTAAAATATTTTGGCCACCCAATGAGAAGAGAGAACTCTTCAGAAAAGCCTCTGATGCTGGGGAAGATGGAAGGCGAAAGGAGAAGAGGACTGCAGAGGATGAAATGGTTAGATGGTGATTTTGATGCACATGATTTCATGAACATGAATTTGGACAAATTCCAAAAGACGGTGGAGGATAGGGGGGCCAGGCATGCTGTGGACCATGGGATCACGAAGACCCAGAAATGACTTAGCAACTGAACAACAACAAAGTTTAATGTAAGTGTAATATAATTTTTTGTGATTTCCCACCATCCAGCCAGAGCTGAAGAAGCTTCTTCAATGAGAATCGAAACGTCTACAAAGAAAAAACCAGAAAGTCCAATTACTCCTTGAATAAAAAAACACCTTTGGAACAACCATGACCTGGATGATAGAGAATCTCCATAGATATTTTTGTGATACCATTTTTTTAAAAAAAGGACAAATATATTGACCTACGTGGTCTTCTGTTGTGTTGAAAGGAATTTGCAATGTGTGAAGAGACAATAAGGGGGAAAGTAAAACATGCATTCAGATATTTTCAGCAATTTCAATATATCTACCATACTTTGTGGGACCAAAATAGATTTCCCCCCCTAGATTTTAATTAGCATATATTGGTAAACTGTTGATGTGAAACCCTAACCCCAACCCTCACTCTTACCCTCACCCAAAACCTTGCCCTTGCCCTTGCCCTTGCCCTTGCCCTTGCCCTTGCCCTCACCCTCACCCTAACCCAAACCCTAATGTAAAATCTAACCCTAACCCTAACCCAAACCCTAAGTCTAACCCAAACCCTAACCTTCACCCTCACCCAAACTCTCACTCTCACCCTAACCTCACCCTAAACTCTCACCCTAACCCTCACCCTCACCCTAACCGTAACCCTAACCCGAACCCGAACCCAAACCCAAACCCAAACCCGAACCCGAACCCGAACCCGAACCCTAACTTAAACCCTAACCCCAACCCTAACCCTAAATTAAACCCTAACCCCAAACCCAACCCCAACCCCAACCCTCACCCTCACCCTCACCCTAACCCTAACTGAGTGATTGTTTTCACTGTCAGGAAATTTTTCCTTAGTTGTAGGTTGGTTCTCTCCTTGATTAGTTTCCACTAGTGGTGGGTTTCTCCCAGTTCCACCCGGTTCCGCTGAGCCGGTAGTGGTGATGATATGACATCACCGAACCGGTTCTGGGCCCACCCTGTCCCCCACCCCCTGCCCCCAACCCCCCGTTTCCCCCCGTCCCCACCCACCCCCCGCATTATTCTTACCTTTTATTTGGCCCCACCCCCAATCTATTGCTGCCTCCTGAGTCCCAGCTGATGGCTAGAGGGAAAAAAACTGTTTAAACTCTTGCCAGGGCTTCAAAGGGCCGCCCTACAGCTGATCAGTGTTAAAAGAAAACAAATGAGTAGACCGGTAACTGTAAAAATAGATGAGTAGATCAGTGCCTGCAAAAATACATGAGTAGACCAGTGCCTGCAAAAAATAAATGGGTAGACCAGTGCCTGCAAAAATAAATGGGTATATCGGTACAGCTCTGCAAGCAGTTAAAAGCCTGGTAGACCAGCACCTCTGCTAAATCCTAAATAATTGTCATGACTTTGTATAAATATACAAAAGGATGAAGGCTATTGCTTAACGCATTGTAAGCCGCCCTGAGTCTCCGGAGAAGGGCGGCATATAAATCAAATTTTTTAAAAAAAATGATCATCAAGCCACGCCCACAAAATAAGCCACGTCTACAGAACCGGTAGTAAAAAAAAATTAGAACCCATCCCTGATGTCTCTCCTGCTCCTTCGCTTCACTAGCTTCATCTGCCACTATTATGCCTTTCAAGCTGGCGCTAGCTAGCATGCCCCAAGTTTAAACCCTGTTCTCTCTAATCCAGGACCCCCAGTTATAAAGCAGTGATAGCTTTTGAGGACTTTCAGTTGAGCCCGTAAGGGCCAAGATGTAGAAACGTGCTCCCCACCTCCCTGCCTTCCCAAGTCACGATGGCCAAATAAGATTTATTGAATTTTATTTTATTTTATTTTTTTTGAAAGAGACTCCAGAGCGCCTGGGTTTTCCGGCGTTCTGTCTGGATTGTGGAAAAGTAACTTGGAAGAAAAAGAGAAGCCCAGCCTTCCCCCCCTCCCATCCTTCAGGAGAAGATGGAGAGAGAAATCGCATGGTATATTCCTTTCTCAGCCCTCTTCTTGGCAATGGCTTTCTCCCACGCCCCCTCCTTGCATTTCTGCCTTTCTTCTGCTGCTGGATCTTCTCGCCGACTGCTCCCCCTGCAGAAAACAGCAGAATGGGACACGCTTGTTCCAAAGCTAGCCGGCAGCTGTCACATACTGGAGGCAGCAAGAAGGCTAAGCCACGAAGCTCACTCTGTCGTTTAGGATGATTCACGGGGAATTGGCTGTAATTTCTCTCGTTCTTGCAGTGGACGGAAGCCACCTCAAAAGCTACGCTGGACCAGATCAAGGTAAGGCAGCAGAATTGTATGCATCTCTCTCTCTCTCTCTCTTCTTTCTCTACCTCTCTCTTTCTCCCTCTCCCTCTCTCTTTCCCTCTCTCTCCCTCTCTCCCTCCCTCTTTCTCTCTCCCTCTCTCCCTCTTTCCCTCTCTCTCCCCATCTCTCTCTTTCTGTTTCCTCCCTTCTCTCTCTCCCCTTCTCCCTCCCTCCCTCTCTCTTTCTCTCTCTCCCCCTCCCTCCCTCCCTCTCTCTCCTTCTCTCTCCCCTTCTCAAGCAATTGAGTTCCCAGGCTTTTGAAGGATGGCTGAGAGTGGGGCGATCTCCCTGGCAGAGGGTGCCACTTGTAATGCCTTCCTGGAGATATCCCTAAGAGGCTTTCTGGTTTCTGAAATTCTGGCTCTCCACAGGCAGACCAAGCCGGTCGTATCACCTGCTTCCCTTTCTCAAGTGCAACTTTCATCACGAGGTCAATCCCACCCATTTTCTCCCTGAAGGAAGAACTGATGGTCCATTTTTCTCCTCTCTGGAAGTAACTTGGGCACCACTTTGAGAAAGGCAGCTGATTGGGAATCTGTCCGGCCCTTTTCGATTTGCCTCACTTTGGACTTCACTGAAGCTCAGTTTCAGCACGCAAAAATAAAAATAAGATAAAATAAAACCGAGTTGGCACATCCTTCAAATCTAGAGCCTCCCAAATACAAATAATGGGCTTCATTTAGGCTGAGAATTTGGAAATCTGAGATTCTCTCTCCAGCCATCTGAGAGGGGGAAAAAAGCAATAATGTTCTCTGTTGAACTAACTATGCTGTACAGATACCGGTTAAAACATTGGTGTAAGATATTTTAACAAGAAATCCATAAAGCATACCTTTCAGGAAAATCCCACCCATGGAGATGATAATCCTGTGATATTTATTAGCTCTGGGGAACCTATATTTCTTTCTTTCTTTCTTTCTTTCTTTCTTTCTTTCTTTCTTTCTTTCTTTCTTTCTTTCTATCTATCTATCTATCTATCTATCTATTTATCTATCTATCTATTGGTTTCAGCTCAATTTTTCTCTTGCTTTCCATGTGACGTTGATATATAGCTTGTAAAATCTTGCCTGTTGTGCTAATGTTCTTGCAATGGACAATGTGCTTCAAAAAATGATCTCAAAAAGGTGAAGCTTTGCTGGAGTGTGTTTCATGCACGGACCGGAGCGTAGATAGTTCGTTCTTATGACCAATTGCCTTAAAGACTGTTTTAAACCAACAACTTCTTAACTCTAATGAAAAATACGTGCAATGCCTTGATATTTTTTTTTTACGTTCAGCCAGATTGTATTGGATATCTGTTAAATCAAAATGCTTACCTGTTCCTTCTTTCCTTCAGTTGGTTGATTTATACTTAGGTTATGGATGAGAGATACTTTAGATTTTAGAACGAGCGAATGGTGTTTAAATAATTGCATGAGGCAATGAATAATACCGTGACTGCCTATAGTTTGAGTGGCTATAATTTACCATCCACTATTCTGGGCGAATTGTACAAGAGTTGTCACGGACACGTAATGAGGTTGTTGGTCTAGCTAGTGAACCCTGATTGTTTGCTAAAACTCAGTGCATTTTAGAAACGAACAGTTATATCCATCAATAGGAATAAAGAGGACAGTTCCTTATTCTCCTGTGAATACAGGCAAAGGGACAATATATACATCCACCTACATAAACATGCTCTAATGCTTAAAAAACCAGATCTGTTTGCAATGTGTTTGCATGGCACTATGTTTGATTCTTTAAAGCATCTTTAGTACTGATCAAATGATTTTATTAAATGCT
The DNA here is from genome assembly GCF_029531705.1 of Pantherophis guttatus. The sequence continues at coordinate 2,565,256 of NW_026844069.1, forward strand.
ATTGATAATTTATGCTACGCATGTTTAAATCTTGATGTGAGAGTTGTAGCTATTTTAGGGGGTGGGGGGAAATTTTATGCCGGTCTATGATCATCATCATCATCATAAAAACTTGATTTGATTTGAGTTAAAGGGGGCATTTGCCAAAGAGAGAGCATACACGTTTAACAAAACAGTGCTGTGATCGTACCGCTTTCATTTGTAAATTGCGTAACTTTACTCGTGCAACTTTGGGCTTTTGATGGACTTCAAGACAAAGTAATCCTGTGATTGTGGAATAAGGCACATGGCAAAGCAATAGGCAGATTGATACCCACAGGGTATTTCTCTTAACCAGTAAGAATGCAATAAGGAAGGAAGTCACCTCACCACATTCTTGTACCCCAACGCCTTTAAGGAATATTTAGAAGTAACATTTGGACATTGAGCTGTATCTGCCATGGGAAGCCACTCCGGATGTTTGTGGGAACGTATGATCCAACCTGGTTAAACAAGAGTTGACCGGAAATTAGTGCAAATTAGGGCATGGATTTGCTGGCTGCTGTAATAATTTCAGGCTGACAGCCAGGAGTATCCAGAATGACCAGAATACTGTAGTTGATGGTAAAATAGTGGAGGATCTTATCACTTAAAACTTATCTAATAATAGTGAATGACTTCCAGCTAGTCTGTGGATATCATTCTCCTTCTCCTTCTCCTTCTCCTTCTCCTTCTCCTTCTCCTTCTCTTTCTCCTTCTCCTTTCCCCTTCCCCTTCCCCTTCCCTTTTGCCTTCCCCTTCTCCCCACCACTTCTTTCTCCCTCTCCTTCTTCTCTTTCTCCTTCCCCTTCCCCCTTCTCCTCCACCCCTTCTTTTTCCTTCTCCTCCTTCTCTCTCCCCCTCCCCGATCCTTCTCCTCTTCCAATGGCACCCATAATGATGGTCTCATTGCTGTCTTTTAACATTCTCCAAGAAATGCCATTTCTGCCACTGAGCGTCATTGTTTTTTTTTCCCATACTCAGCAGGTGTATGAAAGAACAAATGCATCAAAAACAAATGTTATCAGAGAGGCTTTTCAAAGTTTGGTCAATGATGGAGTTGGCTTAGCCAAAGAAAGATTACCATTTGCTGTTGACTCACTTAGAAATACTAACCCCAAGCACACCATCCCAAATAAATGTAAGGTGACAAATGCAACCTATATGAGTTAAAATGCTGTATGTGTATCCATCCCTGAGTCAGCAAAAAAGTCTACTGGTATGGGATTTGCTGTTCTGCTGCTCAGCCTCTTTACCGATTCTGTTCTTGGTGATCAGAACTTTTCAAAAGTAATACCGTGTTTCCCTGAAAATAAGACCCTGTCTTATATTTTTTTTGAACCCCAAAATAAGCGCTTGGCCTTATTTTCAGGGAGGTCTTATTATTTTGGAGGGCGTGGAGCAAGACGGGGCTCCTCTTGCCATCTTACCTGATTTTGAGCTCTGTCTCCCTAAGCCTAACCAGAGGAAATGGCAGAGACCAGCTGCTCATGTATTTAAATATTTTCAGGGAAGGGCTTATTTTTGGGGAGGGTTTATTTTCAGGGAAGGGCTTATTTTCGGGAAAATATGGGTAGGTAACAATGGCTAGCAGACATTGCATAAGCTGTTGGACAATGTTGGAAAATGGGGGGCAAGTATTATTCTATAAGTTAAAGGTAATGTAAGGCTGTTTCACTCATAGGCTGATGTTGAGTTATCATGAGAACACAGCTGGAAAAAAAAATACATTATTCCAGCACACTTTTGTACCATGATTTAGTGCCTATGATGAAAATTGCTTAGTCCCTTGGTTCAATTCCACTTGAATTGTCCAGCATATCCTTCAGCATAAAATGCAGTTATCTTCAATATCACTTGCCAATGAATATAATGCAAATTCCATTTTATAGAGGGATTTGACACTTATCAGTGGATTATCAGCTGTTTTCCCCTGTTCCTTCTGAACTGGAAAAAGCAGGTTTTATGGAAAATGGAAGTGACGGAATTAAATAACAGTTTATTTGTTACTTGGCAACTGGGAAAGGGCAGGGAGGGGTGGGAATCTAATTTCCTTCCCTGTTTGCAATGAAAGACCTCAAACCCACACCCGCTTCCACAGGAGTTGAAATCACAGAATGTATTGGAACTTCAGAAGATTGTGCTACGTGTCTTCAAAGGGATAATGGGTTCATAACATACCTGAAAAATCCCAGCTACTATTCTACTTTGAAAAATGAGGAACAGTGAAATATGTCTCATTTACTGAACTGCAAAAATTGCTTTTCCTTTTGAGAAGATGAGGAAAACCATTAGAAGTTTAATAAAGAAAGTGAATTATGATCAGAGTTTGTTTGATAGTGAGAAAAATTGACGAAATATTGGTCAGCAGAAGTGAATGAATGTTTCAGGGTTTTTTTTGAAAAGTTCTTACGAACAGACTGAGAAATTTGTTTAGACTATATGGTAAGGCCACACTTGGAATACTGCATTTAGTTTTGGTTGCCACGATGTAAAAACTCTAGATGTGAAGACTCTAGAAAGAGTGCAGAGAAGAGCAACAAAGATGATAAGAGGGGTGGGGGCTAAAACATATGAAGAATGGTTGCAGGAACTGGGTATGTCTAGTTGAATGAAAAGAAGGACCAGGGATGACATAATAGCAGTGTTCCAATATCTCAGGGGCTGCCACAAAGAAGAGGGAGTCAAGCTATTCTCCAAAGCATCTGAAGGCAGGACAAGAAGCAACAGATGGAAACTAATCAAGGAGAGAAACAACTTTGAACTATGGAGAAATTGCCTGACAGTGAGAACAATTAATCAGTGGAACAACTTGCCTCCAGAAGTTGTGAATGCTCCAACATTGAAAGTTTTAAAGAAGAGGTTGGATAACCATTTGTCTGAAGTGGTGTAGGGTTTCCTGCCTAAGCAAGGGGTTGGACTAGAAGACCTCCAAGGTCCCTTCCAACTCTGTTATTCTGTTCTGGGATATGGGCAACCTTCATGCCTCCTTGATGGCCCTGGGACTCAGAAGAGATGATATTTACTATATTTTAATACCAAGTGCTTAATGCAATTTTTTTTGGATCTAAAAAAGTAAATCTCCTTTTGTACGTGTACTTCAGAGGTGAGTTGCATCAGGTTCTGACCAGTTCTGGAGAACTGGTAGCGGAAACTTTGAGTAGTTCAGAGAACCAGTAGTAAAAATTCTGACTGGCCCCACCCCCATCTATTCTCTGCCTCTTGAGTCCCAGCTGATCAGGAGGAAATGGGGATTTTGCAGTATCCTTCCCCTGGAGTGGGGTGAGAATGGAGATTTTACAGTATCCTTCCCATGCCACGCCCACAAGCTATGCCCACTAAGCCATGCCATGCTCACCAAGCCACACCCACGGAACTGATAGTAAAAATTTTTGAAACCCACCGCTGGTGTACTTGTCAGATTTTGCAATAAGGTTTTCTAACACAACCACCTCTATATTAGGCAAAACTTCACATTCATTTTGTGTGGTAGGGAAAAAAACGTTCTACAGCAGTGTTTCTTAATCTTGGCCCCCTGGAAGATTCATAGACTTTAACTCCCAGAATTCTCCAGTCAGTCATACTGGCTGGGGAATTCTGGGAGTTAAGGCCCATACATCCTCCAAGGACCAAGTTTGTGCAACACAACTCTAAAACATGGCCTTCAAAGGGTTTTTTTTTTGGTAATGGGACAAAATGAGAAAATGATGAAAATAGCAGAAGCTTTAAAAAAGCAAAACAGAAGGATTTCTCTCTTTTTTAAAAAATCTGTGATTAATTTACTCCATACTTGAAATAAAGTCAAGGTTCCCCTGCACATGCGTGTTAATCGTTTCTTGCTCTAGGGGACGGTGCTCATCTCTCTTTCTAAGCCAAAGAGCCAGTGCTGTCTGAAGACATCTCCATGGTCATGTGGCCGGCGTGACTCACCGCCGAAGGCACATGGAACGCTGTTCCCTTCCCCCCAAAGGTGGTCCCTATTTTTCTACTTGCATTTTTTTTTACGTGCTTTCGAATTGCTAGGTTGGCAGAAGCTGGGACAAGTCACCCCGTTACCCAGCACTAGGGATTCGAATCCCTGAATTGACAACCTTTCGATTGACAAGATCAGCATCTTAGCCACTGAGCCATCACATCCCTCATATATTGAAATACATTGAGCCAATTAATCATTTTTTTAAAAAAAATCATTCACTTTGACAATGTAAAATGGGCACCTGACTGGCCGTTACGAGGCCGTTACAGGCCGTTACTCTGAAAAAGCAGAGAGAGAAACTGAGGCATCAGAAGGAGGGGGAAAGGTAATTTTTTAATGTATTAAGAGATATCTAAATGGAGAGCAGAGAAGGAATATGTCTTCTCAAGCCAAACTAAGCATGAGAGACATTGAAGTCTGGAGGCCTTGCTCCTTTGCACAGGGTGCACATCCTCTGTGGATAGACTGATGACAGAGACGTGCAATCTGCAAAATAAAGGTGAATTTATTTTAATCACATGCCTTCCTCCTTCTCTGCTAACAGACAAGGTTCAAAAGAAGCAGGAGACAGGCTGTTTTTACAAAACAACGGGGGTCACCCTCTTAATGGCTAAGAATCACAGGAAAAGTTAATGAACAGGTGTTTTTTCTTTTATCAACAAGCTAAAAACGTTGCCAGGGTTGCAAGATAAGAGGCGGAGAGCTCGGTGTAAAGAAGACTGCAAAGTCATGCAATTGGAGAAATTGCCCGTATTTTATGAAATAAAGTAATGAATGCTGCACCATACCTTCCCCAACATGTCGAGTTCTATAGATGTTGAATGACTAGAAGAGGATGTAACCTATAGAAGGGTTGGGCATCAGATAGGAAGAACATCTCCTAAACGGCAAGGTAGTTAGTAATCAGGCTAAAGCTGGAAGGGACCTTGGAGATCTTCTAGTCCAACCTCCTGCTCAAGCAGGGGACCTTATAACATTTCAGGCAAGTGACAATGTAGACTCTTCTTTAAAACATCCAATGATGGAGCCTCCACTATTTCTGAAGCTGTTCCACTGGTTAATTATCCTCACTGTTAGGAAGGTTCGCCTTAATTTCAGGTTTCTTCTCTGGTCGATTAGTTTCTATCCATTGTTTCTTTCCTGCCCTCAAGAAAGCCAAATAATAATAATAATAATAATAATAATATAATAATAATAATAATAATAATAATAATAATAATAATAATAATAATACAGATGGATCATCATTTGGAACACAACATGCCAGACATACCAGTTGTTGAAAACCGAAACATACAATTTATTGATATCGCTGTACCAGGAGATGCCAGAGTCAAAGAAAAAGAACTAGAAAAAAATCACGAAATATTGTGACCTGACCATCGAAACTACGCAATTATAGATGAAACATGTGACAGTGATACCAGGGGTGAAATCCAGCAGGTTCTGACAGGTTCTGGAGAACTGGTAGCGGAAATTTTGAACAGTTCAGAGAACCATCAGTGGAAATTTTGAGTAGTTTGGAGAAGTGGCAAATACCACCTCTGGCTGGCCCCAGAGTGGGGTGGGAATGGAGATTTTGCAGTATCCTTCCCCAGGAGCAGGGTTGGAATGGAGATTTTGCAGTATCCTTCTCCTGGAGTGGGGTGGGAATGGAGATTTTGCAGTATCCTTCCCCTGGAGTGGGGTGGGAATGGAGATTTTGCAGTATCCTTCCCCTGGAGTGGGGTGGGAATGGAGATTTTGCAGTATCCTTCCCCTGGAGTGGGATGGGAATGGAGATTTTGCAGTATCCTTCCCCTGCCACGCCCACCAAGCCATGCCCACCAAGCCATGCCCACAGAAATTTGGATTTCACCACTGAGCAAGGGTACGAAACTCAAGGCTTGGGGGCTGGATCTGGCCCACGGACTACTTAGATCTGGGCTGCTGGGCCGCCGTGAAAACAACAAAGGACCAACCTATGGCGCCACGTTGAAGCACTTGTCAGTGTCTCTTGAACTTTTTGCCAAGAAAAGCCTTTGGCAGGTTGCCAAAGACATCAAAGGTTGGTGATAAGGCCGACGGACTAGTTATGAAGAATTTTGTTTTGGACTAAGCTGAGGATGAATTAATTCTCAGCTGTTTTAATAAAATAAGTTTGTTGAGGGCTGAATTGTGTTTGGTAATCACTACTTGGGCCTTGGTCACAACAGTTGTCTTCAGAAGAAAATAGATCGTCAGCCACAATAAATCAGGAATCCAAGCGGTTCAAATGAATATATAGGTATCATCAACACCATCATTATCTTCATCATCATCCATCATCATTCTAGATCTTGTCTATTCACTGCAGAAGGAAGGCTTCTTCCACATGTTTCCAACCCATCTACCCCCCTTGATCAAATTTTTTACTTGAAGACTGCAACACGAGGTAATAAGATATTTTAGAAATGCTTAGCCTAGAGAGCTGATTGTCGAGAAAGTGATAAGTTAAGGAAGGAATCCTGAACAGAGTTCTGGGTAATAAAAAAAAGAAATGGAGCCCATCCATGCAAAAGGAAAATCAGGCTTTTTATGTTTGTGCAAAATCCAATCATATTCCTTCCCCATCCAATTACTTGCTGTCCAACTTGATATAAATAAAAGAGATTTCTTTTTAAAAAATTGCAATCTACTCTTTCGGGTTAGTGAACATATTTGGGTTTTTATGCCTAACATTTAACTGATCTTTGAAGTGGAATAGACCAGGAAAGGGGAGGTAGATGAATGCTCATTTGTGCTGCCAAGATTAGGGTGTACTGTACACAGTGTGTGTTTTAATGCAATCCAGATTTACGACGTTGGGACTTTCACTCTACAAATGAATAACGTTTCCAAATATCCCCTTACAATATAGAATGAAACAAGATTGATTGGGGCTCTGAACATAGAAAGTGACTTGATTTCTAACTGCAGGGAATAAAAATTGTTCTTCACTGGGAAAATCTTTTTTTATTACCACTATATTCTTCAACCTTTGTTGTTGCTGTTGTTAGTTGCGAAGTCGTGTCTGACCCATCGCGACCCCATGGACAACTTTCCTCCAGGCCTTCCTGTCCTCTACCATTCCCTGGAGTCCATTTAAGTTCATACCGACTGCTTCAGTGACTCCATCCAGCCACCTCATTCTCTGTCTTCCCATTCGTCTTTTGTCCTCAATCTTTCCCAGCATTAGGCTCTTCTCCAGTGAGTCCTTCCTTCTCATTAGGTGGCCAAAGTATTTGAGTTTCATCTTCAGGATCTGGCCTTCTAAAGAGCAGTCAGGACTCTAGGACTGACCGGTTTGATCACCTTACAGTCCAAGGGACTCGCAGGAGTCTTCTCTAGCACCATAGTTCAAAGGCCTCAATTCTTTGACGCTCAGCCTTCCTTATGGTCCAACTTTCACAGCCATACATTGCAAACTTAGCATACAAGAATAACATCACCCTCAGTGGAAGTTGGGTCCTGGTGACCCAGTGGGCCTTTTTTTAAAAAAAGTCAACAGCCTTTTCCCATGAAATTTGGATTTCCCAGTCTAGCCAGCAAATCTGGAATTTCACAATGGTCTTCTTTCCTTTCCAAGCCACAAGAAGTTTAGATTCCACTTAGCCATTTTGAGGTCAGCCAAGATAATTTAGATACGGCTAAGGATGATACGCCAGGGATGCGATGGCTCAGTGGCTAAGACTCTGAGGTTGTTGATCGAAAGGATGACAGTTCAGTGGTTCGAATCCCTAGTGCCACATAACAGGGTGAGCTCCCGTTACTTGTCCCAGCTTCTGCCAGCCTAGCAGTTCGAAAGCACGTAAAAAAAAAATGCAAGTAGAAAAATAGGGACCACCTTTGGTGGGAAGGTAACAGCGTGCTGTGCGCCTTTGGCGTTTAGTCATGCCGGCCACATGACCATGGAGATGTCTTCAGACAGCGCTGGTTTTTCAGCTTAGAAACAGAGTTGAGCATCGCCCCCTAGAGTCGGGAATGACTAGCACATATGTGTGAGGGGAACCTCTACCTTTATTTTAAGGATGATACAGAGTAAAATAAGTTTTTTAAAGTCTTTTTTTTTTTTGCCTCTGAGAAAATAAGTTTGAAACCATCCTGAATTAGAGACTTCTTAACAGAAGAATAGAGTTGGAAGGGACCTTGGAGGTCTTCTAGTCCAACCCCCTGCTCAAGCAGGAGACCCTATCTTATTTCAGACAAATAGTTGTCCAACCTCTTCTTTAAAACCTCCAATATCTTTGTAGAAGACATTAAAAAAAAACATTTATTTTACTCTGATCTTTAGGAGCCAATGGCTTTATTATTTGGATTTTAATTTACCAGTCACATTTTTCATCATTGTGACTATTCCTCTAGTTCCTTGCTCATCTTTTTATGCTGCTTGAAATTATAAATTGCCCTGACTGTTTGACACTTGTTCTAAAGGATCGTTCAGATTAGAGGAACTGGACAAAGATATTGTGTAAGGTGCAGTGCAAGTGAAGTTTCAAAGAGTGTATAAACGTGCCTCATCATTGATGTAGTTGTTTGAAGAAGGACAAACTTGGACGACTGTAATTGAATTATAGCTAATCTTGAACCAGTGCAATAATTATATTCAATATGCAAATAGTATCAAGCCTCCATCCCACATTTCCTTTAATTATTAACCAGGGTCTCTCTCTCTCTCTGGAGGGGAGTTTACTAATCAAACATCTGTTAGGTAACAAATGTAGTTTAAGCATCCATCATCTGAAAAGGATTTAAGGTGGAACAGAGGACAAATGTACGAACCAAAGAGAGAATCTGGCGGAGTTTATAAATCATGCAGAATCAGCCAGTTGGCAGTCAAACAAGGAAAAAGGATGACCATGTCAGGTCAATAAGAACTTACTTAAAGTCAATTCACAATTAAAGCCATCCGTCATTCTCTTCCTCATAACTGACACTTCCTTCTCTTGCTTTCCTGTTGGCTTCAGGCTGGTTCTCTCAAAGATTCTTTTTTTCAAAAAAAGCAACTGAGACTTTGTTTTTCCTTGGAGACTGTTTCGCTTCTCATCCAAGCAGCTTCTGTGGTTCTGACAGAATGGTGGAGGCCGGAAGGATTTATATTCTCCGGTGAATTCACACTTTTAAAATGTTGGAATAATTTATTTCTTCCTGAAGCATCTTGTTAGCTCAGGATTATCCCTGCCGTTCTTTGACATTGCTTCTTCTCTTTGTCATATTTACTTTTGGCCAGCTACTTACAAAAGGGGATTATTTGTCTACCTGTTGTGGCCCACCAGTGGAGCTGGTGGCAGACTCAGGCAGTGAGGAGATTTGGGAGAGATATGGGGCAGTCCTGGAGTCTGGGGAAGGCTCTGATGAGTGCTCTGCATGGAGGCAGAGATGGGGCCAGGGCCGTCTGACAGTTGTCACCCCTGACTGTCAGCTGCCTTTGGAGTCAGGCATCAGTGGGGCAGAAGAACAGCTGAAGCCTGTTCCCAGTGTGTGCATGCGCAGAGCTGCCAGGAGAAGGGAACAGCTAAGGAACAAGGGTCGACTCAGGAGTAAAGCTACAGGTGGACGATGAATGGCCCCTCCCATAGGGAATAAAGAGGAGCGAAAGGGGAGTGGAGTTTGCAGGAGACAATTTGTTCGCTTAATTGGTTCATGACTCTCAGAGACTTCTTGCCAAGTTTTGAAGATATCAGCCTGACAGCTCTCCAAGCCAGATAAGATCTGTGACTGTAAATTCTCTGTTGAAAGAATTTCTGGATGTGAATGAGAGGAATTCACAGTAACTTAATAAAAAGGGGGGTTTTTTTTCGGGACAAGGAGTCTGCTTCATGCTTTTGGGAAGCCTAGGTCAGAACATCACCCTGCTCTTTCATTATTTCCAAATCTTGTGAAAAGAAGAAAAAGCGGATTTTAACACTAAATAATTTTGAAATGCCGATGAACAAAAAACAAACCAGCTTTTAAACGATGAGCCTATTTGAATTACAAGGTGTGAGGGCAGCCCGCATAACAGATGGGCCCTCACACCCACCTCTCTCTCTGTGCCAGACTGCAATACAATGAAATAGATTTTACTTCAGCTTGCCAGTTCACTTGGCCTAAATGGATGGGAAATTGCATCCCAAAATGTATTTCCTTGAGAAAGTTATGAGTGGCTTTAAATCACTGTGGCATACAAAGAGGGCTGAAACTCTATGGTGAGATTTATTGTCTCCTCCAGTGTAATAGGGTGAATCAGAAATTCTTTCCTGGGAAGGAAGGAAGGAAGGAAGGAAGGAAGGAAGGAAGGAAGGAAGGAAAAACTGAACATATTTCTCCCAAAATACAAAGATTAAAAATTATTATCATAAAGTTATCCAAATGTCATTCAAGTGATTCTTTTAAAAATTGTAGGTAGGTAGGTTGGTAGGTAGGTAGGAGGAAGGAAGGAAGGAAAGAAGGAAGAAAAAACTGAACATATTTCTCCCAAAATACAAAGTTTAAAAATTATTATCATAAAGTTATCCAAATGTCATTCAAGTGATTCTTTTAAAAATTGTAGGTAGATAGGAAGGAAGGAAGGAAGGAGAGAGAGAGAGAGAGAGAGAGAGAGAGAGAGAGAGAGAGAGAGAGAGAGAGAGAGAGAGAGAGAGAAAGCAAGAAACAAAGAAAAGAAAGAAAAGAAAGAAAAAGAAAGAAGGAAGAAAGGAAGGCAAAACTTTTCAAAGCTTCTAAGAGGCCTCGGGCAAAATGTTTATCTCAATAGCCCCATCCAGCAGACCGCTCTTCTGGTATCCCACATTAGTTTCATCTTGGGTGTTGATGTTTGTGTGTCTGCTGAAGTCAGTAGCCCAGGAGCAGATGCAGGAATATGAAATACGGAAATAATGCTTGCCATTAAATTTTCTATGGAGTTTCACAAAACCTAACATTCTGGATAGATAGCCTTTTAATATTGAACATTTCAACAGTTCATTCTGGAACGTCCGTCTCCCTTTTCTAGTCCATGCAATGCTGGATGTTCTAAGATGATCCATAAATTTCCTAGAAGCTCATCCTTCAGACTGGCAGGATAACTCTTAGAAAGAGAGAGATCTAAGAGAGATCTAAAACTAGCCTTTGAGTTATGAGACCACAATTGAGCCCAAAACTTCTGTTGCTAAAGCAAGACATGTCTTAAGTGAGTTTCCACCCGCCCCCCCGCATTGTACGGCCTTTCTTGCCACAACTGTTAAGCAAATCACTGATGTTAAGCAAGTAACAGGGTTGTTAAGTGAATCTGACTTCCCTCTTGATTTTGCTTGTCAGAAAGTCGCAAAAGGGGATCACAGGCCCTGAGACACTGCAACCATCATAACTATGAATCATTTGTCAAGCTTCTGAATTTTAATCAGGTGATTATGGGGATTCTGCAGTGGTCATAAGTGTGAAAAATGAACCTTTTTTTCAGTGTTTTTCAGTGTTTTCAATGGTCATTTTTGTCAGTGTTGTGAGTTTGAATGGCCACTAAATGAATGGTCGTAAGTCAAGGACTACCTGTAGATATTCATATTGTCAAGAAACATTTTAGTTAAAACTCTATATTAGATTCCATAAGCATACCTTCTATCTTTCTGTAAGGTCTGGTTTCTTCAAATTCTTTCCAGATGAGTCAGATGTAGCATCTGTTGGAACAGCATAATTTGTTAAAACAGATGCTAGCATCTAATATCTCTTATAAGCCTGGACATTTAACTTGAGTGGGCTAATGATGTTGAAATATCTAATTAACAATTATATGTTAATTATATGTTGGGGAAACCCTCGCGGAAGCCAGCTATGGTTAAATACGCACAAGGATTGGCCAAAGGAGATCTTAGCTCTAGCAAAACAGAGCGGTCAGGACCTTGGAGAGCTCCAGGAAGAAAATTAGTAGCTCAATCAGCTCTGACTATGAAAATAGTGGTTTCAGCACCTCGCTACTAACTCACCTGAGGGTTTAGGAAATCTGGACACCCTGATTTCTTCAGCTCTTAGCTCTCCTTCAGTCCACATGCAGTTCACTGTGGCTTCAAAGAACCCATGATATTGCCTAAAACAAATGCATGGCTCAAACAAACATAGAAGTTATAATAGAAGTTATAAAAGTACACATACAACCATTTCTATAGTGACCGTTCGAAGTTACAGCAGCACTGAAAAAGTGACTTATGACCGTTTTTCACACTTATGTCCAGCCTCCTCATGGTGACGTGATCAAAATGGGTTTAACTTGGAAGATTTAACTTTTCAGATCTTCTGTCCTAAGTAGGAATGGCAATGATCCAGACTCATTTGGCAGTTGTGATTTTGTGGAAGAGCAGGCAGAGTCTGGGGGTGGAATCAAGTGAGTCATCAGTCTAGAATCATTACATTGCCACAAATGGTCTAAGTCCAACCCCCTTGAATTCCACTGATATTGAATTCCAGTGACTCTTATCTAGCACCAAATTTAGTGCTGAACGTTAGCAGACCATATTCTTGTGTGACTGGCCTACAACTGTACAACTTGCCCTTGAAAATGAAATGTACACTGAATTTTATACACTGGTATAAATGTACACTGGTTATAAGGTGTATCCTGCAGGATTCACAACAGAGAATTCCTTGACTTGGACTCGACCGAAGTCCAAGCGTTCTCTGCCAAAGTTAAGAGCCTGGATAGCTCTGCAGACAAAGGCATTGTAATTTAACACCAGCTGTCTGCAATTAAAGTAAGTTCGAATCTTGCCAGGCTCAAGGTTGACTCAGCCTTCCATCCTTTCTAAGGTAGGTAAATTGAGGACCCAGTTTGTGGGGGCAATAAGCTGACTTTGTATAAAATATACAAAAGTATGAAGGCTATTGCTTAACGCACTGTAAGCTGCCCTGCGTCTCCGGAGAAGGGCGGCATATAAATCAAATTTAAAATAATAATAATAATAAAAAAGTCTCCTTTGATCTGAGCTTGACTTTGTGTTGGAATCGAAATATTGCTTCTATATTGCATACACAGCAATATTCACAACAGTTCTTCAGCTATTAAAGAAAGTGTTACTCTGAGGGAGGGAGGGAGGGAGAGAGAGAGAGGGAGGAGGGAAGGAGAGAGAGAGAGAAAGAGAGAGAGGGTGAGAGTGCTATGCATTTCAGGCTTTCTTAAATGGGTTTTGTGTATTTCTACATAAAAGATTGTCCTGTAGGAGTTGTCAGACCTGTTTCCTGCCTCCAACAATGGCGGTTTGCAAGACAGAGGACAGATTTTGTCCCTTCAGCACTTTTGCCTCCCAAGAGATGCTGGCTTTGTACTAAATAAGCAGGCAGGTAATGAGTGGTCCAGCAGGCTGCTGCAAAGCCTCCCCCATCAAAAACTCATCAATTTAATTTATCCTGTACCCCTCGGAGGAAGATGGGGAGAGCTGTGCTCGTCTTCCCTTCACAAAAACTGTCCCTAATCCATTTGGTTTCAACTGTTGGATGTCTGCAATTGATAATCCTGGAGTGTTAATCTGCAATAAGATAGGAAGGAAGGAAGGAAGGAAGGAAGGAAGGAAGGAAGGAAGGAAGGGAGCGAGGGAGGGAGGAAGGAAGGAAGGGAGGGAGGGAGGAAGGAAGGGAGGGAGAAAGGAAGGAAGGAAGGAAGGAAGGAAGGAAGGAAGGAAGGAAGGAAGGAAGGAAGGAAGGAAATGGGAGGGAGGAAAAGAAGGTCAAGGGAGGGATGGAGAGAGGGAGAGAAGAAAGAAGGAGGAGAAAGAAGGAAGGAAACTAGGAAGAAAGGAGGGAGGAAGGAAGGGAGGAAGGAAGGAAGGAAGGAAGGAAGGAGAAAGGTGAGTAAGAGAAGAATTCTAATAAAATTGGTAGGGTTAGGGTTAGGGTCTCCTGTGTGAGCAGGGGGGTTGGACTAGAAGACCTCCAAGGTCCCTTCCTACTCTGTTATTCTGTAAATTACACTGGAAAAGCTAAACAGAATCAGATGAGATTAGTGCTGGGATTGGACATCATGAGGAACCATCAAGAAGTGTCTTCATGGACTCATTAATTCTGGATGTTACATAGGAACATGTCTAGGTGTTTCCAGGAGTCACATTTGACATGTGGGAATCCCTCTATGACTGTGGAAGACAGGAAGTAGAGCAGCACTGCATTTTTCAATTATACTAATTTCTCCGTTGTCTCTTCCTGCATTCAGGGCAGGCTGACCTTCTTCCACAGCAGGCCACTCTCCTGCTAGGTTGGGAAGAGGTTCTTGAAAAATCTTCCACCTCAACCCTCTGCAATTTTGCCAGTTTAATTAAATCCCTCAGCAGGCAAGATCCCATTATCAGCACAACCGCAGAGCTTCTAACTTTGCCACACGTGGCCCCCACGAGCCAATTGTATGATTTCAAGGGAAGATCCTCTCAAGCTGAGACCCTGCTGGGAGTCCAGGAAGAAGCATTTCTACTCTCCCATGAGGGAAAAAAAGAGACTGTTTTCCTCCTTTCCGATTCTGCTGCCCATCCTAAGGACACTGTCAACTGTCCCACTCAGTCATCTAGCAAAGAAAGACCCCTGGCCATTTGTTTTGCCAAGAGTAATCAGTGGTGGGATTCAGCCGGTTCTCTCCAGATCGCACGAACCGGTAGAGGCGACTGCAGGAGGCTCCACCCACCCACCTGAACTAGTGGTGGTTTCAAAAATTTTTACTACCAGTTCTGTGGGTGTGGCTTGGTGGACGTGGCATGGCTTGGTGGGCGTGGCTTGGTGGGCATGGCAGGGGAAGGATACTGTAAAATCTCCATTCCCTCCCCACTCCAGGGGAAGGTTACTGCAAAATCCCCATTTCCTCCTGATCAGCTGGGATTCAAGAGGCAGAGAATAGATAGGGGTGGGGCCTGTCAAAATTTTTACTACTGGTTCTCCGAACTACTCAAAATTTCCATTCCGGTTCTCCAGAACTGGTCAGAACCTGCTGAAACCCACCTCTGGCCTGGACATAATGTGCAACTACTGCGCATGCGCAGAGGTGATGCGTGTGCTCACATTTGCAAACCAGTAAGAAAGGTAAGTGAATCCCAGCTCTGAAGAGTATGCTTTACTGGGGCTTAAACGGTTACAGAAGTAGTGAGAACTGAATCTGAGGTTTTCCCACGCAAAGAACCCAAAGGAAAGTTCCTTCTTCCCCGCCCCCATCCCCTGGTTATCTGTATTTGTCCATATTGTTTAGGAAACAGGTTCTCGGTTCCCAGCTCTGCATGCCGATGGTTGACCTTGGCTGACTGATGCTTCTCACAAGGCTCAGCTGGGCTTCCATCCCCCCATTCTTCTTCCTTACAGGCCAATCTTTCCTTCCCCTACCTAACCCCCATTGCTAATGTCAGGCTGTTAACTCATGAATCTTGGACAGGAGAGATGCAGCCATGACAGATACAGTGCTAGAATGAAGTGTAATTCTCATTTCACATATGCAGAGACACCCACAAACCCTCTGTCATTGGAGAAGTAGACAGAAATATATATCAAGGGAAGATTAGGGCCTTTCAAAACTCAGTAACTCCAATGTGATCCCCCTCCCCCCCCATTGTGTTCTGTTCACTGAAGTTAATAGCTCAGTAACTGAGAACATGTAGGAACATCCAACATATCATCTTAATTATTGCTTAGATGAATGCCCTGCCTTTTGTCCAACAGCTTGCCTGTAAATTCCCTTTCATTTTTATACCCTATAAAAATCTAGAACTCATAAATAAATAAATAAATAAATAAATAAATAAATAAATAAATAAATAAGAGAATAAGAGAATAAGAGAGTTGGAGAGAAATTTGAAGGTCTTCTAGTCCAGCTTTCTGGAGAGCAGGAGACCGTATACCAATTCAGACAAATGGTTGTCCAATCTCTTCTTAAATATCTACAGTGATGGAGCATCCAAAACTTCTGAAGGCAAGTTGTTTCACTAGTTAAATGTTCTCACTGTTAGGAAATTTCTATTTAGTTCTAGGTGGCTCCTCTTTTAGTTTCCATCCATTGTTTCTTGTCCTGCCTTCAGGTGCTTTGGAGAATAGGTTGACTCCCTCTTCTTTGTAGCAGCTCCTCAAATATTGAAACACTGCTATCATGTCACCCCGGTCCATCTTTTCACTAGACTAGAATAACCTAAGGACACCCAATGGTTTTTCACACTTGAAGGTGGACCAGATCCTAGGTCTTCTTCAACCAGATGAACCTTCACAAGTACTCCACACTGCCATTGTAGTTTAAGTGGTTGACTTTGCTGCTTTGAGTTAAATAAATAGGAAATTATAACAGGAAATTATAATCAAATAGTAAATTGTTCTTTGACAACACATACAGAGAGAAAGACTTCATGCTGTGGACAATTATAAATGGCCTGGCATTTGACTGTGCTTGAGTGTTCAAGGACTCTGCAACAAATGTGGTCATACAGCTTTTTGTATGAAAACTGGATCTAACATCTGAGCATTCTAAAGTTGCTTCAAAAGGTCAAAATTTCAGGCTTGGAAGTTGGATCTTCCTCTACTCCCAACCTCTTCATGCTGACAAATGAGAACTGCAAGGAAATCACCATTAAACAAGGAGACCCAAACCCATTGCAGTGAACAAAGACATACATTCAATTTCACAGCAACTAAGATTGTTGGCCGAGCAAGGACAAAAGTAGCCAGGGAAATTTTTTTTTTTTAAATTTGATTTATATGCCGCCCTTCTCCGAAGACTCAGGGTGGCTTACAATGTGCTCAGCAATAGCCTTCATCCTTTTGTATATTTATACAAAGTCAGCTTATTGCCCCCACAAACTGGGTCCTCATTTCACCTACCTTAGAAAGGATGGAAGGCTGAGTCAACCTTGAGCCTTGGCGAGATTCGAACCCTGCAGTAATTGCAGGCAGCTGGTCTTAATAAGCTTAATAACAGGGTGCCTTAAACCCCTGTACTACCAAGGCTCATTTCAATCTTGAAATGATTGAAGCCTGGGAAACTAGCTCCTTGTCAATCAACAAGAGTGCTGATTTACCACCAGCTTATCAGGTACCTAAGAGCCAAGAGTGTGGCAGCACAAGGAATCAACAACCGATGACTTAATAGCCAGCCATCAACACCCCAATTAACAACTAAAAACCACACGCAACCAGGCACCGCATAAATACTACAGATGAAATAGCCCAGTGCATACATTCTGGAGCAAAAGATGTTCCCCGAGGATGGGCTCCAGCATGAATTTCAATGCTTGGAAGACTAAAAGTCTGGTCCCCGTGTCTAACTCAGATCAGATTCTATGAAATCATCATTACATTATTTTTTCTTGCAGAGGTATCTATCTATCTATCTATCTATCTATCTATCTATCTATCTATCTATCTATAAACTAGCTGGATGCCTATGCTTCGCTACGAAACTATCGGGCGTGATAAATTGACACTTAAAGCTTGAAACTTAATGTAGAATGTGTAACTCCGTAGCATCAGAGCGTTTTAATATAAGGCAACTGGCAGTTGGAACAGAGGGGGAGGGGAGTAGAATGTCCCAGCTCGCAGGCTGGTTGAATTACGCCAGTGGTGAAATGTAAAATTTGTTGCTACCGGTTCTGTGGGCATGGCTTGGTGGGCGTGGCTTAGTGGGGGGGTCATGTGACTGGGTGGGTGTGGCCAACTTTTTAAAAGCATTTTTTACTACCTGTTCAGATGAATAGGTAATAAAAAATGCTTTTAAAAAGTAAAAAAAAAGTTCCGACAATCACAGTGTGCCTCATGATCCTTGGAACTTTTTTTTCTTTTTTAAAGCATTTTTTTACTACCGGTTCACCTGAACTGGTAGTTTTTATCACTATTGGTTTGCCCGAACTAGAGCGAACCGGTAGCATTTTACCCCTGAGTCACGCACTGGCCACGCCTGGTTTAGCGAAGGAGTAGCATCAGAGCGTGTAAATATAAGTGCTGGGACGCTGACAATAAGGCAACTGGCAGTTGGGACAGAGTTCCTTTCAGGTGGGGAGGGGGAGTAGAACATCTAACTCCTTAGCGTCAGAGCTTGTGAATATAATACTGTATATGAAATATAATGATCTGATGGTCATTTCGAAAAATCCTTTCTAAGCGAGCACCTAGAAGTAAGTAAAATGTATTTACAGCCATAGACTAAAATTCCATATAGAATGTAACCAAATACAGTACAAGGATAAAAATGCAAAACATTTGGTAATTTGGCAGGAGAATAAAGAACCCCATCCTACTGAATCCTGGAGCATCCTTAAAGCCAGCACACATGGAGCAAGTTCTGCAATGATTTAGAAGGGTTGATGATTTTATCCACTGAACTGGAAGAGCACATGGTCTCCTTATGGTTCCCATTTACATTGTATACGTACAATCTTTGGTCAATTGTGGTAAACCTTCAGATGCAAGCTTAAAAGGCTGTGCTTTAGTAGGCAGAAAGAAACTTGTAGGCCAATTTTAGTGAAGAAAGGGAAAACTTGCACTCTGAAATTAAACTACTGGACGGCATGTTTCATAACAACCGTAGCATTGTGAGAATGTAGACAGGAGGCTATTAGGAAATCACTGAAATGGAAGCTAGAGTGAGGAGTCTAAAATAACAGGTGATTTTCAGCCAGTCACACTTTCTCTCAACCATAAGAAGAAGGCAACATCACACCGCTTTGGAAATCTTGCCAAGAAAACCACAGGGACCTGTCCACAGGCAGCCGCCGGGAGCCAGCACTGACTTCAAAACACAGAAGATAAGGAAATAAGCAAAGAAATTCCAGAATTACATGGTTACATGGAGGGGTCCTTATTTTTATTGGTTTTTATTAGTTTATAATATAAAATGCAAAAATGCAAAAACAAATAGTAGGAAACATATGGGGGGAGAGAAAAAGAAAGGGAAGAGTGCAGAAAAGAAGGGAAAAAATGCAGTAAAATAAGATAGTAATGTTGGAAGAAATGTCCATCTGGGTTCAGTTCCAAGTGGGCAGAAAGACACTGGAAACATGGAGACTGCTTGGAAAGATGATTTAATGGTGGACAGGATCCCATGGTTTGAAGTCCTGGGTAGCTGACCGCATGGAGTGGAGAGTGAGAGATACGTATTTATACCCTCTCTTGGGCTTTGAACTTGCTTCCTGTTCCTGTGAAAGAAATGTATTCTGATTGATTGTCAGACTCCCATGGAGCCATGCAGGAGTAACTTTGTAGGTTGTCTTGAGTCCCAGACTTGGTTGAATCTTGCTGGGTGATGTAATCTTCCCAGGTGCCATGTGGTGAGATGTGTAGAGGGCTAATCCTATTATGTCCTGAGGATGAAGGTCTTTTGTGTTGTAGATAAGCTGACCCAGCCTTTTGTCTTGTAGATAGGATGGCCCAGTCTTTCTGAGGCTATTAACAAAGGTGGGGGATGCTTTCCAAGAGCATCTATCTCTTTTTCTCATTCAGGGAGATATAATATTCTGCCTTTTTAATATTTCCTAGAATATTTCATTCTTTTAGGAGAGGGGTGGGTGCTAACTTCCTACAGTAACATCAAACATCAGCTTTTTACTTTTACATAGGAGTATAAAATCAAAGTTTCATTCCACCCTCCACCTCAGGCGCAAAGTCCAGAAGTGGTTTCCAAGTAGAAGCAAAAGTTGTTATGCTTTTTTTTCTTTGATCGAAGCAACCCATTTATCCATCTCTGCTGATTCCATCAATCTTTTGCAGCCATTTGTCCATTGTGAGGATCGAAGTGTCCTTCCATTTTTGTGCATAAAGTGATCTTGCTGCTGTCAACATATATAATAATATCAATGAGCTTAGTTGTTTTCTGGCAGATATTTAATTGCCCAACAAGGTAACATCATCAGTGCTAGAAGGGAGGTAGGGTTTGGTCTCTGTTTATATATACTAGTGGCTTGCCCTGTCGGTATTGATGGGGGTAGTCTTGGGTTTATTTTTTAGGATGGGCTGTTTACTATTACCATGTTTGCTGTGGTGAAATTCAAATTTTTTTACTACCGGTTCTGTGGGCGTGGCTTGGTGGGTGTGGTGCGGCTTGGTGAATGTGGCAGGGGAAGGATACTGCAAAATCCCCATTCCCTCCCCACTCCTGGGGGAAGAATATTGCAAAATCTCCACTCCCACCCCACTCCAGGGGAAAGATACTGCAAAATCTCCATTCCCACCCTACTCTGGGGCCAGCCAGAGGTGGTATTTGCCGGTTCTCCGAACTACTCAAAATTTCTGCTACTGGTTCTCCAGAACCTGTCAAAACCTGCTGGATTTCACCCCTGCTTTTTGGCAGTTCCTTGATAGGGGCATTGTTTACTTCTTGGAGCTAATCTTAATCAGCTGATCAATCAAACAAGATCTTGCTGGTTGCATTAAATTCTATACACTGATTTTTGCAAAAAAAAAACCAAACAAAAAACCAAATCCAAATTGCATCTTGCTATTTCACACCAGTGCTTGGGGGGCGGGGTATTCCTGTTTTTTGTTTATTTTGCAAAAATGAACATGAATTTTTAATGCTCTTTCCTACTGATTTTTTTTTTTTAATTATTGGAGAAGGAAATGAGGGAAAAAAATCGTGACAGCAAAGCCACCATTAAGGTAGGCAGTGGGTATGCAGGATAAAGTTGAAACTTGCTGTAATTTCGGCACCTACCTTAGCAAGAAGTAAAGGTTTAGTTACCATAGCAACCCCTCTTAACAAAATGGAGCTTAGGCACTCGAGATAACACCGCTTGGCTGAGGAAAATATTTTAAGAGGTTTTGATTAGGAAAGTTCAGGTTTTTGGGCACATTTGCTTAATACATTTATTTCACTAGTTACAGCATGTGAGGAAAACTTTGGAGTTTCAGGACATAATTACTGCTTACTAATCCCAATTTATATATATATATATGTGTGTGTGTGTATAAAATTTATATTTTGCTGATAAAGAAATAAAGGGAAACTCGGTATTTATTTATTTATTTATTTATTTATTTATTTATTTATTTATTTATTTATTTATTTATTTATTTATTTATTTATTTAAATTTTTATACCGCCCTTCTCCCGAGGACTCAGGGCGTTACACAGCCAACTATAAAACACATATATCCATAAAATTTAAAAAACAGTTTAAAAACATATTAAATAATTTGGCCCCAATATTATTAAAAACTAAACAAACCATTAAACACTTAATGTATGTATGTATGTATGTATGTATGTATATGTATATGTATATGTATATGTATATGTATATGTATGTATGTATATGTAAGTCTTGGTGTGTTCGGGTCTTTTCCCATGTAAGATTGAGAGTATCTTGGCAACGTTTCGGCAGAATCTCATCTGCCATCATCAGGCCTATGCAAGGGTTCTTCAACAGCAACAGCCGTTACCGTTTCAAATCTGGTGCTGGCAGCGTGCTTTGTTGGAATGGCCCCAGCTCTTCATCCTGATTGGTTGGGAGTCCCAGTCTGTGTCTATTGGCTTGGCTTTGGGTTTATGGTCGGCTATTCTCCACCAGGTGGCGGGGCTTGATCTTTGTGGCTGGCTGGGGTATGTTTTGGCTGGGGGGTCTCAGGGTGTGTGTGTGTGTGTACATTTTTCTGTCTGTGGGTGCTGGGACTCGTTTGTTGACAAGGACTAGTTTCCAGATGTCTGGTAGGTGGAAGGTATCGTCACGTTTATTCATGTTATGGGGGTGTTTTGTCCCAGCACCCACAGACAGAAAAATCTATAATAATGAATAATAATACAGGACCACACCTGGTCCTGTGTGTATATATATATATATATTGTATATACATACAAAATCTTAAATTTGTAATATTACCCTCCTCTCTATTATTCAGTAATGAATATTGTTTCTTGCAGATGTCATTCTGCATGAATAATGAATAATAATACAAGACCACACCTGGAATACTGCATTTAGTTTTGGTCACCACACTACAAAAAAAAAAAAAGATGTTGAGAATTTGGGAAAAGAGCAAAGAAGAGCAACTAAGATGATAAAAGATCTGGAGACTAAAACATATGAAGAACAGTTGCAGAAATTGGGTATGGCCAGTCTATAGAAAAGAAGGACAAGGGGTGACATGGTAGCAGTCTTCCGGTATTTGAGGGGCTGCCACCAAGAAGAGGGGATCAATTTATTTTCCAAAGCACCAGAAGACAGGACAAGAAACAATGGAGGGAAACTAACCAAAGAGAGAAGTAACCTGGAATTAAAGAGAAATGTCCTGACAGTGAAGAGCTTTTTTTCTGAAGCTCTGTTTCGGAGGCTTTCAGAGGCAGAAAACAAAGTTTTTTTCTGAAACAGAATTTCAGAAGTTTCAGAGGCAGGAAAAAAAGCAACGAAAAAAAAAAAAAAGCAAGGCACAGAGCTCACAACCAAGGAACCTGTTGCTAAAATTCACCTCTGGGAACACCTGATTGGGGGTATTCCGGGAGGCTGATACACCTGCCAATCAGCTTTTTTCTTATTTTCTTCCCCCAAAACTAAGGTGTGTCTTATACTCTGAAAAATACGGTATCTGTCTATTTGTCTGTCTATCTCAAAGGTGCTTTTTCAAGAGGTAGCTGGACCTTCTTTGTTTTTCCTTTAAGACGTTTCTCTTCTCATCCAAGAACTAGAACTAGAAATAAAAGTTAAAATAAGCAAAAAAAGAAAAAAAAGTAAGAGAACACCTGTCTGATCTTGATGAATACAAATCACCAGGACCTGACAGATTACATCCCAGAGTTCTAAAGGAGCTGGGAGATGTCATCTCAGAACCACTGTACCACATCTTTCAAAAATCCTGGAGCACCAGGGAACTACCAAAGGACTGGAAAACAGCTAATGTGGTTCCCATCTTCAAAAAAGGAAAAAAATCAGACCCAGAAAACTACAGAACAATCAGCCTAACATCAATACCTGGGAAGATACTGGAAAAGATAATAAAAAAACAGATCTGCCAACATCTAGAAATGAGTAAAATAATAAGCAGAAGTCAGCATGGGTTTGTTAAAAACAGATCATGCCAAACTAATCTTATTTCATTCTTCAACATAGTGACTAAATTAGTAGACCATGGAAATACTGTGGACAGAATATACTTAGACTTCAGCAAGACATTCGGCAAAGTAGAACCACAACCTACTTCTTGGTAAGCTAGAAAAAAGTGGGATAGATAGCATCACCACCAGTTTGCCAGGTGTCCACTATTTGAGCGGACAGTCCACTTTTTTCACATTATGTTCACCATTTTTTTTCACAAAATAGTGGACATTTTTTTTATTCAAAAGCTTTATGATGAAATGGTACGTAAGTTTTGCGAGTCAGAATTCCATGAAGTTTTGCGCCATGTTTCAACACGTTGGTTAAGTTTATTTAAAGCGGTCGAAAGACTTCTTTTAAACTGGATATCTCTAAAATCATATTTTATTTCTCTTGGATCTGATGAGTGCCATAAGGTTATTTGGAACCTTATTTCAGATCAGGAAAATGAACTCGCAAAGAACGATGAACCAACAATTTCAGAATTGTATTTATATTTCACGCACTTCTTCATGTCAATAATGCAAGACACCCTATTGAAGCTGGAAAGCAAGAACATTCTTGCATGTGATCTTCACATTATCATGTGTAAGCTGCGTGATTCTTTGCAAAAAAAATACGATGAGCAGTTTTTTGGAATGAAAGTTTTATTTGCCTTATGTAAAAAACATTTGCCTGAGAATGCCATGCAAAAGTTCAAGAAAGAAGCCATCAACATGTATCAAAGAGCCATTGCGTACCTAGAAAAGTGGTATAATTTCACCGATTCAGTATATGGGACGCTAAGTTGTTTCAATCTAATTGATCGCAATAATCCTCCAACTTTGGAAGCAATGATGAACATCTGGTTATTATCACCATGGGGAGAAGAACTTCCACCCAACACTCTCTTCGATAAAATTTCTGCCTTAGAAGAAGTTTATGTTCATCTGCAGGGCGATTCATCCCTTGATAAGTGGACGTATTTTTTCAAGAAAGAACCAGCTCCGAGTTTACTGAAACTGTTCCAGTATTGTGCATCAATTCCGGTATCAAATGCAAACGTTGAACGAATTTTCAGCGTCATGGGAAATTTGTGGACTGATGAACCGACAAGTAACCGACTGCTTGTACCATCAGTTCGAAGTGAACTTTGTATATTTTTTAATATTTCTCAACATTGTACTGAAATTAAAGAATTATTCCTTAAACACAAAGAATTGATCAAAGCTGCGCAGTCAAATAAAAAATACACACGACAGCAAAGTAAAATATAATTTAATATTTTACATATTATTATATTTGATGTTTTGAATTTTAAGTAAAGTTTTGAAGTGATTATTTTAATACGTGTTAAAATGTTTGTAAGAAAATATATAATTTAATTGTAATTTTTTTTAATTTTTTTACTACTTAAACCCCCTCCCCCCCCGCTTGTCCGCTATTTTTGGGAAGCAGACCTGGCAACCCTACCACCAGAT
The DNA here is from genome assembly GCF_029531705.1 of Pantherophis guttatus. The sequence continues at coordinate 2,589,684 of NW_026844069.1, forward strand.
GGATTTGTAACTGACTGACAAACAGTACTGAATGAGTTGTCCTTAACAGATCTACGTCTACATGGAGGGAAGTAAGCAGTCGGGTATCATAAGGTTCCGTCTTAGGCCCAGTACCCTTCAATATCTTCATAAATGATTTAGATGAGGGAATAGAAGGGGAACTTACCAAATTTGCAGATGATACTAAGCTGGCAGGAATAGCTAACACCCTAGATGATAGGCTCAAGATCTAGATGGATCTTAATAGACTTGAACACTGGGCCCTATCTAACAAAATGAAATTAAATGTAGAGAAAAGTAAAGTCTTACACTTAGGCAAGAAAAACCAAAAGTATACATATAGACTGGGTGAAACCAGGCTTAATAGCAGTAATTATTAATCTTAGACATTAATGGCAAGCAGTTAAATATGAGCCAGCACTGTGTGGTGACAGCCAAAAAAGTCAATGCAATCCTAGGTTGCATTAACAGAGGGATACAATCAAGATCACGTGAGGTACTAATACCACTCTATAAAGCCGTAGTAAGACCACATCTAGAATACTGTATCCAGTTTTAGTCGCCACACTATAAAAAAGATGTTGAGACTCTAGAAAAAGTGCAGAGAAGAGCAACCAGGATAATTAGGGAACTGAAAGCTAAAACATACGATGAACGGTTGCAGGAACTGGGCCTGGCTAGTCTAGTGAAGAGAAGGACCAGGGGAGATGTGATAGCAGTCTTCCAATATTTGAGGGGCTGCCACAGAGAGGAGGGAGTCAACTTGTTTTCCAAAGCACCTGAAGGCCAGACAAGGAATAATGGATGGAAACTGATCAAGGAGAGATTCAAACTAGAAATAAGGAGAAATTTTCTGACAGTGAAAACAATCAACCAATGGAACAGCTTGCCTTCAGAAGTTGTGGGAGCTTCATCAACTGGAGGCTTTCAAGAAGAGATTGGACTGTCATTTGTCAGAAATGGTGTAGGGTCTCCTGCCTGGCCAGTGGGTTGGACTAGATGACCTACAAGGTCCTTCCAATTCTGTTAATCTAATCTAATCTAATCTAATCTAATCTAATCTAACCCTAACCCTAACCCTAACCCTAACCCTAACCCTAACCTAATCCAACCCAACCCAACCCAACCCAACCCAACCCAACCCAACCCAACCCAACCCAACCCAACCTAATCTAATCTAATCTAATCTAATCTAATCTAATCTGAAAATTGAAGAAGTTTCTTTGATGAGAAGCGAAATGTCTTCAAGGAAAAAGCAAGAAAGTCCACCTGCCTCTTGAAAAAGCACCTTTGGGACAACCAGGACCTGAATGACCCCATAAATTGATCCCATCCTCTCAGTTTTAATTGATTCGGTTTTAATTTGGGTTGTTTTAAATAATTTGGGCCAAAATTATTTAATTGTTTTAAAATTGTTTTTTAAATTTTGTATACAATGTTTTATTTTGGCTGTGCACCGCCCTGAGTCCTGCGGGAGAAGGGCGGTATAGAAATAAAAATAAAAAAATAAAAAAATAAAATAAACATCTGTCAAAAAAGTATGACAATTTGTCCCTCTTAGATATGAGGGACAAATTGTGGAATCAAGCCATGAGCTTCTAATAACTGAGAAGAATAAACAGTTGCTTTGTCCCTTCCTGTTTGCAAACTTCAAGTGGTTAACTGTGTTGTACTATTCATGTTTAGGAAGCAAATTTCAAACACTGATTGTGCAAGTATTTTTTTTTCTGACCTATTCCCTGATGTGTCCTTGTCTACCAGTTACTGTTGGCATCTTTTTTCTCTTGAATATTTGTCCAAGGTTAGTAATTAGTGTTTCCTGATGTTTGACAGGAGAAGATGGCATATAAAGTTAATAAACAATTATGTGTGCACATGTATAATTCTGGATTTTAAAAGTTACCAAAATGCCTTGAGAATTTGAGAGCAATTAGGGAAATGAGGAAAATAATAGATATATTTCTAGGATAAGTACACAAGACTGTCCACTATTTAATTTTTTTTATTTGATTAGTTACTAGCCTGATTAAATCCAAACACTTGCTTAAGTTTAATAACACCCATATTTCAGCCCGTGTGCTTTCTAATTAAGTAAATGAACATTAAATTATGCTGCAAGGAAAAAAAACACATTCTATTTCATTGCTTGTTAAAATAATATTGAAGTATAAATTTCCTTCCTTCCTTCCTTCCCCATTATTTCAAATACTCAATAACTTAATTCCCTATTATGTAGAAATCTGATCCAGCTAGGATCAGATTGTGTGAATTACATTTCTTTGGAAAGAAAGAAAGAAAGAAAGAAAGAAAGAAAGAAAGAAAGAAAGAACTATAATATCAACCCTGTATTTTCCTCTATGTAACTTGTTTACATGGAACAATCATTTCATACTTCATATGAAGTATATTCACACTAGTTACTAGTAACTTAATCGCTATGAAATCAATATTTTTTTAGTGATGATCAAATAATACTAGGTAACTGTTGGGAAGTCAGTCACATTGTTTTAAAGAAAGTGAACAGCAGAAATAAAAGAATGACCATACTAAAAAATAATTCTCTTTTTAATGACCCTGTAATCCCTTAATTCTGGGTAGTATACCCATACTAAAACATTTTTTAAAAAATAGTAAAGATGATTCAAGTTCCATTGTTAATGACCTAATGCAGGGGTCAGCAACCTGTGGCTCTGGAGCCGCATGTGGCTCTTTCATTCCTCTGCTGTGGTGCCCTGTTGCTGGTCAGCTCCACAATTGATAAGGCTTTCGGTTAGGACAGGTAGAGGAAAAAGGACGCTGTGCTAGGAGGACACTCTATGGTGGGGGAACCGGACTTCCGGCTGGCTCTAGAATTGAATGGAGGCTTCCGGTTAGGACCTTTGAAAAGCTTTCTTGAACAATAATACAGAAAACCCTGCCTGAAATTATTTTGGAGTCCCAGGTCTAGCCTACAGAATGAGATGTTTGGGCAATCTCCCATCAACCCATTAGCCCAACTCTGTTTAGCTTCTAACTCAGATATTTCTGCTAACAGTGGAAGGCTATCTTAGGAAGGAAGGAAGGAAGGAAGGAAGGAAGGAAGGAAGGAAGGAAGGAAGGAAGGAAGGAAGGAAGGAAGGAAGGAAGGAAGGAAGGAAGGAGAGTGAGTGATGAAAGAAAGGAGAGTGAGTGAGTGAGTGGGGAAGGGAGGGAGGGAGGGGGAGGGAGAGAGGGAGGAAAAGGAAGGAAAGAAGGGAAAGAGAGGGAGGAAGGAAGGATACACAAAGCCCACTATTTGCATGGCAGATCTCCCAAACTGAGTTAGATGGAGTCACATACACTTTCCACAAAGCATTGCCCACAAAATATGGTGGATGACCATATTTCTCTTAATCTTGAGAAATATTATTGTTAGGCACAGCAAGCAGGTGGAACCCTATGGAATACAACTCAATAGATTGGGACAGAATACATGAAATGAGATACTGCCACTACAGTGAGAATCGTATAAAACACGGCACAGAAGGAGCATAAACCACCTTTCCTTTTACTCATCCTGCCAAATTGGAGGATAAACTACGTATATGTTTAAAAATGGTTCAGCTGTGCCCCCTTCCTTCCTTTCTCAAAGCTGGTGCCAACTGTCTTCCCATGTACAACAGCCCATACGTTGCTGGAAAGACATCAAATTATTGGATACACGACATGCTAAAACAGCTGTCAGGTGAATGTATATGACATCCCCAAGTAAAAATAGGAAGGAAGAAATTTCCTAGATGGTTTGTGAGTTATGCTGTCTCTTTGCATTATTGTCAGCAGCCCTTTCATCTTGGAAGAAGCAACTAGGGAGGAAGGGGGGGAGGGAGGGAGGGAGAGGAAGGAGGGAAAGAAAGAAAGGAAGGAAAAAAAGGAAGGAGAATGAGTGAGTGATGAAAGGAGAGGGAGGGAGGGAGGAAAAGGAAGGAAAGCAAAGGGAGGGAGGGAGGAAATGGGAGGGAGGAAGGAAGGAAGGAAGGAAGGAAGGAAGGAAGGAAGGAAGGAAGGAAGGAAGGAAAGGGATTATTCGTATAAATGGGTTTATTAAAGTAGCCATATCTGAAATGTTTTACTTATGGCTTTACTTATGCTTTACATAAGCCTTTCTGCATACATAATCATACTGTCCATCAAAGGAAGGTGAGCAGTTTTTTAAAAAGATAATGCTTAGGCATTAATGGAATTAACTACAGATCAAGCCCTTCTTTCTAAGAATCTCCTGCTGCCAACAATCTGGAATGTAGTTATCAGGATACATATTTTTGTTAATAAAATGGGACTTCATTAGAATGATGCCCTGCACTCTCAGATTTTTCTGCCACTCTATTCCATTGTTACATTAATCTATTATTTTAATCCTCCTGAAACTGTTCACATTTTATTATTTAGTCCATACTGAATGGCATCTCCATAAATAATTGCATGCGAAAGAAAGCAGCAAAAAAAGGAGCCTTTATAAAAATAAGCAGAAGGGCTACTGGGTTTTCCCAAAAATAAGACCCTGTCTTATATTTTTTTGAACCCTGAAATAAGCACTTGGCCTTATTTTCATGAAGGTCTTATTATTTTGGGACGTGTGGAGCAAGATGGGACTCCTCTTGCCGTCTTACCTGATTTCCAGCTCTGTCTTCCTAACCCTAAACAGACCAGCTGCACATGCGTTTAAATATTTTTGGGGAGGGCTTATATTGGGGGGAAGGTTTTTTTTCAGGTAAGGGTTTATTTTCAGGGGAGGTCTTATTTTCGGAGAAACAAGTATCACGTGGATGTTTCACCCAATTTTGTTAACAAATGTTATGTTTTGTTATGTTACGTTATGTTATTATTATACTACAGTGTAGTGTAGTACAGTTTTGTATTGTATTGTATTGTATTGTATTGTATTGTATTGTATTGTATTCTATTCTATTCTATTCTATTCTATTCTATTCTATTCTATTCTATTCTATTCTATTCTATTCAATGAGTAACCAATGGTAACCAATGAATCCATTAATGGCTGTTAAATTAATGCTGAATGATAGTAATTTCCTTGCTCTGCATTGACTTAACTTTGACTGTCATATAGTGAAATCTCATCAATATTCAAGCCTTTGCTACCTTCAAGAATATATTTTGATCTCTGGTTTAGGGTATGCAACACATGTATGTATAAATCAGGCAGATTTATGGGCACCTTGATCTCCAACATGGCACCAATAGGCAGAGGTGGGCTTCAAAAATTTTAGCAAGGGGTTCTCTGCCCGGTTGCTGGGTGGGCGTGGCCATGGTGGGCGTGGCCTAGTCTGCCTCCTGCACCATGGCGTGGGAGCGTTTTTGCCCTCCCCAGGCTCTGGAGGCTTTCCTCGAGCCTCCAAGAGGGAGAAAATGGCCTCCCCAGGTTCCAGAGGCCCTCTGATGGCCAGAAATGGGCCCGTTTCTGGCCTTCCCGAGCTTCCGGTAGGCCTGTTTTTCACCCTCCCTGAGCCTCCGTGTGCGCCCTGCACTTACCTGCACTCAAAACAGGCCATGCAGGGACTCCTGGGAGGGGCGAGGTGGGGTGGGTGGGTGAGGCCAGCCAGGAGTGGGATTTGGGGGTTCTCCGAACTGCACAGAATCTTAGCTAGAGGTTCTCCCGAACTCCTGTGAACTCCCAGCAGCCCACCCCTGCCAATAGGGAATCTGGCACTCATCTTTCTTGTAATATATTCTGTCGAGGGGTGTTCACTGGGTCCATGCATTCATTAAAAAAAAGGGAAAGTATGGGTGGGAGGGCAAGGGGGGAGGGATGGGGTGAGGGGGGAAGGGGGGGAGAAAATGTTTGTATTTCCTATAAAACTTTTCAATAAAAAAATAAAAAAATAAAAAAAAATCAATAGGTAAGACCAGGTGATCATTGCTCCAACCCTTCCTTTCAACACATTAAAAAAGGGAGGGGCTTAAAAAAATTTTTGTTTGATGGAAGATGGAATGTTCATATTAAAAAAACAAAAGAAATTGAAAAAAGGGCAGGGCTTTGATCACAAAGTTGTGGCTACCATAATGACTTTTTTGAACCCAGCAAATAGCAAAGAAAGAAATACCATTGAAATTAATTATAGGACAGTGGACGGGTTCAAGAATTAAAAATTGCAGGTGGGGAAAAAAAATCGGAAAAAATACTGGCTTATTTATTTCTTTTTAAAAAATGAAAAAAAGAAGTCAGGAGATGTGCCTTTTTTTTGCTTTAAAGCCTTTTCCATGATTGGATCTTGTGCCAACTGTCAGCAAAAGGCAAAGCACGTTGGTTCTGTCTTGTGACTCACTCCTGAGGTAAAAATATCTCTGTTTTGGCAAGTCATATAAATCACTTTCTCTTTTGCTGCCCTGAGTTAGAAAACAGCACTTCTTGGTTTTATGGATCTGCGTCTCAAAAATTCAAAGTCTTAGAACATCCCACAACTATTCAGCAGGTTCTGACCGGTTCTGGAAAAAATTTTGAATAGTTTGGAGAACCGGCAAATACTATCTCTGGCTGGCCCCAGAGTGGGGTGGGAATGGGGATTTTGCAGTATCCTTCCCCTGGAGTGAAGTGGGAATGGAGATTTTGCAGTATCCTTCCCCTGCCATGCCCACCAAGCCACGCCCGCCACGCCACGCCCAGTAGTTAAAAAAATTGAATTCCACCACTGCCCCAAACTTTAAAGGGTTCAGCCTGCTACATTTGTGTTGCTCTCGAACGTTGTGTTATTGTTTTGTTTACCCCATTCCTTCCATCCTGAAATGATCACAGGGCCTGTCTTTCAACTGCTAAGCTGTGCCACCATCTGTCTTCTAAACTTTTCTTTTTGTTATGGCAGGTGAAGTTACAAAATTAGTTAGTGGAAGGGAGATGACAGTTGGGAGCTGTGTGTCTCCTTTGACTAAGGTGCCGCAGCAAGTCCTATATAGGGGTGATAATCACCAGGGGTGATAATCACTTACCTTCATTACCGTTCACAAATGTGAACATGCACATATGCACAGAAAGCCTTCCGTACATGCGCAGAGCGTCAAAAACATGGATAAATGGGACATGATTACATCCGGGTGGGTGGGCGGAGCCTCCCACAGCCGCCGCTACCGATTTGCCAGAACCAGATAGAACCGGCTGAATACCACCACTGCTTCTAACCCAGGAGGGCATCAAAGGGTTAAGCCAAAAAGGTTGGACACCACAAGAAAAATACCAGATCTATCATGAAATGAAATGTCCAAATCATGTTCAACATAAGCCAGCTATTTCTTTATAAACATTTCATGAAGTTTCCAATAGCGGCGAACGTCTGTAGTTCGGGTGTAGGATGAGGGTGGAGATTCATTCTTTCTTGGTTGGTTTCTGAACGTTTTGTTACCAGACCAGGTAACATCTTCAGTGGAGTTTAGGGGATGTTGGTGTTTAAGTTTAAGTTTAAGTAAGTTTATTTATTGACAAATAAAGCATATATAAGATGCTTTATTTGCATATAAAGCATCTTATATATGCTTTATTTATTTATTTTATATTTATTTCTTGACAAATAAAGCATATATAAGATTACAGGTAAAAAGTATAAACATAATTTGAATACATGAAAAGAGTAAGCAAAAAGGAATATTAGGACAGGGACAGTAGGCACGCTGGTGCGCTTATGCACGCCCCTTACAGACCTCTTAGGAATGGGGTGAGGTCTACAGTAGACAGTCTAAGGTTAAAGTTATGGGGGTTTGGGGAAGAAACTACAGAGTCAGGTAGTGCATTCCAGGCATTGACCACTCTGTTGCTGAAGTCATATTTTTTGCAATCGAGTTTGGAACGGTTTACCTTGAGTTTGTATCTATTATTTGCTCATGTATTGTTGTGGTTGAAGCTGAAGTCATCATTGACAGGTAGGACAAGTAGCAGATGATTTTATGAGCTATGCTTAGGTCAGACTGAAGGCGGCATAGTTCTAGGTTGTCTAAGCCCAAAATTTGGAGTCTGGTGGCTTAAGGTATTTTATTGCGGTTAGAGGAATGGAGGACTCTTCTTGTAAAATATCTCTGGACTCTCTCAATTATATTTATGTCCGATATGCAGTGCGGGTTCCAGACAGATGAGCTGTATTCAAGAATTGGTCTAGCAAATGTTTTGTATGCTCTAGTTAGTTAGTTAGTTGGTGTTCTTCTGCTTCAGCCTGGCACTCCACAAGCAATCCCATCAACAGAAACATCAACCTATAAGCGGCCTACAAGTCTGTAGAGGTTCTCAGTCGTCCAGGTCATGAGGCCCTCTGGAGGCCAGAAATGGGCCCATTTTTGGCCTTCCCGAACTTCCGGTAGGCCTGTTTTTCACCCTCCCTGAGCCTCCGCATGCGCCCTGCACTTACTTGCATCCAAAACAGGCTGCGTGGGGACTCCTGGGAAGGGAGGGGTGGGCAGGGCAGGACCAGCCAGGATTTGGGGGTTCTCCAAACTGCACAGAATCTTAGCTAGAGGTTCTCCCAAACCCCTGTGAACCCCCAGCAGCCCACCCCTGAATGCTATGATTGACATTTTGAAGAGTTAAGAGTAATATTTTGGGAAGGATATCCTGAAACAGTTTGTTTTTACTGAGCCTCACACACTAAGCAAAAATGCTGGTTCAGTATTTCACCAAGCTGTATTCAGTTCACAATATACAACTACTCAGCGGCTTTTGACAGAATAATAATAATATAAAATAGTGATTTAAAGACTGGAAGTTTGACAGAGCTGCATGGCTTTTCAAAGGTTAGCTTATTGACTGCTGTTTGGAACTTTAGCTAGCTAAAAATAAACTTTCCACTTCCGCTTAATTAAAGAAGCAAGCTTATGCTGTCAAAATCAAATTATCCTTAAATACATTTATTGGCATTGTGCAGGATCAGCTAATTAAAAAGATGGTGGTGCATTGCAAGGTTAGTAAATTTAATCAATTGGTGTCTAATTATCTTTGGGTATATTTCTTGAGAGTCAAGAGAAGTGGCATTTGCATACCAAGCCACATGTTATATATTATCTATTTATTTTATTTAGTAATCACATCTATATGGACATCCATCTCTAAGTAAAGAGGACTCTTTGGTGGCTTACAGTAAAAACATCATAAAAACGTGATGTTCAAAACTACAGTTAAAAGACAAGAACCATACAACTAAGAATAGAAGAAGTAGGACTAAGGAGAAACTTCCTTAGAGGGAGGGGAGGGAGGGAGGGAGGGAGAGAGAGAGAAAGATGATAGGTAAGTAGGTAGACAGACAGACAGACAGACAGACAGACAGACAGACAGACATGATTGTTTGATGGATGAGAGATATATGAGAGACAGAAAGAGAGAGATGAGAGAGAGGGGAAGGGAGAGGAGAGAGGGAGGGGAGAGAGAGAAAGGGAGAGGGAGAGGAGAAACAGGGAGGGAGAGAGAGAAAGAGAGGGTGGGAGAGGGAGAGAGAGAAGAACTGGTTAAGGGGGGAATAGATTGACTAACCTGTATGGAACAATTGCAGCAAACTCATGGTCCTAGATCTACTATGAGAGCCAAAGATAACAGTTTCTTGTGAATTGTGTCTGACTCTAAGGTTCATCTCCGTTTCTTGGCCCAGGGAGCCAGCCTTGTCCGAAGACACTTCCATTGTTACATGACCAGCATGACTATATGCCAGAGGCACACAGAATGCCGTTACCTTCTCACTGAAGTGGTACCTATTTATCTACTCACATTTTCATGCTTTCAAACTGCTTGTGGGTAGGAGCTGGGGCAAGGAATGGGAGCTCACCGGTTGTATAAGCTTGGGTCTCAAAGCTCAGCATCTTTAATTGCTGAGCCATTTTGCCCCGTCTACCATGAGAGCAATGCGTAATTAATCAAGGATACCCCCCACCTTCAAAAAAATTGTCCTAAGGGTGTTTTTTCAAGAGGCAACTGGACTTGTTTTTCTTTGAAGACATTTCACTTCTCATCCAAGAAGTTTTTTCAGCTCTGATTCTATGGAGATTCTCTATTCATCCAGGTCACGGTTGTCCCAAAGGAGCTTTTTTAAGAGGCAACTGGACTTGTTTTTCTTTGAAGATGTTCCACTTCTCATCCAAGAAGCTTCTTCAGCTCTGAGCTTGGATGACAAGCAAAACGTCTTCAAAGAAATCCCAGAAAGTCCAGTTGCCACTTGAAAATGTACCTTTGGGACAACCATGACCTGGATGACTAAGAATCTCCATAGACATTTCCCCAAAATTATTTTTTTCTCCCTTGGATAAACCTTCCCGAATGCTTAACCTGCCTTTGGATGTGCTGAAAGACAGACCATAACAAGGTTTGACTTCTCAGTGCCGAAATCAATTAGTCTGGATGAGTTTAGTGTGTCGCTTCTAGGAGAGTGCACCATTAAGAAATGTGAACTTTACTCTGCAAACGATACGTTTCACTCAAACTCCGCTTTAAGTGAAAATCTGGCGCATGCCCAAATGCCCCTGTAACCATCTCCATCTGTCCTCCAGATCATTTGGAATCAAGTGGCTGATAGCATTACCCCATTATGTTTGCTATGAAGACTTTGGGTTGGAGACCTTGAAAGGCAACTCATCCAAACTTATGGCTTCTCAGCACTCTGGCCAGCAAACAGAGGAAGTTGTCCTATCTCATTGAGATAGTAGAGGTGAAATGCTACCGGTTCGGACCGGTTCGTCCAAACCGGTAGTAATAAATGCACGTGCATGCGCACCGCAGGCACTACCATACAACGCAGAAAAAGGAGGATTAAGAAGCCTTTTTGAGTCTGCAAAGGTAAGTAGAACAACGAGGGGGGGGAACAGCTGTGCTGCATGATTTAGATTCGCTAGAAAATAGCATTTATTACTACCGGTTCGGACGAAACAATCCGAACCAGTAGCATTTCACCAGTGGTGGGATTCAAGTAATTTAACAACCGGTTCTCTGTCCTAATGATTTCTTCCAACAACCAGTTTGCCAAACTGCTCAGAAAGTTAACAACTGGTTCTCCTGAAGTGGTGTGAACTGGCTGGATCCCACCATTGCATTTCACCCCTGAACTGGTAGTAAAAAGAATGCTAACAGTTCGGGCAAACCGGTATTTCCGATGATCAGCTGTGCCGCGTGATTTAAATTTGCTAGGAAGCAGGAAATCCTGCTTTCCAGCAAATCTAAATCACGCGGCACAGCTGTTCCCCCCCCCCTTGCCGTTGTACTTACCTTTGCAGACTCAGAAAAGGCTTCTTAATACTCCTTTTTCAGTGCTGCATGGTAGTGCCTGAGGTGCTCATGTGCGTGAAGCATGCATTTGGTGTGCACTGCACATGCGCACGCAAAGTAAACCAGTAGCGAAGCAAACCGGTAGCAGACTTTAGAGCAGTGATGGCTAACCTTTTTGCCATCGCATGCCAGGAGGGGGGGCGGGGGAGGTTCACGCGCGCGCATGCCCACACCCATAATTCTATGCGCCCTGCCCATGCGCGCACAACCCCCTCCTCCCCTGTTCCTGGCACATGATGACCCAGTAGGCCCGTTTTTTTTCTCACCTGGTTCCAGATCCTCTCTATGCATCTGGAGAGGGCAAAAACAGCCTTCCCCACCCCGTCAGAGGCCTTCTGGAGGCCTGAAATGGCCCGTTTCCCAATTCCTGGTTGGACAGGAAGTGACATTTTTTGCTGTCCCCAGCCTCCAGAGACTCCTAGAGAGTGTGTTTGCATGTAGCGTGAATATCTTTCAATCATCTCCAGGGTTTCTCGAATAAAACCTTCCTTGTTATACCCAGCATACACATCTGTTCTCATGATGGACCAAATAAGCACTCTCTGTAATGGTATGTGGGAATGATTTTGGGAGACTGGATGACAAGATGCAGCCGAGGGAATAGAAGGATAAGACACAGTCTAGGGTGCAGTTGGATAATGAGTCAGGCAAGAGACTCAGAACTTCCCTAGTCTTTCTTTCCTTCCTTCCTTCCTTCCTTCCTTCCTTCCTTCCTTCCTTCCTTCCTTCCTTTCTTCCTTCCTTCCTTCCTTCCTTCCTTTCCTCCATCCCTCCCTCTGTCCCTCCCTTTCCCTCCCTCCCTCCCTCCCTCCCTTCCTTCCTTCTTCCCACTCCCATTTATATCCCACCTTTATAGCAACAGCAATAGCACTTAGACTTATATACCGCTTTATAGTGTTTTACAGCCCTCTCTAAGCAGTTTACAGAATCAGCTCCATTGCTTGTTGCTCCCAACAATCTGGGTCCTCAATTTACTGATCTCAGAAGGATGGAAGGCTGAGTCAACCTTGAGCCTGGTGAGATTAGATCTGCCAAACTGCTGGCAGCTGATGATCAACAGAAGTAGCCTGCAGTACTGCACTCTAACCACTGCGCCACTGCAGCTTCCTTCCTTTCCTCCATCCCTCCCTCTGTCCCTCCCTTTTCCTTCCTTCCTTCCTTCCTTCCTTCCTTCCTTCCTTCCTTCCTTCCTTCCTTCCTTCCTTCCTTCCTTCCTTCCTTCCTTCCCACTCCCATTCATATCCCTTTTTTATATCCCACCTTAAAAGCCTCCAGTGATGAAGCACCCACAACTTCTGAAGGCAAGCTGTTCCATGGGTTAATTGTCCTCACTGTTGGGAAGTTTCTCCTTAGTTCCAGGTTGCTTCTCTCCTTGATGAGTTTCCATCCATTGTTTCTTGTCTTGCCTTCTAGTGCTTTGGAAAATAAGTTGACCCCTCCCCTCTTCTTTGTGGCTGCCCCAAAATCTTAAACTTCACATCTCTCCCCCCCTTTCTCCTTTATAGCCTGGGAAACTAGGGAAGGTGTCTTCTGAACCTCTTGCCCTACCTACTGTAGGCTGCTATCTCTTGTGTGATTGTTCCCTTGGCAGCATCTCTTCCTCCAGTCTCCAAGGACTTTCCCACATACCATTACACCATCTAAGCATAACAGATGGTGAATGCTGCCAATTAACAATGCCTAAAGAACTATACAGGGATGTGGTGGCTCAGTGGCTAAGACTGAGTGGCTAAGAAAGGTCAGCAGTTCAGTGGTTCGAATCCCTAGTGCTACGTAACGGGGTGCACTCCTGTGACTTGTCCCAGCTTCTGCCAACCTAGCAGTTTGAAAGCACGTAAAAATGCAAGTAGAAAAATAGGGACCACGTTTGGTGCGAAGGTAACAGTATTCTGTGTGCCTTTGGCGTTGAGTCATGCCGGCCACATGACCACGGAGGCGTCTTCGGACAGCGCTGGCTCTTCGGCTTTGAAACAGAGATGAGCACCGCCCCCTAGAGTTGGGAACGACTAGCACATATGTGCAAGGGGAACCTTTACCTTTACCTTATACAACATATACAAACCCTACGCAGTGTCATGTTATTCTCAGAATTGCATCACCTAATTTTCTCGTGCCACAAATGTGGAGATTCATTTAGCATTTTCCTCCAATACATTATTCAGGATAGAGCTGGATTCCATATCAACATCTCATTCTCTTATTTACATGAAAATTCCTTTTTTAAAAAAATCAACCCTAAAATAGATATTGCCGCAAATCATGTATTTTAAGCTCAATGTATGCGTTTCTTTCTTTTTCTTTTTTCTTTTTGAGCTGAGGAATGCATTGCAATGTTTCAAAGATGCAGAATCTAAAGGATAAATATTCAGAGCTGCACATCGGTTGGAGATCAGACCAGTTCATATTAAATTCCTCCAAACCAGTTTCCCTGTGCATTCTTATGTCAGGGATGATAGTTATCTCCATAATAAAGCAGTCCCAGGATTTTAAAAAACAACAATAAAAATGGTTTTCTATTTCTTTCAGTAGGAATAATTGGCCAAGGAGATTTGATATCTATGAAAACAGATCTTATCACTTATTACTGAGACATTGCAAAATAATTGTAGTCTCTTTATAGTTTGATGACTAATACTGATGGCTGCATCCATCCTAAATTTGTCTCAGTTCCAACACACTTTTAAAGCTACATTAATCCGATGTTAATAGATCGCTCGTGTTGGGATTTCAAATCCTTAGCTCGACCAAACGCTCTCTCTAAAAAAATAGTACACTTTTACTTTTCTCCAGCCTAACTGTAATTCCACTTAATTTCGTTGGATGGCTGGTGATTCCAATTAGGTAGTCCTTGACTTACGTCCGCAGTGGGAACCAGAATTTTCGTTGCTAAGCAAGGTGTTGATAAATGCTGATTTTACGATTTTTTCCACGGTTGTTAAGCGAATCATGCTCATGGTCGTTAAGAAAATCTGGCTTCCCCCACTGACTTGTTCGTTGGAAGCCAGCTGGGAAAGTCCCAAATAGTGATCGCATAACCTTGGGATTCTGTAACCCTAGTAAATATAGAAGCCAATTCTGACCTCACTTAATTCGCGCCTTTGCTCTGACCCTGTTTCCCCCTTCCCCCAAGGTGTGTCATCAGTCACATTCCCCAATGAAGCAATTTCGCAGGTTGTAGAAGTCACCCTTTCCGGCCACTGTTGGTCCCCCTGGAGATGACCGTGACGTTGCTAGCTGGAATGTGCTTTGTTTGGTTGAAATGCAAGTTCCTCGATGCAGCTGTGAGGCTTGGTTCCCCATCTCCCTGCCTATGGCAACTCGAGAGCAGGTCAGGAATGCTTTGCAAGTTGACATTGCCAAGCACCCAAATTTTAGCCACATGTCAGTGACAGTTATGAATGCAAGGACCGGTTGTAGGTCACTTTTTCCAGTGCCATTGTAACTTTGAATGATCGCTAAAAAGCGGCTGTAAATTGAGGATTACCTGTATTAAGAGACACCGTAATAGGAAGGTGAGGTTTTTGTTATCTGTGAATCGAGAGAGAGGATCATCTTACTTTTTTAGGCAAGAATATATCATGCAGTTAAAATCAAAGCAATGTACAGGAGCAGGAATTGCTTCTGAGAAGCATAAGTCAACCTCAATGGAAGTTGGTGCTTGGGTGGATCTCCTGCCTGGTGAATTTAATCTTTTCTGTCCCAATACAATGCAATTCTTTATTGGCCAAGTGTGATTGGACACACAAGGAATTTGTCTTTGGTGCATATGCTCTCAGTGTACATAAAAAGAAAAGATACATTCGTCAAGAATCATAAGGTACAACACTTAATGATGGTCATAGGGTACCATAGCAATATAAATCATAAGAATACAAGCAACAAAGTTCCAGTCATACAGTCATATGTGGGAGGATATGGATAATAGGAATGATGAGAAGAGTAATAGTAATAGTAATGCAGACTTAGTGAATAGTTTGACAGTGTTGAGGGAATTATTTGTTTAGCAGAGAGATGGTGTTTGGGAAAAAAACTGTTATTGTGTCTAGTTATTCTGGTGTGCAGTGGTCTATAGCATCGTTTTGAGAGTAGGAATTGAAACAGTTTATGTCCAGGATGCAAGGAGTCTGTAAATATTTTCATAACCCTCTTTTTGACTCGTGGAGGTCCTCAATGGAAGGCAGGATGGTAGTAAATGTTTTTTCTGCAGTTCTAATTATCCTCTGAAATCTGTGTCTGTCTTGTTGGGTCCCATGAAGCTTTTCTCTATTTTTCCTTTCTGTCTGGTAACTCTCAATATTTGAAGGGCTGCTATAAAGAGGAGGGGGTCAACCTATTCACCTTGAAGGCAAGAAACAACAGATGGAAACTCACCCAAGAGAGAAGCAACCTGAAATTAAGGAGAAACTTCCTAACAGTGAGGACAATTAATCAATGGAACCAGCTTGCTTCCAGATGTTGTGGGTGCTTCATCATTGGAGATTTTTAAGACAAGATTGGACAACCATTTGCCTAAAATGATACAGAGTCTCTTGCTTAAGCAGGGAGTTGGACTAGAAGACCTCCAAGATACCTTCCAACTCTGTTCTTCTGTATTTCCTTCACCTCATCTCCATCCAGTTTTGTTCCTCCCTTTTCATTGCCTTTCCAGAACCATCATCCAATCTCCATCTTATTTTATTTTAGTTTGCTGTTGATGCTGAAAAAAACTGAAATGGGTATGGAGCTCAGATGAATTCCAGATGTCAGCCCTTCAGGGTAGGCAATTCCAAAAAACCATCTTCACAAATGTGACTGAAACTATATTTTTTGTGGCCCAGGCTGTGAAAACCCCATCTCGAAAACCTCACTGTGTCCCCCTTTCCTCTGTTCTGCTTTAGGAGGAGTGTGTGTGTGAATCTGAGCTTTTTTTCTTCTTCTCCATGCTTATGTTTTTGTTTACATACTTATGCATTTTGTGGCTCTCTACATCATAAAATAAGGTATATTAAGAGCCCTGGTGGCCCAGAGGTTAAATGCAGTATTGCAGGCTAACTCTGCCCACAGTTTTGGAGTTTGATTCTGACCGGCTCAAGGTTGACTCAGGCTCCCATCCTCCTGAAGTTGGGGAAATGAAGACCCAGATTGTTGGGGACAAATATGCTGACTCTGTAAACCACTTAGAGACGGCTGTAAAAGCACTGTGAAACGGTATCTAAGTGCTATTGCTATGTACTCAGCCTTCCATCCTTCCAAGGTCAGTAAAATGAGGACCCAGATTGTTGGAGAGAAATATGCTGACTCTGTAAACAGCTTAGAGAGGGCTGTAAAAGCACTGTGAAGCAGTATATAAGTGTAAATGCTATTGCTATTGCTACTGCTATATCTGAGAACGATAATGTCATAACTTTGGCTTCTTTTCAGCATCTCACCTAAACAAATCCTTCAGAATGTTATGGACTTCTGTGCTATTATACTCCAAAGAGTCTGGATATTTTATTTACTTCATAGATAATATTTAGATTTTTTTTTTTACAAAGATGATAGTTCTTTTGCAACTTTTCTTTTTAAAGAGCTGTGACCGAAACTCTACAAAATATTCTAAGTACGGTTACACAACAGATTTATTTAAAGACCTTACAGTTTTCACACACACACACACACACACACACACATTCTGTTTCTTTCAAAATAATCCCCAAAATGAATGTTGCTTTCTTTGGAGCATCTGGGTTGTCTGTTTGTGCTGTTGTCTTTTCTTCTTTGTCTTAAATTAAACAAAACGAACAAGCTACTTTGGCAAGGATTCATTTCTCTTTAGCGGCTTCAAGTTTTCACCTCTTAGCATTTCATGAGATCTATTTGCCTAATTGGCAACAGCTCACACAACCAAGCTAGGCAAAAAAAAAGAAAGCCTGAAAAATGCTGAATATTAGGCCGTAGAGTTTGAGAGTATCAAACACAAATTCAAAGGTGCCAAACAGATCAGGCTGCCTGGGGCTTAGCACCTGCAGACCCTGTGTGGGAAAACATTTCAACAGATGTTACTTATCTGGACAGAGTCAGGTTTGATAACAGAAATCTAGATTTACTGGGCATTCTATAGACATATGATTTAAAAAAGCAAAATATCCTTGGTAACAGTACCACAAAGTGAAATGCAGAGCAATATTAGATATTTGCACTCTCTTGAGTGCAGCTAAGATCAAGAGTTGGACTATACACCGTTTGTATTTCCACAAAATTGTTGGCAACCAACAAATGGAATTAAACCAGGGGTGAAATGCTACCGGTTCAGACTGGTTCAGCCGAACTGGTAGCGATGGCAGTGAGTGGTTCAGAGAACCGGTAGCAACGGCAGCACAAAGCTCCACCCACCCGCCTGGTCGTCATTACTTCCTGGTTTTAACCAGGAAATAACCTGTTTTTTACCCTCTATGCATGCACAGAAGGGTTCGCGCATGCGCAGAGGGTCCATGCACGCACGTGGCGCATCACTTCCAAACCGGTAGGGAAGGTAAGTACCTTATTCACCCCTGAATTAAACCAGTTGAAAACATCCAATTGTTTTATTTGATGGTACAACAATAAGTATGTTTGTCTCAGCTCGTTCCCATCTTGTTTTACAAATCTATTGGCAACAGAAAGTTAAAATTGCCATAAGACCTTTTCATCCTCATTTCTTCAGATTGTTTTCTTTCTAAGGCTTTTTCTTTAATTTTTCATGTGTTTAATCTCATGAAGTTATAATCTTACATTACAATGCCTTGGTTAGACAACACATAGAATACGGCATCCAGCTTTGGTCGCCACGATATAAAAAAGATGTGGAGACTTTAGAAAGAGTGCAGAGAAGAGCGACAAAGATGATTAGGGAACTGGAAGTTAAAACATATGAAGAATGGTTGCAGGAACTGGATAGGTTTAGTTTAATGAAAAGAAGGACTAGGGGAGACATGATAGCAGTGTTCCAATATCTCAGGGGTTGCCACAAAGAAGAGGGAGTCAAGCTATTCTCCAAAGCATCTGAAGGCAGGACAAGAAGCAACAGATGGAAACTAATCAAGGAGAGATCCAATACTGGAGAACAGTTAAACCAAACTGTGAACCAGTTAAATAAATAGAGATAGAAGTGGCGGAAAACACTGTTGGGAAATAGCTATTTAAATTATGAATCAGTTAAATATTAGACTTTAAAATAAAGTATTTTGGGAGTGACAAATTTTAGATGGAAATGTTGATTGATTTAAAAACAATTAAGAGAGGAGGAAAATATTTTTTGTTAAGATTATGGATATTAGTTGTCATTTAAAAGAGGTACAAACTCCATGTAATGGGTCTTAGAAATGAGAAATATATATGAAATATTGATTGTTAAAATGACAAAGGTTTGGAATGATGTCTATTTGGAAATAATTGTTTAGAATTAAGGATGACATAGTAGAATGTTTAAAATTTAAATGTTTAGAATAAGATTTCTTTTTCTTTTCTTTTTTTCTTTTTTCTTTTTTTTCAAAGAGGTAAATGGATAAAATTTGGAACAAAATTGGTTGAGGGAATGTGAGTAATTGTATTTACTTTATACAGGATCAAATCCTTGCTCTAAAAAGATGTATTTTATGTTTCATGTTTTAAAAAATAAAAAAAACTTTTCAAAAAAAAGGAGAGATTCAATTTAGAAATAAGGAGAAATTTCCTGACAATAAGAACAATAAACTAGTGGAATAGGTTGCCTCCAGAAATTGTGGGTGCTCCAACACTGGAGGCTTTTAAGAAGAAATTGGACAACCATTTGTTTGATATGGTGTAGAGTCTCCTGCTTGAGCTGGGGGTAGAACTAGAAGACCTCCAAGATCCCTTCCAACTCTGTCATTCTGTTAATCATGAACTCCCTTTTGAAATGGTGAAATTTCACAATCTGAAATTTGATTTAATTCTGCAAATAGGATCTAAAAGTGCATTCCCAGTTCTCATGCTGTCTAGATGTTCAACCACATCGTGAAGTCGTTGGAAGTTCTTTTTTTTCAAAATATACTCTGAAAATAGTATTCATGCCCTTGTCACTTCCCGCTTGGACTATTGTAACGCTCACTACATGGGGCTCCCCTTGAGGAGCACCCGGAGGCTCCAACTGGCGCAGAGTGTGGCTGTGCAGGTGGTAATGGGAGCAACATGGCGTTCCCATGTAACACCTCTCCTGCATGAGCTGCACTGGCTCCCAGTGGTCTTCCGGGTGCGCTTCAAGGTTTTGGTTACCACCTTACAGCGCTCCATGGCTTAGGACCTGGTTACTTACGGGACCGCCTACTACCACCAATAGCCTCCCACCAGCCGGTACGCTCTCATAGAGAGG
Source organism: Pantherophis guttatus (assembly GCF_029531705.1). Next base: position 2,609,267 of record NW_026844069.1, read on the forward strand.
GGCTCCTCCGGGTGCCTTTGGCCAAACAATGTCGACTGGTGGCCCCCAGGGGGAGAGTCTTCTCTGTGGGGGCACCTACTATCTGGAACGAGCTCCCCCCGGAAATATGGAGGATCCCAGATCTGCGCACCTTCCGCCGTGCTCTCAAGACCTTTTTATTCCACCAGGCAGGCCTGGCCTAATCTTTTCCCCCTTTTTCTTTTTTAATACGTAAATTTTAATCTGTTTTTAAATGATTGGGGTGTTTTAAATCTGTCTGGGCCAAATTTGTTTAATTCGGTTTTATTTTGTTTTTTAAATTTTGTATTTATGTATTTTATTGTTTGGCTGTTCACCGCCCTGAGTCCTTCGGGAGTAGGGCGGTATATAAATCAGATAAAGACTAAAGACTAAAGACACGGGAAAGAATTTCAGAAAAAAATCCCAAAACAATTCTTTCCCCTTAGTTTTATCTAACATCTTTCTGAAGGAACAGACGAAATTCCTTAGGGGGGAAAAATACATACTATTCAGTTGCTTGGTGAGCTATCATAGTCAAAAAGACATTTAGCTAAGGAATTTCCCATTCAACCCTAGAAGATAATAGTTAGAACATTGTCACCTTTGCACTTAAGAAAATGTCATTGCTATTGATTTAGGATTGTCCCTTTTTTCCCCTCATGAAAGGAATGCTTCTATTAAAACTTACTAAATTTCTTTTTATCACGACAGACTTGAAGATGGCTTAGGAGTGGCCCTCTATAATAGCTCAAAAGAGGATTGTATTATTAAAAGCACAGGGGGCCATTTTAAAACTCACTGTATGCTCTTTTAAAAGATTGGTATCGTGCAACAGCTTGGGAATAAGATAACTGCATTTATCACCTATGTTTCATAGATTTCTTAGCCGTCGTAGAATTCACAAATGAGAAAGGACTTGCCTAAACTCATTCTCCTTAAGAGTACTGCTTTGGGCTTTTGGTCTAGACTCAATCCTATAAAAGGGAAGATATCCAAAGATACAAATATTTGTGTGTATACAATAGGTGTATGTGTGTGAGAGATACTAAATGAGGCATGCCTTGATCCCGAAAACAGTTTAGGACTTTACATCCTTCTTGAAATGAATTGCGTTGATTGTTTTAGCAAGCAAATAGCAAAGGACATAAGTTTTTCTTCATTTCATAGAAAAGGACTCATAATGTCTCTATTTCCACTATAAACCCCCAAAAATATTCTTCTTCTTCTTCTTCTTCTTCTTCTTCTTCTTCTTCTTCTTCTTTTCTTCTTCTTCTTCTTCTTCTTCTTTTCTTCTTCTTCTTCTTCTTCTCTTCTTCTTCTTCTTCTTCTTCTTCTTCTTCTTCTTCTTCTTCTTCTCCTTCTCCTTCTCCTTCTCCTTCTCCTTCTCCTCCTCCTCCTCCTCCTCCTCCTCCTCCTCCTTGAAAAATTTATTCAGATGAATCAAAGGCGAAACATCCCATTAACCAATGTTAAAAGAAGGTCAGATTTGTTAAATACAGAATGGAGAAAAGGGGAGGGAGGGAGGGAGGGAGGGAGGGAGGGAGGAAGGAAGGAAGGAAGGAAGGAAGGAAGGAAGGAAGGAAGGAAGGAAGGAAGGAAGGAAGGAAAATTCGAAGTGCTGATGGATGGACAGAAAGAAGGCTAGACAAATATAATCCCAAAACTCTTGGACTAAAAGCTGCAGAATAATTATTAAATAATATTAAATAATTGCAGAATAATAAAATCCTACCCTTGAGCAGAGGTTGGACTAGAGGACCTCTGAGGTTCCTTCTAGTCCTATGATTCTATGTTCTAATAGATGAGTTGAATATAAACAACAGTAGGAAGATATGAATAGTCTAAACACCATAGTTTTAAATTTGGCTCAAACTTGGATGGATCGCACAATTCCATTTTGTGCATCTCAAGCTGTTGTCCTCTTTGACAAATTAAACTTCACATATTTTTTGAAATACGCATATATTTTTAAGTGTATAAAATGGAAGAATCTCATAAGCTTACTGTACAATTGTCAGGAAAGTGAGCTTAAAACTCCTGCCAAATAGTTTCCAGGGTTTTTTGCATGAGAATATTTCTCAGAGTAGGAGATTTGTATTTTTTTTTTTTAAAAAAAGGATGCAGCTTTTTTAAAATCAGCATTTCTGTGCATTTTTTCTGTGTATTTGCTTGTCTAAAGGCATTCGGGGTTTATGTAAATTCTATCCCATGTTTGTGGGTATACTAGCATTTTGACTTATTTCTTTACATTCCGCCACCCTTAACGCCTCCAGGATGCTCTCCTAAGAGAGTGTGTGAACATTTTCTTCATGCTCTGCCCTCCCACTCATGACATACAATCTGTCAGAAAGGGATATTGCAACATTTCAGCAGAACTGCATTGGGCACACTTCCTCTCCCCTCCTTGCAAAATGTCCCTAGGTTCCCCTGATCAATGGACTGTTGCTACTTTTGAAGAAGGTATATACCTGTCTATGATTTTGAAGAAGGCATATCTCTCTCTCTCTCTCTCTCTCTCTCTCTCTCCCTCCCCCTCTTATCAATCTATCATTTGTCTATCTGTCTGTGTCTATCTATCAATCTTACCTAATATCTATCTACCTTTCTAGCTACATCTATCTATCTATCATCTATCTACCTATCATCTATCCATCATCAATATAGCTACCTATCATCTATCTACCTATCATCCATCCATCATCTATCTGTCTGTCTGTCTGTCTGTCTGTCTGTCTGTCTGTCTGTCTGTCTGTCTGTCTATCTATCTATCTATCTATCTATCTATCTATCTATCTATCTAATCTATCCTTATCCCCCTCTATCATCTCTCTTTCTGTGTCTCTCTCTCTATATATCATCTCTATTTATTTCTATCATCAGACATCTATCTATCAACTATCTACCTATCATCCATCCATTCAACTCTCTCTCTCTCTCTTTCATCAGACATCTATCAATCATCTATCTATCTATCTATCTATCTATCTATCTATCTATCTATCTATCCATCTATCCATCTATCCATCTATCCATCCTTCCATCCATCCATCCATCCATTCATCCATCCATCCATCATTGATCTATCTGTTTATTATCTATCTATCTATCTATCTATCTATCTATCATTTATCTATAATCTCTTTATCATTTTGAGGAAGGCATCCATCCATCCATCCACCATCTATCCATCCATCTATCTATTTATCCATCCTCCATCCATCCATCCATCCATCCATCCATCCATCCATCCATCCATCCATCTCCTTCCAGTCATTCTTGACTCCTAGTGATTGTAGTTCTCTTAGCAACCTATTTTCAGAACTGGATTGCTGTTGCCTTCTTCCTAGACCCGAGAGAGAGAGGTTGTTAGCATGATGTACTGATTAAATTACAGGCAACTGGATGATTTAGGGACGATTTGACTCTGAATAACTCCATGCAGTTTACATACAGGAAACAATTAAGGAAAGAGGCATCCCCAATCTCCATCCTCCAGTGATGGAGCACTCCCACCTTCTGAAGTCAAGCCATCCCAGTGACAAATTGTTCTCATCATTACATTTTAACTATTGCCCCATGATGACTCTCGTGCCATTTAAAAGACTCCCACCACCCTCAAAGCAAGATCTTTGCATGAGGTACTTCTGAAAAAGGGAAAGGGAGGCTGTGGGAAATCACAGTGCATGTAAACCATACACTGATGTCAGAATCAATTTTATTAAGAAGAAGTGCTCTAGTCCTGGCATTCCTCCAGCTGTGGCATAGCACCATGGTCCTGCCAGTCTGAAAATGATCGCTTGGAAGAAGTCAAGCGGAGCAGATCAGAGAGGTGGCCTGCAGCCATGCCGTTTTTGTCAAAGGAGGCACCTTTTAAAAGCTCTTCCTAAAAATAGAACGTCTTCCATCTGAATCACGAGGGGAGCTGCTTAGGCGGACGTCGAAACTCAGAAAAATAAAATACACATAAATATGATTACCATGATGTAAATACATACAGGAACACTTTTAGAAACAGTGGCTGTAATGAAGTGGGAAGGCTATGAACAAATCCAGGGGTGAAATCCAGCAGTTCTGACAGGTTCTGGAGAACCGGTAGCAGAAATTTTGAGTAGTTTGGAGAACTGGCAAATACCACCTCTGGCTGGTCCCAGAGTAGGGAGGGAATGGGGATTTTGCAGTATCCTCCCTCTGCCATGCCCACCAAGCCACACCACACCCATCAAGCCACACCCACAGAACCAGTAGTAAAAAAAAAATTGGATTTCACCACTGGACTAGACTTTGTGCCAGTTCCGTTTCGTGTCCAGCTGGCAAAATCCAGAATCCTGAGTTGTTCTTGGTTTTTTTTTTTTAAGAAATTTGTTCTTTCATGTTGCTACAAACTTGTTAAAAAGGACATGTTTTCATTGACATCCTTTGATTGTAGTTCTCCAGAAAGATGGTGGCCATAGAAACATATAGTTTGCCCTTCTTAATTCATACGCTAACAAGTGAGCATTAAATCTGACATAATTTCATTCATAATTTGCAAGCTGAACATTTATTTATTTGTTTATTTCCCTCCCTTACTATTAAAATCTAAGATGGATAGATTGATGTTCATCCATCGTGTTCGAAGAGGACCTTGACATCTAACGGGTTGTGGGCTGTCCACGGTGTGTCCACAGGTGGCTGGTAAGGCCTATGCGGGCACAGAATGTTCTGCCACATGTCGGGCAGACATGTGTGGGCATCATTGTTGCAGCATTTGCAGCTCTGGCTTTGTGAAGTGCTCGCTTCTCTTGTGCTGTGGTTGTCCTTCTGTCTTCAAATGTCTGGCAGCCTTGGTGGATCAGCGTGGGCCATGTCGATCGATCTTGCGCCAGGGTTTCCCATGTGTCGCTATCCAGGGACTTGAAAGAGGCTTTCAACATGTCTTTGCATCACTTCCTTTGTCCCCCGTGTGATCACTTTCCTTGAGACAGCTCACCATAGAGGATCTGTTTAGGGATATGGTGATCTGGCATCCTTGCAATATGGCCTGCCTAATGTGTCTGGGCTTTCATCAGCAGGGGGTGAACTGATAGCAGGCCTGCTCTGGAGAGGACTTCTGTGTCTGGCATCTTGTCCTGCCACCGGATCCTCAGAATTCTACAGAGGCAGGTCATGTGGAAGTAGATCAATTGCCTAGTGTGCCTCCTGTATACAGTCCAGAGGTGGGTTTCAACATGTTTTGACCAGTTCTGGAGAACCGGTAGCAGAAATTTTGAGTAGTTCAGAGAACCGGTAGTAAAAATGCTGACTGGCCCCACCCCCATCTATTCTCTGCCTCCCAAGTTCTAGTTGATCGGGAGGAAATGGGGATTTTGCAGTAACTTTCCCCTGGAGTGGAGTGGGAATAGAGATTTTATAGTATCCTTCCCCTGCCACGCCCACCAAGCAATGCCACGCCCACCAAGCCACACCCACAGAACCGGTAGTAAAAAAATTTGAAACCCACCACTGATATAGTCCAAGTCTCACTGGCCTACATGAGGGTAGTTATAACTTTGAGCTTCAGAGATATATAAAATGGATATATTAAGGAGTCCATATATTAAGGAAAATATGAATTCTGAAACTTATTGTTTTAACCAATAATCAGTTACCAAAGAACCAGTAGCTTGTTCAGTAGCTTGTTCAATAGCAATAACATTTAAACTTCTGTACTGCTTTACAGCCCTCTCTAAGTGGTTTACAGAGTCAGCATATTGCCCCCAACAATCTGGGTCCTCATTTTACTGACCTTGGAAGAATGGGTCAACCTTGAGCCGTTAAGGATCAAACTCTTGGCAGTAGGCAGAGTCAGCCTGAAATACTGCATTCTAACCAAGGAAGGAAGGGAGGGAGGAAGGGAAGGAAGAAGGAAGGAAGAGCAACAGCACTCATATAGCACTTCACAGTGCTTTCCATCCCTCTCTAAGTGGTTTACAGAGTCAGCCTACTGCTGCCCAACAATCTGGGTCCTCATTTTATCAACCTCGGAAGGATGGAAGGCTGTGTCAACATTGAGCCAGTCAGGATCGAATTCTTGGCAGTGGGCAGAGTCAGCCTGAAATACTGCATTCTAACCACTGTGCCAATCTTCCAATGTATATCTAACATGACAGGTTCCATGCCCCCCCCACCATTTCTCCCAGTCCACAAGTCTTTATAAAGACATGACAGAGGTGGAAATAATTTTGTTTTTCCAACCAGAGTTGGCAGCCCCTACTTTATTTAGGTAATGCAAGGCAAATGCTTTATTTCCAGGTATTTTCACCACTGCCGTTCTGCATCGTTGCAAAAGAAGTCAGTTCTCCAAGTTATTCAGACTCAGCCAAGATGTGTCGTTTGTGGTTAATTGCAGTTAATGGGTCTAATGTTCAAAAGTAAAACAGCAGCGGGGGAAATAGATCAGAACTAAGACACAGGGGAAGAATGTACAAGTTTTCCCAGTACTTCTATGCTAATGAAAATTGCTTTTCCTAAGCTATTTCTTCCCTTAAAATTACAGTATCCTGGAATGGACTTGCAAACTTCATTAATGCGCATTTACTTTCCTATCAAGACTTACCAAACGGGGCAAATTATTGGTCCAAACCAATCATCTGCAGCCATGGTTAATCAGGCATGCAATTCCTATTAGCCTTAATATTCAACTGGGTATTGCTCTTAAGCAAACAGGTATTTCATTTAACTATCTTAGCCAGTAACTGATCACCAGTATTCACCATGGGCCCATCAACTGAAGCCCTGCTCTTCATAATGCAGACATGAACCATTGTAGGAGATGACCTGGCCAAGCCAGAGGGTGGAGTCAAATATATCATCTGTTTGGAGTCCATGCACCCCGTAAGAGACCAGCCTCCCTTGAAGTCCGTTGAGTGGTGACAATTTGCCCTGATGGTTACCATGTTTTCTCCAAAATAAGACATCCCCTGATAATAAGCCCAATCGGGCTTTTGAGCTCATGGCAATAAGGCCAAGTGCTTCTTTCAGGGTTCAAAAAAAATATAAGACAGGGTCTTATTTTTGGGAAAACATGGTAGTAGAATGAATAGAATAGAGCTGGAAGGGATCTTGGCGGTCTTCCAGTCCAGCCCTCTGCTCAAGCAGGAGACCCTATACCAGGGATACTATTCAGCAGCTTCTGACAGGTTCGGGAGAACCGGTAGCGGAAATTTTGAGTAGTTCAGAGAACCGGCAAATACCACCTCTGGCTGGCCCCAGAGTGGGGTGGGAATCAGGGGTGGGTTCTACTTACCTTTACTATCAGTTCGCAACGGGGCTGCAAGACTTTGCAATATCCAGGAGTGGGGACAGAATAGAGATTTTGCAGTATACTTCCCCTGCCATGCCCACCAAGCCACGCCCACAGAACCAGTAGTAAAAAAAAGTTGAATTCCACCACTGCCCTATACCATTCCAGACAAGTGACTGTCTAAACTCTTCTTAAAAACCTCCACTGATGAAGCACCTACAATTTCTGGAGGCAAGCTGTTCCACTGGTTAATTGTTAGGAAGTTTCTTCTTAATTCCAGGTTGCTTCTCTCCTTGATTAGTTTCCGTCCATTACTTCTTGCCCTGCCTTCTGTTGCTTTGGAAAATAGACTGACACACACACCCCTTTTTTTTTCTTTGTAGATCAAATTTACAAATTTTTAATTTTTAATACAAATTTGTAATATGTTACAAATTTACTCATTTATTTACAAATATTTATTATTTAAGTTGGCTGGAGATTGGTGCATAGGTTGCATGGAATAACTCATAGTGCTTTTGGACTCCATCCTGGCTCCTAATTTCTATGTCTGATAGACACCTATGAACTTCTGTGTTGCTGATATACAATCCTACTCATTCCTCACCCTTAGCTAGGTTGAGTCACATGGAAATCAGTGTTCAATAAGATTAAGAGGGATGAAGCTTCCTCACCCCAACTATAAATTTTAATGGTTTCCAAAGATTAATTTGCAAGAAAATATGGTGGATCTCTGCTGTCACAGAATGCTGGAGCTCATATTATTTTATTAGATTTATATACTGCCCTACTCCTGAAGGACTCACAAAGGTTCTTTCTGAAATGGGAAACTTATAAAGGACAGAAGATAGCTTGGGTGAGGAACAGCAGAAGACAAGCAACTTGTGTTTCCCTCTGCTGAAAGACCGCCATGTCTCAGTTAGAAGGCAAGACAACAACTGGGACTTCCAGCCATATTAGATCCCTGCTAATCCTGGGTTACATTAAGAGAGCGGTAGAATCAAGATCACATGATGTACTATGTGCCACTTTATAAAGCCTTAGTGAGAGCACATTTAAAATATTGCATCCAGTATGCTCGTCATGTTATAAAATAAAATTATTGAGACCAGTGGTGAAATGTAAAATTTGTGACTACCGGTTCTGTGGGTGTGGCTTGGTGGGAGGGGGATAATGTGACTGAGTGAGCGTGGCCAACTTTTTTTTTTTTTTACTTTTAAAACCATTTTTTCTACAACCTCTTCGGCCGAAGAGGTTGTAGAAAAAATGCTTTTAAAAGCCTCTGATGATCCCAGGTGAGTTGGCTGATTGTCAGAGGTTTTTTTTTTCTTTTAAAAGCCTCTGATGATCCAAGCTGAGCCGTGCGATTATCAGAGGCTTTTTTTTTAACTTTTAAAAGCATTTTTTTCTGCCAAAGAGGTTGTTGAAAAAATGCTTTTAAAAATAATTTTTAAAAAAGCCTCTGATGATCGCGCGGCTCAGCTGGGCATGTGGGGGAGGCAGGGATTTTTGCTACCAGTTTTCCGAACCACCTGCCGCCCTCGCTACAGGATCGGGCGAACTGGGAGCATTTCACCCCTGATTGAGACTCTGGAAAGAGTGCAGAGAAGAGCAAGAAAGATGATTAGGGGGCTGGAGGCTAAAACATGAAGAATGGTTGCAGGAATTGGATATGTCTAGTTTAATGAAAAGAAGGACTAGGGGAGACATGATAGCAGTGTTCCAATATCTCAGGGGCTGCCACAAAGAAGAGGGAGTCAATCTATTCTCCAAAACACCAGAAGGCAGGACAAGAATAGGAGCCTGGATAGCTCAAGGAGCCTGGATAGCTCTGCAGACAAGGCACTGTAATTTAACACCAGCTGTCTGAAATTAAAGTAAGTTTGAATCTCACCAGGCTCAAGGTTGACTCAGCCTTCCATCCTTTCTAAGGTAGGTAAATTGAGGACCCAGGTTGTGGGGGCAATAAGCTGACTTTGTATAAAATATACAAAAGTATGAAGGCTATTGCTTAACACACTATAAGCCGCCCTGAGTCTCCAGAGAAGGGCAGCATATAAATCAAATTTAAAAAAAAAGAAGAAGAAGCAATGGATGGAAATTAACCAAGGTGAGAAGCAACCTAGAACTAAGGAAAAACTTCAGTTAGAGTGAAAACAATTAATTGATGAAATGACTTGCCTTCAGAAGTTATGAGTGCTTCACCACTGGAGACTTTTAAGAAGAGACCGGACAGCCATTTGTCTGGAATAGTATAGGGTCTGCTCAGTAGTGGGATTCAAGTAATTTAACAACCGGTTCTCTGCCCTAATGATTTCTTCCAACAACCAGTTTGTCAAACTGCTCAAAAAGTTAACAACCGGTTCTCCCGAAGGGGTGCAAACTGGCTGAATCCCATCATTAGTTCTCCTGCTTGAGCAGAGGGTTGGACTAGAAGACCTTCAGCTTCGGTGAATCTAAGAGTTTTGAAATAAAGAAGGATGAACCATGGAACAAATCAAGCATGAAATAAGTCTGAACTCTGCTAAAGATTCATCCAAAATGGTTATTATTTCCACCTCTCCCCATAAGCAGCAGTTTAGTTTCCCAGGATAACACCTCTTCTTTTATAGCTTACTGAAGCATGAAGCCATTACTGCTAGCACAGTCCTGCTAATGATCTCACTGATCTCCGCTTCATCCTTAACTATCCTGAGATGTCAGCACGAATTGAGATAATATAATTGTTTATCCGCTTAATTGCTTTCCCTAACGATTATCCTCTGTCGCCAAAGTATTGAAAAAAGAGTAAGGAGCGAAAGTATTTAAAGGTTGTTTCCCAAGGTTTATCTCCAGACCAAGTTAATTCTTTTGAAATAAAACAGAGTTGCTAACAAAAGTTGTGCAGTGCCGTTTAGTCCAAGTGCATCAGGATATTACATTTATAAAAGTGATTAGCCAAAGCATTGGGCATCTGATTTGCATGCAACTGGGAATGGAGTTTAAGAATGTGGGAAGATCATCATATTAGGCCATGTATTGTATTTATATTATATGCTGTGTAGGAAGTTAGCACCCACCCCTTTCCTAGAGGAATGAAATATTTTGGGAAATATTAAAAAGGCAGAATATTATGTTTCCCTGCATGAGAAATGGAGAAGCATGTTTTAAAGACGAAGCAGCTCCCATCTTCCTGCCCCCCACCCTTTGTCAATGGGCCAGAGGCAGAAACTCAATTCCCTCCCATCTTTGTCAATGGACCATCATCTGCAATGCAATAGGACCCATCTAGCAACAGAAACTCATCACATGGCACCTGGGAAGATTACATCAGCCAGCAAGGCTAGCTAAGACCCCCACCCCCTGGGAGTCTGACAACCAATCAGGACACTCTTTTGGGGCCCCAGGAAGTTCAAAGCCAGAGAGGGCATAAAACCCGGAGACTCGCTGCATCTCGCCCCTTTTTCTGTTCAGGAATTCAAACCATGTGATCCTGTCCACCATTAAACCATCTTTCCAAGCAGTCTCCATGTTTCCAGTGTCTTTTTCCCCACCTGGAGCTGAACCCAGAAGGATATTTCTTCTAATAGCTGGAAGGAGGAAAAAAGTGGAAAGAAAGAGAGAGAGAAAAAGTAAGAAATAGACAGTCTTCCACAGTTGAGGTTGGCTTCTATTGACTTAATCAGTGGAATGGCTTGCCTTCAGAAATTGTGGCTGCTCCATCATGAGAGGTTTTTAAGAAGAGATTAGACAACCAATTGTCTTGAATGGTATAAGGTTTCCTGTTTGAGCAGGGGTGGGCTTCAAAAATTTTAGCAAGGGGTTCTCTGCCTAGTTGCTGGGTGTGCATGGCCATGGTGGGAGTGACCTATTCGGCCTCCTGCACCACGGCGGTGGGTGGCGGGGTCTTTTTGCCCTCCCCAGGCTCCAGAGGCTTTCCTTGAGCCTCTGGGAGGGCGAAAATGGCCTCCACAGGCTCCAAAGGCCCTCTGGCCTTCTTCCTGAAGTTTCGTTAGGCCCGTTTTTTTGCCCTCCCCAAGCCTCCGCGCACATCCTGCACTTACCTGCATCCAAAACGGGTTGCATGGGGCCTCCTGGGAGGGGTGGGGTGGGCAGGGCAGGGCAGGGCAGGGCGGGGCCAGCCAGGAGTGGGATTTGTGAGTTTTCTGAATGGCACAGAATCCTAGCTAGAGGTTCTCCTGAACCCTTGTGAACCTCCTGCAGCCCACCCCTGAGAGGGTTAGACTAAAAGACCTCCAAGATCCCTTCCAACTCTGCTGGTCTATCTTGTATAGGTCTATGTAGGTTTTTGGCAACATGGATTTGTTGCTAGTCTTTCATTGATGGATTAAATGGAATAAAACTACATAACCTTTTAAAAATCAGTCAAATCTGATTAGGTTCTGTCCCATGCTATAGCCCAGGGGTGTCAAAGTGGCAGCCCATAGGCTGGAGGCATCCTGTGGAAGCCACGCCCATCTCAGCTCAGCAAAGGGGGAAAAAAACGTCACGACACATCATGTGATGGCAACATGTTGCGGTGAGTTTGACACCCGTGCTATTGCCAATCAAAACTAATCTTATACATGGCATTTTATATATCTTGGAGAAAAACCCCATCTATGTGATTGCTAAGAAATGACACCATCTTGATGGCACATGATCAATCAATCCTCTGATGTATTTAACATTTGAGTCAAGTTTCTTTAAAAAAAGTTGAAATCCATTCAGAGTTGATATCCAGCCTAAGATCTTTCAAATACTAAATCAACTCTCCTACCTAACCCATGGTAAAGCCTAACTGAAAACTAATAAATATTATTTTAATTATATTTATATAATTAATTATATATATAATTATAATGGATATGTTAATGGATAAGCAAATAGATAGATAGATACTGGATAGACGATAGATAGATAGATAGATAGATAGATAGATAGATAGATAGATAGATTGCTTCTAGAAGCACGAAGCCAAAAACACCAGCCTGAAGATGACGAATGAGACTTCGTCGAAACATTGCCAAGACACCTCCAATTTTACGCGGGAGGAAACCCAAATAACCAAAGACCTACATAGATAGATAGATAGATAGATAGATAGATAGATAGATAGATATAGATATAGATATAGATATAGATATAGATATAGATAAGATATCGATATCTATTCTATATAGATGATATAGATATATATAGATATATATATATATATATATAGATTGATTGATGACAAATAGCTAGATAGATACTGGATAGATGATAGATAGATAGATAGATATAGATATAGATATAGATATAGATATAGATAAGATATCGATATCTATATCTATATAGATGATATAGATATATATAGATATATATATATATATATAGATTGATTGATGACAAAATAGCTAGATAGATACTGGATAGATGATAGATAGATAGATAGATAGATAGATAGATAGATAGATAGATAGATAGATAGATATACATATAGATATAGATATACAATAGATTGATCTACAGACAGACAGACAGACAGACAGATGTTTCTATAAACCACATTGAGTAGCATAATGAAAAACCTGAAACTGAAAACAATATTAAAAGCATAATTACAATTTTGGAGACTATAAACTGATCTTAAATTCTCCAAGGTTTTATTAGAGTTCCATTAGATTTTTACTGCTCAGTATATGCCTGTAATTAAATTTGTATGGGAGCGTTCTGCTCTTATGTGTACAGTCTCAAATTATACCGTGTTATAATTACTCCACCACCTACTAAACATGAAAAACTAAACAGAAATGTTGGTGATTGCAGTCCAATGATAGAACAGTCCTACTTCCTGACTTCTCGGCGGCAAAGTACTTACTCAAACCAAGAAAGGAAAATAACTCTTCAAACCTTTAAACAATTGACAGGGAATTGGTGTCCATCCAACCTTTACAATATTTTTTGAAAGTATTACCATTGTTGATGCGTAAGATGTGCAGGAATACCAATTTCTGCTGTCTTTATGCAATTTCCAAACCTATCGATGCATGATTCAAAATATCATGAGCATAAACCAGGGAGTTTTGATGAACCATTATTAAGATCTGAAGTAACTTCTTTGTCAAGGAAACCACAAAGGTGCATTTTATTTCAAGTATAGAGCAGACAGGCATCTTTTCAAGATCCTCCTCATATCTACCATCTACTTCCTTAGCAAATGTGACCTGTTTAACTTCAGGGAGTGTCTGAAAAACTGGCCAAATCTCCCCAGTTCTCAGTTCTAGGTCTCTAATAGCACCTAGATTAAAACATTTTTTAAAAAGCTTACTTTTAAAAAAAAAACATTATTTTTTAAAAAAATTTCAGACACACAAAGATAAAATACATAATTTCTGAATAGAGTATTGACCGAGTCAAAATTCATACACCTTATTTTTCTGTATTTACTATATGTACTCCAAATTTCTGCTAATATTCTACTTTCACCCTTTTATCTATTTTTTTAATAAAATATACAATCAATATTACCATCCACCCTCGCCTCCTTATCTTCACCTATCACAATTTTTTATTCTATTGAAACCCTTTACCTTAAGCACAGTCATTCAAACATTTAATTTTTCACAATTATTTCTTTAGTGTCAATTTTTTGGTGGGAGAAAAAGCTTACCTTTTTGCTGTAAATAATTCCGCTCCTTATTTTCTGCACATGGAAAGCTCAGGAGCAGGCCCGGCTCGACTTTTCTAGTCAATTAAGCATCATTTGCTGGTCAATTAGGGATCTGACTAAGCGTCCATGATGATGGATCTGAAAGAGAATAATGGCTCGGTTAAAAAAAGAGTCGTTCTTTTTTTCTGAGAAATCCAGCAAAACTAAGCAAAGGATAAGGCAGGTTAATTGCTTGAGGTTCACTTCCTCTACATTAAAATGTCTATGTAATCTGCCAATATTAGCATTTTCTCACTCTTTCAGGTAGCAGAGCGTGTCAGTTGCTACCATGGAGAATCTGATGCCTCCTTGGTCTTTTGGACTTCGCTTCCCATAGGTTGTAACGTGGAAAGATAAGCAGGAGATGTAGTCCTTCCTTCCTTCCTTCCTTCCTTCCTTCCTTCCTTCCTTCCTTCCTTCCTTCCTTCCTTTTCTTTTTCTTTTCTTCCTTCCTTCCTTCCTTCCTTCTTCCCTCTCTCCCTCCTTTCTTTTCTTTCTTTCTTTCTTTTCTTTCTTTCCTTCCTTCCTTCTTCCCTCCCTCCTTTCTTTTCTTTCTTTCTTTCTTTCTTTCCTTCCTTCCTTCCTTCCCTGCCTCCTTCTCCATTTCCTTTCCTTCCTCTCCATTCCTTCCTTCCTTGCTTGCCTCATTCTCCATTTCCTTCCCTCACTCTCCATTTCCTCCCTCCCTTCCTTCCTTCCTTCCTTCCTTCCTTCCTTCCTTCCTTCCTTCCGTTCCTCCTTCCCTTGATAATTGCCCAATGGCATTTGTGACCACAAGTAATATTGGAGAATAAAAGTTTGTGCACCAACGATTAGTAGCCCTCTTTCTTGCTAGTTCCTAAGAGTTTAACAGCATCCTAATTTTCCTTCTTTAATTTGTCCATTTCTGTCTTCTCTACACTTTTTCTAGTCTTAACCTCTTTTTTATAGTGTGGTTTTCAAGAAGAGACTTGGTTACTTTACTCCTTAATTAGTTTCCATCACTTCTTGTCCTGCCTTCTGGTGCTTTGGAGAATAAGTTGACCCCCTCCTCTTTGTGGCAGCTCCTTAGATATTGGAATACTGCTATCATGTCCATCCCCTGGTGTTTCTTTTCATTCAACTTGTTGTGGCCCACCAGCGGAACTGGCAGCAGAGTCGGACAGTGAGGAGGTTGGGGAGGAACATGGGCCAGTCCTTGATGCTGGGGAAGGCTTGGACGAGGGCTCTGCGTTGGAGGCAGAGATGGTGCCAGGGCCATTGGGGAGTTATCAGCTGCCTCTGGATCTAGACAGCAGTGAGGCAGAGGAACAGCTGGAGCCTGTTCCCAGTGTGTTGTGGCCCATCAGCGGCCTGCGCGGATCGTGGCTGATCCCGATGACGAGGCTGGTATGGGGTTGTGCCAGCGGCCGGCGCAGCCGGCGCTGATGTCAGACAGCGAGGAGGCTGAAGAGGATGTGGTGCCAGAGGCAGAGACTCAGCCAGGGCCTTCAGAACCTCCAGAGGCTCCTTCAAGTGGAGAGAGCGAAGTGGAGGAGCCTCTCCTCAATGCTCAAGCATGCAGGGCTGTCAAAAGGCAGGAGTGGCTACTCAGGAGGAGGAGGTCTCCTCGAGAGTAAGGTTTGAGAATAATTGGCCACTCCCTTAGCCTATTTAAGTCGCACACAGTTAGTAATTTCTTGCTGGAAACAATGTGTAATTATTACAGAGCATTTTGGAGAATGAGTGTCTTATTGTATCTTGTTTTCTGGGCTGGTTGCCAACCTTTGCCGGACTTTGTTTATTCTTGGTACGTTATAACTTTGATAAGGACTGTTGGTGTGTGTCACAATCCTTGGGAATCCGGAGCTGGGACAGAACAGTGTGCGCATGCACAGAGCTGCCAGAAGAAAAAAATAGGTAAGAAATCAGGGTCGACTTGGGAGTAAAGCCACAGGTGGACGGTGAATGGTCCCTCCCATAGGAAATAAAAGAGGAGCGAAAGGAGAGTGGGCTTTTGCAGGGAACAATTCGTTCGTTCAGTCATTCAGTTCAGGAGTGTGAAGATCTGTCTGTGAATCTCAGAGACTTTGTGCCAGGTCTTTCCTTGCAGAGCACTGCATTTGGAAAATATTTACATGCCAGCTTTCCAAGCTAGATAAGGTCTGTGGTCATAAATTCACCTTTGAAAGACTGTTTACCAGGCCTTTGCTGAAGGTGAATGAGAGGAATTTACATTCGTTTAATAAAAGGGGTTTTGTCGGGACCAGGAATCTGCTTCATGCTTTTTGGGGAAGCCTAGGTCAGAACACAACTAGACATTTTCTTTACTTTGGTGTATTTCCCAGGAAAGTTTTAGAGAGAAGAAAAGGGCAGAATTGTATGGATGGTAAGTTTGGGCAACGATATACTGAGCCAGAGATTTGAATGCATTTGACATCTGGTATCTGGAGATGCAAGGAACTTTCGCATTCAAATCTGAGGAAGAAAACCCTTATGACTTTGCTTGCTTTTTTGCCTTCAGGCAAGGGATGAAAAGCAGACTCGGGAAGTGCTAGGAATAAAAAGGCATGTTTTTTTTTTTAATCTACAGGGGAAGAAGATTGTAGAACAAACAATTCACAAGATGGAATTTTATTTTTTTCCCCTTATTTGACAAGCCAAGTTCTGCACAGAACTGAATTCAGAATTCGACAAATTTCAATAACGCAGTTAGAAGAAACACTTCCTTTTCACTTATCAGTTCCAATGTTTTATCTCTGTATATTCAGTTTGCAGCAGGTATTATAGGTGTGCTAAAACTGATCAAAGCAGAAAACTTAAGACAAAAACGGGGGGGGATGGGGGATGAATAAAAGAAGGCTTCCATAAGACTTCAAGAGAACTTGCTATGCTAATTTATCCAAGGACTCTGCAAAGCTCTTTAAAATATTTTTCTGCCAATAGAGTTATCTTAACAACTGAATCTGATTAGAATCTTGAGAAACTCCATCTTTTTTATGAAAGTAAGCTAATTTTCATAATCACAAAGAACTTGATGAGAAAATCTTCAGTGCCTTAAACAAATCATGTTTATCTGATGTTCATAGTTCTGGGTTTGTCACACTTTGAAAGGCTTGGCTTCAGAGGTAGTTGGATTTCTGCGAGACGTAACCATTAATGAACTAAAACTTTGCAAAAAAAAACAAACATAAATGGAATCATTTTCAAGGTCATCCAGGCTTATGTATCACCAATTTGTTATTGAGGCTAATACGATGCACATCTTGAAGGGAAAAAGTTGGAAAACCCTACTGATTCACCAAACATTTTTTTTAAAAAAACTCAGAATGGTTAAGGTATGGAATGGTGGCATGTTAGTTGTTGACCCATCGCGACCCCATGGACAACATTCCTCCAGGCCTTCCTGTCCTCTACCATCCTCTGGATCCCATTTAAGCTCATGCCGACTGCTTCAGTGACTCCATCCAGCCACCTCATTCTCTGCCGTCCCCTTCTTCTTTTGCCTTCAATCTTTCCCAGCATTAGACTCTTCTCCAGTGAGTCCTTCCTTCTCATTAAGTGGCCAAAGTATTTCAGTTTCATCTTCAGGATCTGGCCTTCTAAAGAGCCATCAGGGTTAATCTCCTCTAGGACTGACTGGTTTGATCACCATGCAGTCCAAAGGACTTGCAGGAGTCTTCTCCAGCACCATAGTTCAAAGGCCTTAATTCTTTGGCACTCAGCCTTTCTTACGGTCCAACTTTCACAACCATACGTTGCAACTGGGAAAACCATAGCCTTGACTATATGCACTTTTGTTGCCAGAGTGATGTCTCTGCTTTTTAGTATGTTGTCTAGATTCGCCATAGCTTTCCTCCCCAGGAGCAAGCGTCTTTTAATTTCTTGGCTGTAGTCTCCATTTACGGTGATCTTGGAACCCAGGAAAATAAAATCTGTCACTACCTCCATTTCTTCCCCATCTATTTGCCAGGAATTGAGAGGGCCGGATGGCATGATCTTAGTTTTCTTAATATTGAGTTTCAAGCCAACTTTTGCACTCTCCTCCTTCACCCGCATCAAGAGGCTCTTTAGTTCCTCTTCGCTTTCTGCCATTAGAGTGGTATCATCTGCATATCTGAGGTTGTTGATACCATGTTTCCCCAAAAATAAGACCCTGTCTTATACTTTTTTGAACCCTGAAATAAGCGCTTGCCATGCGCTCAAAAGCCCGATTGGGCTTATTATCAGGGGATGTCTTATTTGGGGGGAAACAGGGTATTTCTCCCGGCAATCATAATTCCAACTTTTGATTCATCTAGCCCCGCCTTTCTCATGATGTGCTCTGCATGTTAGTACCTCTTTATAAAGTCTTGCTAAGACCAGATTTGAATATTGCATCCAGTTTTGGTCACCATGATATAAAAAAGATGTTCAGACTCAGGAAAGATTGCAGTGAAGAGCAACAAAGTTTATTAGGGAGCTGGAGGCTAAAACATATAAAGAATGGTTGCTGGAATTGGCTATGTCTAATTTAATGAAGAGAAGGACTAGAGGTGACACAGTAATAGTGTTCCAATATCTAAGGGGCTGCCACAAAGAAGAGGGGAGGAGTTTCAAGATATTCTCCAGAAGGCAGGACAAGAAGCAATGGCTGGAAAATAATCAAGGAGAGAAGCAACCTAGAAATAAGGAGAAATTTCCTGACAGTGGGAACAATTAACCAGTGGAACAACTTGCCTCCAGAAGTTGTGGATACTCCACCACTGGAAGTTTTCAAGAAGAGATTGGACAACCATTTGTCTGAAATGGTATAGGGGTTCTTGCTTGAGCAAGGGTTTGGATTAGAAGACCTCCAAGGTCCCTTCCAACTCTGTTATTCTCTTATCATGTAGCTGCAGCACATCCTCATGAATGAATCTCAAAAAGTTTGCAAGCGGAGCGTTGCCTGGAGTCTACACACAGAGAGACACACAGACACACACACAGAGAGAAGCACACACAATGTCTGCCTTTTGGGAAGAAAAAGCTCATAAGAGACTGCTTAGCCTTTACATCAAATGCTTTGTTTTTCCATCCAGCCAAATCACCAAGCTTAGCCTCAAGGAAGAGCTAGCATCTAGAGCTATGTCAAATTCAGAAAATGAAGATCAAGTTGAAGTGGGAAAATGTCAGCAGGGCAGAGCCATTCTATCCAAATATGATCAAAGGGTTATTGCCTTTTCTGAAGCCATTTGGCTCTACCCTGAAATCAAAAGAAATCAAAAGAAATTCTGAATGGAAAAATGGAGGGAAAGGAGAGGAAGAGAAGGTAGGCAGGCAGAAGAAAAAAGAAGAAAAAGCCAGATTTCTAAAAACATTTCAGAATATATTATCACTTAGGACAACGGTTGCTGGAATTGGGTAGGTCTAGTCTAATGAATTAAGGAATTGAGGCCTGACTACTCTTTAGAAGGCCAGATCCTGAAGATGAAACTCAAATACTTTGGCCACCTAATGAGAAGGAAGGACTCACTGGAGAAGAGACTAATGCTGGGAAAGATTGAGGGCAAAAGAAGAAGGGGATGACAGAGAATGAGGTGGCTGGATGGAGTCACTGAAGCAGTAGGCATGAGCTTAAATGGTCTCCGGGGGATGGTAGAGGACAGGAAGGCCTGGAGGGAAGTTGTCCATGGGATCACGATGGGTCGGACACGACTTCGCAACTAACAACAAAACTCTAATGAAGAAAAGAAGTAGGGGTGACATGATAGCAGTCTTCAAATATTTGGGAGGCTGTCACCAAAAAGAGGGGAGTAGATGTATTTTTCCAAAGCACCTGAAGGCAGAACAAGAAGAATGGATGAAAACTATTCAAGGAAAGAACCAAACTAGAACTAACAAGAAACTTCCTAACTGTGAGAGCAATTAATTGGTGGAATGGCTTGCCTTCAGAAATTGTGGGTGCTCCATCCCTCGATGTTTTCAAGAAGAGGTTGTACATGGGGTGGGGGAGGAAGAGGAACAGAAAGAGCAACCTAGTAAGTTTAGCAATGAGATTTAAATTATTCTATCAGCCTCCTTCTATTCTGGGATGGCAAAGGAAAATTTCTACTCTATTTTGCTGTTCATTTATCTACCTTAATGACAGCCCAAGGAGAAATCCTATTTTTAACTCTTAGCTGTTGGATATCTACTAATGTCTTGGGTCATAAATCTAAAAGGCCTGAATGAAGACTCGGGAAATCTCTCCCACTTTCTGTGAACTGAAGTGGAAATGCAGGATGTTCATTCCTGAGAATGTCTGCTTCACTGTCCCTCCAGCCGGAAGATCAAATATAACATTGTGTAGTGATTTCACTTGGATAGGGGAGTTCTGCCTTCTGCCATATTTGAATGGTAGCTATTTTAGCTTTAATATCCTGACACTGAATAGAGACAGCAGCCTCCCTGATTTGAAACTTTCGTCTCTGGCCCGATTTGGCACAGATAACTAGATAAGTGGGACACCTCACTAGAGAGGAAGAATTTCTGTACTTGCTACTGCTAATAGCAGGTGGTATGATCTTGGAAGCTAAGCAGGGTCAGCTCTGATTAAATTTTGCCTGAGTGACCACTTGGAAGCTCCAAGATTGTTGGTTGGTCTGGGACAGGGGTCAGCAACCTGCGGCTCTGGAGCCACATGTGGCTCTTTCATCCCTCTGCTGTGGCTCCCTGTCACCAGTCAGCTCCACAATTGATAGGGCTTTCAGTTAGGATAGGTAGAGGAAAAAGGGAAGCTGCGCTAGGAGGAGACACTATGGTGAGGGGAACCGGACTTCTGGTTGGCTCCAGAATTGAACGGGAAGCTTCCAGTGGCTTTGTGGCTCTTTGAGTGTTTAAGTTTGCCGACCCCTGGTCTGGGAAGATTAATAATCCCCTGGAAGAAGAGAAGGGCAAACCATTTTATATAACCTCCAAGAACTTGACTGTGGAATCAGCAAGAGGCACAAGATCAACTTTAACAGAATAACAGAGTTGGAAGGGACCTTGGAGGTCTTCTAGTCCAACAGCTGCTCAGGCAGAAGACCCTATACCATTCCAGACAACAGGCTGTCCAACCTCTTCTTAAGAACCTCCAGTGATGGAGCACCCACAACTTCTAGAGGAAGCCATTCCACTGATTAATTATTTTCACTATCAAGAATTTTTTTCCTTAATTCTAGGTTGGCTCTCTAATGATCTTCCATCCATTACTTCTTATCCTGCCCTCAAGACAATACGTTGACCCCCTCTTTTCTGCGACAGCCCCTCAAACATTGGAGGACTGCTATCATGTCTTTCTCTTTGTTAGACTAGACATACCCACTTCATGAAGCTGTTTATAATATGTTTTAGCCTAATGATCTTTGCTTCTCTTGTCTTTCTAGCATCTCAACATTGTTTTTGTATCATGGAGACCAAAATTGGATGCAGTATTCCAGAATGGATCTGAGATTGTGACATTTGTTTATTGGACTGATATCATGGCTTTCTACCAAAGCACACATTCAAAGTACTAAAAAAAAGTATTGAAAAGCTAACACATAAAATTAATGCTAAAATTAAATTTATATTTTTCTAAGTGCAAAGCCCATGGAGCACAAAAAGTTAGAGGGGTTTGGTGTCACAGGGGAATTGAATAACCATCAAGGAAAAGAGAAAATATTATGGAATTGTAGTGAATTGTGAATGTGTAAATTGGTCGTCTTAGGAATTCAGCCTGAGTCTAGATAAAAAGCATTCCTAATCTTGCCATAGGGGGATGCAGTGGCTCAGTGGCTAAGAGGCTGAGCTTGTCAATCAGAAAGGTTGACAGTTCAGCAGTTCGAATCCCTAGTGCTGTGTAACAGGGTGAGCTTCCATTACTTGCCCCAGCTTCTGCCAACCTAGCAGTTCGAAAGCACGTAAAAAACGCAAGTAGAAAAATAGGGACCACCTTTGATGGGAAGGTAACAGCGTTCCATGCACCTTTGACATTTAGTCATGCTGGCCACATGACCACGGAGATGTTTTCGGACAGTGCTGGCTCTTCAGTTTAGAAATGGAGATTAGCATCGGCCTCTAGATTCGGGAATGACTAGCACATATGTGCGAGGGGAACCTTTACCTCTACCTTGCCATAATTGTGATTAAAAGTTAACTTGTAGGAATCCTGTTCAGCCCTACTCCATGGAAAAAATAACCACAGTTTTAAAAAATCAGGAAGAGGGGAATTTTTCTGAGAGAGCTAAGGCTGGGAAGAAGAAATAGACAATCTTGCAAGTACAGCTCTGCAAATATTCAGATGAAAAGCTTATTGATCAAAATCCCAAATCAAATCTATTCTCCAAAACAGGCAGCTGATGTAAGCTGTCAATTCAGATGCAACTGAAATGCCTGAAAACTGCATCTGGATGCCTCTTTTCCGCAAATGTGCAGGAACAGCCTTTTCTAAACCGATGCAGAAATCCCAGTCCAATTGACATATTTCAGCTCGTCATGTGGGATGGCCAAATAAAATCAATTTTCCAAACTCCATCCAAGCTGTTGAATTGGATCAGATTGATTTATTAAACTGATCACCTGTGTCGGGTTTTGTCTTGCGGGGTATTATTTGCAAGCTGTTCATCATATTTAAAGTGGTCCCTTTGTGATTTTTACATGAGCAGATTGTAACAACATTCCACAGTATTCTTGGCTTACAAAATAAATGGTTCCTCAGCTAGTGGGAACAGCCTAAACAAATTCAGTTAATCTACTGAATTATGGGATCCCCATATCAAAACAACTTACCTTATGTGCGGCCAGAATCTGAAAATAACATTTAACACAGCACAGTACTTAAAGCAAAATGGTTCGGTTGATATCGGCATATGTGGGACTGATTGGGGTAGATTGTAGGGGTGATACCGAAATATAATTTTATCATATTTTATTTATTTATATATTAAATTACTTTAATTATATTAAATTATATATTAAATTAAATTGTGTTTTATTCCAGTTTCATTTTAAACTGTATTTTATCCAATTCCATTTTAAATTGTTTTTTTTATCAGATTTTAGAAATAATTTGTGTCTGGAACTCTGCACTTTGATATGGCCCGAGGGCTAATCAAAAAAGTAAACTCAACTCAAATCCATTACTGAATTAATTCACTGTCAGATCATTCAATCTAAGTTCATGTCATCAGATAAAGTTTTAACTGGAAAAGTAACGAGGACCATAAGAAAGGGATAAAAAGATCCTATAGACTAGTCCAGCACTCAGGGGTGAAATCCAGCAGGTTTTGACAGGTTCTGGAGAACCGGTAGCAGAAATTTTGAGCAGTTCGGAGAACTGGTAGCAGAAATTTTGAGTAGTTCAGAGAACCGACAAATACCACTTCTGGCTGGTCCCAGGAATTTTGCAATATCCTTCCCCCAGGAGTGGGGAGGGAATGGAGATTTTGCAGTATCCTTCCCCTGCCATGCCCACCAGGCAATACCACGCCCATCAAGCCATTACCACAGAACCGGTAGTAAAAAAAAATTGGATTTCACCACTGCCAGCACTATATTAGTTATTGAAACTTGTCTAGAGGAGAACAGTGGCTTTGAAGATGAGGCAACCAGAAATGAAAAGAACATTGACTTTTTATATTTTAAAAGATGAAATGTGATGTATGTCAAAGAATAAGCAAACTGCACAATTTATCAGGTCCAATATTGTCATCATAGCAATAGCCATAACACTTAGACTTATATACCGCTTCATAGTGCTTGAAATCCTCTGAAATCTGCTACTGGTCCTGTGAGTCTGCTACCGAGTGCAGACTTTGTGTGCACGTGTGCACTTTGTGTATGGGTGCACCTGAAGCGTGCCCGCACAGCACTAAAAAAGGAACATTTTGAAACCTTCTGAATCTGCAAAGGTAGGTAGAACAGCGAGAGTGGGAATCCGCTGTGCTACATGATTTAGATTAGCTAGAAAGCAGGAAATCCATCGATTCTAGCTAATATAAATCCTGTGTCACAGCTGATCGTTACCCAGCTGATCGTCGAAAATGCCGGTTTGCCCAAACTAATAGCATTTTTTACTACCGGTTCACTCAAACTGGTCTGAACCGATAGCATTTCACCCCTGGTTGGAAGCACAAAATTTGTAGCAAAAAATCAGAATAGTGATCCTGATAGCTTTGGCAGGTCACTTTCTTGTCAACATTTTGGCCTTCTACCCATCAAGCAATGATCATTGATGCTCAGGATTAAAGAGGTATTAGCACACCAGGACTCTGCAGCCATGGTTATAATGCTGTTATAATGCTAAGTTTCTCCCAGGTTTTGTGGCATTCCTTAATGGAATGATTGATCTTTTTCCAAGATGGTCTCTAAAGCCTTAGTTGATGAATCTCTGGTTTCAGTTTCAGCTTGGCTACCGGCAATTCAGTCAAGATTTTAGGGAAGTTGTCACTTTAATATGAATATGATCCTGATCCAGAATTCTTGTGCTCTGTGTTTGGAGCACTGTAAAAAGGATTAAAATTCTCTTTAATGTACAAAACTCTTTGTAGCATACAAAACAAAACCCAATGTGCTAAGAAGTCCTTGATTCCTTTTAAAGTGATGACCCCAAAACTACAGTATTATCTTGTAACTCCATTAGATTAGCAGTCAGTTCTCTAAACCTGGCCAAAACGATGAAGAGGGACTTAAAAGCCAGATGATTAGCAACAGATTGTATGTACACGTCATTTACTTCCTACTTTCTGAGAAGATTTATTTAGTGTAGGTCTTGGTCAGAATCCAACTCCAAGTGTCAATTGCTTAGATGAAACTGGAACCAAGAGAACATTTACTTCTCCTTTACACCGATGTGATAAATCAGTGCCTTTTAGTGTCATATTAATTCTTTCTATCATGAGACAGTTGTGTCCATTTTAATTAAGCTGAACTTGGGTTACCTCCATCCCTACGCAAGTCTTCGATGCTTTGTTTTGTCCCTGGCATGGCGATCCATTTCGAACGGCTTTCTTGAAAACACATCCTTGCTGGTGTTGTGGCCCGCCAGTGGCCAGCCAAGCTGGCAGCAGATTCGGACAGTAAGGAGGTGGGCCAGTCCTGGAGTCTGGGGAAGGCTCGGATGATGGCTCTGAGTCGGAGGCAAAGAGGGGGCCAAGGCCATCTGGTAGTTTTTTGCTGCCTCTGGAGTCTCCAGAGTCTGACATCAGTGAGGCAGAAGAATAGCGTGAGCCTGTTCCCAGTGTGTGCATGCGCAGAGCTGCCAGGAGACAGGAACAATTAAGGAAACAGGGTCGACTTGGGAGTAAGGCTTGGAGATGATTGGTCCCTCCCATAAGACATAAAAGAGAAGCGAATGGGATGTGAGCTTTTGCAGGAAGCAATTAGTTCATCTGGCCGATTCAAGAGTTGAAAATTCTGTTTGTGACTCTGTGCCAAATTTGGCCTTGCCCTGCGTCTGGAAATTAGCTCTTTAGCAGCGTTCCACCTGAGATAGGTGGGTGTTGATAACCTTCCTCTGAAAGACTGTTTATCAAGCCTTGTGGACAGTAAATGAAAGTAATTTGCAGCCATATGAATTAAAGAGATTTGCTGGGACTAAGTTTGTGCTGTTTAATTTCTAAGGAAGCCTAGGTCAGAACAGCTGGCAACAGAACAGCAAGGATGGAGGTAGGAAAAAGCAGGAATCCTTCTTGCATTGCGTGGGAGTTAGAAGGCATTTGCTATTCAAAATCATGTCCAGGAACACCCAGGAAGTCCCAAAGGGCAGGATTCAATCACTAAGCCAATATTAGTCTACTCTTTTTGTAAGGAACATATGGAGAAGCTACCAATGGGATTCTTCATCCCTCTGACAAAGTAATTAGCCTAAGTAAAAAAGGATGGAGAACTAAGCAGTCCCATTTCAATCTAAAGTGTACAAGATTCACTTGCCAATCCAATTAAGGTAAACAAGCTTGTTGGAAAGCAAAAGGCAGGCTGTCACTAATGAGATAGACAGTGCTAAACCAATCATCTTTTCCCTAACCAGGCTAATCTTGAGGCGGGAGAACATTGCCCCAAGCTGCTTGCTGCTTGCATTTCACTCCCATTTGCTAATAATTCTCTTATCTCCCCAAAATGCCTATCACGGAAGAGCCTATAGAATATTTGGGAAATTTCCCCAAATCATCATGCAGAAAAGGAAATAGTTGCAGGAGTGAGAACGGCACCTACACAAATTCCTTTTTATGGAATTTTTGATAGTGCAATCTCTAATCTGCTTTGGATCTGGATATTAGTTACTCTCTCACACACAGAAACATATCTTCTTTCTGTCTACCTGTCTATTGATCTATCTATCTATCTATCTATCTATCTATCTATCTATCTATCTATCTATCTATATCAGTCATCTATCTATCTGTCATCTATCTATTATCTACCTACCTATTGATTTATCTATCTATTGATTATCTATCATCTATGTCATCTATCTCTATCAATCAATCTATTATCTAGCGATCAATCCATCTATCTATCTATCTAAATCTCTCTCTCTCTCTCTCTCTCTCTCTCTCTCTCGATGTATTGATCTATCAATCTACCATCTACCTACCTATCTACCTAGCTATCCATCTTCCTACCTGTCTAGCTAGCTACTATATCTAGCCAGCTAGAAATAGATGTATAAACATTTGTTTTACATATCAACAAGGGTTGATTATACAGACTCATCTATTATTATATCCATGATTATATATGTCTATCATCTTTATAATTCATGATTGGTTTAACACATTCCAACTGTGTCCAATTTCATCAGTTTGTTAGACTCTTAATCTTCCTAATTAAAATTAGAGGTGGTGGAACTGAAGCTTTAATGTTGTACATACTAGTTATATGATGCACAACCTCATGAATGCCCCAAAACCAGGGAAGGAATTATGAAACATCTGATGAGCGATGTAACACAAGTGCCATATTTATTATAGAATTCAGCGCAATTCCATCTAACTTCATATTTTCTTTTTTTCCCTCGATTTTATACAATTTTGTGTTTTCTGTCTGAAAGAGAAGATTGATTCTATAATATGCAGTAAGGTAGTTTTTTTTTTTTATTCCTCATAATTCATCCTAATGTGAGGGACCTTTTAGCAAAAGACAAATTCCTTGTGTGTCCAATCACATTTGGCCAATAAATAATTGTATCTATCTATCTATCATCAAATCCTGGAAACTTCATGCAACCAACTGTCCACTCCCAAGACTACAAGAATAATTAACCATATCCTTTAAACCCAAAAGTACTTTTTTTCCAGAGGCAACTGGACTTTCTTGTTTTTCTTTTGAAGATGTTTTGCTTCTCATCCAAAGAGCTTCTTCAGCTTGACAGGATAGTGGGGAATGGAAGGATTTATACACCAATGCACAGAAAGCTGGTCATTTGTATGCTTTTAGAGGGTCATTGAAGCACTTGGAGGTTTGTTGGTGTGGGAGTAGGAATGGATTTCCAGAGAAAAATTGCAGAAGGGAAAAGGAGGAGGAGGAGGAGGAGGAGGAGGAGGAGGAGGAGGAGGAGGAGGGGGAAAAGAAGAAGAGGAGAAGGAGGAGGATTGTGGGGTCCTTGGTGCTCTCCGAGCTTCCTTGCTTGCAGACATTTTATGACCCAAACTAGGCAACATCATCAGTGTTCAGCAACAATGATGTTACCTAATTAGGGTCATGAAATGTCTTCAAGAAAACAAGCAACCTCACAGAGCACCAAGGACCCTGTTCTGTCCCCGTCCCACACGCACACACACCAACAGACGTCCAAGAGTTAAAAACCAAACCAGCCGACAAAATCCTTTTCCTTATGATAACGGAACTTGGCAGCAACCTAGTGGCTGCCTGCTAAGAGTTTATTACTCACGAAGGGAAGAGATAACTTCTCTCCGCTTCTGGTACATCAAAGTAAAATGTTCAATAATTACAGAGTAAATTAAATCCAAATATAATCCAGCAAAGCCTATAGCGAAAGTCCGGCAATGCAGAATGGCGTGGAAGCTTTCAGCTTTGTTCGTCACAAGGCTTGACTGGCCACCACGCTCCCTTTTATACCCTGTGGGGTGTGGTCCAGTGACTCAGCCTAATCTCTGGCACGCCTTTTCTTCTGTTGTGCGTGCTTATCTCTGCGACGCTGCCGAGGATCCAGCCAAGACTCATTACTCTCATCACTGTCCACCTGTGGCTGCGTGGACGTGCTTGGCCCCGGCCCTATCTCTTGCCCTTTGGCGGACACCGAAGGCATTGCCAAAGAGGAGGGTCCTGGAGAGGGAGGCCTTGCCAACTCCTCTCCTTCACTCTCGGAGTCCTCTCCTGCCGATGACACAGACTCAGGTAACGGAGCCACAACACTCCCTTCATTTCAACCCTGAGCTACAAATATTCTCCTTTTTGAGATGGGTTAATTGCTGTTTCCCCCCCCCCCATTCTTTCTCCGGGATGGGAGTCATTGTCTGTTATTGGAAACTTCCAACATCAATAAAACAGCTCCTAGGTTGAAAAATCCTGTGTTCTTCTGTAGAGTTTTATTTACAATTCTATATACAATTTTAATGCTGGCTCTTTCTACTCGTTGGCCGGAGGATTTGCACATTCTCCCTTTTTGCAATCACCGCCCGAAAATCCTTCCTTTCACTTTGGCCCGCCTCTACAAATCTATGTGATCATTAAGTGCTGAAAGACTATCGCCAAGAAAAGGGAATTAATCAATATTTCATTCCTCCCGGAGTCATTCATTTGATAGGGCATCTCCGGCAACAGCCAAACTGCTCTACTTATTGGCTGTTAGCTGTCAACTGTGATTTGGAGACACTTTTATTTAAAGGTTATTGAAAAATGAATTTGTTTTCTCTTTAGGCTCCCTGGGCTGATTCAAAACTTAATTATGGGGGAGGGGAGGGAGATAGGAAGAGCGAAAGCAAGGGGAACCATAATTCACCAGATGCTGAGCAAGGGAAGGTTGTGTGACAAAAGTCACTTTTCTTGCAAACTAGAGTGCGTTGGAGGAACAAGACAGGCGAGAGCCAAGCAGCATGTGCCCAAACTGATAAATCACATTTTTTTTTATTAAGAGATAATACAGGGAATGAAGAGAACTTCCTGGATTAACTTTGGTGAAGTTCATAGAATTGGAGATATTTTTCTCTGCATTTTCTTTTTCTTTTCTTTTTTGTCTACAGCAGAGGGTGGGGCACTATCTATCTATCTATGTATCTCTATCACATAGAATAGAATATTCTATTCTATAGAATAGAGTTGGAAGTGACCTTGAAGGTCTTCTAGTCCAACCCCCTGCTCAAGCAGGAGACTCTATACCAATGATGGCTAACCTTTTTGCCACTGCGTGCCAAAAGCGGGGGGAGTGCATGAAGGGGTCACGCGCACGTGTGCCCACACCCATAATTCAACGCCCCCGTGCATATATGTGCAACCTCCCCCGCGCTCCCACTGCTTTTGGCACGCAATGGCAAAAAGGTTACCGGTGGGTCTGGTAGGCCCGTTTTTCACCTTCCCCAGGCTCCAGAGTCTTTCTTGGAGCCTGGGGAGGGCAAAAACAGCCTTCTCCACCTTCCCAGAGGCCAGAAATGGCTATTTCCCAACCTCCAGTGGGCCTGGAAGACCTGAAAATCAGCTGGCCATTGCACACATGCGCATTGGAGCTGAGCTAGGGCAACGCTCACATACCCACAGATATGGCTCCGCGTGCCACAGGTGGCATGCCAGTGGTGGGATTCAAGTAATTTAACAACCGGTTCTCTGCCCTAATGATTTCTTCCAACAACCAGTTTGCCAAACTGCTCAGAAAGTTAACAACTGGTCCTCCTGAAGTGGTGCGAACTGGCTGAATCCTACCACTGTGGCATGCGTGCCATAGATTCGCCGTCACGGCCCTATACAGTTTCACATAGGTGATTATCCAGTTTTTTCTTAAAAACCTCCAATGATGAAGCACCTGAACAACCTCTGAAGGCAAGCTGTTCCAGTGCTTAGCTGTCCTCACTGTTGAGAAGTTTCTCCTTAATTCCAAATTGCTTCTCTCCTTGATTAGTTTTCATCCATTATTTCTTGTCCTGCCTTCTGGTACTTTGGAAAATAAGTTGACCCCCCTTTCCTTTGTGGCAGTCCCTTAAATACTGGAAGACTGTTATCATGTCACCCCTAGTCCTTCTTTTCTCTAGACTAATCCTGCAACCTTTCTTCATATGTTTTAGCCTCCAGGCGTTTAATCATCTTGGTTGCTCTTCTTTGCACTTTTTCCAAAGTCGCAACATCTTTTTTGTAATTGGTTGACCAAAACTGGATGCAGGATTCCAGGTGTGGTCTTTCTAAGGATTTATAAAGTGTTACTAATACTAAGGTGGCTCAGTGGCTAAGACACTGAGCTTGTCGATCAGAAAGTCAGCATTTCAGTGGTTTGAATCCCTAGCACTGCATAACAGAGTGAGCTCCCGTTACTTGTCCCAGCTTCTGCCAACCTAACAGTTTGAAAGCACATAAAAATGCAAGTAGAAAAATAGGTGGGGGGAAGGTGCTCCTTCGGCGTTGAGTCATGCCAGCCACATGACCACAGAAACGTCTTTGGAAAGTACTGGCTCTTTGGCTTAGAAACAGAGATGAACACCGCCCCTAGAGCCAGAAACAACTAGCACACATGTGCGGGGGAACCTTTACCTTTCACCAGGTTCCAAGGCCATCGTGCTTGTGAATTGTTATCTGCCTAGCACCTCAGCGTTCTCAAAATATCTTCTCAGCAACACATTGGCTGTCGGTGGACTGGTCAGGGGAGTTTAGGGAAATGAAAGAATTGTTTTGTGCTTTGCACAAAACCTCCAGATTCTACCTGACTTTACTGCATCCAGTTTCTCTCAGTAAAAGTTCTTTTGATTCAACCAGGGGTGGGTTCTACTTACCTTTATTACCAGTTCACAACGAGATCGCGCGCATGCACATGCTTGCTTCATTCGCGCACGAGCCTTGCTTCTGCTTCATGCGCAGATCGCTTCTCATGATGTCAGGGTCAGTGGGCGGAGCCTCCCGCTGGTTTTACTACCGGTTCTATAGAACCGGTCCAAACCAGGGGCAACCCACCACTGGATTCAACCCAATGGATTAAAGAGTCTTGCTTTCCTGAGGGGGGCAACTGAAGCAGGTCTGACCCCCGGAGGGGGGGGTTATACTCAGAGCCAGACTTGTAGTGGTCCTTGATCATCATAAGAATCAACTGAGCATGACTCCTTACAGATTACATGTTTCCTAAGAATTACACCCCATAAATTCTTAGAGAAAAAAAAAATACTTTGAGATTGTGAATCAGGAGTCAAATATTTTTCATGCCATGATAAAATTCTTCCCCATATAATTTAATGGAAAAGAAGGAGACAGGAAAGCATTGGGAGAGGAGGCAAACTGAAAAAACAAGAACGAATGCAATATTTATTTTCAGCCTGAAGCTTAAATCCTGGCCAATATATAAATTCCCATTTAATCAGTGCAGTGTTATCAATAAATGGATTAACTATTTATATTGATGTAAATCATTTATATGTGTGTTGCTTTACATTTTAATAACCCACAGAAGGTCTGTGCTGTGCCCTTGAACTACATGGAGGAGGAGGAGGAGGAGGAGGAGATGATGATTGTGGTGATTCATGCAAAGCACACCTCTGAAAGAGCTTTGCAATATGAGGTAGTTCCTGACTTCTAAATAATGGTGTGGTACAATCACCTCACTATCCATATATAATAGAAAAGGAGCCACACAAACAAAAGAGAGTAGACCTGAATAAGCTTCTTGGATGAGAAGTGAAACATCTTCAAAAAAACCCCAACAACAACAGAAAGAACAGAACAGTCTGTCTGTCTGTCTGTCTGTCTGTCTGTCTGTCTGTCTGTCTGTCTGTCTGTCTGTCTGTCTGTCTGTCTGTCTATCTATCTATCTATCTATCTATCTATCTATCTATCTATCTATCTATCTATCTATCTATCTATCTATCTCACCAGGCTCAAGGTTGACTTAGCCTTCCATCCTTCTGAGGTCAGTTAAATGAGGACCCAGATTGTTGGGGGACAACAGGTTGACTCTGTAAACTGCTTAGAGAAGGCTATAAAGCACTGTGAAGCGATATGTAAGTCTAAGTGATTTTGCTATTCAGTTTCTGCTGTTGCATTCCAGTTTGGGAGTACACCATGAATGGTTCTTTGGTGAACAGGCCATTTATCTTCTTGCCCCCTGCTTCTCTCCTGTATCTCTTTAGCCCAGTACTGTTGTTCTTCTTGATCGTATAGTAGGTATGTGTGTATGTGAATAGTACATTTATTTATAAAATGGTTGGGCTTATCTGATTTGTATGAGAAGGGCATCCACTAAGACGACCTGGCAGAAGGCAGTGGCAAACCATTTCTGCCTTGTTGCAAAGGAAGCTAAATGGATGTGTCACCAGAAATCAACCTTGACAAATGGCTTTTCATTCCACTTGCAAAACGACGGGATATATTTTGATTGGGGTGTATTTCTTTCTCGATCAAAGCCAAAATAAAATCTTCAGAAGACTTTAAGGCTTCAATTTGCATGCTAAAACTACTGGCAAGCGGAAAGGTCATGTTCTGTCAATATTTTCAGACACGGTGAAAAATAGGTTTCTCATCACTCTTTGTCAAAAAATAATGTATGTATTTCTTGTTCAATGTCTGCCCATTATTCTCAGGCACTTCTACACCTTACTCATTCTTGGCCCGGTTTAACACTTGATCACATCTTTATCCCTGATTTGGCTGACAATCTATAAAGGTCCAAGAGGCAATTATCCACATGTGTGGTGTAGGTTTGTGCAAACTAGAATTAGAAATAGAATAGAATGGAATGGAATGGAATGGAATGGAATGGAATGGAATGGAATAGAATAGAATAGAATAGAATAGAATAGAATAGAATAGAATAGAATAGAATAGAATAGAATAGAATAGAATAGAATAGAAGAATAGAATAGAACGCAGGATAGGATAGGATAGGATAGGATAGGATAGGATAGGATAGGATAGGATAGGATAGGATAGGATAGGATGCTATCCTTTCAGAATCCTGCCCTGGACAAATCCTGGGCCAGCACTGACGGTGTCTTGAGGGGTCCAATCCCCAAGAGAGGCCGCAGCTGGAAGATGGTGCCACACCCATCACCAATCCCCTCAAAGTAGCTTCGAGCAACACGGGTGATGGTTGTGGCGTCGACATCCCCACCAACCCAGGATCCAACCTGCCAATTTCTCGGCAGCCATCTCATTACCACCACGAGGTGGAACCTTTTGGTACGGACTCTGGCAGGCAGTAACGCTGGCTGGGGGCCCTCTGAGGGCAAGTTGTTAGTCCCTGGTATAGATGGGATAGAATGCCTCTCTATCCGTGATGACCTGTTCCTCATCGGAACCCCTCAAGTGTCTGAATCAGAGATGGATTTCAGCAGATTCTGACCAGTTCTGGAGAACCAGTAGTGGAAATTTTGAGTAATTCGGAGAACCAGTAAATATCACCTCTGACTGGCCCAGCCAGTCCCAGATGATTGGAAGGAAATTGAGATTTTACAGTATCCTTCCCCTGCCACACCCACCAAGCCACACCCACAGAACCAGTAGTAAAAAATTTTGAAACCCACCACTGAATTTTGATTGTGTGACCATTGGGGATGCTGCAATGGCCATAAATGTGAAGAACGGTCATAAGTCACTTTTTTCAGTGCCATTGAAACACTAAGTGAACTATTGTAAGTCAAGGACTGCCTGTACCACTATGTCTTTCTGGTGCTCAAAGTTCTTGAATTAACTGTCAGAGGACAGAAGGAGGATTTTGACATAGGGTGGGTGAGTTAGACTTTCTATCTCACCCCAAGAAAGTTCAAAACCATCTTAAATCGGGGTCGTTCTGTGTTCAGATTGGATTTTGCAATTGGTTGGGACCCCATCCTTGCAAATAGGTATGCTTTTTGTTGTTTGTTGACAAGGTCTCTCCAGTGGTGGTATTCAGCCAGTTCGGACCGGTTCAGATCGGTTCAAGCGAACCAGTAGTGGCGACCTGTGGGTGAGTTTTCTAAGCCGCATGCATGCATGCAAGGCCCCATGCACGGGAAGTGAAGCAAAACCGAGCGAGCGTGTGCGCTCACATTTTCAGTGCATGGTGAACCAGTGGTAAAATTATGTGAAACCCATCTCTGGATCTCTCCCATCAATCCTATCACTGGTTTTTTAGACAAACGTCAAACTGGGGGGGGGGAATCATTCATTTCTCTCCCAACACTTTTGA
The DNA here is from genome assembly GCF_029531705.1 of Pantherophis guttatus. Next base: position 2,643,434 of record NW_026844069.1, read on the forward strand.
AGTCAACTCTTCATGGACAGGACTGATCCAAGACAGGTTGGCACTTACGATATAGAAGTGGAGAGCCAGTTGGATCTAGTGGTGAAGTCACCAGGCTAGAAACCAGGAGACAGTGAGTTCTAGTCCTGCCTGAGCCTTGGAAGCCAGTTGGGTGACGTTGGGCCAATCATGAGGAGACTATGAGTTCTAGTCCCTCCTTAGGAATGGAAGCCAGTTGGGTGACTTCAAGCCAACCATGAGGAGACTGTGAGTTCTAGTTCCTCCTTAGGCATGGAAGCCACTTGGGTGACTTTGGGCCAATCATGAGGAGACTGTGAGTTCTAGTCCAGTTTAGCCTTGAAAGCCAACTGGGTGACTTTGGGGCAATCCCTAGGAGATGGTGAGTTCTAATCCCTCTTTAGCCATAATTGTTGACTGGACGACTCTCTCTCTCAGCCTAACCCATCTCACAGGGTTGTTGTTGTGGGGAAATAGGAGGAGGAAGAGCATTAAATAGGTTTCCTGACTTGAGTTATGTCTAACAAAAAGGTAATAAAGATGGGATATTAAATAAAGATAAATAGCACTGCCTGTGGGAGATGACCAGGATGAGACTGAGGGAGGGGTCAAATACGTCATCAGTCTTGAGACAACTTGTTCCCACAAGAGATTTAAGTCCAGCCCACCTTGAATTCTGTTGACTCTTATCTGCTGCCAATTTGCTTCTTGTAGATTCTTGTAGAGAGCTTTAGTATACAATAAACCTACTGTATATATTCATCTGAAGTGCTTGGACTCCTGATTTCCTGTATTTGACATTACCAGTTCCTGCTGGAACTAGCAAGGGAGACTTGTTTCATTCTTGAGAAGAATATATGGGTCTCCCAAATAATTAAGGAGAATAGGAGAACATGGCAGTCAGATGGCACCCATAGCTTCTGCTTCTTGTCATTGGATCTCCTGTCCCAGCAGCTCCAGCCAAATGGGGCAACCATTTCAATCTGCCTAATAATCAGACCTTGTTTTCTTCTGGAGTTATGAAACAGGAGCTTCACAGAAGACTCAGGAGCCAACACTACAACCACAATAAAAAAGAAGGTGTAAGTAACATGCCGTGCCAGATGTGAACTTGCTCCCTGAACCACAATTCCCAAATCAGCAGTGGCTATTAATCAAATGTTATAACAAGCTGATTGCAACAGCACTCTGTATCCATGATTAATTAGGCAGAAGCTTCAAAAAAAGGGAGCAAACTCTCTTATTCTACCAGCAATGTGACATTTCAAATGTAAGGCTATGGTGGGGTTGTTACTTTGCTTGGGTCTGGGATCAATTGAGGAGGCATGTCAAGAAAATTAAGCATTTTGTACAACAAAAGGGATGGTGGGAAGACCACAGGACACTGGTTAAACAGCAGTGCGAGTTATCATCCTTAGATGCTCTACAGCAATTCCTCTTGCTGAGAGCATTTGGAACAAGTGACTGCGATGAAATTCCATTGCATTAAGAAAAGCTTGGGAGGACCCAAAGGAGAGTCTGAGTGGCGCAGCAGACTAATGCTACTGTTAAAGGTAGTATTTAGCTTCCAGCTGCCTGCAATTACTGCGAGTTCAATTCTCACCAGGCTCAAGGTTGACTCAGCCTTCCATCCTTTCTAAGGTAGGTAAAATGAGGACCCGGTTTGTGGGTGCAATAAACTGACTTTGTATAAAATATACAAAAGTATGAAGGCTATTGCTTAACGCCTTGTAAGCCGCCCTGAGTCTCTGGAGAAGAGCGGCATATAAATAAAAAAAATAAAAAAATAAAAAAAGGAAAGATTGCTTGACAGGAAAGGAGGAGAGGTGAAATTTTTCCAAGTATGGATGAAGTTTCACCATCAGATGAACTGGGATATGTTTAATCTAATGAAGAGAAGGAATAGGGGTAGCATGGTAGCTGTCTTCCAATATTTGAGGGGATGTCACAGAGAAGAGAGGGTCAACCTATTCTCCAAAGCATGAGAAGGCAGGAGAAGAAGCAATGGATGGAAACTAATCAAGGAGAGAAGCAACCTAGAACTAAGGAGAAATTTCCTGACAGTGAGAGCAATTAATCAGTGGAACGGCTTTCCTCCAGATGTTGCAAGTACTCCATTACTGGAGTGTTTTTGTTAGAGTGCGCACAATATGACTATTTTGAGACAACCCAGGAGCAAAAATACAGTAAACAGAGGTTTGTCTTTCTAATATATACATACACGTACTAGGCAAAGTCAGGCAATCAATCATCAACTACAGCATGGAAGCACACACGGAGAGACGCCCTCACAGGGTCTCTCTCATATATACAGTTTCTTAAAGTGATAAGTTAAATAACCCTGCTGACTCATTCTCATTGCATCATCATTTCCATATTTCATCCTTACATCCTTACAACATTACAGCAGCTGGTCAGCTATTAAATCATCATTACCCTGACAGTTTTTTCTGGTGAGACCAGTCTATCAGGGCAACCTGGTCTACCCAAATATGGGATGGAGCATACTGCTTCTGCTTTTGCCTTTCAGCCCCAATCCAGGAGCCTTCACAGGCAGTCGCTTCCCCGACAAACTATTTTTGTGTTAAACTGGAGGTTTTTAAGAAGAAAGTGGACAGCCATTTGTCCAGAATGAAGTAGGGTCTCCTACATGAGTCCGTGTGTGTGTGTGTGTGTGTGTGTGTGTGTGTGTGTGTGTGTGTGTGTGTTGGATTAGGTCCAAGATCCCTTCCAATTCTGTTGTTCTGTATTCTGTGTTCTTGTGACATAAGAGTCCCAAAATATGGAAACGAAGCTGGATTAGATGTTTTGACAAAATGCATTGTTGTAATTCATTTAAAGGTTCCTGCTTCAGAACTTAAAGAGTCTGAAAAGACAAAATTAAATTTTAACAAATTAACAAAAATCCTAAATATATATATTTTTCCTTTTAAGTTTACTAATTTGCTACACAATCATCTTCAGCCATTAAAAATGTGTGTTGGCTATAGATCTATATAGTTTATATGAGCCGTGGTGGCACAGTGCTTAGAGTGCAGTACTGCAGGCTACTTCTGCTGTGTGCCGGAAGATTTGGCAGTTCAAATCTTACCAGGCTCAAGGTTGACTCAGTCTTCCATCCTTCCGAGGTCAGTGAAATGAGGACCCAAATTATTGGAGTCAATATGCTGACTCTGTAAACTGCTTAGAGAGGGCTGTAAAGCACTGTAAAGCGGTATATAAGTCTAAGTGCTATTGCTATTGCTATCTGAGTAGAAGCAGCCAGAAGAAGCAAACAAGCCCAATTCACTACCTCTCTCTCAAATTTCTCATTGCTGAACCTAAGGCTAATGCTTTATCTGGGTACTAGCTGGACATCTGTGTTTTGCTTGAAACTATGTGATTGGGCGTGATAAATTGACACTTAAAGCCTGAAACTTAATGTAGAATGTAACTCCGTAGTATCAGAGCGTACTAATATAAGGCAACTGGCAGTTGGAACAGAGGGGTAGGGGAGTACAATGTCCCAGCCCTCAGGCTGGATGAGTCGCATGCTGGCCATGCCACACCCGGTTTAGCGAAGGGGTAGTATCAGAATGTGTCAATATAAGGCAACTGGCAGTTGGGACAGAGTTTCTTTCAGGTGGGAAGGGATAGTAGAACGTCTAACTCCTTAGCATCAGAGCGTGTGAATATAATACTGTATATGAAATACTAATGATCTGATGGTCATTTTGAAAAATCCTTTCTTAGCGAGCACCTAGAAGCCAAGAGGAACATATGTGCAAAATTTCAAGTTTGTAGGCTTTACCGTTCTTGAGATTTTGTGATGAGTGAGTGGTATTTGGCTTTTGTATATATAGATTGCGGCTCTCCTAAGACAGATAATGGTGTGCATGGAAGCGGTGGCTAGCCCTTCACTTCCATATATTAATTACTATACTATATGTGTAAATCTTTAGGACATTGATTCAATTCAATGGAGTGATGCACAGGCAATCGGTTTTCTCAGATCAAAGGCAACTTTGAAATGGAATCAATGGGACTTACACATTCATGTCAACAATGCACGTCAGAGATGTTTAAACAGATATGTCATTTCAACTTGGATAGGTTCCACTTCTTGAATCCAGACTGTGTGACCAATTTGAAGGTTCCTGATTCTCACAGTTTTATTCATTACAACCTTGCAAATGATGGCTTTCGAGTTGTCACCTTGGGACAATAGTGGACAATAGGTCCACCTAGTGGACAATCCCTTAAACATGAGCCAGCCGTGTGCAACAGCAATCAAAAAAGCTAATACCATCCTTAGTTGTGTAAACAGAGGCATAGAATCAAAATCATGTGAAATATTAGTACCGCTTCATAAATCCTTAGTAAGGCCACACTTCGAATACTGCATCCAGTTTTGGTCACAACATTACACAAAAGAAATGTTGAGACTTTGGAAAAAGTGCAGAGAAGAGTAACTAAAATGATTAAAGGAGACTAAAACATATGAAGAACGGTTGCGGGAATTGGGCATGTCTAGTCTAGAGAAAAGAAAGACTAGGGTGACATGATAGCAGTGTTCCAGTATTTGAGGAGCTGCCATCAAGAAGAGGGGGTCAACCTATTTTCCAAAGCACCAGAGGGCAGGACAAGAAACAATAGATGGGAAGTAATCAAGAAGAGAAGACCTTCAAAGGTGAGGGGGAGGAGGGGGAGGAGGAGAAAGAGGAGAAAGAGGAGGGGAAAGAGGAGGAGGAAGAGTAAGAGAGAGGGGAAGGAAGGAAGGAGGAAGAAAGGAAAGAAAGAAAGAAAGAAAGAAGGAAGGAAGGAAGGAAGGAAGGAAGGAAGGAAGGAAGGAAGGAAGGAAGGAAGGAAGGAAGGAAGGAAGGCAGGCAGGCAGGCAGTGGCTTTAAAACAAAGAGTGATTTTTTCCCCCTGCAAATAGTAAAAATGGCCCTCTTCCAATAGCAGTAGGGTGGCGGAGGCTTTACCTCTTTTGCAGGATTTGCAAAAGGTGTCTAATACGCTTGTTGCTAGGTGATTCATGGGTTTAGGTGACAGGCACAAATACTTCTGATGAGCTACAGTCTGCCAAACAAGCCAGCTTCTTGCTGAGTGGGCTCGCCGTTGCCTTGGTAAATGTTAATTTTGAAGGAATAGAGAAAACAGCAATGCTGGACTCGGCTCCACCACACACACACACACACACACACACACACACACACACACACACACACACACACACACAAAATAATACTTGAAAGTGGTTTTTAAGGTCACACTCCAAATCTACGGAGAAAGTCAGGAAAACATCTTGGATTGCTCGCTTTCTCCACAGCCTTGCCCAATGGTGCACAAGGAGTATCTCTCTTTCTCCTACAAATTGGACCGAGACCGGACAGTTTATAAGAGCCTGTAGTACAGTGGACTAAAGTACTGTTATTAACATCTGCTGCCTGCAATTACTGCAAGTTCAAATCTCACCAGGCTCAAGGTTGACTCAGCCTTCCATCCTTTCAAAGGTAGGTGAAATGAGGACCCAGTTTGTGGGGGCAATAAGCTGACTTTGTATAAATATACAAAAGTATGAAGGCTATTGCTTAACGCATTGTAAGCCGCCCTGAGTCTCCGGAGAAGGGCGGCATATAAATTAAAGCAAAAAACAAAAACAAAAACACTTTGGCAGTCCCAAACACCTCAACCTGGATTGAGGTGCTATTACCAAAATCAAACCAGTCTACTATTTCTATAAGTTCAAGAGTGTCAAACTGAAAGCCTGGTGGCCATATCTGGCTCACAGAGTGCTTAGATTTGGCTTGCGGGCTTGCCCTGGAAACAGCAAAGGACCGGCCCTCAGTGCCTCTGCCAGTTAAAACGGAGCTCGCGAGGAAATCAATAATGAAATGCAGATTTACTTACAGTAAATAAACAGGTGATTTTTAAGCTCTACATTAGTTTGCTCGGTCCTGTTGTTATGTTTTCCTTTCTCTTACTCTAATTCCACGCTGTGCTAGCTTCCAAAATCAATACTGAAACATCTCCAGAGATATACAAGATGTAACTCAAGTCAAATAAGCTATCCAGAAACTGTGCACTGCTGTGATCTGGCCTCAAAAATTCTACTCTGAAATATTTTAATTCGTAAATCAAAAAACATCTCGGGTGCAGGCAGATTGAAGCTTTGGCTAACCCCGTTGAAAGAATCACCCAACAATCCCTGCATAAATTCTCCCAAATCAGCTCCACAGCCTTGAGCTAGTCACATCAATTTTATTTCATGATCCAATATCTAGAAGATGCCTCAATCAGGAGGAAGGTTGGGGAAAAGCTAAGAGTGAACGCATGGGGCAATGCCAAGCACAATCCTACTCAAAGAGTAATAAGGTCTTCAGGGTGTGGATGTCACACTGCAACCACAAAATCATAATCATCACCAGCAACTACAGCTCAACAATTCCTGCAAAGAAGTGAAGGACGCATTAGTGGTGATACTTTGCTTCACAAGATGTGGTGAGGGTTATTTGCATGCAAGAGACGAATAGAATAGAATAGAAAGAACAGAACAGAACAGAACAGAACAGAACAGAACAGAATAGAATAGAATAGAATAGAATGGAATGGAATGGAATGGAATGGAATGGAATGGAGTGGAGTGGAGTGGAGTGGGTGGAGTGGAGTGGAGTGGAGTGGAATGGAATGGAATGGAATGGAATGGAATGGAGTGGAGTGGAGTGGAGTGAGTGGAGTGGAGTGGAGTGGAGTGGAATGGAAATGGAATGGAATGGAATGGAATGGAATGGAATGGAATGGAATGGAATTCTTTATTGGCCAAGTGTGATTGGACACACAAGGAATTTGTCTTGGACGCTCTCGGAGTACATAAAAGAAAAGATACATTCGTCAAGAATCATAAGGTACAACACTTAATGACACTAGCATTGAGAAATAACAGAATAACCAAGTTGGAAGGGACTTTGGGGATCTTCTAATCCAATGCCCTGCGCAAGCAAGAGACCTTATATCATTCCAGACAAATGGTTGTCCAATCCAGTGGTGGATTGCTACCGGTTCACCCCAGTTCGAGTGAACCGGTAGTAGCGGTGGCAGGAAGCTCCACCCATCAGCCCAGACATCATCAAATACACTCTGCGCATGCACAGAAGCTTCTGCACATGTTCAGAAATGGCACATGCGCGAGCAAAGCAAGCGCACATGAGCGAACCAGTAGCAAAGGTAAGTGAAACCCACCACTGGTCCAATCTCTTCTTGAAAACCTCCAGTAATGGAGCACCAAAACTTCTTAAGGCAAGCCGTTCCACTGATAGAATGATGGTTGTATTGTTTTCCAGTTGTTGGGGGGATTTTGGGGTTAGGATTCCCCTCCCATCATAGGAGAAACCTACAGTTGTCATTCAAACATGCACACTATAAGGATTTTCCTATATTTTGGTACTTTGAATGATGCAGAATATGGCCGAGCAATTCTCTTTTCACAAATTTCCTAAATGACATTTTAAATGTTACGCTTTTCTTCTCATCGGTCATATCGGCTTTAAATGCAGGATAAGAAAAGGTTACAGTAGAAGGATAATGTCAGAAAGAAAGAGCAGAAGTTCACAAAATGAACATTGTCACTATGCCAGTCATAGGATGCCAAGGAAAGAATGAATTGCTGTTCAAAAGTAGATACTAACATCGATAAACATATTATGCTAAGCGGGGGAGGGATCATTTAAGTGGTATTCAGTACAGACCCTTTCTTTCTTTTTTAAGGGAAAGTAATTATTCAAACTGGATTGATTTCTTCATCATTTTTGAAGAAAACTGGGGTGAGGGAATACATTAGCAATCAAAGTTCAAGCTAATCATAGTTCTTCACATTTAAGGGGTATTTGCATTCAATCAAATTTGCACCTGGAAGTCTTTCCCTAACATAAACTTTTGAGGGGATCCTCAGGCTTTATCTCAGAACAAATAGCATTATGGGTAATAAATAGCAACCAATAGATATTAAATAGAAGTTTTCCAGTGAATTCATACATTGAATTTAGCAAATAAATAGTAACTGGTGCATTTATAGAAAGGTTGGATTTAGGGACCAATTTCTTTTTCTCTCTATTAATTTTGATGTAAAATGGAAGACAATGTTTACTTCATATAGTACCTCCTCAGTCTAGTAGTCGTGCAAACCAGGGGTGAAATGCTACTGGTTCAGACCGGTTCTCCTGAACCAGTAGTAAAATATGCTACCAGTTCGGGTGAACTGGTATTTCCGACGATCAGCTGGGCAATGATCAGCTGTGAGGTACAATTTATATTAGCTAAAATCATCGGATTTCCTGCTAATCTAAATCGTGGGGCACAGCGGATTTCCCCCCCCTCACTGTTCTACTTACCTTTGAAGACTCAGAAGGCTTCAAAATGTTCCTTTTTTAGCACTGCGCAGGCACGCCTCATATGCGCATGCACGCAAAGTGCACGCTCAGTAGCAGACTCACAGAACCGGTAGCAGACTTTAGAAGATTTCACCGCTGGTGCAAGCAAGGGTTTACCTCTCTGTGCAGTGGTGGGCTGCAACCAGTTTAACAACTGATTCTGTGAGCACACTTCTTGCGTGTGTGTGTGCCTAATGCGCTGGCGCGCAGCATTCAAGATACAGCAATTTTCAAGCTCAGCTGCTTACCTTCTAAGGCAGTTCCAGTAAGTAGAACAGCGAAGGCACAGAAATCAGCTATACCAAGCAAATCAGCTGAGCCTGAAAGTAGGAAATATAGGACAGGATAGGGTGGGGGCGGGTGGGCGGGGCCAGCTGATCATTGGAACTACCGGTTCGCCTGAACCAGTAGCAGCCCCACCACAGTCTCCATGTATTCTATTCCAAGCCTTCCTTTATTAGGAAAATTTCCCAGTATCTTTCACATCATGGTTACCATTAAATAACTGGCTGGCTATAATGTAATCTGATTTAAACTAGGATATGAAACCAAGGTCGGATCAAATAATTTCATCCCATGGGAAAGATGGAAAGATGGCATAGAATTCTACCACCTTGTCTCTTTTGGACTACATATATTTTATTTTATTTTTTTTAATAATAATTTTTATTGTAGTTTTTCTTTTCCATAATTCTAATACATAATCAAACAGACAGTGTCGTTTTTATATACTTTGGATTAACAGTTCATGTAATATATACATTATATTCATATATCTACGTCCTCAACCTCCTTATGAATATTATCTATTTTTGTTTCTGTTGCCTATCCACCTATACCATTTTCCCCAAACCGCATAATATTCTGAACCGTCTTTTTCTTTTAATTCTAAAGTTAGTTTATTCATTTTGGCACATTCAAATATTTTCTGAATAATTAATCCTCTGGTGGTAAGTTACGTTCCTTCCAATATTGCTCAAACACAATTCTTGCTGACTACATATACTTTAAGGCATTTTTTTCTCCCTGAGCATAGCAGAGAGGTCACCTTGCAGACAAAGGTCCACATAGTCAAAACTATGGTTTTCCCAGTAGTGATGTACGGCTGTGAGAGTTGGACCACTGCAAGTCTCTTGAGCACTGAAAAATTGATGCTTTCAAATTCCATTGTTGGAAAAGACTCTTAAGAGTGCCTTTAAGAGTGTAAAGAGATCCAATCAGTCCATCCTGAAAGAAATCAACCCTGATTGTTCTTTGGAAGGACAGATCCTGAAGCTGAAGCTCAAATACTTTGTCCACCAAGTGAGAAGAAGAGGACTCCTTGGAAAAGACCCTGATGTTGGGAAAATAGAAGGTGAAAGGAGAAGGGGACGGCAGATGATGAACATGGAACATAGAACAATAGTGTTGGAAAGGACCGTGGAGGTCTTCTAATTCAACTGTCTACTCAAGCAGGAGACCCTAGAGTAGTTACCAAAATTGTGGAAACCTTTTGGGAAAAGTGTATTTTTGAGGTTTGATGGCTAATAACACCACTTTTTTGGGGGAGTTTCAAGATAATCCTATTCCACCACTGGAATGGCCTGGGAATAGCTCAGACCTTCAACCAATTGAAAATCTATGGAGCCGACTAAAGAAACTTGTTCGTCAGAAGCGACCCAGCAATAAAACCCAGTTAATAGAAGCCATCATTCAATCTTGGTTTCACATTAGAACAGCTGCAGAACTCAAAGACTTGGTTCACTCCATGGGAAGACGTTGTAAGGCCATAATTCATGCTAAAGGTTACCCAACTAAGTATTAACTGACATGATAATTTTTGTATATCTCATTTTTTCTATGGTGATAATTTTTGTATATCTCGTTTTTTCTACGTGTTTCACTTTTCTTCTTTATACTGTAACTGCTATTCTAACAGCAAATCCTTCATAAAAGTTATTGCATTACATTCTGGATTAAATTATCTTTCCATTGATATATAATTTTATGGTACTACTTCAAAAAAAAAAGTGGTGTTATTAGCTAGCTTTAGAAAATACACTTTCCCCAAAAGGTTTCTACAATTTTGGCCACTACTGTATACCATTTTAGACAAAAGGCCATATAGTCTCTTCTTGAAAGCCTCCAGTGATGGAGCACCCACAACTTCTGAAGGCAAGCTGTTCCCTTGGTTTATTGCTCTCACCATTAGGGAATTTCTCCTTAGTTCTAGATGGTTAAATAATGTCATCAATGCAATTAACATGAATTTGGGCATACCGCGGGAGTCAGTATAGGTGATCTGTCCCCGTCTACACACACACACAAACACAGCCAGCCGAGGGTTAAGAAAGTACTTGGCACGCACACAGGTCATTATCTCAAACTTGGCAACAATATAAGCACCGTCTGCCAAGAGTTTTCTGCAACAGATAACATAAAATTACATACGCATTGCAAATAGTCCAGCAAAACAATATCCCTTCGGCAGCTTCAGACGTTGTTCAAGTGACTAGCCAGAGTTAGTTTTTGTTCGTCACAGATTTTTACCAGCCACCACCCTCTCTTATATAGTCTCTGGGGTGTGGTCCAGTGACTCAGCTATAATCCCTAGCACGCCTCCTTAACTGCTGCAACCGTTTCTCACGCCTTCGTTGGCGTGCATCCAGGAACGACGGCTCTCCTTCCTCGCCCTCATCAGAGACACCTGGCTCCTGGCCAATCTCCCCTTCCTCGGCCGGCACCTGAGGCATTGCCAGAGGGGAGGGGCCTGGAGAGGGAGGCCTGGCTGACTCCTCTCCCTCATGTTCGGAGCCTTCTTCCTCGATGAGATATGAGGCTCGAGCGGGGCCACAACAATAGGGGCCTGGCATGCTGTGGTCCATTGGGTCATGATAGGCCAGATACAACTTAGTGATTGAACAACAACAAACCTCCAGCATCTGTATAAAAAAAAAAACAACAACCCTAAAACCAGAGAGACAAACCCAAAACAATGTCTGTGTATTACTTAGTTTATGATGCAGTTGAAATGTGAAGAGAATAGAGCCACATTTATTTAAAAGAACCACATGTTTCCTCCATTAAAAATAAAAACAAATTAGAATATCCACAGGAGTTAGTTTATGAGTTATTAAAAAGGTGCCGCCAAGGAACTGCATTAAATAACTCAATTTGCGCTGAAGAAAACCAAAATGTGAGTAATGTAAGCATTTCTTTTAAGTTCAGCTGATGAATAACTAAGAAACATTTAAAAGAACTATGCTTAGAAGGCATCCTTTGAAGGGAAATGAAGAAGCTTTTGATAACATTCCCCAAGTGTTGTTGTTGCTGTTTGATAAAACCAAATGCATGAAGATGCTTTTCAGAATTAGTATGCAGGAGTAAACAACTCTTTAATGGAGATAAGAATTATCTAACAATAAAACCCAGGACTGCAAAAAGCAAACATGTAATTTACATTTAGAGAGATGGAAAAAAAAACCCCCACCATAAACAAGAAAAATAGTTCCATATCTTGAAATGTCTGGAAACAAAGGAAAGAGCAGCAAATGTGCAAATTACAAAGCCAGTGGGTCACCTTGGAATGGATTTGGAGCTGTCCCTGGTACTGAAATCACAATTACAGCAAGAGAAGAAAACCAAGTTTTAAAAAAAAAGAAAACAAAGAAATTTGGAGACAGAGAAAAACTTGGGTATAAATGACATGGATTACAAGCCTTGTTCTCTGAAAATCAAAGTGAATTTTTTTAAAATGAGATACAGATAAGTTAGTTACAGAATAGAGTTGGAAGGGACCTTGGAGGTCTTCGGGTTTAACCCCATGCTCAAGCAGGAGACCCTATGCCAGTGATGGCTAACTTTTTTGCCATCGCGTGCCAGGAAGGGGGGGGTGGGTGGGGGAGGTTCGCATGCACACATGCGTGCCCACACCCATAATTCTATGCACCCCTCCCTGTACATATGCGCAACCCCCCCCCCCGCTCCTGGCACGTGATGGCCCGGTAGGCCTGTTTTTCTTTCTTACCTGGCTCCAGATCCTCTCTGTGCATCTGGGGAGGGCAAAAACAGCCTTCACCACCCCCTCTGAGACCCTCCAGAGGCCTGAAACAGCCCATTTCCCCAACTCCCGGTGGGACAGGAAGTGACTTTTTTGCTGTCCCCAGTCTTCAGAGCCTCTCTGGAGGCTGGGGAAAGCAAAACACGTCACTTCCTGTCCCACCCGGAGTTGGGTAATGGGCTGTTTCAGGCCTCTGGAGGGCCTCCGAGGGAGTGGGAAAGGCTGTTTTTGCCCTCCCGAGATGCATAGAGAGGATCTGGAGCCAGGTGAGAAAGAAAAATGGGCCTTCCCCACCCTCATCACCCCCAGGCCCTCCAGAGGCAGGAAACAGCCTGTTTCCCTACTTCTGGTGGGCCCAGAAGGCCCGAAAATCAGCTGGCCAGCACGTGCATGCTCACCAGAGCTGAGCTGGCATGCCCACTGATATGGCTATGCGTGCCACAGGTTTGCCATCATGGCCCTATGCCATTCCAGACAAGTCTTTTCTTAAGTTATGAAGCACCCATATCTTCTGAAGGCAAGCCATTCCATTGGTTAATTGTCCTCAATGTTAGTAACATAGAGATATTACAAGATGCTAAACTGAAATGTCATGAAGAACTAAAGAGTGTCTTCCAAATCAATTTAGCTCCTGGACTAGTCTTCTTGAAATAAATAATCTAGACCTGGGGTTCCCTTATTTATTGTATGGAACCATAATAAAGCTTTTACAAGAAGTTTGTCTACCTGTTTGACATCCAATCAAAAGAAAGGCAGGAAAAAACAGAAGAAAATACTATAGAACAGAACAGAACAGAATAGAATTCTTTATTGGCCAAGTGTGACAGGAAACACAAGGAATTTGTCTTTGGTGCATATGCTCTCAGTGTACATAAAAGGAAAAAAAAAGAAAAAATATATTCATCAAGAATCATAATATACAACACTTAGTGATAGTCATAGGTTATTAATTAGCAATCAAATCATACTAGGAAACAAACAGAACAATATAAATAGTAAAAATACAAGCAACAAGGTTATAGTCATAAGTGGGAGGAGATAGGTAATAGGAAGGATGAGAAGATTAATAGTAATGCAGACTTAGTAACTAATTGAGGGAATTATTTGTTTAGCAGAGTGATGGCGTTTGGGAAAAAACTGTTCTTGTGTTTAGTTGTTCTGGTGTGCCCTACAGTGTCGTTTTGAGGATAGAAGTTGAAACAATTTATGTCCAGGATGTGAGGTGTCTGTAGATATTTTCTCAGCCCTCTTTTTTTTTTTAATTGAATGCTTCACGAATTTGTGTGTCATCCTTGCGCAGGCGCCATGCTAATCTTCTCTGTATCATTCCAATTTTAGTATGTGTGCTGCCGAAGCGAGTATGTCCCACTGCCCTCTTTTTGACTCTTGCAGTATACCGGTCCTCAATGGAAGGCATGTTGGTAGCAATTGTTTTTTCTGCAGTTTTAATTATCCGTTGAAGTCTGTGTCTGTCTTGTTTGGCTGCAGAGCCAAACCCGAAAGTTATGGACATGCAGATGACAGACTCAATCATTCCTCTGTTTGAAGCACCAACTTAATCCAATCTTGAATTTAGAACAAAGAATTTAAAAAAAAATGTGGAACCAATAGATTTATCAGAAGTTAAAAAGAGAAAGGTCTACAAAACCCGGAACTTTATCAAACAGAAATAAAGGCAATAAATCAGATAAATTGCCTGCCTACCAATTATATAAGGAATGGGATAAAAGAACAATTACCTCTTTCTGAGATAGAACCAAACATGTTTTTACGACAAAAGAGATGATGCAGCAATTTGTTACTCCTGATTATATCCTGAACAGACAATTAATCTGAAAGGGACTGAAGAATATTTGAGCGATATATTACTTCTAAAAGTCATACATCAAGAGATGGAAAGTGTTTTTCCACGTATGGAAAAGATGTGGAAAACACAGAAGGCATTTTTTGTAGGCTAGCTCCTCGTCAGCCTAATCTAGCCAATCTTAGAAATCTCCAATATTGGACAATAAATACTGCATATAATACATATAATACAATTTTATATTTTATGCATATATCTATAGCTGTATGCAAGAATGTAAGCACATACACATATATTTCACAAATAAATGTGATGTCCTAATTATAGTCCAGGTCAGGGGTGTCAAACTCAAGGCTTGGGGGCTGGATCCGACCCATGGGGTGCTTAGATCTGGCCTGTGGAGTTGCCCTAGAAACAGTGAAGGACCAGCCCGTAGTGCCTCTGCCAACAAAAATAGGGCTCAGGGTGGGCTGCACGCGTCCCTCCCAAGCTCCGTTTTCACTGGCAGAGGGTTGCAGGAGGCAGTCATAGCCGAAAACGGAACTTGGGAGTCCGTTTTCAATGGCAGAGCACTCGGTCCACCACAGGCACCCCCAACATGAGTGATGTTGAGCTGGCCACGCCCACCCTGGTCACACCACCCAGCCCCTCAAGATCAAACACAACCCTGATGCGGCCCCCAGTGAAATTGAGTTTGACACCCCTGGTCTAGGTGGTTTGCAAGCATGGAAATAATACCATAAAACCTTGAAAACATACAAAACTAGATCAAAACTCTCTCTCCCTTTCCCTCTCTTTTGGATAGATGGATGGATGGGTGGATAGACGCCCCGACTACCTCAAACTAAGAGATTACAGCAGGGGTGAAATTCAGCAGGTTCTGACAGGTTCTGGAGAACCAGTAGTGGAAATTTTGAGTAGTTTGGAGAACCGGCTGGCCCCAGAGTAGGGTCGGAATGGAGATTTTGCAATATCCTTCCCCTGGAGTGTGGTGGGAATGGAGATTTTGCAGTATCCTTCCCCTGGAGTGGGGTGGGAATGGAGATTTTGCAATATCCTTCCCCTGAGGTGGGGTGGGAATGGAGATTTTGCAGTATCCTTCCCCTGGAGTTGGGTGGGAATGGAGATTTTATAGTATCCTTCCCCTACAGTGGGGGGGAATGGAGATTTTGTAGTATCCTTTCCCTGCAACGCCCACCAAGCCACACCATGTCCACCAAGCCATGCCCACAAAACCGGTAGTAAAAAAAAATTGAATTCCACCACTGAATTACAGGTTCATAAAAAAGGACACTGAAAAAAGATGATTTATGACCATTTTTCACATTTACGCCCATTGCAGCATCCATGGTCATGTGATGAAAATTTGGATGCTTAGTAATTGACTCATATTTACGACATTGGCTGTGTCCCAGGGATCACGTGATCCCCTTTTGCGACCTTCTAGTAAGCACAGTCAATGGGGAAGCTGGATTCCCTTATCAACCATGTTACTAATTTAGCAATTGCAGTGATTCGCTTAACAAATATGGCAAGAGATGCCGTAAAATGGGGCAAGGCTCACTTAACATATGTCTCACTCAGCAAGATAAATTTTGGGCTCGATTATGGTTGTAAATTGAGGGCTTAATTTTTCAGAACTAACACTCTGCATTCCAAACTTTAAATACTGTATGTCTGGACTTCAATTCCTAGAATTTCCAGAATGTTTGGGTGGGAAATTCTAGGAGTTCAGAAGTTCAGAAGTTCAGTCATTTGAAAATCGCAAAGGCTGAAAAACTTTGTTCTAGACTGGGCAGTGGGGAAAAATTAAGGGAGAAAGAAAGAGAAAAAGAGGGAGAGGGAGAGGGAGAGGGAGAAAAGACAGAGAGAGATTGGGGGAGAGAGAGAGAGAATATCACACGGATGGAAGGGACCTTGGAGGTCTTCTAGTACAACCATCTGCCCAAGGTAGATCTTATTGCATCCCGGACAAATGACGAACCAATTTTTTTCTGGAAGACCTCCAGGGATGGAGCGCCCACCACTCCAGGAGGCAGGCTGTTCCTCAGATTTATTGTCAGGAAATTTCTACTTAGTTCCAGGTTGGATCTTCTTCTGACAAGCTTCCAACCATTTCTTCTTGTCCTGCCCTAAAGGGCTATGGAGAATCAATCTATGCTTCTTCCCATGATAGCCCTTCAAGTATTGGAAGATGCGACCATGTCTCCCTTTAGTTCTAGGTTAGATCTCCCTCTGACGAGTTCCATCCATTGCTTTTTGTCCTGCCCTCAGGTACTTTGGAGAATGAGTCAATCCCCTCTTCTCTGTGACAGCCCCTCAAGTACTAGAAGACAGCTTTCATGTCACCCCTTTGATAGGTTAGGCATACCTACTAGCTCCCTTAACCATTCATCATATGGTTTAGCCTCCAAACCCTTTATCATCTTGTTTGCTTTTCTCTACCATTTTTCTAGCATATGCATAGTGTATACAGAGTATACAGTAGTAGAGTATACAGAGTATATACTAATGGCCAAAATTGTGGAAACCTTTTAGGAAAAGTGTATTTTTGAGTTTTGATGGCTAATAACATCGCTTTGTTTTTGGAGTATCAAGATAATCATATTCCACTGCTGGAATGGCCTGGGAATAGTCCAGACCTTAACCCAATTGAAAATCTATGGAGCCAACTAACTAAAGAAACTTGTTAATCAGAAGCGACCCAGCAATAAAACCCAGTTCATAGAAGCAATCATTCAATCTGGGTTTCACATGATAACAGCTGCAGAACTAAAAGACTTGGTTCACTCCATTGGAAGATGTTTTAAGGCCCTAATTCATGCTAAAGATTACCCAACTAAGTATTAACTGACATGATGATAATTTTTGTATATCTCATTTTTTCTACATCTTTCACTTTTCTTCTTTATACTGTAACTACTATTCTAATAGCAAATCCTTCATAAAAGTTATTGCATGACATTCTTGATTAAATTATCTTTCCATTGATATATAAATTTATGGTATTACTCCCCCCAAAAATGGTGTTATTAGCTAGTTTTAGAAAATACACTTTTCCCAAAAGGTTTCCACAATTTTGGCCACTACTGTAAATAAATGCTCCCAGAAATGGTAGGGCCAGGAAACCCCTCCCCTTTCCTCCCCACGTTACTTTAACTAATATAATTATATTGCCAGCAAAATCAGATGGGGAAGAATAAAGTGTCAAAAGGAAGGCAAGGAAGAGAGAGAAAACCTTTTTAGATGAACAAAAAAAAACCTCACCCGGCAATCCTCTCTCCCAAGGAAAGATTAATTTTCAATCTTTCCAGCAGCCGATCCATTGATCATTGTTGGGGTGAGGTTGAGATGGGGAGGGGGAGGGGGTGGGTAGACTGTCCTATCCTGTAAGTACAAGAGTGAAGACTAAGTAAAAATTTAATCCAGTGTAAATCAGTTTCAAATAATGGACTTAATTAGAATTCAGAGGCATGTACTATCAATAGCAATAAGAAGCTATTTATAACACCTTCTCAACACAGCGTTGCACTGGGAACTGCAGACTAAAATATTGACTGGGAATGAGACACCGTTAATGAGACTCGTGTGTGTATGTGTGTGTGGGTTGTATACAAGGTGTCACAACAAGCAATTAGCCGGGAAGATTGTTTAAGAACAATAGCTTTTCCAAACCGCAGCATGGTTTTTGTGACAATGATTTTGTGATCAGAGTTTCCAATCAAAGCTTCCCAATCAGGATGTTGGATCAGGATTGCATGTGATGAATTTAATCCAATTTTTTTTTTTACTATCAGTTCTGTGGGTGTGGCTTGGTGGCTGTGGTGTGGCTTGGTGGGCATGGCAGGGGAAGGATGCTGCAAAATCTCCATTCCCACCCCATTCCAGGGGAAGGATACTGCAAAATCCCCATTCCCCCCACACTCTGGGGCCAGCCAGAGGTGGCATTTGCCAGTTCTCCAAACTACTCAAAATTTCCGCTATTGATTCTCTGAACTACTCAAAATTTCCACTACAAGTTCTCCAGAACCTGTCAGAACCTGCTGGATTTCACCCCTAGTTTAATCAAACCCCGAAGGTTCCTCTCCAGTCACAGAAACCCCCCAAAAGCTCTTTTGTGCATGCGAGTCAGATCACTAGACTATCTACTTCATTTTCCTGTACACTATGTCAGCCCTGGAGGCCATCTTTTTCTTTGGATCTTCAGGGCTGCCACACTTAGTGCTGTGGGAAAGTGGGAGGGGGGGTTGTATGGAGTTGATGGAGATATATAGATATAACAACATTCTTTTCTCTGGGAGTCAAGGACGTTCAGCCTGCACCTGGAGAGGCATGACTGGGGGGCATCTCCAGTTGGGACGGTGGATTGATTGGACCATGTGATGGACATGTGGGTGCGGGATGTTAGGATATGGTTTGAGCCTAACTATGTTGTACAGGCAATATAAGTATACTGTAACTTTAAGCTGTAACTGTATTATGTGGCTTTAATGCTGAGTTTCTCTGTGCAATCCACTCTGCTGGTTGGTAACACAACAACAATAACCTTAACACGGGAGAAGGAACTTGGACTTTCCTTTGGGTTGGGAAAACCTGGAAGCTTTCAGATTCGAGTTTTCCCAGATGTGCCAATATGACATCTCTAATAAAATGGAACTTTGAGACTTATTTGGTTGGGGGTGTTACTTGGAACCCTGACATCTAAATCTCCTTTAAAACCTCAACTGGCTCCCCACTTAGTGGGGTGCTGTCCGGGGTCTTGAACCCCAAACACTGACCCGATAAACAGGCAGCGCGAAGACTCAGGGAAGATGACACACTAACTGGAAATCAACTCAGGGTGTGTGTGTGTGTGTGTCCAGGGGCCATTTTTGTGGAAAATGTGTCTTCTGCCTTGCAGCTAAAACTTGACTTTGTGTGCAGTTATTGTGAAAAGACAGATTTCGGTCCAGGGATCATTAGGAAAAGCACTAAGAATATAACTGACAACACTGCAATGCATCTACAGCTCATCAGCACATAAAATACGATGCTCAGTTCTGGTTGCCATATGTAGAAAAGGCTAGCATGGCAGGAAAAGCCAAAAGGAACCAATCAGAAAATGGATCAGAAGCTTCAAACAAGGTTCTGATAAGAAAGAGTTGGAATGTTTAAGATTATTTTCTTAGAAAAATGGTGATTTAAGATAGAGCAAAGATGGTTGTGAGAGATGCACTCGTATATGACCTACAGATTGTAGACAGGGAGAAATTTTACCCCTTCTCTTGGAGCATTAAAACCAGGAGCTGTTCCATGAAAATGAGAAGATTTAGAAGAGATAGAGGAATGACCCAAACTAGGTAACATCATCAGAACTAAGACTGATGATGTTACCTATTTGGGTAATGAAATGTCTGCAGGAAAACAACTGAACTCAGAATACCAAGAATTCACAGTCTCCTCCTCCTCCTCTTCCTCCTCCCTTTCCTCCTCCTCCTCCTCCTCTCCACATGCCACACTCCCCTTCTTGCATTGATGATATTACCTAGTTGGGTAATGAAAGGTCTGCAAGAAAACAACCAAGCTCAGAGAGCACCAAAGACCCCTCATTTCAACCCTGAGCTTCAAATATTCTCCTTGATAGATAGAAGGAAGCTCTGCTTCACCAAACCAGGCAGTAAACTCTGTCAATCATTAATTCTACAAATACAAATCAAATTAAATATCCAGGACAGGGTAATCGATTAAAAAATAATGCTAGTGAAAACAATACACTACGTTAATGCTAATAATGAGCCGTGGTGGCACAGTGGTTAGAATGCAGTACTGTAGTCTACTTCTACTGACTCTTGGCTGCCAGCAGTTCGGCAGTTCGATCCTGACCAGGTCAAGATTGATTCAGTCTTCCATCCTTCCGAGGTCAGTAAAATGAGGACTCAGATTATTGGGGGCAATAGGTTGACTCTCTAAATGGCTTAGATAAGACTGTGAAACACTATGAAGTGGTATATAAGTGCTATTGCTACTGCTATTGCCTCAGCCATCCATCCTTTCGAGGTGGGTAAAATGAGGACCCAGATTGTAGGGGGCAATATACTGACTCTGTAAACCACTTAGAGCGGGGCTGTAAAGCATTATGAAGTGGTATATAAGTCTAAGTGCTATTGCTATTGCCTCAACCTTCCATTCTTCTGGAAAAATGAGGACCCAGATTGTTGGGGGCAAGAAGCCGACTCTGTAAACTGCTTAGCAAGGGTACATAAGTCTAAGTGCTATTGCTATTAATATGAATTAAATGTCTATGATCTTATATGTCACACCTGTAGCGGCTACAAAAAAAAAATGCAATCTATAATAGAATTCCAATAAAGCTCCTGCTATTCCCTAAAGGTGCTTCAGTTTCAATTCTTAAATATAGTTTTTGTTGAGTAGGAATTTCAAACAAGAACTCCAAAGAATTCCAAAGAAATACGGTGCCTATATGAAGGTTAACGACCCTTGCAGGGAATCTCGCTGACTGTGGAGGTTCTGAATTCAAAGAGAATTATTCCAACTTTTAAATGAGTTTTGCAGTAGGTAAAATTAGGTGACGTCTCTACATTTTTCTGATTCAAGAGCGCGCTGAAAAAGTCACGACTCTAGCGGTCAAGTTAACTCGTTTTGGTAAGCGTTAGATTGACAAAGCACTTGGCGTAAATGAATGTTGATGTTAACAATCACATCAAAAAAGCAATCATTGGGCATTGTGCTTGCGCACTGAACCAACAGCTTCTTTGTGCTGAGTTCTTTTGTGATGTATTTGGGGAGTGATAATTACGTTCTCTAGACAGCACATTCCAGCCATTGCCTCCTCCTCCTCTCCTCCTCCCCCAACCATGTTTTCAGACTAAAAACAAGATAAGAAAAGGAAGCCCATCTCTAGCTACTGTTTTTCTCACCTAGGTGATCTTGCATTGAGGGTTGGGCCTGGTTCATACCTGGTTGGGAGGACTATAAATGGTAAAAGTTTCCCTGTCCGGTCGTGTCTGACTCTAGGGCTGTAATGGGAAACCTATGGCATGTGTGCTGGAAGTGGCACGCAGAGCCATTTTTCTGGGCATTCGAGCTGTTGCCAAACTCACCTGAAGCTGCGCATGCGTGCACGCCCCAGCTGGTGTTCAGGCCTCTGGTTCACATACGTGCAGGGGACCCAGCTGGTCTTCGGAACTCTCCTGCACATGCGCGCGTGTCTGCGCATGCACATGAGACAACTTGTCTGCAGCATGTGCATGAGCAGACAGCATTTGCACACATGTATTGCACGCACAAAAACTACATGCATGTGCAGATGGTGAGATTGTGTGCGCAGCGCACGCTGGGGTACATGCATGAAAGCCATGCACATGCACAGATGGTGAGGTTGCATGCGCAGTGCATGGTGGGGGTGTGCGTGAAAGGTGTGCGAATGCGCAGATGGTGCGGTTGTGTGCGCAGCACATGGGGAGGAGCCATGCGTTAGCATGGATGATATGCGAGTGCATGCAGCACGCAAAGTGCATTCCTGTTCGGCACTTGGTAAGTAAAAAGTTCGCCACCACTGCTGTAGGGTGTTCATCTCCCTTTCTTGGCCCAGAGAGACAACCTTGCTTGAAGACACTTCCATAGTCATGTGGCCAGCATGATTATACATCAAGGCGCAGAGAACTCTGTTACCTTCCCACCAAAGTGGTACCTATTCATCTACTTGCATTTGCATGCTTTCAAAGTGTTAGATGGGCAGGAGCTGGGTCAATGGGAGCTCACCATGTAGCATGGAGCTTGGGTCTTGAACCTGGGCTGCTCGCTTTTTAGCTGACAGCTCAGCGTCTTTAAGAATATAGATCCAGGAGAACTATACCAGGCCTATATTCCAGGAAGAAGGGGGAAAAAGCCACTCCAGGAAAAGACAAAGTCAACATTTCTTGCCAAGAAAACTACATGTCCATGAAATTACCACATGTCAGCTGTGACTTAGAAGAGAATTTGCCAGAGTGCTTCCTTTCCTTTCCTTTCCTTTCCTTTCCTTTCCTTTCCTTTCCTTTCCTTTCCTTTCCTTTCCTTTCCTTTCCTTTCCTTTCCTTTCCTTTTTCCTTTCCTTTCCTTTCCCTTCCCCTCCTTTCCCTTCTCCTCTCCTCTCCTCTCTTCTCCTTTCCTCCTCCTTTCCTCTCCTCCTCTTTCTTCTCTTTTCTTCTCCTCCTCTTTTCTCTCCTCTCCTCTCTCTTTCTTCATTTTCCTTCCTTTCCCATTCCCCTCCTCTCCACTCCCCTCCTCTCCTCTCCTTGCTTTCCTCTTCTCCCTTCCCTTACCCTTCCTCCTCCCCTCCCTCCCCTCCCTCCCCTCCTTTCCCCTCCTTGCTTTTTTTTCTCCCTTCCCTTCATCGTTTTTTTTTTTTGTTGGTTCTTGTATGTGTGCTAATAGAAGGGTTGTAAACCATTTTGCAAGCGATTCAGTCTCTAACAATGGGTAGATAACAATGACTTTGGTACATCAGCATAGAGTACACCTATTTGATAGCTGTTATTTGTTTGATATATTTCTTTATGGCCCTTCAAGTTAACAAGGCTAAAACATAAACAATAAAATAAAATGTTACCCAGAATAGTACAAATGAATTGAAAAATTTTGATCTGTTAAAATTAAAATTGTTGGGGCAAACATCCGCAGTTCAGCTATAATATCTTTTGATGACTAGAAGCCTGGGAGGCTTAGAGAATTTACTGAAAAGAACACAAATACTGTTGCTGTGCATTTTTATTTTTTAAGTCAATGATACTATGTCAGCAACCGGGTGAAAATAGGCACAGAAGACAATTGAGCTGGCTACAAAATATTTTCCCAGGTCCAAAAGTTCACATAGATGATGGTTGTAAGTCAGGAAATGAAGAAATGACAGCTTTGGGGTCTACAAACAACAATAGTAGAAGTATAACAGAGTTTGAAGGGACCTTGGAGGTCTTCTAGTCCAGCAATGTTCTTTACACAGACCCTATATCCATGATGGCGAACCTATAGCACAAGTGGCACGCGGAGTCATATCTGTGGACACACGAGCGTTGCCCTAGCTCAGCTCAAGCGCGCCAGCCAACTGATTTTTGGGCCTTCCAGTCCCACCAGAAGTTGGGAAACAGGCTGCTTCCAGCCTTTGGAGGACTTCTGGGGTCGGGGGGAGGCCATTTTTGCCCTCCCCAGGCTCCAAGAAAGCCTCAGGAGCCTAGGGAGGGCGAAAAACGGGTTTACTGGGCCCACCGGTAACCTTCTTGCCGTTGCATGCGAAAAGCAGGAGGAAGGGGGGGGAGGTCGTGTGTGCATGCGCAGGGGGAGCAGGGCACAGGGGTCATTGAATTATGGATGTGGCCATGCACACGGCGACCTCTCTCTGCTTTTGGCACGCAACAGCAAAAAGGTTACCCATCACTGCCCTATATATTCTCAATATTATTTTTTTTTTAAATTCAAATAGATTAAAATACTTCTTCAAATCCCTACCAGTTTTGGAGAAAAGAGGACCATTTTGATTCCTGAAAGGACATCATGCCCTTATGATCAAATCTGTGGCAGATGTGAAGTAGACACACGACTGAAGGGAAAGGCATCTTAGAGACAAGTGTAGGATGCAAACATTGGACAACCTGAAGAAAAGAGCAGCTGTTCTATTCCCCATCGGGCCTCCGTGGAAAATATGACCAAGGTAGCTTTTTCTGGGCAATCGACCAGCCTCAGCACAGCAGGGTGGGCAGAACGCTTGGCAAAGCCAATGGAAGAAGTCTTGAAGTGTTGCTCCGATTCAGAGACTCACAGCTGCATGGATCAGAAAAGCTGCCCATCTCTCGCAACAGATAACCCCGCAGTCCAAAAAATGCCTTTGAGAAACCCATTAGGGTGAAACAGGGAAACCAGAATTTCACAGCGAGATGCTTCCAAGCCAATGAACAGAATAAATGGCCAGGTTTCTATTTTGGGGGAAGAGTCCAATCATGCAAACCGAATGACGTCCTTGCCGTTAAGATCTAGGTGCGTCATTTGACAAGACTGATGGAGGTCAGCATAAACCTAACACTCCTTGAATTTTAAGTCCCATATTTCCATACAGGTAGTCCTCGACGTACGACCACAATGGAGCCCAAAATTTCTCTTGTGAGAAAATTTCTCAAGCGAGACAGTTGTTCAGTGAAGTTTTCCCCATTTTACGACCTTTCTTGCTGCCGCTGTTGAGTGAAACACTGCAGTTGTTTGGTTTGTAACATGGTTGTGAAGTGAATTCGGCTTCCCCATGGATGTTGATCACCAGAAGGCCACACAAGGGGATCCCACGCAGCGGTGGGTTTCACATATTCTTACCACCAGTTCGCCGTGTGGGCACACGCTCAGTTTGAGTGCTCATGTGCCTTCTGTGCATGCATCCAGCCTTCCACGCATGTGCCCAGCCTCAAAAATGCAGCTAAATAGGATGGCATCACGCCAGGGTGGGCAGGCAGGTGAGTGGGCGGGTGGGCGGAGTGGGCCCACCCACACCTACACTCACACCCACACCCACACTCACACCCACACCTACACCCACACCTGAAGTTGCCACTACCAGTTCACCTGAACTGGTCCAAACCGGCTGAATACCACCTCTGATCCCATGACCCCGGGACACTGCAACCATCACAAATATGAACCAGTTGCCAAGTGTCTGATCATGATCATGTGTCCATGGGGATGTGCAATGGTCATGTGAAAAACAATCAGAAATCATTTTTTTCAGTGCCCTTGTAAAGGCGAAAGGAGAAGGGGATGGCAGAGGATGAGAAGGTTAGATGGAGTCATTGCAGGGGTGAAATCCAGCAGGTTCTGACAGGTTCTGGAGAACCGGTAGCAGAAATTTTGAATAGTTCGGAGAATCAGCAAATACCACCTTGGGTGGCCCCAGAGTACGGTGGGAATGGAGATTTTGCAGTATCCTTCCCAGTGGTGGGTTGTTCGCAAGAACCGGTAGTAAAAATTTGTAGTAGTTCGGAGAACCGGTAATAACATTGGCTGGCCATGCTCCCGAACCGGTCCCCGGCCTGGTCGCCACTTTCTTACCCTGCCCACCTCCTCAGAGGCTTTTTTTTTTTTTTACTTTTAAAAACATTTTTTCTACAACCTCTTTGGCCGAAGAGGTTGTAGAAAAAAAAATGCCTTTAAAAGCCTCTGACAATCCCAGCTGAGTTGCCTGATCGTCAGAGGCTTTTAAAAGCATTTTTTTCTGCAACCTCTTAAGGTTGTAGAAAAAATGCTTTTAAAAGTAAAAAAAAAAGTTGGCCACGCCCACCCAGTCACATTACCCCCTCACCAAGCCATGCCCACAAAATAAGCCACGCCCACAGAACTGGTAGTAAAAAAATTTGGATTTCACCACTGGGTCATTGACATGATGGACGTGGGTTTGGGTGGACTCTAGGAGACAGTGGAGCACAGAAGGGCCCAGCATGCTGTGGTCCATGGGGTCATGAAGAGTTGAATGAAGTGACTGAGCAACAACCACAGAAACCCATGCACAGAATCCTTCCCAATAGAAGCATCCAACTATCTGTAATCACTATATACTATGACAACTATTAGGGAAGAGTCTTCTTCACCCTCTTTCTCTCACACAAAGTGTCTGAGCTGAGCTGCCTCTTACTCCTCTGCAATGCATCCCCCTCCCCCTTGGGAATCCAGACTACATTCCATCACACCCACACAGGCCTTTTCTGTTTTTTGTTCACCCGCTAATCTACCTCTCTTTCATTTGCGGCCTGGTTAAAAGAAAAGTCTTCCCTGTTGTGTCTTTGTGTGCAATGTAAGGAAAGCATCACAAATGGATCCTCGCTGCTTTCTGGACTGGCAACTTCTTTGGGCTGTACCAATCCACATTGCAAGAGGTGGGGACGACATTTGTCTACCTCCTTCTCTTACTCGTTGTTTGAACTGCTTGCCAGAGAACAGAGTCCCAGCTTTCTGGTCTCTGGAATATCTATGCATTGGGTTAGTATGAGGGGTCTTTGGTGCTCTCGGAACTTGCTTGGTTTTCTTGAAGACATTTCACTACCCAAACTAGGTATCATCACTAGCACTGATGATGTTACCTAGTTTGGATAATGAAATGTCTGCAAGAAAGCCAAGCTAGTTCAGAGAGAACCAAGGACCCCTCCTCATGTCAACCCTGAGCTACAAATATTCTCCTTTATTGGGTTAGTACATTAGTATGCATAGGGAGGTATTTTGTATATAGAGCCAAGGTGGCACAGTGGTTAGGGTGCAGTACTGCAGGCGACTTCAGCTGACTGCTAGCTGCAGTTCAGCAGTTCAAATCTCACCAGGCTCAAGGTCGACTCAGCCTTCCATCCTTCCAAGGTGGCTAAAATGAGGACCCAGATTGTTGGAGGCAATAGGCTGACTCTCCACTTAGAGAGGACTGTAAAAGCACTATGAAGCGGTATATAAGTCTAAGTGCTATTGCTATTGCTATATATAAGAGAGCAGGGATGAAATGTTCCCTGTTCGGACCGGATCATCCAATCCGGTAGTGATGGCGGTGGGTGGTTCGGAGAACCGGTAGCAAAAATCCCTGTGCCCCCCCCCCACCATGCCCAGCTGAGCTGCACGATCATCAGAGGCTTTTTTTTTAACTTTTAAAAGCATTTTTTCTACAACTTCTTCCCTGGAAGAGGTGGTTAAAAAATGCTTTGAAAAGGCTCTGATGATCCCAGCTGTGTTCCTGATAGGCAGAGGCTTTTCAAAGCATTTTTTTGCATTTGCAGAAAAAATGCTTTGAAAAGTTAAAATTAAAAAAAAAAAGTTGGCCACACCCACCCTGTCACATTACCCCCACCACCAAGCCACGCTCACAGAACCGGTAGTAACAAATTTTACATTTCACCCCTGAGTAGGATACAATTTCATTTTCTGAAAAGGTTTAGCCCGGCTTCTCATTTTGATTGCTGAACCCAACTTTCCAGTTCACTTTTTAGTCTTGAAATGCAAGAAAATATCAAAGCACAACGATTCTTTAATGAAAGCTATTCAAGCAGAAGGGTTCAATTACAAGCCATGACGTATTTCTACCTGGTGACCATTTCCCTGGCCGAGAAATGTACTCTTCTACATTTAACGTGGCCTCAGAGTGGAAGGTGACTGAGGAAGAACTGTCACAACAAAAAAGGCTCCCGGAAAAGAAGAGTCAAATGATGGAAACCATCATGGCAATTTTGTGTCCTTTATGATTTACTTACGGCAGTTGTCCAAAACTATTTGCCTGGATGGCTGAAATTGGGACTGGTAATTTGAAGCTGAAAACCATTTGTAGCATGTCACTTCTAATTTCGCTAAGTGGAGGTGTATTTCCAATGGTGAAATATTAAGAATTCTTTTCACAGTAGAAAAAGAATGAAGGGCGCAAGCTAATAAGTGGCCAATTTGCATCGGTGAACACCATCACCAACCAGCCTTCCTCCAATAGATTGTCTCTTAGGACCTATCCTCGGGTGGCTGGGCACTTAAATTTTCTTCTTAAAGATCTCCTATCATTAGCAATAGCACTTAGACCGAGAGCGTATGCACCAAGACAAATTCCTTGTGTGTCCAATCACACTTGGCCAATAAAGAATTCTATTCTATTCTAGACTTATATACTACTTTACAGTGCTTTCCAGTCCTCTCTAAGTGGTTTACAGAGTCAGCCTGTTGCCCCCCAACAATCTGGGTCCTCCTTTTACCCACCTCAGAAGGATGGAAGGTTGAGTCAACCTTGAGCCTGGTGAGATAGATTAGATAGATAGATAGATAGATAGATAGATAGATAGATAGATAGATAGATGGATGGATGGATGGATGGATGGATGGATGGATGGATGGATGGATGGATGGATGGATGGATGGATGGCAATGGCAATGGCAATGGCAATGGCAATGGCACTTAGACTTATATACCGCTTCACAGTGCTTTCCAGCTCTCTCTAAGTGGTTTACAGAGTCAGCCTGTTGCCTCCAACAATCTGGGCCCTCATTTTACCCACTTCTGAAGGATGGAAGTTTGAATCAACCTTGAGCCTGGTGGGACTTGAACTTCCAAATTGCAGTCAGCCGGCAGTCAACAGAAGTAGTCTGCAGTACTGCACTCTAACCACTGCACCACTGAGGCTCTTTAACAAGAGATTTGTTTAGGTTTTTAGGTTTTATTTTATTTATATACCGCCCTACTCCCGAAGGACTCAGGGCGGCGAACAGCCACAAGATAAAACACATAAATACAAAATTTAAAAGCAAAATAAAACCGAATTAAACAATTTGGCCCAAGACAGATTTAAAACACCCCAATAATTAAGAACAGATTAAAATTTTCATTTTAAAAGGGAAAAAGGGAAAGTTAGGCCAGGCCAGCCTGATGGAATAAAAAGGTCTTGAGAGCGCGGCGGAAGGTGCGCAGATCCGGAATCCTCCGTATTGGATAAACATTTGTCTGAAATGATATAGGCCAGGCCGGCAGGGGTCCCCAACCCCTGGGCCATTGCCCTTTACCGGACCATGGCCTGTTGGGAAACTGGGATGCACAAGGAGCGCACACATGTGCAAAACCATCCTTTCTCCCCCCACCACTGCTGGTCTGCAGAGCTGGAAAGGTTGGGGACCACTGATAGAGGGTTTCCTGCTTGAGCAGGGAGTTGGACTAGAAATTCTCCAAGGTCCCTTCAAACTCTTGTTATTCTGTTGTAGCCAGTGGTGGGTTTCAAAAATTTTTACTACCGGTTCTGTGGGTGTGGCTTGGTGGGTGTGGCTTGGTGAGTATGGCAGTGTTCTGCCCCAGCTCTGGATTTCCGAGGATATTGACACACACCAACGGTCCTTATCAAATTTATTAAGTAACAAGAATAAAGAAGACCGGTAAAGGTTGGCAACCAGCCCAGAAAGCAAGATATGACAAACCAAAATACTCTGATTATAAATACGAGTTGTTTCCAGCAAAAAGGCATTAGCTACGTGCGACTTAAATAGGCTAAGGAAGTGGCCAATTATTGTCAAGCCCTACTCTCGAGTAGACCTCCTCCTCCTGAGTAGCCACTCCTCCTTTTGGCAGCCCTGCTTGCTCGAGCATTGAGGAGAGGCTCCTCCACTTCGCTGTCTCCAGTTGAAGGAACCTCTGGAGATTCTGAAGGCCCTGGCTGAATCTCTGCCTCTGGCGCCACATCCTCTTCAGCCTCCTCGCTGTCCGACGCGAGCACTGGCTATGCAGGCTGCTGGCGCGACACTACACCAGCCTCCTCTTCATCGGGATCAGCCACAATTCGCGCAGGCCGCTGGCGGGCCACAACAGGCAGGGGAAGGATACTATAAAATTTCCGTTCCCATCCCACTCTGGGGGAAGGATACTGCAAAATCTCCATTTCCTCCCAATCAGCTGGGACTTGGAAGGCAGAGAATAGATGGGGACGGGGCCATCAGAATTTTTACTACTGGTTCTCCAAACTACTCAAAATTTCTGCTACCAGTTCTCCAGAACTAGTCAAACCTGCTGCAACCCACCTCTGGTTGTAGGTATTTTGCAACCTAATCCACCCTTTTCAATGATGTTCTTTTCTGTCTTTCCAAAACTGAAACAAACTTATCAGAGCATTATGTGCCTGGCAGGAATTAACCTTCAGCTAGAACTCAGCATACATCTAACCTGCAATGATTTTCCCCCAGATCCTTCAAAAGTGTCTCAAAGTCAACATGCGGCCCTCTTTGCTTCCACTTGCTCATAACAATGAAGCCATGAGTCCATCAATGCTCACTCCCAGCTAAGCAATCACAATATGCAAACATTGACATTATGGCCAAACAGAGGTGGGAGTCACATACTGTAGCAACCAGTTCTCCCAGCACCAGAAATGTGAGCGCGCACATCCGCACATGTGTCTGCGCGTGCGTGTGGCATCACAAAACATCAAAATTTGCTCGTGTGCGCCACCTGCACATGTGTGCGATGTCAAAAAAACACAGCAATTCGCTCGTGCGCTCCATCTGCACATGGGTGCGGCATTGAAAACAGCGATGGGATTGTGCCCGGGTGGGTGGGCAGGTGGGCCCACCCACAGGTCGCCACTATTGGTTCTCCCTAATCAGTCTAAACCTGCTGATTACCATCTCTGCAGCAGTGGTGAAATCCAAATTCTTTTACTACCGGTTCTGTCGGCATGGCTTGGTGGGCATTGCTTGGTAGGCATGGCAGGGGAAGGATACTGCAAAATCCCCATTTCTACCTCACTCCTGGGGGAAGGATATTGCAAAATCCCCATTCCCACCCCACTCTGGGGCCAGTCAGAGGTGGTATTTGCTGGTTCTCTGAACTACTCAAAATTTCCACTACCGGTTCTCCGAACTACTCAAAATTTCCACTACCAATTCTCCAGAACCTGTCAGAACCTGCTGGATTTCACCCCTGCTCTGCAGCCAAACTTTTCAAATTAAATCCAGATAAGAGGTTAAAAGTAAATCAGTTCACATCAAAATACACTAAGAGAAATGGAACTCCTCAAGTATCCTAACATGGCATGAGAAAGGTCCCCAAACTTCCATTTTAAATATCTTCTCAACCCAGGAGGCTAAATACAGATATATTAGATACATTAGATAGATACATTATCAACAATCATAGCTGCACTGGCCCACAGGATTTTGCTCAAGCATTCAACTTCTCTCAAAGACTTTCTTGGCCATGTTCTTATAAAGAGCAGGGCATATTATGTGCAAAATCTGCTATGCTGAGGAAATGTTTCTCTGACAAGTCTTGGACCCTGGATACATCACCCATATTGAGAAATTTCTTCAGAAGCGATGGCCCTTGCATTTTCCAAGGTTGGAAAACACACCAGCATTTTCTCTGTGCTGAAATGCAAAATCTGTGTATGATTTTCTCCTAGGAAATCCATCTCATCTATAATCTCCATCCTGAGTTTCATGACTGAAACATTTGGCCTTATTCCAGATTTCTTAAACTCTCCCCCCCCCATCCCATCATGCTCCAAAATTCAAACAAAACCTACAGCTGATTGAAGTCACCTCCAACTGCAAGCTGGGACTGTGGAGAATTTTAACATTTTGGTCAATCCCTCCCTGCACTTCATGCTTTCAACACTTTCCTAAAACCACTCAAGGAGCTATTATTAAAAGCTACAGAGATTATATTTGGTCTGTCAGCACTGCAGCTTTCAAAAAAGATGGAGTTTGCTGCTTTCTCCATCTTTAATGCTAAAAAGTTATGCAGCGGGAGTTGGGTTAACAATAGGTGCTGATCTATGAGGCTGTAATCTGTTGGTCCACATTGGACATTTGTCAAAACTCAGCCTCGGTTATACATTACTGCTTTCTAGCAATAGTTGAACTTTATGCTGGCCTATTCTAGAGAAAGGGGACTCAGAATCCAGCAGGTAAATGTTTGGAGGGTGGGGGAGGATTCTATGACAATTAGCCATGGCCAACTCGCTGTGGCCAACTCACCATGGCCAACTTGCAATGGCCAGCTTGCCACAGCCAACTCGCTGCAGGACAAGAGTTATACTAATATCAAACAAATAGTGGAATAGAATCATTGCAGAAAGGATGCAAAAGGAGGGACAGAATGAAATGTGAATGGCACAAATTAAAATAATTATTAAATAGAATTGTTAAATTGACCCTCATGGACCAATCACCAGTGACTGTGAGTTTGAATTATCCTACCTTAGGCCGACTGGGTCATTTTGGGCCAACCACCAGGAGACCGTGAGTTCTAGTCTCACCTCAGGCATGAAAGACAGCTGGATAACTTTGGACCAGGTGACAGTGAGTTCTAGTTTCACCCGAGGCCTGAAAACCAGCTAGATGATTTTGGACCAATCACCAGTGACAGTGAGTTTGAATCCCACCTTAGCCATGAAAGCTGACTGGGTCATTTGGGGCCAATCACCAAGAGATGGTGAGTTCTAGTCTCACTTCAGGCATGGAAACCAGCTAAGTGACTTTGGATCTGTTACTTTTTAGCCAGCGGTGGGTTTCCAATATTCTTACCACCGGTTTGCCGCACATGCGCATGCTTGTTTCACATGCACACGCACCTTCCGTGCCTGTGCCTGGCCTTCCGTGCGTGTGCTTTGCTCACTCACACACCTTCCACACATGCGCCCGGCCTCGAAAACGTACCTAAATAGGATGTCATAGAGCCGAGGTGATCTCCGCTACCAGTTCGCCTGAACCAGTACGAACCGGCTGAATACCACCTCTGCTTTTAACCCAACTCACCTCAAAGGGTGGTTGTTGTGGGAAAAATAGAAGACAGAGTATTAAGTATGTTCGCCACCTTGAACTATTTATAAAAATAATAAAGGCAATAGATAGATATAGATGATGATATAGATAGATATAGATATAGATGATGATATAGATATAGATATAGATGATGATATAGATATAGATAATAGATAGATAGATAGATAGATAGATAGATAGATAGATAGATAGATAGATAGATAGATAGATAGATAGATCGATCAGTGGTAGGTTTCAAAAATTTCTACTACCGTTCTGTGGGTGTGGCTTGGTGGGAGTGGCATGGCTCGGTGGGCATGGCTTGGTGGGCATTGCAGGGGAATGATACTGTAAAATCTCCATTCCCTCCCCAATCCAGGAGAGGGTTACTGCAAAATCGCCATTTCCTCCCGATCAGCTGGGACTTGGGAGGCAGAGAATAGATGGGGTCAGGGCCAGTCAGAATTTTTACTACCGGTTCTCCAAACTACTCAAAATTTCCGCTACTGGTTCTCCAGAACTGGTCAGAATTTGCTGAAACCTACCTCTGATATAGATATATAGATATATAGATCAGGATCTTTTTCAACATAACTTCTGTTGAAGTGCAAATTATGTAACTCTGCTTAATTCTAGTTTGGGGGCTTCTTAGTTCATTCACCCAAAAGGTACCAGTAACAGAAAGCACATTTTAACCTATTTGTCCGAGTCTGACAGTTGCATAAGAAAAAGATACAGTGCTGCAAAACAAAACAAAACAAAAAGTAAAAAAAAATCCTTTCTCTGGAGAGACTGCATAAAGTGGTACATGTAAACGTCTAATGGTTTTTTAATTACTGAGTGGAGGAGCCTGCTTAATTTCCCTAAGCTACCATTTAATGATAGTCAGCAGTATGAATGTGTGTTAATAAGCCACAATCGGGGGAAAGAGACTGACCCCTCCGAAATGCTCCTGCTGCATTAAGTATTCCATCCGGTCTCGCGGGCATTCCTACCCTACAGACACATTTGTTTTATTATTCCAAATCGTGCACAAACTTGCTTTTTTTTTTTTTTTTAACTCTGCACGGGAAGAGCTGTGACAGGGTTGCCAATACAGGGTGGAGAAACGGAATTGATTTTAACTCTTTTCTGCTGTAAATCTCAGAAGCTGATGCAATCCCAGACAGAGGGACGGTATCAAGATCATGTAATGCTTTATACTGCACTGGTAAGACCATACTTGAAAGTTGGACCATAAGGAAGGCTGAGCGCCCAAGAATTGAGGCCTTTGAACCAGTTGTGGGTTCTAATCAGTTTTACCACTGGTTTGCATCACGCATGCGCTTTGCACACGATCGCCGCACGCATGTTCGCTTCGCTCGCACGTGCGCCGAACTTGAGCTTTGCCTGAGCACATTGAACTGAAGCATGGCAATCCACTCTGCCGCTCCTAACAGCTGACCATAATACAAAAGAAATAAAGGGGGGGACAGGGGGGGGGGGGGGGGGGGAGGGCCCAAATGATATTCAGAGCGAACCAGTTTGCTTTCCTATGAAGATTTCCACTACCGGCTCTCCCGAACCGGGGAAAACTGGTAGCAACCAACCAGTGCTTTGAACTCTGGTATTGGAGAAGACTCCCGTGAGTCCCTTGGACTGCAAGGCGATCAAATCGGTCAGTCCTAGAGGAGATCAACCCTGACTGCTCTTTAGAAGGCCAGATCCTGAAGAGGAAACTCAAATACTTTGGCCACCTAATGAGAAGGAAGGATTCACTGGAGAAGAGCCTAATGCTGGGAACGATTGAGGGCAAAAGAAGAAGGGGATGACAGAGAATGAGGTGGCTGGATGGAGTCACTGAAGCAGTCGGCATGAGCTTCAATGGTCTCCAGGGGATGGTAGAGAACAAGAAGGCCTGGAGGAACATTGTCCATGGGGTTACAATGGGTTGGCCACGACTTCGAAACTAGCAACAACAAAAGACCATACTTGGAAAGTAGGTGGTTCTCCGGTTTACAAAAATTGACGTCATTGGGAAAAGTGACTTATGACCGTTTTTCACACTTACAACTCTTGCAGCGTCCCCACGGTTACACAATCAAAATTCAGACACAACTGACTCATATTTATGACGGTTGCAATCACCTGGAGTCATGTGATCCCCTTTTGCGACCTTCTGACAAGCAAAGTCAATGAGGAAGCCAGATTCACTTAACAATCCTGTTAGTAATTTAACCACAGCAGGGATTCGCTTAACAACGGTGGCAAGAAGGGTTGCAGAATGGGGGAAAACTCACTTAACAACTGTCTCGCTTAGTAACAGAAGTGTTGGGCTCAATTAGGTCGAGGTCTACCTGTACTGCATCCAGTTTTGGTCACCATGATACAAAAAAGATGTTGGGACTCTAGAAAGAGAGCAGAGAAGAGCAACAAAGATGATTAGGGGACTGGAGGCTAAAATATACAATGAATGGTTGCAGGAACTGGACATGGCTAGTCTAGTGAAGAGAAGGACCAGGGGAGACATGATAGCAGTCTTCTAATACTTGAGGGGCTGCCACAGAGAAGAGAGGGTCAACCTATTCTCCAAAGCACTTGAAGACAGGACAAGAAGCAACGGATGAAAACTAATCAAAGAGAGAACCAACCTAGAACTAAGGAGAAATTTCCTGATACTAAAAACAATTAATCAGTGGAACAGCTTGTCTTCAGAAGTTGTGGAGGCTCCATCCTTGAAGGTTTTTAAGAAAAGATTGGACAGCCACTTGTCTGAAATGCTACAGGGTTTCCTGCTTGAGCAGGGGGTTGGATTAGAAGACCGCCAAGTTCCCTTCCAACTCTGTTATTCTGTATTCTGATACACTTTCTTTAGAAAAGAATGAAAAATATGGAAGGAACCCTACCCGTATTCTCACTCTACATAGCTGAATTTGCATGCATTCTTCCTTCTCTCTTCTTTCTCTTCCTTCAGCAGTCAACGTTTTGCCTGGAAATCCTGCAGAGATCCTAAAAGAATGGCCTGTGCATTCAAGGTGCTATGTACATAACCATCATTTAAATATAATTAATCGGCAAAATTCATTTGTCCCTGTCAGCTCGTTTGATAAGAGGCTGTCTGAGAAAGATAAATAAGTACGCCTGAGCTCTTTGTGCTAAAATCAGCATGTGTGACAAAACTCAATGATTTATTTTACGGCTGAAATTTTCAACCCAGCTTTTCTCTCCGATGCCCCAGGCAACTCACAGTGATAAAATACAAATAAACTAACCATAAAGTTCCAATTAAAACATTAACTCAGATATGAACACACCCAAGGAAACACAACAAATACAGATGTAGAGAAAAAATTAAGGGCATCAATAAAAAAAGAAATGACAGCACCCAGTGGATTAAAACATGCTTCCCCAGCAAGTAAGCTTGGATGCCAATAATCTGTCTACATAAAAATGACTTGATCTGACAATTAACCAGGTTCTTTCCATCATGTTCCCTTCAAATAGATGCCTAACAATGCTGGGAGTGATATTTTAAAATTCAGTCTTTTGCATTCCTTCTTTTTGTTTCCCAGGCTCACAACTCACAATTTAGACACACTCCTAAATCCTTCCATCAAATAGTTTCCCTTGCTTGCAGACTTCCACACACCAGGTTTTGTTATGGCTTAGCAAGGCCACACCTGGAATATTGCATCCAGTTTTGGTTCACAATCAGTGGTGGGATGCTGCCAGTTTAACAACCGGTTTGGTGACCGCACACTTTGCACGTGTATGCACCTAAAGTGCTTGCGCGTAGCCCTGAAAATGGAGCATTTAGAAGCTCAGCTGCTTACCTCCCAAGTCAGCAACGGTAAGTAGAACAGCAAGGGTGGGGGGAATCAGCTGTGCAGTGCTATTGAGATGAGCTAGAAAGCAGGAAATAAAGGACAGGATAGGGCAGGGGCGGGGGAGGGGCAACTGATCGTCGGAGCTGCTGGTTCACCTGAATCTGTCTGAACCGGCTGAATACCACCTCTCTAATATAAAAAAGATGTTGAGATTCTGGAAAGAGTGCAGAGAAGAGCAATGAGAGTGCTTAGGGGATTGGTGGCTAAAACATACCAAGAACAGTTACAGGAATTGGGTATGTCCAATGGGGGAATTCATTTTTTTTTACTACCGGTTCTGTGGGCGTGGCTTGGTGGGCATGATGCAGTATCCTTCCCATGCAGGGGAAGGATACTGCAAAATCTCCATCCCCACCTCACTCCAGGGGAAGGATACTGCAAAATCTCCATTCCTACCCCACTCTGGAGCCAGCCAGAGGTGGTATTTGCCGGTTCTCTGAACTACTCAAAATTTCTGTTACCATTTCTCCAGAACCTGTCAGAACTTGTTGAATAGCACCCCTGGGTATGTCTAATCTAATGAAAACAAGGACTAGGGGAGACATGATAGCATTGTTCCAATATTTGGGGGGCTTCTACAAAGATGAGGGGGTCAAACTATTTTCCAAAGCACCTGAAGGCAGAACAAGAAGCAATGGATGGATACTAATCAAGGAGAGATCCAACCTAGAAATAAGGAGAAAACTCCTAATGGTGAGAGCAATTAACCAATGAAATAACTTACTTCAGAAGTTGTGAGTGCTCTATCACGGGAGGCTTTCAAAAAGAGACACAACAATCATTTTTCTGGAATGGTATAGGGCAGTGATGGCTAACCTTTTTACTATCGCGTGCCAAAAGTGGGAGGAGCGCGGCGCAGGCACACACATGTGTGCCCACTTCCATAATTTTATGCGTCCCGCCCATGCTCCCCCTGCTTTTGGCACACGATGGCACGGTGGGCCTGGTAGGCCCATCTTTCGCTCTCCCCAAGCTCCAGAGCCTTCCTAGGAGACTGGGGAG
This sequence comes from Pantherophis guttatus, assembly GCF_029531705.1. The sequence goes on from NW_026844069.1 coordinate 2,680,814, forward strand.
GGTAAAAACGGCCTTCCCCACCCCCTCAGGCCCTCCGGAGGCCGGAAACAGTGTGTTTCCTGGCTTCTGGTGGATCCAGAAGGCCTGAAAATCAACTGGCCAGCGCATGCATGCATGCCAGAGCTGAGCTCGCGTGCCCACCAATATGGCTCCACGTGCCACTTGTGGCACCCGTGCCATAGGTTCGCCATCACGGGTATAGGGTCTCCTGTTTGAGTAGGGGGTTGGCCTAGAAGACCTTCAAAGTCCCTTCCAACTTTATTATTTTATATTCCCTGTTTCTTTGTCATCCACACTATGCACAAAGCATGCTCCAGTTTGAATTCCTTAAGGAAACCATTGTTGTTTTTCTATCCATATGTATCTCCAGTGTAGATGATTATAAAGTCTCCTTTGATAAGAGGATGACTCTATAGACACATAGACTTTATGGACATGGTGGTTTCCTTTAGAAAAACGTGGTGTTCTTAGCAAGAATGCAGAAGTGGCTTGCCAATAGCTTCGTCTGGAATGGTTTTTCAATGTCCCAAGCTAGGGGACATTCCTGATATAATGTTGATGGTCTCCTACTCAAGCATTAATCAGGTCTGACCTGGTTTAGCTTTCTGAGATTGCCCAAATGGCTGTTACCTGCTGGAGGTATGAGCTATCCTAGGATGACTTGAATATAAAGGTAATATGCATATGCTAGTCATTCCCGACTCTAGGGGGTAGTGCTCATCTCTGTTTCAAAGCCAAAAAGCCAGCACTGTCCGAAGACGTCTCCGTGGTCATGTGGCCGGCATGACTAAACACCAAAGGTGCATGGAATGCTGTTACCTTCTCACCAAAGATGGTCCCTATTTTTCTACTTGCATTTTTTATGTCCTTTTGAACTGCCAGGTTGGCAGAAGCTAGGACAAGTAACAGGAGCTCACCCCGTTACGCGGCACTAGGGATTCGAACCGCTGAACTGGCAACCTTTCGATCGACAAGCTCAACATCTTAGCCACTGAGCCACCATGTCCCTAAGCTTGAATATACCAATGTGTTAATATTCCCTAATATGGCATTATAACCCTGTGCAAGATTATAGGCATGCTTCATTAAAGGTTTGAATTAAATACTCCAATTTGTTCATGTTTTTCATCTCGGTGTGAGTCAGCGAACCAAAGGATCTACGAACCCTGGAATAAATTGGTTTATTTCAACCCAGGAAATAATTTTTGAGGTGTCCCTGGGTTCAGTTGGAATCTAACAAGAATGCCATGCAGCCCTCAGAGAATCCAGTGCTGGTTGCACTCTACAATCCTGTAGTTGTGAATGCTGCTCCCTTTAGGAGTCTCATTAGGGGAAGCAGATACATAGAACCTACTCAGCCTAAAGGAGAAGGAGTAGAGCTAATTCTACCAAGAATTCTTTGCTGAGAAAAAAAAATACCCTTTCTAAATTTATCACACTGCAGCAGATGGTGCCAACAAGATGATGCGTCAAATTGTCATGGCTGTAGGAACCTGCTGTCTATCATAGATGATCTCGCAACTGTCATCCTCTTATCTGAAACACACTGGAAGGTATGAAGGATGCTCAGATTTAGTCCACGTTTTAGCATCCAATCAAAAATAATCATTTGGTGTCTCTTGACAGCTAACATTCTTAGATACGATTGTTAATGCCACAATGAATCTGGATGCATTTCTAAGACAACTACAGATCTCAATTGTCCCTATGTACCAAGAACAGTGTCAGTTTTCTAGCACATATTCCAGACTGATTTCTGCCTGTATTTTGCTCTTTTTTTCTTTTTTTCTTTTTTTTTGGTGGGAGAAACTCTGGAGTTTCTCCAAATTGGCAGGGTACTTCAAAGGAGATTTGCATTCTCTCGGTGATGATCCCCACCGAGTTTGACTCAGCCAACATTCTGGCATTTAGTAATTTCTGATAGTTAGAAAGAAAAGGATCCAGAAGAACAAATCAAGTTCCCTACTTAAGACCACACCTGGAATATTGCATCCAGTTTTGGTCACCACATTACAAAAACAATGTTGAGATTTTTTGGGGGTGGGGGAGTGCAAAGAAGAGCAACTAAGATGATTAAAGGCCTGGAGACTAAAACCTATGAAGAACGGTTGCAGGATTTGGGTTTGGCTATTCTAGAGAAAAGAAGAGGTAATACAATAGCAGTGTTCCAATATTTGAGAGGCCACCACAAAACTGAGTGGACCAATCTCTTCTCCAAAGCACCAGAAGGCAGGACAAGAAACAATGGATGGAAACTAATCAAGGAGAGAAGCAACCTAGAACTAAGGAGAAATTTCCCGACAGTGAGAACAATTAACTAGTGGAATGGCTTGCCTTCAGAGTTATGGGTGCTTAATATTAGAATGTGCAGAAGTGGATAGATTAACGCTTAAAATTAAGGAGAAAGAAGAAACTGAATATTTTTTTGACATGGGATTTGTTTTATCAAGGGCTAATCATTAGAAACAGAAGTTAGAAACCTAAAAGTATAAGAGAAGGATCAATTACAGTGAAGAATTACATATTCAGTAAAGTAAATATTACTATTTACTTTACTGAAGTACAGTACAGATAAGTAAATATTACTATTATCATGTGATCATTACTGACATTAAGAATATTATTTTCACTATTACCAATACTATATCTCAAACTCAATTGTACTTAGACAGCACAACAGCATCTGTTTATATAGATATTGAATTTTTACATTGTAAAAAAAAAATTAAAAAATTATACCAAAAAAAAAAAAAAAGAATTATGGGTGCTTCATCACTGGAGGTCTTTAAGAAGAGCCTGGACAACCACTTGTCTGAAATGGTATGGTGTCTCCAGCTGGAGCAGGGAGGTTGGACTAGAAGACCTCCATTGTCCCTTTCAGCTCTATTCTGATTGATCACTTAGAAACCTTGTTAATTAAGTCCCCAGGAATTGCATTTGACTCGGATATTGTTTTTTTGTTTTTTTTTTAAATTTAATTTGATTTATATGCCGCTCTTCTCCGGAGACTCAGGGCGGCTTATAGTGCGTTAAGCAATAGCCTTCATACTTTTGTATATTTTATACAAAGTCAGCTTATTGCCCCCACAATCTGGGTCCTCATTTTACCTACCTTAGAAAGGATGGAAGGCTGAGTCAACCTTGAGCCTTGGTGAGATTCGATCTTACTTTTAATTGCAGACAGCTGGTGTTAAATTACAGTGCTTCTATCTGTTGAGCTAAACCAGGCTCCTATTGTATTCATATTAAGGTAATTTAACCATTAAAAGCCTGATGTTGAAGAGAGGGATTTCACTTTTTCTTTTTTAATTTTTTAGTAAACATTTTTTTAAAACAAACAAACAAAAGGAAAGCTTTAACACTTTTTCTGTTTCAACAGTTTCGCATCCGACAAAAATTTCATAGTTATACATTTTTCCCTCCCTTATTTCTACTATATCATTGATACATATACTTCTAATCTTTGTTTATTTACATATATACGTAACAATACCCATGTACCCACTTTCATTTCTACAATTTTTGTTTCCTCATATTAACAATTATACTTCAATTCCTATTTCTACCATTATTTAATGTTTCCTTTCCTTTTATCTCTCTCCTCCACCCATTCATATCATTTCTCCCACACTAAGTAATATTCTCTTTCCTCTTTTTCTTGTATCTCCTTTGTTAATTTATCCATCTCCGCACATTCCAAAACTTTTCTAATCACTTAGAAAGCAGAGGGAGAAACATGTTCCACAGTTTAGGGCAGGGGTCAGCAACCTGTGACTCCTGAGCCACATGTGGCTCTTTGGGCCCTCTGCTGTGGCTCCCTGTCAGGTGATCCTACCACTGGCTGGCCCCGCCCCTTGCCCTCCCCTCCCAGTCACCCCTCGCCTGGCCTGAGAAGGTAAGGGCGACAGCTTAGGGGATGGAAAAGCGGCCAGGGCAGAGACAGAGAGATACAGAGAGAGGGAGAGAGAGAGAGAGAGACATAGAGAGATACAGAGCAAGAGGAAAAGGGGGGGAGAGAGGGAGGGAGGGGGAGAGAGGGAGATGTCAAAAAAGGATTTTTTTTGGTGGTTCCTGGTGTTTTTTAACTACTGGTTCTCTGCCCTAATGACCAGCTGGATAGGCGTGGCTGGGGGGGGGTCATGTGACTGGTAGAAGTGAGTGACATCGAGTTGGCCATGCCCATCCAGGTTTTGTGGCTCCCGGTGTTTTTTTTTCTGTGGGAAACGGGTCCAAATGGCTCTTTGAGTGTTTAAGGTTGCAGACCCCTGGTTTAGAGAGAAGAAGATAGTTGTAAGATGAGGCCATCTGTCCTTCTTACAGCTCTCAGGGTTTGGATCATTAAGGTCTAATCTGTAACCTTTTGAGGTCAATGCCAAGATCCTTAAATTGCACCCAGGAAGTAATTAGCAACCAGGGCCTTCTACCACCATGCAAAGGCAGGCAGGACTCTTTAGGAAGTAATGCCACGATCAGACACCCAGAGTGACACAAAATCACAAGAGTATCTCTTGGGTAGCAGAGAATATAGAGAGCTTATTTTTGCTTCTCTGGATATCATTGTCCCCCTGGGAACAATCACCACAAAAGGCAACAATTGCCAAGACTTTATTGAATCAAAGCTTGAATAGAGTTTTCCCTTAAATATATTTCTCGTTCCTAGCGTAACAGCAAGCAGCAAACAAGAAAAAAAAATCTGCTCCCAGCAATTTACCTCCTTGCAGCAAGCAGCAGAGGCCCGCGCAGCAATAGGCAATGGCAATCCCTGCAGCCTGAAACAGCTGAGAGTCAGGAGGCCGATCCAAGAGACAATCAACTTGTGCTAATTAGGCTGTGCTGAAGCTGAAATGGGCTGTCTCTTCTTGCTGTTTGCTGCAAGGAGGTAAATTGCTGGGAGGCATTGGCCATAGGGTGGGGGCCAGTGGGTGGGCGGGGCTACATTTGGTGTATAAAATGCAGCCAAATTTTCACCCACTTTTAGGGGGTAAAAAAGTGCGTCTTATATGCTGAAAAATACGGTAGTTACCCAGAGCTGCCCTGTAGGTCCTTAGTTCTAGAGAGATCTCCAAGTGTGAAAAGGAAGCAGGCAAGAAGTGACGCATTTGTCACAAAACTACAACGTGGAGAAGTTCTTACATACCAGATGCCTAGCCTTACACATTTCACATATTTCTCGCAGATTACTTTTGGTTTTCAGAAAAGAGAAGAGAAAGTTGTGGGGGTGACGCATGATAGCTATCTTCCAGTACTTGAGGGACTATCACATACAAGACGGCAAGAAAATTTTGGAGGTCTGCAGGAGTAATGGGTGGAAGCTGGGAGATCCAACCTGGAACTAAGGAGTAATTTTCCAACAGTCAGAACAATCAGTAGAATAGTTTGCTTCTCAGAGTTGAAAATCACTGGAGATTTTCAAAAGTATACTGGATAACCATTTGACCTCTGAACTTCCAGCCCTTTGATTCTATGTTCTATATTCTATGTAAGTGTGGGTAGGAGCTTTGGTGGTGCAGTGGTTAGAATCCAATATTGCAGGCTGACTTTGCTCACTGCCAGGAGTTCGATCCTGACTGGCTCAAGGTTTACTCAGTCTTCTGTCCTTCCGAGGTTGGTAAAATGAGAACCCAGATTGTTGGGGGCAATAGGCTGACTCTGTAAACTGCTTAGAGAGTTCTGTAAAAGCACTATAAAGCAGTATATACAAGTCTAAGCACTATTGGTATTAAGTGCCGGACTCCGATCAATTGGTTTTCATTCATCATGTTGTGGAATATTCTTACAATTCAGAAAACAAATTGGAAAGGGACTTATCATATTTTTGGGAGTATAAGACGTACTCCCCCCCAAAAAGTGGGTGGAAATGTCTGTGCGTCTTATACAGTTAATGTTGCCAAAGCCCCACCCACTCGCCGGCCCCCACCCTTTGGCCGTTTTCAGCCACCGCATACCCCATTTTAGACCCATTCAGGCTGTGGGGATCATCACAGCACATTGCCACCAATCACCACCTCCGCCCATCTCGTTTTTGGCCTCCACACATTGCATCTTCGGCCACCGCACACCCTGTTTTTGGCCTCAGCGTGTCACATTTTCAGCCAGTTTCAGGCAGTGGGATCACTGCTGCTTCCGGCTGCTGGGAACTGGCCAAAAATGCACAAAGGCCAAAAATGGGGCATGTGGAGGCCAAATACACGATGTGCGGAGGCAGCGATGGACTGTGGTGATCCTCGCAGCCTGGAACAGCTGATTGGCAGTATTCCTGAAGGCCGATCCAACCGCCAATCAGCTGCTCGTGCTGAATCAGGTTGCAATAACATGCTGAAGATGACCAAGCTATTTGCTGTTTGCTGCAAGGATGCTAGCCAGATGAATACTGATGGATGCTGGTAGGCAGAGGCAGAATTTTTTTTCTTGTTTTCCTCGCCCAAAACTAATGTGCATCTTATACTCCAGAGAGTCTTATACTCCGAAAAATACAGTATCTGTTCTTAGACCATTCATAGAATCATGGTGAAATTCTATCTATTGCTGTAAACAAAGTTTTTGTGGAAATTATTGTAACTCATGTATTTCTGGATTTACTTTCCATTTTATTATTATCCTGTTTCCTCGAAAATAAGACCCAACCGAAAAATAAGTCCTAGCATGATTTTTCAGGATGCTTGTAATATAAGCCCTATCCCCCAAATAAGCCCCAGTTAAGGTTGTCAGCCAAATGGATGCATTTAATACCATATTTTCCCCAAAATAAGACCTAATCAGAAGATAAGCCCTACTGCATCTTTTGGAGCAAAAATTATTATAAGACCTGGTCTTATTTTTGGGAAAACACGGTATTGACCATGGTTCCATTGAAATTAATTTAACTTTTGTATTTGTTGAATTGTCCCGTGGTGAGCTGGCCAGGGCGAGTTGGCTCATTTCGCCCTTTTGTCGAAAATAAAAACCAGTTTAATTCAAGCGGGGACACCTTTCTTCTGTTTCAAGGTTTCAATTGTCGTTTATTGTAGTTACACATGTGCTAATTTGCAAGCCACCTGGGGAATGCCAAGAAAGGGAAGGATGAGGTGAGAAAGCTAATAACAAACAGACAAAGGTAACCCATTTCCACTAACTCAGCTCCTGGAAATCCTTCACTTTTTGCAAGCAAAGCATTTGCTCTGCTATAAATTAAGTCCCTTCTCCTCACTGGGGGAGATCTTATTCAGTCCAATGCCCCCACCCTCAGGCACCCAAAGAGGCAAGAAACTGCATCCCTGCATATATATTTTTTAACCTTTTCAGCTATGTGTGTGCAAAAGAGAGACTTTTCTCTACCATCAAATCGATAAAATAAAGCAAAGCTTTGGAGGAAAAAAAAAAGAGCACCTCAGCTTTGGAAAGACCTACCAATCTTTTTTTATCGGTTATTAAGCACAGAAGCTCCACTGAATGACGATTTTTCACTTTTAAAACAAAAGATGTTCCCAAGAATCTGAGCCATTGTTCTCCTTCGCTATGGCAACTAAGCAGATATCTCGGCATTTCTGATGAAGACAATGCCTTGCAGTTTATAAAATAATGTGTAGAGCATCCGTTTCCTCTGCTTTTCTCCCCTCTTGTAAATAGAATGAAGCATTTATAAATCTGCTTGGCAAAAAAAGTGGGAAGGAGAGAGAATCAAATTTGGTGCTGCTGAAGGAGGAGAAGGAGGCCTCAACCAGAGATGGTATTCATCCGGTTCCGACTTGTTTGGGCGAACTGGTAGCGGCGACCTGCAGATGTGGCCCACCCACCCACCCCCGCTCCATCACGTCCTATGTAGCCTTATTTTCGACGCTGCGTGCGAGCAAAGCACATGCTCGGAGGCCACGTGCATGCGCAGAAGGAGCACACATGAGGCGCGGAAGGCCACACGTATTCGCGGAAGGTGCACATGCTCACACTTGCAAACTGGTGGCAAACTTCTGTGAATCCCACCTCTGCCCTCAACCCTCCTTGTTTCATCAGCAGGCAGTCAGCGTTCTAGAAAACCCCAACTCCGAGTAAAGACGCGGAAGCAAGCATTTTCCAAAATTCTCTTTACTAGAATAGGTAAACTGGCACATCTGGGAAAACCCGAATCTGAAAGGCCCGGGTTTTCCCTCAGTAAGTCAAAACCCCCAAAACCATCCCCTCACTCCTCAGTTGATCACATGCTCCAATCACCATCTGTCCCATCTCGAGAAATGACTCCGACCACTCCTTCTCCAGATGCCCCGACCTTGACCGACAGGAAGAATGCTATTATGTCTACTAACAACCCCTCTACTTAATCCTCCCTCCTACTTTCCCACACATGAGAAGGTGGCAGCATTGAAGCTTCCGGCCTAATATGGCTTCCAAAGCTGACACAGGCATCTATAACCCGACACAGATTCATTTTTTTTAAAAAAACAAAAAAAGATAGGGAGAAGATAAACTAAAGCAAAAAGAAAAAAAAAAGATGGACAGTGAAGGCAGTGCAGTTGGTATTATTTCTCATTCTCCAAAAGGCCGGTCTGTTTTGCTTTTGGTGAACATGGCAGATCTTGCCAGAGTCTTCCAGATTAAACCTTCGTAGTGTTGGAAGAAATATTCATCTGGTTCAGTTCCAATCTGGGAGAAAGACACTGGAAACATGGAGGCTGATTGGAAAGATGGTTTATTGAGGAAGCAGAACCACATGTGATTCTGGGCAGCTGACCAAAATGGTGTTGAGAGTGGGTGGGTTTTTATACCTTCTTTGGGGCTTTGTATTTGAGCTTCCTGTTCCTGTGCAATAATATGTCCTTTAATATTCTATTGGCTGTTGTCAGATTCCTATGGGGGTTATGTAGGAGTCATAGCTGGCTCTATAGGCAAAAGAGGAAATGCAAATCCTAGGTGCTTGTCTGAGCTAATCTGGTCAACCTCTGGCTTATTGTTTAACTGTTCCAAGGTTTCTGTGACTTTGAAGTTTGGACTGCTCTGGGATGGTGCAGAGTTCTGAATGTGTTTCAGATGTGTTCTCAAAGGGTGTTGGGTAATTTCTATTGTGGCTAATGGATCTTGGGTGAGGGGCTGCTTGTTCTAATCCTATCCCTCTGCTTTTGTTAGCTGTCAAATTTTCCTGCAAGAAATTTTGGAATATCCTGTCTTGAACAGATTTCTGTCTGCAGTATTTGCTCTGCTTATGAATAGAGCTATCTAGATAGTTGGCTTCCTCTTTCAGTAAGCTCTTTATCTCCTTAAGTGCTGGCATCTGCTGTGGGCTATTAAGAAAAAGTGGGGGCTGCTTCCTGCCTCTAAAAACATGTTTCTCCATTTCTCCCTTTGGGGGAAATATAATATTCTGCCTTTTTAATATTCCTCAAAATATTTCATTCTTCTAGGGCAGGGGTCAGCAACCTGTGGCTCTGGAGCCGCATGTGGCTCTTTCACCTCTCTGCTGTGGCTCCCTGTTACTGAAAATATGCGTCACGACTGCCAATGTGCAACACCCGCCGGCACTGATTTATTGAGCTTCTCAACCCCCAGTAGGCCAACCATGGATAAATCCAAGAAAAGAAAAGTTTCAGAAGAAAACAGAACATTTAATTCAACTACATATGCTAATTTTGTGGCCGCTCAAGAAATAGTCAAGCACGGGAAGGCTTTTGTGGCTCCCGGTGTTTTCTTTTCTGTGGGAAACGGGTCCAAATGGCTCTTTGAGTGTTTAAGGTTGCAGACGAGTGGTGGGTTGTCCCTGGTTCGGACCGGTTCTATAGAACCAGTAGTAAAACTGGTGGGAGGCTTCACCCACTGACCCAGACGTCATCAGAAGTGATCTGCGCATGCGCTGAAGAGGCGGGCACAATGCGAACTGGAGGTAAAGGTACTGTAAGTAGAACCCAGCCCTGTTGCAGACCCCTGTCTTTGGGGTTGGGGGGGGGGGCTTCCCATACTAGGCAATTATGAAAGGCTGTATTTTAAACAAATGTTGGGGGGGGGGGGGAGGAGAGCTCCAAGCAGTGAGATTCTAGGGCTTGAATTGCTTCTCGGTTCTAGATGCAGCAACAGAGAAATGGCGAAAACCATTGGTTCGGTATGTACACGTTTTCCCTGTCTTGATTCTAAAGCAGAGCTACACAACACTCCGTCCTAACCATTTGCTGTTAGTACATATAGAGCACAGCAGTTTCTGGCTATTTATTATCGCTAATAGAATGCATAGCCAATTTGTTTAAACAGTTTCTTTTGGCAGAGTAAATTGGTTTCCGGACATACAGTATCTGCTTCTGTTTGAATTTCCCTGCGCTTCGGTGTACGAAGTTATAATACCGTTGATGTATAAACTGCATCACAATTTCTGCTACTTTAAAAAAAATGCAAACAGAACGAAAGCAAACATAAGTCATTGTGACAGCTTTGTTAATATTTCTTCCGTCTCTTAAAACGAATTACTAGCTTTGCCGTTTGTTCATTCCTGGGGCATGACTTCATTTTTGCCGAGCAATAAAGGAATTCGTGAGACAATAGATAAGAGCTCCAAATAAAACATTTTTTTTAAAAAAAGAAGAAGATAAAAACAAGCAGTTGTAGAAAGATTTCCCTTTCTCCTCTCCATCCAGATTACATTATACTTCAGTACCCCTGGAAGTGATGATGGCTTAGCAGTTAACAGTTTAAAACTGAGCTCACGAATGCCATAGGAGGCAGGGGTGAAATCCAGCAGGTTCTGACAGGTTCTGGAGAATCAGTAGTGGAAATTTTGTGTAGTTCAGAGAACCGGTAGTGGAAATTTTGAGTAGTTTGGAGAACCAGCAAATGCCATCTCTGGCTGGTCCCAGAGTGGGGTGGGAATGGAGATTTTGCAATATCCTTCCCCCAGGAGTAGGGAGGGAATGGAGATTTTGCAGTATCCTTCCTCTGGAGTGGGGAGGGAATGGAGATTTTGTAGTATCCTTCCCCAGGAGTGGGATGGAAATGGAGATTTTGCAGTATCCTTCCCCTGCCACGCCCACCAAGCTATGCCCACCAAGCCATGCCCACAGACCGGTAGTAAAAAATATTGAATTTCACCATTGATAGGAAGGTACCCAAACCAAAGGTCTCTCATTCCGGTGATTAGGCTAATTAGATTCTAGATAGTGACAGGTGAGGATTGCAAAAGGGACTCTGTTGCCCGAGATGAAACAAATCTAGGCAAGGAAAGAAATATAGAAAGAGTGGATTGCTTCAAACTGGCCTACGGGAATCAGGAGGTTCTCGCAAGAAGGATTAAAACTGGAAGGAAGGGGAAAAGGTAGAGAACAACCACCACAAGAGAGGTGAAAATGCTGAAGTTCAGATCAAGGAAAATAAAAGTGATTTGTCTGCATAGTTAAAGAAACAAAACGCTTGAAGAATTTGCAAGAGGTTGGACGGGGAAAAAACTGGAATGAAGTCTAAACTAATTGTTGCTACCACACTAGCTTATATACAGTATCTAAATTGACTTAGTTTCTTATTGCCATTGATAGTACATGCCTCTGAATTCTAATCAAGTCTTATTTGAAACTAATTTACACTGGATTAAATTTTTACTTAGTCTTCACTTAGTTACAGTATAGGACAGTCTATCCCCATCCCCATCTCAACCTCACCCCAACAATGATCAATGGATCAGCTGCTGGGAGGGAGGATTGCCGGGTAAGGACGTTTTTTGTTCATCTAAAAAGGTTTTCTCTCTCTTCCTTGCCTTCCCTTTGACACTTTATTCTTCCCCATCTGATTTTGCTGGCAATATAATTATATTAGTTCAAGTAACTTGGGGAGAAAGGGGGAGGAGTTTCCTGGCCCTACCTGGGAGCATATATTTACAGTAGTGGCCAAAATTGTGGAAATCTTTTGGGAAAAGTGTATTTTCTAAAACTAGCTAAGAACACCATTTTTGGGGGGAGTAGTACCATAAATTTATATATCAGTGGAAAGATAATTTAATCAAGAATGTAATGCAATAACTTTTATGAAGGGTTTGCTATTAGAATAGCAGTTACAGTATAAAGAAGAAAAGTGAAACACGTAGAAAAAACGAGATATACAAAAATTATCACCATAGAAAAAATGAGATATACAAAAATTATCACCATGTCAGTTAATACTTAGTTGGGTAACCTTTAGCATGAATTACAGCCTTACAACGTCTTCCCATGGAGTGAACCAAGTCTTTTAGTTCTGCAGCTGTTATAATGTGAAACCCAGATTGAATGATTGCTTCTATGAACTGGGTTTTATTGCTGGGTCGCTTCTGATTAATAAGTTTCTTTAGTCGGTTCCATTGATTTTCAATTGGGTTAAGGTCTGTGCTATTCCCAGGCCATTCCAGCAGTGGACTAGGATTATCTTGAAATTCCAAAAAAAGTGGTGTTATATTAGCCATCAAACCTTAAAAATACACTTTTCCCAAAGGGTTTCCACAATTTTGGCCACTACTGTAAAGAAAGAGCTAAGGATGTGTTTGGAGGGGGAAATTAACATTTAATAATTTAAGACATCAGTAACTCTGTTGGGTACAAAAGAATAGCAGCATTAAGAGCAATAATCCTTAAAGATGGTACCATAAATCCATTGTGCCATCCCAAATATCTATGGAATGAGTTGGTGGAAAAGGTGCAGTCAAGAGGGGAAAACTGAAGGCTGAACAGCTGGATGAAGCATCAGAGGAGAATGAGAGAAAGAAGTCTCCATTGCTAGACTTTCACATGACCATTTTGATGCAACTAGATGTTCAAAATAAGGTTACACGAGGCAAATAATCCTGAAAACGTCTTTTCAGCAAGTCCCCGAATGGCTGACTTTCATTTTAACGGAGCTGTTTTGGCAAAAGCAGAGATTTACAGTTGCTCAGTCAACCCGCACCTTTTAAGAAGAACATCTGTCGGCTTTAATATTTGCCCCCAAAGGATGTGCAGATTAAACCTGGAAGAAAAAAAACACTATGTCCTAATGTGAGCTCCATGTCACGAGTGGCTCCAGGCAAAGAGAAACATTGGAATTCTGTGCACAGAACACCATTGTGACATGTTGCCCCATCTGCAAGGCGGCAACCCCTAATTCTGTTTGCGTTTCAGAAAAACAGGAGTTGGGAAACCCCTTGGAGGTCTTCTAGTTCAAGTAGGACAACCTACAACATTTCAGACAAATGGCTGTCCACTCTCTTCTTAAAAACTTGCAGTGTTGGAGCATTCACAATTTCTGGAGGCAAGTTGTTCCACTGATTAATTGTTCTAACTGTCAGGAAATTTCTCCTTAATTCTAGGTTGCTTCTCTCTTTGATTAGTTTCCATCTGTTGCTTCTTTTTCCAGAGGTGAGATTCACTTACCTTCCCTACCGGTTTGCAAATGTGAGCGCACTTGCGCGCACTCGCTTCACTCACACATGCCACCTCTGCACATGCACACGGCCTTCTGCACATGCGCAGTAGTCGCGCATTACATCCGGGCAGGTGGGCGGAGCCTCATGCAGTCGCCGCTACCACTTCGCGCGAACCGGAGATAACCAGCTGAATCTCACCACTGTGAACCTTGTCCTGCTTTCAGATGCTTTGGAGAATAGTTTGACTCCCTCTTCTTTGTGGCAGCCCCTGAGATATTGGAAGGCTGCTATCATGTCTCCCCTAGTCCTTCTTTTTCATTAAACTAGACATACCCAATTCCTGCAACCGTTCTTGCTCCAGAAATGCCATTAATTTTCTTCTTTTTCCTTCCTTCCTTCCTTCTTCTTCTTCTTCTTCTTCTTTTTTTTTGGCAAGTGTCACTTTAAATCATTTCCTTTATTTCACCTAAGGTTGAAGATTTCTCCCCTGCCATGAATCAAAATCAGTTCCAGATTTGTATCCTCTTAGAATAATATGAAGCAATTATAATCCGGGATACAACTGCACCACATTACAGTTTTCAGCCACTAGAGCACTCACATTGTTTTAGCAAATTCTAGTTCAAAGTAAATCAACATTATAACTTTGATGTGGAAGTTAGAAGTTAGAAGCATCAAAGGGAAGGAAGCAAGATTAAGAGGAAGGAATAGTGATTCCCAAGTCTTCTTACCATGATTTATAGATAAGAAAATATTGTATGGGATTTGAATACCAGCCCAATTTTTTTTGTGTGTGATAATGTGAATTCTAATACAGAGGATGTGGAGGGACACTCAAACCAGCGATCTCTTCTCTGAAATTTATTTTTAAAACTTTAAAATTAATTTTCACAAAATATACTCAATGTGTACAGATGGTCCTCGATGTATGACCACAATGGAGCCCCAAATTTATGTTGCTAAGTGAGACTTGTGTTAAGTGAGTTTTACCCCATTTGATGACTTTGTTAAGTGAATCACTGCAGTTCTTTTTTTAAAAAAAAATTAATCTTTATCTACATTTCATTTAAAAAGAAATGACAAACATAACAATACAACAATAAATATACGTACTTCCATATAGTACCATAGTAAGCAAGTATTCGGTACTATAACTCTAAATTATATTCTGGAGAAGGCAGAACATCTTATATCTCTTAATGCATCACTTAGGTCTGTCCGACCACATTTATCTTATATAGTATAAATTTCTCTTCAAATACCAGTCCTCAACTAATGTGGGTTATAGATTCCTCTTTTCTAACCATTTATAAAATTTGTCCCAAGCTAAACCTACTTGTGTTTGCTCTCTATCCTGTAATTTTTTAGTTAGCATATCTGCTTCCGCACATTCCAAAATTTTTTTTATAATAGCATCCTCTGTTGGGATATTTTGGTTCTTCCAAAATTGTCCGTATGTCAGTCTCGCCGCTGTAATGATATGTAATGCCAGATACCATAAGTCCTTTTTTATATTTTCTGGTTTGGAGCCGAGCAGGCATGTCTCTGGTCGCCAGTTGATTTTTAACACTAATATCTCATTGAGCCATTTTTTAATTTTCCCCAAAAATATCACTGCCTTCGGACATGACCACCATTGGTGATAGTAAGTGCCACGTTCCCCTCCACATTTCCAACAATCCGCCGACTGCCCTGAGAACATTTTAGCTAGTCTATTGGGAGGCAGGTGCCACCTATATATCATTTTATAGATATTTTCTTTATAGGCCGTGGATACTACTAATTTCATATTATCCCACCAGATCTCTTGCCATTTATCTAGGTGTATTGGGTACCCAAAATTCTTCCCCCAAGCGATCATAGAATCTTTGACTATTTCTTCACCTATCTCTAATTTCATAAGCAATTTATAAGATTTTGAAATCATACCCTTTTCTTGACCCATCAAAATTTTATCTGATTCTTGTAATTCTCCATCAATCCCTCTTCCATCCCTATCCTTTTGATATTTAGACTGGATCTGCAAATAACTCCACCAATCCATTTGCACTCCTTGGGCGATTAATTCCTGCTTAGACTTTAATCTCCCTTGTGCATTCAGTAAGTCTTTATATGTTAGTTTTTTAGCCACATTATATAAATTGGGATATGTCACTGCTTCTAGAGGTGCTAACCAACAGGGCGTTTTGATGTAGTACTTTTTACTTACTTTTTCCCAATTTTGAATTAAAATCTTTCTTAAATAGTGTCGGGTAAACCATTTACTCTGTGGGATATCCTCATGCCAAAGTGCCTTATGCCAACCCTGTTGTATATCAAAACCTTCTATCTTAAGGAGCCGATTGTTAGATAAGGTAATCCATTCTTTTACCCAAGTTAATAAAGCAGCAGAATAATAATTCTCCCAACATGGTAGTCCTACCATGAATCACTGCAGTTCTTAAATTAGTAACTCGGTTGTGAAGTGAGTCCGGTTTTCCCGTGGACTTCGCTTGTCAGAAGGTTGCAAAATGGGGATCACGTTACCCCGGGACACTGCGGCCATCATAAATGTGAGTCAGTTGTCAAACATCTGAATGTAAATCACGTGACTATGTGGATGGGGCAACAGTCGTAAGTGTGAAAGAGTTCCTTTTTTTCAGTGCTGTTCATCATTGCCAAAAAGGCATTAAGAGTTGTTAACCTAATCTTGCGAAGCTTCTTCTACAGGAAAATTGTATTGCAAACTAAGGCATACAAAACCTTTGCTAGACCAATTCTCAAATACAGCTCATCTATCTGGAACCCACATTGCATATCGGACATTAATACAATTGAGCGAGTCCAGAGATATTTCACGAGAAGAACCCTGAACTCCTCTGCTCACAACAGAATACCTTATGCCACCAGGCTTGAAATTTTGGGCTTAGGCAATTTAGAACTACGCCGCCTTCGGTCTGAGCTAAGCGTAGTACACAAAATTATCTGCCACAATGCCCTACCTGTCAATGATTACTTCAGCTTCAACCGCAATAATACATGAGCACATAATAGATACAAACTTAAGGTAAACCACTCCAAACTTGATTGCAGCAACAGAGTGGTCAATGCCTGGAATGCACTACCTGACTCTGTGGTTTCATCCCCAAACCCCCAAAACTTTAACCTTAAACTGTCTACTGTTGACCTCACCCCATTCCTAAGAGGTCTGTAAGGGGCCGTGCATCAGCGCACCTACGTGCCTACCATCCCTGTCCTACTGTCCCCATTTATTCATATCCGTTTCTTCTATTCATAATGATGTTTATACTTATGTCTGTTATCTTATGCATGCTTGACAAATAAATAAATAATAATAATAAAAAACTTCAGTCACTAAGCGAAGTGTTGTAAGCCAAGGACTACCACCTGCTTTTATTGCTTAAAAGCATTGTAAGCTGCCCTGAGTCTCCGGAGAAGGGCGGCATATAAATCAAACTAATAAATAAATAAATAAATAAATAAATAATACCTGTACTTCAATTTATTTAAAAGAGGATGGGGGTATGGTTTCAAGAGAATTTTTTTTCTCCCTGT
This sequence comes from Pantherophis guttatus, assembly GCF_029531705.1. The sequence continues at coordinate 2,697,681 of NW_026844069.1, forward strand.
CCCACATGGGCCATGATTTGCAAACCTAATGCTACGGATGCAAATCTATCATTTTGGCTTCCCACTGCTCAGCTGAGCTCTCAACAGCTGCCTAAAACCTCCTGTGCAATAAATCAACATTAAATCAGGAAACTCCGTTCCTTTCCCTCCCCTAAACACACACATACACACACACACAGGCTTTATTGTAGTGATCCTGCTTTATTTCATGTTTCTTGTTCGCCACACCAAGTAATTGTCACCATGAAAGCAAAGGCTTTGCTCCATACGACTGAGAAAGGTTATTAGTCCGGAATGCAACCGACACCTTCTGCAAACGTCGAGCCAAGAGTAGGGAAGGAAATCAAGAAAAGCGTTCAAATCCATTGACGGTGGTAATCATTGCTACCTTGGGGAAGTCTGATTTACATTTGGTTTAAGTGAGAACAAATATCAATACACAATCAGTAAGGACGGTTATAAAGGAGAAGTGTTGCTGGGTTTGTTGATGTCGGAGTACCGCAATTCCGATCAAAACCCAGTGAGAAATAACAGTGGAAGGCATTGTCTTGGTTTAGCAATATTGGAATGGTGGAAGGATGGGTTCGCCTTCAACAGCAATGACAGCCCTTCCTGGGTCTATTTTTTTGAAAATATATATACCGTATTTTTCAGAGTATAAGACACACCTTTTTCCCCCCAAAAAAGAGGATGAAAATCTGGGTGCGTCTTATACTCCGAATGTAGCCCCACCCAGCTTCTCAAACGGAGGTTTCAGAGGCTGAAAAAAGCATCAAAAACAAAGCTTCAGAAAAGAAGCCCCCGAACAGAGCTTCAGAGGCTTTTTTTTTTCCTGAAGCTTTGTTTTGGAGGCTTTCAGAAGCAGAAAAGAAAGTTTTTTTCTGAAATGGAGTTTCAGATGTTTCAGAGGCAGAAAAAAAAGCAAAAAAAAAAGCAAGGCACAGAGCTCACAACCAAGGAACCTTTTGCTAAAATTCACCTTTGGGGACAGCTGACTGGGGGTATTCCAGGCGGCCGATCCACTTGCCAATCAGCTTTTTTCTATTTTCCTCCCCAAAAGCTAAGATGCGTCTTATACTCCGGTGCATCTTATACTCTGAAAAATACGGTATATATTCTAAATTCCAATCTTTGTGATTTGAATGAAACACAGTTGAAGTGTGCTTGTACATATTTTTTTTTAACCTACTGAGAACATAATTCTGCTTTGGCATTTTGAATCTGGATTATCAGAATGCTCAAGAAATAAGAGCGGATAAAACAATTTAATTGACTAGTATCCAGCCTCTTCTCAGCTTCTACGGGTAGTCCTCGATTTACAACAGTTCATTTATTTAGTGACCGTTCAAAGTTACAACAGCACTGAAAAAAGTGACTTATGATTTTTTACTACCAGTTCTGTGGGCGTGGCTTGGTGGGCATGGCAGGCGAAGGATACTGCAAAATCTCCATTCCCTCCCCACTCCTAGAGGAAGGATATTGCAAAATCTCCATTCCTTCCCCACTCTGCGGCCAACCAGAGGTGGTATATGCCGGTTGTTCGAACTACTCAAAATTTCCGCTACCGGTTCTTCAGAACCTGTCAGAACCTGCTGGATTGTACCTCTGATCAGGGGACTGGATGCTAAAACATATGAAGAAAAGTTGCAGGAACTGGGCATGGTTAGTCTAGTGAAGAGAAGGACCAGGGGAGACATGATTTGATGAGTGTTCCAATATTTGAGGGACTGCCACAGAGAGGAGAGGGTTCAAGCTATTTCCAAAGTACCTGAAGGCCAGACAAGGAATAATGGATGGAAACTGCTCAAGGAGAGATTCAACCTAGAAATAAGGAGAAATTTTCTGACAGTGAGAACAATCAACCCATGGAATAGAAGTTGCCTTCAGCAGTTATAGGAGCTTCATCAATGGAAGCTTTCAAGAAGAGCCTGGACTGCCATCTGCCAGAAATGGTGTAGGCTCTCCTGCTTGGGCGGGGGGTTGGACTAGATGACCTACAAGGTTCCTTCCAAGTTTATTATTTTATGTTCCCTGTTTCTTTGCCATCCACACTATGCACAAAGCATGTTCAAAGCATAATATCAAAACATGTTATTCTAAGTTTCTAAGAATAAATGAATACGATAGGATGGATGGATGGATGGATGGTTGGATGGATGAATGGATGGATGAAACATGCCTTCCTTTTTTTTTTTTTTTGGCCACTAGGTGGTGATATCCCAGTTGCAATTGAGAAGTATAGCCTACATGATAAAACAGGGAAGATCCCAATGGTGGTAGTAACATAAACTAAGACCTCTATTCATGAGTATTCATCCTTTATCATTTTTGATCTGATCAATTTGTAACTAGTGCATCAGAGTCTCTGATGCTGGCTTGCAGGAACCTTATATAAGAGCAACATTCCATGGTATCCATTTTAAGGGTATAATAATAACAATAATGAGATAGATTGACATTTTGGGAGTCTAAAGATGGTACTTACAAGCATTACTGAATTTCTGTTTCGTGGAAAATAAAGGCGATTGGTTTTGTTTTATGCCTGAGTCCGTGAATCTGCTGGTTAAGGAGCTCTGCAGGGGTTACTTCCAGGGGTGGAATTCAGCAGATTCGGACAGGTTCTGGAGAACCGGTAGCGGAAATTTTGAGCAGTTTGGAGAACCGGCAAATACCACCTCTGGCTGCCCCCAGGAGTGGGGATGGAATGGGGATTTTGCAGTATCCTTCCCCTGCCATGCCAACCAAGCCACGCCCACCAAGTCATACGACACGCACCAAGCCACGCCCACAGAACCGGTAGTAAAAAAAAATTGGATTTCACACTGGTTATTTCTCTAAAAAAAAACATTGATATGACACCAGGAGCTGTGGAGATATACACAACAGAGCCTTATGACTTTGGGGGATCAAATTCAGCTGTTAGAGAAAGATCCAGATTAGTGTCTTAAGGAAAAGCCTTATTATTATGAATCAATCGAGAATATTTGACCCTGGAAAAACCAGAGAGAAATATTGTGTTGACTTATGGTAGACCAGAAGCTCATTTTCTATGAGTGAAATACTATAAATACACTGTTAATAGAGGATTTTGAAGTTTAATTTAGCTGTTGGTTTTACCTACAGAGAGGGGGAGAGAGAGACACACACACAAAGAGAGATACAGAGGGGGGGAAGAGAGGGGGAGAGAGAGATGGAGAGAATTCACAGAGAGAGATACAGAGAGAGATACAGAGGGGGAGAGAGAGAGAGACATAGAGAAAGATACAGAGACGGGGGGGTATTTTTTAGCAACCATTCTCTGCCCTAATGACCGGCTGGGTAGGGGTGGCTAGGGGGTCATGTGACTGGGTGGGAGTGAGTGATGTCGAGTTGGCCACGCCCACCCAGGTTTTGTGGCTCCCGGTGTTTTCTGTGGGAAATGGGTCCAACTGGCTCTTTGAGTGTTTAAGGTTGTAGAACCCTGGACTAGAAGATTTCCAAGGTCCCTTCCAACTCTATTATTCTGTATTTGGAGCTGCACCCTGCTTATTCTCAAGGTCCAGCAGTGCCTATGAATTCTTCCGTCTCCTGAAACAGGGTAATGAGCCAACAAAAGAGAACCAGTATCCTGATTTTGCTGCAACCCCTTTCCAGTTCTGTGACAGGCACATTTAAACGAATTAGCACACGGTTAACCTTTCCCGGAACCTCCTTCAAATTAGTATCAGCTATTGGTGGATTCTCCTTTAACTGAAGTTCTCCTCCTCTTTTAAAAAAAAACAAAAAAAAAACAGCTATTGTGTTTGCACTATTGATATTAATATGCATCTTTTCAATTTCCTCCTCTCTTTGGTTCAACAAAGACACGTTTGAGGTTGCTCAGGGTTTGGCTAATCAAGCTGGGAAAGTTTGAATACAAAGAGGGGACAGTCCTGTTTAAGGAAGAAGGAAGATATTTTTTTCAACCGAGGTTGAAGTTGAGAGGGAAAATAAAAGCCAGTTCAAACAACGATGACAACAGCACTCTTAAATACTGTTTTATTTTGGTGCAATAAGCACCACAGGCAGGGGTGAAATCCAGCAGGTTCTGACAGGTTCTGGAGAACCGGTAGCGGAAATTTTGAGCAGTTCGGAGAACCGGCAAATACCACCTCTGGACTGGCCCCAGAGTGGGGTGGGAATGGAGATTTTGCAATATCCTTCCCGCAGGAGTGAGAAGGGAATGGGGATTTTGCAGTATCCTTCCCCTGGAATGGGGAGAGAATGGGGATTTTGCAGTATCCTTCCCCTGCCAAGCCACACCATGCCCACCAAGCCACGCCCACAGAACCGGTAGTTAAAAAAAATTGGATTTCACCATTGATAACAGGATAACCGAGTTGGAAGGGACCTTGGCTTGGAGATCTTCTAGTCCAACCCTCTGCTCAAGCAAGATAACTATAACAGTGATGGTGAACCTATGGCACATGTGCCAGAAGTGGCACGCAGAGCCATCTCTCCCGGCATGCAAGCCATCGCCCATTGCCCTTCTGGGTTCCGGCGCACTGGCCAACTGGTCTACATGTGTGTATGTGCACCGGAAACCAGAAGAGGAGCCGCCTGCTGCACATCTACGCACTGGAAAGATGATTGTCTGGTTTCTGGCGCACAAATGCACGCCAGCCAGCTGGTCTTCATGCATGCATGCATGCCAGAAGCCGGAAGACCAGGTGGACGGTGCGCATGCGTGCACTGGAAACTGAAAGATTATCTTCCTGGTGCTTTGGAGAATAGGTTGACACCACCACCTCTTCTTTTGGCAGACCCTCAAATATTGGAAGACTGCTATCACCCACCTTTTAGTCTTTCTTTTCATTAGTGATTGGTGATGATATAGTTGTTGATTAGTGATTGATTGATTGGGAAGATCGTGCCATTTATGTGACCCTGTCATATGACATCAATGATATGCTCTTCCTTGCAGGCATGGTAGAACACTGCAACACTTCCTGCAGCCAAACACACCCAGCTGTGCATGCCCTTTCCTCAAACGGGCTGTGCATGGGGCGCTTGGAGAGCGAGCGAGCAAAAGAGCTTTCCAACCTCTGTTTGTGTGTGTGTGTGTGAGAGAGAGAGGGGGGGAGGGAGGGAGGGAGGGAGTGATCTGAAGCCGAGGCACCCAAACTTCTGGCACCAGCAGGGGCGGCTTCTGAGCAGCCCTGAGTCAGCCAGCTCCACCTGACCTACTCCCTGAGTCTCGCCATTCTCCTCACCCCCCCCACCCCACTCAAGCAGCGGCAGTCTCTGCGGGACAACAGGACCTCTCATTTTTCCCACAGCACAGCGTACGCTTGCTACCTCTGCTTGTCTGCTTGCAAGCGATGATCTTCTCTGCTTCTCTCGGGATGCTGGTGTGGGCACCATGGATGCATAGCTTGTTGGGGCTGAGCAGAGAAGCCGCTGCTTGAGTGGGATGGGGGTGGGGGTGAGGAGAATGGTGAGACTCAGGGAGTAGGTCAGGTGGAGCTGGCTGACTCAGGGCTGCTCAGAAGCTGCCCCCACCGCTGCCAGAAGTTTGGATGCCTGGGCTTTAGATCACTCCCTCCCTCCCTCAAACACACACACACACACACACAAACAAAGGTTGGAGAGCTGTCTTGCTCTCTCTCTCTCCAAGCGCCCCATGCACAGCCCATTTGAGGAAAGGGCAAGCAAGGCTGGGCACATTTGGCTGCAGGAGGAGGCCCAGGTGGAAGGCGGCTTTTTTCAGCAGCATCCCCCTCCCCTCTTTGGATCGCCCTGCAAGGGGGAGGCTCTGCCTTTGCAGAAACGGGGTGGGCGGTTTGTACGGAGGATTGTTGTGGGTGGGATGTGCGGCCCTCTGGGATGAAGAGCAGGGCAAGAGAAGGCTCCAAGGTTCGCTTGGGCAGTCAAGCAAGAGGGAAACTCAAAGCGTTGGGGGCTTCAGAAAGGCAGAATGTGCTTTTGTGCAGCTCCTGGCTTCTGTGACATTCTGTGGAAGGCAGAATGTGCTTCTGTTCGGTGTCAGAATGTGGAGCTTCTGGCTCTAATGGTGAGTGACGTGAATGATGTCAAACTGGCCACGCCCACCCAGTCACATGACTACTAAGCCACGCCCACCAGGCCACGCCCACAGAACCGGTAGCAAAAACATTTAGATTTCACCCCTGGTTGAACTCCTCTTTGCACAATCTTGTAACTTCCCCTTAACCTTGTCCTAGTTCTACTTTCATTACATTGTCATTGTCATGATGGGCATGAAAGGTTGAGTGTGGGTGTCTTGAGAATGAACTTTGGATTGCATATTTGGCAATATGTGTGTGTACCCAGTAACTCGGAGTAGGAAGCATTAGGAGCTAGAGATCTTGCTTTGTACAAGTCAAGATAACAACCTGCAGAAGTAACGGAGTATCTTTAAATGCTGAAGCAAATATCTCAGTCAACACAACTCATTGTAATTAAATTAGATCTTGTAGCCGAGGAAATTGTGTCTTTCTGCAATGTAATCACACCATTATGGGCCCATTAAAACACAGATAGGCAGCAAAAGCAATTTGTAAATAATTTAGCCAGCCCAATGTAATTGATGTGGTGATCATAAACTCATGAGGAATATCATCACAAGAGGCAGATGAAATATTTCATATTTGCTTTCTTTTCAGGGAGTGAGAGATTTTTCAGTGCAAAACTGAATGGCAGGACAAGCCATTTATTAACTGAGCATTTATTGACTGAAATATATCTAATTCCCTACTGTCGAGGACAGTGGTGGGTTTCTCCTGGTTCGGTCCGGTTCGGCCGAGCCGGTAGCGGTGACGATATGACGTCACCGAACCGGTTCTCCCCCCACCGCCCTCCCACTCCCCCCCCACATTATTCTTACCTTTTATTTGGTCCCACCCCCAATCTGTTGCTGCCTCCTGAGTCCCAGCTGATGACTAGAGGGAAAAAAACTGTTTAAACTCTTGCTGCGGGGCTTCAAAGGGCCATCCTACAGCTGATCAGTGTTAAAAGCAAACAAATGAGTCGGGTCATAAGTGCGAGGACTGGTTGTAAGTGCGAGGACCTTCCAGAAATGACTCTGACCAGCTAGCCACGCCCACCTAGTCACATGACCTCCAAGCCACACCCACAAAATAACCACGCCCACAGAACCGGTAATAAAAAAATTTAGAGCCCACCCCTGGTCCAGGAAAGGGGTCATTCTGACTGACTATCACTTCTCTGCAAGCAATATAAACTTGTAGTACAGAGGTCCCATAATCAGGGGTGGGCTTCAAAATGTTAGCATGGGGTTCTCTGCCCAGCTGCCAGGTGGGCGTGGCCATGGTGTGCATGGCCTAGTCCATGTGTCTGCAACCTGCAGCTCTGGAGCCGCATGCGGCTCTTTGGGCCCTCTGCTGTGGCTCCCTGTTGGATGATCCCACCACTGGTTGGCCCCACCCCTCGCCTTCCCCTCCCAGTCACTCCTCGCCTGGCCTGAGAAGGTAAGGGCGACAGTGGGGGATGGAGAAGTGGCTGGAACAGAGACAGAGAGATACAGAGAGAGAGGGAGAGAGAGGGAAGGGAGAGAGAGAGAGAGAGATGTCAAAAGGGTTTTGTGGTTCTCGTTTTTTAACAACTGATTCTCTGCCCTAATGACCAGCTGGGTAGGCGTGGCTAGGGGGGTCATGTGACTGGTGAAAGTGTGATATCGAGTTGGCCATGCCCACCGAGGTTTTGTGGCTCCCAGTGTTTTCTTTTCTGTGGGAAACGGGTCCAAATGGCTCTTTGAGTGTTTAAGGTTGCAGACCCTGGCCTAGTCGGCCTCCTGCACTCCGGGTTCCGGAGGCTTTTCTTGAGCCTCTGGAAGGGTGAAAACAGCTTCCCCAGGCTCCGGAGGCCCTCTGGAGGCTGGAAAAGGGCCCATTTCTGGCCTTCCTGAACTTCCAGTAGGCCCATTTTTTGCCTTCCCCGAGCCTCTGCGTGCATGCCCTGCACTTACCTGCATCCAAAACAGGCCATGTGGGGACTCCTGGGAGAGGCGGGGCAAGGTGGGCGGGGCCAGCCAGGAGTGGGATTTGGGGGTTCTCCGAACTGCACAGAATCTTAGCTACAGGTTCTCCCAAACCCCTGCAAACCCCCAGCAGCCCACCCCTGCCCATAATGCCCTGCTAACTAAAACTGTGAGAACAACAGTGTTAATCCATTTTAGTCTTAATACTAAACAAAGAGAGAAAACATAGAAAGAGAAAAGTTGATGTCCAGAAGTTCTTAAAGTAGATTTATTTTATTAAAACAGAACTCCATATGCCCACAATAGCTCACGCCGTTCTGTTAACCGTTGGCTGATTTCCCTTCCAAACTTCACTTGGATTCATTAGGCAAGGGTGGTCAGGCACGAAAGATGAAGTCCACATGGGAAGGTCCAATTAAACTGATTTACTGCTACTCGTGTCTACGCAAAGAATCTTCTCAATTAATGGTTAGTACTTGCTTAAAGTTAGACAAAGGGTTGATGGAATTCAAAGGAGGTTGGACTTATTTCACTTGTGGCTATGTAGAGATTCTAGGCTGATTCCCTCTTTTGACTCCACCCCCAGGTTCTGTCACTCCTTCTCCTACAAACATTCTAGAAAGGGTCTCTCAAAAAATTTATTTCACTGATGGGAGAAACTGAAAGTCAGTGAATAACTCAACAATGCTGTAGACTGAACCAAACTCACAAGTCTTCATTTACAACAGGACCCCCTGTGTGCAGTTGTGAAGAACCAATAAAAGCTCAGGCAGATGATACAGAGAATAGAGCATTGAAACAGCTATTGTGTATGGGTAGTCCTCACTTAATAATCGCTCACTTAGTGATGGTTTGAAGTTACCACAGACTTACCCTGAGGTACCTAGAACCAGGTTCCAAAGTTCTGCACCTTCTATGGTCATGTGCTTGGCAACCATCATGCATTTGTGACTGTTTATAGTATCCCGCAGTCACATAACCGCAATTCTTGGTGTTATTTCTCCAGTTTACAGTGTTTTCTTCTAATTTTGAGCAAAAAAACATCCATTGGGTACAACAGTTTCATTTAACAATCCCTGCATTCACTTAGCAATGAACACATTTGCTTAAGAACCATGGCATTCCTTTAATGATGCAGTGTTCACTTAACAGCCACAAGAAAGGTCATAAAAGCAGGTGCGGTCACATGGTCATCCCTTTAATGACCACCACAATTCATGGCTCAATTAAGGTTATACATTGAATATGCATTTTGTAGTTCCTCATATATGTTCAGCACAGTGGTGGGTTCCTCCCGGTTCGGTCCGGTTCAGCCGAGCCAGTAGCAGTGACGATATGACATCACCGAATTGGTTCTCTTTGTTTGGGAGCTGCCCGCCCCGTTATTCTTACCTTTTATTTGGCCCCGCCCCCAATCTATTCACTGCCTCCCTAGTCCCAGCTGATTGGCTAGAAGGAAAAAAAACTGTTTAAACTCTTGCCACGGGGCTTGAAAGGGCCTCCCTACAGCTGATCAGTGTTAAAAGGCAGTGTGGTGGTAGACCAGTGCGCTCCAAGAACAAATGGGTAGACTGGTACACCTCTGCAAGCAGTTAAAAGCCTGATAGACCAGTACCTCTGCTAAATCCTAAAGAATTATCACATGACCATCAAACCACGCCCACAAAATAAGCCACGCCCACAGAACCAGTAGTAAAAAAATTTAGAACCCACCCCTCGTTCAGCAAATGCGCTCGCATGAGTAAACTATTGAAAGCCAATGTTCAAAAGTGGGAATTACCCACCAGTTTTCTCTCTGTGGCCTTTCCAGAAAGTGAAATCAAAACATGGTTTGTAAAAATAGAGCTGCATGACTGAAACTTCCTAGGTGTCAGCATCCCAGCACTGACATATATAAGGAGAGGAGAAGCTTGAACTTTTGCCTACTTAATCCCTTTGAAGATTCTGTCACCTCGGAGATGGGAGGAGGGAGACATTCCTGTGATCTGATGGAGAAGGGATGAGGAAAGTGGCTTGGAAGATAGCCAATGAGACACAGAGAATTGGGGATCGGAAAGGGAGGGATTGGGGGGCAAAGGTCAGTACTGACCGCGAAAGAGCCAGGGACAGATCACTATGCTCAATAAAGAGAAAATTTCCTCAAAGATCGGCAGTTTGGAAATTCATTTATTTTGAGATAGCATCGAAACCTGACACTAGGTTTCTTCCCGTGGAGTATCTTCAGTGTTGCAGAACACTGGACAGAACAAGTGAAACTGGGAAGACAACTAAGCGTAGTAACCAGATTGATGTCTATAGAGATTCTCAGTCACCCAAGTCATGGTTATCCAAAAGGTGCTTTTTTTTTTTCAAGAAGCAACTGGACTTCCTGGTTTTTCTTTGAAGGCGCTTCTCTTCTCTTCCTGAAGAAGCTTCTTCAGCTCTTTTTCTTTGAAGACGTTTCGCTTCCTGGATGAGAAGCGAAACGTCTTCAAAGAAAAACCAGAAAGTCCAGTTGCATCTTGAAAAAACAAGCACCTTTGGGACAACCAGTTTGATGGGTTTCCTGTCCTTCATTTCTTCCTCAGAGCAACATATAAGAAGCCACCCCTCATTTGTTAAACTCTTTAATAAACACTTTGTGAGGTAGACAAGTAGCCCAGCTGAGTCCTGTGGTTGGATGAGGACTTAAATCTGGCTTTCCCTGGTCTCTGTCCACCACTCTAACCACTGGGCCACACTGTTGGCAATTCTATATGCAATAGCAATAGCACTTAGAGTTATATACCGCTTTACAGTGCTTTATTGCCCTCTCTGAGCAGTTTACAGAGTCAGCCTCTTGCCCCCAACAATTTGGGTCCTCATTTTTTTTTTTTAAGTTTTTATTGTTAAAGAATTATAGTACAATTCCACCCTTCCGGTTTCATGGTGTTAATATACACATACATATACATATACATAATATTTGCTCATTATTTACATGGTATAGCCTCGTTATCTTAATTTAAAAGGTACTGCCTGTAATAATATGTATCAAGGATAATTTGGGTCCTCATTTTAACCACCTCAGAAGAATGGAAGGTGGGATTTGAATTGCCAAATTGCAGGCAGCAGTCAATCAGCAGAAGTAGCCTGCAATACTGCACTCTAACCACTGCGCCACCGTGGGTAGGTCATGTGGTGCTCTCAAGAGGTTATGGACTACAATTCTGTAATCCCTGATCATTGGCTATTGATCATAAGAGTTCTATCTGCCACATAAATGATTTCCTGCTAACGGTAATGATGAGATACTTCCCAGCTGAAACACACATTAGTTAGTATGCTACAATCATAACCAAAGATGCTCACACTATTCAGTGAAAAGTAGGACCCCTAATCTAGTAGACCACGATACAGAAAAAGATGTTTCTAGAAAGAGTGCAGAGAAGATCAACAAAGATGATTAGGAGACTGGAGGCAAAAACATATGAAGAACAGTTGCAGGAATTGCGTATGTCTAGTCTAATGAAAAGAAGGATTTGGAGTGACATGATAGCAGTTTTCCAGTACTTGAGGGCCTGAAGAGGAGGTCAAGTTATTATCCAAAGGACCAGAAGGCAGGAGAAGAAGTAACAAATGGAGACTTATTAAAGAAAGATCCAACCTAGAACCAGGGAAAACGTTCCTGACAGTGAGAACAATTAATCAGTGAGCCCTGTGGTTGAAGGAGGATTAAATTTTTGTTCTTCCAGATCTCCGTCTTGCACTCTAACGGCTGGGCCACACTGTCTGCAATTCTACTATGCAATAGTGGTGCCCCTCAAGATTACAATTTCATAATTCCTGATCATTGGTTATTTTGCCTGAAAATTATGAGAGTTGTATTCCAAAACGTCTGAAGGACATCAGAAGTTTGTCTACTGTTTAATACTTTTGTGTGAGAGAAGATCTGTTCCTATTCCATGTTCTTTAATCCCCTACTTTATCTTCCCTTCTTGGACTCTCCTTCACCCTTTCCTGTCACACATGATATGTAGGTCACCTCGAATTCCATTACAATCACAACACTAACTGCAAAAGAAGAACTCAGGACTTGGACCCAGCCATCCAACGGAAGGCTAGTCCCGTTAAAGTAGGAAAAGTCCCATAAACTACTGTAAAAAATACATCGTTTCGGGGAAGTGATAACGCATAAGCAGCGGGTGCCAAATGTGCAAAATCTCGCCCCCAAAGAATGTGCGGTTCTGGCAAATCAGCTTGCCGCTGCATTTCTGCAAATGTCACATGAGAAAGTCAGCATACAGAGAGAAGATAACTTCGTAAAGCACTTCCCATGGTTACAGTTACTAGGGAAACCACTTTCTCGAGATGTAAATATTCGCTGGCTGACTCACTCGGTCTGCATTTCAGCACCCAAGGTAAGAGAGTGGGAATAAGTATATAACGGAAACAAAGTGGTATTGCTGTTCTGCAATTTGAATTTTGTACAGAAAAACATGTGATTCGAAGGACACATGGATACATACTGTCCCAAACACTTTAAAACTGAGCTTGTGTATCTGATCTCTGCTGCAATCTGTGATACCAGGCAAAACTGCATTTAATTTAGGGAGGTGCTAAAATGCCCACATCCCACAAACCTTGACTCAAATTTTGCCCTTTTCTAGATCCAGACTTCTTCAACCTACTAGATACTGGCTAACCTCCCAAAGAAGGTATCTCTTATTTATTTCACCACCTAACAAGCAATGCATCTACCAGTTCTTCAAGTTTATTTGTACTAAGGATATCTTTGGGGAAAATGTTTATTTTTGCCTAAACCATGTGCGTTGTCAATTTTCCATCTGTAATATCTCCAAATAACCTTCGTTGAGGCTCTGGATGGATGGTTGGTTGGATGGATGAATGGAAGGAAAGAAGGGAGGGAGGGAGGGAGGGAGGGAGGAAGGAAGGAAAGGAGGAAAGAAAGAAAGAAAGAAAGAAAGAAAGAAAGAAAGAAAGAAAGAAAGAAAGAAAGGGAAAGGTGGATGGAAGGAAGGAGGGAAGGAAGGAAGGAAAGAAGGAAGGAAGCCCAATCAATGATGACTTCACAACAACCACAAGGTAGCTCTTTCTATAAATTGCTTTTGGTTGTAGGCCAAATATCAAGGCAAAACCAAAGGAAAGAAATCTGGTGGACTCTCAAACAAGGAAAATGAAGGTTTAGCCCAAAGCAATGCAGTACTAAGTCAACAGGTGGCCCAGAAACAGCAGAAGCTGGAATGTCCCGGATGGCCTGTCCAGATCTTGGAGGACATGCTTTACTTCAACAAGGTTCCAAGCAAAGCAAACTGATCAAGGTTTTTTGTTTTTTGTGGGTTATTGTTTGAACAGCAAACCTGCCGTCCCACTTCTGTGAGTGAAGTCAAGTTCCTGTGTCACTTGGCATCCTTCTATAGCCAATTCCTCTGTTTCCTCCAAGTACTGGAGGAGGCAAAGAGGAAGTGGTGAGCCACGTCATCATGTCCCTTTCTTTATCTCAACTTGCCTTTCTGTTTCATGGAAGCCAATCATTGACAACTGCTGTGTGAAATTTGTGAACTCAGCAACTCCATTGAGGGACTCATGCTTGAAGCTGAGCAGAGGATCAGATTGTGTAGGGAGCTTCTCTAAAGCCGCATTATTTTTATTCCCTAAACTGAACTGAACGCAGTTCCACAGGTTTGACACCTGAAGCCCCAAAGCTTCTGTTGCTGCCTTGAGCTTGGCTCTAATCACATCTGACACTGCGATCCATGGGCAGTTTCTGGAAATGCTTTATTAGCCCTACCTTCTAGACTGGTGGGATCCCACCATGTAATCTTGTTGGCATGTTTGAAAGGGAAAAAAAGGAAAGAAACATTGTTTTGCCAAGTATCACAGCAGTGATCAAGTGCCCGGGCAATTGGTTCTGTTGGATCCAGAGACAATAAGCAACCATTAAACAAAGGGATTTTAATGGAATGGAGTGAAGTGGAGTGGAGTGGAGTGGAGTGGAAGGGAAGGGAAAGGGGAAGGGAAGAGAAGGGGAAGGGGAAGGGGAAGGGGAAGGGGAAGGGATTTTCATTTGTTTCCAAAAACAAAGTTCTAACCATCAGGCAAAAATCCCTGAGAGTCCCATGAAACCCTGGGAAATCCCATTAAAGAATTCTCACACCATCTTGATTGTATTTTTTTTAAAGAGCCTTTCTATTTTTAGGCTGGTTTAAAAAACACCCAATCTTACCGCTGCAGCCATTAACAAAGAGAAACCAAATCATGCAAATGAACCGACAGACTCCAATGTAGAAAGAGAGCCAAACAATCTCTTTCAAGAAACAAGAGCTGCCTTCGTGATTAAGAAAATGAAACAAAACTTCATTATTTCCCCATTTGAATAATTAAGTAGCAGTAGTTTCATGTATTGGTCTAAGAGAAGGGTGTCACATTTTCAGATTCAGATCCTTGCATTACATGTAGTCCCCAACTTACAACAGTTCATTTAGACCGCTTGAAGTACTTGGTACAATGGACATGGTATATGCAGTACAATTGGGGAAACAAAACAACCACTTCATAAGCAAATGGCACAACATAGGAGGACAAACATATCAGGGCTAGATTCAGCAGTCCATCTGCATTTAAAAAACAAAAGGTACTCTCTTGAAGATAGAAGAAGAATCAATTAAAAAAAAAATCAGCCACCGATGGCAACTGAAGGTTCCTGAGTTCACAATTTAAAGGAAAATGTTCCTACAATTTGGAAAGCCCTGATTTACAACAAGTAACAAAACGGGGGATTTTTTTTTATCTTTATTTTTTTTTTAAAAAAAAAAGTATCAGACCGATCTGCTTCATCAGCAACTTCCCATTTATTTAAAATTAGCACTCTTTCATTTAAATAGCCGTGACTTTTTTTTTTCCGTTTCCTAAAACGCAACTTTGGGTCACTCCTTGCAGGAAACCACAAGCAGACTATCTGTCATTTGCTCTGTTGAGAAAGATCAGACCAGTGAAAAGGACAAATTATGTCTCTCATGTCGGTCTTGTTCTCCTACTAGGTTACCCCTTTTATTTGTTTTGCTCTTATATTTACATCAGGGGTGGTTGAATAGTTGAATAGAATAGAGTTGGAAGGGACCTTGGAGGTCTTCTAGTCCAGCCCCCTGCTCAAGCAGGAGAACCTATACCATTTCAGATAAGTGACTGTTTAGTCTTCTTAAAAACATCCGGTGATGGAGCATCCATGATTTCTGAAGGCAAGCTGTTCCACTGGTTAACTGTCCTCACTATTAGGAAGTTTCTCCTTAATTCCAGATTGCTTCTCTCTGATTAAATTCCAACCATTGTTTCTTGTCCTGCCCTCTGGTGTTTGGGGAATAAATTGATCCCCTTTTCTTTGTAGCAGCCCCTCAAATATTGGAATACTGCTATCATGTCACCCCTAATTTTTCTTTTCTTTAGACAAAAGGGTAGGACAATTAGGACAAGAAGCAATGGGTAGAAACTAATCAAGGAGAGAAGCAACTTAGAAGAAATTTCCTGACAGTTAGAACAATTAATCAGTGGAACGACTTGCCTCCAGAAGTTGTGAATGCTCCAACACTGGAAGTTTTTAAGAAGATGTTGGATAACCATTTGTCTGAAGTGGTGTAGGGTTTCCTGCCTAAGCAGGGGGTTGGACTAGAAGACCTCCAAGGTTCCTTCCAACTCCTATTCTATTCTATTCTATTCTATTCTATTCTATTCTATTCTATTCTATTCTATTCTATCCCAAAATCTGCAGCCGTTCTTCATATGGTTTAGTTTCCAGCCCTTAGTTGCTCTTCTCTGCACTTAGTTGCTCTTCTCAGCACTTGGTCCAAAGTTTCAACATCGTTTTTGTAGTATGATGACCAAAATTAGTTGCAGTATTCCAGGTGTGGTCTAATAGGGTTTTATAAAGTGGTACTAATACTTCACGTGATCTTGATTCTATGTGTTGTGGTCCACCAGCAGCCTGCGGAGCTGGCAGCGGAGTTGGACAGTGAGGAGGCTGGGGAAGAACATGGGCCAATACTGGAGTCTGGGGAAGGCCCAGACGAGGGCTTTGCATCGGAGGCAGAGATGGGACCAGGGCCATCTGGGAGTGATGCACGGACTCCAGAGCCCCCAGAGTTGGACAGTAGAGAGGCAGAGGAACAGGAGGAGCCTGTTCCTAGTGCACGCATGCGCAGGGCTGCCAGAAGGCAAGAGCAGCTAAAGCAAAAGGGACAACTCGGGAGTAAGGCCAGGAGAAGATTGGCCCCTTCCATAAGGCTTAAAAGAGAAACAAAAGCACTTGGGCCTTTTGCAGGAAAGCAACGTTGCTGATTCTGTTTCCAGTCAGCATCTCTTGTTTGTTTCTGAACTTCATGGGGCTTTGCCAAGTAAGGTCTTTGACAGGGTGTCATAGAAGATAAAGGTTGGTGATTATCCAGAAAGACTTCTTCCGAAGGACTTGTCCTGCAACTAATTGGGACTCAGCTGGGAATGAACGTAATTCTCGGTTGTTACAATAAAATAGGGGGGTTTTGGGACTAATTGTGTATTGTAATGACCGAGTAAGCCTAAGTCACAACAGTATGCCTGTTTATACAATCCAGGATTGTATTGGCTTTTTTGGCAACGGCTGCACACTGCTGGCTCTTATTCGAATGATCATCTACTAGGACTCCAAGGTTCCTCTCACAGTCACTGTTTCTGAGCCAGGTCTCACCTAATCTGTACTTGTATCTTGGGTTTTTCCTGCCTAAACTTTGCTAATTTGTGACTCCCTTTGTTTTAAAGGAGACGGTGACCAAATTGATGTCAAAAAGAACAGAGTGAAATAGCTCCAATTCCACCTGCTGGAAAGGTCTGGATGGCAGAACCATTGTATGATGCTACTCTAAAGAAATGTAAAGTAAGTTGTCTATTACTCATCTTTTGTGTGGGGGAGTTTTACATTTTCAGGGATTTTGATTTGTTATGGTGGCGGGTGTAAATTCCACTTCTAGCACGTGTATCACATGTGCACCTAAGCAAATAAGTAGATAAATAATATTAATACAAATTGTAATTATGATGACAGTGATGATGATGATATCTCACAAAGCTTGAAGTTCCACACAGTTGTTTTCTCATTTTGAAATTCAGCAATATTGCAAGGGACATCCAGGGTGAGGCTTATAATGTGAACTCCGGCACAAACACACACAAAAAAAGCCTGATAATGGATTTAAATTCAAGTCAAGAAAGTTTGTGTATTTGGTCATCTGACCATATTGAAAAGCTATAAAACGACTAGGAGGCCGGAGCCTTTTAAAAACTTTTTTTAAAGCATTTTTTTACTACCTATTCGCCCGAGTTGATAGTAAAAAAAATGCTTTTAAAAGGTAAGAAAAAGATTCCAATGATCACACGGCACAGGTGTGATTGTCAGAGCCTTTTTTAAAACCTTTTAAAAGCATTTTTTTTACTACCGGTTCCAGCGAATAGATAGTAAAAAAATACTTTAAAAAAAGTTTTTAAAAGGCTCCAACGATCACGGCTGTACCACGTAATCGACGGAACCTTTTTTAAAACTTTTTTAAAGCATTTTTTACAACCTATTCGCCTGAGCCGGTAGTAAAAAATGCTTTTAAAAAGTTTTTAAAAAGGTTCCCACAGCTGATCACCCCCCCTGCGCTGCTCTACTTACCTTCCCAAGCCTCTTTTTGGTGCGCACTGTGCGTGCATGTGTGCAGCTTGCATTTGGTGTGCTCTGCACATATGTGCGTGTGCGCAGCACGTATTTGGTGCACGGCGCACATGCGCAGCCAGCAAACCGGTAGTAAACCAGTTCAGATTTCAACACACACGCACACACACACACGTATGTATGTATAAGGGACGCAGTGGCTCAGTGGCTAAGACGCTGAGCTTGTCGATCGAAAGGTCAGCAGTTCAGCGGTTTGAATCCCTAGCGCCGCGTTACGGGGTGAGCTCCCGTTACTTGTCCCAGCTTCCACCAACCTAGTAGTTCGAAAGCACATAAAAAATGCAAGTAGAAAAACAGGGACCACCTTTGGTGGGAAGGTAACAGCGTTCCATGCGCCTTTGGCATTTAGTCATGCTGGCCACATGACCACGGAGACGTCTTCGGACAGTTCTGGCTCTTCGGCTTTGAAACGGAGTTGAGCACCGCCCCCTAGAGCCAGGAACAACTAGCACATATGTGCCAGGGGAACCTTTACACACACACACACACACACACACACACACACTTACCAGAGAAACCACTAGGATAGATATATATTCATAAGTCCTCGCTCCTATCATCAACCACAATCTGTTCTAAATGGTTTTCTTCAAAATGGCCTATCATACCAAAATTGCAGTCTTGCTAGTGATATGCAGGTTTCTTTGCTGAAGGAAGTGAGACAGAGAAGTAGGTGGGAGAGAGATACCTCGATCATGAAGGATTTAAGGGTGATCTTTCCTGTTGTGCCTGTTCATGTGTGACTGAAGTAATAGGTTTCCCTGCTATAAATATTTACGTAATAGCATTTACATCTGAAGATGCTAGATCAAGCCTACAACCTTGGCCACAATTCCTTCCAATAACACTGCAGTATTATTTGAACACACTGGAGACTGAGTTAACAGAATAACAGAATTGGAAGGGACCAGGGGTGGGCTGCTAGGGGTTCGCAGCAGGGGTGAAATGCTCCCGGTTCGGACTGGATCGGGCGATCTGGTAGCGATTGTGGCAGGTGGTTCAGAGAACCAGTAGCGATGGCGGCACGAGGCTCCGCCCACCCACCCGGCTGTCATTACTTCCCACCCGGGTGTCATTACTTTTACCCTCTGCGCATGCACCGAAGGTTTTGTTCATGCACAGAGGGTCTAAGAGTGCATGTGACGCACGTGTGTACACTTCCGAACTGGTAAGGAAAGTAAGTAGATTTCACCCTTGGTTTGCAGGGGTTCAGGAGAACCTCTAGCTAAGATTCTGTGCAGTTCGGAGAACCCCCAAATCCCACTCCTGGCTGATCCTGCCCACCCCTCCCCCCTCCCCTCCCAGGAGTCCCCATGTGGCCCATTTTGGATGCAGGTAAGCGCAGGGCACACATGGAGTCTCAGGGAGGGCAAAAAACAGGCCATTTCAGGCCTCCAGAGGGCCCCCCGAGCCTGGGGAGGCCATTTTCGTCCTCCCAGATGCTCCAGGAAAGCCTCTGAAGCCCTGGGGGGGGGGCAAAAACACCTCCCCCTGCCATGATGCAGGAGGCCGACTAGGCCATGCCCACCATGGCCATGCCTACCCAGCAACCGGGCAGAGAACCCCTTACTAAAACTTTTGAAGCCCACCCCTGGAAGGGACCTTGGAGATCTTCTAGTCCAACCCCCTGCTCAAGGAGGAAAGTCTATTATCATTTCAGACAAAGGGTAGTCCAATCTCTTCTTAAAAACCTTCAGCGGTGGAGCACCCACAACTTCTGAAGGCAAGCCATTCCACTGATTAATTGTCCTCACTGTTAGGAAGTTTCTTCTTAGTTCTAGATTGCTTTCTCTCCTTGATTAGTTTCCATTAGTTGCTTCTTATCCTGCCTTCAAATGCTTTGGAGAATAAATTGACCCCATCTCTTCTTTGTAGCAGCCTCTCAAATACTGGCACACTGCTATCATGTCACCCCTGGTCCTTCTTTTCATTAAACTAGATATAATCAGTTCCTGCAACCATTCTTTGTATATTTTAGCATCTTTTTAGAGTCTCAGAGTTCTCCACCTCTTAGACAAGTAATTGGATTCAACCAGTGATGGGATCCTCCCGGTTTGGTGATTGTGTGATTTGCATGTGTAAGCGCACTTCGCGTGTTACTTCGGAGGAGTAACACAGCTGATTAGTGTGGCAAACTGCTCTACCACATGAATCAGCTGAGAAGATAAAGGTAGGAAAATAGCACGGGCGAGCAAGTGGGCCCATCTGATTGACGGGGTGAACCGGTTTGCTCCCAGCTAATCGTTGGAGCTACCGGTTCACCCAAACCGGTCTAAGCCGGTAGAATACCACCCCTGGGTTCAACCAATTTACCTCTCTCCAAATTCACTACATAGTTGTTGTTGTTTTTTAAATCATCTAAGATTTTCTTCCAAAAACACTTGAAACATAACTGATATTTGTTTCTGTTTTACCAAAAAAACAAAAAAAAATGCTTTTCTCACTGCTATATCATCCTTGAGCAAAAAAAACAAAAAACAAAAACAAAAACAGAGCCTTTGGTGAGTAAAAAAAAAAAAAAAGTTCGACTTCTTTTCCAGGTAATTAAACTTTACCATTGCTAATTTAAACAGCCTTCTAATCAACTAAAATTGGTAGCAAATCAACGAAAGCAATTAAAACATATCCAGTAGCTGTAATTGCAAATGTTTGCTGAATTGTCAGCCTCCGATGCACCCAGATGAAGGAGAAGCTACAAAAATAAAACAGATAAAGTTGTAGTGGGACAAAAACCTTGGAGTACTCATCTCAAATGATCTAAGTGCCAGAGCCCACTGTAACAACATTGCCAAAAAGGGACTTAAGAGTTGTTAACCTAATCTTGTGAAGCTTCTTCTCTGGTAATATTGTACTGTATTGTAAAATCAGGTATTTTCATAACAGAGATGTTTTTATTTACGATTAATGTTCAAATTATTTTTAATTTATTGTATGTCTATTGCTGGTCAATGACCATAATAATAAAATTTCATTCTTTATTCTATTCTTTATTCTCTGGTAATATTGTACTGCAAATTAGGGCATACAAAACCTTTGCTAGACCAATTCTTGAACACAGCTCATCTGCTTGGAACCCGGACTGCATATCGGACATTAATACCCTGTTTCCCCTAAAATAAGATATCCCCTGATAATATGCCCAATTGGGCTTTTGAGCGCATGTACTAAAATAAGCCCTCCCCTGAAAATAAGCCCTCCCCGAAAATATTTAAATGCATGTGCAGTCGGTCCCCGCCATTTCCTCTGGTTTCCTCCATGCACCCCAAAATAATAAGACCTCCCTGAAAATAAGGCCAAGCACTTATTTCGGGATTAAAAAATATATACTGCTCAAAAAAATAAAGGGAACACAAGCAGAAGACATCCGAAATCTGAATGAATGAAATAGCCTTATTAAATACTTTGTTCTTTACATACAGTAGTTTATACATTGCTCAAACAACTAAAGGGAACACAAAACTACTTTATTTTTTTGAGCAGGGTCTTATTTTTGGGAAAACATGGTACAACTGAGCGAGTCCAGAGGTATTTCACAAGAAGAGTCCTCCATTCCTCTGTTCACAACAGAATACCTTATACCACCAGACTTGAAATTTTGGGCTTAGACAACTTAGAAGTATGCCGTCTTCGGTCTGACCTAAGCATAGTACATAAAATTTTCTGCTACAATGTCCTCCTGACTCTGTGGTTACATCCCCAAACCCCCAAAACTTTAACCTTAGACTGTCTATTGTTGATCTCACCCCATTCCTAAGAGGTCTTTAAGGGGCATGCATAAGCACACCAGCATACCTACCATCCCTGTTCTAATGTTCCCTTTTATTCATATCCTTATCCTGTATTCATAATCATGTTTATATTTGTATCTGTTATCTAATACATGCTTGACAAAATAAATAAATTTAAAAAATTTAAAAAAACAACAATATTATTAAATGAGATGTATTGTAGAGACTGATGCAGTAGAGATAGCAGAAGCTATTTTAAGTCTGAAACTTCCCACCAACATGTCTATGGAGGTTCTCAGTCATCCAGGTAATGGTGGTTTTTCAAGAGGCAACTGGACATTCTTGTTTTTCTTTGAAGATGCTCCTTTTCTCATCCAAGAACTGAAGGAGCTCCTTGGATGAGAAGTGAAACACCTTCAAAGAAAAACAAAATCCAGTTGCCTTTTAAAAAAACACCTTTGGGATATCTCACCAATAGTTGCATCAATTTTAAGAAAAGTTAAATCTACTACACACTTCCAAAAGATATTTATACACATACAGAGCTTTTTTTTTTTCCAAAGGGGCATTTTAAAACTTTGGGAAAACTGCTGATAAAAACTCCCTATAAATTTCCTGTCTTCTAGATGAGGTACACCAACCATCTGAACCTTCTAAGCCAGGGGTCTGCAACCTTGAACACTTATTGGACCCATTTCCCACAGAAAAGAAAACATCGGGAGCCACAAAACCCTTCTCGTGCCTGACTGTTTCTTGATTGGCCACAAAACTAGCATATATAGTTGAATTAAATGTTCTGTTTTCTTCTGAAACTTTCCTTTTCTTAGATTTATCCATAATTGGCCTACCGGGGGTTGAAAAGCTCAATAAATCATGTGCCAGAGCGTGTCACACATTGGTGGTTGTGATGCACATTTTGAGTGACAGGGAGCCGCAGCAGAGGGGTGAAAGAGCCACATGCGGCTCCAGAGCTGCAGGTTGCTGACCCCTGCTCTAAGCCTTTAATCAAACTTCTTGCTTTTCTACGACCTGTTCTTCTTCAAAAGTCATATATCTGAAAGCCAAGATCAAAGAGTAGCTCAAGTCTTAGGGGCCAGATTATTTTTCAGTATATGTTTGTTTCTTTCTAGTTGAAGTCTGTAAGCACAAGTAATTTTGCCTAACTCCTGTTTCTTGCTGTTTCAAGTCTATTTTGAGTGAAAACAACCAACCCGTGGAATAGCTTGCCTTCAGAAGTTGTGGGAGCTTCATAATTGGAGGCTTTTCAAGAATACTGGACTGCCATCTGTCAGAAATGGTGTAGGGTCTCCTGCCTGGGCAGGGGGTTGGACTTGATCATCTACAAGGTCCCTTCCAACTCTGTTAATCTATATATGTTGCTGAGATTCCTGCAGAAAATTCCTGCTTCAATATTTTCATCCATACAGTAGATGGATTCACAATTGGCTGACCAACCAAACTCTGTGTAGTCCTCAATGGAACTACATTGAGGGAAGTATGGAGGGAAATGGAGGGAAGTATGCATTGGGGTATCTCAGTTCCGTCTTGTGCCCAATACTCTTCATAAATGATCTAGACAAGATCAAATCAAATTTGCAGAAGGTAATACTTTGGAAAATAAGCTCAAGATCCAGAATGATCTTGATAGATTTGACCATTGGACCCTTTCCAACAAAATGCAATTCAGTGGTGAGAAAAATTAAGATCCTGCAGCGAGTTGTCCTGTGGCGAGTAGGCCATGACAAATTGTCCTATCGCAAGTGGGCCATGGTGAGTTGGCTATGTTAATTGTCTGTGGTGAGTTGGCTGTGGTGAGTTGGCTGTGGTGAGCACCTATAAATTCCAATTTATAGGTGCTTCTCCATTAAGAAGAGATTGGACAACCATCTGGCTTGGCTGGTGTAATGTCTCTAGTTCAATTCCCTTGAGCAGGAGATTGGACTAGAAGACCTCTGTCTCTTCCAGCTCTATGATTCTACTTAGCCAGAAAAAGAAAAAAAGAAAGAACTGACAGGCAAGTGTTGAGTCATCTCAGAACCCAGAAAGTGTGAAGTCCAAAAATCCTCCTAGCCACAAGTTGCATCACATGACCTCTACGTAGTGGAAATCTGTCGGCGTCGTGGTTTCCTGACTCCCAGGGAAAGCCCATGTGACAACCTAAGTATATACAAAAACATCATTGTGATTCCTACATAGAGCAGTAGACTAAATCGCAGCTAAAAACTAATAGAGCTGATTTGAAAAACCAGGAATGCTTTATTGGGATTGCTGAAGGCTTAAGTCCCAGGTAAGGATTTATAAATCCTTATAATAAGAAATTATAAATATCACCTTTCTTTTTACTCCTGAGCACAGAACATGAAAAGCAAAGCACAATGAGGATTATAATTGCACTCAACAATGAACTAAAGGGCTACCATCAGTGAGCTGTTGGACAGTATTACTTGGTCTGTTGTGTGGATGTTTGGGTGGTTTAGGGATGGAGAATTGTGGTGGATGGGAGTGTGTTTGGGGATTGTAATGTGTGTTGGACCTGGTCTTTGGGTGTTAAGTGAATTTCGTTGTATGGGTGTATTGTGTATACACATACAATGACAATAAAGTTGCTGTTATTATTATAAATTTAAAACCATTTCAGCCATCAGGACCAACCAAGGGAGTCAGGAAAGTAGTTTAGAAGGTTGTAAAGGAGATAATTTTTCAAAGAGAAAGTTAGTTTCAGCACAAACTCTAGCTAAGATCATAGCAGTTTTAAAAAACGATTATTATTTATTGTACATTTATAATGGAAGTTATAAATAATGCATCAAAATAATGTAGAAGGTGGCAAATGGACAGAAAAGTTACTGTTTGCATTTTCAGAATTATCTTTATATATGTTCATTGTGAGTCAGATTGCATTATGATACATTATTTTTTTTTTTATTATTATATCATTATTTTTAATCCGTGTGCTTGATTCTGAAATCCTGAGATTAGACCAGTGGTGGGATTCAAATTTTTTTTACTACCGGTTCTGTGGGCATGGCTTAGTGGGCATGGCATGGCTTGGTGGGTGTGGCAGGGGAAGGATACTGTAAAATCTCCATTTCCTCTGCACTCCAGGGGAAGGTTACTGAAAAATCCGCATTTCCTACCAATCAGCTGGGACTCGGGAGGCAGAGATTAGATGGGGGTGGGGCCAGTCAGAGGTGGATTTAACGGTTCTCCAAACTACTCAAAATTTCTACTACTGGTTCTCCTGCTGAATACCACCTCTGATGTAGACCAAATATAGGGAAGATAAATTGTGGGCCAAATAATCACAGGAACCCAGAATTCAATTTGGTTTGTACAAAAAAAAAAAAAAAACATCAGTAACACTTCCATTGTCTTTTATTGAATATAAAAGCAAATTTATAAGTAAATTTGCCAGTAAAAAACCCAGTTTTGATATGGCAATGTGAGAGCAGAGTCTAATAAGTTAAAACTACAAATGAAGAAATCCACTTTAAACTATTTTTAACTCCGTAGATTAAAATTGACTGCCAATTTATCATAATTGCCTCTTATTTAGTGGTTAATATTAAAAGTAACAAAATATGTTTGCTGATTTACCAATAGCTTTCTCAAACAGTTATTTATTCTTTCTATAGTTCTTCTTGATAATAGGTTGTGTATTCCTTTACAGATTCTCTTATATACTACATATTCATCACTTAGAGCAACTTTTTAATTTTCTAGGCAATTATTTGCAGGGAAATATTTGGGGCAAAGGAAATGTATTCGGATTTAAAGTGCTCATCCTGTTAAACCCAAGCTAACATATTCAAACAGCAAGTAACACCTTCTTAAAAAATTGTGAACTGTGGTTGATTGTGAACTTCCTTGCTGATGTTTGTAGCTACAATTGCACCAATGACACAATTCAGTCAGTTGGAACAGCGGATTAATTTCTTAAAACAGAATATAAATTGATGGTTAGCAGTGGGTGACTACATCATCGTAGCTAATGCAATGGATTTCCGTCTGTCTGTCGGCACTGTGCTTTCAAATGAAAAACACACTTTGTGATAGACAGCACACGGCAAGATGTTGTGTTAACCTTGCGTTCTTGTTCTACAAGCGATAGAGAATGAAAAAGAAGCAGTGTTCGGTGTCAGGGTTCCAAGTAACACCCCCAATGAAAGAAGATTCTGAGGCTGGAAGTTCCTCAAAGTTCCATTTTATTAGAGATGTCATTTTGGCACCAGAGGTGGTATTCAGCCAGTTTAGACTGATTTGCCCGAACCAGTAGTGGAAATCATGGGTCCGCCCACCCTCCCCAGTTCTATACCATCCTATTTAGGCACGTTTTTGAGGCCAGGTTCATGCGCAGAACCAATAGTAACATAATGTGAAACCCACCGCTGATTGGCACATGTGGGAAAACCCAAATCTGAAAGTGTCCAGGTTTTCTGCACCCAAAAGAAAGTCCAAGTTCCTTCTCCTGCACCTACATGTCCATCACATGGTCCAATCAATGCATTGTCCCATCTGGAGATGCCTCCAAGTCACACCACTCCAGGTGCAGGCTGAATATCCTTGACTCCCAGAGAAAAGAATGTTGTTATGGCTAGATATCTCTACAACTCCATTGCAATCCCCCTTCCCAGTTTCCCACTGCATTAAGTGTGGCAGCCCTGAAGATCCAAAGAAAAAGATGGCCTCCAGGGCTGACAGTTGGAACATAACATTTTAATCCCAAAGGAATTCAGCTACATTTGCAAATGTGGAACCAAATTGTTGCTGTTGGTAGTAATAATAATAATTACAGATAACTGGTTGTTAAATTGCTGGCTGCCCCACCCCCTCCCTTCCCTGCCTCTTCCAGGAATCCCCACGTGTCACATTTTTGCTCCCAGGTAAGTGCAGGGAGGCATACTAGGCCCAAAACAGGGTGCGGGGGATGCGGCGCCTCCCACAGCCCGTTTTTGCTCCCAGGGAGGTGCAGGAGGCCAAGTGCTGCCTATCACACACCCCTGGCCACGCCCACCATGGCCACGCCCACCCTCTGGTCATTAGGGCAGAGAACCGGTTGTTAAATTATTTGAATCCCACCACTGGATTTAAGACAGTAGGTTAGAAATCAGAAGATTTGTGAGTTCAGGTCCTGCCTTAGCCATGAAAAGTAACTGGATGACTTTGGGTCAATCACCAGGAGACAATGAGTTCTAGTTCTGCCTTAGTCAGGAAAGCCATCTGGATGACTTTGGCCCATTTGCAAGGAGACGGTGAGTTCTAGTCCCACCTTAAACAGGAAAGCTGGCAGGGTGACTTTGGACCAATCACCTGGAGATGGTGAGCTCTAGTCCTGCCTTAGCATGAAAGGCAGCTAAGTGACCTTGGGCCAGTCACTCTCTGTCAAACCAACCCACCTCACAGGGTTGTGGGAAAAACAGGAGGAGGAAGGTTTGTTGCATATGTCTGCCGCTTTTGAGTTCTTTGTAAAAAGGATAAAGACAGGCTATAAATACACAAATAAATAAAAACCTCTTCTGAGAAACTATAATCCCTCCTGACCTACTTAGTGTTAAAAGGTTTTCTATAGAAGTGAAGTCAGCTGCTATAGTCCCCTTGTTAGAAATTAAATACTGAGAGCCCCATCGCTATCCTTCTCCCTCCCAAATTTTAGAAGTGGTAGATATCTGTTCAGTTCTTTAACATTAAAGATGTTAAATGCCATTGGGATATACATTAAGAGCCATGGTGGTGCAGTGGTTAGAATGCAGTATTGCAGGCAAACTCTGCCCACAGTTCTGGAGTTCAATCCTGACCAGCTCAAGGTTGACTCAGCCTTCCATCCTTCTGAGGTTGGGAAAATGAGGTCCCAGATTGTTGGAGGCGATACGCTGACTCTATAAACTGCTTAGAGAGGGCCATGAAACACTATGAAGCGGTATATAAGTGCTATTGCTACTGCTATTGCCTAAGCCTTCCATCCTTCCGAGATGGGTAAAATGAGGACCCAGATTGGTGGGAGCGATACGCTGACTCTATAAACTGCTTAAAGAGGGCTATAAAAGCACTGTGAAGTGGTATATAAATCTAAGGGCTATTGCTATTGCTATTGACTCAGCCTTCCATCCAGTGGTGGAATTCAATTTTTTTGAGTACCGGTTCTGTGGGCATGGCAGGGGAAGGATACTGCAAAATCTCTATTCCCACCCCACTCCAGGGGAAGGATACTGCAAAATCTCCATTCTCACCCCACTCTGGGACCAGCCAGAGATGGTATTTGCCAGTTCTCCAAACTACTCAAAATTTCTGCTACTGGTTCTCCAGAACCTGTCAGAACCTGCTGAATAGTACCACTGCTTCCATCCCTCAGAGGTTGGTAAAATGAGGACTTAGATTGTTGGGGGCAATATGGTGACTCTGTAAACCCCTCAGAGAGTGCTGTAAAGCACTGTGGAGTGGTATATAAGTCTAAGTGCTATTGCTATTGCTGTTGAGCCTTCCATCCTTCCACTCAAGACTGACTCAGTCTGCCATCCTTCCGAAGTCAATGAAATGAGGACCCAGATTGTTGGGGGCAATATGCTGACTCTGTAAACCGCTTAGAGAGGGCTGTAAAGCACTATGAAGCAGTATATACATCTAAGTACTTTTGCTTTGGTACATGAAGGGTTAGGGTTAAACTGGGATCGACCCAAAATTTATGCTTCATTTCAAACAGAATCTATTCAGAGGATCCACATCGTCAAGCATTTCAAACATATCACAGTTTGCTTTAGGCAGATTTTAGCTGCCACTACATAGTTTCTTCTTGTTTTTTTTGGGGGGGGGAAATATGCTGCATTTTATTACAAAAAAAGGAGGAGGGAAGTGACATATAGGAACAAAATAAACATCAGCTTCTTGTGATGCCACATCAAGTAGGTGTTGTTAGATATGACTGAGTGGGTGTGGGAGGCTTGACTAAGCCTGGGTTACTATCTGTGTCAAGTCATGCATCCCATAATGAAGCTGAGCCAACTGATTGATGAGGGAGAGGAGTAAATAAAAAGGGACTTGCAAGATGTCTGCAGTTACAGATTATGACCGCTTTTTGCTGGGAGTCACCCTGCCCACATTAGCTCAGCTGCTGACTGTCCTGTAAGTTTGGACCTCAGACTGCTGCTCCTTCTCAAGGATTGTAAGTATGCTTTCAATTTAAAGAAAAATTTGCAATTGATCCTGGCACTGCTTTGGAACGCAGAGCTGCAAATTGGCGGTACTGATCATATTAGAAGAAGAATTAGCTAGCTCTTTTTCAATAGAAATTCTGGATGTTTCCCCATTGGGGATTTCTACTGTAATTTTGCTCGAGGCTGTGGACTGTGATAAAGAGGAAGTTCTGGAAATAGGTGTGCAGGAAGAGTTTATACCAGGAACCTAGAGTCTTTTTTTTTTGTTGTTTGCTTTAAAGCCTGGAGAAATTGTGCCAAGTGCTGCTTGAGTTGTGCCTAAACAAATGTCTTTCATCTCAGTTGGGTGACGTGATATTCACCCGAAAGTATTGTTTTACCTTACAAAGGTGGAGACCAAATTTCTTCCTGGAATGTAGAAGGGGTAGCTGAAACACATCAAAAAGTTGAGTAGAAGATGGCAGGCAGGTAGGTGGATAGGTAGGACAGCACTCAGGTCTCAAATGTGAGTTTTCTGCTTGTCAATCCAATGTCCTAAACATGCGAGCCACTCTGCTCCATTAGATAGATAGATAGATAGATAGATAGATAGATAGATAGATAGATAGATGTAGACAGGCAGACAAGAGTCTCTTCACTGATTTATTGGTAGAGCGATATAAAGTCTTTTGATATATAGATGAATGGATGGATGAATAGATGGATGGATGGATAGACAGACAGACAGATTGATTGATAGAAAGAAGTAGAACAAGCAGACAGACAGGAAGACAGACAGATAGACAGTCAGACAGACAGACAGGAGTTTCTTCACTAATTTATTGATAGAGTGATATAAAGTCTCTTGATGGCTAGATGAATGGATGGCTAATAGATGGCTAGATAGATGATAGATAGATAGATAGATAGATAGATAGATAGATAGATAGATAGATAGATAGATAGATAGATAAGAGAGAGAGAGAGAGAGAGAGAGAGAGAGAGAGAGAGAGAGAGAGAGAGAGAGAGAGAGAGAGAGAAGTCTCACAAATGAAAGTGAATATACATGTCCCAGGATAATGATGTGAAATTGAATTTGGGTCAGTCACTGGGAGTTTCTTCACTGATTTATTGATAGAGAGATATAAAGTCTCTGGAGAGAGAGAGAGAGAGAGAGACAGACAGACAGACAATTTTTTTTTGTCCCTGAAATCTTGACCTGAACGACCTCAAAGGCTACCAGCGTCCTACCCTCTTCAAGTACTTTCCCAGAGAGTTTAGTCAGGTCAGTCAGAGGTCAATAACAACTGCGGCCCCTACTCTATTCAACAAAGCAATTAAACCAGCTCAGCCATCTCGGAAGTCCAACATATAACTTTATTTGCTTACTAAGCAACTCGCCAAACCATAGCTCCTCTTGAAAGAGCCGAGCAAGTTGGGTGATGATCAGGAAAGGCCAGACAAAGCCTTGTAACCAAGGAAACAACATAGCTGTGTCCTTGTAGTCAGGAGGAGTTAAGCTTGACACAAAACAGTCCTTATCTCTATTTATTTATCTTTTTTTTTAAAAAAAATATCAGCATACCATTCCTATAGTCACAGGCTGCTCAGTGCTGCGTTTAAAGCGATTGAAAATTCCTTTATTTTTAAAGCGTTCATAATGTGCACAGAGTCTTTTAATAGGCTTCTTTGAGAGATGCCTTTTCATTTGGGCAAGCTATTCCTTCCAAAGACCGCTCCTCCTTCCCTGTTCCCATGACAGCAAGCTTATATTTTAGGCATATTTGGTATCTCTCATCTGCATTGTGGTCACTGGTAAACACTTTGCCTCTTGACCAGTATTGGGTTTCACTTACCTTTGCTACCGGTTCGCAAATGAGTAGAGTGTCCGTGATGATGTCTGGATGGGTGGGCCGAGCCACATACACCCCGCCGCCACTACCGATTCACCCGAACTGGGTAGAACTGGTAGAAACCTACCACTGCTATTGACCAGCCAAAATTCAGAAGAGCAAACCTTCAGCACTCTCACCAATTAGCTTTTGTTAATTGGTTTAAAAAATTGGTTTAATTTTGTTGAAAACCCACAATTTGTTCAAGTGAATATAGGTTTATTGCATGCTAACACTCTCTACAAGAATCTGAACTACTAACGGTCAACGCAAATAGGCGGTAGATAAGAATCAAGGAGGAAATCAGGAGCCCAAGCAGTTCAAAGGAATGTTGGTTTATTGCATGCTAATGTTCTTTGCAAGAATCTGAACTAGTAACAGTCAAAGCAAATTGGCGGTAGATAAGAATTCAAGGTGGGCTTGACTTGCATCTCTTGTGGGCATGCTGGGACTCGAGCAGTGGTGAAATCCACTTACCTTTGCTACTGGTTCGAAAATGGGAGCATGTGGGACCGCACACACACTATGTGCGTGCCTCTTCTGTGCATGCACAGATGGTAAAAAAAATGGGACATAATGACATCTCGGCGGGTGAGAGGAGTCTCCCGCCGCCGGAACTAATGGTTCGGCGAGCCAGATAGAACCGGGGGGATTTCACCGCTGGACTTGAGACTGATGACATATTTGACCCCCTCCCTCAGGTTCGGCCTGGTCATCTCCTACCAAGCCACTAAAGACTCTTCTGGATGTCTTATTTGTAGAGGTCACCAACAAGAAAGAGAAAAGTGATTAACCACTATACTTTGAAGAGGGTACTTGCAAAGAAGGATGCAAACGTTAATAGAAGTCTATGGAAGCTGGTGCATCCCTCATGCGAACGGATGCATTCACACCACAGAGTAACTCATACATAGGCTTAATCTTTCGTTCAGTGCATTATATGAAACCAGCTTTGGAGACGGCTTACTCTCAGATCATCCCTCTTATGGCTCCAGCACAGTGCGTGAAACAGTTTTCAGACATCCTTTTCAGTGAGCACAACTTCCTAAAGAGGAAGAATCCAAATGCAGGGAAACCACTATATTTTGAAGAGGGTACTTGCAAAGAAGGATGCAAACGTTAATAGAAGTCTATGGAAGCTGGTGCATCCCTCATGCGAACGGATGCATTCACACCACAGAGTAACTCATACATAGGCTTAATCTTTCGTTCAGTGCATTATATGAAACCAGCTTTGGAGACGGCTTACTCTCAGATCATCCCTCTTATGGCTCCAGCACAGTGCGTGAAACAGTTTTCAGACATCCTTTTCAGTGAGCACAACTTCCTAAAGAGGAAGAATCCAAATGCAGGGATTGTTAGTAACTCCGGACTTTAAATTTAATTTAAATTTAATTTAATTTTTGAATACAACTCATCTGTCTGGAACCCGCACTGCATATCGGACATAAATACAATCGAGAGAGTCCAGAGATATTTTATGAGAAGAGTCCTCCATTCCTCTAACTGCAATAAAATACCTTATGCCACCAGACTCCAAATTTTGGACTTAGACGGCTTAGAACTATGCCGACTTCAGTCTGACCTAAGCATAGTACATAAAATTATCTGCCACAATGTTCTTCCTGTCAATGACTACTTCAGCTTCAACCACAGCAATACACGAGCAAATAATAGATACAAACTCAAGGTAAACCGTTCCAAACTTGATTGCAGAAAATATGACTTCAGTAACAGAGAGGTCAATGCCTGGAATGCACTACCTGACTCTGTAGTTTCTTCCCCAAACCCCCAAAACTTTATCCTTAAACTGTCTACTGTCGCCCTCACCCAGTGGTGGGATTCAAGTAATTTAACAACCGGTTCTCTGCCCTAATGATTTATTCCAACAAACAGTTTGCCAAACTGCTCAGAAAGTTAACAGCCGGTTCTCCCGAAGTGGTGCGAACTGGCTGAATCCCACCACAGCCCTCACCCTATTCCTAAGAGGTCTGTAAGGGGCGTGCATAAGCACATCAGCGTGCCTACCGTCCCTGTCCTAATATTCCTTTTTACTTACTCTTTTCATGTATTCAATTTATGTTTATACTTTTGCCTGTTATCTTATATATGCTTGACAAATAATAAAATAAAATAAAATAAAATAAAATAAAATAATAAAATAAAATAAAATAAAATAAATAAATAAATAAATAAATAAATAAATAAATAAATAAGTAAGTAAGTAAGTAAGTAAGTAAATAAATAAATAAATAAATAAATAAATAAATAAATAAATAAATAAATAAATAAATAAATAAATAAATAAATAAATAAATAAATAAATATAGTTGAAAGATTGTAGGACTTCCCCAGTGCCCAGATTCTTGGAGGGAGAACTATAAACAGAAGGAGGCAGCAGATTGCAGGATATATTTCTAACGGGAACCAATCCTTCTTCCTTTGACAGGCAGATTCTGCTCTGTCATTGTCCCCTTTCTGGAGCCAAGAGGCAAAACACAAATAATTGAAAAATGTTGGGTGAAACTTACTTCAGACTAAACATAACCAGCTATATATTCCCAGCTAAATATGAATCAACATCAAGCTGAGTTGCTGCTTATTTCTTAGATGGAATATAGAAGGGAAAATATTGCATAAAAATTATATATATAAGTAGTCTTTGACTTACGTCCACGATTACATTCGTTACTAAGCAAAGGCGGTTGTTAAGTGAATCGCACCTGATTTTTACAACCTTTTTTTTTTTTTTTTGCTAGGGTTGCTAAGCGAATCGCACAGTTGTTATGCAAATCTGGCTCCCCCCATTGACTTCGCTTGTGGGAAGCTGTGGCAGGGAAGGACACAAATGGTGATCCCATTAGCCGAGGACTCTGCAAACATTGCAAATACATGCTGGTTGACAAGCATGTTGATAACACAACCATGGGGATGCTACAACAGTATAAACTTGGTACAAACTTTGTACAACTGAGTATCGATCCTGATCAGTGGTCATTTTTTTCAATTCTATTGCACTTTTGAATTGGGGTTTAATGAATGGCTATAAATTGAGGACTAGATAAATACAGACACAGTAGTGGCCAAAATTGTGGAAACCTTTTGGGAAAAGTGTATTTTCTAAAACTAGCCAATAACACCACTTTTTTTTTTTTGAGTAGTACCATAAAATTATATATCAATGGAAAGATAATTGAATCAAGAATGTAATGCAATAATGTTTATGAAGGATTTGCTATTAGAATAGCAGTTACAGTATAAAGAAGAAAAGTGAAACACGTAGAAAAAAACGAGATATACAAAAATCATCACCATAGAAAAAAAGAAATATACAAAAATTATCACATCAGTTAATACTTAGTTGGGTAACCTTTGGCATGAATTACGGCCTTCCCATGGAATGAACCAAGTCTTTTAGTTCTGCAGCTGTTCTAATGTGAAATCAAGATTGAATGATGGCTTCTATTAACTGGGTTTTATTGCTTGGTCGCTTCTGACTAACAAGTTTCTTTAGTCGGCTCCATCGATTTTCAATTGGGTTAAGGTCTGGACTATTCCCAGGCCATTCCAGCAGTGGAATAGGATTATCTTGAAACTCCCCCCAAAAAAGTGGTGTTATTAGCCATCAAACCTCAAAACTACACTTTTCCCAAAAGGTTTCCACAATTTTGGCCACTACTGTAAAGAGAGGTACAGAGACAGAGAGAGAGGGTGTTGTTGTATGTAGAGGTATATACATAGACAAAGATCACAAATATCAATCAAGGAGAATATTTGTAGCTCAGGGTTGAAATGAAGGGTCCTTGGTGCTCTCTGAGCTTGCTTGTGGGTTTTGTTTCGTTTTGTTTTTGCAGATGTTTCATGGCCCAACTAGATAACGTCATCAGTGCTAGTAAGGAGTGTGGTTTGTGTCAGTTTACATTCTGATGGCTTGGGCTGTCAATGCTGGTGGGTTTGGTCTTAGAGATTCTTTGGTCGGGCTGTTGGCTGTTGACTTCTTTGGCAGTTTCTCGATTGGGGGTGTTGTTTACTTGATTGTGGGTCAGAGTTAATCCATGCTGATCTGGGTGCTGATGGCTGGTGGAGAGGAGCTTAGGTCTTTTTGTGTTCTCTTTTAGGCTGGTTGATGGTCTCTTTTGCATAGTCTGTAGATGTTGTTCATGTCTATGTGTCTATCGATGGCTGATTAGTCAGAGTGCCAGGCTTCTGGAAATTCCCTGGCATTTTTTAGACTTGGCCTGGTCTAAAATGTTCACATTTTCCTGATTGAAACTAGGGTTAAATCGGTCTATGTGTTGTGAAATTCTGCCTATTGCAGAGTGCGGCCGCGCGGGTGGTTATGGGAGCAACATGGCGCTCCCATGTAACACCTCTCCTGCGCGAGCTGCACTGGCTCCCGGTGGTCTTCCATGTGCGCTTCAAGGTTTTGGTTACCACCTTTAAAGTGCTCCATGGCTTAGGACCTGGTTATTTACGGGACCGCCTACTACCACAAATAGCCTCCCACCGGCCGGTACGCTCTCATAGAGAGGGGCTCCTCCGGGTGCCGTCAGCCAAGCAGTGTCGACTGGCAGCCCCCAGGGGGAGGGCCTTCTCTGTGGGGGCACCCACTATCTGGAACGAGCTTCCCCCAGAGATACGGAGGATCCCGGATCTGCGCACCTTCCGCTGTGCTCTTAAGCCCCTCTTATTCCAGCAAGCCGGCCTGGTCTAATTTTCTCCCCTTTCTTTTAAATTTTAAATTGAAATTTTAATTTGTTTTAAATTTATTGGGATTTTAATTGTCGTGGGCCAAATTATTTAATTTGGTTTTAAATTGCTTTTAACTTTTGTATTTCTGTATTTTATCCTGTGCCTGTTCACCGCCCTGAGTCCTTCGGGAGTAGGGCGGTATACAAATTTAATAAAACCTAAAAACCTAAACCTAAAACCTATTTGTCCTACATAGTGGTTGCAGTCCTTACACAGTATGTTGTAGATGACTCCTGTTTTGTCTTCTGGGATTGCTGGGTCTTTTGGTTTGCTTAGGATGTTTTCAACGGCTTTATGAACACATATTTATTGAATTGACAAAAAGAAGGCTGACATTTTATCCTCTGTCAGAAAGTAGAAACACAACTAGGATTCTTTAAATTATTGTTTTCCCCACCAATCAGCTTGTGGCATGGCATTTTTCAAGCCTGCAACCGGAACTCAGAGACATCACTTTCTCGATGTGTAAAAACCCCTCTCATCCTCAAGAGCTTTTCCTAGCTCTGTTCAGGTGTTGTGTTACCTAGCTGGAAAAAAAAAAACGTGGGAGTTAAAATAAAAATAAAAAATAAAAAGACAGATTTCTGAAAACAAAGCCTTCTCTGGGGAAAATAACAAGATTTGGTATTCGTCCAAACGAGACGTGTAGCTGGAAGAAGATTCAGAGGGGACATCTCTGCATTTTGTTTGTGAAATATCAAATCAGCTGAATCTATCGCAGAGCAGAGATCAGGACAATTGAAATCTCCTTCCAGTCTTTCAAACCTCTTGGATTTCACTTGAACTTAAGAAAGTAAGGGACCCTTCGGAGATCTTCCATTCTACAGCAGAGAGAGCCGTGTAAGTATTCTAATCAGGGGTGGGATTCAAAATTTTTAGCAACTGGTTCTCTGCCTGGTTGCTGGGCGGGCGTGACCATGGTAGGTATGGCCTACTTGCCCTCCTGCACCAAGGAGGGGAGGCATTTTCACTCTCTCCAGGCTCTGGAGGCTTTTCTCGAGCCTCCGGGACGGTGAAAATGGCCTCCCCTGGGCTCCTGAGGCCCTCCAGAGGCCAGAAATGGGCCCGTTTCCAGACTTCCGGAACTTCAAGGAGGCCCATTTTTCACCTTCCCAGAGCCTCTGCACAGGTGCTGCACTTATCTGGCATCCAAAATGGGCCGCATGGAGACTCCTGGGAGGGGCAGGGTGAGGTGGGCGGGGCGGGGCCAGCCAATCCTTGCAACTACCGGTTTGGTGAACCAGATGTAAAATTAGCATCAGGTTCGCCCGAATGGTCTGAACCGGCTGAATCCCACTCCTGATTCTAATCTATCGAAGTGAAGGGTTAGAAAGGACATGATAAGTGTCTTCCAATACTTGAAGGACAGTCATGAACAAGAGGGTCTTGACTTATTCTACAAAGTACTACAGGACAGGACAAGAAGTAATGGGTGGAAGTTGTTAAAGGAAGATTCAACCTAGATTCAACCTAGAAGTACAGAGAAATTTTCTGACACTGAGAACAATTCATCAGCGGAACATCTTGTCTCCTGGAGTTGTGGGTGCTCCATCGCTGAAGGTTTTCAGAATTAGAGTGGATAACTATTGGATCTGGATGGTATAAAGTCTTCTGGCTTGGGCATGGGTTTGGTTTGGAAGACTTCCGAGTCCCTTCCAGCCCTATGATTCTCTGTTCTCTGGCTTTCCAACATATAGTATGGAACACAAAGGAACACAAAGTAGGAAAATTATGGCAAATCTAGACAGCATACTAAAAAGCAGAGACATCACCCTGCCAACAAAAGTGCGTATAGTCATGGTTATGGTTTTCCCAGTTGCAACATATGGCTGTGAAAGTTGGACAATAAGGAAAGCTGAGAGCCAAAGAATTGAGGCCTTTGAACTGTGGTGCTGGAGAAGACTCCTGTGAGTCCCTTGGACTGCAAGGCGATCAAACCGGTCAGTCCTAGAGGAGATCAACCCTGACTGCTCTTTAGAAGGCCAGATCCTGAAGATGAAACTCAAATACTTTGGCCACCTAATGAGAAGGAAGGACTCACTGGAGAAGAGCCTAATGCTGGGAACAATTGAGGGCAAAAGAAGAAAGGGACGGCAGAGAACTCTGGATGGAGTCACTGAAGCAGTCGGTGTGAGCTTAAATGGACTCCAGAGGATGGTAGAGGACAGGAAGGCCTGGAGGAATGTTGTCCATGGGGTCACGATGGGTCAGACATGATTTTGCAACTAACAATAACACAAAGGAAGAAAATAGGCGGATACACCTCCAAAGGTTTTTTTTGGGGGGGAGGGGGGTATTTTTAATACTGAACTTGAAACATGAAAAAGCCATGCCCATGCCTTATGTGTGAATTGTGACTACACCTGAGTCAGGTTTAGGGTTTTTTTTCAAGCAAAACTAGCCAGGTTTCTCCAAAACAAGTATCAGTCAATAAATACTAACCTGGCAGTTATCAAAAGCTCCAGGAACTTGGTACCTTTTGCCATTGGCAGCCCGATGCGGCATTGTTAATATCACTAGGCAGCCCCAGCATCACCATGGAAACTACAAACAACAAGGAATATGAAGCATCGAGACACGTCCTTTTCCAGAATCATCACTGATTCTCTATTCCCCCCCCTTCTTCTTCTTTTTTTTTTAAAAAAATAATTTTGGAAAACACATATTTCCACTGCAGTTTCCTTCCAAGGAATTCAGGGCCCCATCCAATGAGCTACCTCACTTAGCTTCCAAACTGCCTCGTAAGGTTGGTTAGCCAGAAAACTAACATACTTTCCAAGATTTTGTAGCAAAAGGAATGCAAATCAGAATTCAGTTCCTTCTAATCCACTGCTGCTAAGAATGGTTGAGCCAGGAGCCTTAGCAAATCACAGCGTAAGAGCGATGTATTTCATTGTCCTGTATTCATTTCTGTTTGGGGCGTGTGTGTGTGTCTGCGTAGATTTTCCATTAGAAGGTTGAAGGGGTGAGCTAACGCAATATACATATGATTACCCTCGTGCATAATGCTGAGTTGATTTGCTTAACTGTGTTCCCTCAAAGAAATCCCAGAACCGCGATGATGAACCTATGGCACGCGTGCCACAGGTGGCACGCAGAGCCCTCTGTGCGGGCACATGAGCTGTTGCCCCAGCTCAGCTCTACCACGCAAATGCGTGCACCAGTGGTGGTTGCTCCAGGTTCTGTCCGGTTCTTTAGAACCAGTAGTAAAAGCAGCGTAAGGCTCCGCCCACCCGCCCGGACGTCATAATTGATTATCTGCACATGCGCGCGCTCCCATCCCTGGCATGTATCTCCCGCCAGCCAGCTGGTTTTTGGGTCTCTGCTGCGCATGTCCGAGGGGAAGGGCACATGCGGGAGACATGCATGCATGCATGGGGGCAGGGCACCTTCAGTGATGGAGTGCCCACAACCTCTGAAGGCAATTTTTTCCACTGGTTAATTGTTCTCACTATTAGGAAATTTCTCCTTGGCTCTAGGTTGCTTCTCTCCTTGGTTAGTTTCCAATCATTGTTTCTCGTCTTGCCTTCTGGTGCTTTGGAAAACAATTTGACCCCCCTCAACTTTGTAGGAGCCCCTCAAATATTTCTAATATATGCATTAACATCCAGGAAGGGGTGCAATTCTAATGTATCTTCAGCAGGTGGCTCCATCTAACTGACCACTGCTATTCTCAGAAAAGCTTGGCAGAAAATCTCAGATCCAGCTAGCTAGAACTTGAATGAGAGACCACTAAGTACCTTGAGAATTGTAAGTTAGATCAGGAAATTGAAACAGAATCTGGAAGGAGACAATCACATACTGCCTCCATTCTGCTACCAAGCACACAATAAGGGTAATGTTAGTTTGATATCCGCACTGCATATCGGACATAAATACAATCGAGAGAGTCCAGAGATATTTTACGAGAAGAGTCCTCCATTCCTCTAACCGCAATAAAATACCATATGTCACCAGATTCCAAATCTTAGACAACTTAGAACTACGCCGACTTCAGTCTGACCTAAGCATAGTACATAAAATTATCTGCCACAATGTCCTTCCTGTCAATGACTACTTCAGCTTCAACCACAACAGTACACGAGCAAATAATAGATACAAACTCAAGGTAAACCATTCCAAACTCAACTGCAGAAAATATGACTTCAGTAGCAGAAGTCAATGCCTGGAATGCACTGCCTGACTCTGTAGTTTTTTCCCCAAACCCCCAAAACTTTAACCTTAAACTGTCTACTATTGACCTCACCCCATTCCTAAGAGGTCTGTAAGGAGCGTGCATAAGTACACCAGCGTGCCTACCGTCTCTGTCCTAATATTCCTTTTTACTTACTCTTTTCATCTATTCAAATTATGTTTATACTTTTACCTGTTATCTTATATATCCTTGACAAATAAACTTACGATTATGAAACTTATGATTCAAGGGAAATATTACAAAAGTCCTTAATTTACACCTATTTGTTCCATCACCATTCAAAGTTACACCACTGAAAAAGTGACTTATGACCGTTTTTCATGCTTATGGCCATTGCAGCACCACCCCCATGGTCACATGATTTACATTCGGATGGTTGGCAACTGACTCACATTTATGACGGTCCTGAGGTCATGTGACCCCCTTTTGCGACCTTCTGACAAGCCAAGTCAATGGGGAAGCCAGATTCACTTAACAACCATGTTACTAACTTAAAAACTGCACTGAATCGCCTAATGACAGTGGCAGGAAAGGTCAGAAAATGGGGCAAAACCCATTTAACAGCTGTCTTGCTTAGCAACAGAAGTGTTGGGCTCAATTGTGGTTGTAAGTCAAGGACTACCTGCATTTTTCTAACTCAGACCTAGAGATCTGAGTCCATTGTATCCAGAGTCTCAAGAATATTTTTCTTAGCTGTGCCTTTAGCCATAAGCCATTTCAATGTAGGCTATTTCATGTTTAAAAGAGGGAGTGAGGAACATCAGGCCCCAAATATCTATTTAATCTGGTGCACTTAAGGTGAGACGAAGTCTTTGCACAGTTTGAAATCCTGGAATAAAATCAGACCAGCTAAAAAAATCACTTCTTGCTGTCAAGATGTTTTGTCGTTCTTCTGCTATCTGTGAAAATTAAGCGACCAGAGGTGTTGTGAAGAGCTATGGGTTTTGAAGAGATATTTCCAACTGTACTAGCAATTCCAGTTCAAAGAATTGCAGCTAGAATAACACTCCGAGTTAAGTGGCTATAAGTGCTACTTCATGGCTCTTTGCCCCTTCCAAGGTCCATTAACACCACAGAAAGCACAAAATGAACTATCCACAGAAATCAGAACATTCCCATTTTCTTCTTAAAGATAAAGGTAAAGATTCCCTCGCACAAATGTCCTAGTTGTTCCCGACTCTAAGGAGCCGTACTCATCTCTGTTTCTAAGTCGAGGAGCCAGCGCTGTCTGAAGACGTCTCCGTGGTCATGTGGCCAGCATGACTCAATGCCAAAGGTGCACGGTACGCTGTTACCTTCCCACCAAAGATGGTCCCCATTTTTCTACTTGCATTTTTTACGTGCTTTCGAACTGCTAGGTTGGCGGAAGCTGGGACAAGTGACGGGAGCTCACCCCATTATGCAGCACTAGGGATTCGAACCGCTGAACTGCCTACCTTCTGATCGACAAGCTCAGCTTCTTAGCCGCTGATCCACCACGTCCCTATTTTCGTCTTACGTTGGTGGAACTCCCAGCTAACGGTCAGCAATGAAAAATAGATGATCGCTTTCCTTTGTGGGTTCCAGAAATAAATCTGACATGAACAGAGCATGTTGGGCAGCATCTGAGACAGGACAGATTTAGGGAAAGTGTTGTTTTTCACACTCGCACCTGTGTGCCTTTTCCAACCAGGTTGAACTGGCTTAGCGTCTAACATTGCCACACACCTGTTGGTCATTTTTCTTTTTTGGGGGGGGGACAGAAACTGGTTTGAAGATGTAGTTTTGGCCATATCAAAAACTGAACACAATAGCAATAGTATATGTTTATAGTACAATTAGAGAGTTTGAACAATTTCCAGCCGGTAGATGCTTTTGAAGAAGAATCACAGATAGCAAAAAGCACACATGGGGAAGATATTTATTTTCCCTGCCTTCTCTAAATAGTACACTCAACACTCAACAATACAGCAGTAATATCATCTACAGATGGCCATATCTCAAGATAGTGCTTGAAAGATAAGCATGAAATGATTGCGAGCATCCTGTATTTGGACCAGTGGAACAGCGCATGTGATGTGGAAAGGCTTGGGATTGAGAACAGGAAGATGGTCGAGATTGATTGTAGCTGTAGAAAGGATGCAGCTGGATAAGATTTCCTTCGGCTTTTTTATCTCGGCTCTGCCCCAAGAGTCATCTTCGCTCATTAGCCACCTTCCATTTCCATGGCTCTTTATCGCCGTGGGCCATTCAGAGGTGGTTTCCTGCAGATGCTAGCAATGAGTAACTGGAAATTATTTGATCATCATTGCTGCATTGGTAATTATGGATCTGGATATTTTGTCTGTCTCTTTGTCTCTAGCTATCTCGCAATCTATCATCTAGCTAGCTATCATCCATCTATCATCTATCATTAGCTAGCTATTTAGCTAGCTATCATCTATATCTGTCATCTATCTATCTATCTATCTATCTATCTATCTATCTATCTATCTATCATCTATATATTCTGATCTATATATCATCTATCTAGTCCCATGATGGCAAACCTATGGCACGCGTGCCACAGGTGGCACATGTAGCCACATCGGTGGGCACATGAGTTCAGCTCTGGTGTGCATGTGTGCACTGGCCAACTGATTTTTGGGCCTTCTGGGCCCACTGGAAGTAGGGAAATAGGCTGTTTCCTGCCTCCAGAGGGCTTCAGGGGATGGTGGGGAAGGCCCGTTGTTCTCTCTCTACCCAGGCTCTAGAGCCTTTCTAGGAACTTGGGGAGGGCAAAAATGGCCTTCCCCACTGCCCTGGAGGCCCTCCGGAGGCCGGAAATGGCCCATTTACCAATTTTCTGTGGGGTGGGGGTGGGGAAGGCCGTTTTTGCCCTCCCCAGGCTCCTAGAAAGGCTCTGGAGCCTGGGTAGAGAGAAAAAAGGGCCTACCGGGCCCTTCGTGCCATTGCGTGCCAGGAGCAGGGGGGAAGCACGTGCATGCATAGGGTGGGGCACATAGAATTATGGGTGTGAGCACGCTTGCGTACGATCCCTCCTTCCCCCCGTCCTGGCATGTGATGGCAAAAAGGTTAGCCATCACTGATCTAGTCTATCATCTATCTATAGCCCCCTTTCTCTTTATCTTATCTATCTATCTACCATCTATCTATCTATCTATCTATCTATCTATCTATCATCTATCTATCTATCCTCTCTCTCTCTCTCTCTCTCTCTCTCTCTCTCTCTCTCTTTCTCTCTCTCTCTCTCTCTCTCTCTCTCTCAAGTATAAGGGGATGTCTTTTTATTCTCTACCTGCCATCTCTCCTATTCAAGGAAGAACCATCAGTTTCATAAAACATAGTAATAACTAAATAAATAACACTAGCCATCAGCCATTATTTGCAAACTGGGAATGCTAAAACGATTCTTTGCACGCCCAGAAAAAAACAGTATTAAGGTGACCAAGCCAAGTCACTTGAAGCCTTGGAAATCTCATCAGATAAATCACATTACTCTTTCAAACTGATCTTTTCCCCACAATTTCAATTTTGTTTCTGTAAACATTGTTGGAGATTGAAGAATTTTAAACTAAATGAGGGAAGCCAGACTGGAGATTAAGATATAATGAATTGTTCTCAGACTACATATATTTTACTTACTCTGTTTATTAGGAATTCATTTGAGGCAGACACATGAACATTTTTTAATATCTCAGCTTTAGCAGAAGGTGGAACACATTGGGCAGTTAAAGCATTCTCTGTGTGTGGTGGGAGAGTTTATGATGGCAGGAACCTAACCAAAGCAGTTATTATAAATATAACAGAAGTTTGAATAACAGACTAGAATTTATCCACAAAACGAGATACATTATAGGGATAGGCAAAGCCTAGCATCTAACTAATGATATCCTACCAGAAAGAGAGTTCAATAACAATCTTTGTGCATCTGTAGCTAGGATAAAAGGACCTCAGATCAGCAACCTCCAAGACAAAGCGCCACCAAGAAATAGCTAAAGAAAGATGACAAAGTAAACCTTTAACTTTATATTTACACCCTACGGCTCTCTTGTTATCCATAAATCATGAGGTATTGAAGATGCAGGGCCCATGAACCCACACCTTCAACAGATCACTGCTAACCAAATTATGAACAATTGGGATGCACTATCAGATTTTTGTTGACCATGTCAAAGAATGGGAATAGAGTAGAGTAGAGTAGAGTAGAGTAGAGTAGAGTAGAGTAGAGTAGAGTAGAATAGAATAGAATAGAATAGAATAGAATAGAATAGAATAGAATAGAATAGAATAGAATAGAATAGAATAGAATAGTTGGAATGGACCATGGAGGTCTTCTACTCCAGCCCCCTGCTCAAGAAGGCGATCCTATACCATTTCTGACAAGTGGCTGTCCAATCTATCCAGTGATGAA
Organism: Pantherophis guttatus; assembly: GCF_029531705.1. The sequence continues at coordinate 2,741,461 of NW_026844069.1, forward strand.
GCTCACACAAGTTCCAAAGGCAAGCTGTTCCACTGGTTCATTGTTCTTGCTGTCAGAAAATTTCTCCTTTATTTCTACATTGAATAGCTCCTTGATCAGTTTCCATCCACTTTGGGTGCCTTGGAAAATAGCTTGACCCCCCCCCCCTCCTCTCTGTGACAGCCCCTCAAATATTGGAACACTGCTATCATGTTATCCCAGTCCTTCTCTTCACTAGACTTAGCCATACCCAGATCTTGCAGCCGTTCTTCGTATGTTTTAGCTTCCAGGCCCCTAATCATTCTTTGATGCTCTTCTCCGCACTCTTTCTAGAGTCTCAACATCTTTTTTTAATAGTGTGGTGACCAAAACTGGATGCAGGATTTTAGGTATGGCCTTACTAAGGCTTTATAGAGCAGTACTAGTACCTCACGGGATTTTGATTCAATCCCTTGGTCAATGCAATTTAGGATTGCATTGGCTTTTTTTGACTGCGATAAAGTAGCTAGTTTGAGCTCTACGTGTGTGGGTCTGGTTGTTCACGCCTGACAGGCAGACTTCTCTTAAGCACAAGCTTACAAGCTAGTAGAACTGTTTCTCAAATTTTCCCATTTGTTTGCAAGACTGCTGGATTCCCAGAGTCTGCTGGATTCATAGCTCATAAATTCAGATTTCTGGCTCAAAGCCTGGAATAATGCACGGATAAAAAGAACAGGAGAGCACAGTTAGAAACATCCTCTTACTTGGCAAGGATGCCAAGACTCATTTGAAGCAGGAATACATCTATGGCTGTTCCTGAAACATTATGAGTTGGACCAATGAAATGAGAGGTCTGATAAAAAGCTTGACTTTACAGTTGGCGTCCAAAATGTATCTGCTTTATTAAAAATGATAAAAACATGCAAAAAGGAGGCAGAGCAGCTTCTTGTCTCTGCATGATTTTAAGTATAATCAAAATACGTTTCGACCTGGCTCACAAAATGTTCTGCAGTGGGTTTTGGCACTGAAGGTACTCCGTGTAGACCCTTGGAACCCCCCCCCCCAATGGTTTGCTTCTGTCTTTTGAAGTGGAGCCAAGGAGTGCTTCAGTCAGCACATTGCCAAAGAACAAGGCCACTTGTTAAAACGATGCACAGCACATAGTAAACACTATGCAGAAATCACACAGCTTAACAGCTCCTTTCCATCCCAGGAAGGTTATAGAAACCCAGAGGAAGGTCTGGAGACTGTTACGCAGTGAATGGGGGGAACAATCTGAGACTTGATGCAGATGAGATAAAAATATTGTGAGGAAGAAAATCAAGTAGTTTCATTATAAACTGTAACTGTAAAGTTGTAACGGAGAAGGCTGTATTTAGGAGGAGGAGGAGGAGGAGGAGAAAAAAGTGGTAAAGAAGGGGAAGGAGGAGAAGGAGGAGAAGGAGGAGAAGGAGAAGTTGTGGACAAGAAAGGGAAAGAGAAGGAGGAGAAGGAGGAGAAGGAGAACTGGTGGACAAGAAAGGGAAAGAGAGGGAGGAGAAGGAGAACTGGTGGACAAGAAAAGGAAAGAGAAGGAGAAAGAGAAGGAGGAGAAGGAATGGTGGACAAGAAGGGGAAGGGAAGGAGAAGTGGTGGACAAGAAGGGGGAGGAGGAGGAGGAGAAGGAGACGTGGTGGACAAGAAGGGGAAAGAAAAGCGAGAAGGTTCTTCTGGTTTAAGATGATATATTTGGTGGATCAGACAAAGCTGATCTTTCTCAATAATCATTAATTTGTGCAATCAAGATGCTCTGAACAATGCTGCCTGTTAAGATAAATGTCCCTCCTGGAGGATAAAAGAAGCTATTGGCTCATGTCACGCTTATTTTGATCTTTGACATACAAAGCATTAAAATGGCATGAGATCCAGTTACTTGAAGGACTGTCTTCCCTTGTCTTCATTTCTCTGCACATTACAGAAACTCTTTCACCTGCCTGCTTTGGAGGGCGGCTGTTGAACAGGGGAGCAAAACTGTTGCCACCCACCCCAGCAGCTTATAACACACCTTCTCACAAGCAAAGTCAATGGAAAACCGATTCACGTAACAAACGGGTTACTAATTTATCAACTGTGGTGATTCACTTAACAACTGTGGCAAGCAAGCTCCTAAAATGAGGCAAAACTCACTTAACTGTCTTGCTTAACACTCAACAGCACTCACTTAATTTGGGGTTCAATTGTGGTTGTAATTTGAGGACTATGTGTATACTGTGAATGGCTTCTAAACTCAAATACCACTTGAGGATTACTCTGGTTGCAAGGAATGGCAGACAAGCTTTCTTGAAGGCTAACTGGGTTTCCACTATCAATCTTGGATGGCTTTTCTCCATCCACAAGAGAACATCCATGGGTACTTCAGAATGAGTCAGAATCCAGGTTGATCATGGGGTTTCCTTGGAACGCCAAAGTGAGAAGGACTTTAGAGATAACAAACTTTAACCTGATGATGCTACATTTGGCTGTACAACAATTTGTGGACTTTAGTCTGTCTGAGGCTCTGCTGGGTCACACTTGCAAACACCTGATGCTGAAGTTGGGCTGTAGGTTAGGTGAGACAAACTGGATGTGTTGAAATTAGCTGAAGTGTTTCTACTTTGCGCTACAGTACCACACCCAAGGAACCAGACTGGAGGTGATACTAGCAACCCAACTCATAAAAGCATGCCGATTAAAACATTTCAGGAATGTTCTTTTTATAGAGATGTTTTACTGTTATGTAAGCGAGACATTCAATACACCCTTAACTGATTGAACTAGGGCTCAGTTCAAATCTGAAATAGAGCACTGTAGTAGATGGCATGAAAAGATGATGTAACTGATCACATTCCTCATTTTTAAAATTCAAATGAGAGTGCAAAAAAATTTTAAAAGAAGAAATCTTACCTAATGCTAACCCTACTCTCCGAAAATAGTTTAGTATGATCTAGCTTCATCACTACTTCTCCATAGTGTTCTATTTTCCAGTGTGGCCAAGCTTTAGAGATGGATACATATCTACCTACCTACCTACCTACCTACCATCTACCTACCTATAGTATGTACCTACCTACCTATCATCTGTCTGTCTGTCTATCATCTACCTACCTACCTAACCTACCTACTTCTATCTATCTATCTATCTATCTATCTATCTATCTATCTATCTATCATCTCTCTCTCTCTCCCACCCTCCCTCCCTCCCTCTCTCTCTCGTCCATGAACACCCAAGAGAAGACAAGAGATGACCCATGGATCATGGATGTCATGATGCCACTGAGCCACTGCGTCCCTTTTGTATATATGTAGTCCTTGATTTACCACCAAATTGAGCCCAAAACTTTTGTTGCTAAGCCAGACAGTTGTTAAGTGAGCCTTGCCCTGTTTTACAGCCTTTCTCGCCACAGTTGTTAAGTGAACCACTGCAGTTGTTCAGTTAGTAACACGGTTGTTAAATGAATCTGGCTTCCCCATGGACTTTGCTTGTCAGAAAGTTGCAAGGGGATCACGTGACAGTGCAACCATCATATATGTGTATCAATTGCCAAGTGCCTGAAATTTGATCACATTTAATGACCATGGGGACACTGCAACAGTCATAAGTGTGAAAACGGTCATAAGTTGCTACTTCAAATGGTCACTAAACAAACAGCTGTTTACCTACATATGTTTGTGTGTGTGTGCATGTGCATGAATATATGTACAGTATGTATATATTCAAAATTATATACATATATATATATATATATATATATATATATATATATATATATATATATATGTTTGTTTATTTATTTATTGAATAAAGTTGCCCACGGCGACTCAAGGCAGCTTGTAGAATATAAAACCACATTTAAAACAATAAAAACTAACAAAAAGAATAAAATAAATTAATATAGTACAGTATAACAAAATCACCCCCCACCTCCCACCCACCCCACCCGGCGACAGCAGATCACACGAGCCATTTAATGGGCTCCATCCCGCTCTGGGTTCCCCAGGCCTATTGGCATTATTTATCATTATTTTGTGTGTGTGTGTGTGTGTGTGTGTGTGTGTGTGTAAACTTAAAAAGACAGGTATTTAAACAATGGTGAAATCCAATTTTTTTTACTACCGAAAGTGAATTTCCAGCCCCCAATTTAATTCCTGTTTTGTGTTGCTAAGAAAGGCAACATCCGAGAAACAGCTAAACTTTCTGTCTATCCAAGGATTAGCCTGAGCATCTTTTCCAGGCAGGCGTCGCATCCTGTAAAAGCCAGGGGTTACAAAACAAGTCTAAAAACTGTCCTGTGGATGTAATAAAAGGAGGTAAATGGCATATGCCGGAGTTATTTTCCTTTGTAATTAAGAAAGCAGTCTAGGTTGGAAGAATGTAAATTGAGGCTGTTGTAATTACTTGTTACTCTTTGATAGGAAATCAGGCAGGCAATTCAGCCAAGTACCTTTAAGTAAATTGCATGCAGCACACTGTAATTCAACCTCCAATTTATATTTGACTTCTAGCAATTATCTTAGTTCATCTTCTCCTACTTGACTTAAAAAGAAAATAATTATGGAACAGAAATAAGAACACTGACAAAATGTGCATACTATTTTTTTTTGTTTGTTTGTTTGTTAGTTAGCCACCATTAGTTGCATGGGGTCTATATCTATATAACATACATTCTATATATAGGGTTGGGTTGTGTATGTATTTGTGTGCAACTAGGTACACATTAATGGATGCGGTGGCTCAGTGGCTAAGATGCTGAGCTGGTCGATCGAAAGGCCAGCACTTCAGCGGTCCGAATCCCTAGTGCCGCATAATAGGGTGAGCTCGCATTACTTGTCCCAGCTTCTGCCAACCTAGCAGTTCGAAAGCACGTAAAAAATGCAAGTAGAAAAATAGGGACCACCTTTGGTGGGATGATAACAGTGTTCCGTGCGTCTTTGGGGTTTAGTCATGCCGGCCATATGACCACGGAGATGTCTTCGGACAGCGCTGGCTCTTCGGCTTTGAAACAGAGATGAGCACCACCCTCTAGATTCGGGAACGACTAGCACATATGCGCGAGGGGAATCTTTACCTTAATCTTTAGTTACACATTTGTGGATGGATGAAATCTACTAAATGTAAATCTGTACCACAATTTCCATGGCTATGGAGATTCTCAATCCTATGGGTCAAAAGTGCTTTTTCAAAAGGCAACTGGACTTTCTTGGATTTTTCCTTGAAATAACTGAGTTGGAGGGAACCTTGGGGGTCTTTTAGTTTAACCCGCTGCTCGGGCAGGAGATCCTATCCCATTTCAGACAAATGGTTGTCCAATCTCTTCTTAAAAACCTCCAGTGTTGGAGCACCCACAACGTCTGGAGGCAAATCTTTCCACTAGTTAATGGTTGTCACTGTTTCTCTTTAGTTCTAGGTTGCTTCTCTCCTTGATTAGTTTCCACCCATTGCTTCATGTTCTGCCTTCAGGTGCTTTGGAGGATAGCTTGACTCCCTCTTCTTTGTGGCAGCCCCTGGGATATTGGAGATATTGGACATGACTGTTATCATGTCACCCCTGGTCCTTCTTTTTCATTAAACTAGACATACCCAGTTCCTGCAACTGTTCTTCATATGTTTTAGCCTCCAGGCCCCTAATCATCTTTGTTGCTCTTCTCTGCATTCTTTCTAGAGTCTCAACATCTTTTTTATATCGTGACAGCCAAAACTGGATGCAATCATTTCACTTCTCATCCAAGAAACTTCTTTAGTTCAGTTCTGAACTGAAGAAGCTTCTTGGATGAGAAGCTAAACGTTTTCAAGGAGAAACCCAGGAAGTCCCATTGCTTTTTGAAAAGCACTTTGGCATAATTTCTATGCCTGCTTATTTCTGAAATGTTCCCCTGTTCACTCAGTGGAACTATCTTACTTGTCAGAAAGTGCTTATAGAACTGTGCAAATTGCATATTACAAATAAATGGACTTGGCTTTGAAAAAAAGCAAGCACAAAGTCTTTTACAACGCAGAGGAACAATCTTGATTTAAATTCAGACTTAGTGCTAGACGCTAATTCGCTGGTTCCTAGCTTTGCATGCTATTCATGACCAAGAAACCTGTTTACCAGCTATACAGTCCACAAAGTTGAAACAAAGCACAATTGACCTCTCTTTTGCTTAAAAAGGCATCTCAAAAAGAAGCAGGACCCCTGCAATGTGCGGTTTACAACTTGGCGTGTGTAATCATGGCCCATCGTGGCTTGTCCTGCAAAACACAGGTCGGCATGAAATGGGAACCCAGCCGTAACAGCCAAGTGCTATTAGCCGTTGTTAAAATATCATATGATTGGCATTTAACAGCATAAATACTGTACTAAATGGCTCGAGTATTAGTCATGGATTGTCAAACTAAACAGAGAGTAGCTTGGAAAAGGAACACTAAGCAACCAAAGGTGCATTAAGTAAAAGAAAGAAAGAAAAAAATTGGCACGCAACCAAGGCCAAACAAAATTGACTCACCGAGCCAGTTCTTCCTGCCTCCTTAGCAACACCCTGTTCTTGCTATGTTCTTGACTGCCTCCCTGTTTGGATAGTTTGGGTCACGGAGCCCATTAAGAGAGCTATCAAATTCTTCTCGAAGGCTTTGCACAAAAACAAAAACAATTGCTCATCTGGTCACAATGTTTATATTGAAAATAGCTTTCTTTGAATCCAGATGGGTTCCTTTGATGCAACTCTGTAGTTTTCTCAGCCACAGTTGGGAAATAGACCGTAGGGATACCGTATTTTTCCAGATTGTTTTTGTTTTGAGCTCCCAGCTTGGGATTTCCTCGTGGTGTGCTATCCAGTATTAGATTTTTTTGAGATCAGCCAAGGCAAGGTAGATTTTACTGCACGCGTCCCGATCAGTGGTGGGTTTCTACCGGTTCGCCCCGGTTTGGGTGAGCCGGTAGCGGCGGTGGCAGGATGTCATCGCAGATGCTCTGCACATGCGCAGAAGGTTCTGGGCATGTGCAGAAGCGCTGCGTGTGAGCACTCTCAGTTCCGAACCGGTAGCGAAGGTAAGTGAAACTCATTACTGGTCTCAATGACTTAGAAGGAAATCAAACAGTGGTGAGTTGCCCCTGGTTCAGACCGGTTCGCAAGAACTGGTAGTAAAACCAGCAGGAAGCTCCGCCCACCGACTCCAACATCATCAGGAAGCTTCTGCGCATGGCCCCATTGCAAACCGGTAGTAAAGGTAAGTAGAACCCACCCATGAAATCAAAGTCTCGGGTCAAGATCGTAGAGAACTGAAGCATAGTGTCAGTGGAACTCGGCTTAGATGTCTGTTGACGCTACAGCTACAGGTGTGCTTAAAATATATTAGCTGACATAGCCAGCCCACAATTTAATCCTTGGATCATGTTACGTTCTTTTTCTGCCTCATTTATTTCAGAATATCACAACCTGTCCTTCTTTAAGTAAGACTGGAAGACCTGGCACTTCCCCAAGTCCTGAGATGAGGAAACTTATGTTTTGGGGTGGGGGTGGGGCGGAGTGTTATTAAATTAATCAATTTATGCAAATCATTATTTTTTTAAAAAAAATTGTTGTTTTTATCGTAAGCCATCAAGAGTTGAGAGACTTGGCAGCTCTATCAATTTAATGTAATTTAATTTAATAAATCAACAATTTGTCCCAAACAATAAGGTCCCAACTCAACTACTACTACTACTACTACTACTACTACTACTACTACTTCTACTTCTCCTCCTCCTCCTTCTCCTTCTTCTCTTTCTCTTTCTCCTTCCTCCTCTTTTCTTCTTCGTCTTTCTCTTCTTCCTCCTCCTCCTTCTCCTTCTTCTTCCTCCTCTTTTCTTCTTCTTCTTCTTCTTCTTCTTCTTCTTCTTCTTCTTCTTCTTCTTCTTCTCTTCTTCCTCTTCCTCTTCTTCTTCCTCCTCCTCCTTCTTTGTACTCCTCCTCTTTTCTTCTTCCTCTTCTTCTTCCTCCTCCTTCTCCTTCTTCTTCCTCCTCTTCCTCCTTCTTCTTCCTCTCTCTTCTTCTTCCTCCTCCTCCTTCTTCTTCTTCCTCCTCCTCCTTCTTCTTTCTACTCCTCCTCTTTTCTTCTTCCTCTTCTTCTTCCTCCTCCTTCTCCTTCTTCCTCTTCCACCTTCTTCTTCCTCCTCTTCTTCTTCGTCCTCCTCCTTCTTCCTCCTCTTCTTCTTTCTACTCCTCCTCCTCTCTTCTTCTTCCTCTTCCTCCTCCTCTTCTTCTTTTTTCTCCTCCTCTCTTCTTCTTTCTCTTCTTCCTCCTCCTCCTCCTTCTCTCTTCTTCTGCTTTCTCTTCTTCTTCTTCCTCTTCCTCCTCCTCCTCCTCTCCTCCTCCTCCTTCTTCTCCTCCTCCTCCTTTTTCCTCTACCTCTTCCTTTTCATTTCCTTTCTCCTCCTCCTTCTGCTTCTCCTCCTCCTTGCCCTCACCCTCCCTCCCTCGCCCTCCCTCTCCCTCAGCCATGAAAATCTTTTTCATTTTATTACAGAACTATTTAAACTGAACAGCTTGATTCTTAGTTGGATCAGAAATGCTCCAATTTAATCTCTAGCCTTTTCCAGGGACAACCACAAAGAAACATCTAGGGAGCTATGTTACCAAATCAATATTACCAATACTAATAATAGGCTCAAATAAGTTTCACGAGTTTCCAAGCAAGGGGTCTATTGCACCTTGAACAAACAGCTTCACAATAAGGCAAGTGGGTAGAAAATCTACTTTTGGGAGAGTCCAAGTGTAGAAAGTATAAATTTTGGCCCACCAATTTCAAGCAGCAAGCCAAGGACATAAATAATAGCATTTTCATGAAGAAAATGCCCTTTGTTCTCCTTCGTCATCTCGCTCGAAAATCCTGCTTCTTATCAATCCACAAAGTTAAGTAAAGCCCCTTTAAAGGTAAAGGTAAAGATTCCCCTTGCACACATATGCTAGTCATTCTGATTCTAAGGGGCGGTGCTCATCTTGTTTCAAAGCCGAAGAGCCAGCGCTGTCTGAAGAGAGCCAGCTGTACATCTCCACCCCGGACCACCCCAATGATGCCCTTGACGTGATGTCTCGGTGCCTGGAGGCCGTGCGGATCTGAATGGAGAGAAACAAGCTCAGACTCAACCCCTCCAAGACCGAGTGGCTCTGGTTTCCGGCGTCCCGGTATAGCCAGCTGGTTCCATCGCTGACTATTGGGGGTGAGATTTTGGCCCCCCTCAGAGAGGGCTCGCAACTTAGGTGTCCTCCTGGATGCACGGCTGTCTCTAGAAGATCATGTGATGGCTGTGGCCAGGGGGGCTTTTTATCAGGTTCGCCTGATTTACCAGTTGCGTCTCTTTCTGGACCGGGACTCCTTGCGCACGGTCACTCATGCCCTCGTCACCTCCTGTCTGGACTACTGTAATGCTCTCTACATGGGGCTTCCCTTGAAGAGCACTCGGAGGCTCCAACTGGTCCAGAATGCGGCCGTGCAGGTGATTATGGGAGCGACACGGCACACCCATGTAACACCTCTCCTGCGTGAGCTGCACTGGCTCCCGGTGGTCTTCCAGGTGCGATTCAAGGTGTTGGTTACCATCTTTAAAGCACTCCATGGCTTAGGACCTGGGTACTTACGAGATCGCCTTCTGCTACCAATAGCCTCCCACCGGCCAATACATTCCCACAGAGAGGTACTCCTCAGGGTGCCGTCAGTCAAACAATGTCGACTGGCGACCCCCAGGGGGAGGGCCTTCTCTGTGGGGGCACCTGCCCTCTGGAATGAATTGCCCCTGGAGATACAGATGATCCCTGACCTACACGCCTTTCGCCGTGCCAAATTATTTAATATATTTTTAAATCGTTTTTAATTTTTTTATATGTCTGTTTTAGTGTTGGCTGTGCACCGCCCTGAGTCCTTCGGGAGAAGGGCAGTAATAAATAAATAAATAAATAAATAAATAAATAAATAAATAAATAAATAAATAAATAAATAAATAAGACCTCTCCGTGGTCATGTGGCCGACATGACTAAATGCCAAAGGCGCATGGAACGCTGTTACCTTCCCACCAAAGGTGGTTCCTATTTTTCTACTTGCATTTTTTCATGCTTTCGAACCGCTAGGTTGGCAGAAGTTGGGACAAGTAACAGGAGCTCACCCCGTTACGGGGCAGTAGGGATTTGAACTGCCGAACTGCCGACCTTTCTGATTGACAAGCTCAGCGTCTTAGCCACTGAGCCATCGCATCCCTCTAAATTCCCCTTTTAGGTGGAACCAAAAACACTGGCCTTTATCCAGCCAGAGGAAAGCACAATAGGCAGTTGTGTCCTTCTCCAATCAGGAATATTCAAGATGAAAACATTAATCATAAGTGACCCATTTTTCCCCCCAAGTTTTCTTTAGAACAAGTAAAAAAGTCCTTTACTTTCCAAGTCATATTTCTTTATCAGATTTACAGAAAGCATGCCAAGAATTCAAATAGTGGAGGTGTCTAATTACATTCAAATATGTAGGTTTAAAACTTCCCTGACACAGTAAATTTCACCGAGGCACAACAAACAACTGACAACTTTGACCTAAGGTTAAATTACTTAAATGTGACTAAGTAGTGATTACCAAATACCAATGACTCCAAATATCTTTCAGTGGCATTTCACGCCTGCCCAAATTTCAAATCAACAAGTTTTTGATGTAAGTATTTGGAGAAACTTCAGCATACCTGAGTCACTCCAGCTGGCTGGAGAATTCTGGGAATGGAAGTCCACAAGTCTTAAAGCTGCCAAGTTTGAAGACCTCTGCAGTAAGTGTTTACCTCCTGCGCTACATTTCCCTAGGTGTAAATGCATGGAACCTAGTCCTCATTTCTAAATTAACACACAGAGCTGAATTTCAGCTTCCTAACAGTGAGAATAATTAATCAGTGGAACATCTTGCCACCAGAAGTTGTGGGCGCTCCATCACTGGAGGTTTTTAAGAAGAGACTAGACAGTCACTTATCTAAAATGGTATAGGTTCTCCTGTTTGAACAGGGGGCTGGACTAGAAGACCTCCAAGATCCCTTCCATCTCTATTCTATTCTATCTATTCTATGTTTCGGCATGCTCCATAATCCTCATTCCTTAAGAGGAGAACTACAGTTTTTAAACTTTTCTCCTTGATTCAAAAGTTCAACACAGTTGAATGGGACCCTACCAGATAATTCTATGCATGTAATTGCAGGAATTAGGTATGTTTAATCTAGTGAAAAGAAGGACTAGGGGAGCCATGATAGCAGTGTTCCAATATTTGAGGGGCTGCCACAAAGACGAGAGGGGTCAACCTATTTTCCAAAGCACCGAAGACAAGACAAGAAGCAATGGATGGAAACTAGTCAAGGAGAGAAGCAACCTAGAACTAAGGAGAAATTTTAGTTAAAACAATTAACCGGTGGAACAACTTGCCTCCAGAAGTTGTGGATGTTCCAACACTGGAGATTTTTAAGAAAAGATTGGACAGCCATCCGTCTGAAATCATATAGGATTTCCTGCTTGAGCAAGGGGTTGGACTAGAAGACCTCCAAGGTCCCTTCCGACTCTGTTACAAATAGTCCTCAAGTTAACTTCATTTAGTGACTGTTCAAAGTTACAGTGGCACTGAAAAAAATCAGATCACCTTTTGCGATCTTCTGACAGGCCAAGTCAAGGGGGAAGGCCAGATTCACTGAACAATTGTATTACTAACTAAACAATTATTTATTTATTTTTATTTATTTATTTGTCAAACACGTATAAGATAACAGATATAAGTGTAAACATAATTATACATGAAAAGGATACGAATAAAACATTAGGACAGGGATGGTAGGCACGCTGGTGCGCTTATGCACGCCCCTTACAGACCTCTTAGGAACGGGGTGAGGTCAACAGTAGACAGTCTAAGGTTAAATTTTGGGGGTTTGGGGATGAAACCATATAGAGTCAGGTAGTGCATTCCAGGCATTGACCACTCTGTTGCTGAAGTCGTATTTTCTGCAATCGAGTTTGGAGCGGTTTACCTTGAGCTTGTATCTGTTGTGTACTTGTGTCTTATTGCAGTTGAAGCTGAAGTAGTCATTGACAGGAAGAACATTGTGGCAGATAATTTTATGTACTATGCTTAGGTCAGACTGAAGTCGGCGTAGTTCTAGGTTGTCTAAGCCCAAAATTTCAAGCCTGGTGACATAAGGTATTCTGTTGCGAGCAGAGGAGTGGAACAATTGCAACAATTCACTTCACAACAGTGGTCATAAAATGGGTCAAAACTCACTTAACAAACGTTTCATTGAATTCAAGGATAAAAGTGAAACATTGTACTATAAAATCTGGGCAAAATTCTATGAATGGTTAGATAAAAGGAGGAGAGCCGAGACAAATGTGTAGTGTTAGACTAGAATTATATACGTTATTATAGATAAATAAGTATGTGAATTGTATAGATAGGTATACAAGGTATATAAGAGCCTTGGTGGCGCAGCAGACTAAAGCACTGTTAAGTAACACCAGCTGCCTGCAATTACTGCAAGTTCAAATCTCACCAGGCTCAAGGTTGACTCAGCCTTCCATCCTTTCGAGGTAGGTAAAATGAGGACCTGGTTTGTGGGGGCAATAAGCTGACTTTGTATAAAAAAGAACACTGCTTGGGGGGAGGCCGAAAGCCGTGATAAGCAGGTAAATACAAAAGTATGAAGGCTTAACGCATTGTAAGAGGCCCTGAGTTTCCAGAAAAGGGCGGCATATAAATCGAACCAAAGAAAGAAAGAAAGAAAGAAAGAAAGAAAGAAAGAAAGAAAGAAATATGTAGGTATAGATATGTATAATTGTATAGGAATAAGGTATAAATTACTATTATTATACTATGTTTAAATAATGTATCAGGTGTAAGGAATATATTATTATATTATCATTAGTAAATTATGTATTAGTTTAAAGTGTTGGAAGATGCTTGGGACCAGTGATGTCATATCTATGTCCAATGTTTTTAATTTTGAACTACTAATTAAAAACTTTTTTTTAAAAAAAAACAAATGTTTCATTTAGCAACCTATAAATGTTGGGCCCCATTGTGGTCATAAGTCGAGGAGTAGCTGTATTTTCTGTTATTGTAACTTCCAGGCAACTGGCTCCTTTTTGTTCCTTGCCACCCGGTCCTGGGCTTTCTGAGCTAGCAAAAACTGAAGGAAAGACACCGAACAGGAGTGCAAGGAATCCCGACCCATTTGTTTCCAAAAAGCTGAGAGGGGCCCTTTCCTCCCCCCTTCAATTTCCAAGGCTGGCACAAAAGACAGATGGGGTCAACCAGCTCTCCTTTTGAATCCGACATACCTCCGGCTCAGCCAACAGTGGGTTGAGGCAGCTGCTGACGTCAGAGCTAGTCTGGAAATGGGATGCTTGCAAGCTTTGTTATTTTAGATCTGAGCTGGCGGGAAGAGTTGCTGGACGGAGAGCACTGCTCTCTCTTTCTCTCTCATTCCCTACTCCTCTCAGGCTGAAACTACAATGCTGGGCTAACAGGGGTTATATACCTGCCAGAAAACCTATATGTACATACTCCAGAAAGCCATGAGGGTAAGAAAGATTTTGTTTTTTCTCCTTCCTATCGCTTTTTCTTCCTTCCTTTCTTCCTTTTTCGCTCCCTTTGCAAGGGCGAGCCGCTAATATTTGAAAACTCTCTTAAAGAAAAGTTGAATGGGGGGGAAAAAATTGATTGATCTCCAGCCTACTCTAGACAAGTTTTTAAAAGTCAGGCGTGGGAATATTTTTAGAGGTTCTGGCTACTGTAGGCGAAGGACGTAGTAACTCAAATGTTAAACAGAGGTTGAAGTTTTTCCTTTCTTTTGCCATCCAAGCGAGTTGTTTCGTTGCTGCTTCAAACTGCCCTTTCTGGTTTGGCTTAAGCAGTTGGGCTGCCGTTGGGTAAATAAACATAATAACAGGAGCTTTTTCAATCCTTTGGAGGCAGTGAAAATACACACGCCTTTGAACAGTTTGATTTAGAAATAGGAGAGCTGCAGCAGCTGCATTCTTGGGTCTCTCTTGACAGCAAAGACAGACATAACAACAAGTGCAAGGGACTTTTTAGCTTCCATACGGGAAGGTGTGCAAACATTTTTTGACTCAAAAGATTCTTAGCGTGCCAGAGGTTCTTTCACACAAATGCTTGCTAACTTGTAACTGGAGGCTGTGTTTTGGGTGCATTTTTGCTCTGTTTCCTGAAAAATAGCTCGCCTACCACTGCAGACGGATGTTGTTCATTTGGGCACTTTTCCAAAGTTCGCTGCTTAATTTGTGGAGAGATCATCACAAGGCAATATTTGCCCCCGCGCTGTCGTGAATCGGCCAATGAAAAGGAGCTAGACAATCTACCGTTCTCAACTTTTCTCTCTCAAGGTTGCCTCTCCCAAATGTGGGGGAACGACTGCAAACTCCTCAGGGGCAAGGAGGTCTTGGTTCATGAACCCAAGAACATAGAAAAACAAAAGGAGCAGCTCACTTTTCTGGTAACTTTTTGAAGCCACCGACTTCATGCCTCAAGTGGCTCAAAAGGAATTCAAAAGCTGCCAGTGAATTGAGAATTGAACATTTCAAAGCAATTGAAACCAAGCTGGCAGGAATAGCCAACACTCCAGAAGATAGGCTTAAGATACAGAAGGATCTTGACAGACTGGGCACTATCTGACAAAATGAAATTCAATGGTGAAAAAAAATAAGGTTCTACATTTAGGCAAGAAAAACAAAATCAAGAGCCTTGGTAGTACAGTGGTCTAAGGCACCCTGTTATTTAGCTGGTTATTAAGACCAGCTGCCTGCAATTACTGCAGGTTCGAATCTCGCTAAGGCTCAAGGTTGACTCAGCCTTCCATCCTTTCTAAGGTAGGTGAAATGAGGACCCAGCTTGTGGGGGCAATAAGCTGACTTTGTATAAATATACAAAAGGATGAAGGCTATTGCTGAGCACATTGTAAGCCGCCCTGAGTCTCCGGAGAAGGGCGGCATATAAATCAAAATTTAAAAAAAAAATTAAAAAATGCACAGTAAAGTATAGGTGGTACCAGTGGTGTGTTTCAAATTTTTTTTACTACTAATTCTGGTAGTATGCTTGGTGGGCATGCTTGGTGGGCATGGCATGGCTTGGTGGGTGTGGCAGGGGAAGGATGCTGTAAAATCTCCATTCCCATCTCACTTTAGTGGAAGGTTACTGCAAAATCCCCATTTCCTTCTGATCGGTTGGGACTTGGGAGGCAGAGAATAGATGGGGGCAGGGTTAGTCAGAATTTTTACTACCAGTTCTCCAAACTACTCAAAATATCTGTTACCGGTTCTCCAGAACTGGTCAGAACTTGCTGAAACCCACCTCTGGGTGGTACCTTGCTCAATAGTAGTAACTGTGAAAGGGATCTTGGAGTCCTAGTGGACAACCATTTAAATATGAGCCAGCAGCATGCAGCAGCTGCCAAAAAAGCCAACACAGTTCTAGGGTGCATAAACAGAGAGATGGAATCAAGATCACATGAAGTGTTAATTCCACTTTATAATGCCTTGATAAGGCCACAATTGGAATACTGCATCCACTTTTGGTCGCCACGATGTAAAAAAGATGTTGAGACTCTAGAAAGGGAAGAGCAACAAAGAGGATTAGGGAACTGGAGGCTAAAACATATGAAGAACGGTTGCAGGAACTGGATATGTCTAGTTTAATGAAAAGAAGGACTAGGGGAGACATGATAGCAGTGTTCCAATATCTCAGGGGCTGCCACAAAGAAGAGGGAGTCAAGCTATTCTCCAAAGCACCTGAGGACAGGACAAGAAGCAATGGGTGGAAACTAATCAAGGAGAGAAGCAACTTAGAACTAAGGAGAAATTTCCTGACAGTTAGAACAATTAATCAGTGGAACAACTTGCCTCCAGAAGTTGTGAATGCACCAACACAGGGAGTTTTTAAGAAGATGCTTTAAGTTTAGTTTAGTTTAGTTTTATTTGATTTCTATACCGCCCTACTCCCGAAGGACTCAGGGCAGTGAACAGGCACAGGATAAAAAACATAAATACAAAATTTAAAACTGAATAAAATCGAATTAAACAATTTGGGGGAAGACAGATTTAAAACACCCCAATAAATTAAAAACGAATTAAAATTTACATTTTAAAAAGGGGGGAAAGGGAAACAGCTAGGCCAGGCCAGCCTGATGGAATAAAAAGGTCTTGAGAGCGTGGTGGAAAGTGTGTAGATCCGGGATCCTCCGTATCTCTGGGGGGAGCTCATTCCAGATAGTAGGTGCCCCCACAGAGAAGGCTCTCCCCCTGGGGGCTGCCAGTCGACATTGTTTGGCTGACAGCACCTGGAGGAGACCCTCTCTATGAGAGCGTACCGGCCGGTACGCTCTCATAGAGCACCCACAATTTAAGAATGTTCTTAAGTTGTGGGTGCTCCCTTGTTTCCATCCATTGCTTCTTGTTATGCCTTCTGGTGCTTTGGAGAATATGTTGACCCCTCCCCTCCTTCTTTGTGTGGCAGTCCCTTACCTGCTGGAAGACTACATTGCCAGACCCATCTAATCAGAAATTATCCTTGTGGTTTTGCCTTCCACTGAAAATGGAGAGGGTTGCTAAGCAGTTAGATTCCTGCCTATGAGATATATGCATATGCTCAGAGCAAACCACAGGTGACTGTTTCCTAGTCACAGGGACACAAGTTGGCACATTGGCTGGTAAACGACACTTAGGAGTTGTCACAGGTGCTGAGCAACGTGTGCCAGTTTCATCCCAGGAGACGTTGTCAAAGAAAGCCTTGGACGGTTGCCAGAGATTAAACAACGGATGGCAGTTAACAACAGTTCTCTTTTTGTCTTTTGAGATCCTACGTGGAAGGGAGAGCACAAAAGTTGAACCTGTGTAGGAAGCAAACTAATCTTGCTCATTCAAAGTTGCTGAGCAGAATCCTTCATGTCTATGTCCCTCATCTCACTGATAACAGCAACTCTGGGCAACTTACAACGTATTCGAAAAGTAAAAGTAAAAAAAAAAATCTTACAAAGCAATTAAAATTCAATAGGTTAAATCAAAAATTAAACATTACAAGGATCGGTCCTTCACACCAGAGGTGGGTTTCAGCAGGTTCTGACCAGTTCTAGAGAACCGGTAGCGGAAATTTTGAGTAATTCGGAGAACCGGTAGTAAAAATTCTGACTGGCCCTGCCCCCATCTATTCTCTGCCTCCCAAGTCCCAGCTGATCGGGAGGAAATGGGGATTTTGTAGTAACTTTCTCCTGGATTGGGGAGGGAATGGAGATTTTACAGTATCCTTCCCCTGGAGTGGGGTAGGAATGGAGATTTTATGGTATCCTTCCCCTGGAGTGGGAAGGGAATGGAGATTTTATGGTATCCTTCCCCTGGAGGGGGGAGGGAATGGAGATTTTACAGTATCCTTCCCCTGGAGTTGGGTGGGAATGGGGTTTTTACAGTATCCTTCCCCTGCCACACCCACCAAGCCATGCCCACAGAACCGGTAGTAAAAAAATTGAAACCCACCACTGTTTCACACATAATATAGAATAGAATAACAGAGTTGGAAGGGACCTTGAAGGTCTTCTAGTCCAACCCCCTGCTTAGGCAGGAAACCCTACACCACTTCAGACAAATTGTTATCCAACGTCTTCTTTAAAAAGTTCAGTGTTGGAGCATTCACAACTTCTGGAGGCAAGTCGTTCCACTGATTAATTGTTCTAGCTCTGAGGACAATTGATTAATATGGAGAGCATTAAGAATGATCCTGGGATATTCACAAGATATTTTGTAGAGTTGTCATTTCAGAAATATTTGGGTTTCTGTTACATTTGCAGAAAGCGACAAGGATTAAGATAAAATGTATCAATATCAGGATGAGAATTGTGCAAGTATTCTTAATAGTCTAGAGAGGTTTGTGTATCTCCATTGTGTGCCTACAGGGTGGCAGGTTGGGAGTTTCCCCTTCTCTGGCCCTACATTTGTTATTTATATGTTGGCTAAATGTATATTCTTGCTTTCCTTCAGGAGCTCATGGCTCCTCCGATTTTACTCACAACCACAACCCTGTAAAGTAGGCTAGGATGAGAAAGATTGCCTGGTCCACAGAACAGGACTATAAATATAAATATAAATATACAGCCCCCCAAAAATATGGCATGGCTGCATCCGTGAAGTTATTCAAACTCCTGGATGGCTTAAGGCATATCTTAAGAGCCGTGGTGGCACAGTGGTTAGAATGTAGTACTGCAGGTTACTTCTGTTGACTGCCGGCTGCCTGCAGTTCAGCAGTTCGAATCTCACCAGGCTCAAGGTTGACTCAGCCTTCCATCCTTCTGAGATTGGTAAAATGAGGACCCAGATTGTTGGGGGCAAGAGGCTGACTCTGGAAACTGCTTAGAGAGGGTTGTAAAGCACTGTGAAGTGGTGTATAAGTCTAAGGGCCATTGCTATTGCTATTGACTCAGCCTTCCATCCTTCCAAGGTCAGAAAAATGACGACCCAGATGGTTGGGGGTAATAGGCTGACTCTCTAAACCACTTAGAGAGGGCTGTAAAGCAATGTAAAGCGGTATATAAGCCTAAGGGCTATTGCTATTGACTCAGCCTTCCATCCTTCCAAGATCAGTAAAACGAGGACCCAGCTTGTTGGGGGCAAGAGGCTGACTCTATAACCTGCTTAGAGAGGGCTGTGAAGCACTGTGAAGCAGTATATAAGTCTAAGGGCTAAGTCTAAGTGCTTATGGCTATCTTGATAAGTTCCTGCTGGAGTAGAACCAAGATCCATTTTGCCTTTTGTTTTCAACAATAGCCAGCCAGGTAATTTTGCTTCTGGGAAACTTAATGGCTGTGGAAGGGAGAGCTCTTCCTGTGTGGTCTCTCTGACATCAGCCTCTTCTCTAGAAGAGTTGTTGCCCTGAGCTGTCAGAGCTTAGAGCCTCTTAAAGGCTCGTCTTTGTCAGACTCCACGGGTAGTGAAAACCTTGCAGCTGTCAAACCTGCAAGGGTTTGACAGGAACAGGAAAACGTCACAACAAGCTCAAAGCGATAGGAAAATGTCAACCAGCTCAAATCAAAATGAAGAGTTGTAGGAGAGTCAATATATGGTGGGCGGGAGGGATCAAAATTCCCCACCCGGTTCAAAACAGTCCCTTCCAGTTGCCCAGGAAGTCAAGAATCAATAAGGGAAAATGGAATGGAGAAATACATATGAGAGTAGAAAATAGAATCATAGGGATGGAAGGGACCCCGGAGGTCTGCTAGTCTATCCCAACCCTTGCTAAAGAATTTAGCTGTGAACATTGATATGGTAAAGTTATACTGCAATTCTATCTGTGCCTGCTGAGGAATAATTATAATTGAGATCAGGAAATACTATTCCCAATATGGACATATGTTGAGTTCATGATCAAACAGCTCACCCTTAGGAGTTGTCAGTGATGGAATTCAACTTAATTTAACAACCGGTTCTCTGCCCTAATGATTTCTTCCAACAACCAGTTTGCCAAACTGTTCAGAAAGTTAACAACCAGTTCTCCCAAAGTGGTGTGAACTGGCTGAATCCCACCATTGGGGGTTGTCCACTTTAGACACTTTCTTCAGATACTTGGTTTTATCCAATATTTCAAATGTTGAACTTGACTTCCTTTTTCACTGGCCTAATTCTGTGATTTCAGGTACACACGGTATTCTGCTGTGAATGATATTCAGGCATTGCTACATTGGTTGAGTTCCACATAGCATGTTTTTGTCGCTTTGGGTGAATGAGAATGAGCCTCTAGTTTTCAGAATCAGGATAGAGCTGGAAGGGACCTTGGAGGTCTTCTAGTCCAGCCCCCTGCACAAGGAGGAAACCCCAAACTAGGGGTGAAATGCTCCCGGTTTGGACCGGATCCCCCGATGGCAGCGGGTGGTTCAGAGAACCAGTAGCAAAAATCCCTGCCCCCCCTCCCATGCCCAACTGAGCCGCGCAATCATTTTTACTTTTAAAAGCATTTTTTCAGCCGAAGAGGTTGTAGAAAAAAATGCTTTTAAAAGAAAACAAAAGCCTCTGATGATCACAGCTGAAAAAATGCTTTTAAAAGAAAACAAAAGCCTCTGACGATCACAGCTGAGCAGCGCGATCGTCAAAGGCTTTTTATTTTTACTTTTAAAAGCAATGCTTTTAAAAGTAAAAAAAAAGATTGCGCACCATAGCTGATCACACCCCCTCGCATGCTGTTCTACTTACCGTGTGCCTCCTTTTGGCATGCACTGTGCACGCACACCTCACATTTGGTACATGGTGCGCACTGCGCAACCAGTGAACAGGTAGTAAACCGGTTCAGATTTCACCACTGCCCTAGACTATTTATTTATTTTTTTATTTTATTTTATTTATTTTATTCATTTATTTATTTTTATATGCCGCCCTTCTTCGGAGACTCAGGGCGGCTTACAATGCGTTAAGCAATAGCCTTCATACTTTTGTATATTTTATACAAAGTCAGCTTATTGCCTCCACAAACTGGGTCCTCATTTTACCCACCTTAGAAAGGAAGGAAGGCTGAGTCGACTTTGAGCCTGGTAAGAATTGAACTCGCAGTAAATGCAGGCAGCTGGATGTTAAATGCTGCCTTAGTAGGAGGCATTTAACGATCCCAGTGAAATGGCTGTCCAGTCTCTTCTTGAAAAATCTCCCATGATGGAGCTCCCACAACTCCAGGATTGAAGCTATTCCATTGATTATTTGTTCTCACTGTTAGAAAATTTCTCCTTAGTTCTAGCTTGGATCTCTCTTTAATGATCTTCCACCCATTACTTCGGTTCCTTCCCTCGGGTTCTTTAGAGAAGAAGTCAGTCACCTCTTCTCTGTGACAGCCCCTCCTGTAATGGGAGACCGCTATCATATTGTTGAAGACGGATGACACTTTTGTGAAACTGCGTGGCAAGGTTAGGATTGATAAAAGGGTTCCTTCATAGATGTATGTGAAGGTGGACAATGTAGAAAGTGGCAGACCACTTTATGCATTGTCTATCTTCACATGCTCCTAAGTTGAAGGGTCCTTGGTGTTCTCTGAGCTTGGTTGTTTTCTTGAAGACATTTCATTATCAAACTAGGTAAAATCATCAGGTCCAAATTAGATAACATCATCAGGTTCTAATACTGATGATGTTTATTTATTTATTTATTATTTATTAGTCCAATTTATAGGCCGCCCTTCTTCGTAGACTCAGGGCAGCTTACAATGCATTATAGCAATAGCCTGCATACTTTTTGGTATATACATGCTTATGAGGGCTTTCGGGTCCCTCTAAGCAGTGTTGTTCTATACAAAGTTGGCTTATTGCCCCCACAATCCGGGTCCTCAATTTACCTACCTCGAAAGGATGGAAGGCTGAGTCAACCTTGAGCCTGGTGAGATTCGAACTTGCACTAATTGCAGGTAGCTGGCAGCTAAGTGCTAGCACTTAACAGCACTTTAGTCCGCTGCACCACCGAGGCTCTTGACATGTTACCTAGTTGGGTAATGAAATGACAAGCAAGCTCAGAGAGCACTAAGGACTTCACAGTCCTCCTCCTCCTCCTTCTCCTCCTCCTCAGTTCTGCAAACCCCATTCCCTTCTAGCATTGATGATGTTACCAAATTGGGCCATGAAACTTCTGCAAGAAAACAACCAAGCTCAGAGAGCACCAAGGACCCCTCATTTCAACTCTGAACACAGTTTCGCATGCGTGTCATCCCTACCAGAACAGAGATAGAAGGTTTTTCTCCATTCCGAAATCTATAATATGCTGCCAGATCAGAAGTGGTATTCAGCCGGTTCGCACCGGTTCGCCCGAACTGGTATTGGAAATCATGCCATCCTATTTAGGCACCTTTTTGAGGCCAGGCGCATGCACAGAAGCACGCACATGAGCAAAGCATATGCGCGGAAGGCCAGGTGTATGTGCGGAAGGCAGGAGAACGCACAAACCTGGCGCACGCATGCACGAAGCAAGCGTGCACACATGTGGCAAAATGGTAGTAACGTAATGTGAAACCCACCGCTGATCCAGATTAATTGCCTGTATATCTTAGCAGCCCACCAGAAATCTCAGCCCTGAACCTGAAATGGACAAAGTGAACTCCCAAGCAAAATCAAGCTATCTTCCAGCAGACTCCCACTTCTCAAGCTATCCTGTGTGTTCCCCAAACAATGCCTTGTGACTAAATTTATGAAATGCCACTGAAAATTACTGCAGAAGCACTTTGGCGTACAATCACCCCGTCTCATTCCTCAATTAGATTTTCTTTAGCGGCTGTACATTCTGTCTTCAAATTCCAGTTCTCGTGACTCACTCCCAAACATTTGAATGGCAAACTTTGGACTGAACTGCGGGAAGAATGCTTCTGTTTACTATTAGGAACATTTCTTGTCCTAATTTGTAAATAGCCATGCAGAATTTGTTGGACAAGATGTACAAGTTCTATTTTTAACCGTTTTGAGGAGAAACAGTTTGAAAAACTGTTTAACTGTTTCTTTCCTTTTTTTTTTTTTTTTTAATGCCATCTCTTAGTATCAGCACTGAGGGCTGAGTGAACAGATTTGACAAATTCTCAAATCATTAGATAAATATTAAGGGTGGTTTTGGAAGAAGCTACCTTAAAAGGGGAGAGGAGCTTGGAGTTACCGCTTTACACAGCAAAGTATCTCCAGCACATGTTGCATGTCTGTACTCATTCCACATTCTACATGTAGTATTTCTGCTTTGAGTTTGGCATTTTTTTTCCTCCTCCTTCTCCATAAGTGAATACAGACTCCAAAAGAAAGGAAAGGAAAGGAAAGGAAAGGAAAGGAAAGGAAAGGAAAGGAAAAGGAAAGGGAAAGGAAAGGAAAGGAAAGGAAAGGAAAGGAAAGGAAAGGAAAGGAGGAAAGGAAGTAAATGGAGAAAGGAAAGGAAAGGAAAGAAGGAAAGGAAAGAAGGAAAGGAAAGAGAGAGGGAAGGGAGGGAGGGTGGAGATAGAAAGAAAGGAGAAAGGAAAGGAAAGGAGAGAGAGAGAGAAAGAGAAAGAGAGAGAGAAAGAGGTTTTATCTGCTTTGTTTAAAATGGAAGAATTGCAAGAAATTATGGCTGACACCATGAGTGGGTCTGCTACCATCAGAGGAGACGTTTCATATCGCGCAGAGCTAAAATAAATGAAATCCATCTCGGAATTGAGTTTAACCCATGGTGATTTATAGGGACACTTCCGTTCTGTTTTCTTCGGATTATATGAAAATGGTATGGCACTGTTTTCTTCTGACCTTCCAATTTATCCTACAGCCTATATTTCCAAAATAGACCCCCTACTAAAATACTCACCAGGGCCAGTCTTGTTTAGCGTCCTTGATCAGTGACTCAAAGCTAGATGTTCCCATCTATCTGGGCAGGTGCAAGATAATGCTGCAACATGTTTCAAAACAGTCAGTAGGAGCTGCAGTTGCAAGAAACGTAAATCCTAATTTTAAAAAAAGCCTATAAGAGAATGGAAATGGTTACCGAGGCTTATCCAAATTAGTTTAATAAAAGGAGGCTGTAAAAGTCCCTAACAGGGACTGGCTGAAGTGCTAAACTATCAGAAGTCAGAACATTTTTCTCCTACTACTGGCTATAAAAGAGCAATGTAATAAGAAGGATAGCTACGCAGAAGAAGCGGGTTTAGGAAATGGTAGATTCAGGCAATGAAGTGATTGGGAGAGGAATGAAAAGTTTCCATACTAGTAGTTGTAATAGATAGTAGAATGCCACTAAGAATAACAGAGTCGGAAGGGACCTTGGAGGTCTTCTAGTCCAATCCCCTGCCCAAGCAAACCTTAAACACTCAAAGAGCCTTTTGGACCCATTTCCCACAGAAAAGAAAACATCGGGAGCCACAAAACCCTTCCTGTCCCTGACTATTTCTTGAGTGGCCGCAAAACTAGCATACGTAGTTGAATTAAATGTTCTGTTTTCTTCTGAAACTTTTCTTTTCTTGGATTTATCCATGGTTGGCCTACCGGGGGTTGAAAAGCTCAATAAATCGCGTGCCGGTGAGTGTCACACATTGGCAGTTGTGATGCATATTTTGAGTGACAGGGAGCCACAGCAGAGGGGTGAAAGAGCCACATGCGGCTCCAGAGCCACAGGTTGCTGACCTCTGCCCTATACTATTCCAGACAAGTGGCTGCCCAGTCTCTTCTTAAACACTTCCAGTGATGGAGCACCCACAACTTCTGAAAGCTGGCCTAGAATATTAACTTTCTTGGGGGGTGGGGGGTGGGAAGTGACGTTTTTGTGTCCATCATGTTAGGGGAGCGCGCACCCGCTGTCTACGAGCGGTGGCATGCTCCGGCCCCCTAGGCTCCACCCGTTCTCCAGGTTGCATAGACCCTCAGGGCCCAGGCCTTCGGCTGATGCTGTGCAATGCCAGGTCCGTAGTAAATAAAGCCCCCCTCATTTGTGATCTTATTCAGGAGGGGGTGCGGACCTGGCAGGTATTACGGAGACCTGGTTGGGCCAGGAGGGGGGGGTTCCCCTCGTTGAAATGTGCCCACCAGGTTTCCACGCATTCCATCAGCCAAGGTCACAGGGGAGGGGCGGGGGGGTAGTGGTTATCATTAAAGAAGGCCTGAGACCGAGGGAGGCCACTGTTCCTCAGACGGCCGGCTGTGAATCCCTCCTTGTGAAATGGGGTCACGGGGTTCAGAGGGGTTTGCTGATCACGTACCTGGCTCCCTGCCACGTGGCAGCAGCCCTGCCTGAGCTACTCAATGTCATCGCCGCGGTGGCGGTTGATACCCCTAGGCTTATGGCTTATGGTCATGGGGGATTTCAACCTGCCGTCCGTGGGTGAGGCGTCAGAGGTGGCTCAGGAGTTCATGGCTTCCATGACAGCCATGGACCTGACCCAGTTAATTCATGACCCTACCCACACGGGGGGAAACACGCTGGATCTGGTTTTTGTCTCTGGACAGTGGTTGAGTGATCTCGAGATAGGGGATATAGTCATCAAGCCCTTGTCATGGTCTGATCACTCTCTCCTTTGTCTCGACCTTCGAACCGCTACACCCCGCCGCAGGGAGGCGGAGCCGGTAAGATGGTTCCACCCCAGGCGCCTGATGGAACCTGACAGGTTCCAGATGGAGCTTGGGCCATTCCCTGAGGCTCTGGCACACGCCTCGACTGGAGACCTAGTGGCCGCCTGGGATAGGGCGGCCGCTGGAGCTCTGGACCGAGTCGTGCCTTTGCGGCCTCTGACCCGGCGCCGATCTCATTTAGCTCCTTGGTTCACTGAGGAGCTGAGGGAGTTGAAGCGCCGGAAAAGATGCCTAGAGAGCAGTTGGAGGGCCAGTCTTTCTGAATCTGACCGGACACTGGTAAGATCTCATATTAGGAATTACCTAGTGGCAATAAAAGCAGCGAAATGTAACTATTTTGCTGCTCTTATTGCGTCATCAGATAATCGCCCGGCCGCCCTGTTTAGGGTGACCCGCTCCCTGCTCCACCAGGAAGCGCGGGAGGACCCCTTGGAGGGTAGAGCCGAGGATTTTGTTCAGTATCTGTATGACAAAATCACTCAGATTCGGGAAGATCTGGACTCCGACTGGGTAGTCTCAGGGGGAGGGACTGGGGCAGGTCTTGAGAATGTTATCTGGGATGAGTTTGATCCTGTGACCCCTGAGGACGTGGACAGGATTCTGGGTAGACTGAACGCGACCACCTGTTTATTGGACCCGTGTCCCTCCTGGTTAGTGCTGGCTTCTCGGGAGGTGACACGAGGCTGGTTCCAGGGGATTATAAATGCTTCGTTGGGTGAGGGTGTCTTTCCTGCCGCCTTGAAAGAGGCGGTGGTGAGGCCTCTCCTCAAGAAGCCTTCCCTGGACCCGGCAATGTTGGTAAATTATCGTCCGGTCTCCAACCTTCGTTTTGTGGCGAAGGTTGTTGAGAGTGTGGTTGCGCAACAGCTCCCCCAGCACCTGGATGAAACGACGTATCTGGATCCGTTCCAGTCGGGCTTCAGGCCCGGGTACAGCACGGAAACGGCATTGGTCGCGTTGGTTGATGATCTCTGGAGGGCTCGGGACAGGGGTTGCTCCTCTGTCCTGGTCCTGTTAGACCTCTCAGCGGCTTTTGATACCATCGACCATGGTATCATGCTGCACCGGTTGGAAGAGTTGGGGGTGGGAGGCACTGTGTTGCGGTGGTTCTCCTCCTTTCTCTCTGACCGGTCGCAGTCTGTGTTGACAGGGGGATAGAGGTCGACCCCGAGGCCCCTCATATGTGGGGTGCCGCAAGGGTCAGTCCTCTCGCCTCTCCTGTTCAACATTTATGTGAAGCCGCTGGGCGAGATCATCCGTGGTTTCGGGGTGGAGTACCATCAGTACGCTGACGACACCCAGCTGTACATCTCCACCCCGGATCACCCCAACGATGCCCTTGAAGTGATGTCCCGGTGCCTGGAGGCCGTACGGATCTGGATGGGGAGGAACAGGCTCAGGCTCAACCCATCCAAGACCGAGTGGCTGTGGTTTCCGACGTCCCGATATAGGCAGTTGACGCCATCACTGACTATTGGGGGCGAATCATTGGCCCCCACGGAGAGGGCTCGCAACTTGGGCGTCCTCCTGGATTCACGGCTGTCTTTAGAAGAGCACTTGACGGCCGTGACCGGGAGGATTTTTCATCAGGTTCGCCTGATTCGCCAGTTGCGTCCCTTTCTGGATCGGGACTCGTTACGCACGGTCACTCATGCCCTCGTCACCTCCCGCCTGGACTATTGTAATGCTCTCTACATGGGGCTCCCCTTGAGGAGCACCCGGAGGCTCCAACTGGCGCAGAGTGCGGCCGCGTGGGTGGTAATGGGAGCAACGTGGCGCTCCCATGTGACACCTCTCCTGCGCGAGCTGCACTGGCTCCCGGTGGTCTTCCGGGTGCGCTTCAAGGTTTTGGTTACCACCTTTAAAGCGCTCCATGGCTTAGGACCTGGTTATCTACGGGACCGCCTACTACCACCAATAGCCTCCCACCGGCCAGTACGCTCTCATAGAGAGGGACTCCTCCGGGTGCCGTCAGCCAAACAATGTCGGCTGGCGACCCCTAGGGGGAGAGCCTTCTCTGTGGGGGCACCTACCATCTGGAATGAGCTCCCCCTGGAGATACGGAGGATCCCGGATCTGCGCACCTTCCGCCGCGCTGTGAAGACCTTTTTATTCCAGCAGGCGGGCTTGGCCTAATCTCTTCCCTTTTAAATATGTAAATTTTAATCTGTTTTTAAATTATTGGGGTGTTTTAATCTGTCTGGGCCAAAATAATTTAATTTGATTTTATCTGGTTTTTAAATTTTTTATGTCTATGTTATTTTATTGTTTGGCTGTTCACCGCCCTGAGTCCTTCGGGAGTAGGGCGGTATACAAATCGAATAAATAAATAAATAAATAAATAAATAAATACAGTACATGTTCTTCGGTGGAGTTAGGAAATTAAATTCGGCTAGGTAGTGTCACTTTGCTAAGCTTTAAATGCTCAGCTGGGTCAAACTTGGTTAAGACTTGGAACAGACAAGAATATCCCAGGGCTGTGAGTTAGATGGGGAAGTTGCAGGGGTGAAATGCTACCGGTTCAGACCAGTTCTGCCAAACTGGTAGCGATGGTGGCACGAGGCTCCACCCACTTGGTTGTCATTACTTCCTGGTTTTAACCAGAAAGTAACCTGTTTTTTTCCCTCTGCGCGTGCGCAGAAGGGGTTGCATATATGCAAAGGGGCCAAGTGCGCGCGCGGCACGTGCACTTCCGAACAGGTTGGGAAGGTAAGTAGATTTCACCCCTGCTTTGAACAGTCACTAAATGAACTGTCGTAAGTCGAGAACTACCTGTATTTGTGGAGAATGGAAGAATTATCCTGGAACAAAGGAAGGAAGCTGATTTCACCAGAGCAGTTTCTGATATATTCCCTTAGCGCCTCCATAACGTACATCTTAGTAACCTTGAAAACTCAGAATTAGTAAACACAAGCTATTGAGAAACCATGTGGAGGAGGGCTTGACTCAAATTGCTTTGACATCTGCGTGTAGTAGTAACAATCGTTTTCTTTTTAAAAAGCCATGGCAACTTGCCTTTTTCTCGCCTCTGTTCCGTTTCACTTCGACAATGCCGATATTTATAGTTGTTGCACAGTGGAATAAAGACACTTGGGGAAAAGAATAGAACCAACAGACTGGGTTGCAAAAATCTGGGTGACCATGGATGGAACCAAAGAGTTATGGGGAACCATAGTGGGGGGGAGGGGGGCGGAGAACAGATCTCTGCTGTTGGTTCAGCAGTGTGGGTGTGCTGTCGTCCATGAACAAGCAGAAACATGCAGGGCAGTCTGAACTAAGTGTTATTATTTCAGGCTTATGTCTCGGTTGCATCTCGCTGGCTTCTGATCAGTTTACAAGAATCATTATGTTGTTCCTGCATGTTTTTTCCCTCAATAGTAGCTAGTTTCTGCTAAATTGGCTTTGGCAATGAAGCTGGCCCCAACTGGCCCTTTGGTTAGCAGCAAGCCAGAGGTGGCAATTACAGTTTGATCTTTTCTAGAGGGGATCATAGGGGATGCGGTGGCTCAGCGGCTAAGATGCTGATGAGAAAGGTCGGCAGTTTGGTGGTTCAAATCCCTAGCGCCGTGTAATGGAGTGAGCTACCGTTACTTGTCCCAGCTTCTGCCAACTTAGCAGTTCAAAAGCACGTAAAAAATGCAAGTAGAAAAGTAGGGACCACCTTTGGTGGGAAGGTAACAGCGTTCTGTGCGCCTTCGGCGTTTAGTCATGCCGGTCACATGACCACGGAAACGTCTTCGGAAAGCGCTGGTTCTTTGGCTTTGAAATGGAGATGAGCACCGTCCCCTAGAATCACGAACGATTAGCATACATGTGCGAGGGGAACCTTTACCTTTACCTTTTAGAGTGGATCATAACTCTTAAGGAAAGATGCTTGCCAGGTCTCGAATTGGTGAAACAAAATTTATTTATTCATTTTATTTATTTTACAGAATTTATATGCCGCCCTTCTCCCGAAGGACTCAGGGTGGCGAACACAGGTTAAAAACATACAATAATAAAAACCCACTAAAACCAGATTAAAATAATAAATAATAAAAACCCATGGATCAGAATCAGCCCATTTGTTGGGATAACCAAGTCTTCAGGCCTCGACGGAAGGAGCGGAAATCCGGGGCTGTCCGGAGCTCGGTGGGTAGTTCGTTCCAGACGGTATGGGCGCCCACGGAGAATGCCCTACCCCTGGGCATCGCCAGACGGCATTGCCTGGTCGATGGTACCCTGAGGAGACCAACCCTATGGGAGTGGACAGAACGGTGGGAAGCAGGCAGGAGATGGTCCTGCAAATACCCCGGACCTAAGCCATGTAGGGCTTTATAGGTCAATACCAGCACCTTGAAGCGGATCCGGAGGACCACCAGTAGCATTGATACGAAGCATTGATATACCAAATAGACATTCCAAATTAGTTGCCTTTGAACATCCAAATTGGATGCCTTTGAACAGGGATGGGTGCTCCATCACTGGAGGCTTTCAAAAAGATACTGGACAACTATTTGTCTGAAATGGTATAGAGTCTCCTGCCTGAGCAGGGGGTTGGACTAGAAGACCTCCAAGTTCCCTTCCTGCTCTATTATTCTATGTTCTATCTTTCTAACCAGTTGAGATTGATCATAACTGAGCAAAAGAAAAGCATCTTCTTCCATGTCAATCTAGGATAATTTGTTTGGAATGGTATAGCATCTCCTACTTGAGCAGGGAGTTGGACTAGAAGACCTCCAAGGTCCCTTCCAACTATGTTATTCAGTTATTTATGTAATTTAACCAAGCATTGAACAAGGCCTAGGAAGTAAAGGTCCTTGAAATTATTTCTCAAATTATATTCACTGTTAAAAAGTTTTTATGCATATTGGTTTCAAGCCATTCTGTTCTTTTGGCTCTTAAATTGTATTTTATCAGTTTTTAACTCACATGAGAGCTTTTTAAAAATAGGTTTAGACTTATGAACGATTGCAATTAATATGTCCTATCCTAATGAAATGAAAAGAATGTAGTGTGCATTAACAAATGTCTTGATGATAACAAATTAAATGTACCATGTTAGGGTTGTTGATTTGCAATCCCTTTTTTTCTGGTTAAGGTGGTTGCTTTTTTTTTAACCCTTCAATTGTGAGACAAATCTTATCCTGCCAACCAAATAACACCATAAGAGCCGTGGTGGCACACTGGTTAGAACGCAGTATTGCAGGCTAATTCTGCCGACTGCAAGTAGTTTGATCCTGACCGGCTTAAGGTTGATTTAGCCTTCCATCCTTCCAAGGTGGGTAAAATGAGGACCCAGATTGTTGAGAGCAATATAACAATAGCAGTTAGACTTATATACCGCTTCGCAGTGCTTTTACAGCCCTCTCTAAACAGTTTACATAGCCAGCCTATTGCTCCTAATAATCTGGGTCCTCATTTTATCCACCTCGGAAGGATGGAAGGCTTGAACCAATAGCAATAGCAATAGCACTTAGACTTATATATCCCTTCACAGTGCTTTAGAGCCCTAAGTGCAGGGGTGGGATTGAAAAATTTCAGCAACTGGTTCGCTGCCTGATTGTGGGGTGGGTGTGGCCATGGGGGTATGGCTTACTCAGCCTCCTTCACCATGGGGGTGGGGGGCGTTTTCACCCTCCACAGGCTCTGGAGGCTTTTCTTGAGCCTCCAGGAGGGTAAAAATGGCCTCCCCTGAGCACCAGAGGCCCTCCGGAGGCTGGAAATGGGCCCATTTCCAGACTTCTGGTGCTTCCGGTAGACCCATTTTTGCCCTCCCAGAGCCTCCATGCATGCCTGCACTTACCTGGCATCCAAAACAGGCTGCGTGGAGACTCCTGGGAGGGGAGGGGCGGGGTGGCCGGGGTCAGCCAGTCCTTGGAACAACCAGTTCGGCGAACCAAATTAAAATTAACATCTGAACCGAATCACCCGAACTGGTCCAAACTGGCTGAATCCCACCCCTGCCTAAGTGGTTTATAGAGTCAGCCTACTGCCCCCCAACAATCAATTTTACTGACCTCGGAAGGATGGAAGGCTGAATCAACAGCAATAGCACTTAGACTTGTATACCGCTTCACAGTACTCAGTACTCTCTAATCTTTGCGTTGTTTGCAGAGTCAGCCTCTTGCCCCCAACAATCTGGCTCCTCATTTTACTGACCTCGGAAGGATGGAAGGCTGAGTCAACCTTGACCCAGTCAGGATTGAATTCCTGGAGTGAGCAGTGAGTTAGCTTGCAATACTGGTATTCCAACCACTATGCCATCCAACCACTGTGCCATCCAAACTCTGATGCTGAGTGCTGTAAAGCACCATGACGTGGTATATAAGTCTAAGAGCCATTGCTAAGTGCGAGGAGCCTGCCCTTAATCAAATCACAAGCAAAGGCTTGTGAGGCCCAGCCTTCCAGATGCATCATCTGAAAATACTTTCCGTAATGGTAACTTGCAGGAGGAGTGCATGGTTTGCTTCTATGTCCTTAGTCATGCACAGGGGTGGGCTTAAAATTTTTTATCAAGGGGTTCTCTGCCCGGTTGCTGGGTGGGCATGGACATTGTGTGCGTGGCCTAGTCAGCCTCCTGCACCATGGTGGGAGGGGGGGTCTTTGTCCTCCCTGGGCTCTGGAGGCGTTCTTTGAGCCTCTGGGAGGGTGAAAATGGCCTCCCCAGGCTCCGGAGGCACTCCTGAACTTCTGGTAGGCCCGTTTTTTGCCCTTCCCGAGCCTCTGCGCACACCCTGCACTTACCTGCATCCAAAATGGGCCACGTAGGGAATCCTGGGAGGGGAGGGGCAGGGGGGCAGGGCGGGGCCAGCCAGGAGTGTGATTTGTGGGTTCTCCAAACTGCACAGAATGTTAGCTAGAGGTTCTCCCGAACCCCTGCGAACCCCCAGCAGCCCATCCCTGGTCATGCACCAGTCCATTGCTTCCAAAGGAATAAGCCAACTTTGATGGTGCATAAGAGCAAGTGGGCATGCCTTCCTAACAGAGACAGGACACAAAAATTCTGGGACATTCATGGTGCTTCCAAGTCCTTCATGTTGCTTCCTCTCCTTTTTACAGGAAACTATGCCACAGACACCGATATTTTCCAGCATGCTCGGGACAGGATGTAGAGGACAGGTGCAACCAGAATCAGGCGAGAGGAATGGCGATCCTATTTATCAGGATGGGAATCTCATTTCTGGATCCCTGGAGGTCCTCATCCAGCATCTGGTTCCCACCATGGATTACTATCCAGATGTAAGTAGACGGTTTATAATGGCACTCATCTTTTTGCTAGATTCAAGAGTTGACAATACAGGTAGTCCTCGACTTATGGCTGCCCAACGTTTCTGTTGCTGAGACGTCTGTTCAGTGCGATTTCTCCGGTTTTACAACCTTTCTTGCGGCAGTTGTTAAGCAAATCACTGCCATTGCTAAGTTTGGAAAAACGTGTTGTTAAGCGAATCTGGCTTCCCCAGTGACTTTGCGTTGTTGGAAGGTCATCAAAGGGGATTGATTATGCGACCGTCATAAATATGAGTCTGTTGCCAAGCGCCTGAATTTTGATCACACGATGCTGCAACGTTCATAATTGTCAAAAATGGTCGTAAGTCACTTTTTTCAGTGCCGTTGTAACTTTCAACGTTCACTAAACGAACTGTTGTAAGTCGAGGTCTACCTGTATTACAGACTTTTGCAAGTGCAGTAAGTAATTTTTTTATTTTTGTCAAGAGCTCCAGAAATAATTAAAAAACAATTCCTTCCTTAGTCCTGGAGTTGTTTATAGGCAGCAACAACTTCCTGCTTTGGGAGAGGATATGATAGACATAAAGTGGTATTTCCTGAAGAAATCTTGCAAGGACAGAGTTGGCATAAGAAAGCCGAACAGAAATCTGGATGAACCCTGGTGGCACAGTGGTTAGACTGCAGTATTGCAGGCTAATTCTGCTCATTGCCAGGAGTTCAATCCTGACCGGCTCAAGATTGGAGCCGTGGTGGCGCAGTGGCTAGAATGCAGTACTGCAGGAAAACTCTGCCCACTGCCAGCAGTTCAATTCTGACTGGCTCAAAGTTGACTCAGCCTTCCATCCTTCCAAGGTCGGTAAAATGAGGACCCAGATTGTTGGGGGCAAGATGGCTGACTCTGTAAACCCCTCAGAGAGGGCTGTAAAAGCACTGTGAAGCGGTATATAAGTCTAAGTGCTATTGCTATTGCTATTAGCTTTATTCCTCTCCTGTAGGTCTTTCTATATAGTGATCCTATTTCTTTTCTTGTAAACGGTGATCCTTTATTTCAAAAAGTTGTCCTTTCGATTCATTAGTTCATTCGTTTGTTCACTCACTCACTCATTCATTTATAAAGAGCCATGGTGGTGCAGTGGTTAGAATGTGGTACTGCAGGCAGATTCTGCCCACTGCCAGCAGTTCGATTCTGACCGGCTCAAAGTTGACTCAGCCTTCTGAGGTGGGTAAAATGAAGACCCAGATTTATTTATTTATTTATTTTATTGAATTTCTATACCGCCCTACTCCCAAAGGACTCAGGGCGGTGCACAGCCATGAAATAAAACACATAGATATACAAAATTTAAAATCGAATAAAATGAATTAAATAAATTTGGCTGAATTAGTACCCATAATTTAAGATATCCATATTTTAAAATACATTAAAAATTTAAAATTTACACTTAAAAGGGAGAAGATTTAGGCGAGGCCAGCTTGATGAAATAAAAGCGTCTTCAACTCGCGGCAGAAGGTGCGCAGATCCCGAATCCTCCGTATCTCTGGGGGGAGCTCATTCCAGATCGTCGGTGCCCCCACAGAGAAGGCTCTCCCCCTAGGGGCTGACAGCCGACATTGTTTGGCCGACGGCACCTGGAGGAGCCCCTCTCTGTGGGAGCGTACTGGTCGGTGGGAGGCTGTTGATGGTAGTAAGCGGTCCCGTAAGTACCCAGGTCCTAAGCCATGGAGCGCTTTAAAGGTGGTAACCAGAACCTTGAAGCGCACCCGGAAGACCACCGGGAGCCAGTGCAGCTCGCGCAGGAGAGGTGTTACATGGGAGCTCCATGTTGCTCCCATAACCACCCGCGCGGCCGCACTCTGCGCCAGTTGGAGCCTCTGGGTGCACCTCAAGGGGAACCCCATGTAGAGAGCATTACAATAGTCCAGACGAGAGGTGACGAGGGCATGAGTGACTGTGCGTAACGAGTCCCGATCTAGAAAGGGACGCAACTGGCGAATCAGGTGAACCTGATGAAAAATCCTCCCGGTCACGGCCGTCAAGTGCTCTTCTAAAGACAGCCGTGAGTCCAGGAGGATGCCCAAGTTACGAGCCCTTTCCATGGGGGCCAATGATTCGCCCCCAATAGCCAGCGATGGCGCCAGCTGACTATATCGGGACATCGGAAACCACAGCCACTCGGTCTTGGATGGGTTGAGCCTGAGCCCATTTCTCCCCATCCAGATCCGTACGGCCTCCAGGCACTGGGACATCATTTCAAGGGCATCGTTGGGGTGGTCCGGGGTGGAGATGTACAGCTGGGTGTCGTCAGCGTACAGATGGTACTTCACCCCGAAACCACGGGGTTTTGCTGGGGGCCAAGAGGCTGAGTCTGTAAACCCCTCAGAGAGGGCTGTGAAGCACTGTGAAGCGGTATGTAAAACTAAGTGCTAATGCTATTCTCAGCATCTTCAGCTGTCATTCATCGCATCATGCTAATGAAATAATATAAAACACAGCTGATCTTGGAAAGTAAAGCAGGATCAGATCTGGTTAGTAAAATGAATGGGATATGTCAAGAAAATCCAAATGTTGTCTGCTAGACTGGAAAACTATAAAACAATTCTGGAAGATGTCAATCACATGTCACCTCTATCTATATTTTTGCCAAGAAAAATGCATGGGCATGTTGCAATCCACAGGAAATGACCTTTGGTTCAAGAAGACCTTCCTTTAACAGACACACACACACACACACACACACACACACTTGTTGTACACAAATATACTTGTTCAGTAGATACTATTTTCTCTTTGGAAATAAGATCTTATTAAAATGTTGGAGATTATAAATTTTAGATGCTTGGGATATTGGGAGGATGGATGGATGGATGGATGGATGGATGGATGGATGGATGGATCAAAGGACAAACAGATAAGGAGATAGATGGATGACAGTCAGATAGAATAAAAGGTATTTTTCTTCCATGCAGTATTTTTAAATGAAAGAAGATTTTTATTTTCCCATTCAGACTTAAATCAAAACTGCACATGTCTTCATATGTGATACTTATAGTATCAAGCACTGCCATTTATTTATAAATGTTTATAAATAAATAAACATTACAACATAGGAGGAGGAAGGTGTGTTGGATACATTGGCTCAATTTGGCTGCCTTTAGAAAGAAAGAAAGGAAGGAAGAAGGAGGGACGGAGGGAGGGAAGGAAGGAAGAAAAGAAAAGAAAAGAAAAGAAAAGAAAAGAAAAGAAAAGAAAAGAAAAAAAGAAAGAAATTCACTTGGAGTACCCTTTTTTTCTCCTGCCATGCTGGCGAGAAAAAAAAACTGCCGGCTCTCCAGGAAAATCCATTTGCATACAAGAGCTTGTTTGGCACCCAGGGAAATGTGGGTCCTCATCCGAGGACAATGAAGCTCCATGTCTGGAATTTAAGAATGGAATGTACTGAACTCCAACTCTTGGTGCCTGACCATTGCGAGCAACTCCTTCTCCAAACGCTCAAACAAATAAACAATTCCAGATCCACCAGCATAAACTGAAGGGCACAATATGCTGGGTTGTTTTTGGTTCCCCCCCCTTCCTCTTTCCCAGAAGATATTTCTATATTCCTGCTCCTTAACTAGCAGTTACTATTTTAGTCTCTCTTCTCCTCGCTCTTTCACCCTCTCGATCTTCCCTCCTTTAATTTATCACGTCTCTTAGCAACAAGTTTAGGCACTGGAGGAATTCGCCTCATTCTTTCCTATTTTGAGCACCCTGAAGCCTTCTTTTGTTCCGTTTCCAACTCATTCCAAAGGATTTTCTTTTGTTTTTGTTTCTGTTTTCCTTTGGCCCCAAATTTGTGTAATCTTCTGACAAACTACTCACAGTTCAGTCTGGGAGTTCAAGGTTTTCTATTCCTTTGGCTCATTTTTAAAATCACAACTGATATACAACACTGCCAGAGTTGGACTTTACCTTCCATC
Organism: Pantherophis guttatus; assembly: GCF_029531705.1. The sequence goes on from NW_026844069.1 coordinate 2,777,656, forward strand.
TATGGTGTCCTTCTTTGTGGATGGTAGCCGTTGGTTCAGAGGAGGTCACTGTTTGAGGCACGTGGGGCTTAAATCAAAAGAATGGAAGATACGGTCAATGTTATTGTATAAAGCTTCTAAAGCAAATCAACCCCGACTGTCCTTTGGAAAGACGGAGCCTGAAGCTGAAGTTCGAATAGTTTGGCCAACAAATGAAAAGACTTCTTGGAGAAGAAGACCCTGATGTTGGAAAAGATGGAAGGCGAAAGGAGAAGGGGGCAGCAGAAGGATGAGATGGTCAGATGGTGTCATTGACATGATGGACATGGGTTTGGGTCAGTGGTGGAATTCAAATTTTTTTATTACCGGTTCTGTGGGCGTGGCTTGGTGGGCATGGCAGGGGAAGGATACTGCAAAATCTCCATTCCCTCACCACTCCTGGGGATAGCCAAAGGTGGTATTTGCTGGTTCTCCAAACTACTCAAAATTTCTGCTACCGGTTCTCCAGAACCTGTCAGTAGCTGCTGAATAGCACCCCTGGTTTGGGTGGACTCCGGAAGACAGTGGGAGGACAGGGAGGCTGGGCATGCTATGGTCCATGGAGTCATGAAGAGTCAGACATGACTTAGTGACTGAACAATGAAAGCAACAAAACATAATGATAGAATTTTTAGTAGACCATGGGAATACAGAGCAAGACAGTTAAGAGACAAAACAGAGACATTACAGATTGCTGAATTCGGGTTTGAAAGCATGAAAAGTAACATTTCAATCAACCCTGAATCTTCTTTGGAAGGACAGATCCTGAAGCTGAAGTTCAAATACCTCGGCCACCTAATGAGAAGACTCCTTGGAAAAAGACCCTGATGTTGGGAAAGATGGGAGATGAAAGGAGAAGGGGACAGCACAGGATGACATGGTTAGATGATGTCATCAACATGAGGAACATGAATTTGGGCAATCTTCAGAAGACAATGGAGGACAAGGGAGCCTGGCGTGTTGTGGTCCATGGGTCATGAAGAGTCAGGCACGACTTAGAGACTGAACAATAACAACAACAACAAAATTCCTATGAAGCAGTTCTTTGTCTAAGATGTTTATTGTAAGGTTTGACAATGTCAACCTTCTGTTGTAGTGTCTGCCTTCTGTAATAGCACCCCCACCACCTGCAGATTCAGACAACTTCGGTCTTGTGGCCCACCGGCTGCCAGAGGAGCTGGTGACAGATTCAGACAATGAGGAGGTTGGGGAAGAACTTGGGCCAGTTTTGGAGTCTGGGGAAGGCTCTGTTGGATGCTCTGTGTCGGATGTTAGAGCCAGGACCATCCTACCTTTCTCAGCCACCAGAGAGGCAGCTGCCTTTGGAGGATGATATGAGTGAGAAGGAAGAACAGCTGGGGCTTGTTCCAGATGCACATATGTGCAGAGCTGTTAGGAGAGGAGGACAGTGGAGGACAAGGAGTCAACTCGGAAAGTAAGACACATGTGGATGCTGAATGGCCCCTCCCTGGCTGGGGAATAAATAGAAGGAAAGGGGAGTGGTAGTTGTAGGAGACAACAGTTCGTATTTCTGGAAATTTTGCTCATTGTGTTTGATGCCATAAAGACTGCTTGCGAGAACTTAATTTGCAGCCTTTTGGCTGGGCGCTCACAGCCTTGCAATTATCGCAAGGAACTGATAAGGTCTGTTACTGCAGTTAATGCCTTGAAGGACTCTTGCCTGGACTTTTCAGTGTGTGAATGCCATTAATTCACAAGAGGTAAATAAAGAGGAGTTTTTTTGTGACAAGGAGTCTGTTTCTTGTTTCTGCTAAGGCTGGGTCAGAACACTTGGTCTTGCTGTATTTTCAATGAGTCTGGAAATCCTAGGTTTTTTCTTTCCTCAGGTGACGTGTGCTCACCTGGATTGGATTATGTTTAGTCCATTTATGGTGCTCGCTTGTTCTGTCCTCACAATCACCTTTGATTCTTCGGAGATGCAAGTTGCCATGGCGTTGTTTGTAAACTGTACGCTGTCAAGAGTTCCCATTGAACTGGGCAGCCTCAGAACTCTAATAAAGGAATAAGCCTTCCTAGTGATTACACAAATCGGCATGTTGGTGTTTTAAAAAAAAAACACAACTTCGGCTGGTGGAACCAGTGCTGTGGTTACAGCGTTGGACTTTAGAGAAGATCAGAGTCTGTCTTTGATCACAGTCCTCCATGGATGACTTGGGGCTGTTTCTCAGCCTGGGAAGGAAGAGACACTCTATGGATGGTGTCTTGAATCCCAGAGGAAAAAGTGGGATGTGAATGCAATAATAAATAAACTATATGCATGCAGTTAAATAAGTCTCGTTCTCTTGCTCATTTAATTCAACAGTAGAGTCCTTCATATCTCAAGACTTAAAATGGACACCTTAGATCAAAAACATCATCAAAAAAACACAAGAAAGAATGTTCTTTCTGCACCAACTTAGAAAGCTCAAACTGCCCAAATAGCTGCTGATTCAGTTCTACAGAGGAAGTATTAAGTCTGTCATCTGCACCTCTATAACTCTCTGGTTTGGCTCTGCAACCCAACAAGACAGACACAGACTTCAACAGATAATTAGAACTGCAGAAAAAACAATGGCTACCAACCTGCCTTCCATTGAGGACCTGTATACTGCACGAGTCAAAAAGAGGGCTGTGAAAATATCTACAGACCCCTCGCATCCTGGACATAAATTATTTCAACTCCTACTCTCCAAATGACTATAGGGCATTGGACACCAGAACAACTAAACACAAGGACATTTTTTTCCCTGAATGCCATCACTCTGCTAAACAACTAATTCCCACAATACTGTCAAATTATTTACTAAGACTGTATTACTATTATTCTTCTCATCCTTCCTATTACCTATCTCCTCCCACTTATGACTATAACCATATTGTTTGTATCTTTACGATTTATATTGTTTTATTTGTTTCCTATATGTTTTGATTGCTTATTAGTATCCTATGACTATCACTAAGTGTGGTATCTTATGATTCTTGATGAATATATTTTATTTTTTTCTTTATGTACACTGAGAGCTTATGCACCAAAGACAAATTCCTTGTGTGTCCAATCACACTTGGCCAATAAAGAATTCTATTCTATTCTATTCTATTCTATTCTATTCTATTCTATTCTATTCTATTCTATTCTATTCTATTCTATTCTATTCTATTCTATTCTAAAGCGACCCTTCATCTAGAACCTGATGTACAGTCCAGCAAAGTTGAGTCTAATCCCTTTGGTTTAAATCAGTGATTCTCAACCTTTCTGACTTGGGGGAGGGGGGAGAGTGGATGGTTTCCTGCAAGTGGCAGACAGGCGCCCCCCCCCCTCCCCCAAGCACACCCAGCTCCATTTGTTGCGTGGCGGGTGCAAAAAGAAAGCTTTGCACTTGAGCGCAACCACCCATTGCTCGCACAAGGGGAGCTTTGCACATGCATGCAGTCACCCATTGTTTGTGTGGCCCACTTCTGAATGAGCCGTGACCTGGTAGTGGGCCACGACCCAGTGGTTGGGGACTCCCAGTCTAGATCCCTGCACTAACCCGAGTTGGAGTGTGAAGGCCTCAATAGATGCTTCCATTTCTAGGTTAGGAAAGAGGTAACCATCCAGTAATGGAAGAATTAGACCATAAGAGCCAGTTGGGTCAGGTGGTTAAAGCAGCAGGCTAGAAAACAGGGAGACAGTGAGTTCTAGTCCCACCTTAGGCCTGAAAGCCAGCTGGGTGACTTTGGGACAATGACTCTCCCTCTCTCTCAGCCCAACTCACCTCACAGGGTTATTGTTATGGGGAAAAACAGGAAGGCACACTGGATATGTGCGCTGCCTTGAGGTATTTTTAAAAATAATAAAGACAGGGTACAAATAATCTCTGACTCTTTAGAGTCAGAGATATTTGGGCTGCCACGTGGAGACAAGTGATGAAAAGATGTTTTGTTTCCTTTCTCGTTGCAAGAGGTTTATGAAAATTGTCTGTAGAACTAGAACATGAACGGAAGAAAAACTTGTTGATGTGGGACATTTTTTCAGGCCACGTGTGTTTGGAATTCAGACCTGCTCACTGTTTTTCTGTTCAGCTTTCCGACTTGAGCAAGCGCTGTACAGATTTCTCAGATTTCATAGATTGGTCTTCTGAAATATTTACAGCTTTTGCTGTAGGCGTGTGTGAGAGATTAGCTATTCAGATTCCACATCCAATCAATTAGAATAGAGCTGGAAGGGACCTTGGAGGTCTTCTAATCCAGCCCCCTGCTCAAGCAGGAGATCCTACATCATTTCAGACAAGTGATGTCCAGTCTCTTCTTAAAAACCTCCAGTGATGAAGCACCCACAATTTGTTCAAGTGAATATAGGTTTATTGCATGCTAACACTCTCTACAAGAATCTGAACTACTAACGGTCAAAGCAAATAGGCGGTAGATAAGAATCAATGGAACTCAATACAAAGTCAAGAGTATTTTGTACTCTTGGAAATCGAGAGTCCAAGCAGTTCAAAGGAATGTTGGTTTATTGCATGCTAATGCTCTTTGCAAGAATCCGAACTAGTAACAGTCAAAGCAAATTGGCGGTAGATAAGAATTCAAGGTGGGCTGGATTTAGATCTCTTGTGGGCATGCAGGGACTCGAGACTGATGACATGTTTGACCCCTCCCTCAGGCTCAAGCAGGAGACCCTACACCATTTCAGGCAAGTTGCTATCCAGTCTCTTCTTAAAAACCTCCAGTGATGAAACTCCCACAACTTCTGAAGACAAGCTGCTCCATCTTTGCTGGTTGGAGACACTGGACATGTTCATTTTGTCCACTTAATCTGCAAAACGCTTCTCATCTGCTTCTAAAACAGGGTTTCTCAAATTTAGCAAATTTAAGAGGTCTGGACCAGGAGGAGTTGATTTTACATCACTGCTCTCTGATTTGTTTCTATCCACCCACTATGTAAGTGGAACAACTTGCCTCCAGAAATTGTGGATGCTCCAGGATTGGAAGTTTTTAAGAAGAGATTAGACAACCAATTGTCTGAAATAGGATAGGGCAGTGATGGTTAACCTTTTTGGTACCGAGTGCGCAAAGCATACATGCTCATGCGAATGCATGCGCGCATGCCCGAACCCCATAAATGCAATGTGAGTGCCCCCTACGCATGTGCCCCGGCCACACCCATACCCTGTTTTGGCTTCCAGGTTGGTGCAGGAGGCTTTCCAGGCCCACAACAGGGCATGGGGGGCATGCATGTGAACTCCCAAAATGCAATGTGAGTGCCCCCCGTGCATGCACCCCCCCTGCATTTATTTATTTATTTATTTATTTATTTATTTATTTATTTATTTATTTATTTATTTATTTATTTGTTCGATTTATATGCCGCCCTTCTCCGGAGACTCAGGGCGACTTACAATGCATTAAGCAATAGCCTTCATACTTTTGTATATACCTGCTTAGTAGGGATTTTTTGCCCCCCCCCACAAGCGCTGTTCTATTTTATACAAAGTCAGCTTATTGCCCCCACAAACCGGGTCCTCATTTTACCTACCTCGAAAGGATGGAAGGCTGAGTCAACCTTGAGCCTGGTGAGAATTGAACTCGCAGTAATTGCAGGCAGCGGGCAGCTAAGTGCTACTTTAACAGCACTTAGTCCGCTGCACCACCAAGGCTCCCCCCTCGCATGCCCCCCACCCCCCACATATGGGCTGCAGAGATCGAAAAACCAGCTAGCTGGCGGGAGGCACACATGCATATGCGGTAGAGGCGGGCTGGGGTGACAGCTGGCGTGCCCTCAGAGAGGACTCTGCGTGCCATCTGTGGCACACGTGTCATAGGTTTCCCATCACGGGGATAGGGTTTCCTGCCTGAGCAGGGGATTGAACTAGAAGACCTCCAAGGTCCCTTTCCAAGTCTGTTATTTTCTTATTCTGTTACGTAATATGGAGGAAAAGAAACGGGACTTGAGCTCAACACTTAGAAGGGAAGGTGGTGGAAACATCAGCTAACACTGTTGGATTGTGTTGACCCACACGTAGAATAGTTAGCCAGCAAAGGAAGGGAGGAGGAAAAGAAAATTAGGCAATCGTCATTTCTGAACAATTTGTGCTTGGTTGTCCTCTCCTTGTGACCTACATCAATAATCTGTCACATCAAGTCAGCTATCTCCACGCAAGCAGACAGATCAGGCAGGGGCTAGGTCTCCCTTCCTGTCTGTGGCCAAAGGTTGGTCCTTATTTTCATTGCATTCAACAGCCAGAATTCGTTTCAAGACTTCCTCCGTGGAAGGTCTGCTTATCTGCTCCTCACTCTCCCAACCCATACATGGTGTGTGTGTGTGTGTGTGTGTGTGTGTGTGTGTGTGTGTTTAAACAGTCTGTCCTCTTGTAGAGATGTTTTTTTCAAACACATGCAAATAAAATTAGGGGCATTTGCTTGATCCACTTGGAATCTGTTCGACGGTTATATCGGGGTGGTATTCATTTACTTTTGCTATTGGTTCGCAAATGTGAGCGTGCGCATGTGGGCCTTCCGCGCATGCACAGAGCGTCAAAAATGGGACAGGATATGTCCAGGGAAGTGGGTAGAGCCTCCCGCAGCCGCCGCTATCAGTTCTCCCGAACCGGATAGAACCGGCCGAATACCACCACAGGGTTATATCCTGCGCCCAGATCTGCAGATCCCAATAATTCTAATTTTTAAGATAGCCTTCGACTTACAACAATTTGCTTAGTGAACAAAGTTAAAACAGTGCTGAAAAAAGTGACTTGTGACCATTTTTCACACTTACGACCGTTGCGGCATCCCCATGGACACATGATCAAAATTCAGAGGCTTGGCAACAGACTCATATTTATGATGGTCGCAGCGTCCCAGGGTCACGTGATCCCCATTTTGCGACCTTCCGACAAGCAAAGTCAAGGGGGAAGCCAGATTCACTTAACAACCTTGTTTCTAATGTAATAAGTGCAGTGATTCATTTAACAACGGTGACAAGAAAGGTTTAGAAAATGAAATGAAACACACTTAACAGATGTCTCGCTTAACAACAAAACCATTGGGCTCAATTGCAGTCATAAGTCGAGGACTACCTGTGTAGCATTGTGAAGCCTACCTACCTTTTCAAACTTTGGCAAGCTTGGATACAAGCCAGGATAGGATAAAAAGAAGAAAAAATAGTATTTGAGAGGCTGCCCCAAAGAAGAGGGGGTCAACCTATTCTCCAAAGCACCTAAAGGCAGGGCGGGAAACAATGGATGGAAACTAATTAAGGAGAGAAGCAACCTAGAACTAAGGAGAAATTTTCTAACAGTGAGGACAATTAACTGGTGGAACAGCTTGCCTCCAGAAGTTGTGGGTGCTTCATCAAGAAGTGATGGATGGAAACTAATCAAGGACAGAAACAACCTAGAAATAAGGAGAAATTTCTTGACAGAACAGTTAACCAGTGGAACAGTTTGCCTTGAGAAGTTGTGGGTGCTCCATCACTAGAGGCTTTCAAAAAGAGAATGGACAACCATTTGTCAGAAATAGTATAGGGCAATGGTGAAATCTACTTACCTTCCCTACCGGTTCAGAAGTGCGTGCGTCACGCACATGCACTTGCTCCACTTGCGTGTGCGCCATCGTCATGTCCAATTTTTGACCCTCTGCACATGCACAAAGTCTTATGTGCATGCACAGAGGGTCAAAAACGGGTTACTTCCTGGTGGGCGGAGCCTCACACAGCCGGCGCTACCAGTTTGCAGAACCACACGATGACGACGCTACCGGTTCGTGCGAGCTGGACAGAACCGGCAGGATTTCCCCACTAGTATAGGGTCTCCTGCTTGAGCAGGGTGTTGGACTACAAGACCTCCAAGCTCCCTTCCAACTCTGTTCTTCTGGTCTGCTTAGTTTGTGCCCTCCCATTTGCAGTTTGGAGGGTATGCCAGACTCCAGCAACGAAATAATCCCACCTGACTTTCTTTGCAATACCTTCCAAATTAAAATGTAAGCATTAAATGTAAGCAGTTCGTTTGGATTTGTGCAAAAAAAAAAAAAAAAGGTCAGCGGAGGTAAACCGGAAATTTGGAGCTTTGGTGGGGGGGGGGGGCGATTCTTTTTTTTTTTTTTTGCTTTCGAGAGCTAATCAGGAGCTCCTCGAACCAGATGGAGCCAAGATCCATTACAACCAGTTGGTGGTGGTGGTGAAGGACGCTAAATCAAAAAGGACTCCAGACAGATGCAATCTAAGTCTGGCTTTGGTTTGGAAGAGAGGCGCAGAAGCTTCCCCGCCACAAAAAAATCTTCAAAGAATCAAAGCTAGAAAAAAAAGCTTGGTGTCCTATTTCGGCTTCTTTCACCACAGCTGCTCAAAGCTGCGCAAAGGGTTCAAAAGGCCCATTTTGCAAAAAAATGGATCCTGCACAAACAAAACCCATCGCTTTGAAGCGTCAGGCTGGTTCCCGTCTTTTGTAAGATTTGGCCAGCTGTCGAAAGCTGTCCCCGGCTTTCACACGTGCCTGTGTGTTTGTATGCACACAATGACACCGCTTCTAAAGGGTCGGCCAGGGAGGCAAATCAGCTGTCCTGTGCAGCCCGCACGTGTGTAAACAGCACCGCTAGCTTTCAAAGCAGCTTCGCAAGTCTTGTTTGATCGTTGTGGAAAGAAATATCCATCTGGTTCAGTTCCAAGCTGGGAGAAAGACACTGGAAACATGGAGGCTGATTGGAAAGATGGTTTATTGATGAAACAGAACCACATAGGTGGTTCTAGCGCAGCTGACCACATGGAGTTGAGAGTGGGCTTTGAACTTGAATTTCCTGTTCCTGTGCAAGAACATGTATTCTATTGGCTGTTGTAGGAGGTCATAACTGGCTCTGTAGGTTGTCTGAGCTCCCGGGTTTGGTTGAAGCTGGGACTGCTGATGCAATGAAGAGGCTTGCTGGGCAATTCCTATTGTGGCTGAGGGTTAATCCTACCTTTACTGCAGGGAATTTTTGCTAATGAATAGAGCTACCTAGATACTTGGCTTCTTTCAATTAGCTCTTTAACTCTTGAGTGCTGGCATCTGCTGAGGGCTCTAGGTTGCTTCTCTCTCCTTGATTAGTTTCAACCAATTGCTTCTTGTCCTGCCTTTTGATGCTTGGGAAAATAGGTTGACCTCCCTCTTCTTTGGGAGGGGTCTCAACTCTGCCCACCCCATTTTAAGATTTTCAATCAAAGCTCGACTTGAGAGCCACACTCATGGAAGGGCACAGAGAGTCAGATTTTGTGTGAATGCGTTTCTGGTGGAGGTTTGTTAAGCCTCCTTGTTATGGAGTATTTAGAATCATCCTGTGGGTAGCTCTGAGACTTATGTTTTTGAGATTCTTGCATTTAGTGTGTATCTGAGAAGCTCTGCAGAGATCTATCTTAATGAGCTGCTTCATCTTGATAAGAACATTGATTTGACACTTTCCAGCAGAGCATTGACATGATACTTTCTGGGGATGCTTTAATATGTTTTGGAGTTGTGTTGTCTGCATTTCTTTCTTAGTTGATAGGGGAGGGGGATGTTTCATCATCCCTGATTGGTGTTAATTCTGGTATTTACAGCTTTGTTCCATGAGCTACCGGGGAAAATGGATAGCTCAAAATAAGGAAAATGTTTTTGATCCAATGACGACCCAGATTGTTGGGGGCAATATGCTGACTTTGTAAACTGCTTAGAGAGGGCTGTAAAGCAATATGAAGCTGTATATAAGTAAGTGCTATTGACTCAGCCTACCATCCTTCCAAGCAGGGGTACTATTCAGCAGGTTCTGACAGGTTCTGGAGAACCGGTAGCTGGGATTTTGAGTAGTTCAGAGAACCGGCAAATATTACCTCTGGCTGGCCCCAGAGTGGGGTGGGAATGGAGATTTTGCAATATCTTTCCCCCAGGAGTGGGGACGGAATGGAGATTTTGCCATGCCCACCAAGCCACACCATGTCCACCAAGCCACGCCTACAGAACCGATAGTAAAAAAAAATTTGAATTCCACCACTGCTTACAAAGTTGGTAAAATGAGGACTCAGATTGTTTGGGGACAATGGGCTGACTCTATAAACCGCTTAGAGAGGGCTGTAAAAGCACTGTAAAGTGGTATATAATTCTAAGTGCTATTGCCATTGCCATTGCCATTGCTATTGCTATTGTTATTGCTATCTATCTATCTATCTATCTATCTATCTATCTATCTATCTATCATCTACCTACCTACCTACCTACCTACCTACCTACCTACCTACCTATCCAGGCTCAAGGTTGACTCAGCCTTCCATCCTTCCGAGGTGGGAAAAATGAGCCCCCAGATTGTTGGGGGCAAGAGGCTGACTCTGTAAACCGCTTAGAAAAGGCTGTAGAGCACTGTGAAGCTGTATGTAAGTCTTAAGTGCTATTGCCATCCATATCTATCTATCTATCTATCTATCTATCTATCTATCTATCTATCTATATCTATCTATCTATCTATCTATCTATCTATCTATCTATCTCACCAGGCTCAAGGTTGACTCAGCCTTCCATCCTTCTGAGTTCAGTAAAATGAGGGCCCAATGCCCCCTTGTTGGGGGCAATAAGCTGACTCTGTAAACCGCTTATAGAGGGTTGTAAATGCACTATGAAACAATATATAAGTCTAAGTGCTATTGCTATTGCTATTGCTATCACCATTCTTCAAAAGAGAAGTGTCCAAACTTCCTTCAAGGCAAGCTTGACACCTTCACAAATCCTTCCATGGGGTTTTCTTGGCTTGTCTTCAACTAATCTTTAGAAGTCTCTCATCGGTGTATGTGTGTGTAGTTTTCAGGGGGGAAAATCAATTTTAAAGTTCCTTTCTGTTTCGTTCTCCCGTCTTTTCGATACAGAAGACATACATTTTCACCTTCCTTCTGAGCTCCCGTGTCTTCATTCATCCTCATGAGCTCTTGGCTAAAGTTGGACACCTCTGCCTGAAGCAGAAGCAGCAGCTGGAAACCGGGGTTGAAGCAGACAAGGTAAGCGAGCGATCAAGTTGTTCCCTGATTTTAGCTTTGCATTTTCTTTCCTTCTGCAGTGACATCTAACGTCACTAATGGACAAACAGGCCCTTCGCCCAACGGCATGAGTTAATGAACACAATGTCAGACGATTAGAGGTCTCTTATACCCTATATTTATATTTAATAATTGGAACTTCCTTACCTATTGTATTTTTTTAGGCTAGCGTAATGTTACTTTTCTGTATAAGAGTTGAATAAAAGAGTTGGGAAACCGGAATAAGCTAGTTTCTGGGCTAAGAGTTTGCCTACTTGCTCTTTGACCTTGATGATTTCCTTGCAGATGTTTCATTACCAAACTAGGTAACATCATGAGCACTACGGGGACTGGGGAGGGCAAAAACAGGATGCGTGGGCCAGGGGTGGGTTCTACTTACCTCCGTTACCGGTTCGCAACAGGAGCATGTGTGCGCATGCCCAGAAGCTTCTACACATGCACAGATCATTCATGATGATGTCCAGGCAGGTGGGCAGAGCCTCCCGTTGCAGTTGCTCCCGGTTCGCAAGAATCGGTCCGAACCGGGAGCAACCCACCACTGGCATGGGGGGGTTCAAGACGCCAAAAACGGGCCCATTTTTCGCAAAAACAGGATGCGCAGAGGGTTTGGGAGGCCTGCAGAGTGCTCCCGGGGGCCGGGGAGAGCAAAAACCAGAACTGCAGAGGCCAAAAACTATTTTTTTTCTTGTTTTCCTCTTCAAAATCTTTGTGCGTCTTTCTTATAGTCCAAAAAATACGGTACATGTTTTAATCAACAGTGTAATGATTTTTCTTTCAACCCAAATTTTGAAAATAATAAAAAAAAAACCCAGTAAGGTAAGGATATCAATCAAAAGGGACTACGATGCAAAATAGGGAGGGTTTACCCACACACCTTGCAGAGCGATAAAGTATTGGCAGACACACTGTATGAAAATCAAACCTGGCCGATCGTTGTGTAAGTAGAAACATTGGCAGGAATACCCCGTGTTGTTGTTGTTCCATGCTAAACTATTTCTCATCCCCACGTGAGCGCCACCAGCGGCTAACGAAATCTCAAAGAAGCTGTTCCAAATCGTAAACTGGCAGATTAAAAGCAAACTTTAGCGCTGCTCAGATCAACTTGGGAGGCTTGACGTGACAAGGAGGCATCTCAAATCCCCAGCTTTATTACGCCTTCCGTGGGTTATGTGAACCTTGCCAAGGATGGCTAAGCAGAAAACAACAGGAAATCCATCTAAGGTTCAGGAAACAATCCTAATGTAATAGTAAGGTGGAATTGACGTGGTTGCTGAAAAAGTAGAACATTAGAACATATGTACCACTTTATAATGCCTTGGTAAGACCACACTTGGAATAGTGCATTCAGTTTTGCTCACCACGATGTAAAAAAGATGTGGAGACTCTAGAAAGAGCGCAGAGAAGAGCAACCAAGAGGATTAGGGGACTGGAGGCTAAAACATATGAAGAACGGTTGCAGGAACTGGGTATGTCTACTTTAATGAAAAGAAGGACCAAGGGAGACATGATAGCAGTCTTCCAATATCTCAGGGGCTGCCACAAAGAAGAGGGAGTCAAGCTATTCTCCAAAGCACCTGAGGGTAGGACAAGAAGCAATGGGTGGAAACTAATCAAGGAGAGAAGCAACTTAGAACTAAGGAGAAATTTTCTGACAGTTAGAACAGTTAATCAGTGAAATAACTTGCCTCCAGAAGTTGTGAATGCTCCAACACTGGAAGTTTTAAACAAGATGTTGGATAACCATTTGTCTGAAGTGGTGTAGGGTTTCCTGCCTAGGAAGGGGGTTGGAGTAGAAGACTTCCAAGGTCCCTTCCATGATTCTATGATTCTATGATATATGACTACAGTAAATCGTGGATATATGACTTACAACAGTTGGTTTGATGATCATTTGAAATTACAGTGGCATTAGAAAAAAAGGGAGTTACGGCCATTTTTCATACTTCTGGCCACTGCAATCACATGATGGTCATGTGATCAGAATTTGGATGCAACTGGCGTGTATTTATGACGGTTGCAAAGTCCCGGGGTCATGTGATCTCCTTTGGCAACTTTCTGACAAGCAAAGTGTAGCCTGGCTAGGTGGCTCAGTGGCTAAGATGCTGAGCTTGTTAATCAGAAAGGTCGGCAGTTCAGCGGTTCGAATCCCTAGTATAGGTCTCCTACGTGAGCAGGGAGTTGGACTAGATGACCTTCAAGGTCCCTGTTACTGTTACTATCTTACTAAAGTCAGTGGGGAAGCCAGATTCAATCAACAACTGTGTGATTAACTTTACAACTGCAGTGATCGCGGCAAGAAAGGGTTGTAACATGGGGCAAAACTTATTTAACAAGCCCCTTGCTTAGCCATGGAAATTTTGGACTCATTTGTGGTCATAAGTCAACCACTACCTAGAGTAGCTAGGTTACCCATATCCCAGACAGTTAACAGGGAACAATTTTCTTAGTATCTTCACTTTGTTCTTGTTTGTTATACATAAACAACATTGCTTCAAAACATGTCTTTATGCAACACGCCAATGTGTTACAAAATCTGGAACAAGCATCTGACTTGTTCTTTAAATGTCAAATCCCAGTTATAAGAGTTTGATCTGTTTTAAGCCAACGTCTCCCATCATGTGTACCCTGGGTCTGAAGTGATTTTACAAATGCAGAGAGGTAGTTACGACTTTCATATTCATCTACCAGTATCAAACGCAGAAGGAGCATGCATTTCAGGCAACAGCTCCTTGAACTGAGCTGGATTCTACAGGCAGATATGTGATATTTTCCTGGGAACAATCTTAGTTGCCCTTGCTTTGTTCTTTTGTTGTTAGTTGGGAAGTCGTGTCCGACCCATCACGACCCTATTCACAACGTTCCTCCAGGCCTTCCTGTCCTCTACCATCCTCTGGAGTCCATTTAAGCTCACTCTGACTGCTTCGGTGACTCCATCCAGCCACCTCGTTCTCTGCTGTCCCCTTCTTCTTTTGCCCTCAGTAGTTCCCAGCATTAGGCTCTTCTCCAGTGAGTCCTTCCTTCTCATTAGGTGGCCAAAGTATTTGAGTTTCCTCTTCAGGATCTGGCCTTCTAAAGAGCAGTCAGGATTGATCTCCTCTAGGACTGACCGGTTTGATCGCCTTGCAGTCCAAGGGACTCGCAGGAGTCTTCTCCAGCACCAGAGTTCAAAGGCCTCAATTCTTTGGCGCTCAGCCTTCCTTATGGTCCAACTTTCACAGCCATACATTGCAACTGGGAAAATCATAGCCTTGACTATATGCACTTTTGTTGGCAGGGTGATGTCTCTGCTTTTAGTATGGTGTCTAGATTTGCTTTGTTCTAGGGTCCATTTTATTTACTTCCCTGTCTAGCTTTGTGGAGCTCCATCTGATTACTTAACCAACTCTTGATTCTGCAGAGATTTTTTTAGTTCAACCAAAATACTAAATGCTGCCTGTGTTAGTAGAGTGAAAAAGAGTGAGCAATCTGTTTAAACGTGATCCCTGGAAATTTAGGAGAAGAAGAAGAAAAGTGATTGGACCATGTTCTACCACCTCTCCTTCCTGACCACCTTGTTAGCCTATATAAAGTCCTCAATATCTAGTTTGATGTTCCTTCTCTATATTCTTTCTCCTTCAGCAGAGACCTAGAGTTTTTGGGAGCGTTTGAAGAAGTTTCAAGTCCAATCTTTTGTCAATGATGATGATGGAGACTCAATAAAGTGCTTGAGCAGGGGGTTGGACTAGAAAACCTCCAAGGTCCCTCCCAGCTCTATTCTAATTGATTGAATGATGATGGTGTCATCCAAAATCAAAAGTATTGGGTGCCACAAGAAGGGAAGTGAAACAAACCCGTTGAAGCCACCCGCTTAGGACGAAAGGGATGTTAGGATCACCCAGTTACCTGAGAAATCATTTGAAATTTTCAAGAGTTCAATTTGGACAATTATAAATGAGATTCCCAACTCTCCTGTGACTTAGCAGGAGGCAAGTAACTTAGTTGAGAACACCAAGCTTGGGATGTCTTAAGAACTTCACAATAGATAGCAGCAGTTCCTTCCATGCTGTTGCCAGGGAGAATGATGATGATGATGATGATGATGATGATGATGATGATGATGATGATGATGATGATTCACACAGCTAGCCAGATGTTCAGACTGGGTTTGGCATTTTTGCCTACCTATCAAGTCCTTACCAAGAACCTGGGATAGGCAAATCTGGATGTTTGACAGTGTTATAGATATCGTCTCAGGATGGAAGCAGTTCCAAGTAAAGCTGCCCTCTGCAATTGACGGATGGCAAATTTATCAATGCCGATGGTGTTTAAGTGGTGCTCCAGTTGTTTTGGGACTGCACCCAAGGCCCCTATTACTATTGGTACTACTCTTGCTTGCCTTTGCCATAGTTGTTCTATTTCTATTTGTAGGTCTTTGTATTTTGCTATCTTCTCCAGTTCTTTCTCTTCTCTTCTGCTGTCTCCAGGCGGCATCATCATCATCATCATTATTGCAGAATCCCAACTTAAACCGAGCATTCTCTTGTAGAGGAAATTCAAAATAAAATACATCTTCCTTTTTCTCCTAAAGGGAATTGGACTAATTTGGCATTTCTTGGACTCTCTCAATTCCCAAGCAAGGGTACACAGCACAGAAGGAATAACCCGTTTTCCTTCCTCTTTCAAAAGAGGGAGAAACAGTCATGAACTTTTCAGCTGATCTGATTAGAAGGGTGAACAAAGGAAGTCCTTGCTTCTCACCACTTCGTTCAAAGAAATCTCTCTACTCACTCCCAGAACAAGCATTTAAGCATTTCCCTTCCTTGAGAACTAGCTTTCAATTAATAACCAGCCATCCATACGAATATAAAGAAACAGGATGAGGTTTATGGCAACAATGGGCACCAGGAGCAATGAACAAAACGTCCTGTGACCAAAGGGGGACCAGAAAGTCCCCACCCTCCAGGCCACGGTTGACTGACTCAATAAGGAAGCATATTTCCAACTCTCTCCAACAATGCCCCATTGAAATCTGATCATCTTTGAATTCAAGCTAATGTCCAATAAATCTGGAGGAACATCTCTCTATGAATTTGATAACGCTAGGAAGAGTTGCGTTTTTCTTCTTCTCAAGAAGTTCTTCCATCCCACTTTAATCAACCATTAAGCGGTGTGCTAGGATGGTCCATTCACAGGAGTGACACTTTCCAGAAAGTCAAGGTGGAGGTCGCAACCATGCAAAGTCACACTTTTTGTTCTGTTATCTCCTGGAAATAAAGGGACCAAGCTTTGATTGTACAGCTGTGGCCATCCTGACTCATTTTTTACCCTTCCCACCATGGATGCCCCTATGCTGGGGGCCCTATTCCTGACAGTTAGAACAATTAATCAGTGGAACAACTTGGCTTCAGAAGTTGTGGGTGCTCTTAAAAACACTGGAAGCTTTTAAGAAGAGATTGGACAACCATTTGTCTGAAATGATATAGGGTCTCCTGCCTGAGCAGGGGGTTGGACTAGAAGACCTCCAAGGTCCCTTCCAACTCTGTTACCCGTATTCCTATTCCTATTCCTATTCCTAATCCTATTCCTATTCCTATTCCTATTCCTATTCCTATTCCTCTCTGCTCTGCTCTGCTCTGCTCTGCTCTGCTATACACTCTACTCTACACTGTTCTGAATTCTATTCTATTCTATTCTATTCTATTCTATTCTATTCTATTCTATTCTATTCTCTAATGAAATTAAGACAAAAATAATTTTGATTTGATCTCATTGACGTATCTACTTAATTCATTATTAATTTGTATGATTGATCTCAAGTCATGCATTTAATATTTTTCATGCTCTTCTCCCATATTAAAAACCCGAATCCCACTGCAAATTCTGAAGATGTTCAAGGAACACAGCCCACTTTCTCCAGGGATGATGTGACCAGTGCTTTTTGTTCTCTTGTATAAAAATTCCACAAATATACCCCCATTTGGAAATGCTGAAAACTCTCACCCACTTCAAAACGCAGGCACCAGCCTGCTATTTATACTGGTTTTAGAGGAGTTGAAAAGCTTCAAGCTAAGTGAGCCTGAAGGATCCTTTATCCTAGGAGTATAAAATAGCACTTAGATTTGCTAGTGTTTTTCACCGGGAGCCTTTAAAACCCTTCCTTGCCATGTCCAATTCATTTCATGTTTCTTTGAGCTGCAGAGTCTTCTTTCAACTCATGGTGTTGGCAGTGTGCTGGGATAAGCATTTATCCATACCTATAATCTTTCTCTTTATAAACAAATTTCAAAGCCAAGCCGATTTAGAGAACCAGCTTAGGTCTAACATAATGCAGTATACAGAATGTTATTTCAGAATGTTCTATAACCAAATGGGAAGGGACCTTGGAGGTCTTCGAGTCCAACCCACTGATTCAAGCAGGAGAACTGGACAATTGGCTGTCCAGTCTCTTCTTAAAAGCCTCAAAAACTGGAGCATCCACAACTTCTGGAAGCAAAGAGTAAACACAAATACAAATTTATCTTTTCTTTTCTTTTAATTCTCCCTTTTTCTAATTGAAGGTTCAGGAATCAAATGAGTTTGTTCAAATGAGTGCAGCTAGTCCATGCTAGTTCTCTATAGTCTCTTTGACTAACAGTCATAGCCTTGACTGTTAGTCAAAGAGCCTTGGTAGTACAGTGGTCTAAGGCACCCTGTTATTAAGACCAGCTGCCTGCAATTACTGCAGGTTCGAATCTCGCCAAGGCTCAAGATTGACTCAGCCTTCCATCCTTTCTAAAGTAGGTAAATTGAGGACCCAGTTTGTGGGGGCAATAAGCTGACTTTGTATAAATATACAAAAGAATGAAGGCTATTGCTTAGCGCATTGTAAGCCGCCCTGAGTCTCCGGAGAAGGGCGGCATATAAATCAAATAAAAAAAAAAAAGCAAATTGGCAGTAGATAAGAGTCAACAGTATAAATCACATTCTTTTTTTAAATTTTATTTTAAAGATGGTATTGTACCTGTTCATGTTTTAATCTTGCAAACCTGTAGAGTAAATTCTTTTTGTTTGTTTTTGTTTTGTTTGGGGGGGGGCTTCTCCTGTGTTTTGTCTTTTCATGTAGAGCAGATATTTGAAAGGGCAAACAGTGAATAACATTTGCAGACATGGAACGCGTTTTAAAATCTTTCGGAGAACTGCCAAGGCTGGTAAAAGACAGTTCTCGTTCGCCCTTTTATGGGGTGGTTTTTCTTTCTTTCTCTTTTTTGGGGGGGGGGGGGAGAGGGGGAGGTCGGGTTTCTTTTTTGTTTTTTTGTTTGTTTTGTTTTCCCAGTTTGTATGATTTCTCCTTTCAAATATGTGATTGTATTAGCTCTTTCCATATGAAAGAATTATCCTTATTTAAATTTTTTTAAAAAATAAAGAAATAAAAGAGTCAACAGAATTCAAGGAGGGATGGACTTAAATCTCTTGTGGGCATGAAAGGATTCGAGGCTGATGATGCATTTGACCCCTTCCTCGCTCTCACACCCTCGCACCTCTCTCCTACATTTGGCACTGAACAGAATCACAAGGTTGCCCAAAATTCAGAGTTAGGAAGATTTTTGGTACCCTGATTAACAAACCCCCTGTTCTCATTTAGGGGAAGCTCAAGGCCTTTGCAGCGAAGATAATCCAGCTTCTGAAAGAATGGACTGAAACATTTCCATATGACTTCCAGGATGAGAAATCCATGAAGGAGCTAAAGGAAATTGCTCACCGGATCACCCAGTGTGATGAGGTAAGGAAGAAAAAAGAATGAGTGGTGGGAAAGAAAAAAAAAAAAAAAGCTCACTGTTACCAACCCATGTATTAACTTGTCAAAGGGAAAAATGTTTATTGGGAGCAGTAGATTTATGTCTTAGGCAGCACTGAGACAGACAGACTGTTGACTAATTTGCCCTACACAGTTGGGACATGGAGCACTTTGGATCAGAAGGATCTTTCGGTGCACATCCATGTTTTCCAAAATATTTTCCTCTTTCAAAGCCCAGCAAAGATACAGCCAAACTAGAAGGAAACATTTAACATTTAGAGCTGTGGTGGCACGGTTATTAGAAATGCAGTAGTGCAGGCTAACTCTGCCCACAGCTTGGAGTTTGATCCTGACCGGTTCAAGGTTGACTCAGCCTTCCATCCTTCTGAAGTCAATAAAATGAGGACCCAGATTTTGGGGGGCAAGAGGTTGACTCTGTAAACCATTTAGAGAGGCTGTAAAAGCACTGTGAAGTCTAAGTGCTATTGCTTCCTTCCTTCCTTCCTTCCTTCCTTCCTTCCTTCCTTCCTTCCTTCCCTCCCTCCCTCCCTCCCTCCTGGCAGTTAGAATGCAGAACCCAGATTGTTGGGGGCGAAAGGCTGACTCTGTAAACCACTTAGAGACGGCTGTGAAGCACTGTGAAAGCTGTATATAAATCTAAGTGCGATTGCTATTGCTGTTTAAACCCCTCTGTCTTTTCAAGAATGCTTTATTGCAGAGCTAAACGGCGGTTTGTTTTTTAAAAAAAAAACCCAACGCATTGAATCAGCTGCCAGAATAGTATCATGTGTTGCTCTTGATAGCCACAATTATTTATTGGTTGTGGGAATGCAGCCCGGCCTTGTGATTTGATTGCTGCCTTTTCTTCCATTCTTTTCTGGAAAGCAAACAAGCCTCCTCCTTTTGCTACCTAACATTGCTGCTGTGGTGTTTGCTCACTTCCAAGACAGGAGCTTGAATCGATCGTTCTAAACAGAGTAAGGATTTATAGATCCCTAAACTTCCCTTCCTAGACACATTAGGCAAAGAAACAGCCAGAAATGGGATAAATACAACAGATGGAATTCAAACTCCTATTAGGAAGACATTATTTTGCCAGCGGTGTTTCTCTGCACACTTATTTTGGAGAAGGGGTTCAGATCAGGGGTGGGTTTCAAAAATTTTAGCAATGGGTTCTCGGCCCAGTTGCTGGGTGGGCATGGCCATGGTGGGCGTGGCCTAGTCGGCCTCCTGCACCACGGCTGGGGGGGGCTTTTTGCCCTCCCTGGGCTCTGGAGGCTTTTCTTGAGCCTCGGAGGGAGGGTGAAAATGGCCTCCCCAGGCTCTGGAGGCCCTCTGGGGGGGGCTTTTTGCCCTCCCTGGGCTCTGGTGGGGGGCTTTTTGCCCTCCCTGGGCTCTGGAGGCTTTTCTTGAGCCTCCGGGAGGGTGAAAATGGCCTCCCCAGGCTCTGGAGGCCCTCTGGAAGCTGGAAACAGGCCCCTTTCTGGCTTTCCCAAACTTCTGGTAGCTCATTTTTTACCCTCCCTGAGCCTCTGTGCACACCCTGCACTTACCTGCATCCAAAACGGATCATGTGGGGACTCCTGGGAGGGGTGGGATGGGTGAGGCCAGCCAGGAGTTTGATTTGGGACAGGGGTGGGTTTTACTTATCTTTACTACCGGTTTGCAACGGGAGTGTGCACGCAGAAGCTTCTGCACATGTGCAGATCATCAATTATGACGTCCAGGTGGGTGGGCGGAGTCTCCCGCCACTTTTACTACTGGTTCGCAAGAACCGGACAGAACCGGGAGCAACCCACCACTGATGTGGGGGTTCTCTGAACTGTACAGAATCTTAGCTAGAGGTTCTCCCGAACCCCTGCCAACCCCCAGCCGCCCATCCCTGGTTCAGATGTTAAAGGTGCTTTTTCAAGAGGCAACTGGACTTCCTTTGTTTTTCCTTGAAGTTGTTTCGCTTCTCATCCAAAAAGCTTCTTCAGTTCTGAGTTAGCACTGTTCTAAAGCTTCTTGGATGAGAAGCGAAACATCTTCAAGGGAAAAAAAAGGAAATCCAATTGCCTTTTAAAAAAGCACCTTTGGGACAACCACGACCTGGATGCCTGAGAATCTCCACAGACAAAGGGTTCAGACCTGACAAAGCACCTCTTTGCAACTCATTAAAGCAGCCCAATTTTTTGACTGCTGCTTTGAAAAAAACTAATCTTTGTTTTGGTTCCAACCAAATCCCCTCCAGCAGGTCAGTTTGCTTGGATGAATGTTTGCACTCGCTTTCATATGAGGGCCAAGATGTTTCTACTAAATGATTTTTGAAGAACGCACCACGCGGTATTAAGTAATGCAAAATGTAAAGATAATAAGGCCTTTTTTAAAAATAAATAAATAAAAAATATGATCTTTTGAGATTGGTCATAAAGCTTTAAGAGTAATTGAGTCTGTGCTTATTTAAAAACATTAATAGCTATAAAGCAGACTGCACCTTTGATGATTAAACTTGACACTTAACTATTAAGAGTGTCGTCAGCCGGACATGTTCCAATTCGTCAGTCCAGCTGTTTACTGGAATGTCACATCTTGAGGAGGAGAAGCCACGGTGGAGGTCATATGGGTAATGATTAAAAACATGCTTGCAAGCACATGCTTTCAAAACTGGTAGACTGCAAGGAAATTCTTGTTTTCTTTGGCAGTCAGGTTTAATTCGCTGCTTTTCCCAAAATAGGCGTCCCATGGGTGGGGCCACATCTGATTAAAGAAAAAGTGTCGTAAAAAGGCTCAGGAAGGTGATGATAGAAAACTGGTTTTGTGGTTTTTATTGCTTTTAATGGTGTAAGTCATCCAGAGTTGCTTCAAAGCAAGACGGGCGGCAAACAAAATTTAATTTAAAAATTAAATTAAAAAGGAAAAGGAAATTAAAAAAAATTAAAAAGGAAAAGGAAAAAAATAATAAGCTGGCAATAAAAAACTAAGCAGGGTCAGAAGTGGCTGTATTGGGATGGGGCACCAATAGGAAATTCTAGGGTTTTCCTGATGGAACAATTAATCAGTGGAATGGCTTTACTCCAGAAATTGTGGGTGCTCCATACTGGAGTGTTTCTAAGAAGAGATTGGACAACCATTTGTCTGAAATGGTATAGGGTCTCCTGATTAAGCAGGAGGTTGGACTAGAAGACCTTCAAAGTCCCTTCCAACTCTTGCTATTCTGCATTAGTCTGTTAGAAGTGTTCCTCTGCCTAATACGTTGCTTACATGTTATTTGCGTTGGTTATTCTGGTCTAATGGAATCTAATCTGAGTTTCCACTGGAAAGTCAAAAGCATCCTGAACCCAAGAAAAAAGAAAGCCACTTCTAATGTGACCAGGATTAGTGTACAAACCCGTCCCCATTTTATTTATTTTTGTTGTAATAAACTCATGGTTCCTAGTCCCGAAATTCATGAAAAAAAATATCTAAAACTGGAAATGGGTGCAAGTTAGAAATATGCAATGCTTCAGATTCAAGGCAACCAATCAGTGGTGGGATTCAATTTTTTTTTACTGTGGGGGTGTTCTGTGGGCGTGGCTTGGGAAGGATACTGTAAAATCTCCATTCCCTCCCCACCCCAGGTGAAGGTTACTGCAAAATCCCCATTTCCTCCCAATCAGCTGGGACTTGGGAGGCAGAGAATAGATGGGGGCGGGGCCAGACAGAGGTGGTAGTTCTCCAAACTACTCAAAATTTCATATATATTTTTTTTAATTAGTCAAGTGTGATTGGACATACAAGTAATTTGTCTTGGTGCATATGCTCTCAGTGTACATAAAAGAAAAGATACGTTCATCAAGAATCATAAGGTACAACACTTAATGATAGTCATAGGGTAGAAATAAGCAATCAGGAAACAATCAATATCAATATAAATCGTAAGGATACAAGCAACAAAGTTACAGTCATACAGTCATAAGTGGAAGGAGATGGGCGATGAGAACGATGAGAAGATTAATAGTAGTGCAGACTTAGTAAATAGTTTGACAGTGTTGAGGGAATTATTTGTTTAGCAGAGTGATGGCGTATGGGAAAAAACTCAAAATTTCTGCTATCGAACTGGTCCGAACCTGCTGAAACCCACCTCTGAAGCCAACTTCATACCTCAGCATGGCCCAAGCCACCTCTTTGCTTTCAAATCTAAATCATCACACAGCCCTCATCAGCCAATTCAGGATCATGTGGCCCCGTGGAAGAGAAACCAACTCTATAAATGTCCCAGGCTTACTTCCAAAGTTGGAGAGATAAACCATTAATCCAGGTCTCTGCAATTTTCAATTTAAAACCACGAGTAATTAAATCCAGTGAGAATGTGCCATTGTTCAGGAACCCTGACGAATGTCAAATGGCCCACTGGAAAAAATAATGCCAGACAAGCCAAAAACTAAATATTAGCTCTAGCTGGAATATGTACCCCCTCCCTGCCCCCCAAAACCCCTCCACAGATGCTCAAGAAATTACAGAGACATAGATGCCAATGCTCACTAGATGGAGAAGCAGAAATATACAGAATTTAATCTTTCAAGGTTGAAGGATGTTCCCATCTGTGTGGCCGTGGCAAGGGGTAAATTAGGATGACAGGGGAAGGTTTAAAGGGGATATTTCCTCTTTGAGATGATGGGTTTATTTTTTTTTAATGATTATTTGCAGGGATTTTTTTGATTTTACATCAGATGTTTTAGAAACGTTGTCTCTTTTGTTGCTTGTTCTATCAAACTGTTTTGTTTCAGCGAGATGGTCTGCTGAGCCAAAGTAGCAGATGATCGTGTCAAGCAAGGGTGTCCAACCTTGGCAACTTTTAAGACTTGGGGACTTCAACTCCCAGAATTCCCCAGCCAGCTTCTAGCTGGGGAATTCTGGCAGTTGAAGTCCACAGGTCTTAAAGGTGCCAAGGTTGGACACCCCTGGCATAAAACCATGCATGCATCTCGCTATAAGGTGAAGGCAAAGGTTCCCCGCACATGCGTGCTAGTTATTTCTGGCTCTTGGGGTGGTGCTCATCTCCGTTTCTAAGCCAAAGAGTCAGCACTGTCCGAAGACATCTCCGTGGTCATGTGGCCAGCATGACTCAACACTGAAGGTGGATGGAGCACTGTTACCTTCCCACCAAAGTGGTCCCTATTTTTCTACTTGCATTTTTTACCTGCTTTGGAACTGCTAGGTTTGCAGAAGCTGAGACAAGTAACTAGAGCTCATTCTGTTGCACGGCTCCAGGGATTCGAACCACTGAACTGCCGACCTTCTGATCGACAAGCTCAGCATTTTAGCCACTGAGCCACCACATCCCTTGCATCTCCCTATAGCTTCTCCCTATAGCCATTTGTTATTTCTTTTTTAAAAAAAAAAATACATTTTTTTAAAAATTTAAATGTGGTCATTGTTGTATGAGTTCTTCATCTCTAAGTAGGCAAAAATGCAGACATGTCTGAAATTTCAGGAACAAGGAAGCAAGTTATTGTATCGGCTTGTTCTTTCAAGTCTCAGGTCTGAACGGAGATGCTTAACCTCAAGAGGTATTCACACCTACGCAGGCAGGATGAAGATGTTTAACCAAAGTCCATTAAGCATATTTTTGAGATCCCAATTAAGTTACACACACACACACACACACAAATAGCATGTTAGCACCTACATCATCAAGGCAAATGCATCCTAATCTTCCAGTTACCATGATGCCGTAACTGGTTAGATCTAATTAGGGAAGCCAGAGACTGTCTCCAAGATGGCAGGCGGGAAATACCTACAGCAGGACTTAGGCTGGGCTACATATTACACCCATAACCAGTTTGACCGGTGAAGATTTTTTTAAAAAAATTGAGCACTTTTTTAAAATTATTATTTTTATTATAATTTTCCTTTTTTTATAGATAACATTTCCATTTCTGCAATGGCAGTGTACTGTCTGTATCAAATCTCTTTTAAATATACATATATTTTTTTTTGCCTTTGGACAAGGTCCACCACATATGGCAATAGGAACCCGGTATCTGTTTACATTTCCAGCACTCTGGAGATATGTTTTGGAACATCTTTGCCATTCTTGATGGTGGCAAATGCCATCTGTAGAACATTTTGTAAAGATTGTCTTTATGTGTTGTTGATGTTGTTAGTTTGTAGTTTCTTTCCCAAATTTTTTTGCCAATTGTCTAATTCTATATCTTAATCTTCCAGTTACGATGATGCCGTAACTGATTAGACCTAATTATCTGTCTCCAAGATGGCAGGTGGGAAATACCTACAGCAGGACTTAGGCTGGGATACATATTACACCGATAACCAGTTTGACCGGTGAAAATTTTTTTTAAAAAAAATTGAGCACTTTGATTCACTTAACAACTGTGGGAAGAAAGGTCATAAAACGGAGCAAAATTCACTTAACCGAACGTCTCAGTTAGCAACAAAAAATTGGGCTCAATTGCGGTCGTTAGTTGAGGTCTACCTGTATAAAGAGAAGACTGAGGCAGCAACACCCATATACCATGCAGCCAGAAGTGGGATTCACACACTGTAGCAACCGGTTCGCCCAGCACTGGAAATGTGAGTGTGCAATTCACGCACACGTGCCATCCACACATGCATGCAGCGTCAAAAACACAGCAATATAGGACAGGATTGCGGGTGGGCGGGGGCAGGCCCACCCGCAGGTTGCCACTACCAATTCAGACGAACCTGCCTGAACTGGCTGAATACCACCTCTGAATGCAGCTATAAATATAATGCAGCACTAGTCCTTAGCTAGGGAAGAATATAAGCAAAAATTTTGTAGCCTTGGAATATTTCTCGGTGATGAAAACCCATAGGTGGTGGCCTTAAGCAAATTTGGCAGGAACAATTCGTTTGCTTGAGATTGAATTCTAAACCCATCAGCCTTTTCAAAATATTTATACAGAATTTACACAGGTAGTCCTCAACCAACGATGACAATCGAGCCCCCAATTTCCATTGCTAAGCCAGATGGCTGTTAAGTGAGCTTTGCCCTCATTTTACAACCTTTGTCCTTGCCGTTGTTAAGTGAATCACTCTAGTTGCTATATTCAGTGACATGGCTGTTCAGTGAATCTGGCTTTCCTTGTCCCAAAAAAGGACCCAAAAGGGGATCACATGACCCCAGGACACTGCAACCGTCGTAAATACACACCAGTGGTCAAGCAACCAAATTTGGGTCACCTGACCATGGGGATGTTGCAAGTCTTAAGTGTGGAAAAATGATCACAAGTCTTTTTTTCCCCCAGTGCCTTTGCAACTTCAAAAGAACAGTTGTAAGGAGAGGTCTACCCTTACAAAATAACCAAGTTGGAAGAGGCCCTTGGCGGTCTTCTACTCCAATGCCCTGCCCAGAATAATTTACCTGTTCTCAATCAACTCTTCTATTTTATGGATTAGGAAAATGGAACGGTCAAGAAGATCATCAGCCAGATGACACAAGATCTTCTGATGGCTCTTGCTGCCCGCAATCAGTACCAAGAGATCCGAGAAAAGTTTCGCCAACCGGGGTCCGACAAGGGTGCTATCCTCAAAACTAAGCCACAGGCATCCCAGAAGGACGTTCTGAGTGTGTGCTGTGACCCTCTGGTCCTTGCGCAGCAGCTAACACACATCGAACTGGTGAGTGAGCCCTTCCTTGTCCTTGTTCTGACCTAAAGGTAAAGGTTCCCCTCGCACATATGTGCTAGTCGTTCCCGAATCTAGCGGGTGGTGCTCATCTCTGTTTCAAAGCCGAAGAGCCAGTGCTGTCCGAAGACGTCTCCCTGGTCATGGGGGCAGCATGACTCAATGCCAGAAGCACACTGAACATCGTTACCTCCCCAGCAAAGCTGGTCCCTATTTTTCTAGTTGCATGTTTTTTATGCTTTCGAACTGCTAGGTTGGCAGAAGCTGGGACAAGTAACGGGAGCTCACCCCGTTACGCGGCACTAGGGATTCGAACCGCTGAACTGCCGACCTTTCAATCAACAAATTCAGCTTCTTAGCCATTGATCCACTGCATCCCTTTTCTGTTCTGTTCTGTTCTGTTCTGTTCTGTTCTGTTCTGTTCTGTTCTGTTCTGACCTAGGCTCCCTTAAAAAGCAGGAAGCAGAGACTTGGTCCTGGCAAAACCGTTTTTATTTAAATGACTGTGAATTACTTTAATTCACAGTCAGCAAGGCCTGGCAAATAGTCTTTCAGAGGAATATTTATCAACACAGACCTTATCTCACTTGGAAAGCTGCCAGGTAACTAGTTTCCAAATGCAGTGCAAGGCAAAACTTGGCACAGCCAGATCTTCCCACTCTTGAAATGAACAAATGAATGAGTTGTTTCTTGCAAAAGCCCACTCCCTGTTCACTCCTCTTTTGTTTCCTATGGGAGGAGCCAATCACCTCCTAGGTGTGGCTTTATTCCTAAATCGACCCTGCTTTCTTCGTTGTTCTTATCTTCTGGCAGCTCTGTGCATGCACACACTGGGAACAGGCTCCAGCTGTTCCTCTGCCTCATAGCTGTCTAGCTCCCTCTCTGCCTCTGACACAGAGCCCTCATCCAAGCTTTCCCCAGCCCCCAGGACTGGCCCATGTTCCTCCCCACCCCCCCCCCCTCATTGTCCGACTCTGCTGCCAGCTCCGCTGGCTGCCAGCGAGCCACAACAGTCCTTTCTTTGCTTCATGACATTGCAAATTCTCCGATTCGAAACCAGCTGTTTTAGAAAGGCTACTCCAAGAGGGGAGGAAGACAATGGGCAAGTACAGAGGACGGCTTTGTCAGAACTCAAAAGTTTGTGTAACTTGTCACTTGCCAGCTCTTTACTGCTCAAATATGTGTAAGAATGAAAAACAGCTAAGCACAAGAGAAGCCAAGAAAAACGCTCATTTTTAAACAGCGCTTTGTTCCAAGTGTATAGGCCCGTGATGGCAAACCTATGGCACGCGTGCCAGAGGGGGCATGCAGAGCCCCCTCTGTGGGCATGTGCGCCATCACCAGCTGCTCTTCTGGTTTCTGGCAAGTACATGCACGCTAGCCAGCTGGTCTGTGTGGGCACTGGAGTGCCAGAAAATGGCCTGCAAAAAGGCCCAAAAACAGGCCGTTTTCTGGGCCGTTTTCCAGGTTGTTTTCCGGACTGTTTTTTTTGGGCCATTTTCAGGCCATTTTGGGGCCATTTTCAAATGGCCTGAAAACAGCCAAAAAAATGGCCAAAAAACAGGTATGCATGCGCCAGCCAGCTGGTCTTCGGGTTTTCAGCACTCCGGCGCATGCCCATGCACACACATGCATGCACATTCCGGTTTGGGCACTCGGTGCCAAAAAGGTTCGCCATCACTGGTAATAGGCAGTTGTCTACACTGGGATGAAAAGCGCACCTCTTAATGTTACATCGGTGTCTTCTTTACACATCTGTGATCTTGATCATCTTTTTTTGTTTCAGGAGAGGGTAAGCAACATTTATCCAGAAGATCTCATGCAGATAGTCAGTCATGTGGATTCCCTGGATAACCACAAGGTGAGTTTTCAAAATTTGAATGAAGCGGACATGGGAAAGAGAAAGATTAACCAACAATCTCTAGTCACGCCCTAGTCACCTCCCGTCTTGACTATTGTAATGCACTCTTCCTGGGACTGCTCTTGAAAAGTATCAGGAAACCTCAATTGGTTCAAAATGTATGTTCAAAATCTTCCCAAAATGATATGTGGGAAGATCCAGATGTGAAGAGGTGTCATCTCTCTTGCGGGAGCCACATTGGCTGCCGATCTGCTTCCGGATAGAATTCAAGGCTGCCAGTTGTCACCTTCAAAGCCCTACATGGCTTGGGACCAGATTATCTGAAGGACTATCCTTTCCTGGTGACATCTATCCAACCCAACAGAATGGCAGGGAGGCAGGTAATGTTGTGGGTCCCCCTCTTTTAAGAAAGTCCGTCTGGTGGGACCCAGAATAAGAGCGTTCTCTGTGGTGGCTCCCTCCCTGTGGAGCATCATCCCTTCAGAAATTAGACTGGCCCCCACTTTGACCCTCATCGCAAGGCCCTGAAGACCTGGCATTTTCCAACAGGCTTGGAGTATCCCACAGTGGGATGGAGCCCATCAAGTAGTTCATTTGATTGTTGTGGGGGTGGGGTGGGGGTTATTGTTTTTTAGGGTGGATAAAAATGCATGATTTTTTTTCAAAAAAAAGCAAAAAAATTGATTTTTTTTATTTAAATCAGATTTTTTTTTATTTTTATCCAATTTATTTTAATAAAATGCATTTGGAGTAAAAAATCTATCTAAAGATAGTTTCCTATTTAAGATACATTAATAATTTAGTTTATTCAGCATGAAATGGAGCTTCATTATGTCGCATGAGGCTATATATTCTGCAATATTGGGACTGTCAGTGAGTCAACTGTAGGTCAGAGGAGGAGCCGCTGCGGGGCAGAGATGACAGTTCCTCTTTAAAAATTATGATTTAAATTGAATTGATTTAAATCAAGCCTTTTTACTAGTGATTTAAATCCACCCTGTTGTTTTTATTGTTTGTATATTTCAAACAGTCACTAAATGAATTGTTGTAAGTCAAGGACTACCTATAGACAGGGTACACATTTGGACTGTGAAAATCCTATCGCTGTTTCACATGCATACTCAGAATCTCCTAAAAGCAGGTTGCTACTTGGGAGAGGTCCATTTTTTTTAAAAAAAAATACTAAACTACTAAAAATGCTATACTAAGCTTTCAAGAAGAGACTGGACTGCCATCTGTCAGAAATAGTATAAGGCAGTGATGGCTAACTTTTTTGCCATTGTGTGCCAAAAGTGGGGGGAGTGTGGAGGGTTTGCGCGCATACGTGCCCACACCCATAATTCAATGCACCCCAAACCACCCCCACACATGCGTGTGTGACCCCCCCCATTCTTTCCCCGCTTTTGGCACGTGATAGCATGGTGGACCCTATAGGCCCGTTTTTCACCCTCCCCAGGCTCCAGAGTCTTTTTAGGGCCCCGAGGCCCTACGGAAGCTGGAAACAGCCCGTTTCTTGATTTCCGGTGGGCCCGGAAGGTCCGAAAATCAGGTGGCCAGCGCGTGCATGCATGCTGGAGCTGAGCTAGGGCAACGCTCACATGCCCACAGATACGGCTCCTCGGGCCACCTGTGGCACGTGTGCCATAGGTTCGCCATCACAGGTATAAGGTCTCCTGCTTGGGCGAGGGGTTGGACTAGATGACCTACGAGGTCCCTTTCACTCTGTTAATCTGTTAAACATACGTCTAAGCTGGGTTTACTTATGAAGAAGAAATGATGACTTTGCTGGAAGCGGTGTCCTCATTTTGACTCAGGTCTAACCGCGGATGTTTGATTTTTCAGTGCCGAAGCGATGTTACGAAGACCTACAATCTCGAAGCCTACGACAATTGGTTTAACTGCCTCAGTATGTTGGTGGCAACAGAGATTTGTAGGGTAAGTACCCACAGGAGAAAGGAATGTACTGGGAGATGGATGTACTACTAACCAGTTCAATGTCTCTGTTTTGAGGGTAGCTGATTCACATGCCAGGAGAACAACTCCTGTCGATCAATAAATCTGCTTTTCTTTATTTTGCTGTGACTTTCATCAAAGTATTTAGACCTGATTCATGCTGGAGAGTTAAGGCATTATCTGTCTTCCAAGCAACGATGTTCATCGCTGTTATACAATTTTCCAAAATTGCCTGCTATTGGAGCAGTGAATCAAAATCACATGAAGCATTAGTACCGCTTTATAAAGCCTTAGTAAGGCCACACCTAGAATCCTGCATCCGGTTTTGTTCCCTGCATTACAAAAAAAGATGTTGAGACTTTGGAAAAAGTGCAGAGAAGAGCAACTAAGATGATTAAAGGCCTGTAGATATCCCTGCATCATATTGGTTAATCTGAACAGTCTCTGGTGATCAGAGACCTCCAAATGGCCAAGTAGAGCATGGTCAGATATGAAATGCATTGCGTGGCTCGCTCTCGGCTGATTGCCCATATTTTATGCAGAAAAACATCTCGGTGTATTAAAGGATAATTGTCATTGTTGACCTAAGAGCATTGTTGGGAGGAAATATCTCGAAGTCCTTGTGGGATCTGTGTAATAAAATATGTAATCAGGAGATAATCCAAACCTGAATTCAACAGCCGTTGTAATTAAGTTGAATCAAATCAGCTTTTAAGCTTATTGGTCTCATTTATTTGCATATTTGAAGCGAGGAATGTTTTGTTTTAGGGTAGAATATGTTCTGCATCAAGTATGACGCTTAAAAATTATGGCTTCTCAGTGTCATTGTTGCAATATTTTCAGGATCAGACTCAATAAGATTAGCAAGAATTAAAGATTTAACTATATATTCTTTTATTTACATTAGGCATTCTATATTCACTGAATATTCATAGATAGAAGCAAGGGAAAGGGTGTAGGTAGCTCCTTATATATACAATGGGTGGAGCTATATGTGGGAGTGGTGAATTATGAATACATTAAGAAGTGAAGAATAAGTTAACCCCTGATACCCTGTCTGTACACTATTTACACATTAGAGAATAAGGCATTTACATCTGACAGTCATAATCAAAACCCTACAGGATCAAAGCAATCTTCTCTTTTTAGAAGCGGAACAACATATTTGGCAGTTTCTATCTTT
Organism: Pantherophis guttatus; assembly: GCF_029531705.1. The sequence goes on from NW_026844069.1 coordinate 2,809,058, forward strand.
TAAGGCTAGAAAATTTAAACACTTTTCCGTATTTAGCTCACTAGAGGCATTTTTTTTCATGCATTTCTTCTCCTGATTAGAAGGAAATTATTTAAATTCTTGCTAGTTCAGAAGCACTTAAAACCCTGAATACCTAAAGCAGGGAATCACACTTAGCACCTAACAACTCAACATGCAGGATTTTGGTGTTCTCCTAAAAGACAGAGGAGAAATTCAACATACTGCCTAACCCTGAAGACTTCCATGAAAAATGGAATTCATTCTGTCGATTTTCCAACAACAAATGTGTTGGCTCTGCTATTAGTTTAATATTCCTGTGGTATTAGTACAGTTCTTCGGTGGTGCGGTGGCCTAGAGGTGGAGCTCTCGCCTTACAATCAGGAGGCTGTGAGTTCGATCCTAGGTAGAGGCAATTATTTCTCTTTCTGGGCACAATGAGAATATATCTGCTGGGGAAAAAAAATTCCACATTGTTGACAGGAAGGGCATCTGGCCAGTAAAAACTCAACTCCATTCAGTTGCCCAGACTCCGCCCCGCAAGGGATTATGGGGTCATTAAAAGGAGACGATTAGTACGGTTCCCCTCTTCTCACCGAATATCCTTTTAATGTTGCAGGTGGTGAAGAAAAAGCAGAGAACAAGAATCGTGGAATTTTTCATTGATGTGGCAAGAGAATGCTTCAACATTGGGAATTTCAACTCCATGATGGCCATTATTTGTGAGTAAGGTCTCTGTGGGCATGACAGCATCAGTAAAAAATAAGACTTGAGTAGATAAAAACTTAGCCTGAGAATGCAAGTCAGCTATTTAGCACATTGGTGTCATTTCCTACTAATATTAACTGCTCTGCAGTTAGTGCAGAGAAGAGCAACCAAGATGATTAGGAGACTGGAGGCTAAAATGTATGATGAACAGTTGCAGGAACTGGGCATGGCTAGTCTAGTGAAGAGAAGGACCAGAGGAGACAGGATAGCAGTGTTCCAATATTTGAGGGGCTGGAAGAGAGAGGACGGAGTCAAGCTATTTTCCAAAGCACCCAAAGGCCAGACAAGGAATAATGGATGGAAACTGAACAAGGAGAGATTCAACCTCCTGAAGAAGTGGGGAAATGCAGCTAACAGTTTTGCCAGCATCAGAAAGCTACCAGGAACTAATTACTCCTTTTAGTAAGAGGGGAGAAGGGGGAAACAACTGGAAAAGCAATTGTCGGTCAAAGCTGGAGATTACAACCTCTGTTTAAAGATTTTTAAATCTTAAAAGAAATATCTGTGTGATATATTAAATCAGGCAGCATGACACAGCTGATATTATCAACTTCCTATTTAGGGTTGTGTGTGCCAAGTTAGTTCTTTTTTTACAGATTATCTGTATGCAAATATTTTCCCAATAATTCATTTGGGTTGAGAGTTCCCAGTAACTGATTTGGGAGCAAAACAAAAAGTTCTTTATCTCAGCTGAACTTTCCTTTTAGAGCAAACCCCCTGTCAGGTCCTAGATATTTCTACAGGGACGCTGGCATTTTGGTGGGAGGAAGAAGGGGAGGAATGGAGTGATCTGTACATGAAGTTTCTGTTTCCTGCATTACTATGCTAAGATCTATATGAAGTTTCTGTTTCTGTTTCCCTGCAATGATGTAGTGTGGGAGGGTTTTGGTTAGCATTGCTTTAAATAGCTAGTTTTAAGTGAGAAGCTTCAGTTCTTGCCTAGATCTCTTGTTATCACAAACCTTTTAATAAAAGCTCCAGTGATGGGATTCAGCCAGTTCGGGACAATTCAGACCAGTTTGGGTGAACCGGTAGTTGCAACCTGCAGGTGGTCCACTCACCTGCCCCAGTGCTATGCCGTCCTATTTAGACATGTTTTCTAAGCCGTGCACATGCGTGCAAGCTGCGCGCGTGAGCAAACCACATGTGTGGAAGATGCAAGGGAGAGTGAAGCAAGTGTGTGTGCATGCTCACATTTTCGGTGCTGGGCAAACCAATTGTTAAATTATGTGAATCCCACCTCTGAAAAGCTCCTTTTGGAACCACTGCAGTTTCAAGAGTCCTGTTTTCTTGGGAAGATTGGAGAGGCAAGACCTTACACCCCCCCTTATTTCTTGCATGCTGTGCCCTGCTCAACTATTAACATTCGTCCAAAACTTGGTCCCCGTTGTTGTAAAAGCTGCGGTTTGGAGGGCAGGATTTGCTCAATGCAGGGATACAGAGACAAAGTTATCATCACTGTAAAACAGATGATGATGCGCACAAGAAAGCAAGCAAGCCAGGAAGACCTCTGTTAGGTGGAAAAGCAGTAGATTTATCAAAAACGTATAGGACATTAGCTTGAAAGAGTACGATTCAATTTGCTGGAAGGTGGGGCATGCCAATACTTAACACCTCAAGGTGGATTGGAGGAATATAGAATGAAGAAGCCAGGGGAGAGGGGGTTGAGAACATTTTGACCCTTTGGCTTCTGAATGGTTTAATGTGCTTAGGACAATCCACATGTCTGTAGAAGCTTCCCTTTGACACGAGTCAAGAGAGTCCTGAGTGAAGTTTTACGAAAGACCATTGTTGCTAGAAAAGCATTTGAAATGCATGCTGAAATATTGCAAATTATTTGCATTTAAAAATCCTTTTCTTTCTTTTTTCTTTGTTCCTTCTTCTCCCTTTTCCTTTCCCCTTCTCTCTGCCTTTCTTCCTTTCTCTCTCTTTCTTTTCCTTCCTTCCTTCTTTCTTTCTTTCTTTCTCTCTTCCTCCCTCCCCTCCCCTTCTCTTTCTTTCTTTTCTTTTCACTTTTTCTTTCTCTTTTTTCTCTCTCTCTTCCTCCCTCCCCTCTCCTTCTCTTTCTTTCTTTCTTTCTCTCTCTCTCTTCCTCCCTCCCCTTCTCTTTCTTTCTTTTCTTTTCTTTTCACTTTCTTTCTTTCTCTTTTTTCTCTCTCTCTCTTCCTCCCTCCCCTCCCCTCCCCTTTTCTTTCTTTCTTTCTTTCTTTCCTTCCTTCCTTCCTTCCTCCTTCCTTCCTTCCTTCCTTCCTTCCTTCCTTTCTGCAGCTGGCATGAACTTGAGTCCTGTTGCCCGGCTAAAGAAAACATGGTCCAAAGTGAAAACAGCCAAATTTGATGTTTTAGAGGTAAATATGTCATACCTTGCTGCATTGGGTCAAGGTTTTCACTCAACAGATTCTTTTCATTTTCATTTTTAAAAGCAATGACAAGCCAGAATATAGCAGCACAAGAGGTGGGCTTAACCATAGTTCCCTGCTCAGAGTTAGGGACAAGAACAATACAGGAAACATATATATAAAGAATATATATAATATATAAAGAATTTCCTCAGTTGTCAGCAGGCACTCAAGCAGGTGTGCCTTGATTGGCTAAAAGTCTGTCTTTCTCAGTGCTTTTTTTTTTTTTTTTTTACATATTTTCATCAGTTTGAAGAGGGAAACCTTCCATATCACGCTGGACGGATCCTCTTCCACCTGTAACAATTTTCACACTGTGGCTGGAGCTGATAGTATTTGAAAGACAAGGGTGATGGCCACTCATAATCCACCTATTGTCAGGGTTCCAAGTAACACCTTCCCCCACTCCCAACCAAAGAAGATTCTGAGGCAGGCAGTTCCTCAAAGTTCCATTTTATTAGAGATGTCATATTGGCACATTTCTCATGAAAGCCTGCCATCTGGTGGAGAATTATATTCAAGATTTAACAAAAAGCAAGCCATCTCAAATAAAACTGAAAATAAAAAGGATTAGGCCTCAAAGGCGCTATTATTATTATTATTATTATTATTATTATTATTATTATTATTATTATTACTACTACTACTACTACTATTACTATTATTATCATCACCATCAACAACAACAACATCAACATCAATATCAACATTAACATTAACATTATTTAAATTTTATTTTATAACATAAGAATTCAATTTTTATTTAAACTGTGTTGTCTGGGTACAAATAATTTTAGGAAATAATACTCTGTTTACGATAATATTCCCTTTACTGTTTACAATAATATTCATTACATTGGTATAATAATAATAATAATAATAATAATAATAATAATAATAATAATAATAACAACAACAACAACAACAACAACAACAACAACAACAACAATAATAATATCCAAGAATTTTAGAAAACACATTAAGAAATTGCAGCTTCCTGCAATAACATCAGCGGAACTGCAAAAAACTGCGCTACTCGGAACATCATATAATTTAAGAAGATACTTGGTTGATATCTAGGATGCTGCCAGGAACCCATATCCACTATTAACACCAGTCAATCATATTTGATACATTTTTAAATATTCAGTTGACTGATTTTCATGTTTAATGAATAAAGGTTAATAATAATAATAATAATAATAATAATAATAATAATAATAATAATAATAATAATAATAATACCCTGTTTCCCCAAAAATAAGACATCCTCTGATAATAAACCCAACTGGGCTTTTGAGCAAATGCACTAAAATAAGCCTCGCCCCAAAAATAAGCCCTCCCCGAAAATATTTAAACACAGAGCTGGAAATCAGGTAAGACGGCAGGAGGAGCCCAATCTTGTTCCACATGCCCCAAAATAATAAGATCTCCCCGAAAATAAGGCCAAGCATTTATTTCAGGGTTCAAAAAAATATAAGGCAGGGTCTTATTTTCGGGGAAACACGGTATCATCTTTCAACCTCCAATCTAACTCTTACTTTATATAAAGGTGTGTATTCTTATTTCTACCTCTATTCTAGTTTTTAATCAGGCCATCATTATATTAACAAAAAGAAAAAAGAAAAGAAAAGAAAGTAACAATAATTCTTGATTAACCCCCTGCTTCTTCTCGTTCTTTGGAAATAGCATCACATGGATCCCTCAAGCAACTTTTGTAACTATCGGACAGCTCTCCAAGGGGCGGCACAGAGATCTCAGACAGCACATAGCAGCCGGGAGAAAATTGTCATCCCCGTTTTCAATCTTTTCATTAAAGATATCTACTTCCTGCATAAGATACACACCAACCACTTGCCGAATGGACAAATCAACTTCAAGGTAAGCAGCCATTTTGCAATGTACAATAAATGCACACAGCATGCAATAAATGGGGTGAATATGGCAACTGAAATGAAAAAAAAAGCGCTCCCTTTTTTTAAAAAAGAGGCCATTTTGCTACTTTTATGCTCGTTTTTGTTTTTGTTTTCATTACTATCCTCCGGAATAAGTTTGCCTCAGTGAAGCCTCAAGGGTGATTGCAGAATTTAGAAACTATGTTTCAATGCACACATATCACAATTAAAAAATAAAGATCTTTGCTCCACTTAGCTACCCTGAACACATATTTCAGATTTATTGTTGCAGAAAAAGAACTGGTTGTAAACTGGTAGATACTCCATTTGGTAAAAATCCAGAATAGGATAGGATAGGGATAGGGATAGGGATAGGGATAGGGATAGGGATAGGAATAGAATAGAATAGAATAGAATAGAATAGAATAGAATAGAATAGAATAGAATAGAATAGAATAGAATAGAATAGAATAGAATAGAATAGAGCCTGAGTGGCGTAGGAGGCTAATGCCTCCTACTAAGGCAGCATTTAACATCCGGCTGCCTGCAATTACTGCGAGTTCAATTCTCACCAGGCTCAAGGTCGACTCAGCCTTCCATCCTTTCTAAGGTGGGTAAAATGAGGACCCGGTTTGTGGGGGCAATAAGCTGACCTTGTATAAAATATACAAAAGTATGAAGGCTATTGCTTAACACATTGTAAGCCACCCTGAGTCTCCGGAGAAGGGCGGCATATAAAAATAAAAATAAAAAATAGAATAGAATAGAATAGAATAGAATAGAATAGAATAGAATAGAATAGAATAGAATAGAATAGAATAGAATAGAATAGAATAGACTATTGTCACTTTGAATGACACTTTGCTCATTTTAGCATGCTGCATGCAGGAGAAAGTCTTGATTTCATGGGAGAAAAACAGATTGCAGTGGAACACAAGCTAAAGTGATCTTAACAGGAATGTGACTTCTGAACCAATAAGCAAGGAAGGTGTAGGGATGCCCTGAGGAGTGTTTGTCCTCCTCTCCTTGACAAAGCAAGGCCGGATAAGAGGCAACGGGTGGAAATTAACCAAAGAGACACCCAGCCTAGAAATAAGGAGAAATTTCCTGACAGGGATGACAAGCAGCCATTTCTTAGGCATGTTTTTAATGTGGAGGGAGGGATTCTTTTGATTCCATGATGTTAATAATACAAATTACCATCTGTTTTCGGTCGGTGTGGATCTCCTGCAGAAATTCTGGGAAATTTCAAGGCAAATCCATGACTTTGTCACATGGAAACAGGTGGAATGTCCTTTCGAAAAGGACCGGAAGATTCAGAGCTACCTGCTCACTGCACCTATTTACAGTGAAGAAGGTGAGACTCGGGGCGGGGAAAGGGGTGGTGGTGGTTATTCTTAAAAAAAAAAAGAATAGTTCCCCACAACTGCCTTTTAAGCTCTCACACTTACACTTTCTGCAAGTACAGAAGAGCTGTAGAATTGAGCAGGAAAGGCCAATCCCTTTCTGGACCAATTTAAGCCTAAATCACAAAAATGCATTGATGTTTTCTATAGAATCATTTTTTTCTGCTGTTGGAGTTTCAGTTGGAAGAATGTATGCAATGGGTCTGTTGACCATAATGCCATTCTAGAAAAGTAGGATTGAGGTCAATGAGGAACAGAACAGAGTTAACCACATTTGATAGAATATGTGTCTCTATCTCTCTATCTCTCTGTTTTCTCTCTGTCTCTCTCTCTCTCTCTCTCTACCTACCTACTTACCTACCTATCAACTATCTATCCATCTATCTATCATCCATCTACCTACCTACCTATTATCTATCTATCTATCTATCTATCTATCTATCTATCTATCTATCTATCTATCTATCATCCATCCATCCATCCATCCATCCATCCATCCATCTACTTATCATCCATCCATATCTATCTATCTATCTATCTATCTATCTATCTATCTATCTATCTATCTATCTATCTATCTATCTATCTATCTCTATCTCTACATACCTATCTCTCTACCTACCTACCTACCTAATCTATTTTTATCCCCCCTCTATCATCTCTATCTTTCTGTATCTATATATCAATCTATATCTTTCTATCTATCGATTGATCAATCCACCAACCTACCTACCTACCTACCGAGTCAGCCCCAAATGGCATATTTCTGACATTATTATCATCACAAACTGATCAACCGTCCTGTCACTTATCTGTCTTTCTCTTCCTCCTCCAGCTTTGTTTATTGCCTCATTTGAAAGCGAAGGTCCAGAAAACCACATGGAGAAAGACAGCTGGAAGACTCTCAGGTAATCACGGTTATTGATAAATGTGGAAGCAAAGATGTTGCTGGAATGAAGCCAAAAAGGCTACTTAGCCATTATGCAAAGTAGAGCTTCTCATACTCAGGAAAACAAAAACACAACTGCACAAGTAATTATCCTATTGGCCACAAAGGAAAGGAGAACATTCAAAGAAAGACTTGCCTCCCTAGTTCTTCTAGTGACCAAGCCACCAACCATCTTGGGCCAACTCAAAGCCACAAAACCTTCCTCGCCATTCTGAATATGGAGCAAAGAAATAAACTATGCTTCTTTACTGAGAAGGGGGAGGAGACTATTTAAATCAGGAGGTCCTCCGGAACGCGGACAGAGATTGAGATGATGGCCACCAAGATGGGATCAAAGCCCTGCCCCCTTCTTTACATGGGTCAGAATGCAACTTTCAGTCCTAAAAGTTGTGGTCACATCCTGACCTTTCATCCTGCTGCAGACCCCAATTTTAATGTTTGAATGGTTAAGGTCAAAAACTCCTTGCATGGTAGACCATAGACCAAGCTAAGCTTTTTCTCCCCAATCTTTTCTCATTTTAAGGTTTCCAGGAAGTATTTATTTATTTGTTTGTTTTCTGTAAGCCGCCCATCTCACAACAAACAACTGTGGGCAGCTCATAATTCAAAACGTACGTTATCATTTAAAATTTAAAAAAAAAACATTTTAAAAGAGTAAGAACAATAACAACAGTAAAAAGCATGGAGACAGTCAAAAGTATTAAAACATCTGAAGTACACTAGGGATTCGAACCGCTGAACTGCCAACCTTCTGATTGACAAGCTCAGCATCTTAGCCACTGAGCCACTGCGTCCCTCTGTTAATTTGTGCGTGCGTGTTTTAACTTGGGGAACACCTAGAAGAATTATCTTCCTTTTACCATCTCAAGATTTTAGCACAGTAACCCCATTTTCATCTTTTCCCAACAGAGGAGTAATCCAACGGGAGAGTTCTGAATTATTCAGGGATTAGAGGTCTGCTTTCTACTAACTGGATTTACTGTAATTCCATTTAAAGCACCCTGTGGTTTTGGCCTGCTTTTATAGCACGTTTCGCAAGAAGGGGACAACAGGCAAAACTTTTGTGCACTGACAAGTTTTGCCTGTAGACAATTTTGAGCATATGTTTTGAGGCCTGGCTGGAAATCATCTTCAGAAATCAGAACACAAGGACAATTTCAGTGTTCCTTATACAAAGGAAGCATGAAATTTCATGATTAGGGTACTGGGGACTAAAACGTATGAAGAACGATCACAACAGGGATTGGGTATGTCCCATCTAACAAAGACAAGGGGTTAGGGATGATAGCAGTCTTCCAGTATTTGAGCAGCTACCACAAAGAAGAAGGGGTCAACTTATCTTCCAAAGCACCAGAAGGCAGGACAAGAAATGATGGATGGAAACTAACCAAGGAGAGAAACAGCCTGGAATAAAGAGAAATTTCCTGACACTGAGAACAATTAACCAGTGGAATAGCTTGCCTCCAGTGCTCCATCACTGGGTTTTTTTAAGAAGGGACTGGAACAGCCATATGTCAGAAATGGTATAGGGTCTTCTGCTTGAGCAGGAGGTTGGACTAGAAGACCTCCAAAGTCCTGTCCAACTCTGCTGTTCTGTTAATTCATCAGCCCGATTTTTGAGGTTCTCAGAGAAAACTTAAGTGGGAAGTCAAGGGAAGCTGAGGTTTCACATCAACATAGACTGACTTCTCCTCAGCATTAAAATCACATAGCATTAGATGTGAGATGATAAGATGCCCACAAAATAGCCAGCGCCTATACTAGTAGTAGAAAAAGTGTAGTAGAGAGCAGTGAACACTAGAATTGCTTGTGTATGTGCGTTGCATGGTGACCTGTATTTTTGTATGGGCTCTCTTAGGTTTTGGAGCCCACTGACTTGGGGGTACATTTCCCCAGTGTCAAAATAGAGCTGGAAGGGACCTTAGAGGTGTTGTAGCCCAACCCCTTCTCAAGCAGGAGACCCTATACATTTTAATTTGGTTGTCCAGTTTCTTCTTAAAAACCTCCAGTGATGAATGTCTATGGGGATTCTCAGTCATCCAAGCCATGGTTGTCCCAAAGGTGCTTTTCCAAGAGGCAACTGGACTTTCTGGTTTTTGCTTCTCATCCAAGAAGCTTCTGGATGAGAAGTGAAACATCTTCAAAAAAAAAACCAGAAAGTCCAGTTGCCTCTTGAAAAAGCATCTTTGGGATTCCAGTGATGGAGCACCCACAACTTCTGAAGGCAAACTCTTCCACTGGTTAATTGATCTCATTGTTAGGAAGTTTCTCCTTAATTCCAGGTTGCTTCTCTCCTGGATTAGTTTCCACCCATTGTTTCTTGTCCTGCCCTCGGGTGCTTTGTAGAATAAGTGACCCCAGTGGTGAAATGGTCTGGAGTCTGCTACTGGTTCGCTGCACGCATGCAGGTGCACCGCAGGCGCTACCATGCAGCACTGAAAAAAGAGGCTTTCTAAGGTAAGTAGAACAGTGAGGGGGAGGAACAGCTCTGCCATGCGATTTAGATTTGCTAGAAAGCGCGGCACAGCTGATTGTTGGAAATACCGGTTCATCTGAACCGGTAGCATTTTTTTACTATCGGTTCGCCCGAAATGGTAGCTTTTATAACTACCGGTTCAGGTGAACCAGTCCAAACCGGTAGCATTTCACCCCTGAGTGAGCCCCCTTTTTTTGTGGCAGCTCCTCAAATACCAGAACATTATAATCATGTCAGTCCTGGTACTTCTTTTCTCTAGATTGGCCATACCCAATCCTTGCGACTGTTCTTCATACGTTTTTGTCTCCAAAAACGTATGAAGGGCTTTAATCATCTTATTTGCTCTTCTTTGCACCTTTTCCAAAGTCTCAACATCCTCAACAGGATTCCAGGTGTGGCCTTACCAAGGATTTATAAATTATTAGGTATTAATGATTTTGATACCATGCCTCTGTTTATTCAACCAAGGATTTTTTTTATTTATTTTTTATTTGATTTATATGCCGCCCTTCTCCGGAGACTCAGGGCGGTTTACAATGCGCTAAGCAATAGCTTTCATTCTTTTGTATATTTATACAAAGTCAGCTTATTGCCCCCACAAACTGGGTCCTCATTTCACCTACCTTAGAAAGGATGGAAGGCTGAGTCAACCTTGAGCCTTGGAGAGATTCGAACCAGCAGTAAATTGCAGGCAGCTGTGTTAATAACAGGGTGCTTAGACCACTATACTATCAAGGCTCTTTTCATTCGCTTTTTTGGCTGCTGCCACCTAAAAGAACCTGTGACAGTAACCTTTTGTCTTTTCGTTTTTAGGACAACCCTCCTCAACCGAGCCTGAGAATGGGGACTTTTGGATTTTAAAGCACACTCTACAAACACTGTTTTGATTTTTTTTTTTTTTTAAATCCTGAAAGGCTTGGTTTGTGAAAAGAAGGCCTCACTGGTTGGGGTCAGTTTTGTATATATATATATGATACCTTTTATGAACAACTGAAAAAAAAATTGTGCTCGATAGTATTTCACGTCAACTTTAAGGCACTTCATGACAGTTTTTGGTCTTTTTTTTTTTTTAAAAGAAAAACTCCAAATCAAGGGCAGGGCCCTGGTCTCAGAGATGAAATGGACTGTGGGGAAGTAGAATCCGTGGTGATGTCTTCTTGGAGGGCCATCAAGATCTTTATTTTCGTGTGTGACGATTTCTACCCAATACTGTACATGTACCCTCTTGCCAGGGAGTCGGTACTCTCTCATTTTGGGGGGTCTTGCGTGTGCCTGGGACTTCCTGGTGAAGAGCGGATGCATCGTGGCCTTGCGTGTGCCTGGCGCTTTCATGGTGTGGAGCGAATGCATCGTGGTCTGGCGTGTGCCTGGCGCTTTCATGGTGAGGAGCATCTAGAAAACACTGACCCAAAGAGGCAACCGAGTTGATTCGAGGATTACCCCAGGTTGATTAACTACGAAACTTAAGCCTTTTGTCAAACTACACACCTGTTTAAGTGAACTGATATTCCCATAGGCGTGCTTCTTCTCTGCCGCCAAATTTCTAGCTATACTTCATATATATATATTTTTTTCCCCTGACTTGAATCTGGTAAAGGAGGCATTTGCCTAGAGAAATTTTTAAAAAGGGTAAATTTGCTTGTCTCAAGGCTGCCCTGGATGAGTCATTCGTTTGCTGCAATATATTCCATACTGCCGTTCTTGCAGAATCATCCCAATTTTTTGTTTCTGTGCCGCTTTATGTATTTATTTTCCTCCAGTGACGTGGAGGGTGCTTTGCTTTTCTACTTAACACTATGGATGTACAAATCCTTCAGGAAATGTACAAAGCTGCTTCTTCCTCTCCCCCACCTTCCCGCCACGTCCCAAATTGTTACGTTGGCCATTCCCACCTCCACAAGAATTGTGGTTGCTTAGGAAGCTACATACATCCGTGCACACAACTACATAGATTTCCTCCCTCCCACACCACAAGGGGTAGTAATCACTTACCTTCTCTACTGGTTTGCAAATGTGAGCGTGTGTGTGCACGCATTCGCTTTGCTCACACACGCCAACTCCGTGCATGAACAGAGCCTTCTGTGTATGTGCAGAGCATCAAAAACGGGATGTGATGATGTGTGGGTGGGCGGAGCCTCCCACAGCCGCCGCTACCAGTTCACCAGAACCGGATAGAACCGGCTGAATACCACCACTACATACCACCATCCCCAGTGAAGTGGAAAGCATCACCTGGAAGCATACTCTGGAATGCTTTAAAGAAAATGGTTTAAAGAACATTCAGTATGGTGGTCACAGACAAGTGATAGAAGCCATATCTGCACTGCCACACACATAACAAAGAGCAGAGTTTCACTCGCACCATCATGGATGCCATCTTGACTTATCTTACCCTAGTTTGGGGAGTCCCTGTGGGAAATTTGGACAAAGAGGCAGCTGCATTAAAAGGCTTAGAAGTTCCAAAGCAGCTTCTTCAAAGGTTCTGCACAGCCCTATATTAAACAGCCAACAAAATCAATTAATTCTTGCCCAGAATTTAATCCTAAAGACAAAGGTGTTGCGTTGGTGGCTTGTTCAAGGAACTGTGTAGAAAAAAAAAAAACAATGTGGAAAAGTGTGGTATTAGAAGACTAAGTTAAATCTTTCTTCTCCCCAGATGCCAGGGCTTTCCGTTGGGTTGCTAAAACAAGACGACTTAAAGAAGTACACAAAAAGGAACATTTCTCATCTCCTGCTCCTTTTGTGGGTACCGCAGGCCCAAGAAAGGAGGTCTTTCAGGGGTGAAATCCAGCAGGTTCTGACAGGTTCTGGAGAACTGGTAGCAGAAATTTTGAGAAGTTTGGAGAAGCAGCAAATACCACCTCAGAGTGGACCCAGAGTGGGGTCCCAGAGTGTGGTGGGAATGGAGATTTTGCAGTATACTTCTCCTGCCATGCCCACCAAGCCACGCCCACCAAGCCACACCACGCCCACCAAACCACACCCACAGAACGGTAGTAAAAAAATTTGGATTTCACCGAGGCTTTTCAATAAAGGATCAAAGTGGGCCTTCATGAAAATGTGGGTAGGCCATGATGGCGTGAAGGAAACGGCAAACTTCTTTGAAAAAGAGGAAAATTGAAAAAAGAGAAAAGATCCAATTCTGAGAACGCTCTGCTGGCAGGGCAAAAAGTAGGGAGAAAGGAATTTTTAATCTCTCCTTTCTTGAGATTTTAAAAAAATACAGGTTTTTCCTCCCCCTACAAACATTTGGTGGGATCTACACCATCTTAGAGAAATGTTTTGTGTTGACCTTGGATGGGAATAGAAAATCCTAGGACTGGAAGCTAGACAGAGAGGTTCAAAAATGTCCCAAAGGTGGCAGTCCAATTATTAATCACATCTATATTTTTTAATAAGAAAGTTGCTTGCATATGGTTGACCCAGAGAGATTCCAAGGAGTCTCAGCAGACTCCTTGAATTAACTCTCAGCATGGCTTTTAAACCCGGACTGCAAACCTGCAAAAGGATGGTTAGGGGGTGACCACGAGTTTACAGCAACCCCTTTGCTGCCATCTGGTGGCCGGCTCCATTTTTGCAGCTCAGATGTGAATGCCCCATATTTGATCAACCCAATCTTAGAAGCTGGCAGAACAGGGAAGGAGAGTGATGTGCCTGTAAAAGCTTTTATCCCTATTTTGGAAAGGAAATCAAAGCTAGCCCACACAAACACACCTTATAAACTCCAGAAATGCTCTCTGAAGGACCAAAGATTGCAGCTTGAATTAGCTTGTTGTAGGAAAGCAAGCCAACTTAATTTTGATGGGGAGCACCCAGACACATCATCTTCAGCCCAATTTATCCTAGATTAAGCTTCCCTGTTGCATTTCCCCCATTGCATTGTAGCACAAAGGAACTTTTATCAACCGGAAACACAGTATTGGTGCCCCGTGACCACGCAAGGATTCTGTCCTTCCTGTCTCTGGCCTTAAATCGTTGTTGTAGCAGCCTAGCTGCCCCCTCTCACATCAGAAATTAGTGCCTTACAAGGTACTGAAATTGTTTAGCGTACCTTCTATTACAATTCTGTGTCAGAAAACAAGCAAATTAAAACTAGGGATGTCTCGAAAAACCAGCTATCACTTTGTAAATAACCTGGAGGATATATCCGACGAAATAAGCGTCTAGCTTTCTCTGGATTAATAATGGTGCAGCAGAAATTATTTTTGTTACCAAAAGACCATAGGTGAATCGCTCAATGTTTTAAAAAAATTGTTTTTTGTTTCCCCCCTTAAGACAGTTTTACCAATGTTAAGAATGTTTTCAATTTGCATCAGAATTTTGTTCATCAGGGATATAAAATTTGAAGGAATCATAATCTTCAGCAATGGCATTGGGGTGATGTTGACTATTATAACCCGTTTCCCATAAATACAAAAATTCCTATTGGTGGATTTCCCTAAATCTACCATAAGAGCTCACAAGAGATGTTGGATTTTATAAAGAGGACAATTTTTTTGGTCTGCGAAAAAATAAAATAAAAAATTGACAGCATCTTCTCTTTGTCTTGGCTCCCAGCTAGTTATACAGATAAGAGTTATCCGTATAACCCAGTGTTGGCGAACCTTTTTGGCACCGTGCCAAATCGGGACCGCGCACACACGTTTGCGTGCTGGAAACCGAAAGAGCAGCCTCCCACTATGCATGCATGCACCGGGCAGCTGCTTTTCCAGTTTCTGGCATATGCATGCACATTGGACACCTGATCTTCCGATTTCTGGAACATATGCGCATGTGAAGACCAACTGGCCAGGGCGCACACACACACCGGAAACTGGAAGAGCAGCCACCTGTTGCGCATGCGCGGCGGGGACATAATCTTCCGGTTTCCAGCGTGTGCATGTTGGTCTTCACCAGAAGACTTTAACCGGAAGACCAAATGGCCGGTGCGCATGCTCGTGCCAGAAACCAGTAAAACAGCCGCCTGGCACCAGGCAGCTGCTCTTCCGTTTTCCAGCATTCCTGTGTGCGTGAAAACCAGCTGGCTGGTACACCGGAACCCAAAAGAACAACGGGCAACGGCTCATGTGCTGGGAGAGATGGCTCTGCATGCCATTTCTGGCACGCGTGCCATAGGTCCACCATCATGGGTATAACCCAATACAGTAACTCTACATTAAGAGTTAAAACCATGACAAAGCTTGATAGATCTAATTGTTCTGGCTGTATTGTTCACTAGAATTGACCCTCTTCGCTCTTGCTGAATTCTTGGATCCTGTTCCGGAATTGAGACCACATATTTTTTAAAAAAGTTATCTGCCATGTTCTATTTCCATTAGAACTAAGTTTTAAATGTGTGTGTGTATGTGTAGTGTGTGTGTGTGTGTGTGTGTGTGTGTGTGTGTGTGTGTGTGTGTGTATTTCAGTGCCTCCTGAAATGTTAATTTATTTTGTTCTAAACATGTTTTCTGATCATAGCGACTCTAATTTCTTGCTTTCTGCGTTTTAAAATTGCATTAGTTTCAGCGGGAAAAAAACCCTTAGAAGTGGCCATTCAGCCTGTGCAAATAAATGCTTTGAATGTCAGAAGGTTGTGAATAGAGGTGATCCTCGACTTACAATGATTCATTTAGTGACCGTTTGAATTTACACTGAAAAAAATGACTTATGACCATTTTTCACACTTATGACCATTGCAGCGGTCCTCCCCCCCCCCCGATCACGCAATCAAAATTCAGATACCTGGCAACTGACTCATATTTATGACAGTTGCAGTGTACCCGGGGTCATGTGATCCATTTTTGCGACTATCTGACAAGCAAAGGCAATGGGGATGCCAGATTCGCTTAACAATCGCGTTACAAACTTAACTACAGTGATTTGACTCAACAACTGTGGCAAGAAAGGTCGTAAAATGGGACAAAGCTCACTTAGCAAATGTCTCACTTAGCAACATAAAATTTTGGGCTCAGCTGTGGTCATAAATCGAGGATTACCTGTATTGCAGCTACTATAACCTTTTAAGGCATCCGTGTCCTTTCCTAGGAGAAAATGTGGCTCTATTAAAAAGTTTGCATAAACATGCTATGTTCTTACCTTTGGCTTCGAAATCCAATTAGTTAGAGGGGGTCTATTGTCCATAAATGCAAGCTAATTATTTGATTTTTCTAAGTTCAACCATTTTGGCTATTTTGTAGTTCAGCTGTTGTCAGAAAATAAAAAGCCTAAGGCTGTAAAAGGCTTAAAAAGTGGATTTTTAAAAAGAACCGAAAAGCAGTTTGGCCAAGTCAGAGAAAGAGATGATACAGTCCCCATGAATTACAATTAAAAAAAAGTGTGGGGAAAAACCCCTTGAAAGTAGCCAGTTCTTTTTAAAATATATATTAATTCTAAAACATATGTCTATATCACCAGAATTCAATTAGCTCGTTGGTACTCTCCAACTATCTGCTCATTAAAATTTAAAAATTAGGAGAAACCCTTTTTAATTTATTCAATAATGGTTTACCAATTTTACATTTATGAGTTCCAAATGGATAGCCATTAAAATGCTATGAAATGTGTCCATATGTACATGGTATAACAAATATTCCATTCTTTTGATTAATACATTAGAACATCTATCTATCTGACTCAAAAAAAAATATTTTGCCAAAAACATTTTGCTACTTGCATTCAGATTGTTCAGGGTACACAGAGGAAGCAACAAAAGAAACAATAAAATTGATTTACACTGATCAAAACAAACATATATGAATTTATAGAACAAGAACGCCACGAAGGCAGACAGAATTAATAGCTCGGTTTATTGGTTGAGCTGCTGCTATTTTCCCCCGCTCCCGATCCTGAAGTATTGATTTTTGATCCCAGTGGGAGAAAAATAAATATTTGTACTGTATTATTTCAATGAGGGTTTCTTTTTCTTTTTCTTTTTTGCACTTTGAGGGGTCTCCTACTTAGGAACATTGTCAAATCCTATGAAATTTGTATATTTGGCTTTGTTGATGTATTTGAAATTTACAACAGGATGTTTCAAATGTCATATATGAGAAACACAGTTCCAGAACACATGATGTGTAGGCATATTTAAGATAAAACATAGCAAGGCTTTGATATGAATGTGCACTCCAGTGGTTATCCGAGCTGGTTCCAGTATATCCTTGAATTAAAAAACGTGTGATTCCCACACAAATTCTCAAATTCTACTCATCCTCCTGCCCCTTAGGCTTTGGTTTGAATCATCCCTTCAAAAACATCTGTGTTTTGTTATTGGGAACTGAATTGCTACATATAAAAAGCTGTACCATAAGCAGGATATTCCGTGTTTGAGTTTGCTGTGCTTGCATTAATAAAATCAAAATGGCTTCAACCAGGCTTATGTGGATCTGTCATATGTAATAATCCTTGAGGAAAAAGTGCTAACCACTTCCAGAATTTGCTCATCCCCTTTTTAAAAGTCTGAAGACGTTTCACTTCTCATTCAAGGAGCTTCTTCAGCTCTGATTCTATGGAGATTTTCAGTCATCCAGGATGTGGTTGTCCCAAAGGTGCTTTTTTCAGAAGGCAGCTGGACTTTCTTGGGGTTTTTTTTAAGACGTTTCACTTCTCATCCAAGAAGCTTCTTCAGCTCTGACTGGATGGTGGGGAATGGAAAGATTTATACTCCTTACAGACAGCTGGTCATTTGCATCCTTTTAGAGGGTCGTTGAAGCACTTGAAGGTTTATCTGTGTCCTCCGGGTCACCTGAGTGACGCTTATGGTTCCTATAGTCTTGTTTGCAATATTTTTTGGAAATCCATTCATACTCCCACACCATTCGAAGAGTGTTCATCCCAAATGTTCATCCCCAGGAAAAAAAAGAACCTTTGGGACAACCATGACCTGGATGTCTGAGAATCTCTACAGAATTTTAGCTATGCCATTTGGGATGAGAAGCCGAAGTTGCAATGGCACTGAAAAAAGTGATGTTTTTCTGTCAGAATGTGCATAGTGTGACTATTTTTGAGACAACCCAGGAGCAAAATACAATAAACAGAGGTTTGTCTTTCAAATAGTGGTTTATCTACAAGGAATATATACATACACATACTAGGCAAAGTCAGGCAATCAATCATCAACTATAGCACAGAAGCACACATGGAGAGAGAGACACCCTCACAGGGCTTCTCTTATATATAAAGCCTCTTAAAGTCACATCAGCTCCAAAAATCTTGCTGACTCATTCCCTGCCTTATATCCTGATAGCAGCTATTTCCCTGACATTTTCACAGTTATGACCTTTCCAGCATCCCCATGGTCATATGTTTGAAGTTCAGATGCTTGGCAACTGACTCACATTTATGATGGTTGCAATGTCCCAGAGTCATGAGATCCCCTTTTGCGACCTTCTGGTAACCAAAGTCAATTGGGGGGGGGAGGGACTTAACAGACGTGTTACTCATTGAACAAATGCAGTGATTCACTTAACGAACGTGGCAAGGAGAGTCGTAAAATGGAGCAAAACTCACGTAACAAATGTCTCACTCAGCAACATAAATTTGGGCTCAATTGTGGATCTAAGTTGAGGGTTGCCTGTACTTGCTGCTTCTGTTAATAATACATAAATTATACAATTTTTCATCCTATAGCAAATCCTTTACAGAGGACCATGGCTGTAAAAGAGTTTTAAGCAACATTTCAAGAAGTACAAAGGATTATCTCAGTGCAGGCAAAAGGCATTTGATGGGCGTAATGCAAACACCATGGAGATAATGGGTTGTTCCAGACCACTCGAGAAATCAACATTAAACTTCTATTATTAAACATCCATGTCCTATACCAATGACGGCGAACCTATGGCACGTGTGCCGGAAGTAGCACGCGGAGCCATATCTCCGGCCACGCGAGCCATCGCCCGTTGCTCTTCCAGGTTCCGGCACACCATCCAGGTGATCTTCATGTGTGCAGGAGCACTGGAAACTGGGAGAGCAGCCACCTGGTGCATATGTGCGCACCAGGAAGATGATCTTCCAATTTCCAGTGTGCATGATGGTCTTCGCGGACATATGTTTGCCAGAAACAGGAAGACCAGGTAGCCGGTGTGCATGCGCATGCCAGAAACTGGAAGATAATCTTCCCAGCCCCATGCATGCGCACCGGGTGGCTGCTCTTCCAGTTTCTGGCATGTGCATGCCCACTGGCCAGCTGGTCTTCACATGCGCATATGTGCCAGAAACCAGAAAACCAGGTGGCCGGCACACATACGTACTGGGCGGCTGCTCTTCTGGTTTCCGGCATGCATCCACGCTCCCGTTTCAGCAGTCGGTGCCAAAAAGATTCATCAACACTGTCCAAAAAGGTTCGCCAACTCCCCCCGAGATAAAAAAACCAAAGTTAGAAGAAATATTAAGAAAGCAAACTCACTCTCCAGCACAAATCATAGTTTCCTTCCCCACCAGATTTAACTCTCTTTTTCTCTTAGAAGATAGATATAATGGCAGTTCTAAAATACACTGTTTAGAAAATGAACTTAAATTAAAATAAAGCAAGAGCAGAACATTTGTCAGACAATAGGTTCTTCAAATCATAAATATTCGCTTACTTTTTGTCGGGCAGCATATCCGTCAGGCAGACTCAACACACCACCGGTGCCTTTATTGTGAAACAAGCCGATAACAGTTCTTCAAGTTGAATTTCAGGTTCTGCAATTTAAAAAAGCAACCAAACTAAATTTGGGAGATGACCCAGTGCCTGATTCAGCCTACCCGGGAACGATGTAGGGAAGTGACAAGACAAGATTTCAACAGGGATTAGATAGAAAACTTGGGAAAGCATTCCTAAAGTAGTAGCAGAGAATGCAGGGTTGCAAAGCAGAAATTTAAAAAGAACAGAGAGAACTTTCAACTTCTGTATTCTGTAATATGCAATATTATTTCATGGTATTATAGGAAAATGCCAAGAGTCTCCTAAAACATATAAAAAATGGTTGCTGGAATTGGGTACGTCTACTTCAGTGGTGGGTTGTCTCCGGTTCGCACCGGTTCTATAGAACTGGTAGGAAAACCGGGAGGCTCTGCACACCAACCCCGACGTCACCAAAACGCTTCTGCGCATGCGCAGAAGAGCGCGCACACGGCTCTGCTGCGAACTAGTAGTAAAGATAAGTAGAACCCACCCCTGGTCTACTTTAATGAAAAGAAGGATTAGGAGTGACATGATAGCAGTCTTCCAATATCTCAGGGGTTGCCACAAAGAAGAGGCGAGTCAACCTATTTTCCAAAGCACTTGAAAGCAGGACAAGAAGCAATGGGTGGAAACTAATCAAGGAGAGAAGCAACCTAAAACTAAGAAGAAATTTCCTGACAGTTAAAACAATTAATCAGTGGAACAACTTGCTCCAAAAGTTGTGAATGCTCCAACACTGGAAGTTTTAAAGAAGAGATTGGATAACCATTTGTCTAAAATGGTATAGGGCCATGATGGAAAACCTATAGCACGCGTGCCACAGCTGGCACCCAGATCTCTCTCACGGGCACGCAAGCCATCGCCTAGCTCAGCTCCACCGCGCATGCATGCTGGTGCTTCCATCAACCAGCAGATTTTCGGGATGTGTGGCGGCGGGGCGCATGCAGGAGACACGTGAACATGTGTGGGGGTCACACACACATGCATGGGGGTCACATGCGAATGCGTGGGGGACAGGGGTTGCACGCACATGCACAGGGGGAGGGGGAGCATGCGTGGGGGGGTCATGCGCGCATGTACGGGGCATAGAATTGTGCGTGCCAGCACATGCATCTGTTGCACACACGCGTACTTTTGGCAAACGAAGAGAAAAAGGTTAGCCATCACTGGTATAGGGAGTTCAACTACAAAACCTCCAAGGTTCCTTTCAACTCTGTTTATTTTATTCTATTCCTATTCTATTCCTGTTCAAACTCTATTCCTGTTCCAATTCCTATTCTGTTCCAATTCTATTCCTGTTTCCATTCCATTCCATAATTCCTATCACAAGCTGAATCTATAGCATCCCAATATAATAAATATCTTATTATATTTTGGTTTCTGGGCAGCATTTTCCTGACCGCGGAGTCACGTGTTTTCTTCCCCAGGGACCAAAAAGGCTCGATTTTTAAAAAGTGGAAGCAACACCATTTTTAGACATGGAATTTCATCCTAAAACTCATCCTGGTGTCCGTTTTTGCATTTGGTTTCAAAAAAAAAATTCTCTTTAAAAAAACATTTTTCGTTCCTGGGCAGCAGTTTTCCTGACCGTGGAGTCACGCGTTTTCTTCCCCTGGCACCAAAAAGGCTCGATTTTTAAAAAGTGGAAGCAACCCATTTTAAGACATGGAATTTCATCCTGAAACTCATCCTGGTGTATGTTTTTCCATTTGGATTAAAAAAACAAATTTGGGTTTAAAAAAACATTTTTGGTTCATGGGCAGCATTTTTCCTGACCGCAGAGTCACGCGTTTTCTTCCCCTGGCACCAAAAAGGCTCGATTTTGAAAAAAGTGGAAGCAACACCATTTTTAGACATGGAACTTCATCCTGAAACCCATCCTGGTGTCCGTTTTTGCATTTCGTTTCAAAAAAAAAAAATTCTCTTTAAAAAACATTTTTGGTTCCTGGGCAGAATTTTTCCTGACCGCGGAGTCACGCGTTTTCTTCCCCTGGCACCAAAAAGGCTCGATTTTAAAAAAGTGGAAGCAAAACCATTTTTCGACATCGAATTTCATACTGAAATTCGGACACCCTGGTGTCCGTTTTTGCATTTGGTTGGAAAAAACAAATTTGGCTTCAAAAAACATTTTGGTTCCAGGGCAGCACTTTTCCTGACTGCGGAGTAAAGCGTTTTCTTCCCCTGGCACCAAAACGGCTCGATTTTTAAAAAGTAGAAGCAACACCATTTTTAGACATGGAATTTGATCCTGAAACTCATCCTCGTGTCCGTTTTTGCATTTGGTTTCAAAAAAAAGTTTTCACTTTAAAAAACATTTTTGGTTCCTGGGCAGCATTTTTCCTGACTGCGGAGTCACATGTTTTCTTCCCCTGGCACCAAAAAGGCTCGATTTTTAAAAAGTGGAAGTAAAACCATTTTTTGAATGGAATTTCATCCTGAAACTCATCCTGGTGTTTGTTTTTGCCTTTGGTTTCAAAAAAAAAAATTCTCTGAAAAAAACATTTTTGGTTCCTGGGCAGCATTATTCCTGACCGCGGAGTCTGGCGTTTTTTTCCCCTGGCACCAAAAAGGCTCGATTTTTAAAAAGTGGAAGCAACACCATTTTAAGACATGGAATTTCATCCTGAAACTCATCCTGGTGTATGTTTTTCCATTTGGATTAAAAAAACAAATTTGGGTTTAAAAAAACATTTTTGGTTCATGGGCAGCATTTTTCCTGACCGCAGAGTCACGCGTTTTCTTCCCCTGGCACCAAAAAGGCTCGATTTTAAAAAAGTGGAAGCAAAACCATTTTTCGACATCGAATTTCATACTGAAATTCGGACACCCTGGTGTCCGTTTTTGCATTTGGTTGGAAAAAACAAATTTGGCTTCAAAAAACATTTTGGTTCCAGGGCAGCACTTTTCCTGACTGCGGAGTAAAGCCTTTTCTTCCCCTGGCACCAAAACGGCTCGATTTTTAAAAAGTAGAAGCAACACCATTTTTAGACATGGAATTTGATCCTGAAACTCATCCTCGTGTCCGTTTTTGCATTTGGTTTCAAAAAAAAGTTTTCACTTTAAAAAACATTTTTGGTTCCTGGGCAGCATTTTTCCTGACCGCGGAGTCACATGTTTTCTTCCCCTGGCACCAAAAAGGCTCGATTTTTAAAAAGTAGAAGCAACAACGTTTTTAGACATGGAATTTCATCCTGAAACTCATCCTGGTGTCTGTTTTTGCATTCGGTTTCAAAAAAAAAAATTCTCTGTAAAAAACATTTTTGGTTCCTGGGAAGCATTTTTCCTGACCGCAGAGTCACGCGTTTTCTTCCCCTGGCACCAAAAAGGCTCGATTTTGAAAAAGTAGAAGCAACAACGTTTTTAGACATGGAATTTCATCCTGAAACTCATCCTGGTGTCTGTTTTTGCATTCGGTTTCAAAAAAAAAAATTCTCTGTAAAAAACATTTTTGGTTCCTGGGAAGCATTTTTCCTGACCGCAGAGTCACGCGTTTTCTTCCCCTGGCACCAAAAAGGCTCGATTTTGAAAAAAGTGGAAGCAACACCATTTTTAGACATGGAACTTCATCCTGAAACCCATCCTGGTGTCCGTTTTTGCATTTCGTTTCCAAAAAAAAAATTCTCTTTAAAAAACATTTTTGGTTCCTGGGCAGAATTTTTCCTGACCGCGGAGTCACGCGTTTTCTTCCCCTGGCACCAAAAAGGCTCGATTTTAAAAAAGTGGAAGCAAAACCATTTTTCGACATCGAATTTCATACTGAAATTCGGACACCCTGGTGTCCGTTTTTGCATTTGGTTGGAAAAAACAAATTTGGCTTCAAAAAACATTTTGGTTCCAGGGCAGCACTTTTCCTGACTGCGGAGTAAAGCGTTTTCTTCCCCTGGCACCAAAACGGCTCAATTTTTAAAAAGTAGAAGCAACACCATTTTTAGACATGGAATTTGATCCTGAAACTCCTCCTCGTGTCCGTTTTTGCATTTGGTTTCAAAAAAAAGTTTTCACTTTAAAAAACATTTTTGGTTCCTGGGCAGCATTTTTCCTGACCGCGGAGTCACATGTTTTCTTCCCCTGGCACCAAAAAGGCTCGATTTTTAAAAAGTGGAAGTAAAACCATTTTTTGAATGGAATTTCATCCTGAAACTCATCCTGGTGTTTGTTTTTGCCTTTGGTTTCAAAAAAAAAAATTCTCTGAAAAAAACATTTTTGGTTCCTGGGCAGCATTATTCCTGACCGCGGAGTCTGGCGTTTTTTTCCCCTGGCACCAAAAAGGCTCGATTTTTAAAAAGTAGAAGCAACAACGTTTTTAGACATGGAATTTCATCCTGAAACTCATCCTGGTGTCCGTTTTTGCATTCGGTTTCAAAAAAAAAAATTCTCTGTAAAAAACATTTTTGGTTCCTGGGAAGCATTTTTCCTGACCGCAGAGTCACGCGTTTTCTTCCCCTGGCACCAAAAAGGCTCGATTTTTAAAAAGTGGAAGCAACACCATTTTAAGACATGGAATTTCATCCTGAAACTCATCCTGGTGTATGTTTTTCCATTTGGATTAAAAAAACAAATTTGGGTTTAAAAAAACATTTTTGGTTCATGGGCAGCATTTTTCCTGACCGCAGAGTCACGCGTTTTCTTCCCGTGGCACCAAAAAGGCTCGATTTTGAAAAAAGTGGAAGCAACACCATTTTTAGACATGGAACTTCATCCTGAAACCCATCCTGGTGTCCGTTTTTGCATTTCGTTTCAAAAAAAAAAATTCTCTTTAAAAAACATTTTTGGTTACTGGGCAGAATTTTTCCTGACCGCGGAGTCACGCGTTTTCTTCCCCTGGCACCAAAAAGGCTCGATTTTAAAAAAGTGGAAGCAAAACCATTTTTCGACATCGAATTTCATACTGAAATTCGGACACCCTGGTGTCCGTTTTTGCATTTGGTTGGAAAAAACAAATTTGGCTTCAAAAAACATTTTGGTTCCAGGGCAGCACTTTTCCTGACTGCGGAGTAAAGCGTTTTCTTCCCCTGGCACCAAAACGGCTCGATTTTTAAAAAGTAGAAGCAACACCATTTTTAGACATGGAATTTGATCCGAAACTAATCCTCGTGTCCGTTTTTGCATTTGGTTTCAAAAAAAAGTTTTCACTTTAAAAAACATTTTTGGTTCCTGGGCAGCATTTTTCCTGACCGCGGAATCACGCATTTTCTCCCCCAGGCACCAAAAAGGCTTGATTTTTTAAAACTGGAAACAACACCATTTTTAGACATGGAATTTCATCCTGAAACTCATCCTGGTGTTTGTTTTTGCCTTTGGTTTCAAAAAAAAAAATTCTCTGAAAAAAACATTTTTGGTTCCTGGGCAGCATTTTTCCTGACCGTGGAGTCTGGCGTTTTTTTCCCCTGGCACCAAAAAGGCTCGATTTTTAAAAAGTAGAAGCAACAACGTTTTTAGACATGGAATTTCATCCTGAAACTCATCCTGGTGTCCATTTTTGCATTCGGTTTCAAAAAAAAAATTCTCTGTAAAAAACATTTTTGGTTCCTGGGAAGCATTTTTCCTGACCGCAGAGTCACGCGTTTTCTTCCCCTGGCACCAAAAAGGTTCGATTTTTAAAAAGTGGAAGCAAAACCATTTTTCGACATGGAATTTCATCCTGAAATTCAGACACCCTGTTGTCCGTTTTTGCATTTGGTTGGAAAAAACAAATTTGGTTTCAAAAAATATTTTGGTTCCAGGGCAGCACTTTTCCTGACTGCGGAGTAAAGCGTTTTCTTCCCCTGGCACCAAAATGGCTCGATTTTTAAAAAGTAGAAGCAACACCATTTTTAGACATGGAATTTCATCCTGAAACTCATCCTCGTGTCCGTTTTTGCATTTGGTTTCAAAAAAAAGTTTTCTCTTTAAAAAACATTTTTGGTTCCTGGGCAGCATTTTTCCTGACCGCGAAGTCACGCGTTTTCTTCCCCTGGCACCAAAAAGGCTCGATTTTTAAAAAGTGGAAGTAAAACCATTTTTCGAATGGAATTTCATCCTGAAACTCATCCTGGTGTTCGTTTGTGCCTTTGGTTTCAAAAAAAAAATTCTCTGTAAAAAACATTTTTGGTTCCTGGGAAGCATTTTTCCTGACCGCAGAGTCTGGCGTTTTTTTCCCCTGGCACCAAAAAGGCTCGATTTTTAAAAAGTAGAAGCAACAACGTTTTTAGACATGGAATTTCATCCTGAAACTCATCCTGGTGTCCGTTTTTGCATTCGGTTTCAAAAAAAAAAATTCTCTGTAAAAAACATTTTTGGTTCCTGTGCAGCATTTTTCCTGACCGCGGAGTCACGCGTTTTCTTCCCCTGGCACCAAAAAGGCTCGATTTTTAAAAAGTGGAAGTAAAACCATTTTTCGACATGGAATTTCATCCTGAAACTCATACTGGTTTCCGTTTTTGCATTTGGTTTCAAAAAAAAATTTCTCTTTAAAAAACATTTTTGGTTCCTGGGCAGCATTTTTCCTGACTGCGGAGATACGCGTTTTCTTCCCCTGGCACCAAAAAGGCTTGATTTTTAAAGACACCATTTAAAAACACCATTTTTAGACATGGAATTTTATCCTGAAACTCATCCTGGTTTCCATTATTGCATTTGGTTTCAAAAAAAAATCTCTTTAAAAAACATTCTTGGTTCCTGGGAAGCATTTTTCCTGACCACGGAGTCACGCGTTTTCTTCCCCTGGCACCAAAAAGGCTCGATTTTTAAAAAGTAGAAGCAACAACGTTTTTAGACATGGAATTTCATCCTGAAACTCATCCTGGTGTACGTTTTTGCATTTGGTTTCAAAAAAAAATTTCTCTTTAAAAAACATTTTTGGTTCCTGGGAAGCATTTTTCCTGACCGTGGAGTAAAGCATTTTCTTCCCCTGGCACCAAAAAGTCTTGATTTTTAAAAAGTAGAAGCCACACCATTTTTAGACATGGAATTTCATCCTGAAACTCATCCTGGTGTTCGTTTTTGCATTTGGTTTCAAAAAAAAGTTTTCACTTTAAAAAACATTTTTGGTTCCTGGGCAGCATTTTTCCTGACCGCGGAGTCACACGTTTTCTTCCCCTGGCACCAAAAAGGCTCGATTTTTAAAAAGTGGAAGTAAAACCATTTTTAGACATGGAATTTCATCCTGAAACTCATCCTGGTGTCCGTTTTTGCATTCGGTTTCAAAAAAAAAAATTCTCTGTAAAAAACATTTTTGGTTCCTGTGCAGCATTTTTCCTGACCGCGGAGTAAAGCATTTTCTTCCCCTGGCAACAAAAAGTCTTGATTTTTAAAAAGTAGAAGCCACACCATTTTTAGACATGGAATTTCATCCTGAAACTCATCCTGGTGTCCGTTTTTGTATTTGGTTTCAAAAAAAAAAATCTCTTTAAAAAACATTTTTGGTTCCTGGGCAGCATTTTTCCTGACCGCGGAGTCACGCGTTTTCTTCCCCTGGCACCAAAAAGGCTCGATTTTTAAAAAGTGGAAGTAAAACCATTTTTCGACATGGAATTTCATCCTGAAACTCATCCTGGTGTCCGTTTTTGCCTTTGGTTTCAAAAAAAAAAATTCTCTGTAAAAAACATTTTTGGTTCCTGGGAAGCATTTTTCCTGACCACGGAGTCACGCGTTTTCTTCCCCTGGCACCAAAAAGGCTCGATTTTTAAAAAGTAGAAGCCACACCATTTTTAGACATGGAATTTCATCCTGAAACTCATCCTGGTGTTCGTTTTTGCATTTGGTTTCAAAAAAAAGTTTTCACTTTAAAAAACATTTTTGGTTCCTGGGCAGCATTTTTCCTGACCGCGGAGTCACACGTTTTCTTCCCCTGGCACCAAAAAGGCTCGATTTTTAAAAAGTGGAAGTAAAACCATTTTTAGACATGGAATTTCATCCTGAAACTCATCCTGGTGTTTGTTTTTGCATTTGGTTTCAAAAAAAAAAAATTCTCTGAAAAAAATATTTTTGGTTCCTGGGCAGCATTTTTCCTGACCGCGGAGTCTGGCGTTTTTTTCCCCTGGCACCAAAAAGGCTCGATTTTTAAAAAGTAGAAGCAACAACGTTTTTAGACATGGAATTTCATCCTGAAACTCATCCTGGTGTCCGTTTTTGCATTCGGTTTTAAAAAAAAAAATTCTCTGTAAAAAACATTTTTGGTTCCTGGGAAGCATTTTTCCTGACCGCAGAGTCACGCGTTTTCTTCCCCTGGCACCAAAAAGGTTCGATTTTTAAAAAGTGGAAGCAAAACCATTTTTCGACATGGAATTTCATCCTGAAATTCAGACACCCTGGTGTCCGTTTTTGCATTTGGTTGGAAAAAACAAATTTGGTTTCAAAAAATATTTTGGTTCCAGGGCAGCACTTTTCCTGACTGCGGAGTAAAGCGTTTTCTTCCCCTGGCACCAAAATGGCTCGATTTTTAAAAAGTAGAAGAAACACCATTTTTAGACATGGAATTTCATCCTGAAACTCACCCTCGTGTCCGTTTTTGCATTTGGTTTCAAAAAAAAGTTATCTTTTTAAAAAACATTTTTGGTTCCTGGGCAGCATTTTTCCCGACCGCGAAGTCACACGTTTTCTTCCCCTGGCACCAAATAGGCTCGATTTTTAAAAAGTGGAAGTAAAACCATTTTTCGAATGGAATTTCATCCTGAAACTCATCCTGGTGTTCGTTTTTGCCTTTGGTTTCAAAAAAAAAAAATTCTCTGTAAAAAACATTTTTGGTTCCTGGGAAGCATTTTTCCTGACCGCGGAGTCTGGCGTTTTTTTCCCCTGGCACCAAAAAGGCTCGATTTTTAAAAAGTAGAAGCAACAACGTTTTTAGACATGGAATTTCATCCTGAAACTCATCCTGCTGTCCGTTTTTGCAATCGCTTTCAAAAAAAAAATTCTCTGTAAAAAACATTTTTGGTTCCTGTGCAGCATTTTTCCTGACCGCGGAGTAAAGCATTTTCTTCCCCTGGCAACAAAAAGTCTTGATTTTTAAAAAGTAGAAGCCACACCATTTTTAGACATGGAATTTCATCCTGAAACTCATCCTGGTGTCCGTTTTTGTATTTGGTTTCAAAAAAAAAAATTCTCTTTAAAAAACATTTTTGGTTCCTGGGCAGCATTTTTCCTGACCGCGGAGTCACGCGTTTTCTTCCCCTGGCACCAAAAAGGCTCGATTTTTAAAAAGTGGAAGTAAAACCATTTTTCGACATGGAATTTCATCCTGAAACTCATCCTGGTGTCCGTTTTTGCCTTTGGTTTCAAAAAAAAAATTCTCTGTAAAAAACATTTTTGGTTCCTAGGAAGCATTTTTCCTGACCACGGAGTCACGCGTTTTCTTCCCCTGGCACCAAAAAGGCTCGATTTTTAAAAAGTAGAAGCAACAACGTTTTTAGACATGGAATTTCATCCTGAAACTCATCCTGGTGTACGTTTTTGCATTTGGTTTCAAAAAAAAATTTCTCTTTAAAAAACATTTTTGGTTCCTGTGCAGCATTTTTCCTGACCGCGGAGTAAAGCATTTTCTTCCCCTGGCACCAAAAAGTCTTGATTTTTAAAAAGTAGAAGCCACACCATTTTTAGACATGGAATTTCATCCTGAAACTCATCCTGGTGTCCGTTTTTGCATTTGGTTTCAAAAAAAAGTTTTCACTTTAAAAAACATTTTTGGTTCCTGGGCAGCATTTTTCCTGACCGCGGAGTCACACGTTTTCTTCCCCTGGCACCAAAAAGGCTCGATTTTTAAAAACTGGAAGTAAAACCATTTTTAGACATGGAATTTCATCCTGAAACTCATCCTGGTGTTTCTTTTTGCATTTGGTTTCAAAAAAAAAAAATTCTCTGAAAAAAATATTTTTGGTTCCTGGGCAGCATTTTTCCTGACCGCGGAGTCTGGCGTTTTTTTCCCCTGGCACCAAAAAGGCTCGATTTTTAAAAAGTGGAAGCAAAACCATTTTTCGACATGGAATTTCATCCTGAAATTCAGACACCCTGGTGTCCGTTTTTCCATTTGGTTGGAAAAAACAAATTTGGTTTCAAAAAATATTTTGGTTCCAGGGCAGCACTTTTCCTGACTGCGGAGTAAAGCGTTTTCTTCCCCTGGCACCAAAATGGCTCGATTTTTAAAAAGTAGAAGAAACACCATTTTTAGACATGGAATTTCATCCTGAAACTCATCCTCGTGTCCGTTTTTGCATTTGGTTTCAAAAAAAAGTTTTCTCTTTAAAAAACATTTTTGGTTCCTGGGCAGCATTTTTCCTGACCGCGAAGTCACACGTTTTCTTCCCCTGGCACCAAAAAGGCTCGATTTTTAAAAAGTGGAAGCAAAACCATTTTTCGACATGGAATTTCATCCTGAAATTCAGACACCCTGGTGTCCGTTTTTCCATTTGGTTGGAAAAAACAAATTTGGTTTCAAAAAATATTTTGGTTCCAGGGCAGCACTTTTCCTGACTGCGGAGTAAAGCGTTTTCTTCCCCTGGCACCAAAACGGCTCGATTTTTAAAAAGTAGAAGAAACACCATTTTTAGACATGGAATTTCATCCTGAAACTCATCCTCGTGTCCGTTTTTGCATTTGGTTTCAAAAAAAAGTTTTCTCTTTAAAAAACATTTTTGGTTCCTGGGCAGCATTTTTCCTGACCGCGAAGTCACACGTTTTCTTCCCCTGGCACCAAAAAGGCTCGATTTTTAAAAAGTGGAAGTAAAACCATTTTTCGAATGGAATTTCATCCTGAAACTCATCCTGGTGTTCGTTTTTGCCTTTGGTTTCAAAAAAAAAAAATTCTCTGTAAAAAACATTTTTGGTTCCTGGGAAGCATTTTTCCTGACCGCGGAGTCACGCGTTTTCTTCCCCTGGCACCAAAAAGGTTCGATTTTTAAAAAGTGGAAGCAAAACCATTTTTAGACATGGAATTTCATCCTGAAACTCATCCTGGTGTCCGTTTTTGTATTTGGTTTCAAAAAAAAAAATTCTCTTTAAAAAACATTTTTGGTTCCTGGGCAGCATTTTTCCTGACCGCGGAGTCACGCGTTTTCTACCCCTGGCACCAAAAAGGCTCGATTTTTAAAAAGTGGAAGTAAAACCATTTTTCGACATGGAATTTCATCCTGAAACTCATCCTGGTGTCCGTTTTTGCCTTTGGTTTCAAAAAAAAAAATTCTCTGTAAAAAACATTTTTGGTTCCTGGGAAGCATTTTTCCTGAACACGGAGTCACGCGTTTTCTTCCCCTGGCACCAAAAAGGCTCGATTTTTAAAAAGTGGAAGCAACACCATTTTTAGACATGGAATTTCATCCTGAAACTCATCCTGGTGTCCGTTTTTGCATTTGGTTTCAAAAAAAAATTTCTCTTTAAAGAACATTTTTGGTTCCTGTGCAGCATTTTTCCTGACCGCGGAGTAAAGCATTTTCTTCCCCTGGCAACAAAAAGTCTTCATTTTTAAAAAGTAGAAGCCACACCATTTTTAGACATGGAATTTCATCCTGAAACTCATCCTGGTGTCCGTTTTTGTATTTGGTTTCAAAAAAAAAAAATTCTCTTTAAAAAACATTTTTGGTTCCTGGGCAGCATTTTTCCTGACCGCGGAGTCACGCGTTTTCTTCCCCTGGCACCAAAAAGGCTCGATTTTTTAAAAGTTGAAGGAACACCTTTTTAGACATGGAATTTCATCCTGAAACTCATCCTGGTGTCCGTTTTTACATTTGGTTTCAAAAAAAAATCTCTTTAAAAAACATTTTTGGTTCCTGGGCAGAATTTTTCCTGATCGCAGAGTAAAGCGTTTTCTTCCCCTGGCACCAAAAAGGCTTGATTTTTAAAAAGTAGAAGCAACACCATTTTTAGACATGGAATTTCATCCTGAAACTCATCCTCGTGTCCGTTTTTGCATTTGGTTTCAAAAAAAAATTTCTCTTTAAAAAACATTTTTGGTTCCTGGGCAGCATTTTTCCTGACCGCGGAGTCACGCGTTTTCTTCCCCTCGCACCAAAAAGGCTCGATTTTTAAAAAGTGGAAGTAAAACCATTTTTCGACATGGAATTTCATCCTGAAACTCATACTGGTTTCCGTTTTTGCATTTGGTTTCAAAAAAACCAACTTCTCTTTAAAATACATTTTTGGTTCCTGGGCAGAATTTTTCCTGACTGCGGAGTAAAGCGTTTTCTTCCCCTGGCACCAAAAAGGCTCGATTTTTAAAGACACCATTTAAAAACACCATTTTTAGACATGGAATTTCATCCTGAAACTCATCCTGGTGTCCGTTTTTGCATTTGGTTTCAAAATAAAAAATCTCTTTAGAAAACATTCTTGGTTCCTGGGAAGCATTTTTCCTGACCGTGGAGTCACGCGTTTTCTTCCCCTGGCACCAAAAAGGCTCGATTTTTAAAAAGTGGAAGCAACACCATTTTTAGACATGGAATTTCATCCTGAAACTCATCCTGGTGTCCGTTTTTGCATTTGGTTTCAAAAAAAAATTTCTCTTTAAAAAACATTTTTGGTTCCTGGACAGCATTTTTCCTGACTGCGGAGTCACGCGTTTTCTTCCCCTGGCACCAAAAAGGCTCGATATTTAAAGACACCATTTAAAAACACCATTTTTAGACATGGAATTTCATCCTGAAACTCATCCTGGTGTCCGTTTTTGCATTTGGTTTCAAAAAAAAAAATCTCTTTAGAAAACATTCTTGGTTCCTGGGCAGCATTTTTCCTGACCACGGAGTCTGGCGTTTTCTTCCCCTGGCACAAAAAAGGCTCGATTTTTAAAAAGTTGAAGGAACACCTTTTTAGACAGGGAATTTCATCCTGAAACTCATCCTGGTGTCCGTTTTTACATTTGGTTTCAAAAAAAAATTTCTCTTTAAAAAACATTTTTGGTTCCTGGACAGCATTTTTCCTGACCGCGGAGTCACGCGTTTTCTTCCTCTGGCACCAAAAAGGCTAGATTTTTAAAAAGTAGAAGCAACAACGTTTTTAGACATGGAATTTCATCCTGAAACTCATCCTGGTGTACGTTTTTGCATTTGGTTTCAAAAAAAAATTTCTCTTTAAAGAACATTTTTGGTTCCTGTGCAGCATTTTTCCTGACCGCGGAGTAAAGCATTTTCTTCCCCTGGCAACAAAAAGTCTTCATTTTTAAAAAGTAGAAGCCACACCATTTTTAGACATGGAATTTCATCCTGAAACTCATCCTGGTGTCCGTTTTTGTATTTGGTTTCAAAAAAAAAAATTCTCTTTAAAAAACATTTTTGGTTCCTGGGCAGCATTTTTCCTGACCGCGGAGTCACGCGTTTTCTTCCCCTGGCACCAAAAAGGCTCGATTTTTAAATAGTGGAAGTAAAACCATTTTTCGACATGGAATTTCATCCTGAAACTCATCCTGGTTTCCATTTTTGCATTTGGTTTCAAAAAAAAAAATTCTCTGTAAAAAACATTTTTGGTTCCTGGGAAGCATTTTTCCTGACCACGGAGTCACGCGTTTTCTTCCCCTGGCAACAAAAAGGCTCGATTTTTAAAAAGTGGAAGCAACACCATTTTTAGACATGGAATTTCATCCTGAAACTCATCCTGGTGTCCGTTTTTGCATTTGGTTTCAAAAAAAAAATTTCTCTTTAAAAAACATTTTTGGTTCCTGGGCAGCATTTTTCCTGACCGCGGAGTCACGCGTTTTCTTCCCCTGGCACCAAAAAGGCTCGATTTTTAAAAAGTGGAAGTAAAACCATTTTTCGACATGGAATTTCATCCTGAAACTCATCCCGGTGTCCGTTTTTGCCTTTGGTTTCAAAAAAAAAAATTCTCTGTAAAAAACATTTTTGGTTCCTGGGAAGCATTTTTCCTGACCACGGAGTCACGCGTTTTCTTCCCCTGGCACCAAAAAGGCTCGATTTTTAAAAAGTGGAAGCAACACCATTTTTAGACATGGAATTTCATCCTGAAACTCATCCTGGTGTCCGTTTTTGCATTTGGTTTCAAAAAAAAAAATCTCTTTAAAAAACATTTTTGGTTCCTGGGAAGCATTTTTCCTGACCGCAGAGTCTGGCGTTTTCTTCCCCTGGCACAAAAAAGGCTCGATTTTTAAAAAGTTGAAGGAACACCTTTTTAGACATGGAATTTCATCCTGAAACTCATCCTGGTGTCCGTTTTTACATTTGGTTTCAAAAAAAAATCTCTTTAAAAAACATTTTTGGTTCCTGGGCAGAATTTTTCCTGATCGCAGAGTAAAGCGTTTTCTTCCCCTGGCATCAAAAAGGCTTGATTTTTAAAAAGTAGAAGCAACACCATTTTTAGACATGGAATTTCATCCTGAAACTCATCCTCGTGTCCGTTTTTGCATTTGGTTTCAAAAAAAAATTTCTCTTTAAAAAACATTTTTGGTTCCTGGGCAGCATTTTTCCTGACCGCGGAGTCACGCGTTTTCTTCCCCTCGCACCAAAAAGGCTCGATTTTTAAAAAGTGGAAGTAAAACCATTTTTCGACATGGAATTTCATCCTGAAACTCATACTGGTTTCCGTTTTTGCATTTGGTTTCAAAAAAACCAACTTCTCTTTAAAATACATTTTTGGTTCCTGGGCAGAATTTTTCCTGACCGCGGAGTAAAGCGTTTTCTTCCCCTGGCACCAAAAAGGCTCGATTTTTAAAGACACCATTTAAAAACACCATTTTTAGACATGGAATTTCATCCTGAAACTCATCCTGGTGTCCGTTTTTGCATTTGGTTTCAAAATAAAAAATCTCTTTAGAAAACATTCTTGGTTCCTGGGAAGCATTTTTCCTGACCGTGGAGTCACGCGTTTTCTTCCCCTGGCACCAAAAAGGCTCGATTTTTAAAAAGTGGAAGCAACACCATTTTTAGACATGGAATTTCATCCTGAAACTCATCCTGGTGTCCGTTTTTGCATTTGGTTTCAAAAAAAAATTTCTCTTTAAAAAACATTTTTGGTTCCTGGACAGCATTTTTCCTGACTGCGGAGTCACGCGTTTTCTTCCCCTGGCACCAAAAAGGCTCGATATTTAAAGACACCATTTAAAAACACCATTTTTAGACATGGAATTTCATCCTGAAACTCATCCTGGTGTCCGTTTTTGCATTTGGTTTCAAAAAAAAAAATCTCTTTAGAAAACATTCTTGGTTCCTGGGCAGCATTTTTCCTGACCACGGAGTCTGGCGTTTTCTTCCCCTGGCACAAAAAAGGCTCGATTTTTAAAAAGTTGAAGGAACACCTTTTTAGACAGGGAATTTCATCCTGAAACTCATCCTGGTGTCCGTTTTTACATTTGGTTTAAAAAAAAAAATTTCTCTTTAAAAAACATTTTTGGTTCCTGGACAGCATTTTTCCTGACCGCGGAGTCACGCGTTTTCTTCCCCTGGCACCAAAAAGGCTCGATTTTTAAAAAGTAGAAGCAACAACGTTTTTAGACATGGAATTTCATCCTGAAACTCATCCTGGTGTACGTTTTTGCATTTGGTTTCAAAAAAAAATTTCTCTTTAAAGAACATTTTTGGTTCCTGTGCAGCATTTTTCCTGACCGCGGAGTAAAGCATTTTCTTCCCCTGGCAACAAAAAGTCTTCATTTTTAAAAAGTAGAAGCCACACCATTTTTAGACATGGAATTTCATCCTGAAACTCATCCTGGTGTCCGTTTTTGTATTTGGTTTCAAAAAAAAAATTCTCTTTAAAAAACATTTTTGGTTCCTGGGCAGCATTTTTCCTGACCGCGGAGTCACGCGTTTTCTTCCCCTGGCACCAAAAAGGCTCGATTTTTAAATAGTGGAAGTAAAACCATTTTTCGACATGGAATTTCATCCTGAAACTCATCCTGGTTTCCATTTTTGCATTTGGTTTCAAAAAAAAAAATTCTCTGTAAAAAACATTTTTGGTTCCTGGGAAGCATTTTTCCTGACCACGGAGTCACGCGTTTTCTTCCCCTGGCACCAAAAAGGCTCGATTTTTAAAAAGTGGAAGCAACACCATTTTTAGACATGGAATTTCATCCTGAAACTCATCCTGGTGTCCGTTTTTGCATTTGGTTTCAAAAAAAAAATTTCTCTTTAAAAAACATTTTTGGTTCCTGGGCAGCATTTTTCCTGACCGCGGAGTCACGCGTTTTCTTCCCCTCGCACCAAAAAGGCTCGATTTTTAAAAAGTGGAAGTAAAACCATTTTTCGACATGGAATTTCATCCTGAAACTCATACTGGTTTCCGTTTTTGCATTTGGTTTCAAAAAAACCAACTTCTCTTTAAAATACATTTTTGGTTCCTGGGCAGAATTTTTCCTGACTGCGGAGTAAAGCGTTTTCTTCCTCTGGCACCAAAAAGGCTCGATTTTTAAAGACACCATTTAAAAACACCATTTTTAGACATGGAATTTCATCCTGAAACTCATCCTGGTGTCCGTTTTTGCATTTGGTTTCAAAATAAAAAATCTCTTTAGAAAACATTCTTGGTTCCTGGGAAGCATTTTTCCTGACCGTGGAGTCACGCGTTTTCTTCCCCTGGCACCAAAAAGGCTCGATTTTTAAAAAGTGGAAGCAACACCATTTTTAGACATGGAATTTCATCCTGAAACTCATCCTGGTGTCCGTTTTTGCATTTGGTTTCAAAAAAAAAATTTCTCTTTAAAAAACATTTTTGGTTCCTGGGCAGCATTTTTCCTGACCGCGGAGATACGCGTTTTCTTCCCCTGGCACCAAAAAGGCTTGATTTTTAAAGACACCATTTAAAAACACCATTTTTAGACATGGAATTTTATCCTGAAACTCATCCTGGTTTCCATTATTGCATTTGGTTTCAAAAAAAAATCTCTTTAAAAAACATTCTTGGTTCCTGGGCAGCATTTTTCCTGACCACGGAGTCACGCGTTTTCTTCCCCTGGCACCAAAAAGGCTCGATTTTTAAAAAGTGGAAGCAACACCATTTTTAGACATGGAATTTCATCCTGAAACTCATCCTGGTGTCCGTTTTTTCATTTGGTTTCAAAAAAAAATTCTCTTTAAAAAACATTTTTTGTTCCTGGGAAGCATTTTTCCTGACCGCGGAGTCTGGCGTTTTCTTCCCCTGGCACAAAAAAGGCTCGATTTTTAAAAAGTTGAAGGAACACCTTTTTAGACATGGAATTTCATCCTGAAACTCATCCTGGTGTCCGTTTTTACATTTGGTTTCAAAAAAAAAATCTCTTTAAAAAAACATTTTTGGTTCCTGGGCAGCATTTTTCCTGACCGCGGAGTCACGCGTTTTCTTCCCCTCGCACCAAAAAGGCTCGATTTTTAAAAAGTGGAAGTAAAACCATTTTTCGACATGGAATTTCATCCTGAAACTCATACTGGTTTCCGTTTTTCATTTGGTTTCAAAAAAACCAACTTCTCTTTAAAATACATTTTTGGTTCCTGGGCAGAATATTTCCTGACTGCGGAGTAAAGCGTTTTCTTCCCCTGGCACCAAAAAGGCTCGATTTTTGAAGACACCATTTAAAAACACCATTTTTAGACATGGAATTTCATCCTGAAACTCATCCTGGTGTCCGTTTTTGCATTTGGTTTCAAAATAAAAAATCTCTTTAGAAAACATTCTTGGTTCCTGGGCAGCATTTTTCCTGACCACGGAGTCACGCGTTTTCTTCCCCTAGCACTAAAAAGGCTCGATTTTTATAAAGTTGAAGGAACACCTTTTTAGACATGGAATTTCATCCTGAAACTCATCCTGGTGTCCGTTTTTGCATTTGGTTTCAAAAAAAAATTTCTCTTTAAAAAACATTTTTGGTTCCTGGACAGCATTTTTCCTGACTGCGGAGTCACGCATTTTCTTCCCCTGGCACCAAAAAGGCTCGATATTTAAAGACACCATTTAAAAACACCATTTTTAGACATGGAATTTCATCCTGAAACTCATCCTGGTGTCCGTTTTTGCATTTGGTTTCAAAAAAAAAAATCTCTTTAGAAAACATTCTTGGTTCCTGGGCAGCATTTTTCCTGACCGTGGAGTCACGCGTTTTCTTCCCCTGGCACCAAAAAGGCTCGATTTTTAAAAAGTGGAAGCAACACCATTTTTAGACATGGAATTTCATCCTGAAACTCATCCTTGTGTCCGTTTTTGCATTTGGTTTCAAAAAAAAATTTCTCTTTAAAAAACATTTTTGGTTCCTGGGCAGCATTTTTCCTGACTGCGGAGATACGCGTTTTCTTCCCCTGGCACCAAAAAGGCTTGATTTTTAAAGACACCATTTAAAAACACCATTTTTAGACATGGAATTTTATCCTGAAACTCATCCTGGTTCCGTTTTTGCATTTGGTTTCAAAAAAAAATCTCTTTAAAAAACATTCTTGGTTCCTGGGCAGCATTTTTCCTGACCACGGAGTCACGCGTTTTCTTCCCCTGGCACCAAAAAGGCTCGATTTTTAAAAAGTGGAAGCAACACCATTTTTAGACATGGAATTTCATCCTGAAACTCATCCTGGTGTCCGTTTTTGCATTTGGTTTCAAAAAAAAATTCTCTTTAAAAAACATTTTTGGTTCCTGGGCAGCATTTTTCCTGACCGCGGAGTCTGGCGTTTTCTTCCCCTGGCACCAAAAAGGCTCGATTTTTAAAAGTTGAAGGAACACCATTTTTAGACATGGAATTTCATCCTGAAACTCATCCTGGTGTCCGTTTTTGCATTTGGTTTCAAAAAAAAATCTCTTTAAAAACATTTTTGGTTCCTGGGCAGCATTTTTCCTGACCGCGGGATCACGCGTTTTCTTCCCCTGGCACCAAAAAGGCTCGATTTTTAAAAAGTGGAAGTAAAACCATTTTTAGACATGGAATTTCATCCTGAAACTCATACTGGTTTCCGTTTTTGCATTTGGTTTCAAAAAAAAAATTCTCTTTAAAAAACATTTTTGGTTCCTGGGCAGCATTTTTCCTGACCGCGGAGTCAGCGTTTTCTTCCCCTGGCACCAAAAAGGCTCGATTTTTAAAAGACACCATTAAAAAACACCATTTTTAGACATGGAATTTCATCCTGAAACTCATCCTGGTGTCCGTTTTTGCATTTGGTTTCAAAAAAAAAATCTCTTTAAAAAACATTCTTGGTTCCTGGGCAGCATTTTTCCTGACCACGGAGTCACGCGTTTTTCTTCCCCTGGCACCAAAAAGGCTCGATTTTTAAAAAGTGAAGGAACACCTTTTTAGACATGGAATTTCATCCTGAAACTCATCCTGGTGTCCGTTTTTGCATTTGGTTTCAAAAAAAAAATTTCTCTTTAAAAAACATTTTTGGTTCCTGGCAGCATTTTTCCTGACCGCGGAGTCACGCGTTTTCTTCCCCTGGCACCAAAAAGGCTCGATTTTTAAAAGACACCATTTAAAAACAACCATTTTTAGACATGGAATTTCATCCTGAAACTCATCCTGGTGTCCGTTTTTGCATTTGGTTTCAAAAAAAAAAATCTCTTTAAAAAACATTTTTGGTTCCTGGGCATTTTTCCTGACCGGGAGTCACGCGTTTTCTTCCCCTGGCACCAAAAAGGCTCGATTTTTAAAAAGTGAAGCAACACCATTTTTAGACATGGAATTTCATCCTGAAACTCATCCTGGTGTCCGTTTTTGCATTTGGTTTCAAAAAAAAAATTCTCTTTAAAAAACATTTTTGGTTCCTGGGCAGCATTTTTCCTGACCGCGGAGTACGCGTTTTCTTCCCCTGGCACCAAAAAGGCTCGATTTTTAAAACACATTTAAAAAACACCATTTTTAGACATGGAATTTCATCCTGAAACTCATCCTGGTGTCCGTTTTTGCATTTGGTTTCAAAAAAAAAATCTCTTTAAAAAACATTTTTGGTTCCTGGGAAGCATTTTTCCTGACCACGGAGTCACGCGTTTTCTTCCCCTGGCACCAAAAAGGCTCGATTTTTAAAAAGTGGAAGCAACAATTTTTAGACATGGAATTTCATCCTGAAACTCATCCTGGTGTCCGTTTTTGCATTTGGTTTCAAAAAAAAAATTTCTCTTTAAAAAACATTTTTGGTTCCTGGGCAGCATTTTTCCTGACCGCGGAGTCACGCGTTTTCTTCCCCTGGCACCAAAAAGGCTCGATTTTTAAAGACACCATTTAAAACACCATTTTTAGACATGGAATTTTATCCTGAAACTCATCCTGGTTTCCATTATTGCATTTGGTTTCAAAAAAAAATCTCTTTAAAAAACATTCTTGGTTCCTGGGCAGCATTTTTCCTGACCACGGAGTCACGCGTTTTCTTCCCTGGCACCAAAAAGGCTCGATTTTTAAAAAGTAGAAGCAACAACATTTTTAGACATGGAATTTCATCCTGAAACTCATCCTGGTGTCCGTTTTTGCATTTGGTTTCAAAAAAAAATTCTCTTTAAAAAACATTTTTGGTTCCTGGGCAGCATTTTTCCTGACCGCGGAGTCACGCGTTTTCTTCCCCTGGCACCAAAAAGGCTCGATTTTTAAAAAGTGGAAGCAACACCATTTTTAGACATGGAATTTCATCCTGAAACTCATCCTGGTGTCCGTTTTTGCATTTGGTTTCAAAAAAAATTTCTCTTTAAAAAACATTTTTGGTTCCTGGGCAGCATTTTTCCTGACCGCGGAGTCACGCGTTTTCTTCCCCTGGCACCAAAAAGGCTCGATTTTTAAAAAGTAGAAGCAACAACATTTTTAGACATGGAATTTCATCCTGAAACTCATCCTGGTGTCCGTTTTTGCATTTGGTTTCAAAAAAAAATTTCTCTTTAAAAAACATTTTTGGTTCCTGGGCAGCATTTTTCCTGACCGCGGAGTCACGCGTTTTCTTCCCCTGGCACCAAAAAGGCTCGATTTTTAAAGACACCATTTAAAAACAACATTTTTAGACATGGAATTTCATCCTGAAACTCATCCTGGTGTCCGTTTTTGCATTTGGTTTCAAAAAAAAAAAATCTCTTTAGAAAACATTCTTGGTTCCTGGGCAGCATTTTTCCTGACCACGGAGTCACGCGTTTTCTTCCCCTGGCACCAAAAAGGCTCGATTTTTAAAAAGTGGAAGCAACACCATTTTTAGACATGGAATTTCATCCTGAAACTCATCCTGGTGTCCGTTTTTGCATTTGGTTTCAAAAAAAATTTTCTCTTTAAAAAACATTTTGGTTCCTGGGCAGCATTTTTCCTGACCGCGGAGTCACGCGTTTTCTTCCCCTGGCACCAAAAAGGCTCGATTTTTAAAAAGTGGAAGCAACAACATTTTTAGACATGGAATTTCATCCTGAAACTCATCCTGGTGTCCGTTTTTGCATTTGGTTTCAAAAAAAAATTTCTCTTTAAAAAACATTTTTGGTTCCTGGGCAGCATTTTTCCTGACCGCGGAGTCAAGCGTTTTCTTCCCCTGGCACCAAAAAGGCTCGATTTTTAAAAAGTGGAAGCAAAACCATTTTTAGACATGGAATTTCATCCTGAAACTCATCCTGGTGTCCGTTTTTGCATTTGGTTTCAAAAAAAATTCTCTTTAAAAAACATTTTTGGTTCCTGGCAGCATTTTTCTTGACCGCGGAGTCAGCGTTTTCTTCCCCTGGCACCAAAAAGGCTCGATTTTAAAAAGTGGAAGCAACACCATTTTTAGACATGGAATTTCATCCTGAAACTCATCCTGGTGTCCGTTTTTGCATTTGGTTTCAAAAAAAAAAATTCTCTTTAAAAAAATTTTTGGTTCCTGGGAAGCATTTTTCCTGACCGCGGAGTCACGCGTTTTCTTCCCCTGGCACCAAAAAGGCTAGATTTTTAAAAAGTAGAAGCAACAACATTTTTAGACATGGAATTTCATCCTGAAACTCATCCTGGTGTCCGTTTTTGCATTTGGTTTCAAAAAAAATTTCTCTTTAAAAAACATTTTTGGTTCCTGGGAAGCATTTTTCCTGACCGCGGAGTCACGCGTTTTCTTCCCCTGGCACCAAAAAGGCTAGATTTTTAAAAAGTAGAAGCAACACCATTTTTAGACATGGAATTTCATCCTGAAACTCATCCTGGTGTCCGTTTTTGCATTTGGTTTCAAAAAAATATTTCTCTTTAAAAAACATTTTTGGTTCCTGGGCAGCATTTTTCCTGACCGCGGAGTCACGCGTTTTCTTCCCCTGGCACCAAAAAGGCTCGATTTTTAAAGACACCATTTAAAAAACACCATTTTTAGACATGGAATTTCATCCTGAAACTCATCCTGGTGTCCGTTTTTGCATTTGGTTTCAAAAAAAAAATCTCTTTAGAAAACATTTTTTGGTTCCTGGGCAGCATTTTTCCTGACCACGGAGTCACGCGTTTTCTTCCCCTGGCACCAAAAGGCTCGATTTTTAAAAAGTGAAGCAACAACACCATTTTTAGACATGGAATTTCATCCTGAAACTCATCCTGGTGTCCGTTTTTGCATTTGGTTTCAAAAAAAATTTCTCTTTAAAAAACATTTTTGGTTCCTGGACAGCATTTTTCTTAACCGCGGAGTCACGCGTTTTCTTCCCCTGGCACCAAAAAGGCTCGATTTTTAAAAAGTGGAAGCAAAACCATTTTTCGACATGGAATTTCATCCTGAAACTCATCCTGGTGTCCGTTTTTGCATTTGGTTTCAAAAAAAATTTCTCTTTAAAAAACATTTTTTGTTCCTGGACAGCATTTTTCCTGACTGCGGAGTCATGCGTTTTCTTCCCCTGGCACCAAAAATCCTCGATTTTTAAAAAGTGGAAGCAACACCATTTTAAACATGGAATTTCATCCTGAAACTCATCCTGGTGTCCGTTTTTGCATTTGGTTTCAAAAAAAAAAAATTCTCTTTAAAAAAATATTTTGGTTCCTGGGAAGCATTTTTCCTGACCGCGGAGTCACGCGTTTTCTTCCCCTGGCACCAAAAAGGCTCGATTTTTAAAAAGTAGAAGCAACAACATTTTTAGACATGGAATTTCATCCTGAAACTCATCCTGGTGTCCGTTTTTGCATTTGGTTTCAAAAAAAATTTCTCTTTAAAAAACATTTTTGGTTCCTGGGCAGCATTTTTCCTGACCACGGAGTCACGCGTTTTCTTCCCCTGGCACCAAAAAGGCGATTTTTAAAGACACCATTTAAAAACACCATTTTTAGACATGGAATTTTATCCTGAAACTCATCCTGGTTTCCATTTTGCATTTGGTTTCAAAAAAAAATCTCTTTAAAAAACATTCTTGGTTCCTGGGCAGCATTTTTCCTGACCACGGAGTCACGCGTTTTCTACCCCTGGCACCAAAAAGGCTCGATTTTTAAAAAGTACAAGCAACAACATTTTTAGACATGGAATTTCATCCTGAAACTCATCCTGGTGTCCGTTTTTGCATTTGGTTTCAAAAAAAAATTCTCTTTAAAAAACATTTTTGGTTCCTGGGCAGCATTTTTCCTGACTGCGGAGTCACGCGTTTTCTTCCCCTGGCACCAAAAAGGCTCGATTTTTAAAAAGTGAAGCAACACCATTTTTAAACATGGAATTTCATCCTGAAACTCATCCTGGTGTCCGTTTTTGCATTTGGTTTCAAAAAAAATTTTCTCTTTAAAAAACATTTTGGTTCCTGGGAAGCATTTTTCCTGACCGCGGAGTCACGCGTTTTCTTCCCCTGGCACCAAAAAGGCTCGATTTTTAAAAAGTGGAAGCAACAACATTTTTAGACATGGAATTTCATCCTGAAACTCTTCCTGGTGTCCGTTTTTGCATTTGGTTTCAAAAAAAAATTTCTTTAAAAAACATTTTTGGTTCCTGGGCAGCATTTTTCCTGACCGCGGAGTCACGCGTTTTCTTCCCCTGGCACCAAAAAGGCTCGATTTTAAAGACACCATTTAAAAAACACCATTTTAGACATGGAATTTCATCCTGAAACTCATCCTGGTGTCCGTTTTTGCATTTGGTTTCAAAAAAAAAAATCTCTTTAGAAAACATTCTTGGTTCCTGGGCAGCATTTTTCCTGACCACGGAGTCACGCGTTTTCTTCCCCTGGCACCAAAAAGGCTCGATTTTTAAAAAGTGGAAGCAACACCATTTTTAGACATGGAATTTCATCCTGAAACTCATCCTGGTGTCCGTTTTTGCATTTGGTTTCAAAAAAAATTTTCTCTTTAAAAAACATTTTTGGTTCCTGGACAGCATTTTTCTTAACCGCGGAGTCACGCGTTTTCTTCCCC
This sequence comes from Pantherophis guttatus, assembly GCF_029531705.1. The sequence continues at coordinate 2,852,730 of NW_026844069.1, forward strand.
TGGCACCAAAAAGGCTCGATTTTTAAAAAGTAGAAGCAACAACATTTTTAGACATGGAATTTCATCCTGAAACTCATCCTGGTGTCCGTTTTTGCATTTGGTTTCCAAAAAAAATTTCTCTTTAAAAAACATTTTTGGTTCCTGGGCAGCATTTTTCCTGACCGCGGAGTCACGCGTTTTCTTCCCCTGGCACCAAAAAGGCTCGATTTTTAAAAAGTGGAAGCAAAACCATTTTTAGACATGGAATTTCATCCTGAAACTCATCCTGGTGTCCGTTTTTGCATTTGGTTTCAAAAAAAATTTCTCTTTAAAAAACATTTTTTGTTCCTGGACAGCATTTTTCTTGAATGCGGAGTCATGTGTTTTCTTCCCCTGGCACCAAAAAGGCTCGATTTTTAAAAAGTAGAAGCAACAACATTTTTAGACATGGAATTTCATCCTGAAACTCATCCTGGTGTCCGTTTTTGCATTTGGTTTCAAAAAAATATTCTCTTTAAAAAACATTTTTGGTTCCTGGGCAGCATTTTTCCTGACCGCGAGTCACGCGTTTTCTTCCCCTGGCACCAAAAATCCTCGATTTTTAAAAAGTGGAAGCAACACCATTTTTAGACATGGAATTTCATCCTGAAACTCATCCTGGTGTCCGTTTTTGCATTTGGTTTCAAAAAAAAAAATTCTCTTTAAAAAACATTTTTGGTTCCTGGGAAGCATTTTTCCTGACCGCGGAGTCACGCGTTTTCTTCCCCTGGCACCAAAAAGGCTCGATTTTTAAAAAGTAGAAGCAACAACATTTTTAGACATGGAATTTCATCCTGAAACTCATCCTGGTGTCCGTTTTTGCATTTGGTTTCAAAAAAAAATTCTCTTTAAAAAACATTTTTGGTTCCTGGGCAGCATTTTTCCTGACTGCGAGTCACGCGTTTTCTTCCCCTGGCACCAAAAAGGCTCGATTTTTAAAAAGTGGAAGCAACACCATTTTTAAACATGGAATTTCATCCTGAAACTCATCCTGGTGTCCGTTTTTGCATTTGGTTTCAAAAAAAAATTTTCTCTTAAAAAAATATTTTGGTTCCTGGGAAGCATTTTTCCTGACCGCGGAGTCACGCGTTTTCTTCCCCTGGCACCAAAAAGGCTCGATTTTTAAAAAGTAGAAGCAACAACATTTTTAGACATGGAATTTCATCCTGAAACTCATCCTGGTGTCCGTTTTTGCATTTGGTTTCAAAAAAAATTTTCTCTTTAAAAAACATTTTTGGTTCCTGGGCAGCATTTTTCCTGACCGCGGAGTCTCACGCGTTTTCTTCCCTGGCACCAAAAAGGCTCGATTTTTAAAGACACCATTTAAAAACACACCATTTTTAGACATGGAATTTCATCCTGAAACTCATCCTGGTGTCCGTTTTTGCATTTGGTTTCAAAAAAAAATTTCTCTTTAAAAACATTTTTTGTTCCTGGGCAGCATTTTTCCTGACCGCGGAGTCACGCGTTTTCTTCCCCTGGCACCAAAAAGGCTCGATTTTTAAAAAGTGGAAGCAACACCATTTTTAGACATGGAATTTCATCCTGAAACTCATCCTGGTGTCCGTTTTTGCATTTGGTTTCAAAAAAAATTTTCTCTTTAAAAACATTTTTGGTTCCTGGACAGCATTTTTCTTGACGCGGAGTCACGCGTTTTCTTCCCCTGGCACCAAAAAGGCTCGATTTTTAAAAGTAGAAGCAACAACATTTTTAGACATGGAATTTCATCCTGAAACTCATCCTGGTGTCCGTTTTTGCATTTGGTTTCAAAAAAAAATTTCTCTTTAAAAAACATTTTGGTTCCTGGGCAGCATTTTTTCCTGACCGCGGAGTCACGCGTTTTCTTCCCCAGGCACCAAAAAGGCTCGATTTTAAAAAGTGGAAGCAACACCATTTTTTAGACATGGAATTTCATCCTGAAACTCATCCTGGTGTCCGTTTTTGCATTTGGTTTCAAAAAAAAAATTTCTCTTTAAAAAACATTTTTTGTTCCTGGACAGCATTTTTCCTGACTGCGGAGTCACGCGTTTTCTTCCCCTGGCACCAAAAAGGCTCGATTTTTAAAAAGTGGAAGCAACACCATTTTTAAACATGGAATTTCATCCTGAAACTCATCCTGGTGTCCGTTTTTGCATTTGGTTTCAAAAAAAAAAAATTCTCTTTAAAAAATATTTTTGGTTCCTGGGAAGCATTTTTCCTGACCGCGGAGTCACGCGTTTTCTTCCCCTGGCACCAAAAAGGCTCGATTTTTAAAAAGTAGAAGCAACAACATTTTTAGACATGGAATTTCATCCTGAAACTCATCCTGGTGTCCGTTTTTGCATTTGGTTTCAAAAAAAAAATTTCTCTTTAAAAAACATTTTTGGTTCCTGGGAAGCATTTTTCCTGACCGCGGAGTCACGCGTTTTCTTCCCCTGGCACCAAAAAGGCTCGATTTTTAAAAGTAGAAGCAACAACAACATTTTTAGACATGGAATTTCATCCTGAAACTCATCCTGGTGTCCGTTTTTGCATTTGGTTTCAAAAAAATTTCTCTTTAAAAAACATTTTGGTTCCTGGAAGCATTTTTCCTGACCGCGGAGTCACGCGTTTTTCTTCCCCTGGCACCAAAAAGGCTCGATTTTTAAAAAGTAGAAGCAACAACATTTTTAGACATGGAATTTCATCCTGAAACTCATCCTGGTGTCCGTTTTTGCATTTGGTTTCAAAAAAAAATTTCTCTTTAAAAAACATTTTTGGTTCCTGGGCAGCATTTTTCCTGACCGCGGAGTCACGCGTTTTCTTCCCCTGGCACCAAAAAGGCTCGATTTTTAAAGACACCATTTAAAAACACCATTTTTAGACATGGAATTTCATCCTGAAACTCATCCTGGTGTCCGTTTTTGCATTTGGTTTCAAAAAAAAAAATCTCTTTAGAAAACATTTTTGGTTCCTGGGCAGCATTTTTCCTGACCACGGAGTCACGCGTTTTCTTCCCCTGGCACCAAAAAGGCTCGATTTTTAAAAAGTGGAAGCAACACCATTTTTAGACATGGAATTTCATCCTGAAACTCATCCTGGTGTCCGTTTTTGCATTTGGTTTCAAAAAAAAATTTCTCTTTAAAAAACATTTTTGGTTCCTGGACAGCATTTTTCCTGACCGCGGAGTCACGCGTTTTCTTCCCCTGGCACCAAAAAGGCTCGATTTTTAAAAAGTGAAGCAAAACCATTTTTCGACATGGAATTTCATCCTGAAACTCATCCTGGTGTCCGTTTTTGCATTTGGTTTCAAAAAAAAATTTCTCTTTAAAAAACATTTTTGGTTCCTGGGCAGCATTTTTCTGACTGCGGAGTCACGCGTTTTCTTCCCCTGGCACCAAAAATCCTCGATTTTTAAAAAGTGGAAGCAACACCATTTTTAGACATGGAATTTCATCCTGAAACTCATCCTGGTGTCCGTTTTTGCATTTGGTTTCAAAAAAAAAAAATTCTCTTTAAAAAAATTTTGGTTCCTGGGAAGCATTTTTCCTGACCGCGGAGTCACGCGTTTTCTTCCCCTGGCACCAAAAAGGCTCGATTTTTAAAAAGTAGAAGCAACAACATTTTTAGACATGGAATTTCATCCTGAAACTCATCCTGGTGTCCGTTTTTGCATTTGGTTTCAAAAAAAAATCTCTTTAAAAAACATTTTTGGTTCCTGGGCAGCATTTTTCCTGACCGCGGAGTCACGCGTTTTCTTCCCCTGGCACCAAAAAGGCTCGATTTTTAAAGACACCATTTAAAACAACCATTTTTAGACATGGAATTTCATCCTGAAACTCATCCTGGTTCCGTTTTTGCATTTGGTTTCAAAAAAAAATCTCTTTAAAAAACATTCTTGGTTCCTGGGCAGCATTTTTCCTGACCACGGAGTCACGCGTTTTCTTCCCCTGGCACCAAAAAGGCTCGATTTTTAAAAAGTGGAAGCAACAACATTTTTAGACATGGAATTTCATCCTGAAACTCATCCTGGTGTCCGTTTTTGCATTTGGTTTCAAAAAAAAAATTCTCTTTAAAAAACATTTTTGGTTCCTGGGCAGCATTTTTCCTGACTGCGGAGTCACGCGTTTTCTTCCCCTGGCACCAAAAAGGCTCGATTTTTAAAAAGTGGAAGCAACACCATTTTTAGACATGGAATTTCATCCTGAAACTCATCCTGGTGTCCGTTTTTGCATTTGGTTTCAAAAAAATATTTCTCTTTAAAAAAATATTTTGGTTCCTGGGAAGCATTTTTCCTGACCGCGGAGTCACGCGTTTTCTTCCCCTGGCACCAAAAAGGCTCGATTTTTAAAAAGTAGAAGCAACAACATTTTTAGACATGGAATTTCATCCTGAAACTCATCCTGGTGTCCGTTTTTGCATTTGGTTTCAAAAAAAATTTCTTTAAAAAACATTTTTGGTTCCTGGGCAGCATTTTTCCTGACCGCGGAGTCACGCGTTTTCTTCCCCTGGCACCAAAAAGGCTCGATTTTTAAAGACACCATTTAAAAACACCATTTTTAGACATGGAATTTCATCCTGAAACTCATCCTGGTGTCCGTTTTTGCATTTGGTTTCAAAAAAAAAATCTCTTTTTAGAAAACATTCTTGGTTCCTGGGCAGCATTTTTCCTGACCACGGAGTCACGCGTTTTCTTCCCCTGGCACCAAAAAGGCTCGATTTTTAAAAAGTGGAAGCAACAACCATTTTTAGACATGGAATTTCATCCTGAAACTCATCCTGGTGTCCGTTTTTGCATTTGGTTTCAAAAAAAAATTTTCTCTTTAAAAAACATTTTTGGTTCCTGGACAGCATTTTTCTTGACCGCGGAGTCACGCGTTTTCTTCCCCTGGCACCAAAAAGGCTCGATTTTTAAAAAGTAGAAGCAACAACATTTTTAGACATGGAATTTCATCCTGAAACTCATCCTGGTGTCCGTTTTTGCATTTGGTTTCAAAAAAAAATTTCTCTTTAAAAAACATTTTTGGTTCCTGGGCAGCATTTTTCCTGACCGCGGAGTCACGCGTTTTCTTCCCCTGGCACCAAAAAGGCTCGATTTTTAAAAAGTGGAAGCAAAACCATTTTTAGACATGGAATTTCATCCTGAAACTCATCCTGGTGTCCGTTTTTGCATTTGGTTTCAAAAAAAAATTTCTCTTTAAAAAACATTTTTTGTTCCTGGACAGCATTTTTCTTGAATGCGGAGTCACGCGTTTTCTTCCCCTGGCACCAAAAAGGCTCGATTTTTAAAAAGTAGAAGCAACAACATTTTTAGACATGGAATTTCATCCTGAAACTCATCCTGGTGTCCGTTTTTGCATTTGGTTTCAAAAAAAATTTCTCTTTAAAAAACATTTTTGGTTCCTGGGCAGCATTTTTCCTGACCGCGGAGTCACGCGTTTTCTTCCCCTGGCACCAAAAATCCTCGATTTTTAAAAAGTGGAAGCAACACCATTTTTAAACATGGAATTTCATCCTGAAACTCATCCTGGTGTCCGTTTTTGCATTTGGTTTCAAAAAAAAAAAAATTCTCTTTAAAAAATATTTTTGGTTCCTGGGAGCATTTTTCCTGACCGCGGAGTCACGCGTTTTCTTCCCCTGGCACCAAAAAGGCTCGATTTTTAAAAAGTAGAAGCAACAACATTTTTAGACATGGAATTTCATCCTGAAACTCATCCTGGTGTCCGTTTTTGCATTTGGTTTCAATAAAAAATTCTCTTTAAAAAACATTTTTGGTTCCTGGGCAGCATTTTTCCTGACTGCGGAGTCACGCGTTTTCTTCCCCTGGCACCAAAAAGGCTCGATTTTTAAAAAGTGGAAGCAACACCATTTTTAAACATGGAATTTCATCCTGAAACTCATCCTGGTGTCCGTTTTTGCATTTGGTTTCAAAAAAATATTTCTCTTTAAAAAATATTTTTGGTTCCTGGGAAGCATTTTTCCTGACCGCGGAGTCACGCGTTTTCTTCCCCTGGCACCAAAAAGGCTCGATTTTTAAAAAGTAGAAGCAACAACATTTTTAGACATGGAATTTCATCCTGAAACTCATCCTGGTGTCCGTTTTTGCATTTGGTTTCAAAAAAAATTTCTCTTTAAAAAACATTTTTGGTTCCTGGGCAGCATTTTTCCTGACCGCGGAGTCACGCGTTTTCTTCCCCTGGCACCAAAAAGGCTCGATTTTTAAAGACACCATTTAAAACACCATTTTTAGACATGGAATTTCATCCTGAAACTCATCCTGGTGTCCGTTTTTGCATTTGGTTTCAAAAAAAAATTCTCTTTAAAAAACATTTTGGTTCCTGGGCAGCATTTTTCCTGACTGCGGAGTCACGCGTTTTCTTCCCCTGGCACCAAAAAGGCTCGATTTTTAAAAAGTGGAAGCAACACCATTTTTAGACATGAAAAAGGCTCGATTTTTAAAAAGTGGAAGCAACACCATTTTTAGACATGGAATTTCATCCTGAAACTCATCCTGGTGTCCGTTTTTGCATTTGGTTTCAAAAAAACAAATTTGGCTTCAAAAAAGATTTTGGTCCTCTGGGCAGCATTTTTCCTGACCCGCGGAGTAGCGTTTTCTTCCCCTGGCACCAAAAAGGCTCGATTTTTAAAAAGTGGAAACAACACCATTTTTAGACATGGAATTTCATCCTGAACGTCATCCTCATGTCCGTTTTTGCATTTGGTTGGAAAAAACAAATTTGGCTTCAAAAAACATTTTGGTTCCAGGCAGCATTTTTCCTCACCGCGGAGTCACGCGTTTTCTTCCCCTGGCACCAAAAAGGCTCGATTTTTAAAAAGTGGAAGCAACACCATTTTTGGACATGGAATTTCATCCTGAAACTCATCCTGGTGTCCGTTTTTGCATTTGTTTTCAAAAAAAAAAATTCTTTTTAAAAAACATTTTGGTTCCTGGGCAGCATTTTTCCTGACCACAGTCACGTGTTTTCTTCCCCTGGCACAAAAAGACTCGATTTTTAAAAAGTGGAAGCAACACCATTTTTAGACATGGAATTTCATCCCGAAACTCATCCTGGTGTCCGTTTTTGCATTTGGTTTCAAAAAAAAATTCTCTTTAAAAAACATTTTTGGTTCCAGGGCAGCATTTTTCCTCACCGCGGAGTCACGCGTTTTCTTCCCCTGGCACCAAAAGGCTCGATTTTTAAAAAGTGGAAGCAACACCATTTTTAGACATGGAACTTCATCCTGAAACTCATCCTGGTGTCCGTTTTTGCATTTGTTTTCAAAATAAAATTTCTCTTTAAAAAACATTTTTGGTTCCTAAGCAGCATTTTTCCTGACCGCGGAGTCACGCGTTTTCTTCCCCTGGCACCCAAAAGGACTCGATTTTTAAAAAGTGGAAGCAACACCATTTTTAGACATGGAATTTCATCCGAAACTCATCTGGTGTCCGTTTTTGCATTTGGTTTTCAAAAAAAATTCTCTTTAAAAAAACATTTTTGGTTCCAGGGCAGCATTTTCCTCACCGCGGAGTCACGCGTTTTCTTCCCCTGGCACCAAAAAGGCTCGATTTTTAAAAAGTGGAAGCAACACCATTTTTAGACATGGAACTTCATCCTGAAACTCATCTGGTGTCCGTTTTTTGCATTTGGTTTCAAAATAAAAATTTTCTTTAAAAAACATTTTTGGTTCCAAGCAGCATTTTTCCTGACCGCGGAGTCACGCGTTTTCTTCCCTGGCACCAAAAAGGCTCGATTTTTAAAAAGTGGAAGCAACACCATTTTTGGACATGGAATGTCATCCTGAAACTCATCCTGGTGTCCGTTTTTGCATTTGGTTTCAAAAAAAAAATTCTCTTTAAAAAACATTTTTGGTTCCTGGGCAGCATTTTCCCTGACTGAAGAGTCACGCGTTTTCTTCCACAGGCATAAAAAGGCTCGATTTTTAAAAAGTGGAAGCAACACCATTTTTAGACATGGATTTCATCCTGAAACTCATCCTGGTGTCCGTTTTGGCATTTGGTTGGAAAAACAAATTTGGCTTCAAAAAACATTTTGGTTCCTGGGCAGCATTTTTCCTCACGCGGAGTCACGCGTTTTCTTCCCCTGGCACCAAAAAGGCTCGTTTTTTTAAAAGTGGAAGCAAAACCATTTTTAGACATGGAATTTCATTCTGAAACCCATCCTGTTGTCCGTTTTTGCATTTGGTTGGAAAAACAAAATTGGCTTCCAAAAAACATTTTGGTTCCAGGGCAGCATTTTTCCTCAACCGCGGAGTCACGCGTTTTCTTCCTGGCAACACAAAAAGGCTCGATTTTTAAAAAGTGGAAGCAAAACCATTTTTAGACATGGAATTTCGTCTGAAACTCATCCTGTTGACGTATTTGCACTTGGTTGGAAAAAACAAATTTGGCTTCAAAAACATTTTGGTTCCAGGGCAGCAGTTTCCTGACCACGGAGTAAAGCGTTTTCTTCCCCTGGCACCAAAAAGGCTTGATTTTAAAAAGTAGAAGCAACACCATTTTTAGACATGGAATTTCATCCCGAAACTCATCCTGGTTTCCGTTATTGCATTTGTTTTCAAAATAAAAATTTCTCCTTAAAAAACATTTTTGGTTCCTGGGCAGCATTTTCCCTGACTGAAGAGTCACGCGTTTTCTTCCACAGGCATAAAAAGGCTCGATTTTTAAAAAGTGGAAGCAACACCATTTTTGACATGGAATTTCATCCTGAAACTCATCTGGTGTCCGTTTTTGCATTTGGTTTCAAAAAAACAAATTTGCTTCAAAAAAGATTTTGGTTCCTGGGCAGCATTTTTCCTGACCGCGGAGTAAAGCGTTTTCTTCCCTGGCACCAAAAAGGCTCAATTTTTAAAAATTGGAAACAACACCATTTTTAGACATGGAATTTCATCCTGAACGTCATCCTCATGTCCGTTTTTGCATTTGGTTTCAAAAAAACAAATTTGGCTTCAAAAAACATTTTGGTTCCTGGGCAGCATTTTTCCTGACTGAAGAGTCACGCGTTTTCTTCCACAGGCAAAAAAAGGCTCGATTTTTAAAAAGTGGAAGCAACACCATTTTTAGACATGGAATTTCATCCTGAAACTCATCCTGGTGTCCGTTTTTGCATTTGGTTTCAAAAAAACAAATTTGAGTTTAAAAAACATTTTGGTTCCTGGGCAGCATTTTCCTGACAGCGTTTTCTTCCCCTGGCACCAAAAAGGCTCGATTTTTAAAAAGTGGAAGCAACACCATTTTTAGACATGGAATTTCATCCTGAAACTCATCCTGGTGTCCGTTTTGGCATTTGGTTTAAAGAAACAAATTTTGGCTTCAAAAAACATTTTGGTTCCAGGGCAGCATTTTTCCTGACCACAGTCACGTGTTTTCTTCCCCTGGCACCAAAAAGACTCGATTTTAAAAAGTGGAAGCAACACCATTTTTAGACATGGAATTTCATCCCGAAACTCATCCTGGTGTCCGTTTTTGCATTTGGTTTCAAAAAAAAAAATTCTCTTTAAAAAACATTTTGGTTCCAGGGCAGCATTTCTCCTCACCGCGGAGTCACGCGTTTTCTTCCCCTGGCACCAAAAAGGCTCGATTTTTAAAAAGTGGAAGCAACACCATTTTTAGACATGGAATTTCATCCCGAAACTCATCCTGGTGTCCGTTTTTGCATTTGGTTTCAAAAAAAAAAATTCTCTTTAAAAACATTTTTGGTTCCAGGGCAGCATTTCTCCTCACCGCGGAGTCACGCGTTTTCTTCCCCTGGCACCAAAAAGGCTCGATTTTTAAAAAGTGGAAGCAACACCATTTTTAGACATGGAACTTCATCCTGAAACTCATCCTGGTGTCCGTTTTTGCATTTGGTTTCAAAATAAAAATTTCTCTTTAAAAAACATTTTTGGTTCCTAAGCAGCATTTTTCCTGACCGCGGAGTCACGCGTTTTCTTCCCCTGGCACCAAAAAGGCTCGATTTTTAAAAAGTGGAAGCAACACCATTTTTAGACATGGAATTTCATCCTGAAACTCATCCTGGTGTCCGTTTTTGCATTTGGTTTCAAAAAAACAAATTTGGCTTCAAAAAAGATTTTGGTTCCTGGGCAGCATTTTTCCTGACCGCGGAGTAAAGCGTTTTCTTCCCCTGGCACCAAAAAGGCTCAATTTTTAAAAAGTGGAAACAACACCATTTTTAGACATGGAATTTCATCCTGAACGTCATCCTCATGTCCGTTTTTGCATTTGGTTTCAAAAAAACAAATTTGGCTTCAAAAAACATTTTGGTTCCTGGGCAGCATTTTTCCTGACTGAAGAGTCACGCGTTTTCTTCCACAGGCAAAAAAAGGCTCGATTTTTAAAAAGTGGAAGCAACACCATTTTTAGACATGGAATTTCATCCTGAAACTCATCCTGGTGTCCGTTTTTGCATTTGGTTTCAAAAAAACAAATTTGAGTTTAAAAAACATTTTGGTTCCTGGGCAGCATTTTTCCTGACAGCGTTTTCTTCCCCTGGCACCAAAACGGCTCGATTTTTAAAAAGTGGAAGCAACACCATTTTTAGACATGGAATTTCATCCTGAAACTCATCCTGGTGTCCGTTTTGGCATTTGGTTGGAAAAAACAAATTTGGCTTCAAAAAACATTTTGGTTCCAGGGCAGCATTTTTCCTGACCACAGTCACGTGTTTTCTTCCCCTGGCACCAAAAAGACTCGATTTTTAAAAAGTGGAAGCAACACCATTTTTAGACATGGAATTTCATCCCGAAACTCATCCTGGTGTCCGTTTTTGCATTTGGTTTCAAAAAAAAAATTCTCTTTAAAAAACATTTTTGGTTCCAGGGCAGCATTTTCCTCACCGCGGAGTCACGCGTTTTCTTCCCCTGGCACCAAAAAGGCTCGATTTTTAAAAAGTGGAAGCAACACTATTTTTGGACATGGAATGTCATCCTGAAACTCATCCTGGTGTCCGTTTTTGCATTGGTTTCAAAAAAAAAAAAATTCTCTTTAAAAAACATTTTTGGTTCCTGGGCAGCATTTTTCCTGACCGCGGAGTCACGCGTTTTCTTCCCCTGGCACCAAAAAGGCTCAATTTTTAAAAAGTGGAAACAACACCATTTTTAGACATGGAATTTCATCCTGAACGTCATCCTCATGTCCGTTTTTGCATTTGGTTTCAAAAAAACAAATTTGGCTTCAAAAAACATTTTGGTTCCTGGGCAGCATTTTTCCTGACTGAAGAGTCACACGTTTTCTTCCACAGGCAAAAAAAGGCTCGATTTTTAAAAAGTGGAAGCAACACCATTTTTAGACATGGAATTTCATCCTGAAACTCATCCTGGTGTCCGTTTTTGCATTTGGTTTCAAAAAAACAAATTTGAGTTTAAAAAACATTTTGGTTCCTGGGCAGCATTTTTCCTGACAGCGTTTTCTTCCCCTGGCACCAAAACGGCTCGATTTTTAAAAAATAGAAGCAACACCATTTTTAGACATGGAATTTCATCCTGAAACTCATCCTGGTGTCCGTTTTGGCATTTGGTTGGAAAAAACAAATTTGGCTTCAAAAAACATTTTGGTTCCAGGGCAGCATTTTTCCTGACCACAGTCACGTGTTTTCTTCCCCTGGCACCAAAAAGACTCGATTTTTAAAAAGTGGAAGCAACACCATTTTTAGACATGGAATTTCATCCCGAAACTCATCCTGGTGTCCGTTTTTGCATTTGGTTTCAAAAAAAAAATTCTCTTTAAAAAACATTTTTGGTTCCAGGGCAGCATTTCTCCTCACCGCGGAGTCACGCGTTTTCTTCCCCTGGCACCAAAAAGGCTCGATTTTTAAAAAGTGGAAGCAACACCATTTTTGGACATGGAATGTCATCCTGAAACTCATCCTGGTGTCCGTTTTTGCATTTGGTTTCAAAAAAAAAAATTCTCTTTAAAAAACATTTTTGGTTCCTGGGCAGCATTTTTCCTGACGCGGAGTCACGCGTTTTCTTCCCCTGGCACCAAAAAGGCTCGATTTTTAAAAAGTGGAAGCAACACCATTTTTGGACATGGAATGTCATCCTGAAACTCATCCTGGTGTCCGTTTTTGCATTTGGTTTCAAAAAAAAAATTCTCTTTAAAAAACATTTTTGGTTCCTGGGCAGCATTTTCCCTGACTGAAGAGTCACGCGTTTTCTTCCACAGGCATAAAAAGGCTCGATTTTTAAAAAGTGGAAGCAACACCATTTTTAGACATGGAATTTCATCCTGAAACTCATCCTGGTGTCCGTTTTTGCATTTGGTTTCAAAAAAACAAATTTGAGTTTAAAAAACATTTTGGTTCCTGGGCAGCATTTTTCCTGACAGCGTTTTCTTCCCCTGGCACCAAAAAGGCTCGATTTTTAAAAAGTGGAAGCAACACCATTTTTAGACATGGAATTTCATCCCGAAACTCATCCTGGTGTCCGTTTTTGCATTTGGTTTCAAAAAAAAATTCTCTTTAAAAAACATTTTTGGTTCCAGGGCAGCATTTCTCCTCACCGCGGAGTCACGCGTTTTCTTCCCCTGGCACCAAAAGGCTCGATTTTTAAAAAGTGGAAGCAACACCATTTTTAGACATGGAACTTCATCCTGAAACTCATCCTGGTGTCCGTTTTTGCATTTGGTTTCAAAATAAAAATTTCTCTTTAAAAAACATTTTTGGTTCCTAAGCAGCATTTTTCCTGACCGCGGAGTCACGCGTTTTCTTCCCTGGCACCAAAAAGGCTCGATTTTTAAAAAGTGGAAGCAACACCATTTTTGGACATGGAATGTCATCCTGAAACTCATCCTGGTGTCCGTTTTTGCATTTGGTTTCAAAAAAAAAAATTCTCTTTAAAAAACATTTTTGGTTCCTGGGCAGCATTTTCCCTGACTGAAGAGTCACGCGTTTTCTTCCACAGGCATAAAAAGGCTCGATTTTTAAAAAGTGGAAGCAACACCATTTTTAGACATGGAATTTCATCCTGAAACTCATCCTGGTGTCCGTTTTTGCATTTGGTTTCAAAAAAACAAATTTGGCTTCAAAAAAGATTTTGGTTCCTGGGCAGCATTTTTCCTGACCGCGGAGTAAAGCGTTTTCTTCCCCTGGCACCAAAAAGGCTCAATTTTTAAAAAGTGAAACAACACCATTTTTAGACATGGAATTTCATCCTGAACGTCATCCTCATGTCCGTTTTTGCATTTGGTTTCAAAAAAACAAATTTGGCTTCAAAAAACATTTTGGTTCCTGGGCAGCATTTTTCCTGACTGAAGAGTCACGCGTTTTCTTCCACAGGCAAAAAAGGCTCGATTTTTAAAAAGTGGAAGCAACACCATTTTTAGACATGGAATTTCATCCTGAAACTCATCCTGGTGTCCGTTTTTGCATTTGGTTTCAAAAAAACAAATTTGAGTTTAAAAAACATTTTGGTTCCTGGGCAGCATTTTTCCTGACAGCGTTTTCTTCCCCTGGCACCAAAAAGGCTCGATTTTTAAAAAGTGGAAGCAACACCATTTTTAGACATGGAATTTCATCCTGAAACTCATCCTGGTGTCCGTTTTGGCATTTGGTTTAAAAAAACAAATTTTGGCTTCAAAAAACTTTTTGGTTCCAGGGCAGCATTTTTCCTGACCACAGTCACGTGTTTTCTTCCCCTGGCACCAAAAAGACTCGATTTTTAAAAAGTGGAAGCAACACCATTTTTAGACATGGACTTTCATCCCGAAACTCATCCTGGTGTCCGTTTTTGCATTTGGTTTCAAAAAAAAAATTCTCTTTAAAAAACATTTTGGTTCCAGGGCAGCATTTTTCCTGACCGCGGAGTCGATTTTTAAAAAGTGGAAGCAACACCATTTTTAGACATGGAATTTCATCCTGAAACTCATCCTGGTGTCCGTTTTGGCATTTGGTTGGAAAAAACAAATTTGGCTTCAAAAAACATTTTGGTTCCAGGGCAGCATTTTTCCTCACCTCGGAGTCACGCGTTTTCTTCCCCTGGCACCAAAAAGGCTCGATTTTTAAAAAGTGGAAGCAACACCATTTTTAGACATGGAATTTCATCCTGAAACTCATCCTGGTGTCCGTTTTGGCATTTGGTTTAAAGAAACAAATTTGGCTTCAAAAAACATTTTGGTTCCAGGGCAGCATTTTTCCTCACCTCGGAGTCACGCGTTTTCTTCCCCTGGCACCAAAAAGGCTCGATTTTTAAAAAGTGGAAGCAAAACCATTTTTAGACATGGAATTTCATTCTGAAACTCATCCTGTTGTCCGTTTTTGCATTTGGTTGGAAAAAACAAATTTGGCTTCAAAAAACATTTTGGTTCCAGGGCAGCATTTTTCCTCACCGCGGAGTCACGCGTTTTCTTCCCCTGGCACCAAAAAGGCTCGATTTTTAAAAAGTGGAAGAAAACCATTTTTAGACATGGAATTTCATCCTGAAACTCATCCTGGTGTCCGTTTTTGCATTTGGTTTAAAAAAACAAATTTGGCTTCAAAAAACATTTTTGGTTCCTGGGCAGCATTTTCCCTGACTGAAGAGTCACGCGTTTTCTTCCACAGGCACAAAAAGGCTCGATTTTTAAAAAGTGGAAGCAACAACATTTTTAGACATGGAATTTCATCCTGAAACTCATCCTGGTGTCCGTTTTTGCATTTGGTTTCAAAAAACAAATTTGGCTTCAAAAAACATTTTGGTTCCTGGGCAGAATTTTTCCTGACTGCGGAGTCACCCGTTTTCTTCCACAGGCATCAACAAGGCTCGATTTTTAAAAAGTGGAAGCAATACAATTTTTAGACATGGAATTTCATCCCGAAACTCATTCTGGTGTCCGTTTTTGCATTTGGTTTCAAAAAAAACAAATTTGGCTTTAAAAAACATTTTTGGTTCCTGGCAGCATTTTCCCTGACCGCGGAGTAAAGCGTTTTCTTCCCCTGGCACCAAAAAGGCTTGATTTTTAAAAATAGAAGCAACACCATTTTTAGACATGGAATTTCATCCTGAAACTCATCCTGGTGTCCGTTTTTGCATTTGGTTTAAAAAAAACAAATTTGGCTTTAAAAAACATTTTTGGTTCCTGGGCAGCATTTTCCCTGACTGAAGAGTCACGCGTTTTCTTCCACAGGCACAAAAAGGCTCGATTTTTAAAAAGTGGAAGCAACAACATTTTTAGACATGGAATTTCATCCTGAAACTCATCCTGGTGTCCGTTTTTCCATTTGGTTTCAAAAAAACAAATTTGGCTTCAAAAAACATTTTGGTTCCTGGGCAGCATTTTTCCTGACCGCGAATAAAGCGTTTTCTTCCCCTGGCACCAAAAAGGTTTGATTTTTAAAAAGTGGAAGCAACACCATTTTTAGACATGGAATTTATATCCTGAAACTCATCCTGGTGTATGTTTTCCATTTGGATTAAAGAAACAAATTTGGCTTCAAAAAACATTTTTGGTTCCTGGGCAGCATTTTTCCTGACCACGGAGTCACGCGTTTTCTTCCCCTGGCACCAAAAAGGCTTTATTTTTCAAAAGTGGAAGCAACACCATTTTTAGACATGGAATTTCATCCTGAACGTCATCCTCGTGGCCGTTTTTGCATTTGGTTTCAAAAAAACAAATTTGGCTTCAAAAAACATTTTGGTTCCTGGGCAACATTTTTCCTGACCGCGGAGTAAAGCGTTTTCTTCCCCTGGCACCAAAAAGGCTTGATTTTTAAAAAATAGAAGCAACACCATTTTTAGACATGGAATTTCATCCTGAAACTCATCCTGGTGTCCGTTTTTGCATTTTGTTTAAAAAAACAAATTTGACTTTAAAAAACATTTTTGGTTCCTGGGCAGCATTTTCCCTGACTGAAGAGTCACGCGTTTTCTTCCACAGGCACAAAAAGGCTCGATTTTTAAAAAGTGGAAGCAACAACATTTTTAGACATGGAATTTCATCCTGAACTCATCCTCATGTCCGTTTTTGCATTTGGTTTCAAAAAACAAATTTGGCTTCAAAAAAGATTTTGGTTCCTGGGCAGCATTTTTCCTGACCGCGGAGTAAAGCGTTTTCTTCCCCTGGCACCAAAAAGGCTCGATTTTTAAAAAGTGGAAACAACACCATTTTTAGACATGGAATTTCATCCTGAACGTCATCCTCATGTCCGTTTTTGCATTTGGTTTCAAAAAAACAAATTTGGCTTCAAAAAACATTTTGGTTCCTGGGCAGCATTTTTCCTGACTGAAGAGTCACGCGTTTTCTTCCACAGGCACAAAAAGGCTCGATTTTTAAAAAGTGGAAGCAACACCATTTTTAGACATGGAATTTCATCCTGAAACTCATCCTGGTGTCCGTTTTTGCATTTGGTTTCAAAAAAACAAATTTGATTTTAAAAAACATTTTGGTTCCTGGGCAGCATTTTTCCTGACCGCGGAGTACAGCGTTTTCTTCCCCTGGCACCAAAAAGGCTCGTTTTTAAAAAGTGGAAGCAACACCATTTTTAGACATGGAATTTTCATCCTGAAACTCATCCTGGTGTATGTTTTCCATTTGGATTAAAGAAACAAATTTGGCTTCAAAAAACATTTTTGGTTCCTGGGCAGCATTTTTCCTGACCACGGAGTCACGCGTTTTCTTCCCCTGGCACCAAAAAGGCTTTATTTTTCAAAAGTGGAAGCAACACCATTTTTAGACATGGAATTTCATCCTGAAACTCATCCTGGTGTCCGTTTTTGCATTTGGTTTCAAAAAAAAAAATCTCTTTAAAAAACATTTTTGGTTCCTGGGCAGCATTTTCCTTACCGAAGAGTCACGCGTTTTCTCCCCGGGCACCAAAAAGGCTCGATTTTTAAAAAGTGGAAGCAACACTATTTTTAGACATGGAATTTCATCCTGAAACTCATCCTGGTGTCCGTTTTTGCATTTGGTTTAAAAAAAACAAATTTGGCTTCAAAAAACATTTTGGTTCCTGGGCAGAATTTTTCCTGACTGCGGAGTCACGCGTTTTCTTCCCCTGGCACCAAAAAGGCTTTATTTTTCAAAAGTGGAAGCAACACCATTTTAGACATGGAATTTCATCCTGAAACTCATCCTGGTGTCCGTTTTTGCATTTGGTTTCAAAAAAAAAAAATCTCTTTAAAAAACATTTTTGGTTCCTGGGCAGCATTTTCCCTTACCGAAGAGTCACGCGTTTTCTTCCCCTGGCACCAAAAAGGCTCGATTTTTAAAAAGTGGAAGCAACACTATTTTTAGACATGGAATTTCATCCTGAACGTCATCCTCGTGCCGTTTTTGCATTTGGTTTCAAAAAAACAAATTTGGCTTCAAAAAACATTTTGTTTTCCTGGGCAGCATTTTTCCTGACCGCGGAGTAAAGCGTTTTCTTCCCCTGGCACCAAAAAGGCTTGATTTTTAAAAATAGAAGCAATACCATTTTTAGACATGGAATTTCATCCTGAAACTCATCCTGGTGTCCGTTTTTGCATTTTGTTTAAAAAAACAAATTTGGCTTTAAAAAACATTTTTGGTTCCTGGGCAGCATTTTCCCTGACTGAAGAGTCACGCGTTTTCTTCCACAGGCACAAAAAGGCTCGATTTTTAAAAAGTGGAAGCAACAACATTTTTAGACATGGAATTTCATCCTGAAACTCATCCTGGTGTCCGTTTTTCCATTTGGTTTCAAAAAAACAAATTTGGCTTCAAAAAACATTATGGTTCCTGGGCAGCATTTTTCCTGACCGCGGAATAAAGCGTTTTCTTCCCCTGGCACCAAAAAGGTTTGATTTTTAAAAAGTGGAAGCAACACCATTTTTAGACATGGAATTTATATCCTGAAACTCATCCTGGTGTATGTTTTCCATTTGGATTAAAGAAACAAATTTGGCTTCAAAAAACATTTTTGGTTCCTGGGCAGCATTTTTCCTGACCACGGAGTCACGCGTTTTCTTCCCCTGGCACCAAAAAGGCTTTATTTTTCAAAAGTGGAAGCAACACCATTTTTAGACATGGAATTTCATCCTGAAACTCATCCTGGTGTCCGTTTTTGCATTTGGTTTCAAAAAAAAAAAATCTCTTTAAAAAACATTTTTGGTTCCTGGGCAGCATTTTCCCTTACTGAAGAGTCACGCGTTTTCTTCCCCGGGCACCAAAAAGGCTCGATTTTTAAAAAGTGGAAGCAACACCATTTTTAGACATGGAATTTCATCCTGAAACTCATCCTGGTGTCCGTTTTTGCATTTGGTTTAAAAAAAACAAATTTGGCTTCAAAAAACATTTTGGTTCCTGGGCAGCATTTTTCCTGACCACGGAGTCACGCGTTTTCTTCCCCTGGCACCAAAAAGGCTCGATTTTAAAAAGTGGAAGCAACACCATTTTTAGCCATGGAATTTATATCCTGAAACTCATCCTGGTGTATGTTTTTGCATTTGGTTTCAAAAAAACAAATTTGGCTTCAAAAAACATTTTGGTTCCTGGGCAGCATTTTTCCTGACCGCGGAGTAAAGCGTTTTCTTCCCCTGGCACCAAAAAGGCTCGATTTTTAAAAAATAGAAGCAACACCATTTTTAGACATGGAATTTCATCCTGAAACTCATCCTGGTGTCCGTTTTTGCATTTGGTTTCAAAAAAACAAATTTGGCTTCAAAAAACATTTTGGTTCCTGGGCAGAATTTTTCCTGACTGCGGAGTCACCCGTTTTCTTCCACAGGCATCAACAAGGCTCGATTTTTAAAAAGTGGAAGCAATACAATTTTTAGACATGGAATTTCATCCCGAAACTCATTCTGGTGTCCGTTTTTGCATTTGGTTTCAAAAAAAACAAATTTGGCTTTAAAAAACATTTTTGGTTCCTGGGCAGCATTTTCCCTGACCGCGGAGTAAAGCGTTTTCTTCCCCTGGCACCAAAAAGGCTTGATTTTTAAAAAATAGAAGCAACACCATTTTTAGACATGGAATTTCATCCTGAAACTCATCCTGGTGTCCGTTTTTGCATTTTGTTTAAAAAAAACAAATTTGGCTTTAAAAAACATTTTTGGTTCCTGGGCAGCATTTTCCCTGACTGAAGAGTCACGCGTTTTCTTCCACAGGCACAAAAAGGCTCGATTTTTAAAAAGTGGAAGCAACAACATTTTTAGACATGGAATTTCATCCTGAAACTCATCCTGGTGTCCGTTTTTCCATTTGGTTTCAAAAAAACAAATTTGGCTTCAAAAAACATTTTGGTTCCTGGGCAGCATTTTTCCTGACCGCGGAATAAAGCGTTTTCTTCCCCTGGCACCAAAAAGGTTTGATTTTTAAAAAGTGGAAGCAACACCATTTTTAGACATGGAATTTATATCCTGAAACTCATCCTGGTGTATGTTTTCCATTTGGATTAAAGAAACAAATTTGGCTTCAAAAAACATTTTTGGTTCCTGGGCAGCATTTTTCCTGACCACGGAGTCACGCGTTTTCTTCCCCTGGCACCAAAAAGGCTTTATTTTTCAAAAGTGGAAGCAACACCATTTTTAGACATGGAATTTCATCCTGAACGTCATCCTCGTGGCCGTTTTTGCATTTGGTTTCAAAAAAACAAATTTGGCTTCAAAAAACATTTTGGTTCCTGGGCAGCATTTTTCCTGACCGCGGAGTAAAGCGTTTTCTTCCCCTGGCACCAAAAAGGCTCGATTTTTAAAAAATAGAAGCAACACCATTTTTAGACATGGAATTTCATCCTGAAACTCATCCTGGTGTCCGTTTTTGCATTTTGTTTAAAAAAAACAAATTTGACTTTAAAAAACATTTTTGGTTCCTGGGCAGCATTTTCCCTGACTGAAGAGTCACGCGTTTTCTTCCACAGGCACAAAAAGGCTCGATTTTTAAAAAGTGGAAGCAACAACATTTTTAGACATGGAATTTCATCCTGAACGTCATCCTCATGTCCGTTTTTGCATTTGGTTTCAAAAAAACAAATTTGGCTTCAAAAAAGATTTTGGTTCCTGGGCAGCATTTTTCCTGACCGCGGAGTAAAGCGTTTTCTTCCCCTGGCACCAAAAAGGCTCGATTTTTAAAAAGTGGAAACAACACCATTTTTAGACATGGAATTTCATCCTGAACGTCATCCTCATGTCCGTTTTTGCATTTGGTTTCAAAAAAACAAATTTGGCTTCAAAAAACATTTTGGTTCCTGGGCAGCATTTTTCCTGACTGAAGAGTCACGCGTTTTCTTCCACAGGCACAAAAAGGCTCGATTTTTAAAAAGTGGAAGCAACACCATTTTTAGACATGGAATTTCATCCTGAAACTCATCCTGGTGTCCGTTTTTGCATTTGGTTTCAAAAAAACAAATTTGATTTTAAAAAAACATTTTGGTTCCTGGGCAGCATTTTTCCTGACCGCGGAGTACAGCGTTTTCTTCCCCTGGCACCAAAAAGGCTTTTAAAAAGTGGAAGCAACACCATTTTTAGACATGGAATTTATATCCTGAAACTCATCCTGGTGTATGTTTTCCATTTGGATTAAAGAAACAAATTTGGCTTCAAAAAACATTTTTGGTTCCTGGGCAGCATTTTTCCTGACCACGGAGTCACGCGTTTTCTTCCCCTGGCACCAAAAAGGCTTTATTTTTCAAAAGTGGAAGCAACACCATTTTTAGACATGGAATTTCATCCTGAAACTCATCCTGGTGTCCGTTTTTGCATTTGGTTTCAAAAAAAAAAAAATCTCTTTAAAAAACATTTTTGGTTCCTGGGCAGCATTTTCCCTTACCGAAGAGTCACGCGTTTTCTTCCCCGGGCACCAAAAAGGCTCGATTTTTAAAAAGTGGAAGCAACACTATTTTTAGACATGGAATTTCATCCTGAAACTCATCCTGGTGTCCGTTTTTGCATTTGGTTTAAAAAAACAAATTTGGCTTCAAAAAACATTTTGGTTCCTGGGCAGAATTTTTCCTGACTGCGGAGTCACGCGTTTTCTTCCCCTGGCACCAAAAAGGCTTTATTTTTCAAAAGTGGAAGCAACACCATTTTTAGACATGGAATTTCATCCTGAAACTCATCCTGGTGTCCGTTTTTGCATTTGGTTTCAAAAAAAAAAAATCTCTTTAAAAAACATTTTTGGTTCCTGGGCAGCATTTTCCCTTACCGAAGAGTCACGCGTTTTCTTCCCCTGGCACCAAAAAGGCTCGATTTTTAAAAAGTGGAAGCAACACTATTTTTAGACATGGAATTTCATCCTGAACGTCATCCTCGTGGCCATTTTTGCATTTGGTTTCAAAAAAACAAATTTGGCTTCAAAAAACATTTTGTTTCCTGGGCAGCATTTTTCCTGACCGCGGAGTAAAGCGTTTTCTTCCCCTGGCACCAAAAAGGCTTGATTTTTAAAAATAGAAGCAATACCATTTTTAGACATGGAATTTCATCCTGAAACTCATCCTGGTGTCCGTTTTTGCATTTTGTTTAAAAAAAACAAATTTGGCTTTAAAAAACATTTTGGTTCCTGGGCAGCATTTTCCCTGACTGAAGAGTCACGCGTTTTCTTCCACAGGCACAAAAAGGCTCGATTTTTAAAAAGTGGAAGCAACAACATTTTTAGACATGGAATTTCATCCTGAAACTCATCCTGGTGTCCGTTTTTCCATTTGGTTTCAAAAAAACAAATTTGGCTTCAAAAAACATTATGGTTCCTGGGCAGCATTTTTCCTGACCGCGGAATAAAGCGTTTTCTTCCCCTGGCACCAAAAAGGTTTGATTTTTAAAAAGTGGAAGCAACACCATTTTTAGACATGGAATTTATATCCTGAAACTCATCCTGGTGTATGTTTTCCATTTGGATTAAAGAAACAAATTTGGCTTCAAAAAACATTTTTGGTTCCTGGGCAGCATTTTTCCTGACCACGGAGTCACGCGTTTTCTTCCCCTGGCACCAAAAAGGCTTTATTTTTCAAAAGTGGAAGCAACACCATTTTTAGACATGGAATTTCATCCTGAAACTCATCCTGGTGTCCGTTTTTGCATTTGGTTTCAAAAAAAAAAAATCTCTTTAAAAAACATTTTTGGTTCCTGGGCAGCATTTTCCCTTACTGAAGAGTCACGCGTTTTCTTCCCCGGGCACCAAAAAGGCTCGATTTTTAAAAAGTGGAAGCAACACCATTTTTAGACATGGAATTTCATCCTGAAACTCATCCTGGTGTCCGTTTTTGCATTTGGTTTAAAAAAACAAATTTGGCTTCAAAAAACATTTTGGTTCCTGGGCAGCATTTTTCCTGACCACGGAGTCACGCGTTTTCTTCCCCTGGCACCAAAAAGGCTTGATTTTTAAAAAGTGGAAGCAACACCATTTTTAGCCATGGAATTTATATCCTGAAACTCATCCTGGTGTATGTTTTTGCATTTGGTTTCAAAAAAACAAATTTGGCTTCAAAAAACATTTTGGTTCCTGGGCAGCATTTTTCCTGACCGCGGAGTAAAGCGTTTTCTTCCCCTGGCACCAAAAAGGCTCGATTTTTAAAAATAGAAGCAACACCATTTTTAGACATGGAATTTCATCCTGAAACTCATCCTGGTGTCCGTTTTTGCATTTGGTTTCAAAAAAACAAATTTGGCTTCAAAAAACATTTTGGTTCCTGGGCAGAATTTTTCCTGACTGCGGAGTCACCCGTTTTCTTCCACAGGCATCAACAAGGCTCGATTTTTAAAAAGTGGAAGCAATACAATTTTTAGACATGGAATTTCATCCCGAAACTCATTCTGGTGTCCGTTTTTGCATTTGGTTTCAAAAAAAACAAATTTGGCTTTAAAAAACATTTTTGGTTCCTGGGCAGCATTTTCCCTGACCGCGGAGTAAAGCGTTTTCTTCCCCTGGCACCAAAAAGGCTTGATTTTTAAAAATAGAAGCAACACCATTTTTAGACATGGAATTTCATCCTGAAACTCATCCTGGTGTCCGTTTTTGCATTTTGTTTAAAAAAAACAAATTTGGCTTTAAAAAACATTTTTGGTTCCTGGGCAGCATTTTCCCTGACCGCGGAATAAAGCGTTTTCTTCCCCTGGCACCAAAAAGGTTTGATTTTTAAAAAGTGGAAGCAACACCATTTTTAGACATGGAATTTATATCCTGAAACTCATCCTGGTGTATGTTTTCCAATTGGATTAAAGAAACAAATTTGGCTTCAAAAAACATTTTTGGTTCCTGGGCAGCATTTTTCCTGACCACGGAGTCACGCGTTTTCTTCCCCTGGCACCAAAAAGGCTTTATTTTTCAAAAGTGGAAGCAACACCATTTTTAGACATGGAATTTCATCCTGAAACTCATCCTGGTGTCTGTTTTTGCATTTGGTTTCAAAAAAAAAAAATCTCTTTAAAAAACATTTTTGGTTCCTGGGCAGCATTTTCCCTTACCGAAGAGTCACGCGTTTTCTTCCCCGGGCACCAAAAAGGCTCGATTTTTAAAAAGTGGAAGCAACACCATTTTTAGACATGGAATTTCATCCTGAAACTCATCCTGGTGTCCGTTTTTGCATTTGGTTTAAAAAAAACAAATTTGGCTTCAAAAAACATTTTGGTTCCTGGGCAGCATTTTTCCTGACCACGGAGTCACGCGTTTTCTTCCCCTGGCACCAAAAAGGCTCGATTTTTAAAAAGTGGAAGCAACACCATTTTTAGCCATGGAATTTATATCCTGAAACTCATCCTGGTGTATGTTTTTGCATTTGGTTTCAAAAAAAAAAATTTGGCTTCAAAAAACATTTTGGTTCCTGGGCAGCATTTTTCCTGACCGCGGAGTAAAGCGTTTTCTTGCCCTGGCACCAAAAAGGCTCGATTTTTAAAAATAGAAGCAACACCATTTTTAGACATGGAATTTCATCCTGAAACTCATCCTGGTGTCCGTTTTTGCATTTGGTTTCAAAAAAACAAATTTGGCTTCAAAAAACATTTTGGTTCCTGGGCAGAATTTTTCCTGACTGCGGAGTCACCCGTTTTCTTCCACAGGCATCAACAAGGCTCGATTTTTAAAAAGTGGAAGCAATACAATTTTTAGACATGGAATTTCATCCCGAAACTCATTCTGGTGTCCGTTTTTGCATTTGGTTTCAAAAAAAAATTGGCGTTAAAAAACATTTTTGGTTCCTGGGCAGCATTTTTCCTGATCGCGGAGTCACGCGTTTTCTTCCCCAGGCACCAAAAAGGCTCGATTTTTAAAAAGTGGAAGGAACAACATTTTTAGACATGGAATTTCATCCCAAAACTCATCCTGGTGTCCGTTTTTGCATTTGGTTTAAAAAAACAAATTTAGTTTCAAAAAACATTTTTGGTTCCTGGGCAGCATTTTTCCTGACCGCGGAGTCACCCGTTTTCTTCCCCAGGCACCAAAATGCTCGATTTTTAAAAACTGGAAGCAACACCATTTTTAGACATGGAATTTCATCCCGAAACTCATCCTGGTGTCCGTTTTTGTATTTGGTTTCAAAAAAAATTTGCTTCAAAAAGAAATTTGGGTTCCTGCGCAGCCTTTTTACTGTTCGCATGGCTTAGTGGGTGTGGTGTGGTGATTGCTTGGTGGGCTTGGATTGGTAGGCATGGCAGGGGAAGGATACTGCAAAATCTCCATTCGCTCCCCACTCCTGTGGGAAGGATATTGCAAGATCTCCATTCCAACCCTCTCTGGG
Organism: Pantherophis guttatus; assembly: GCF_029531705.1. The sequence continues at coordinate 2,877,320 of NW_026844069.1, forward strand.
CTCAGCTCGTGGTTGTATTCGCCGGTTCTCCGAACTACTGAAAATTTCCGTTACCGGTTTTCCAGAAATCTGCTGGACTTCCCTCCTGCTATGAACTGTTATAAGACATGGACGATCTGTAAAGTGTGAAATTCCCTTTTATTTCATACTTGTCCTTCTTCTAGATTATTTTTTTCAAAAAAGTTAGAATCTCTTAAATTAACTATTTTATCATTATTCCAAGGCAGACAACACTGGTCTAGGTTGACACCAATATATTTCTTTTCATAAGAAATATTTAGTTTGTAAAACATGCCACAGGAAAAATTGGGATCTATTGTGTTCAAATTTACATAATCTCACAAAAATATGCAAGACAGACATGCCACCTAGTGGGGGACTGAAAAAAACACACACATTATTGAAGGGTTTTTTCCCCCCTGGGTAACAAAGCTGCAACGGTTAACCCAAACTTCCACTGAATTCATTTAAGTAGCAATGTTGATTTTTATTAGGCTTCCTTGCAAGGCAAAAAAAATGAGGTGGCTACTTTAAGAGTCTCATTAAAATTCCACGCCCTTCATTATTTGAAGGCCATACAAGTGATCCTTGACTTACAACTATTTGTTTAGGGACCGAAGTTACAATGGCATGGGGGGGAAAGTGATTTTGTCATTTCCCACCCACCGCCTGTAAACAATAAGCTATTTCCCTCTCATTTCAGATACAGGAACAAGCTTACCTTGTGAGCAAGCTGAGCAAAACAACTCCTAGACTCCTGAAGGTCCTCCTACAAATTGGAGGCAGCTGGGTTTTGAGCTTCTCTGTCCAGTTGGACAACGTCTGGTTGTGTCCCAATGGTGCTTGGCTTCTCCTTTCCCTTGAAAATCAAATATATATATATGGAAGCAACCTAGTGTGTGTATGTGTGTGTGTGTGTGTGTGTGTGTGTGTGTGTGTGTGTGTGTGTGTATATATATGCATATTCTTTCTAGCCAGGTTTTACCTACGTAAACTAAGTTGTTCTGCAGCTCTGGTTGTGTGAAATCTCATTCACAAGCTTCAGGGCTCTGGGAGAGCAACACACAGTTGCAGTTTGTCAACAGAAAAAAAGCCCTGAAGCTTGTGAATGAGATTTCACACAACCAGAGCTGCAGAACAACTTAGTTTACGTAGGTAAAACCTGGCTAGAAAGAATATGCACATAAAAGCCTACGAAAAAGAAAAAGACATATATATATATAATATAATATAATATAATATAATATAATATAATATAATATAATATAATATAATATAATATAATATAATATAATATAATATAATATAATATAATATAATATAATATAATATAATATAATATAATATAATATAATATAATATATACTAGGAAGCAACTGCTACAGGTGGGAACCTTCTGTTTCCTGAACTCCCATCCTAATATATATATATCACATACATATATATATATATAAATATACATATATATATATACATATACACACACACATATATATATACATACATACATACATAATTATATATATATACATATATATTAGGATATATATATATATATTAGGATATATATATATATATATATATTAGGATTATATATATATATATTAGGATATATATATATTAGGATGGGAGTTCAGGAAACAGAAGGTTCCCACCTGTAGCAGTTGCTCTTCTAGCCCTGGGGTTCTAGGATTCTATGGTCCCCAGCTGTGGCCACTCAATAGCTGCAGGTGCAACCACTCTGTAGTTTGCTGGAGAAGGAGATGGCTGCATGATTCTTTTTTTTTTTTATTGAAAAAGTTTTCAAATACAAAATTCCCCCCCCCTTTTTTTTCCCCTCCCCCTCCCTAACCCCCCTCCCCACCCGTCCCCCCCTGTGACTTCTTCATAACAAAAAACCTAATTCATAACAGATTACTTACCCCCTCCTCTAAATACTGACCTTTACTTACTAAAAATATTATTAATATTATAACATCCCCCTTTATCCATACATTTCAAGAAAGGAATAATAATAATAATAATAAAAAAGAACATTATACTGTAACATTGTATAATAACTTCTGATTTAGCAAAATAGTATTATAACTCCCAATTTGGCAATAATCTACCCTTTTTTCTCCTCTCCTAAGATTGTATCTATATATTATTACAACAATTCAAAACCACCTTCCAGTTTAAAACTATACAATAAATCCTACTTTAACATTTGATCTATATATATTACTATAGCATTTCATAGCGGCCCTCCCCATAAAACCTAATTTAACATTTATTCCACTCTATCCATTCCCTCCACTCCCCTAAACGTATCACTTAAAAATCCCTTTTCTTAAACTAATCAGTCTGCAAACTAGCTTATTCACCCACTGTCCTGCAAAATTATCATACACAACAATTCTTAATATCTTTAATTCATTGCCCACTCTACTTAAAAGTATATATATATATATTCCATTATATCTAGGTAAAAAAGAAAAGGCAATAACTTTAAATTTATAATCCATATGATATCTTCTTTAAAGTCTTTCCACTGGATTATTAAAACCATCATCCATAATAGGGTAACATAGCTTGCTGATGCAACAGTATATTCAAAATCTTCAATCATGTCTACCCCCATCAGTAGTAAATATCCTCTTATATATATGAAAGTAAAAACAACCACCCGAGTGACATTATAGTTATATTCCATGTAGTAGTAATTGTGGCTTTCATCAGGATTATTAATTCCCATCATCGTAGTGGGTAACAACCAGGTCTTCTGCATGCCCCAGTATGACTCTTTTGCCTTATAATTCAAGATAATTATAATATAGTTATCAGCACAAAAAAGAGTTCCAAAGTAGTTAATTAAAATCCATCAGTTTGAGGCTCTTTTCACATCCCGAAATTACGGCAATGCAGAGGCCTGTCACCATCCTCAGGATAATATTGACCAATACGTCGCCTCCTCTATATTTTCACATACTCATTCATTTTTAAAGTCACTGGCTTCACTGTTGCTTGATTTAGAAATTTCTATTTTTATGCAACCTATTTCTTTTTTTCTTTTGTTTTTGCGGGTTTGATTTCCATCCTGGTTTCCTTTCTACGGATTGTATATCAACTAGTCGGTTTTGATTCTGCTCTGTGGATTGATCCTGTTGGTTTTGTTTTTGTGTCTCATCTTTCTTTTTTGCCCCTTGTACATCCCCTAATTGGTTTCCATACTTGTCCTTGACTTGATAGGTCATCACATTAAAGTCAGATACAACTTCTCTCCGATTTGTAAATAATCCAGCTGGGGTATCCGAAAAATCCAAAGGCAGTTTATCTGGTACAGTCTCTGTAGCTCGATATTTTCCCTTTATTTCCAACTCCTTCTGCTTATCCTGTATACCTGAAGACGTTAAGTTCATTTTCAATCTATTTTGATAAAATTCTTCCGCTCTTTCAACAGTATTTAACTGGTATCTTTCTCCTTGATATCTCAATATGATACCAACTGGAGCGTCCCACCTGAATAGGATATTTCTCTTTTTTAACTCAGTGACCAGAAAAGCAAATTTCTTCCTTTCCATTAATATCTTAGGTGGGAGTTCTTTGTAAATCCAAATCTTTCTTCCATGCAGTTGCAAATTAGAATTGAAGGAATTTTGCACAATATTATTCCTAATTTCTTTGTCTGTAAAATAAATCACTACATCTCTAGGCAATTGCCTTTGCTTGGCAATCCAGGAATTTATTCTGTAAACTCTGTCAATCCTACAAAACACTTCCTCGGGTTGAACCTTTAAAATCCCAGCTAGAAATTCAGAAGATATTTTCCTTAAATCATCTCTGTTATCTTCCTGCAAACCTCTCAGTCTTATCGCATATTCTGTAAAATTATATTGTACCATTAAGACCTCTCTTTCAATCCTCTGTTGCAGATTTTCTACATTCCCAGACTTTTGATCAACCTCCATTTTAGGTTTTTCTTCTGAGCTATTATCCTGAGTGTTTGTCAAATCATTTTCAATTTTTTGAGTTCTATTGTCCAATTTATCTTGAATTTCTTCCATTTTAGACTCTAGTAAATTAGTATTTGTAGCCAACTGTATCATAAATTCTGACAAACCATTAGCCACTTTTAAAAATTTTGCTCCAAAAAATCAAACTTAGATTTCACCAATTCTTTAATTTCCTGCTTAAATTTTTCAAGATGCTGATTCACAATCTCATCCCTTCTTACAATCTCCTCTAAAAGGAATTCTATTATATTAAAATCAGGTTTCTGAGATTGAAGAGTTAAAAGTTGTTCTTTTAAGTCGTTAGTGGGGGAATCCCCCCCCACTACTTGTTTGTTTGACTTTATAAGTTTCAGTGCCATATTTCCGCCCAGGCAAGCTTTGTTAAAAGAAGAAAAAAAAAAAACAAGAAAAAAGACTTCTTTCCAATCAATAACAATGTCAAGTCTCCAGGGAAAAAAAAGAGAGAAAAAGACACAGGAGCGAAGTTTTGTCTACAAATGTAGCCAGTGGTGTTTATTCCGCTACATTGTATTAATAGAAAACGGAAGGACTTTTCCTTTCAGCCTCTTCTCCAGCCGCGGCAGACGCCATTTTAAAAGGCTTTTTTTCTCCCCCTTTCCTTTCCTCTTTTCTCTTAAATAATTTTTTTAGAAGATAAGTAAAATACTTGCGTTTCAATATTACAGGTCCAGCTCACATTTTCTTTAAGTAATCTGTTAAATTCGCAGGCTTGCTCTTCACGCCTGGCTCTGCATTGGCAGAGGTCTCCCAAAGCCCGGAGCAGCGGCTGGGGATATGGGGCATCTCATCCGCTCCGTCCCAAAAATTAAAAAAAAAACCTTTGGGACTCTGCAGAGAGTTCTACCCACCCCTGCCGGCTCTATCTCCGTTTCCTCATGGAAACGGAGTTTTTTCGAGCCGCCATTCCGCTGTGAAGGTGGCTCTGACAGGCAAAGGAAGCTGACGATCCCAAAGGAACGTCTGGCGGCGGCCAGCAGCAAACCGGAAGTTCGCTGCATGATTCTTATGGAGGAAACTAAGAATAGAATAGAATATTCTTTATTGGCCAAGTGTGATGAATAATAGAAATAGAATAGAATAGAATATGTTATTTTAAAAATGATCAAGCCAAACAACTCCATATGAATAGAATCAGTATATATGTTTTATTTTATAACTAAACTAATAAGTCAATCCTTAAATATTCTATCTCAGTACATTACATCACTGAAACACCGACGAGAGTGAGGCAAAAGCGAAGGTGAGTACCTTTTATATCAGGTTGGAAGGGGGAGTGGAACATTGCATTATGGGACATCAAGTTTAAATAGAACATGTTATATTGATGATGTTTATACCAGATTAAAACACTCTGGTATTTTATCTCAACAATACCCCTTCTAATACGATTGGTTTAATCGAAATAATTACTGTAACTATAATATACTATTTATATATTTACACATAGTCTCTTTGTTAAATAAATATGCTGATTTGATGGGAGTGGTTTAGTTAATATATCCGTGGTTTGTTCTTTTGTTTTACAATATACCGCCTTTATAAATCCCATTTCTGATAACTGTCTCACATGTTTATATTTAATGTCTATAACTCTGGATCTTTGACCAATTGCGTCAGGTTTAGATATGTCAATGGCGACTTTGTTGTCTTCCTGTATGATTATTGGATATGCAGGCTCTTTCCAAATGTCTATCATTAAATCATCGAACCATATTAAATTGTTTGCCGCTTTTGACAAACATACGAACTCTGCCTCTGTAGTTGAGGTTGATACAAGCTTTTGTTTACCCGTGTACCAATGTATTGGGCTTTCATTTAAATATATGACATAACCTGGAGTGCTTTTTCTTGTTTTAATGTCACTAGCCCAGTCCGCATCTGCATAACATGAGAGTATTGGTGACTTAGATATGTTTGGAGTGAGTGTTAATGTGGCGTTCGTTGTATGTTTCAGATACTTTAGCAATCTTTTAACAGCTTTCTAGTGATATATCTTCGGGTTATTTACATGTCTAGATAGTAAATTGACAGGGAGAGATATATCGGGTCTGGTCCAATTAGCTATACAGAGCAATGAACCGATTGTTGATCGATATAGTGTATTTTCATTAAAAGTTTCATCATCATTATACATATTTCTTAAAAAATCAGCCTGCATAGGCGTATCAGATGGTTTAGCATTGGTCATGTTGCATTTTAATAATAATTCTAAAAAAATTTCTTTTTGTGATAGTATGAAACCATTCTCTGTTTTGGTAATTTGAACTCTCAGGTATTTATCAATCTTTCCCAATAATTTTAGTGAAAAATGTTCATTGAGTTTTTGAGCAAATTGATCACACTTGGATTTACTTTTACCGAAGTATAAAATATCGTTAACATATACTAATACCTTTTCATAGGAACCCTGATCTCACCTGACAAACACACATTTGTCAGCTGATGTGGTGGTGAAACCTTTTAGCCCAAGTGTTTCAGAAAGACAATCATACCAATGCTTACCCGATTGTCGCAGACCATAGAGACTTTTCTTTAATAACCATGTTTTGCCCTCATCTTGGTCAATTCCTGGTGGTGCTCTGACATAAATGTCTTTATCTAGTTGCACGTGTAAGTACGCTGTCTGTACATCAAATTGAAAGACATGTTAGTTTAGAATTGATGCAATGACTAGTGTGGTTTTTACACTTTCTGGCCTGACAGTAGGAGAATAGGTATCTGTGTAATCATCTGGAAATCTTTGAGAAAATCCTTGTGCTACATTCTTGCCTTATATAAATTTTTGTTATCTTCTAAATGTTTTATCTTGAATACCCATCTCGTTCCAATTGTTTTTTTGTGTTTGGGGACTCTAGCTGGTGTATATACTTTTAGTGGCCTTAAACTATCCATCTCTTTTTGCATAGCGTTTTTCCACTTTATTTGTTCCTCCTTGGGAAGAGCCAAAATGTCCTCATAGTTTTTTGGCATAGTGACATCACAATTAATGGACATCACATAGTCCTTTAAGATTTTAGGCGTGTTCCCTTTGTTTGATCTAGGTGATCTTCTGATGTTTTTTTCTGTGTTATTAGTATTTTCAGATGATTCATTGGTGTTCTCTTCATCAGTGTCTCGTGTATTAATGATGTGGTGGCCTTCTTTCCAATTCTTAATAGCTACTTTATGTTTGATTGATTTGTTGATGTGTATGTGAGGTTTTGATTGTGTTTTATTATCTTTATATGTGTTTATCTAATATGATTTCGTTTGAATGTATTTTGCTCCAATTAGCATTTTCATCAAAATTCGCCGATCCTGAAATTATTATTTTATGATTACGGTCCATAAATCTATATGCTTTGGTTTTGGACTCATAACCTATGAATCTTAGCCTTTTTGAAATTTTGTCCCCCTTTCTTCTAAATTGTTTGGGAATATGTATGTTGGCCATTACCCCAAAGACATGAAGGTGAGATAATTTGGGTTTGCAGTTATACATGGTTTCATATGGGGTTTTTTGAATTACGTTAGACCATAATCTATTCAATGTATAATTTGAATATAGAACAGCCTCTCCCCAGAATGAAAAACTTAATCCTGCATCTTCCAAAACACACCTAACCATAGTCTGTAAAACACCGTTTCTGCGTTCAAGTACGCCATTTTGATATGGCAAAAACGGCGAAGTTTTGTAATGTATCAAACCATTTTTATTAGTCTAATTACTAAATTCTTTCACATGAATTCAGAACCTTGGTCTGTCATTATTTGTTTGACTTTGATATTATGTTGAGTTTCGACTCTCTTAACCGTATCTACTATAAACCCCCCCCCAAAAAAAAATCACAAAAGAACCCTTGAGCAGGGGATTGGAAGACCTCCAAGGTCCCTTCCAACTCTGTCTATTCTATTCTATTCTATTCTATTCTATTCTATTCTATTCTATTCTATTCTATTCTATTCTATTCTATTCTTGTTCTGTTGTGTTCTATTCCTTTCTGTTCTGTTCTATTTCCTTCCCTTCCCTTCTATTCCTATTCTTACACTATCAAAATACCTTACCTTGCACGCCAGTTTTCAACTCGCAATGTTATCCTTTCAGTCGTGTCCAACTCTTGACGAATCTATGGGCCAGGTCTCTCCACATCTTCCAGTCTTGCACTAATCCTTTGAGGTTGTTCTATCTTCAGTGGTGCAGGTTGCCCTTGACTTATGATGATTCATTTAGTGACCGTCTGAAATCACAATGGCACTGAAAAAAACAGACTTTTAACTGTTTTTCACACTGACCACCGTTGTGGCATCCCCGTGGACGCGTGATCCAAATTCAGATGCTTGGCAACTAATTTGTATTTATGACCATCACAGTGTCCCCGGGGGTCATATGATCCTCCTTTGCAACCTTCTGACCCGCAAAGTCAATGGGGGAAGCCCATGTTCCTAACTTCATAATGGCAGGGATTTGCTGAACAAGGGTGGCAAGTAAGATTGTAAAACAAGGAAAAGTTCACGTAACAACTCTCTTGCTTAGCGAGGGAGATTTTGGCTACATTGTGGTCTGGATTATCTGGGCTACCGCATATCCAACACTGGGGTAGTCGTCCTCTTGGTGACTATTATATTGTGGTATTTGCGACAAAGCGTCCACCAGGGAGTTCTTACCCGCTGGGATGTACTTCAGTTGAAAACGGAACCATTGGAAATGTGCCCACCGGACCTACTTTGGGGATAATCCCTCGTGGCGTCTGGAGTGCCCCAAGGTTTCATGGTCAGTCCAGACTTTGAATGGAATCCTGGCCCCCTCCAAAAGATGCCGCCACGTCATCAATGCCCAGCGCACAGCAAAGGCCTCCTTCTCCCAAATAGCCTAGCCCCGCTCCATCTTTGTGAGCTTTCGTGACATATATGTGCACGGCAAGTCGAGAACTACCTCTATTCTAATGACATGCTATTTTCTGTGGCAGCAAGAGAAACTCTCCCTTCATGTGTCCTTGGTTTCGTTCTCTCAATAACCCGAGGGAGGGAAAAGGCTGTCTCAAAACTTCCCTTTACCAAACTGTGTGTTGTGGCCTGCCAGCAGCCAGCGGAGCTGGCAGCAGACTCGGACAGTGATGAGGAACTTGAGGAGGAACATGGGCCAGTCCTGGAGTCTGGGGAAGGCTCTGATGAGTGCTCTGCATCGGAGGCAAAGATGAGCCCAGGGCCGTCTGACAGTTGTCAGCTGCCTTCAGAGTCGGATATCAGTGGGGCAGAAGAACAGCTGGAGCCTGTTCCCAGTGTGCACATGTGCAGAGCTGCCAGGAGAAGGGGACAGTTAAGGAACAAGGGTCGACTCAGGAGTAAAGTGACAGGAGGACGGTGAATTGCCCCTCCCATAGGGAATAAAGAGGAGCGAAAGTGGAGTGGAGTTTGTAGGAGACAATTAGTTCATTTCATTAGTGTGAAGATCTGTTCGTGACTCTCAGAGACTCCTTGCCAAGTATTTTCTTGTATAGTGTTGCATTTGGAAGATATCGGCCTGGAAACTTTCCAAGCCTGATAAAATCTGTGGTGGTAAATTCACCCTGGAAAGACTGTTTGCTGGGACTTTGCTGGATGTGAATGAAACGAATTCACATTAGCTTAATAAAAAGGGGTTTTGTCGGGACAAGGAGTCTGCTTTGTGCTTTTGTGAAGCCTAGGTCAGAACACTGTGAGCTTACAGTCAATTTGTTAAGAAGACTCAAAGCAGCCCATTCTCCAATGGGCCTCATAAACCCCTCACAATTTGGGGTTTCTTTGATGTAGCTGTTCCCTCTTTTTCCTATCCTCTTCTCCTAGGTCGAAACTCCAAGGAAGAGAAACCAGCCAAATATCAAAAGAGAGGAATATTCAATTTATTTATAAAGACACGACAACAGCAAGCCCCATGACATTCTCTCCCAAGTCAGATAAATAATATTTGTTCTCAATAATGTTATTATATAAAAGCAAACTACGTGTTAAAAAGGGATGGGCCCAAATAGTTATACGGCGATTCAGACAGAGAAAAACTTCAACCTGTCTTTTTTTTATTTTTCCCCGTTATCCAGGAATTTGTTGGGAGAGTTCTGGCATCTCTTTGACAAATCCTGTTTGAAATGGATAGATTAAATAAAAAAAAAAAAAGGGGAGAGAGAGAGAGAAGAGAGAGAGAGAGAGAGAGCATAATTCCACTTTTCTGCCACTAGTGTTCATTCCAATTCAGCCTGAATAGACAAACTTGTGCGCCCAAGGCTAAGAAATATAAAAAGGAGATAGTTAGCAAAGTTGACTTGTGTCTAACTTTCAGGGCCATTTTCTGATGTTCTCCGCCTCGGTCAAGGGGCAGAAACATTGCTACTTTCCTCTGAAGAGCCAAGAGGATCAGAATTGAACCATTTAAATCCTTGTTCATTCTAGGTCTCCAAACATGCAGAAGAAAATAAAAAAGAAAAGAAAAAGAAAAATTGGCTGGTAGCTAGGATAAGCACATAGCATATAAAGCTCAGCTCATGTACAATCTGCTAAAGTACGGCACCGCAACCGTTTCGCAAACTCTTGAATGGTCTTTTTTTATTTTAATTTTTTTTTAGAAACCTGACATCTAGATTTATTTTACTTTTTTTTGCAAGTGTATGGATGTTCCTGATAAGGCAAACTCAGTGGTTCTAGCTGCAACGATGTGTCAGTCGGCACAATCACACCTACCTTCTGCCTCTTCCCATTAAAGGGATACGTGTTGTGGCCCGCCAGTGGCCAGCGGAGCTGGTGGCAGACTCAGACAGTGAGGACATTGAGGAGGAACATGGGGCAGTCCTGGAGTCTGCGGAAGGCTCTGATGAATGCTCTGCGTTGGAGGCAGAGATGGGGCCAGGGCCGTCTGACAATTGTCAGCTGCCTTTGGAGTCGGACATCAGTGGGGCAGAAGAACAGCTGGAGCCTGTTCCCAGTGTGTGCATGTGCAGAGCTGCCAGGGGAAGGGAACAGCTAAGGAACAAGGGTCGACTTGGGAGTAAAGCCATAAGTGGACGTGAATGGCCCCTCCCATAGGGAATAAAGAGGAGCGAAAGGGGAGTGGAGTTTGCAGGAGACGGTTAATTCGCTTAATTGGTTTGTGACTCTCCAAGACTCCTTGCCAAATTTTGAATATATCGGCCTGGCAGCTCTCCAAGTCAGATAAGGTCTGTGACTGTAAATTCTCCCTTGAAAGACTTTGCTGGATGTGAATGAGAGGAATTCATAGTAACTTAATAAAAAGGGGGTTTTGTCGGGACAAGGAGTCTGCTTCATGCTCTTGGGAAGCCTAGGTCAGAACAATACGTACCGTGTCCATTCTTAAAAAAAAAAAAAAAAGAAGGAAAGGAACAATGCAGAATAACCGTGGAAAACTGAGAGGTGTGATCCATCCCTTTCGCGGGATGCAGGTTGGAGAACCCCAAAAGTGGAAAATTTGGAAAAGAGGTGGTCTTCTCCTCCCCAGTTCACCCCGCCCCATGTGCACCATCCAACTTGTTGAAGTGAAGGGAAAGAAGTCCCTTTTGGGTGAATGCCTCCTCTGGTGAAATCCTTGGTGATACCTGGCCGCAGAAAGAGATCTTTCGACTCAGAGAGAGAGAGAGAGAGAGAGAGAGAGAGAGAGAGAGAGAGAGAGAGAGAGGGAGAGAGAGAGAGAGGAGAGGCACTGCATGTTTGTAAGCTGAGTTAATTAAGGCTTCCGAACCAAATCTGGTTCATAGCAGCTACGGAGTCTGAAGGTTGCCCCGAAGATCGTTCTAGCCTATGGCTTCACTGTTAGTCTTGTAGGCTTGCTTACGCAGGTGGGTTTCGATCTCCTCCCGGAAAACAAGCATGCCAAGGTGCGAGTGAGAAGCCTCATTCATGGCTTTCGACTGGATGCACATGCGGTATTGCTCGGGAGTCAATTCGTCGGCACAGTGCTTCTCGTGCCAAAGATGAAACAGGCCGGGCACCGGAGTCCTAACCACCATCAGGTTGCTGTGCAGGTATTTCCGGTAGAGGTGAACGTCTTCTCCACCCCACCCTTTGACTTCCAGGTCAAAGCCTCCTGTGGGAAATCAGAGAGAGGTCAGGAGAACTGTTTGAAGGACATGGATGGTGGAGCCTGAATCAAAAGGGATGGACATCCATCATTTTATTAAAATTAATTCAGCAGAGTGGCAGAGTCTCCAGTTAGACAGCACGTAGAGTAGTGGCCAAAATTGTGGAAACCTTTTAGGAAAAGTGTATTTTTGAGGTTTGATGGCTAATAACACCACTTTTTTTTTGTTTTTTGGAGTTTCAAGATAATCCTATTCCACTGCTCGAATGGCCTGGGAATAGCCCAGACCTTCACCCAATGGAAAAATCTATGGAGCCAGCTGACTAAAAAAACTTGTTAGTCAGAAGCGACTCAGGAATAAAACCTAGTGAATAGAAGCAAACATTCAATGTTGGTTTCACATTATCACAGCTGCAGAACTTAAAAGACTTGGCTCACTCCATGGGAAGACGTTGTAAGGCCATAATTCATGCTAACTAACTAAGGATTAACTGATGTGATAATTTTTGTATATCTCATTTTTTCTATGTTGATAATTTTTGTATATCTCATTTTTTCTATGTTGATAATTTTTGTATATCTCATTTTTTTATGTGTTTCACTTTTCTTCTTTATACTGTAACTGCTATTCTAATAGCAAATTCTTCATAAAAGTTATTGCGTTACATTCTTGATTAAATTATCTTTCCATTGATACATAATTTTATGGTACAACTCCCAAAGAAAGTGCTGTTATTAGCTAGTTTTAGAAAATACACTTTTCCCAAAAGGTTTCCACAATTTTGTCCACTACTGTAGGTGTTTAAAGAGGGGTCAAGTTTAAAGTCCTTGCACTGGAGAAAGGGACACAGACCTGACCTCCCCCAGAATTCCTGAAGAATTCTGACTGAATGGAGTCAGTCTGGTGAGATTCTTGCAACATATTGTAAGTGACTTAACAATAAAGCTTCTGATTGAAGCTATATTCACGTGTGGTTCTGGCTGCTTGCAGCTTCAGCAATACTACGAGGCCACCATAAAACTTCTAGCAAAACAATTATATTGAGTTATTTCGTTCTATATCTTTAGTCATTGTTTCTCTTGATAGAGGAGAATATTTGTAGCTCAGGGTTGACATGAGGGATCCTTGGCACTTTCTGAGCTTGATTTTCTTGTGGACGTTTCATGACCCAAACTAGGTAACATCATCAATGCTAGAAGGGAGTGGAATGGTGATGGTGGAGGGGGAGGAGTTGAAGGAGGATGACGAAGAGAAGGAGGATGAAGAGAAGGAGAAGGGGAAAGGAGGTAGGAAGACTGTGAGGTCCTTGGTGCCTTCTGAGCTTGGTGTTTTCTTCCAGGTAGGTAGCACTGATGATGTTACCTAATTTGGTAATGAAACATCTCCAAGAAAACAACCAAGGCTCAGAGAGCACCAAGGACCCTTCAACTGTTTATTAAAAAAAGGGGGCAGACAAAGATTGACAACCCTCTTGTGAAGGGATAGAATGAAATAGTTATATTTTTACGGATTAAAATACTACAGAATGTTTTAAATACATTATTTAGATACATTATATGCTAATTTGTCCTAGAGGAGATCAACCCTGACTGCTCTTTAGAAGGCCAGATCCTGAAGATGAAACTCAAATACTTTGGCCACCTAATGAGAAGGAAGGACTCAGTGGAGAAGAGCCTAATGCTGGGAATGATTGAGGGCAAAAGAAGAAGGGGACAACAGAGAACGAGGTGGCTGGATGGAGTCACTGAAGCAGTCGGCGTGAGCTTAAATGGTCTCCGGGGGATGGTAGAGGACAGAAAGGCCTGGACGAATGTTGTCCATGGGGTCGCGATGGGTCGGACAAGACTTCGCAATTAACAACAACAACTTTACAGTAGATATGTAAGAAAGGCAATTATTCCTGTTACTGAAATAAGATGTTTAAATTTTGCTCTAGGACCTGTTTACTTTCCATTAATAAATCCTGTATTCAAGAAGAAATCTGTATTGTGCCATTTTGAAAGAGCAAACATGGATGAACATTATGGTATTCACTTGGGACATTTATCTAGCGAATGAAGTGGTTTCCAATTTCACCTCTTTTATTGCAATGTATTACAATTTACATGTAGGCATAATGCCGATAATCTCTTTTGCTGAAAAATTCTGTTGAGCCACATGATGGCACCAACATACAAAATGAAAAAAAGTTTCAGTTACTCATTTTCCATTGTTGTTTTTAAAAAATCAGTTATGTGAACGGTAATGAATGTTTCACAAAAGTCCAAAATCAGTATATTGTATCCAGGAAATTCCGGCAAGAATTAATTAATTTACATTCGATAAATAACTAATTGAAAGCTCATGCCCGCCCACCCATCCTTTAGATTTAACCACCCACACTTTAGATCAACTGAGACAAGAATTTGTAGGCCGTGTATTTCAGCAGAAAATCCATTAGCTACAATAAAACAGCAATAAATAAAAGAGAAAGCATTTGGGCCAGGGTGGATAAAAATCAATGCTTTTTTATTTTATTTTATTTTTTTAAATCTGATTTTTTAAAAATTTAAATTGATTTTTTTATTTAGATCAGATTTTTTAAAATCAAATATATTTTAATAAAATGCTTTTGGAGTAAAAATCTATCTAAAGATACTTTTCTATTTAAGATACATTCATAATTTAGTTTATTCAGCATGAAATGAAGCTTCCTTATGTAGTATCAGGCTGTATATTGTGCAACATTGGGACTGTCGGTGAGTCAACAGCAGGTCAGAGGAGGAGCCGCTTTGGGACAGAGATGATAGTTGCTCTTTTAAAAAATATGATTTAAAGATAAATAACCAGAAGATAAAGAATAGAATTTATTGCAATTACAATATCTATGTCAAGATTAGAAGTTGGAATACTATGATTATGTATATTTAATTGCATTATTACTATAAGCACTGTGTAAAAAATACATTGACCAAGTCAGTACATTCTCCACAAAATATGTACCACCTCTGCCTGGCCCCCGAGTGGGGTGGGAATGGGGATTTTGCAGTATCCTTTCCATGGAATGGGATGGGAATGGATATTTTGCAGTATCCTTCCCCTGGAGTGGAGTGGGAATGGAGATTTTGCAATATCCTTCCCCTGGAGTGGAGTAGGAATGGGGATTTTGCAGTATCCTTCCCCTGGAGTGGGGTGGGAATGGAGAGTTTGCAGTATTCTTTCTCTGCCACGCCCACCAAGTCATGCAACACTCACCAAGACACGCCCCACAGGAGGGAGGGAGGGAGAGAGAGGCATTTATACATCTTACCAATGGCCAAGAAATCTGTGCGATACTGACACATCATCCCAAAGCCAAAATCTCTCCAGAAGCCGGAATCTTTTTTGTGGACCTATTACAGAAACAGACACAGAGTTTTAGCTTCAGGAAAGAGCAAAACAACAAGGCCTGAAACAAAACCCACTTCAGCATTGCCTGATGGTGAGGAAAGAAGAAGACAGGAGGTAGACATTAACCATCAACGGAATGGTAGATGATTGCATTCAAGTCCCAAAGGTCCTTCTTTTTTCTTCAAGAGACGACTGCACTTCTTTTTTCCTTGAAGACGTTTCGCTTCTCATCCAGGAAGCTTCTTCAGTTCAGAACGGAAGAGCTGAAGAAGCTCCTTGGACGAGGTAAAAGAAAGAAAGTCCAGTTGCCTCTTGAATAAGCACACTCTGACATGGATGGCTGAGATTCTCTATCTCTTATTTATTTATTACATCTTTATGCTGCCCATCTCCCTAATCCTTATAAAGTGACTAAAATAAACAAACACTAATAAAACTGACTTGAAACACATTCCCCCCTCCCCCCCAAAAATCTGCTGAGTTCAAGAAAACTAAAACAAATGGAAACTTGCTAAATGTTAATCTGATAAACTAAGAACAAATTTCAGCAAAGGTCTCTCTCTTTTGTTCATGTCATTTGAGGACAGCAAGTCCTTTCGTTCGTGTTGCTTGGGGGAAAATTCAATGAAGGCCCAGGAAAGGACAGATCCCATTGTCAACGAGTGAAACTTCATTTTTAAAGATGTTCCAGGAAATTATACACTGCACGGTGTTGTTGTTACTATGGAGAGTAACGTTTTTAAAGTTTCTCTGGAACCCCCGTCTCTTACCAATTGCTGTTCCACTGGAGGTGGCCCGTCTTGATTAGCGTAGACAATGGCAGGATTATAAAGGCTGAAAACCACCGGATAAAAAACCTTCTTGCCTGCGAAAAAGGGGAAAGACTCCGTCTGAACGACTGATGAGGAAAAGACTTCCCATTTTGTTTTGTTTTTAAATTAACCGTTAAACTATTTCCCAAGCACTACTGTAACATGGAAGGAAGGAAAGGAGTTGATTATAGGGAATGGTGCTCATCTCCGTTTCAAAGGCCATTGAGCCAGTGCTGTCCGAAAAAGGTTTCTATGGTCCTATGGCCAGCATGATGTCATGGAATGCTCTTTCCTCCTGACCAAAGTCATCTACTCTACCTATAAATCAGAAGAAACTTCCTAATAGTGAGAACAGTCAATCAATGGAATAACTTGCCTCCAGAAGTTGTGAGTGCCTCATCACTGGAGGTTTCTAAGAAGAGATTGGACAGCCATTTGTCTAGAGGTCAGCAACCTGTGGCTCTGAAGCCACATGCAGCTCTTTGGGCCCTCTGCTGTGGCTCCCTGTCAGGTAATCTCACCACTGGCTGGCCCCGCCCCTCGCCTTCCCCTCCCAGTCACTCCTCGCCTGGCCTGAGAAGGTAAAGGCGACAGCGGGGGATGGAGAAGCGCCCAGGGCAGAGGCAGAGAGATACAGAGAGAGGGGGAGAGAGAAAGACATAGAGAGAGGGAGGGAGGGAGGAAGGTGAGAGAGAGATATGTCAAAAGGATTTTGTGGTTCTCGGTGTTTTTTAACAACTGGTTCTCTGCCCTAATGATCGGCTGGGTAGGCATGGCTAGGGGGTGGTCATGTGACCAGTGGAAGTGACTGACATCGAGTTGGCCACGCCCACTCAGGTTTTGTGGCTCCCAGTGTTTTCTGTGGGAAACGGGTCCAAATGGCACTTTGAGTATTTAAGGTTGCAGACCCCTGGTATAAGGTCTCCTGTTTGAGCAGAGGGCTGGACTAGAAGACCTCCAAAGTCCCTTCCAGCTCATTCTATTCTAACTTCTACTCTCTTGCATGCTTTTGAATGGCTTAGGTGGGCAGGAGCGAGGGGGAAGATGGGAGCTCACCCCCTTGCGCGATGCTCAGGTCCCAAACCTGGGCTGTCAACTTTCCAACCGACAACCCCAGCGTCTTTTAACCAATGAGTCATCGCCCTGCCCCAAAACATGACTTGCATCTAACAGAGAGTATTGAGAGTACAATATAAATCTAAGACTGAAGTCATCCAGTTTGAGACATAGAATACAGAATAAGAGAGTTGATACATTGATACATCCAAATCTTATAAATATGGAAAAAAATTGTTTCTTATAAGGATATACTAAATGAGAAGGGTGAATTGAAAACCAGATTAGAACTAAAAAAACCAAGGGGTGGAATTAGAGTGGTGATGGTACCTGCAGATACAATCATGTTATGTGAAAGATGTGAAAACATGGGGGTTTTATAAAGAACTAACAACATTGGACAAGATATTAGTTGGGACTGATAACAAATTGATAAGGATACTATACAATTGTTTATTAAATTACAAAATGGAAGAAGAACAAGTTAAAGAGACGATGATAGTATGGGCCAAAAACTTTGGATATAATATAGATTTGGATAAATGGCAAAAGCTTTGGGAGAGAAATTGGAAACTGACAATGGCCACATCACATAAGGAAAATCTCTATAAAATGTTCTATAGACGGCATCTGTCCCCAGCAAAATTGGCCAAAATGTTTAGCAATATGTCCCCAAACTATGGGAAATGTAAACAAATACCTGGCACATATTATCACATGTGGTGGACCTGTACGAAATCAAGAAAATTTTGGATACAGTGGAAGTGAAAACACCCCTTGAGAGGAGGAGACAATAAGAAGATACTAGTCTGTGCGGAAATGGACAGGCTAATGCTAAAAATAAAAGATAAAGGAGATACAGAATACTACGCTACATGGAATAGATTCTATCAATGGTTAGAAACACGAGTTAAAAGTTGAAATGTCAAAGAATCAGGTTAGGTGGACATAGAAAGAGATACTATGTATGTATTAGAATGAAGGCATTAGAATGATAGATTAGATTGCTCTCACTGTTAGAAAATTCTTCCTTAATTCCAGGTTGATTCTCTCCTTCATTAGTTTCCATCCATTGTTCCTTGTTTGGCCTTCAGGTGCTTTGGAAAATAAGTTGACTCCAGTGGTGAAATCTAAAATTTGTTACTACCGGTTCTGTGGGTGTGGCTTGGTGGTGGTGGTGGGTAATGTGACTGGGTGGGCATGGCCAATTTTTTTTTTTACTTTTTTTTTTACTTTTAAAACCATTTTTTCTACAACCTCTTCGGTGAAGAGGTTGTAGAAAAATGTTTTCAAAAGGCTCTGACGACCCCAGCTTGGATCGTCAGAGGCATTTAAAAGAAAAAAGCTTCTGCTGATCAGGCAACTCAGCTTGGGTTATGAGAGGCATTTAAAAGAAAAAAAGCCTCTGATGATTGCGCGGCTCAGCTGGGCATGGGGGGGACAGGGATTTTTGCTACCGGTTCTCCGAACCACCCGCTTCCATCGCTACCGGATCGGATGGTCTAGTCCAAACCGGGAGCATTTCACCCCTGGTTGACTCCCTCCTCTTTGTGGCAACCCCTCAAATATTGGAAAGCTGCTATCATGTCACCTCTAGTCTTTCTCTTTATTAGACTAGGGAGACATATCTAGTTATACTATATAGTGTATGTGTGTGCGTGTGTTTCTTTGTGTATTTGTATGCATGCAGACACACACATGACAGACATAATTGTTTGACCTGTTTTCATGGAGTCCTGGCTCAGCTGTGAAGTTCAGTTTGGCCACGGTTCCGTAATATGCAGTTTTAGGAATAATAAGGTAAATATAGAAATACTGCCCTCCATGAAATGTGGTGGGACTGTGAGAAAGCTGTGATAGAAACATTAGACCCCACTTTCCTTCCAAAAGGACATGTGTTAACACCACAATTACCCTTTACTATAAACACCTCCAGGGGTTCCACACACTTTTCAACAAAAACTGCTTACTTGCAGGACTGCAAAATTGCAAAAGGCAGGCAGCCAAATTCCGTTTGGCAGCTTGTGATATCCCAAAGAGGAACATAAAGGACAAGAAGGGAGAAATAGAGGCAGAGTTTCTTATTGTAATTTATTCAATATAATATATATTTTTTATATAATCTTATCATTGGTTTTATTTATGATCAGTTTAACAGTAACAGAGTTGGAAGGACCTTGGAGGTTGTCTAGTCCAACCCCCTGCTCACGCAGGAGACTTGTACTAAGGATTCAAACCGCCAAACTGCCAACCTTTCTGATCAACAAACTCAGTGTCTTAGCCACTGAGCCACTTAGTCAGGCTATAATTAACTTAACAAAAGCCATGAATGGTGTGATGAAGTCTACTCATGCCATGTTCAGGGGAGAAAGCCTCCTCAAAGGAAACCCTCTATATAAATATAATAAATGAAATGAAAACAACCACTGTCTTATGCTCTCCCCCCCCTCAAGTAATTTTCCAGATGTCTAGCAAAGGATTAATTCAGCAGTTTATGGAAGATCAGCTGTTCTCAAGGAAAATATATGACCCTATCAAGACTGGAGAAACCATGAGAAATGAAATGCCTCAGGAAAATTTACAATGCAGGAGGATATCCAAAGAAGTATTTTGCAGTATAAGGCTTCTTCATACTGGGAGAAAGGGAATGATCTAAAAACCTCTTCTCCGTTCTCTTCAGGATATAAGAGACCTACCTGGTTCTGTATTCAGGCGGCAGCTGTTCAAGAATTCAGCCGTGAAATAAATATCCACATCGCAGAAGAACATCAAGACTTCTCCTTTTTCCCAAGCTCGGGCACCCACATCCAGTCCTTGGCCACGGTTGAATTCCTCATTCAGAGAAACCAGAGTGTAGTTATGGAAGTCAGCCTCCCTAACAAGACAAAGCATCCAGAGTTTGGAACATCCAAGTTCTCGGTTCATGGCCCAACGGCTCAAAACAATACCCTGAAGGCAGTGATGGAATCCAAATAATTTAAGAACCGGTTCTCTGCCCTAATGACTGGCTGGGTGGGTGTGGCCATGGTGGGCGTAGCCAGGGGGTGGACAGGCAGCACTCGGCCTCCTGCACCCCACTGGGAGCAAATACGGGCTGCAGGGGGAACACACTGCCCTCCCGTTTTGGGCCTAGTAGGCCTCTGTGCAGCCTCCCAGGTGTCGAGTGTCAGCCATTCCCTCGACACATGATCCCGGGGACTGTGACAAGCCAGAAGAACAGAGACACGGTGAAGGGGTTTTTTGTAGCATTTAGCAGGGCACAGTGATATCAGGTGGTGGACGGTATAGAGAATCTGGGGACAGGGTCAATAAAACGATGTCAAAGGAAACAAAAGCCTTTCAATACGAGGGACAGCGAGATCCAGAAGTAACTGGCAATCCACAATGAACCTGAAGGAGTAAATAGTACCGTCACTTTAAATGCACAATTGAGCAAGGGCGGGGCGGTTGGGGACATTCTATAAAGCCGGATAAGCGGAAGAATCGGGCGTCTCCGACTCAGAAAACTTCAGCGCTTACTGTATGACCACTGTGTAAGCTACGATTAAACAGGATAGCTTCACCTTTGAGTGTGTGCGTGTGGTGTTTGTTCGGCGGAGCACAGGTGGTTCCAGAGAAGGCTGACACCGGGAGCAAAAACGAGCCGCCCCACAGCCCCCCCCCCGCACCCTATTTTGGGCCTAGGAGGCCTCCCAGCACTTACCTGGGAGCCAAAATGGGGCACGTGAGGACTCCTGGAAGGGGCGGGGCAGGAAGGGGTAGGGCCACCCAGCAATTTAACTACTAGTTCACCCGAACCGGCTGAATCCCACCACTGTCTGAAGGCCAATTAATTCAACCAAGCTCCATGTCTTACATTTCACCCTTGCAGAGTTGCTGTTGGAAAGAAGATCTGTGTTGGGTTGCCTGTGAAGCAAGGATTACTACACACCACCCCCTACTGTTCTTCATGAATACAACGGGCCTCTGTTGTATTTTCGAGCTAGATACTCCTTCTTTAGACGAAGTGGTGATTTGCATTTAACTTGTTGAGTTTCAACAAGTTAGGCCAAAATCTGCAACATGGCGAGCCCAGAATTGCAACTTGTGTGTACATGTCACGGACACACAAAAGGGATGGGGCTTTGACTGCAACACTTGCCTGCCATCTTGCAGATACCAATTTCCCGGCAGATACCCGGGTCTTCCATGGTGTTATGAAAAGGCAACAACCACTTGGATAATTTCTTTTCGGGAGAAGCTCTACAAAAAGTGCTCATTATTAAAGTTACATGTGAGAAATTAGGGAAGCTAATTTTTCTTTCTCCCAAGTCTATTCAGACAGAAAACTTTTCTACACAGAACCACCAACGTATAACAAATTCTTCCCCTGTTCAGACGCTTAATTTAGCAGAACGGAGAATGATAATGTCAGGCCTGGAAGCCATATTTTGCATTGGGCCTTCAGACCTGCCACATTTACTACTGTGGGAAACTGGGAGGGGGGGATTATATGGTGAAAGGGTGATATATAGTCATAATAACATTCCTTTCTCAGAGAGTCAAGGACATCTTGCCCTGCACCTGGAGGACTGGAACTGGGAGGCATCTCCAGTTGGGGTGGTTCTTTGATGGACATGTGGGTGCTGGGCAGGGACTTGGACTTTCTTTTGGGTGGGGAATACCTGGAGGCTTTCAGATTCAGGTTTTTCCAGGTGCCAATATGACATCTCTAATAAAAAGGAACTTTGAGGAACTTCAAGAGTCTTCTTTTGTTGGGGGTGTTACTGGGAACCCTGACAGATAACCAATCAAACATTCTTGTCAATGGAAAAGAACTTTGTCGTAAATGATCACATGAACATGGTAGCTTTGCATCAACTTGCGTAATGCTAAAGGCACTAGCAAAAAACAGGTTCGGAGAATGGTGGAAATTTAACATAGCCATTTCTCACTGGAATAGCTACAAGGACCAGCCATTATAAATCATCCACTGTATTATATTTCTTTGGGTGAAGTTTAGTCCAAAATTAACATTGGATGTCCTGGATCAGTGATGGCTAATCTTTTTGCCATCGTGTGCCAGGAGTGCGGGGGAGCGTGGGGGGGTCACATGTGCGCGTACCCACACCCATAATTCTATGCATCCCACCACGCATGCGCGGGTGACCCCCCTCCGCTTCCCCTGCTCCTGGAACATGAAGGCCCGGTGGGCCCATTTTTCTCTCTCCCCAGGCTCCAAAGACTTTCTAGGAGTCTGGAGGAGGGCGAAAATGGCCTTCCTCCCCTCCCGGAGGTCAGAAACGATCCATTTGCCAACTTCCGGTCCCACCAGAAGTTGGCAAATGGGTTGTTTCTGGCCTTCGGAGGGCCTCTGGGGTGTGTGGAGAAGAACGGGCCTTCCGCCCCCCCACTCCCCGAGGCCCTCTGGAGGCAGGAAACAGCCCATTTCCCTACTTGTGGTGGGCCCAGAAGGCCCAAAAATCAGCTGGCCTGCGCTCACATAAGCGCCAGATCTGAGCTTGCATGCCCATTGATGTGGCTACGTGTGCCATCTGTGGCACGCGTGCCATAGGTTCACCATCACGGTCCTAGATTATTGTTCATTGTTCAATGAAAGACTTTTCAGAAACTGAATTTCCTGAAGTCCCTAATCACCTCCAATTACAAATAAGAGTTTCACTTGAGGGCAGAAACCAAATTACTATTTGAGGAAGCATAAAATGATGGCTGATGGCTAGGTAATAGCAATAGCACTTAAGACTTATATACTTATATAGCTTGCTGATGCTTTACGCTTTTACTGAGATTGGGTACTTTTAGCTGGGTGTGCTGTGCCCATGAAGTAACAGAATAACAAAGTTGGAAGGGACCTTGGAGATCTTCTAGTCCAACCCCCGTTCAAGCAGGAGACCCTATTACCATTCCAGACAAGTGGCTGTCCAGTCTCTTCTTAAAAGCCTCCAGTAATGGAGCAGCCACACATCTAAAGTCATTAGATCAAGCTCAGTTCCAAAGATTTTTTAATGGATGATTAATTGGTATAATTAATTATTGGTAATTGATTAATAAATAAATTAATATGAATGAATGAATGAATGAATGAATGAATGAATGAATGAATGAGCGTTGGTGGCGCAGTGGTTAGAGTGCAGTACTGCAGGCTATTTCTGCTGATCACCGGCTGCCAGCAGTTTGGCAGATCAAATCTCACCAGCTCAAGGTTGACTCAGCCTTCCATCCTTCTGAGGCGGGTAAAATGAGGAGCCAAATTGTTGGGGGCAACATGCTGACTCTGTAAACCGCTTAGAGGGCTGTAAAGCATTATAAAGCGGTATATAAGTCTAAGTGCTCTCTCTCTCTCTCTCTCTCTCTCTCTCTCTCTCTCTCTCTCTCTCTCTCTCTTTCTCTCTCTCTCTCTCATCAGGTGTTAGACTGACTCTGTAAACGGCTTAGAGACGGCTGTAAAGCACCTTATATACATAAGTCAAAGTGCTATTGCTATTAAATGAAAATTATGTTTCGTCTCCTGCAAGGTCATGGAATAATTTTTCTATGGTTTGCTGCCTTCGGTCCTGGCAGTTGAGGATTCACTTTGATGAGATGCATTACTCAAAGGAAAACACAACAAATTGCCCCTGGGTGCAGAAGGATCTCAGTCAAGACCAAAGGCAGAATTGATGTTTCCGAATGAGGGGTTTTATTAGGGGGTCAGAGATTTTTTATGTGTGCCAGCGAAGCAGTGCATCCATCTTACAAACTGGGAACTGTGTTATTTTGCATGAAAAAGGCAAACAGGCCTCTTTCCAATATTCCACAGAAGCCCAGTATTTTCAGAATAAACGAAGGACGTAACTGTCAGGCCTGCAAGCCATTTTTGTATTAGGCCCTCAGACATAATACAGACCTGTTGTAACTTTGTTCCCTAAAATGAAACATTTCAAGAGAACTTCTCTGCAGGGGAGAGGTTCAAACTGCTTTCCCCTCTTGGTTTCCTTCCTATCGCCACATGTCTGCGCGACTCCTTGAGACTCACCTCGCAACGGATTCTAAGATGCTTTTGACTTCAGAAAGCCCCTCCTGTCCAAAATACACCACGGTGAGATGAATCCGCTTGTCTTGATTAATGCAAACATCCCTGGGAGCAAAAGAGAATATTAGTGAATCAGTTAACTTCTTCACCAAGAAAGATCCAGGTATCTCCTCTACTGGCCAACAGAAGTTTTCAGAGTCAGAATTCTCCAAATGGATTGATCGGCCAAAATCTCGGAAAGATCTAATCTCACTAGAGCTGTTCACAAATCATCTGAGCTACTCATGTTGGCTTTGTTACAAATACACTTTGATTAAAAAACCAGCTAGATTTCTTAAAAGTTTCGGGCTGGCCATAATTGAGTCCATAGCAGTGTTCCAGTATCACAGGGGCTGCCACAAAGAAGAGGGAGTCAAGCTATTCTCCAAAGCATCTGAGGGCAGGACAAGAAGCAATGGCGGGGGGGAGGGGGGGCGGGCGGATTCATCAAGGAGAGAAACAACCTAGAACTAAGGAGAAATTTCCTGACAGTTAGAACAATTAATCAGTGGAACAACTTGCCTCCAGAAGTTATAGATGCTCCAACACTGGACGTTTTTAAGAAGAGATTGAATAACCATTGGTCTGAAATGCTATAGGGCTGTGATGGTGAACCTGTGGTACGCGTAGCCATAACAGTGGGCATGCCAGCTCAGCTCTGGCGTGCATGTGTGCACCGGCCAGCTGGTTTTCAGGCCTTCTGGGCCCACCAGAAGTAGGGAAACAGGTTGTTTCCTGCCTCCGGAGGGCCTGGTGGGGTGGGGAAGGTCCATTTTTCTTTCTCACCTGGCTCCAGATCCTCTCTATGCATCTGGGGAGGGCGAAAACAGCCTTCCCCAACCCCTCAGAGGCCCTCTGGAGGCCTGTTTCCCAACTTCCGGTTGGACAGGAAGTGACGCTTTTTGCTGTCCCCAGCCTCCAGAGACTCTATCACGTGCCAGGAGCAGGGGGGGGGAGAAGGGGAGTCCCGCACGCATGGGGCGCATAGAATTACGGGTGTGTGCATGTGTGTGCACGAACCGCCCCCCCCTCCTGGCACGCGATGGCAGAAAGGTTAGCCATCACTGCTATAGAGTTTTCTGCCTAAGCATATCTTCCATATTTTTAACATCCTTGCTTCAGCTGCTTTTGAGAGAAATCAGAAGACCATTCTGCTTAATGAGGAATCTACCCAAGGGCTGATGTTCCATTTTCTAATGCTTCCTCTGCAGAGATATCTGCCAGATTATGTGCAATTTAAGGCAATTCAGCTGCTCTGGAGGATTTCCATGTAAATTATTTACTTGTAAAAAACATGATTTGAAATCACAAGCCGATCAGCAAGACTGCCTGGTATTGTAAGAAACAACACAGGTTTGTTCCACGGAGACGTATAACAGTAACAGAGTTGGAAGGGACCTTGGAGGTCATCTAGTCCAACCCCCTGCTCACGCAGGAGACCTGTACTAGGGATTCAAACCGCTGAACTGCCTACCTTTCTGATTGACAAGCTCAGCGTCTTAGCCACTTAGTCACAGATTCGTTTTTGGATTTTATGTTGTTATTCTGAAACTTCATGATGCACAGGATACTTTTAGCAACAGCCCAATGGTGTATTAATTCAGATTTTAGCATCTCAATAATATAATATGCAAGATTCTTTCTAATTGCTAATTCACTCCATATGTTTGTATGCCATGGTTTTAAAATAGACTCAATTATGCTTTTGAGGCTTTTACCATTTAGCATTCATATTTACATTCTGCTTTTGTTCATTTTATGTAGCTACGTCATTAGCTGAAAGCATTTCCTTTGGTTTTCATCTGAAGCTCGTTGTTTCCCATGAAACTGAAACAAGATCTAATCTATTATCGTAGCAAATGACAGTATCCAGGGTCTATTGATGGAGTAGATTAACAAAGGTCAATTCTCAACCAAGAACTTTTGCATCCAGAATTACTAAATGCAAAAACACAATTTGTGCTGCTTTTATCTTGCAAGAAATCTGTCTCCCCAATCTATCACAATATAAATTATCCTCGATTTAGCAATTATTATTGAGCTGGGAAATATAGTTTTAAATTGTGGCAGCCGTTAAGCGAGTCACCTTGCCTGATTTAACAACCATTTTTTCTAACAGGTAAGTGAATGCCGCGGTTGTTAAGCAAATGCATTGCCCACGATTGGTGCAGTAGAAAAAATTGATTTTCTGGGAAAAAACTGTGGTCACGTGACACTGTAAGTGGCCATAATTGTGAGCTGGTTGCTAAGCACCCAAAATGCAATCACTTGACTACAGGGGTGACCTTCGGAGCTTAGAATGGCCACAAAGGAACCAGTCGTAAATTGAGGACTCCCATATTTCCCCATAATAAGACTGGGTCTTATATTAATTTTTGGCTCCGAAATACGCTTTAGGGCTTATTTTACAGTTAGGTCTTATTTTCAGGGAAAGACAGTATTAAAATGCATCCGTCTGGCTGATGATATTAACTGGGGCTTATTTTGGGGGTAGGGCTTATATTATGAGCGTCCTAAAAAAAATCATGCTAGGGCTCATTTTCCGTTTGAGTCTTAATTTTGGGAAAACACAGTACCTATACTACTACTCTGCTTTCTCCAATTAAAGGCCTATATATCTGATGCTGAAAGAACTTTTATTTTTCTCGCTGTCTTTTTTTTTTTAACCTCTTCTATGGATAGCTTTTAGATATCCTATGGCATTACTGTCTGGTTTGGAAACATTAGTGCTTCGGATAGGAAGGCGGTGCAGAGAGTGATGAGGGTGGCAGAAAAGATTACTGGCAGTTCCCTCCCTTCTATTCAGGACACGGCATATAAATGATACTTAAGTAGGGTCTGTAATATCATCAGGGATGCTACACATCCTCTCCATGACCTGGTTTCCTTGTTACCTCCTGGGAGGGGGCTTTGTTGGTACCTGAAGCAGAACATCCAGATTCAGTCACAGTTTTGTTCCGTATAGAATAGAGTACAGTAGAACAGAACAGAATAGAATTCTTTATTGGCCAAGTGTGATTGGACACACAAGGAATTTGTCTTGGGTGCATAAACTCTCATTGTGCATAGTATCAACCTTGTAAACTCTGAAGTTTCTTCTTTCCGCTATGTATTCAAAATGGACTCTGAGTTGTGTGTGTGTGTGTGTGTGTGTGTGTGTGTGTGTGTGTGTGTGTCTGTCTGTCTGTCTGTCTATCTATCCATCCATCCATCCATCCATCCATCCATCCATCCATCCATCCATCCATCCATCCAGAGTGGGATTCACTTACCTTCCCTACTGGTTCACAAATATGAGCATGCACACACATGTGCACGACTTTCCGTGCATGCTCTTTGCTCACGCATTATGTCCGGGCAGGTGGGCGGAGCCTCTCACAGTAGCCACTACCGGTTCGCCCAAATTGGACAGAACTGGCTGAATCCCACCTCTGTATCTATCTATGTATCTGTGTATCTATCTATGTATCTATCTATCTATCTCTATCTCTATCTCTCTATCTGGGTGTAAGGGTGTGTGTGTGTGTGTGTATATATGTATGTATGTATGTATGTATGTATGTATGTATATAGCATATGAATATGCATGCTATGTATTTGTATGGATAGATATATAATTTCTTTGGAGAGCAGGCAACAGAATTTGATTTTTAATGTGTGCTCACAGTAAAAAAAAACCAAAAACCATGACAATAAAGGTTACCTTATCTTATCTCTTATGTACTTACCTGAAATTTTGCATGAATTGTGCAAAAACCTCTGTCCTTCCCGCTAGAGGAACTATGATATTGATCATCGACCGGGAGATGTCCACAGTCTCTGTCTTCACTTTCATGAGAGGACCAAACGGACGGAACAACGAAACATGTCTGTATTCCATTTCATCTGCTTTCTTGTAGAACAATTCATACTGGGAGCCTTTGTCTCTCTCCGTGCGGTAATAACCTTGTGGAAAATTCAAAAGATGGAATAAATTGAGTCATAGATTTTACAGGCAGCAAGAAAAGGCTGGGAAACACATCCTGGTGCATGGCTTAAGGAAATTTGTCTTTGACTCAATACTACATTTAATCCTCAATTTACAACCATTTGTGGTGGCGCAGTGGTTAGAGTGCAGTAATGCAGGCTACTTCTGCTGACTGCCAGTTGTCTGCAATTTGGCAGTTCAATTCTCACCAGGCTCAAAGTTGACTCAGCCTTCCATCCTTCCGAAGTGGGTAAAATGAGGACCCAGATTGTTGGGGGCAAGAGGCTGACTCTGTAAACCACATAGAGAGGGCTATAAAGCACTATAAAGTGGTATATAAGTCTAAATGCTATTGCTATTGACTCAGCCGTCTGTCCTTCTATGGTTGGTAAAATGAGGACCCAGATTGTTGGGCGCAAGAAGCTAACTCTGTAAACCGCTTAGAGAGGGCTGGAAAGCACTGTAAAGCGGTATATAAGTCTAAGTGCTATTGTTATTTGTTTAGTGACTGAGAGTTACAACGGCACTGAAAAAAGTGACTTATGACCGTTTGTCACATTTATGACTGTTGCAGCATCCCCATGGTCATATCTGTGCGCTTGGTAACTGGCTCACATGTATGACGGTTGCAATGTACCTGGGGTCACGTGATTTTCCCTTTTGCGACCTTCGGACAAGCAAAGTCAGCGGGGAAGCCAGATTCACTTAACAACCAGGTTACTAACTTCACAACCGCAATGATTCACTTAGCAACTGTGGCAAGGAAGGTCGTAAAATGGGGCAAAACTCATTTAACAATGGTCTTACTTGGCAATGGAAATATTGGCCTCAATTGTCATTGTAAGTTGAGAACTCTTTATATGCATGAACCCGCTCAACATTTGCAATTTAGCGTGACCTATCATTCATACATTAAACCCAGAATTTATAAATAAATTCTTGGCTTAGAATCCAGCCAGGTCCATATTTTAAAAACTGGCTTAAAACATTAAACAAAAAATGAAAATGGAATCAAAAGAAATATGTCATTCATACATATAAGGATTTCAACTGTTTCAAGATCTTTACCCAGCTGGGCCACATTTTTGGTCAAATCTTGCTTCCAGCCAAAGCCAGTTGAGATATGATCCTACAAAGCAGCTCATAAGACTCTTGCAACATCAGTATTAAGGGAAATGTGTTTTTTTTTTCCTTTCCAGAAAACATGAGTCTCCCGCTGTAAATTCTGGTATGCAAAATAACAGCTCAGGAAGGAAAGCTCAGAATGAGATCATCTGGCACATTTATTCATTAGGTAATTTATGGAACGATTTGGGCGATTTTTAGAGAAACGGGGATGACTTTAGTCAGCCTGTCTGAAGTTGCACATTCATTCTTTCACCGAAAGGAACATTTCTGCAAGCCAGTTTATAAAATTCTATGGCTACCACTGCATCATCTACCGTATTTTTTTGGCGTATAAGACGGACCTTTTTCCCCCCCCAAAAAGAAGGTGAAAATCTGGGTGCGTCTTATACTCTGAATGTATACCTGCCCAGTTTCTCAAACGGAGGTTTCAGAGGCTGAAAAAAGCATCAGAAAAGAAGCTTCAGAAAAGAAGCCCCCAAACAGAGCTTCAGAAAAGAAGCCCCCCCAAAAACTTCAGAGGCTTTTTTTCTGAAGCTCTGTTTCGGAGGCTTTCAGAGGCAAAAAAGAAAGTTTTTTTCTGAAAGGGAGTTTCAGAAGTTTCAGAGGCAGGAAAAAAAGCAAAAAAAAGCAAGGCACAGAGCTCACAACCAAGGAACCTGTTGCTAAAATTCACCTCTGGGAACAGCTGATTGGGGGTATTTCAGGAGGCCGACCTACCTGCCGATCAGCTTTTTTCTTATTTTCCTCCCCAAAAACTAAGGTGTGTCTTATACTCCGAAAAATACGGTATATTAGCAAACATTTTTTAAAAAGAAGCAGCAGCAGCAGCAGCTAGCAATGATTTAGCTCAGAGTTAACTCCAACTCTTCTGGGTTGGCAGCCCAGAGTAGGGGAGGGGGCAAAAGGGGGATGATTTGGTGGGAGGGGCAAGCGATTAAGCCCACAACAATGCTCACGTGAGTGGGGCCGTGTGGGCGCACATCAGCCGGCCCCTCACATGGCCCAGTGGTGATTAGCCCGTGGCCCAGTAGGTTGGGGACCCCTGATTTAGTTGGAAGGTTGGTGTCCAGTACCGGTTTGAGAAAGATGCAATTGCCATCAATTAACTTAAATGTTTTTCAAACTTGGCGGCTTTATAGTGTGTGAACTTCAACTCCCAGAGATCCCCATGGACAAAACTTCAATTCCCAGAGTTCCCCATGGACAAAATCTTAGATAATCTATTAAGTGCAAGGAAGCACTACATAGATCCATGGGCTGCAGGATAGTTGGTCAGTAAAAGTTGGTTGTAAAAGTCTATGTTAGATGTTGGGTTGGGGAGGGCATGGAGCTTAAAACAAACTATGCTGAATTATCTATTTAGAAGTATTTAGAATAACAGAGTTGGAAGGGACCTTGGAGGTCTTCTAGTCCAACCCCCTACCTAGGCAGGAAACCCTACACCATTTCAGACAAATGATTATCCAACATCTTCTTAAAAACCTCCAATGTTGGAGCATTCACAACTTCTGGAGGCAAGTTGTTCCATTGATTAACTGTTCTAACTGTCAGGAAATTTCTCCTTAGTTCTAAGTTTGTTTTGTTTTGTTTGTTTTGTTTTATTAAATTTGTATACCGCCCTACGGTGGTACAGGGCGGTGAACAGGCACAGGATAAAATACAGAAATACAAAAGTTAGAAACAATTTAAAACCAAATTAAATAATTTAGCCCACGACAATTAAAATCCCAATAATTTAAAACAAATTAAAATTTCAGTTTAAAAAATTTAAAAGAAAGGGGAGAAAAATTAGGCCAGACCGGCTTGCTGGAATAAGTTGCTTCTCTCCTTGATTAGTTTCCACCCGTTGCTTCTTGTTCTGCCCTCAGGTGCTTTGAAATATAGCTTGACTTCCTCTTCTTTGTGGCAGCCTGAGATATTGGAACACTGCTATCATGTCTCTGTTAGTCCTTCTTTTCATTAAACTAGACATGCCCAGTTCCTTCAACCGTTCTTTGTATGTTTTAGCCTCCAGTCCCCTAATCATCTTTGTTGCTCTTCTCTGCACTCTTTCTAGAGTCTCCACATCTTTTTTTACATCCCCTGAGATACTGGAACACTGTATCATGTCTCCCCTAGTCCTTCTTTTCATTAAACCAGACATACCCAGTATATATAACAGGAACACCCATTACTCATGCACACTGTGGAGGATTTACCCTAAGTAAATACAGTGTGGAGATCAAATTTAGACAAGGAATGCAATGCATTCTGTGCGGTTTTCAAAAGATGTAGTTTATGATGTAGTTTCTGAACAACAGGGAAAAATGAATAACACGAAACAATGGACAATTGGAGCCAGAATGAATTTAAGACTGGCAATGTACTTCAATTGACTTTCAGATAAGCTGAGGTTTTTCTGTTTTTGTTTTTCCCCCTAGGTTCAAGAATTTAAATTTAATCGCCATCACAAAGGCGGCATAGAATTCCACAGTAAAAGAATCGTGTGCAGTTTGAGGGCAAAAGTTGCAAGGAAGAATTTTATGAAAGGTTCTTTCACATGCCAATATCAATTACTAGTGAAAACGATGGATGAAATTCAAATAATTAAAGCAATACTCAAGACATGAGAAGATGGGATACCTAACTTCAACGCACAAAGGGAAGCAAAAGTTAATGTTTCCTTTTTTAAAACTCGGTTAACTTCATTACAACAACAGACTTGTGGGGATTTCTGCTGATTTTGTTCCAGTTGTTTTTTTGTTTAATAAGAGGAACACACCAGTGGTGAAATTCATTTTTTTTTACTACCGGTTCTGTGGGCGTGGCTTGGTGGGCGTGGCAGGGGAAAGATACTGCAAAATCTCCATTCCCACCCCACTCCAGGGGAAGGATACTGCAAAATCTCTATTCCCTCCCCTCCTGGGAGAAAGATATTGCAACGTCTCCATTCCCACCCCACTCCAGGGGAAGGATATTACAACATCTCCATTCCCACCCCACTCTGGGGCCAGCCAGATGTGGTATTTGCCGGTTCTCCGAACTACTCAAAATTTCCACTACCGGTTCTCCAGAACCTGTCAGAACCTGCTGGATTTCACCCCTGGAACACACACACACAAACAGAGACACACACACACAGAGACCCAAGTGTCTGCATAATTCCCAGGGTTCCCATAATTGCAGGGTGTATCTGATTTTAATCCTGGCATGTAAAACTTCCTGTCAACTGGGCACCCTAAATCAAACTTATGAAATTTGTTATCTCGCACGTAGAGTACGCAGAAAATTGAATCAATTCTGGCTACAGTACTGAGACATGTCATGTCCTTTCACTGCTTATCAAATTCTTCTTCTGTTCCTTCTTTGTAACCTTCAGGTTTTAACAAACATTTTCCCCCCTTTTCTGTTACTCTGTTCAGTAAGCCCTCAAAAGCATTAGTTAGGATACAGGATAAAACAGCAGGTGTGTGTGTATGTGTTTTAAAAAACACCCAAATGTAAGAAGAGAAGCACTCTTTCTCCCAAGGGTTACGATTTTCTGACCTTTGGGGACATGGCCAGGTTCACCAGAGCCCTTATATCATTTAATTTCTGAAGAGGAATGAGGCATTCGAATGTCTTTAGTACTTTGGCAAATCTAGTATGTTTCCCAAGTTATCTCCCTCCACCCCCACCCCAAGCACCTATTTATGAACTGCTGAGTATTTGGGATGAGGGTTGGGTGAGTGGAGGATCCATATTGGTTTTGTTTGTTATTGACAGAGAGAGAGAGAGAAGGAGAGAGGGATAAAGGAAGCAAGGGAGGGAGGGAGGAAGGGAGGGAGGGAGGAAAAAGGAAGCAAGGGAGGGAGGGAGAGAAGGAGAAAGGAAGCAAGGGAGGGAGGGAGGGAGGAAGAGAGAGAGAGAGGGAGGGAGGGAGGGAGGAAGGAAGGAAGGAAGGAAGGAAGGAAGGAAGGAAGGAAGGAAGGAAGGAAGGAAGGACCAGTAGCTTACTCTAGTGGTTAAAGCACCAGGCTAGAAACCAGGAGACTGTGAGTTCTAGTCCTGTCTTAGCCATGAAAGCCAGCTAGGTGACTTTGGGCCAGTCCCTCTCTCTTTCAGCCCAAACCACCTGACAGAGTTGTTGTGGGGAAAAAAATAGGAGGAGGAAGGTGTGTTGGATATATTGGCTGCCTTGAGTTATTTGTAAAAATAATAAAGGTGGGATACAAATAAATTAAAAAAAATTGGAATCCTACTCCATTAAGACCAAACTTTCCCCGGTCTTGAATCTTGCTAGACTCTTCTTCTTCTTCTTCTTTTTTTTACATGTTTCTCCCCTCTTTGGAAGAGCTTTATAGCTCCCGCTGCCTTAAGAAACTTCAAAACATTCTCAAAGATCCATCTCATCCTGGGCACCCTTTTTTTTTGTTTGAACTATTACCATCTGGCATACGGTACAGGATAATAAAAACAAGGACAAATATAGGCTGAAAAACAGCTTCTATCCCAGGGCAGTAACCATATTGAATTCTACTCTGTATAGTGCAATATTAATGCAATATCAGAGGTTTTCAGTTCAACTGTATAGAATGCAAAGGATGTGTTTCTGTGTTTTATTTTTACAGTTATAATGTACACTGAAGATGGCATTTAATTTCGTTGTACAAGATGCAATGACAATAATGAGGACCCAGTTTGTGGGGGCAATAAGCTGACTTTGTATAAATATACAAAAGGATGAAGGCTATTGCTTAACGCACTGTAAGCCGCTCTGACTCTCCGGAGAAGGGCGGCATATAAATCAAATTAAAAAATAAATAAAAAAAATAATAAAGTAAACTAAACTAAAATGTTACAGTAAAGCTTCAGAACATCATTTAAGCAATGATTTCAAAGCCACTCAACTCTTTGGAAGGGTTGAAAATCTGAAGCCAACCTTTGCTTGGGGTTATTGGATTATTATTATTTTTTAGCTGTTCCTAAGGGATGCGGTGGCTCGGTGGCTAAGACTCTGAGCTTGTCAATCAAAAGGTTGGCAGCTCAGCAGTTTGAATCCCTAGTGCCTTGAGCTGGGGTGAGCTCTTGTTACTTGTCCCAGCTTCTGCCAACCTAGCAGTTCGAAAGCACGTAAAAAAATGCAAGTAGAAAAATAGGGACCACCTTTGGTGGGAAGGTAACAGCGTTCCGTGCACCTTTGGCATTGAGTCATGCCGGCCACATAACCACAGAGACATCTTCGGACAGCCCTGGCTCTTCAGCTTTGAAACAGAGATGAGCATTGCCCCCTAGAGTCGGGAATGACTAGCACATATGTGCCAGGTGAACCTTTACACTATTCCTAAAGTTTACATCGTTGGAATTGGCATTAAAATACACAGCAGATTGGTCAAAAATAGTTACTTTGTGGGGAGCATCTAACCTACTAGCTAACTGTAAGCAGGAAGGGGGAATTTCCCATTTCCCTGAAACAAGTCCAGTAGTGCTTCAAATAATTACAAAATGCCAAACATCTCATGCTGTTGAAATCTAAAAAAGGAGAAGACACAAGTTCCAGTTGACCCACAAACGATCTCAAGCAAGCTGACCAAAATGGTTTTAAACGGTGCCCATTTTGTCTTCACTGAACTAAAAAAACTGACAAAGTAACGAAGCTTTGGGGTTTGCAAAAGGAAGTGGTAAAGCTCTAAAAATTTACTGCCTGAACTGTTTCTCTCCCCACACCCCATAAGGATCGAGGAATGATTCAACAATACCTGTAACTCCAGAGTCTGAAAACATCTGGCTTGTTTTTACCTAGTTTTCAGTTTAAGGCTTTTTGCCATAGGAAATTACACTAGGAAGCCAAACTCAGAATCCAACAGACATGTATGTCATGGATATTCAAGAGTGCAACTCATGCATGAAAATGTTGTAATTCAGAGGGGAGGTATTCAGAGAGAAGTGGGATCTCAACCAGCATTTTAAATAACTGCAGGTATTTATTACTTATGGAGATACAGAGGAACTGATCTCACATCTTGGAAATGTCCCAACGCAATCTCCACCATAAACATTTTGAGCGAGCCAATAAAAATCATGTTTTATGGGTGTGCTTTGGAATCCAAGTGGGACCCAGAAGAGAGTTTCTCCGTTCTGCTGTCTGAAGATCTAGTGATCAAGTGTAGCTCTCACTAAGAGGTCTATGGAGATTCTCAATCATCCATGGTCATGGTTGTCCCAAAGGTGATTTTTTTCCCAAAAGGCAGCTGGACTTTCTTGGGGGCGTTTTTTATCTTTGAAAATGATTCACCTCCCATCCGAGAAGCTTATTTATTTATTGGTTCAATTTATATGCCGCCCTTCGCCAGAGACTCAGGGCAGCTTACAATGCGTTAAGCAATAGCCTTCATACTTTTGTATATACCTGCTTAGTAGGGCTTTCGCCCCCCCCCCAAGCAGTGTTCTTTTTTATACAGTCACCTTATTTCCCCCACAGTCCGGGTCCTCATTTTACCTACCTCGAAAGGATGGAAGGCTGAGTCAACCTTGAGCCTGGTGAGATTCGAACTTGCAATAATTGCAGGCAGCTGGTGCTAATTAACAGCGCTTTAGTCTGCTGCGCCACCAAGCTTCTTCAGTTCATGGGGGGGGGGGGGGAAGACTTTGGAAAAAGTGCAAAGAAGAGCAAATAAGATGATTAAAGGCCTGGAGACTAAAACATATGAACGGTTGCAGGATTTGGCTTTGGCTAGTCTAGAGAAAAGAAGGACTGGTAGGGAGGACATGATAGTAGTCTTCCAATATTTGAGGGGCTGCCACAAAGAGGAGGGGGTCAAATTATTCTCCAAAGCACCTACAGGCAGGACAAGAAGCAATGGATGGAAAATAATCAAGGAAAGAAGCAACCTAGAACTAAGGAGAAACTTCCTAACAGTGAGAACAGCTTGCCACCAGAAGTTGTGGGTGCTCCATCACTGGAGGTTTTTCAGAAAAGACTGGACAGCCACTTGTCTGAAATGGTATGAGCAGGGGGCTGGGCTAGAAGACCTCCAAGGTCCCTTCCAGCTCTATTCTGATACTGATTTGTCTTTTGGGGGAAAAATCACCTTTGGGATTACCACTATAAGCTTCTTAGAAACCAGAAAAACCAACTGGTTAGACTGTTTCACATCTGTCTTATGTATTGGTCTTGAATAGTTGTCTTCTCTTTCAAGGCATATTCTATTTTAGCTTCAAAACGCCAGAGCAAGCGAAGAAAATCCCATTTATTCATGGGTCTCAGGCAATTTAAAAACATGAAAAGCATTAGAATTCACTGACTATTAACACGAATCACTGTCTGGGACCCAGCTAATGAACTGGAGGAAGAGAAGCAGCAGATCCGAGAATGAAGACTGGTGTGTTTTGCAAAAGCTAACTGTGTGGATCATTAGGTAGACTCAATAAGAAATATTTAAGACCTGAAGCTCAAAGTACACCTCGCTTAAGATTCCCAGAATAGATAGCAAACATTGAGCAAGATTTGCCATTCAATAATAGATAGTTAATGGACCTGCTGGCAGAAACTATAAAGCATAACCCATGAGCCACGTGTTGTGACTACTACTAAATATTGAGCTACTCAATATTTGATAGTTCATTTGGCATTCAAATCTAAGATAGAGTTATGGTGGACAATCACACTTGGCAGGTAAGTCACAAACTGTGAAAGTGTAGATTTCTAGTTTAGAAAAAAATTAGATGGCTATTAAGGAATTCGAAGAGTAACCCTTGAATAGCAAGGGTGTGCACATGAAAGCGATTGAGAGTAGATACGAATAAACACAGTCAACACACAGATACAGTGAGTTGTGTTTACTTTCAGGAAATAGTAAGGCACAGTCCAATAAACAGTCCAGGTCAAAATTACAGTCCAGAGATAATCCAATAACAAAGTCTTCTTACCAGTCGTCGTAGTCATTCACAATAAACAGTTCTTTGCTGTTCTTGCTCTCTGATATCTCTGTGTGCAACTGTTTGCAAATCCAGAAGAATTGTTTATTGTGAATAACTACAATGACTGGTAAGAAGACTTTGTTATTGGATTATCCCTGGACTGTAATTTTGCTATCTCCTGCTTTATATGTGTATGACCTGGACTGTTTATTGGACTGTGCCTTACTATTTCCTGTTAGTAAACACAACTCAGTGTATCTGTGTGTTGACGTGTTTATTCGTATCTACTCTTAATCGCTTTCATGTACACACCCTTGCTATTCAAGGATTACTCTGCGAATTCCTTAACAATGGCCAACAACAACAAGAACAATAAGATGGAAGAGAATCTTTGTAGTTCGGGGTTGAAATGTGGAGTCCTCAGTGCTCTCTGAGCTTGGTTGGTTCCTTGCAGATGTTTCATTACCAAACTAGGTAACATCATCAGTGCTTTGTCTGAAGACGAACATCATGATGAATCAAGCTCAGAGATTCCCCCCCCACCCCAAAGAAGAAGTATGAAACAGGAGTATTGTTACTTTTTTCAGGTAGCCCTCAATGTCCTATGGCACTGATGGTTAACCTTTTTGGTGCCAAGTGCCCAAAGCACGCATGTGTGCACGTGAATGCATGCACACGTGCCTGAACCCCCAAAATGCAATGCCAGCGTCCCCCCACACATGCGCCCTGCCCCTTGCATGCACCCCGCCCCCCCCATGCATGCACCCCCCTGCACCTTTGGTTTTGGCTTCCAGGTTGGTACAGGAGGCTTTTAAGGCCCAAAATGGGATGCATGGGTGCAGCACAAGCCCCCCCCCACCCCATTTTGGGCCTTAAAAGCCTCCTGCACCACTCTGCGCATGCCCCCTGCCCCCTGTGCATGCATCCCCCACATGCGTCCCACCCCCACGCATGCTCTGCAGAGACCCAAAGACCAGCTGACTAGTGGGAGGCGCGCGCATGTGCGGTGGAGCTGGGCTAGGGCGATGGCTGGCGTCTCATGTTTTGGGGGAGTTGGTTATGTATAGTTCCCAATAACTCCTTCAATTCTCCGAGATGGAGGAAAGATTATAAGTGATGACTTGAATTATTAAGAAGGAAAGCCCTAAAAATAACTATATCTGAAGCTGGCTTAGTCTTTAAGAGAGCCTGAGATTTTAAGGATTAAGGATGGGATGAAAACAGTATCCATCATCAAGCTGTCGTTAATTCTGCCAATATCACATATGTTAGAAGCTGGACACACTAAAACTGAACACACACTTTAACATGCCTATTCTCAACGCAAAACTTATGAACACACCTGCTATATTACCTCATTTCTCAGGGTGACCCCAACACCCGTTTAAACATTTTTTAGCATTTGATCATAATCAAACGATTTGTAAGCAAGTAAACAGCTTGGTCTTTTGTTTTATAATCTGTCATACAGGCAGTCCTTGACTTATGACCGTTCATTTAGCAACCGTTACAACGGCACTGAAAAAATTGACTTATGACCGTTTTTCACACTTAACGACCGTTGCAGCATCCCTGTGGTCACGTGATCAAAATCTGGCTGTTTGGCAACTCTCATATTTACAACAGACACAGTGTCCCGTGTGTGTGTGTGTGTGTATCCCGTTGATCGAGGGCTGAAATCCAGCAGGTTCTGACAGGTTCTGGAGAACCGGCAAATACCACCTCTGGCTGGCCCCAAAGTGGGGAGGGAATGGGGATTTTGCAGTATCCTTCCCCTGGAGTGGGGTGGGAATGGAGATTTTGCAGTATCCTTCCCCTGCCATGCCCACCAAGCCACGCCCACCAAGCCACACCACGTCCAAGCCATGCCCACAGAACCGATAGTAAAACAATTTGGATTTCACCACTGCGTTGATTCCCTTTGGCGACCTTCTGATAAACGAAGTCAACGGGGAAGCCAGATTCACTTAACAACTTCCGTGAGTCACTTAACAACGGTGGCAAGAAAGGTCGTAAAATGAGGAAGAAAACTCACTTAACCACGGTCTCACTTAGCAACGGAAATTTGGGGCTCGACTGTGGTCGTAAGTCAAAGACTACCTGTACGTGATCAGTGCAGAATGCCTTCCTGCAAACTCTGATTTCCAAGGCTAGTGTTGTGGCCTTTCGGCCGCCGGCCCCTCCAGCAGCCGAATCAGATGAGGAGGAGGCATGGGAGTCAGGGTCAGCATCAAGGCAACCTGAGAGCTCCGAAGGGGAACAGGGAATGGAGCTGTCAGAGATAGAGACAGAGGTGGAGCCTGGACTATCCGTCAGCCCTCAGATGGAGAATCAATAGCCCTCAGGTCTGGAGGTGGCTGATGAGGAAGAGGAGGAACAGCTGGGTCCAGTGCCTGACGCACAGATGTGCAGAAAGCAGAGGAGAGGAGAGCAGTGGAAATCTACGGGCCAATCCTTGGGGCAGAAGAGCCACTGCTGCTAGCGAAGCTCCATCCTAGCTCTGGGGATAAAAGGCAGGGGGCGGAAAGGAATAGATGTGGCAGACAACTATTCATCTCCCTGTCCGACAGACTTGTTAGCCTGCTGTAAGAGAGAGACTTTTTGCCGGGGCTGCTAGGGCTCATACTAAAGGAATCATTGCTTCAACTACAGAGGGTTTGTCGTGTTTGGGGAGCTGGGTCAAAACAGCTAGGTGGAAACATACCTTCTACAAAATCACTTTCAGTGTAAAGCTGCCGCTCCCCGATTCCGTCTTCTTCCTCTTGACCTTCTTCGTCGGGATTATTGATCACCTCTAGGCCAGCCTCAATCACTTCCACCAACTCATCCCGCTTATCTTTTCGGACGGGCTTCTCCTCTGGGTGACGGGTGAGTCCCATCTCCAACTGGTACACCTTCATGGGAGTAAAGCTCTCAAAAGGGATCACGGCGTATTCGCTGGGTAGCTTAGCGCCGATGCTCACTTCAGCTTTGTCTATTTGAGAATGCAGGTATTCTAAGAGGTCATTGGAGGTTTGTTCCTTGATGCCCGGAGAGCCCATGCTTTGGACTTTGGGGTTTTTCTTATCCTGCAACAGCTTCAATTTCTCACTCATCTCTTGAAGTTCCAGCTTCAGCTGGGCGATCTGACGCTTCAGGCTGGCGGCCCTGTTTTGGTAGTGTTCTTCCTGCTCTTGAAGAAGAGCTTGGTAATGCTCCTTACCAAAATGATCCCCTCCGAGGCCAGGAAGCGATCGGTTGCTTTCGGTTGGTGGGGCACACTCCAGGAGATACATGATCAGTAACAGACTCAACAGCAAAGCCAGCCCGACAAAAAGCCATCGCGTTCTGGCTTGAAATATTAATCCTCTCCTGGGCATCCTTAGAACACTGTGGTCCTATTCCGAATCACAAAGCTGATCTTTGCAGGTCATTCCTTGCCACCTGAAAGGAGCCATCGTTTTGGAGGCAAATCCAGAGGACTCTCGACTGTTACAGCCACTCGTGGAAGGAGAACATTTCAACAGTCCTCTTGTTCATCTCCAAGTTGAGCTTAAATCCCCGAATGAGGCTGCCTTCCATTCCTGCCAGCAGCTGCCATCCAATTGGCTGATGCACCTCTCGTTAAATAAGCGTTGTTTGCACCAATAGGAAAAGCTTGTTGTTACAAGAAAGTCACCTGCTTTTCGTTTTCCGCCGTGATACCCTTAAGTTTATCGATCAACTTGTATGAAAAAATAAAGGAGAAACCCTCTGGAAATACCGACGTTCTTACTAGAACGTCCGAAGTAGGTTTGAGCTCCTCCATGGAGGACGCACTGCTGAAAAACAGAAGTTAGTATTTCAGCAATACCAGAGAGTCAGCATGGTATTTTCATCCAACATTTGTCCTTCTCCTTTCTTCTTCTTGGAAACCCAGAATCTGAGTCAGCAAAATACAGGAAAAGCCTAATATTAAATTGGGGGGAGGAAAAAAAATACTTGGTTAGAACTACAAAGCAACCAGACAGATGGAAAGCACATAAAAGCAATGCCTAATATCCTAAAAATCTAAATGTAATGAATTGCATATAAATTTATGGCTAGGCTAGAATAGGGAAAAATGGCAACGCTGACATATTTTCTACTTTACTCATCTACAAACTTCTTCTTAGGAAACAGATTTTTTTTTAAAAAAAAATATAACTGGTCTGTCAAAACTCATTCCATTTTGACTTTTCCCAGAAGCATTTTTTTAATTTGCTAAAAAAAAAAAAAAAAAAAAAATCCGGAAAGAAAAAAAAAGGTCAGCAAATTCATCATCATCAATTCAAAAGAACTTTTAAATGCAAGAATTTTAGAATGTCGAAAAGTTTCGTTAGGGTAACTTCTACAGCTGCCGCCCACCCCCCGGCCCCAAATATAAAAAAAGATGCTACAGAAATATCAACTGCAGTATTTTAGCTTTCAGATTTTGGTTATTTCAAGGATAGTTGGGGAAAGCACCATAGTTGCTTTAGGAACTAATAAAGTATGTTTCAGAACACGGAATAACGAGGAGTTGGAAGGGGCTTTGGAGGTCTTTTAGTCCAAATTCCCCTGCTCAAACAGGAGGCCATGTCATTCTGGGCAAATGATTGTCCAGTCTTTTCTTGATAACCTCCAGTGATAAACTGTTCCACTGATCGTTTTCAGAGCTAGAACATTTCTCCTTATTTCTAGGTTGGATCTCTCTTTATTAAGCTTCCACACTTGTCCTGTCTTAGGTGCTTTGGAGATAGATCAATCCCCTCTTTTCTGTAACAGCCCCTCTGTGACTACTATCATGTCACCTCTAATTATTCCCTTCATTAGATTAGACCTAGTTCCCACAACTATTCATCATATGTTATAGCCTCCAGGCCCCTAATCATCATTGTTGCTTTTCTCTGCACTCTTTCTAGAGTCTCAACATGCTGATTCAGTTCTACAGAGGAATGACTGAGTCTATCATCTGCACCTCTATAACTGTCTGGTTTGGTTCTGCAACCCAACAAGACAGACACAGACTTCAGAGGATAATTAGAATTGCAGAAAAAA
Source organism: Pantherophis guttatus (assembly GCF_029531705.1). The sequence continues at coordinate 2,919,676 of NW_026844069.1, forward strand.
ACAATTGCTACCAACCTGCCTTCCATAGAGGATCTGTATATTGCACCAGTCAAAAAGAGGGCTGTGTTCTGCCCCAGCTACGGACCTCAAAGAATGCAGCACACACAAAGTCCATTCAAACCTTAGTTTACTAAATAAACCAGTTTTTTTACAACAATGGCTGTTAATTAACTGTATTAACAGTCGCCAAGAATTCAAAGTATAATACTGAAAGCTTACTGTGATTGGCAGAATACCCAGAAGCAATTTGCAGGAAGCTGATAAGATAAGATAAGCAAGACAAGACACGAAGGTATGTGAATGAAGTTGTTCCCTGCAAATTGCTTCAGTCGGCATTCTTCCTTAAATAGGCTAAGGGAGTGGCCAATTAGCCCCAAGCCTTACTCTCAAGGAGACCTCCTCCTGAGGAGCCACTCCTGCCTTTTGGCAGCTCTGCGCGCCTGTGCATCGAGAAGAGGCTCCTCCTCTTTGTCCTCTTCACTTAAGGGAGCTTCAGGAGGTTCTGAAGGCCCTGGCTGAATCCCCGCCTCTGCACCACATCTTCTCCAGCCTCCTCATTGTCTGACTCAAGTGCCAGCTGCACAGGCTGCTGGCGCAGCACCACACCAGCCTCCTCGCTGTCGGAATCAGCTACTAGCTGCACAGGCCGTTGACGGGCCACAACAGGCTGGGAAACGATCTACAGACCCCTCACATCCTGGATATAAATGGCTTCAACTTCTACCCTCAAAACAACGCTATAGAGCACTGCACACCAGAACAACTAGACACAAGAAAGAGTTTTTTCCCGAACACCATCACTCTGCTAAACAAATAATTCCCTCAACATTGTCAAATTAACTACTAAATCTGCATTACTACTACTATTAATCTTCTCATCATTCCTGTTACCCATCTCCTCCCACTTATGACTGTATGACTATAACTTGTTGCTGTATCCTTACGATTTATATTTATTGTTTCCTAGTATGATTTGATTGCTTATTTGTACCCTAGGTCTATCATTAAGTGTTGTACCTTATGATTCTTGACAAATGTATCTTGTCTTTTTATGTACACTGAGAGCATATGCACCAAAGACAAATTCCTTGTGTGTCCAATCACACTTGGCCAATAAAGAATTCATTCTATCTATCTATCTATCTATCTATCTATCTATCTATCTATCTATCTATCTATCTATCTATCTATCTATCTATCTATCTATCTTTGTAGCATGACCAAAACTGGGTGCAGCATTCCAATTGTGGTCTTACCAGTGTAGTGTAAAGCAATATTAATTGTTCACATGATCTTGATTCTTAATCAAATTGGTCTTGAGAACCTTGAGAAGGTCATAACAAATCTTCAACTGAATTACCAAGCTCTCCACCACAGGATAGGACTCGAGATGGAATCGCTTCTACGATATCCTTCTAAATCCTGATCAAGATGGGATACAAAGACTGAGCTTACTTCCCATAATACTCTCTGGGGTCTCTGCATTGACATCTGCAAGATTAATTGTACAGTTTTGCTGTACGAATAGCTCAAAATCTTATCCACTTCTTTCCATGAATTTCTAAAACACGTTTCAAACTTGGGCAGAGTCCTGCCATAGTTAGACTGTCAAGACCTTTACTCTGGTCTGCTAGCAATTATCACATAATTCCTACATCCACCCACCCACCCTCCCCGGAAAAAAAAAGCATGCATGAATTTACACTGTTACCAATTAATAGCAACGATTGCAAAATGTTATATTTGACTAGCAGAAGAAAAAAACCCACAAGTTTAATATGTTGACAAAAGAACGGTTACAAAGATCCAGACTCCCCTTGGTAGAATTCTCCCCATATTAGCTCATGTTCCGATGGTAATAACATTTCTACAGAAGTGGTCAATTTTTTTGAGTTTAACATTTTTATTGAGTTATAAAGCAGTGGTGAAATCTAAAATTTGTTACTACCGGTTCTGTGGGCATGGCTTGGGGGGGTGGTGGTAATGTGGGCATGGCCATTTTTAAAAAAACTTTTAAAACCATTTTTTCTCGGCGAAGAGGTTGTAAAAAAATGCTTTCAAAAGGCTCTGACGATCCCAGCTGAGTTGCCTGATCGGCAGAGGCTCTTTTTCTTTTAAAAGCTTCTGCCGATCAGGCAACTCAGCTTGGATCGTTAGAGGCTTTTAAAAGAAAAAAAGCCTCTGCCGATCAGGCAACTCAGCTGGGATCGTCAGAGGCTTTTAAAAGCATTTTTTCTACAACCTCGGTTGTAGAAAAAATGCTTTTAAAAGCCTCTGACGATCCCAGCTGAGCCGCACGATCATCAGAGGCTTTTTTTTTTTTTTTTACTTTTACTTTTAAAAGCATTTTTTCGGGCAAAGAGGTTGTAGAAAAAATGCTTTTAAATTTTTTTTAAAAAGCCTCTGATGATCGTGCGGCTCAGCTGGACATTGGGGGGGGCAGGGATTTTTGCTACCGGGCCTCTGAAGCACCCGCCTCCATCGCTACAGAATTTGGCGATCCGGTCCGAACCGGGAGCATTTCACCACTGTTATAAAGTATTATAAAATACTAAAGTAAATAGATATTAGCTCATGTTCTGATAGTAATAACATTTCTACAAAAGTAGTCAATTCTTTTGTGTTTAACGTTTTTATTGAGTTATAAAGTATTATAAAATACTAAAGTAAATAGAAAAACAGTGGGGGAGGGGCACGGGAGGGCTGCTGGAGGTTCGCAGGGGTTCAGGAGAACCTCTATGTAAGATTCTGTGCAGTTCGGAGAACCCCCAAATTCCACTCCTGGCTGGCCCCACCCATCCTGCCCCACGCCTCCCAGAAGTTCCCACGCGGCCTGTTTTGGATGCAGGTAAGTGCAGGGTGCGTGCGGAGGCTCAGGGAGGGCGAAAAACAAGCCTACCAGAAGAGGCTGTTTTTATTTATTTATTTATTTATTTATTGGTTCGATTTATATGCCGCCCTTCTCCGGAGACTCAGGGTGGCTTACAATGTGTTAAGCAATAGCCTTCATACTTTTGTATATACCTGCTTAGTAGGGCTTTCGCCCCCCCCCCACGCGGTGTTCTTTTTTATACAAAGTCAGCTTATTGCCCCCACAATCTGGGTCCTCATTTTACCTACCTCGGAAGGATGGAAGGCTGAGTCAACCGTGAAAGCCTCCGGAGCCCAGGGAGGGCAAAAATGCCCCCCTCCCATCGTGGTGCAGGAGGCCGACTAGACCATGCCCACCATGGCCACGCCCACCCAGCAACTGGGCAGAGAACCCCTTGCTAAAATTTTTGAAGCCCACCCCTGGGGAGGCGAAAGAAATGAGGAAAGATAACGGGGAAAAGAAAAGAAAAAGCAGCATTGACTTCCGACTCTCTCTGTTATAGCAAAATAAGGCATTAACATCAAATAATAACTTTTTGCTTTTTCATAATAGCATGCAATATCAAGCCTTTTCTATAAAGATCTATCAATCTGCTCAGTAAAACCCAAAGTCAGAATTTCATTCGTTTCCACATCAAGCACGAAGTGCAGAAGCGGTCTCCGTGTGGAAGCAAAAGTATTTATGTTCTTTTCTTTAATCAAAGTGGTCAATTTTGCCATTTCAGCCAACTCCATCAACCTCTCCAATCATTCCGTCCATAGTAGGAATCGAAGTGCCCTTCCATTTTTGTACATACAATAGTCTTGCTGCTGTCAACATATATAGTAACAAAGTTCCACATTTTTTTTTCTCCAGTTCTTTTTCCATTAAGCCCAAAAGGGAAAAATTCTGGTTTCATTTTTATTTCCATTTTCAAAATTTTCTGTATTAAAATATGAATCATACTCCAAAAATTTTTTTTTGCTTTATCACATGTCCACCATAGATAATTAAAAAGTCCCCTTTTTACTTTCACACTTCTAACATTCATTTGACATACATCTTTATACAGCTGAGATAACTTATCTGGTGTTAAATACCAACGATACATAGATGTAGTCGATTCTTTCGCAACCAACTGCACAGAGACACATAGCCTCAAGGGATCTTAAAAACCTAACAAAAGTTGTAATCAAAAGTTTTGTGGCCCATCTCATCAGATACCGGAATTCAATTACCAAATGCAGAACGGAGACAATGGAGAAGAAAGAGATGGAGTCAGGGGTGGGATTCGTTCGGGTGAACCGGTAGTTATGGCCAGCGGCTGGGCCCACCCACCCGCCCTGGCGTTATCCTGTCTTATACAATTGCTGTATTTTTGATGCAGTGCACATCAGAGGTGGGTTTCAGCAGGTTCTGACCAATTCTGGAGAACTGGTAGCAGAAATTTTGAGTAATTCAGAGAACAGGTCAATACCACCTCTGATTGGCCCCACCCCCATCTATTCTCTGCCTCCCGAGTCCCAGCTGATTGGGAGGAAATGGGGATTTTGCAGTAACCTTTCCCTGGAGTGGGGTGGGAATGGATATTTTACGGTAACCTTCCCCTGCCAAGCCCACCAAGCCATGCCATGCCCACCAAGCCACACCCACAGAACTGGTAGTAAAAAAATTTGAAACCCACCAATGGTGCACATGTGCACAAGGCTCACACGAGAGCGAAGCTACCCTGTTCTATACAACTGCCATGTTTTTGATGCAGCACGCATGTGCGCAAAGGGGCACACTCACATTTTCGATTCTGGGCAAACCGGTTGTTAAATTATGTGAAGCCTCCCTCTGGTTGGAGTGATGGAGAAAGTAAGAGTCTTTCCCATCATGCACACTGGACTTCAACTGCCATAATCCTATATACCAGCACACAAAGTATTATACACCGACACACAAAGTACTATACATCAACACACAAAGTACTGTAAACTGACACACAAAGTACTATCCACCGATGCACAAAATATGAGGAATAACAGAATAACAGTTGCCCATGAGTGTGGGGGACTCTGCAACAGTTGTTGGTCCTAAGTCACTTTTTTCAATGCTGTGTAACGTCGAACGATTACTAAATGGACGGTTGTAAGATGAGGACTCCCGGCATTAGAAAACAGTAACGGACATGTAGAACTTAGCTGCTTCTTTTAACAATTCTTGACTGAGCTGTCACATTGTAAGTGTACAAACACTCTGAATCTAATGGTTCATTTTTACCTCCTTTAACTTCTAACTTCTTAGGCCTAAGTTATTTTTTTTTAAAAAAAATAGTTTATTCAAAGGAAGTTAAAATACAAAACGCCAAAATATTTTTTAAAAGGGCAATTAAAAAAAAAAGAAGTATTAAAAAGTGTCTTAAAAAATAGTAATAATAAAAGACTAACACATACACACATAACTTCCTCCCTGGCTAAATGCTGATTAATATAATACAGTAATGTTAGTTAGGCTTATTTTTTTAAGGCAACTGCTCACAAATATAACTTGGCATCTAAGCAGGTGCTCCAGTGTTTGGCCTGGCATTAAAAAGATGGCTATCTTAAGGGCCAAGAGGAAAGAAATATTTATGCATTCACAAATCAGGTTGGTATTTAGTATGACAAAATGGCTTCATGTTAAAACTCCGCATTTATTTGCCTTCGTTACTATTCATGGATCTTCCTACAGCCTATGTAGCACCTGCAAAGATTAAGTGGTTTGCTTAGCATTTCATTTAAACGAAGTTCTTCTGCTTCAATTATGAAATGTTTTACATAATTCATCATTTGGGACCAACTTAAGTTTCCCTGAAATAGAATATGTACCATGTTTCCCGAAAATAAGACCCTGTCTTATATTTTTTTTGAACCCTGAAATAAGTGCTTTGCCTTATTGCCATGTGCTCAAAAACCCGATTAGGCTTATTATCAGGGGATGTCTTATTTTGGGGGAAACAGGGTATCACTTCTCCAAAACCTCTGTTCCTAACTCTGTTGTATATTTAGGCAGCCTGTAATGGTAGGTTTACATTCTTCAGAAATTCTTTTGTATGCTATAGCAACTTCTGCTAAGGTGGACATGAAGTTACTACTGATAGCAACCTTCTTCGGGTATGAATTAAAGAATGAGTAGAAGCTTTCTGCTATGGCTGATGACGGCCAGCAATATCTTTTTGTGAAGTCCTTGAGCAGGAACCATGAGTGATAAGAAGGCAGACAGATCTACACAGAAAGTTGATAAATGCAAGCCAGATAAATGTCAAGGTTTAGAAAAACATACTAACATTCAAGGAAATGGAGCTGAATGAGATGATAACAGCAGACCCTGGGGCCACCTAGAATTACAAGAGGTCCGGTGAGGAAGATAGCAATATTCACTTTATTTGAGCAGTCATTTGCAATATTCGCTTTATTCCCTTTACTTTGTTTTAAAAACTATTCTATTGTGTAATAAAGCAAATACAGGGAGCCCTCCACTTACGACAGCTCCTTCAGTGACCATTCGAAGTTATGACAGCACTGGAAAAAGTGACAATGATCATTTTTCAGACTTACGACCGTTGCAGCATCCCTGTAGTTACGTGATTAAAATTCAGGTGCTCAGCAACCGACTCGTATTTATGACGGCTGCCGGGTCCCGGAGTCACGTGATCCCCTTTTACAACCTTCTGATAAGCAAAGTTCGTGGGAAGCTGGATTCACTTAACGACTGTGTTATTTATTTAATTTATTTAATTTATTTGATTTCTATACTGCCCTACTCCCGAAGGACTCAGGGCGGTGCACAGCCAAACATTAAAACACATACATACAAAATTTAAAAGTAGAATAAAATCAAATTAAATAATTTTGGCCCTGACAAATTTAAAACCCCAAACGTTATTACCTTAACAACTGCAGTGCTTTGCTTAGCCAGAGCGGTCATAAAATGAGGCAAAGCTCACTTAACAACTGTCTTTCTTAGCAACGGAAATCTGGGGGCTCAACTGTGGTTGTAAGTCAAGGATTACCTTTATTAACAATGAAGCTTTTCCCCTAAGAAGATGATCTTCCAAAAATGCTACTAAAAATGTTACAGGGTTGACTTTTTAATTCAACCAAGTGCAGGGACTGATCAAAGGTCTTCTTAAATCAATATTATGCAACTTTCTGAAATCAGCTGGCTTTTATTCAGGTTTAGAAACCCACGATCCTCTACCTATTCTGCAGCTACACTACTAACTCATTCACAGATCACAATAACTGGAAACAAAACAGAGAAATCTGACATTTACACACACGTAAGACAGGCCCAGAGTTACCACAGTGCCATGCTATGAAATGCCTGCTATTCTATTATTTTTGAACATTAAAAAAATATCTCTATATATAGTGTCTGCCTGTCTCTATCATCTGTCTGTCTGTGTCTGTCTAGCTATCTAGCTATCCATCCATCCATTCCTCTATATCTATCATCTATCTTTGTTTTTCTGTCTCTCTCTCTCTCATCTCTATATTCTATATTCTATATTCTATATTCTATATTCTGTCTGTCTGTCTGTCTGTCTGTCTGTCTGTCTATCTATCTATCTATCTATCTATCTATCTATCTATCTATCTATCTATCTATCATCTATCTATCTATCTATCTATCTATCTATCTATCTATCTATCTATCTATCTATCTATCTATCATCTCTCCCTATCATCTATATTCTGTATTCTATACCTATCCTCTACTACTCCCATGATGGCGAATCTATGGCATGCATGCCAGAGGTAGCTCGCAGAGTCCTCTCTGCTGGCACGGGTGCCGTCACCCCAGGTCAGATCTCCATGCCGTTTCTTTTGTGAGCTTCTGTTTCCCTGCAGACGACAAAACAGAAGCTTGCGAAAGAAAAAGATCTTACCTTTTGCCATGCTGCCGGTATTGGGATGCACCACCCCCTGCCAGCCAGCTGGTCTTCGGGTCTCTGCTGTGCATGTGTGCATGTCCATGCATGTGCATGCACGGGCGCACACCTTTCAGTTTGGACATGTGCGCATGCACAGTTTGGGCACCCAGTGTCTAAAAGGTTCGCTGTCACTGCTATTCTCCATCCATCTATCCATCCATCCATCCATCCATCCTTCCATCCATCCATCTATCTTCCCCTGAGGCTTTCTTCAGAGAGGAAAATAGAATGACCTCCAGAAGCTTAACCTCTGCTACGTGTGTTCACATTGCAGCATTATTGCAGTCAAAGTCCAAATACAGAAAAACATTAAATCAGCAAAATTGCTATACGTACTGATAGTTCTTGCTTAACGACTGTTTGAAGTTATGACAGATCCCCAAAAATGTTATATATGATCCAGCCCAGGGTGGATTTGATTTAAATTGAGTCGATTTAAATCACTAGTAAAAAGACTTGATTTAAATCATAATTTTTAAAGAGCAACTGTCATCTCTGCTACTCCTTTGACCCACTATTGACTCACCGATAGTCCCAGTGTTGCAGAATATACAGCCTTGTGCTACATAACTAAGCTCCATTTCATGCTGAATAAACTAAATTATTTATGTATCTTAAATAGAAAACTATCTTACGATAGATTTTTACCCAAAAGTTTTTTATTAAAATAAATTCAATAAAAATCAAAAAAATCTGATTTAAATCAAAAAAATCCGATTTAAATCAAAAAAATCCGATTTTTTTGATTTTTTTAAAAAAATCATTGCTTTTTATCCACCCTGATCCAGCCTCCAAATTATGACGGCCACACAAGTTGCGTTTTGGACACTATTGCATTTATGACTGGTTGCCACTCACTAACTTGTCACTCACTTGCATTTTGACAGGTCTGTGAAAGTCGCCGATCAATGCACGAACCGGAACCGAACACTTCTTTGGTATTCATGTGTCACAAAAGGACAAATGAATTCCATCATGAGAAACGTTTTCAGAAAATGCAAACTAAAGTATGAGGAGGGAGGGATGCTCAATAAAATCAAATAAAAAGCAGAAGAGGTAAATGGTTGGCAAATATCTTCCTCTATATGAAAATGCCAACTTCCTTTTAATACCTCACGAAAAAAACAGTGGAGGGATAAAAAGAAGAGAAGGAAGGAAGGAAGGCAAAATGAGTAATCAGAACTAACAGATTCAGCCATTTCTAATGGGAAGTTCTCCTTGACTTGCTAAATGTTCAAATGAGTCTAAGGCCTGGAAGGTTGTGGTCTCCGCCAACATATTTGTTGTTGTTGTTAGTTGCGAAGTCGTATCCGACCCATCGTGACCCCATGGACAACGTTCTCCAGGCTTTTCTGTCCTCTACCATCCTCTGGAGTCCATTTAAACTCACGCCTACTGCTTCAGTGACTCCATCCAGCCACCTCGTTCTCTGCCGTCCCCTTCTTCTTTTGCCCTCAATCGTTCCCAGCATTAGGCTCTTCTCCAGTGAGTCCTTCCTTCTCATTAAGTGGCCAAAGTATTTCAGCTTCATCTTCAGGATCTGGCCTTCTAAAGAGCAATCAGGTTTGATCTCCTCTAGGACTGACTGGTTTGATCGCCTTGCAGTCCAAGGGAATCGTAGGAGTCTTCTCCAGCACCATAGTTCAAAGGCCTCAATTCTTTGGCACTCAGGTTTCCTTATGGTCCAACTTTCACAGCCATACATTGCAACTGGGAAAACCATAGTCATGACTATACGCACTTTTATTGGCAGGGTGATGTCTCTGCTTTTTAGTATGCTGTCTAACTTTGCCATAGCTTTCCTCCCCAGGAGCAAGCGTCTTTTAATTTCTTGGCTGTAGTCCCCATGTGCGGTGATCTTGGAGCCCAGGAAAATATAATCTGTCACTACCTCCATTTCTTCCCCATCTGCCAACATATACACTGAGTCAAATCCATCATATTAGGCTATCTTCAGTTGAACAGCAGAGAAGGGAAGGGGAGGAGGGAGGGGAAGGGAGAGGAATGGAGAGTGGGAAAGGGAGAGAGAAGAGGGGAGGGGAGGAGAGGAGGGGACAGGAGGAGAGGAGAGGAGGAGGGGAGGGGAGGGGAGGGAAGGAGAGGAGGGGAGGGGAGGGGAGGGGAGGAGAGGAGAAGGAAGAGAGAAGAGATTCTTTATTGGCCAAGTATGATTGGAGACACAAGGAATCTGACTCCGGTGCAGAAACTCTCAGTGTACATATAAGCAATAAGTGATAAATCACAATAATAGAATACAGTTTTCATAAATCATATTGCTTAGCGCATTGTAAGCCGCCCTGAGTCTCCAGAGAAGGGCGGCATATAAATCAAATTAAAATTAAAAAAAAAATTAAAATAATTCTTTTTTCTTTCTTTCCTTCCTTTCTTTTTTTCTTTTCTTTCTTCTCTTTCTTTCTCTTTTTTCTCTTTCTTTCTCTTTTCTTCCCTCCTTCCCTCCCTTCCTTCCTCTCTTCCTCTTCCTTTTTTCTTTCTTTCTTTCTCTTCCTTCCTTCCCTCCCCCTCCCTTTCTTTATCTTTCTCGCCCTCTTTTCTTTCTTTCATTTATTTTTCTCTTGCTTCCTCCTTCCTTCCCTCCCTCCCTCCCTCTTTTTTTCTTTTTCTTTCTCTGTTCCTCCCTTCTCTCCCCATCTCTCTTTCTTTCTTTCTTTCTTTTCTTTCTTTTTTCTTTATTTATTTCTCTCGCTTCCTCCTCCCTTCCCTCCCCCTCCCCCTTTCTTTATCTTTCTCTCCCTCTTTTCTTTCTTTTATTTATTTATTTCTCTCGCTTCCTCCTTCTTCCCTCCCTCCCTTTCTTTTTTCTTTTCTTTCTCTCTCTCTTCCTCCCTCCCTCCCTCTCCCTCTTTCTTTTTCTCTCTTCCTTTCCTTTCTCTCTCTCTCTCTCTCTCTTTCTCTTTCTTTGCAGCATCCCCAAGGTCATGTGATCCAAATTCAGAGGCTTGGCAACTGGCATGTACTTAGGACGGTTGCAATGACCCCCAGGGTCACGTGATCCCCTTTTACGACCTTCTGACAAGCGAAGTCAACGGGGAAGCCGGATTCACTTAACAACTGTCTTACTAATTTAACAACTGCGGTGATTCACTTAACAACGGTGGCAAGAAAGGTCCTAAAAGGGGGAAAAATTCACTTAATGACTGTCTTGCCTGGCAACAGAAATGTTGTGGATGTTAAGTGACACGGTGAACAATTTTTGAAATATCCTCTCTTGATTAGCTACTTTCGGCAATCGAGAAACTATACGAAGTTTAGGGAGAACAAGGTTAAATCCGCATAGAAAAAAAGTGGGATGACCCTGGGAAATAAGATAACTTTGCTTATTTTTTTTTTAATCCCACATTTGCTCTTACAAAACATAAAAACCATACTGTTCTTCTCTCTTGAGTTTCAGCTCAAAGCTACATTTTTAGCTTTCTATTACCCAAGAACAGGAACAGAAGTCTAATTTACCTGACTCCAGCCACCAAAAAAAAAAAAAAAATGCATTTCTCCAAGCACAGTCCTGGATCTCACTTCCTTTTTATAAAACATTTACCACTCTGCAATCATTTCTCATTCTGTCTGGGGCTCTTCTTACATGATCCGTGTACTGTTACTTCATACATGACCTACATAGCAGGATTCACGCAGGCATTTCTTGCAGTTAACTCGTTAATTATGAGAACAGAGAGATAACTTTATATCTTGTTTTCTCAGCCTCAGAGACACAATACTAGAACATGACACATTTTGTGGTTGTTTCAGCCTTACAAAAGAAAAGTGAAAAGGGGGGGAGGGAAGGAGAGAAAGAGAGAGAGAGAGAGAAGAGAAAGACAGAGAAGAGAAGAGAAAATAAGAGAGGAGAAGAAGAGAGAGGAAAAAACAAAAGGGGAGGAGAGGGGAGAAAGGAGAGGAGAAAAGAGAGAAAAGAGAGGGAAGGGAAGGGAAGGGAAGGGAAGGGAAGGGAAGAGAAGAGAAGAGAAGGAGGGGGAACAGGAGAGGAGAGGAGGGAAGGGAAGGGAAGAGAAAAGAAGAGAAGAGAAAAGAAAAGAAAAAAAAGAAAAGAAAAGAGAGGAGAAAAGAGAGGGGAGGGAGAGGAGAAAAGAGAGAAAAGAGAAAGAGAGAAGGGAAGCGAAGCGAAGGAAAGGGAAGAGAAGAGAGGAGAGGAGAGGAGGGGAGGGGAGGGGAGAGGAGAGAAGGAGGGAGACAGGAGGAGGAGGGAGAGGAGAGGAGGGGAGGAAGAGAAGAGAAGAGAAGAGAAGAGAAGAGAAAGAGAAGAGAAAAGAAAAGAGAGGAGAAAAGAGAGGAGAGGGGAGAGGAGAAAAGAGAGAAAAGAGAAAGAGAGAAGGGAAGCGAAGGGAAGAGGAGAGGAGGGGAGGGGAGGGGAGGGGAGGGGAGGGAGAGGAGAGGAGAGGAGAGGAGAGGAGAGGAGAGGAGAGGAGAGAAGAGAAGAGAAGAGAAGAGAAGAGAAGAGAAGAGAAGAGAAGAGAAGAGAAGAGAAGAGAATGTCACCCTCTGTATGTATTGAGGGACTGATAACACCGACCTTTTAAATATGGATTTTAACGCAGACAACAAACTGAGACTTAGAAAAACCACTTCAGGTTTCATCAGAGGCACTTGTAGAGGGGGTCCCAAAATTCAAGATCGTGGCCATGACTTTGCAACTGGAGTGATGCATTTTATACCTGAGCTTTCCCAAAAATGTGCATTTCCTATTCTGCACGCCCAACATGAATGTTAACCATGAAAGCTCAAGAGCAATGTTTGGTAATTACGGTCCAAATTGCAAAATTTTGTTTGAAACTTTTTTAACATTCAGACCATTTTCTCCATTTTCCTACCTTTGATCTACCTGGGGCAAGTTCGATCTTCACAAAGTTTCATTTTTTATTTATTTATTTATTTATTGAACTGTAGGCCCACATTCAACCCCAACAAGGGAGCTGATCCCTTCTGTCAAAGCAATTCAGCCTGCAGCCTTGACCGAACGCAAAACACTAAAACATTATTTTGCAAGGCAAGATAACCCAGTCTTGACTTCTTCTTCCAACCAGAGGAAACAAACAAAGACAGCAAAAAATGTGGGGGGGGGGTTGGTTTCTGCCAGCAATACACTATAACAGGGGTAAACCAACTTTTTGGACCTCAGGGACCACTAAATTCATAATCTTAAATCCTGCGGACCACTAATACAATCTGCCTAATGACCGGCTGGGTGGGCGTGGCTAGGTGGTCATATGACTGGGTGGGCATAGGCAACTCAATGTCACTCACGTGGAGGGGCGCCCCGCCAGCGTCTATTCACCCCTCCTCTCTCAGCCACTCCTCGCCTCCCCATCCAGGCTCCTTAGGGTCCCAACAGGAAGTAGCTGTTGGAGCTAAGCAGCCACCATGAGAAAGAGTTGGCAAAACAGCAGGCTCAGTTCAAATTGGATCTGACCAAGGAGGAGGCTCAGCAGAAGCACCTCACCGAGGACTAGGAGCATAGGCTTTCCAAGCAGAGGGAAGACCTGCGGGAGTGCAAGGCTAGGTACCGGCGCCTGGAGGCTCAGCAGGCTGAGATGGTCAGCCAGTTCCAGGCCATGATGCAGTCCCACTGAAACAAGGCCCTCGGGCTCTTCGCCACCAGTAGCATTTCCCTCCAGCCTTCGCCTAAAGCCCCACACCAGGAGGCTGAAGCAGACATCAAGTCGGAATTTCTGCCCCCTCCGACCCACACAAAAAGACCCCAAAGGGGGAGACACTCTGCAACAACACAACCATTCATTGCACGCATCCGGCCCAGGGGCCGTAGTTGGAGGACCCCTAATTTAGTACAATATAAAAAATGCAAATAATTTTTCTGCGGACCACCAAACTTTTCTCCACGGACCACCAGTTGGTGACCGCTGCACTATAAGACTCAGTGGAAAAACTACTTGGAAAGCACATTCAATTTTTATGATGTGCAAGATCCGCAAACTCCAAAAAAGAAGCTGGGGGAGGACAAGAAGTAAATGTGATCCCATTTACATTAGGTTAAAGTTAAATTGATTTCATAGCCTTAATATAATTCTCCCCAGACATGGTTTTAATTGATTCCTCCTTCTCTTAAAAATTACAACTTGTTGACAACTATGAGGTGGCTTCCTGAAGGCTGCAGTCAAGGTTTTGGTGACATATTTTGCCCTGGGCCTTAGGTTAGGTGATTTCTGGCTATGCTTTAGAGAAGCAGCAGCTGTCTCCTACTTACTCTCTCAAGCTCTCTAGGCCTGGACAAGCCTAGAAGATGGGAAGAGGCCCTGGCTACCCTTGGAAGGATATAATAAAACTGCTGACGATTGCCAATGCAGGAGAAGGCTTTTTGGTTAATTTAATGAACTGTCTGAATCAGAAGAGAAATATGAAAGGGCATGGAAGGAGAAGAGTGACGGATGGGAAAGGAGAAGGAGGAAAGGTAGAAGAGTTATAAGAGAAAGAGGAGAAGTTCTAGAAGAAGGAAGAAAAGGAGCAAGAGGAGAAGGGGCAGAAGGAAAAGGAGGAGAGAAAGAAATAAGGAGGGGGAGGAGAAAGAAGAGGAGAATGGGTAGAAGGAACAGGAAGAGAGACAGAAACTAGAAGGTGGAAGAGGAGGAGCAGAAGGAGCAGGAGGAGAAATAGAAACTAGAAAAGGGAAGAGGAGAAGGAAAAGGAAGAGGAGAATGGGTGGAAGGAACAGGAAGAGAGATAGAAACTAGAAGAAGGAAGAGGAGGAAGAGGAGGAGGAGAAGGGGTAGAAGGAGCAGGAGGAGAAATAAAAACTAGAAAAAGGAAGAAGAGGAGTAGGAGAAGGAAGAGGAGAATGGGTGGAAGGAACAGGAAGAGAGAAACTAGAAGATGGAAGAGCAGGAGGAGGGGGTAGAAGAAACAGGATGAAAAATAGAAACCAGAAGAAAGAGGATGAGAAGGAAGAGAAGGAGTAGAATGAAAAAGAGGAGAGAGAAATTAGGAGGAGGAGGAGGAGGAGGAGGAGGAGGAGGAAAAGGGGTAGAAGGAAAAGGAAGAAAAATAGAAAAAAGGGGACGACATGGGACTGAATGAGGAGAAGGAATAGAAGAATGAGGAACAACAGAAGAAGAAGGAAGCAAGACAGAAAGCAGTAGAAAAATATTAAAATTATGTTCATATCAGATCCTTGTTACTTTTCCAAGGCTGAATCTGTAAACTCACTTCAAAACCTAGTTTTACACCTACTAAAGACGATAGGAGCCAAGAGTGAGCCCAGAATTCAATGCAGTGCATCTCTCCCTCCTGCAGGAACAACCATCAGAGTCCTGCCATTAAACCAGGTTCATTAAACCAGGTTCATGATGCTACGGTTTCCACATTTCGACCCAAGCAAAGGATGACTCCTGAAATTTTGCCAGCGGCTGAGCTCATGCATCATACTACTTCGTGATGGTTTGATGACCAAATCATAGTCAGGTTTTTTTATTTATTTATTTATTTCCAATTTATATACCGCCCTTCTCCTGAGGACTCAGGGCGGTGTACAGCCAGAATTAAAAAAACATGAAATACAATATTAAAAACAATTAAGATATATATAAATTTGGCCCAAAATTAAAAATACAAACCAATTAAAACATTTTAAAAAATTTCTTCTTAAGCCAGCCCGGCTTGCTGGAAAAAGTGGGTTTTAAGGGCACTGAGGTCTTGGATTTTCCTTATCTCTGGGGGCAACTGATTCCAGAGGGTAGGTGCTCCAACAGAGAAGGCCCTCCCCCTGGGGGTCACCAGCCTACATTGATTGGCTGATGGCACCCTGAGGACGCCCTCTCTGTGGGAGCGCACGGGTCTATGGGAGGTCGTCGGTAGAAGCAGGCGGTCTCGAAGATAGCTATGCCCTATGCCATGGAGCGCTTTAAAGGTGATAACCAACACCTTGAAGCGCACCTGGAAGACCACTGGGAGCCAGTGCAGCTCGCGCAGGAGTGGTGTTACATGGGAGCGCCATGCTGCTCCCGTCACTACCCGCGCTGCTGCATTCTGGACCAGTTGGAGCCTCCGGGTGCTCTTCAAGGGGAGCCCCATGTAGAGAGCGTTGCAGTAGTCAAGGCGAGAGGTGACAAGGGCATGAGTGACTGTGCACAGGGAATCCCGATCAAGAAAGGGCCGCAACTGGTGAAAGGTTCCCTCCCCACAGGCCACTGCAGCCAGCCCTCAACTTACAACCATTCGCTTAGTGACTGCTTGAAGTTATAACCTCACCGAAAAACTTATCTATGACCGTTTTTTTCCTACTTACAACTTTTGCAGCATCCAACTGGTCACATGATCAGGATTCGAAGCCTTGGCAACTGGCATGTATTTATGCAGCATCCCGTGCAGAGGTGGTATTCAACCGGTTTGGACCGGTTCACCCGAACCGGTAGCAGAAATCACGGGTGGGCCCACCTACCTAGCCTAGCTCTATTCCATCCTATTTAGGCATGTTTTTGAGGCCAGAAGGCACACGACCAGGCGCATGCACGGAAGGCAGGTGTGTGCACGAACTGGGCATGCACACGCACACGCACAAAGCGAGCATGCACACACACGACAAACTGGTAGTAACATAATCTGAAACCTACTGTTGGTCCCGGGGTCACGTGATCCCCTTTTGCGACCTTCTGGACGAGCAATGGGGAAGCCCAGATTCGCTTAACAACTGTGCTACTCTCTGAATTGCAGCGATTCACTTAACAACGGTGGCAAGAAAGGTTGTAAAAATGGGACACAACTCACTGAACATCTATCTCGCTTAGCAACAGAATTTCTGGGCTCAGTTGCGATCCTAAATTGGCGTCAGCTGTAACTCTAGTTTACAAATAACAGATTCAAGCATAGAGCTGACAATCAAATGAATCATCTCTATAGCCTCCTATAATGTGCAAATACTTCCCACATGCACTGCCTGGCTTGAAACCACATCCTGTAAATGCTTTTGGTTTCATTTGTTTCAATGGCTCTTTTCATTTTAAGGGCTGGTCGTTGATCAAGATTATCACACACTAGATGTCTACGGAGCTTCTCAGTCCTTCAGGTCATGGTTGTCCCAAAGGTGCTTTTTTTCAAGAGGCAACTGGACTTTCTGGTTTTTCTTTGAAGACGTTTCGCTTCTCATCCAAGAAGCTTCTTCAGCTCTGACAGGATGGTGGAGAATGGAAGAGCTGAAGAAGCTTCTTGGATGAGAAGTGAAACATCTTCAAAAGAAAAAAAAACAAGGAAGTCTAGTAGCCTCCTGAAAAAAAGCACTTTTGGCACAACCATGATTTGGATGACTGAGAATCTCTACAGACCTTTAGCTATATAATTTGGGATGAACCACCCTTTGAATGGCGTGGGAATGGATTTCCAGAGGAAAAATGGCAGACTACAGAACCATTAACACTACTCAGGTGACCTTGAGGACACAGATAAACCTCTAAGTGCTTCAAGGACCCTCTAAAAGGATGCAAATGACCAGCTGTCTGCAAGGAATATAAATCCTTCCATTCCCCACCATCCTGTCAGAGCTGAAGAAGCTTCTTGGATGAGAAGCGAAATGTCTTCAAAGAAAACCCAGAAAGTCCAGTTGCCTCTTGAAAAAAAGCACCTTTGGGATATTATGCACTATGTATGTACTAAATTCAAGCCTCATGCTGTTCAAAAAATAATGAATGGGCCAAGAGTTAATTTGAAATAAAATCATCTTCCTTCTTTCCTTCCTTCCCCCTTCCTTCCTTCCCTCCTTCTTTCCTTTCCTTTCCCTTCCTTCCTTCCTTTCCTCCCCTCCTTCCCTCTTTCCTTTCCTTTCCCTTCCTATCCCCTTCCCTTCTTTCCTTTCCCTTCCTTCCTTCTTTCCTTTCCTTCCTTCCCCTTCCTCCCTTCTTTCCTTCCTTCCTTCCCCTTCCTTCCCTTTCCCTTCCTTCCTTCTTTCCTTTCCTTCCTTTCCCTCCCTCCCTCCTTTCCTTCCTTGCTTCCTTTCCTTTCCTTTCCTTTCCTTTCCTTTCCTTTCCTTTCCTTTCCCTTCCTTCCTTCCTTCCTTCCTTCCTTCCTTCCTTCCTTCCTTCCTTCCTTCCTTCCTTCCTTCCTAGCTTGCTACTGCTTGTATCTGATTTGAAATGCTCTAAAATGACTTTCTGCTTCAAAATAAACTTCTCCGGAAACATAGTTTAGATATGAATCCGCTTCTTTTGACCAACACCCGCTCTGATAAGATTTCTTAGCCCTGTTAATAAAAAAAGAGATTACAAAACTATTGATTGCATCTCTTCCTTCAGGGCATTTCATACTACAAGTAAGGTTCTGCAGTGGCTCATAAAGGAACAATAACAGAGAGACAGTATCAAGGTCTCGCGAAACGTTAGTACTGTTTTAGTACTGTTTTGGTAAGGCCGCACTTGGAATACTGCATCCAGTTTTGGCCACCACGAAATAAAAAAGACGTGGTGACTCTAGAAAGAGTGCAGAGAAGAGCAACAAAGATGATTAGGGGCCTGGAGGCTAAAACATATGAAGAACTGTTTCAGGAACTGGGTATGTCTAGTTTAATGAAAAGAAGGACTAGGGGTGACATGATAGCAGTTTTCCAATATTTGAGGGGCTGTCACAGAGAAGAGAAAATCAATGTCTTCTCCAAAGCACCTGAAGGCAGGACAAGAAGCAATAGATGGACGCTCATCAAAGATAGCTCCAACCAACAATTAAGGAGAAACTTCCCATCAGTTAAGAACAATTAATAAGTGGAACATCTCGCCTCCAGAAGTTGTGGGTGCTCCATCACTAGAGGTTTCTAAAAAGAGACTAGACAGCCATTTATCCAGAATGATATAGGGCGGGGGGGTCAAACTCAATTTCATTGAGGGCTACACCAGGTTTGTGTTTGACCCCGGCCAGGATGGGTGTGCTCCGCATGATGTCATTTGTGTTGGGGGGCACCTGTGGTGGCCCCAGTGCTCTGCCAGAGAAAATGGGCTCCTGAGCTCCGTTTTCAGCTGGGACGGCCTCCTGAAACCCTCTGCTAGTGAAAATGGAGCTCGGGAGGTTTGCGCACAGCCCTCACAAGCTCCGTTTTTACTGGCAGAGGCACCGTGGGCCGGTCCTTCACTATTTCCAGGGCAGCACTGTGGGCCAGATCTACCATGTTTCCCCAAAAATAAGACATCCCCTGATAATAAGCCCTCCCCCTAAAATAAACCCTCCTCCAAAAATAAGCCCTCCCCTGAAAATAAGCCCTCCCCAAAAATATTTAAACACATTCACAGCCGTTTCCCGCCATTTCCTCTGGTTAGGGTTAGGGAGATAGAGCTGGAAATCTGGTAAGACAGCAAGAGCAGCTCCGTCTTGCTCCATGCGCCCCCAAATAATAAGACCTCCCTGAAAATAAGGGCAAGTGCTTATTTTGGGGTTCAAAAAAATATAATCTTATTTTCGGGGAAACACGGTAAGCATCCCACAGGCCAGATCCGGCCCCCAGGCCTTGAGTTTGACACCCCTGGTATAGGGGGTTGGACTACAAGACCTCCAAGGTCCCTTCTAACCCTGTTATTCTATATTCTGAACCACTAGTGTCTTCTGAAAGGGTGTTTTCCCCACCCTACTAAATGCTTCTTTTACACAAAGCAAAAAGCCTGCTTTGTCGCTAAACGATTTCCTGTTTTAGCAAACATTCATTGAGTAATTCTTGGGCACCCCTCCACCAACTGCAATCGGATCAGCTATCAGACCAGAGCGATCCATGGAAAACCGCCCACCTTAATAGCAACAGAGTGCTGTGAACACATAGGAACCTTACCAGTCCGTTCAAAGGCGTGAAGTTCTAACTTCCTTCCGAAAGGGAAACGCCGAGAGAACAAAAATGGTGTGCCCAAATCTTTGATTAAGCAAACAAGAGGGTCTCAATTCTCACGAGTTTGGGAAACATTGCAGGGGGTCCTTGACTTACGACCACAATGGAGCCTAGGATGTATGTCTCTCAGTGAGAAATTTGTTCAGTGGGTTTTGTCCAGTGATGGGATTCCAGTAATTTAACAACCGGTTCTCTGCCCTAATAACTTTTCCCAACAACCAGTTTGCCAAACTGCTCAGAAAGTTAACAACCGGTTCTCCCGAAGTGGTGCGTACTGGCTGAATCCCACCACTGGTTTTGTCCCATTTTACGGCTTCTCTTGCCGAAGTTCTTAAGCGAATCACTGCAGGTGTGAAATAAAGGTGTTCAATTTGGAACCCGGTTGTGAAGTGAATCTGGCTTCCCTGTGAACTTTGCTGGGCAGAAGGTCGCAAAAGCGGATCACGTGGCCACGGGACACCGCAACCGTCATAAAAGAGCCTTGGTAGTACAGTGGTCTAAGGCACCCTGTTATTAAGCTGGTTATTAAGACCAGCTGCCTGCAATTACTGCAGGTTCGAATCTCACCAAGGCTCAAGGTTGACTCAGCCTTCCATCCTTTCTAAGGTAGGTAAATTGAGGACCCAGTTTGTGGGGGCAATAAGCTGACTTTGTATAAATATACAAAAGGATGAAGGCTATTGCTTAGCGCATTGTAAGCCGCCCTGAGTCTCCGGAGAAGGGCAGCATATAAATCAAATTAAAAAAAAAAGTGAACCAGCTGCCCAGGTGTCCGAATGTAAATCGCGTGACCACGAGGACGCTGCAAGGGGCATTAAGTGTGAAACATGGTCATCAGTTGTCGTTTTCAGTGCTGTTGTAACGTCGGTCACTAAACAAACTGTTGTAAGTCGAGGACTGATTGTCACGGGTTCCACCACCTTATAAGTAGGACCCAATCGGCAGAATCAAACGATGACGTTTGGATTGAATTGTATCAATCGCACTGCCGTTTAGCTGGCGTGCAGATGCCTGTTTAAATCCCCTGAAGGAAGACCGAAACGTGGACACACTCCTCACACAAAAACAGATGTTTGGAGAGAACTAGGCTACAATCCAACCTTCCTGAAATGTTTTATTCATGTCTTCTCCTTCTACACTACAGGGACATATATGCAAATGTTTTGAATGAAGCAAACTGCAAAAAAACAAACAAACCCAAAACAGCCGGCCCTCTCCTTGTCTTGATTGAAGCAACCCTTTTCTATTCCTGGCGATCGTTTCTGCTTTCGTTCCAGCTCTCCTCATGGGCTAGCTTAACTTCTGCTTTCTGGGCGAAAGCTTGAACTCGCCAAAATGCCTGGGGGTTTGGGGATAGCCTCTTACAGTAATCTCAACCAGATCAGCCCTAGCTTAACTCTTTCAAGATCAGCCGAGTCCAGAGAGGAGAGGAGAGGATGGGATAGGATAGGGAATAGGATAGGGAGTAGGAAATAGAGTAGGAAATAGAATAGGGGATAGGATAGGATAGGATAGGATAGGATAGGATAGGATAGGATAGGATAGGATAGGATAGGGGATAGGATAAGATAGGATAGGGGAAGGAAGGGGAGGGGATAGGGAACAGGATAGGGAATAGGAAATAGAGTAGAAAATAAAGTAAGGAATAGGATAGGATAGGATAGGATAGGATAGGATAGGATAGGATAGGATAGGATAGGATAGGATAGGATAGAAGAGAGAATAGGATAGGATAGGATAGGATAGGATAGGATAGGATATAGGATAGGATAAGGCATAGGACAGGAGAGAATAGAGAATAGAGAATAGGATAGGATAGGATAGGATAGAAGAGAGAATAGGATAGGATAGGATAGGAAATAGGATAGAATAAGGGATAGGATAGGAGAGAATAGAGGATAGGATAGGATAGGATAGGATAGGATAGGATAGGATAGGATAGGACAGGACAGGATAGGTAATAGGATAGGTGATAGAACAGGACAGGACAGGACAGGACAGGATAGGATAGGTAATAGGATAGGATAGAATAAGGGATAGGATAGGAGAGAATAGAGAATAGGCTAGGCTAGGCCAGGACAGGCCAGGACAGAACAGGAATCTGGAAGTGACCTTGAGGGTCTTCTAGTCGAACCCCCTGATGAAGCAGGAGACTATACTATTTCAGATAAATCTCTGTCCAGTCTCTTCTGAAAAACCTCCAATGATGAAGCACCCACAACATCTGGAGGCAAGTTGTTCCACTGGTTAATTGTCCTCGCTGTTAATTGTCCCCTTAATTCTAGGTTGCTTCTCTCCCTGATTAGTTTCCAATCATTGTTTCTTGTCCTTCTGGTGCTTTGCAAAATAAATTGACCTCGACTTACAACCACAACTGAGCCCAAAATTCCTGCTGCTGTGCGAGGCAGTTGTTAAGTGAGCTCTGCCCCCTTTTACCACCTTTCTTGCCTCCGTTGTTAAGTGAATCACAACACTTGTTTAGCTAGTCACACGTTTTGTTAAGCGAATCTGGCTTCCCCACTGATTTTGCTTTTCAGAAGGTTGAAAAAGGCGATTTCATGCCCGCGGGTCTCTGCAACCATCATCAATGGTCATAAGTATGAAAAATGGTCATAATGATCTATTTTTCAGTGCCATTGTAAAAACGGTCACTAAATGAACAGTATCTCAGCCTTAGAAACAAAGCAATGACAAACTTACTTTTGAAAATCTTGGCTAAGAAAGCTGCAGGGACTTGTCCAGACATGAGCGAATGGAAGGAAAAAAATAATAATTCCAGAGAATATTACAAAGTGGTAGACTTTGTGGAAAATAAAACAAGGTTTTTTTTAAAAAATTCCATAGATGGATTTTCAGTCAAAAAAAAAACTAGCCATAGCAATTTCAGCCTTCAACTTTCCTTCAACGCATCCATTTTATTCTTTTATTATAACAATGATCCAAGCAGGAAAGTTCTAAAATAAGTGCTGCGGGGTTTTTTTCCAAAAGAAAATTGTAACAATCAGAACTGGCTAAAATGTTTCCCCCCCCCTTTTTTTTTTCATATTTTTGTAACATTGATGTTATTTTTGGTGAAACATAAAATGCAAAATTGTATTCAGTTCCGACTTAAACTGAAAATGTTTTGTAAACATACATCAAACCTTGGCAACATTTTCATACGGGGTGGATAAAAATTGATGATTTTTAAAAAAATAAAAAGTAAAAAAACTTCGGATTTAAAAAGAAATTAAATTGGATTTTTTTAAATTTAGATCGGATTTTTAAAATATATTTTTACCAAATTTATTTTAATGAAATGCTTTTGGAGTAAAAATCTATCCAGAAATAGTTTTCTATTTAAGATACATTCATAATTTAGTTTATTCAGCATGAAATGGAGCTCCATTATGTAGCATGAGGCTGTATATTCTGCGATATTGGGACTGTCCGGTGAGTCAACAGCGGGTCAGAGGAGGAGCCGCTGTGGGACAGAGATGACAGTTTCTCTTTAAAAATTATGATTTAAATCAAGATGATTTAAATCAAGCCTTTTTATGAGTAATAATTCATTACGAGTAATGAATCATGATTCAACCCTGTTTTTATAAGGCTTTAATATCATCGTATCCTCTGCCACCTTCTACAGCTTCATCGCTTTTATACAGCAAGTCCTTGAGATATGACCATAATGGAGCCTGTCCATTATGGTCGTGTGTCATGGCAAAGTCACTGGAAAAAAGTGACTTATGTCCACTTTTCACCCTTATAACCGTTGCAGCATTCCCATGGTCACATAATCCAAATTCAAACACTCAGCAACCGACTATGATGGCCGCAGAGTCGTGGGGGGGGGGGGTTTGTCACGCTGCCAAGCTGTCTCAGGAATTCTGGGAGTTGAAGTCCACAGGTTGTAAAAGAGCCACAATTGCCCACCCCTGCAATAGGGGAAGCCTATTGCAGTTTAATAACCTTGTGACTAACTGAACAACTGCTAAGTGATTCACTTAGCAACGATGGCAAGACAGGTCATAAAATGGGACAAAGCTCACTTAACCGAGGTGCAGCAGTTGGAACGCAGTATCGGAGGTTAATTCTGCCATCTGATTGTTGGGCTGATGATGGAGCCCAAAATTTACGTTGCTAAGTGAGAAATTTATTAAGTGGGTTTTGCCCCCACTTAGTCACACGGCTGTTAAGTGAATCTGGTTTCCCATGGGCTTTGCTGGTGAGCACGTGACCCCGTCATAAATGTGAGTCAGTTGTCAAGCATCCGAATGTCATTCTCGTGCCAAACATTCCCTTTTTTCAGTGCCGTTGTAACTTCAAACGGTCACTAAGTGAATTGTTGTAAACCGAGGACTACCTATACTGTATCCCAAGCATTTTGGATTCAGCGCAAAAGGATCTTTTCATAAGCCAGGAGCTACTCTTCTAAATAGATCTCTCCCTTTACTCTTGCGGGAGAACAACCCACTTATGATGGAGAAGGAATTAAACTTTTAACTCTTCTATGTTCTTCCTTTTTTTAAAAAAAAAAATATTTAACAAAGACAGCACCGTAGCCTCTGCTTAGTTCGAACAACAACACAGCTGGAAGGAAGGTTGTGGGAAGGAGATTTAAGGCACAAAACTATGTTAATTACTATTATTGCATTTTCAAAATAGAGACATATTGCCGAGGGAGGCCTGGCTACAGCCTATTGTATGGTGGCCATACAGTTCTCCGAACAGCAAGGAAAATGTCGCATCAGGTGCAGCCTCTTCTGATAGAAAAGTCATGGAGAAAGAAAAAGAAAGAAGGAAGGAAGGAAGGAAGGAAGGAAGGAAGGAAGGAAGGAAGGAAGGAAGGAAGGGGGAGGGAGACAGAGAAAGAAAGAAAGAAAGAAAGAAAGAAAGAAGATGGAGAGAAAGGGAGAGAGGGGGAGAGAGAAAGAAAGAAAGAGGGAGGGAGAAAGAGAGAAAGGGAGAGGGAGGGAGAGGGAGAGAGAGGGAGAGAAAAAGAGAGAGAGAGAGAGAGAAAGAAAGAAAGAAAGAAAGAAAGAAAGAAAGAAAGAAAGAAAGAAAGAAAGAGCAAAGGGAAGGGAAGGGAAAGGAAAGGAGAGGAGAGGAGAGGAGAGGAAAGGAAAGGAAAGGAAAGGAAAGGAAAGGGAAAAAAAGGAAGTAAATGTATAAAGGAAAGGAAAATGAAAGAAATCGAATTTTGACCCAGTCCCATTATCCTACACACCTTCCAAGTGACAGGAGACTTTTTAGGCATAGCACAAGAGGGAGTGAGAATGTTTCCTATTTCCTTTGGCTTCCCAAATCCTCCGTCCGTTCAAGAACTGTTTGCTAACAGAGACCATTGGCTCCAATCTTGCACTTTCATTTTTATGGTGCAAGGTAATTAGCAGCTGG
Organism: Pantherophis guttatus; assembly: GCF_029531705.1. Next base: position 2,944,696 of record NW_026844069.1, read on the forward strand.
CATTTAGATATTTCACATTAAATATTTACAACAAACCCCTGATGGTTAAGGGAGCAGGGAAGGCAGGCCCAAGGCAATTGAAGGAGCTCACGTCCACTGGGACAGGCAAGGATTCCCCAGCATCAAGAGTTCAGAGGTTCAAGTAATCCCAGTTCAACTGGGTCACCTTTGAAAGCTTCATGGCCCTCACATAATGCAACAAGACCAGGAACAATCTTAGATAGATAGATAGATAGATAGATAGATAGATAGATAGATAGATAGATAGATAGATAGATAGATAGATAGATAGATAGACAGACAGACAGACAGACACAGAGAAACAGACACAGATAGAGAGAGAGAGAGAGAGACAGACAGATAAACAGAGAGACAGACAGACAGACAAACAGGCAGATAGACAGACAGAGAGAGACAGAGAGAAAGAGATAGATAGATAGATAGATAGATAGACAGATAGACAGACAGACAGACAGATAGAGATAGAGATACTGGTAGATAGATAGATAGATAGATAGATAGATAGATAGATAGATAGATAGATAGATATATAAAATCAACTGCATGATGTATCTAGTGTCACCCTGAGCAAACACAGCCTCTTATTAACAAACCACTTACCGTCTAAAGAAACCAATCAAAAAACACAGTTGGTCCTCGACTTACGACCTTCACCGAGCCCCAAATTTCCATCCGCTAAGCAAGACATCTGGCCTCTTAAGGGAATTTGGCATCGTTTTACGACCTTCCTTGCTGTTCAGTGAATCGCCGGACTTCTTAAGTGAGAAACAGGGCCAGCTTCCCCCATTGACTTGGCTTGTGTCAGAAGGTGGCAAAAGGAGATCGATCACGTGATACACATATACCCCGGCGGACAAGGCGACCGTCGTAAATGTGGAGTCCATTGCCAAGCGTCTGAATTTTGATGATGTGACCGCAGGGAGACACCGCGACGGTCGTTAAGTGTGAAAAATGGTCACGGGTCATTTTTTTCAGGGCCAATGTAAGTTCGAACGGTAGCTAAATGAACTGTTGTAAGAGAGGAAATCTGCTAAGAAGAAAAAGCTATTTGAAGGGGCAGAACATGAAAGCAAAAGGCAAGGGAGAAATAGGTTCGAACTTCCACTGATAGTCCTCCTCTTACAACAGTTCGTTTAGTGACCATTCAAAGTTACAATGGCACTAAGGTTTATTAATATGGATAAGCAAATATTATTATGATTATCAATGCTACGAACATTGTTAGTATTACTATTATTATTTCTCAAAAATAGCTGTACCCAGTTATTGTTATATGTTTACAAAATGCTTACAAAATGCTTACAAAATATTGTTATATGTTTACAAATATATGTTTACAAAAAATATCAATAAAATATATTTAAAAAACAAAAACAAACTTACAACAGCACTGAAAAAAGTGACTTACAACCGTTTTTCAGAGTTACGACCTTTGCAGCGTCCCCATGATCGTGTGATCCAAATTCAGATGCTTGGCAACTGGTTCGCACTTACGATGTTTTCTATGTTCGGGGGGGGGGTCATGTGACACCCCCCCCTTTTGAGACCTTCTGACAAGCCAAGTCGATGGGGAACCCAGATTCACTTAACAACTGTGTTAACTTACTTATCCACTCACGACTACGGCAAGAAAAAGTGGGGCAAAACTCACTGAACAAACGTTTCGCTTCCCAACAGAAATGTTGGGCTCAGTCGCGGTCGTAAGTCGAGGACTACCTGCATAACGGTCACACAAAAAAGGCGGGAAGAGAACATGTGGATTACAAGGATCTAGCACAGGTGTCAGCAACCTGTGGCTCCGGAGCCGCATGCAGCTCTTTGGGCCCTCTGCTGTGGCTCCCTGTCCGGTGATCCCACCCCTGGCCCTCCCCTCCCAGTCACCCCTCGCCTGGCCTGAGAAGGTAAGGGCGATGGCAGGGGATGGAGAAGCAGCCGGGGCAAAGACAGAGAGAAACAGAGAGGGGGGCAGGGAAGAGGGAGAGAGAGGGGGGAGGGAGGGAGAGAGAGAGAAAGAGATGTCAAAAGGGTTTTGTGGTTCCCAGGTTTTTTTAACAATCAGTTCTCTGCCCTAATGACCAGCTGGGTAGGCGGGGCTAGGGAGGGTCATGTGACTGGTGGAAGTGAGTGACATCGAGCCCACCCAGGTTTTGTGGCTCCCGGTGTTTTCTTTTCTGTGGGAAACAGGTCCAAATGACTCTTCGAGTATTTAAGGTTGCAGACCCCCTGATCTAGCAGAATGAGTGACGCCGTTTCCCTAAAAGTTTACAAGATCTGGCCCCTCCAGCAGCGATCCCACCCAGGAATAATGCTAATTATTTCACTTGGGGCTGAGGCTGGGCTAGAAATAATAAGCCCTTATAATATACATTAACCTCTGAATCACAGGGAGCCTCCAAGATTGTAATATAAGCATTGCCCACTCGGGAATTTTTTTGCAAAGGAGCTTTAAAAAAAACAGAAAACCTCAAGCCAAGTTTTGACGGAGTTCCCACTCGGCCAGCGTAAATCTTGTTTTTTAAAAAATTGTGACACCCCCTTCACCCCACCCCCCCAAGTTGCCTTAAGCTGCCCCTAGTAAGAAAAGCAAGACTGCAAGGAGCTGCAACCTACAATTTAGCAAAGAAGTAAAAACAAAAACCCCAAGCAACTTCCAGCTGGTTATGGGAAAAATCTCCACCCTGCGAGGTTTTGTTTTGGAAAAAAATAAAAATATATATTTTTTTAAAAAATCCAATTTTTGGAATAAACACCCAAGTGTGACCCACAAGCAGCACAGACGAAATTTGCAGGAAAGAAACAAAAAATGCCTCTTTGCTGGACTTTGGTTTCCAGCTCTATGCCGCTTCCTTACTAGCAACGTAAGTGGTCCTACTTCAGTGGTCGGTTTAGAGGGGCTGTGCATAAGTGCACTAACGTGCCGATGGTCCCTGTCACTGTATTTTTAGTTTTTTATTCTTGTTCTCGTATTTGTTCTAATTCTAATATATCAATCAATAAACAAACGTGGAAGTGGTGCCAATTCACAACACAACCGGCTTCACCCAACATGCTGCTTAACTAATCGGGTTAGAGCTTCATCGCCAACAGGTTCAGCTCGGTATTAATCTGGGCGATTTACAGGGCCAGTTCAGAAGCAGCACAAACCCAACCCACAACCTTCACAATTTGGGTCTACACACCACCCAAGCTTGTCTCTTGCCTCCCTGTACAACACAGAAGTCCGGGAAAGTCTCTTCCCCTGCAAAGCAGGAGCTGAGAGGGGGTGAGGGAGCTGACAACTGCATCCCTTCTTCCAAATTCAGACATCTCCCAGCTGGCCAGCTTTTAGGGAAAACTTGTTTTCAAGGAGGACAAAAAGAAAAAAGAAAAAAGAAAAGAAAAATGCTCTCCCAGCAAGAAATGCTTCAAGGAAAATGAAAGGATATATCCAGAGAAAAGGGGAGACGGGGAATGAATCGGTGAACTGGGAGGGAGGGAGGAAGGAAGGGAGGAAGGAAGGAAGGAAAGGAGGGAGGAAAGAAGGAAAGGATGCAGAAAGGAAAGAAGGAGGGAGGGATGGGGAAGGAAGGAAGGAAAGGAAGGAGGAAAGGAAGAGAGGAAGAAAGGAAGGAAGAGAAGGAGGAAAGGAAGGGAGGAAGGAAAGGAGGGAGGAAAGGAAGGGAGGAGGAAGGAAAGGAGGGAGGAAAGGAAGGGAGAAAGGAAAGGAAGGGAGGAGGGAGGAAAGGAAGGGAGGAAGGAAAGGAGGGAGGAAAGAAGGAAAGGATGCAGAAAGGAAAGAAGGAGGGAGGGATGGGGAAGGAAGGAAGGAAAGGAAGGAGGAAAGGAAGAGAGGAAGAAAGGAAGGAAGAGGAGGAGGAAAGGAAGGGAGGAAGGAAAGGAGGGAGGAAAGGAAGGGAGGAGGGAGGAAAGGAGGGAGGAAAGGAAGGGAGAAAGGAAAGGAAGGGAGGAGGGAGGAAAGGAAGGGAGGAAGGAAAGGAGGGAGGAAAGGAAGGGAGGAGGGAGGAAAGGAAGAAGGGAGAAAAGGAGGGAGGAAAGGAAAGGGGGGAGGAAAGGAGGGAGGAAAGGAAAGGAGGGAGGAAAGGAGGGAGGAAGGAAAGGAAGGAGGAAAGGAAGGAAGGAAAGGAAGGAAAGAAGGAGGGAGGGAGGAAGGAAGGAAAGGAGGAAGGAAGGGAAGGAAGGAAGGAAAGGAGAGAGGGGGTTATTTGCGGTTCAGACATGGGCCGTTCAAGGCTGGGATCGTGTGAACAGGCTTCCCACCCAGCAAACACAGTGGAGGGAGAGATGAGAAGCCTCTCACTAATGCAGTAAGCCCAATTGGGGAAGGGGGTGGGGGGGATCCGGGCGTGGAGGTTTGGGGCAGGGAAGGGAAGGATGGGGAGGGGAGGGGAGGGAGGGAGGGAGAAGAGGAAGGAAGGAGGAGAGAGAGAGAGAGGAAAGGAAGCAGAGAGCGGGAGGGTGGGAAGAAGAAGAGAGAAATGGGAGAAGGAAGCAGAGAGAGAGAGAGAGAAAAAGAAGGAGGAGGGGGAGGACGGCGGAGAGAGGGAGGGTGGGAAGAAGAAGAGAAATGGAAGAAGGAAGCAGAGAGAGAGAGGGAGGGAGGGAAGAAGGAAGGAAGGAAAGAAGAGAGAGAGAGAGGGAAGAACGAAGGAGAGAAAGGGAGGGAGAGACGGGAGGAAGGTGGAAGGAAGGAGAGGGGGGAAAAGAAGCAGAGAGAGGGAGGGAGGAAAGAAGAAGAGAGAAATGGGAGAAGGAAGCAGAGAAAGGGAGGGTGGGAAGAAGAAGAGAAATGGAAGAAGGAAGCAGAGAGAGAGAGAGAGGGAGGGAAGAAGGAAGGAAGGAAGGAAAGAAGAGAGAGAGAGGAAGGAAGGACGGAGAGAGAGGAGGGAGGGGAGGATAGCGGAAGGAAGGAAGGAAGGAAGAGATTACAAGGGACTCCCTCCTCCTCCCTCGCCCAGCCCCGAAGGAGCCCGCCTTACCTCCGCCTCGCTGCAACCCCGCCGCGCAGCCGGCAAGCAACGTTTCCAGCCAGCCTGCCTGCCTGCCAGCCCGCCCGGCATCCAGCGGGGCCCGGCCTGGCCTGGCCTCCCAGCGGGGCCGCCCCTTCCAGCGGCAGCGCCCAGGAGGCGGGCAAGGCTTTGGCGGCGCCCCGCCCGCCCGGCTGGGCTGCGGAGGCGGGCGGAGAGGCCGGCGGGTGGCGGGGGGGGAGGTCGGCAGGGAAGACGGGGCGCTCCACCCGCCGGCGCCGGAGCTTCAGGCTGCGGGCGGCGCGAGTGACATCATCCCCGGCCGGGGCTGAGCGGCCGAAGCTCCTCCTGGCTGGCCCCGCGGAGCGCTGGCAGGCGGGGAGTGGCCAGCGAAGTCCCCCGCCGAGACCGGCCAAGTCCCCGCTGCTTTTTAGGCGAAGGCCCGGAGGAGGGATGGAGCGCCGTTATACGGGAGGTCCTCGGTTTACAGCCAAACTCGTGTTGCTAAGCGAGACATTGGGTCAGGGAGGTTTGCCGAGGCTGCCAAGCCACTCCCTGCGGCGTTCAGTCCCACGGTCGTTAAGTGAAATGGGCTCCCCCTCCTCCACATGGACTTGGCTGCTCAGAAGGTCGCAAAAGGGGAAATCACACACACACACACACACAACAACGGACACTGCAAATTGTCATAACTGTGAGTCGGTGGCCAAGCGTTGACATTTTTGACCCGCTTGACCGTTGGGACGAGGGGCGGAATGCTGCAACGGTGGTAAAGTGTGGAAAAACGGCCCCAAGTCACTTGTTTTTCAGCGCCGCTGTGTAACTGAACGGTCGCTAAATGAACCGTTGTAAGTTAAGGACTGTATTTGCCCTTACACCTTCGCCCGGGGGGTCGGTTTCAAGACGTGCGGGGGACTGCGTGATGACTTAACATTTCCTTCTCCTTGCTTGCGTCTGTCTCTGAGTCAAAATTGCACGCAGACACACACACCCCCTTGCCGGACCCCTAAATTTCTGTCGCTAAGTGAGTTTTGCCCCTTATGGTCAAAACCCTCTTTTATGTGAAGTAAACTGTCTGTTAAGATACAATAGGATGTGTGGGGGGGGCGGGAGGTTCCCTCCTTTGATTTAATTTCATTCAAAAATGCTTGCTTAGGACGCAGTTGTACACAATTGTGTACTGTCTGAAAACAGGAAATAAAACTTCTGCAATGCAGGTAATCCTTCACTTACAACCACAACGGAGCCCTAAATTTGCCCCATCTTACGCACCTTCCTTGCCAACATTGTTAAGCAAATCTCTGCGGTCGTTAAATTAGTTTTTTTTTTTTTTTTTTTAATTTGATTTATATGCCGCCCTTCTCCAGAGACTCAGGGCGGCTTACAATGCACTAAGCAATAGCCTTCATCCTTTTGTATATTTATACAAAGTCAGCTTATTGCCCCCACAACCGGGTCCTCAATTTATCCACCTTAGAAAGGATGGAAGGCTGAGTCAACCTTGAGCCTTGGCGAGATTCGAACCTGCAGTAATTGCAAGCAGCTGATGTTAATAACAGGCTGTTAGTCTGCTGCACCACCAGGCTCTTTCTTTTTTTTAAAATAAAAAAAAAACATTTAAAAAAACATTTAATAAAAAAAAAAGAAAACCATCAAGTAGTTTTCAGAGAAGAGCAACTAAGATGATCAAAGGCCTGGAGACTAAAACATATGAAAAACGGCTGCAGGATTTGGGTTTGGCTAGTCTAAAGAAAAGAAGAATTAGGGGTGACGTGATAGCAGTCTCCCAATATTTGAGGAGCTGCCACAAAGAAAGAGGGGGGGGGCAAATTATTCTCCAAAGCACCAGAAAGCAAGACAAGAAACAATGGTTGGAAAGTAACCAAAGAGAGAAGCAACCTGGAATTAAGGAGAAACGTCCTAACAGTGAGGACAATTAACCAGTGGAACAGCTGGCCTTCAGAAATCGTGGGCGCTCCATCACTGGAGGTTTTTAAAAAGAGTCTAGATAGTCACTTATCTGAAATAGTATAGGTCAGTGATGGCTAACCTTTCCCGGACCGAGTCCCAAATCCCCAAAATGCAATGCGCGTACAACCCCGTGCATGCGCCCTGTCCACCACACATGTGCTCCGCCCCCATGCATGCACACGTGCGGGGCCTGGGTGGATGAAAACCTAGCTTGCTCGGGTATCTTGGCTTCCAATATATCATGTGAACTCAGAAAATGAAGTAATTCACTAAACAAGGAAGTGGTTTGCTGTGTATGCCATCATAGGCAAAGTAAGATAGTTGTGGTGTAAGTAGATGGGTGTAATAACTGAACCAAACATCAGTTAGATTCTTGCTTTGAACAGGAACATAATCGACTTCCTTATACTGAAATGTAGAGTGCGTCAGAGGGGGCAGCCTGTCAGAGTGATTGATGGGATATTGACACGATTTGGGCTTGGCCTTCCATAGTCAAATTTTTGCCTGGTATTTTATTCTCTCCTCTATTTTCTTTCTTACGTTCACTCTTCTTATTTTCTTTGCTTCTTTTCTAATATTGTCTTGCTTTTTATCCCATTACAATTTCTTAAATAAAAATTATATAGTTTTATTTTATGAACACCGATCAATATTAACTGTGCACCTAAGGTTTAATACTATATTCAAAACCTCAATTGTTTTCTATTAGTGGGGAAGTGTATTTCCTTTTGCTTTTATTTTATGTATTTTATATGTGTAGATGTATGTGTGTGTGTGTGTTTAGTTTATTCTGATAATTTTACTTAAAAATCAACAGGGCTATCCAAAGTAGTAGGGGATGTCCATCCTAATGAATCATCACAATGACAGTTGAGTAGCAGAATAAATTGCTAGTGTGCAAACCCTGTTTGCAAGTGCAAACAATGATAATCCTATTAATAGCTTTAGTCATCCTTGGAAAGTTGTTAACTGATAATCTGACAAAGGACAACGTGATTCACAGCTATTCTGCGTAGGAATTTTCTGCCTCCCATTCTGTTCCGTTAAAGACTTTGTTGGAAAATTGTATGTCAGTCTATCATGCTGGGGGATTTTTGTATGGATACAAAGCATGGACAACTGTCAAAAGTGACAATCAATTGAACCTTTGAGCCTTTGAAATGTGGATATAGAGCATTAGTCACAATGGCACAAGTTGAATGTGTACAAAATGAGAGAATCCTCCACAGAACAGGTGAAAAGAGGCTAAATTGTAATTTCATAAAAAAAAGAATGAGAATGTTTAGGACATGTAATACCCAGGGGTGAAATCCAGCAGGTTCTGACAGGTTCTGGAGAACTGTTAGCGGAAATTTTGAGTAGTTCGGAGAACCGGCAAATACTACTTCTGGGCTGGCCCCAGAGTGGGGTGAAAATGGAGATTTTGCAATATCCTTCCCCCAGGAGTGGGGAGGGAATGGAGATTTTGCAGTATCCTTCCTCTGCCACACCCACCAAGCCATACCATGTCCACCAAGCCACGTCCACAGAACCGGTAGTAAAAAAATTTGGATTTTAACACTCAACACTTAAATTAATTACGGAAGGAAATATTCAGAGTAAATATATCCTGGTTGGAAGGGGAAAAAATCTAGGTGAACGGTTTGGCAAAAATGCAACATCCTTGTTTTGCACAAGATCATCAAAAGAACAAAGAACAGCGATGGCTGCCAAGGTTCAGGATGAGATGATGCTTGCAAACAATATTATAAAATCGCCCCCAGGCATGAAAAGCAAAGGAGGAGCATTTCATGCTAATTAGTTGTGGCATCATTCAGCCTTACAGGAGCATGAGATGTCCACATCTCCAAGGTCTTACTTGCTCAGGATTGCAACACAAAGTAGTTCAGTTGATTTTGTGTCGTCGATAGAATTGCCACCGTATCCTAGGTTAAGAGGCCGGAGAAGTCATTTGCAGCCACTCCGTGTTCATTTTCCTCTTGGGCGGCAGAAACTGAATGGGGAAAATGTTTCCTCAAGACTCTGTCAAGGACCTTGGAGTACTCATTTCTAAAGATCTAAGTGCCGGAGCCCACTGTAACAACATTGCCAAAAAGGCATTAAGAGTTGTTAACTTAATCTTGTGTAGCTTCTTCTCTGGTAATATTGTACCGTTAACTAGAGCATACAAAACATTTGCTAGACCAGTTCTTGAATACAGCTCATCTGTCTCGAACCCGCACTGCATATCGGATATAAATACAATCGAGAGAGTCCAGAGATATTTTACGAGAGGAGTCCTCCATTCTTCTACCCGCAATAAAATACCTTATGCCACCAGACTCCAAATTTTGGGCTTAGACAACTTAGAACTACGCCGACTTCAGCATAGTACATAAAATTATCTGCCACAATGTCCTACCTGTCAATGACTACTTCAGCTTCAACCACAACAATATACAAGCAAATAATAGATACAAACTCAAGGTAAACCGCTCCAAACTCGATTGTAGAAAATACGACTTTAGCAACAGAGTGGTCAATGCCTGGAATGCACTACCTGACACTGTGGTTTCTTCCCCAAACAAACCCCCAAAACTTTAACGTTAGACTGTCTACTGTTGACCTCACCCCATTCCTAAGAGGCCTGTAAGGGGCATCATAAGCACACCAATGTGCATACCGTCCCTGTCCTAATGTCCCTTTCTATTCGTATCCATCTCATGTATTCATAATCATGTCTATACTTATATCTGTTATCTAATACATGCTTGACAAAATAAATAAATAAATAAAATAAATAAAGACCAGAAGCCTTTGGGGCTTCCCCATCCGCACGACCTTCACTGGTTGTGAGTAGAGATGGAGAGGAACAGACAAACAGAAAAGGGACCGATTGTTCCTTGAACTGGACAAGCTTGAAGTCACTCCTGAGATGTGTGAAGGTCAATCAGTTTCCTTGAACTTCTCAAGAAAGCCATTACACAAGGCATGACAAAAACAGAACCAGAAGTTTTGTCAATAAGTATCTATGGAGATTTTCAAGCATCCAGGTCAAGGTTGTCCCAAAGGTTCTTTTCCAAAAGACTTTTTTGGGGTTGTTGTTTTTTTCTGTTGAAAATATTTCATTTCTCCTCCAAGAAGCTTTTTCAGTTCTCAAAGGAAACCAAGGGAAAAAAACCCCTTGGGGGGTTGCTTTTTGGAGAAGCAGCTTTGGAGAAGTTGCTTTTTGGAGAAGCAGCTTTGGGACCTATTGTCAATAAGCAATCCCTTCAATGGTGACCTTGGGTCTACTACCACCCTGTCCTGACCGGCCTTGTCAAAGAAGTGAAGTCCTGACTACGGAGGAGAAAGCGGAAGAGGAAGAGGGGGAAGGGAGGGAGGGGGGGAGAGACATGATCTACTACAACGTCCTGACTGGCCTTGTTGAAGGAATGAAGTCCTGACTACAGAGTTGAGAGGGAGGGAGGGGGAGAGGGAGAGGGAAAGAGAGAGAGAGAGAGAGAATTGGCCAAGATAGATGGTCTTAAAGCAATTGGTGCTTAGATTTGCCAAGTCGTATTCAAACGGAGCATCTGGAGGCAACAGATCTGACTGAAAACATGAACATTTACAGATTAATAATAATAATTAAAAAACCCTCCTCCTCCAGCTTTTAGAATATGGCCGAGATTCAAGTCTCAAACCTTCCATATGGGAGTAACTTCAAGAAGAAATGCTTTGCTTCATCATCTCCTGGGACACCCACTTACCTGCTTCCATCACAAGCCTTTAGAAATTCATTTCCAGGCTATTTTGGGGAGAATTGCTTTCTCCTTTTGGAGAACATCTCTAACCTTAGCATCTTGAATAATCAGAGGGATGAATACAGTTATCTCTTGGAATTTGTAAGAGGATAATCCAGGCACCCAACTTTTGAATTGATTGTCGTTTTATCAGTGACCTTCTTATGAATCCCTGTGGGCCACACCACTCCAGTTAAAGTATCCGTGTAAATTGATTATAAATCAGAATATCCTCTCTGTGTGCTGGCCCGCCAGCGGCCAGCGGAGCAGGTGGCAGACTCAGACAGTGAGGAGGTTGGGGAGGAACATGGGCTAGTCCTGGAGTCTGGGGAAGGTTCTGATGAGTGCTCTGTATCAGAGGCAGAGATGGGGCCAGGGCCGTTGGACAGTTATCAGCTGCCTTTGGAGTCGGATATCACTGGGGCAGAAGAACAGCTGGAGCCTGTTCCCGATGTGCACATGCACAGAGCTGCCAAGAGAAGGGAACAGCTAAGGAACAAGGGTCGACTCGGGAGTACAGATGGGTGGTGAATGGCCCCTCCCATAAAGAATAAAGAGGAGCAAAGGGGAGGGGAGTTTGCAGGAGACAATTAGTTCAATTCATTAGGGTGAAGATCTGTTCCTGACTTCTTGCCAAGTAATTACTGCTACAGCGTGGCGTTTGGAAGATATCGGCCTGGCCGCTCCCCAAGCCTGATAAAGGTCTGTAATGAAATCTCCTGAAAGACTGTTTGCCGGGACTTTGCTGGAGAGGAATTTCCCTTTAACCTAAATAAAAGAGGTTTTATCGGGACGAGGAGTCTGCTTCATGATCTTGGGAGGCCTAGGTCACAACACTCCCTGATGAGCCTCACAGTATCTCAATTCCTTCAGAAGGACAATCGGCCACCGTCCAGATCTCTCTCATTCTCTCTCTCTATGACGCTATAACGACGCTAGCACTGCACACCAGAACAAGTAGACACAAGAAGTTTTTTCCCGAACGCCATCACTCTGCTAAACAAATAATTCCCTCAACACTGTCAAACTATTTACTAAGTCTGCACTACTATTAATCTTCTCATTGTTCCCACCACCCATCTCCTTCCACTTATGACTGTATGACTGTAACTTTGTTGCTTGTATCCTTACGATTTATATTGATATTGTTTCCTGATTGCTTATTTGTACCCTATGACTATCATTAAGTGTTGTAACTTATGATTCTTGATGAACTATCTTTTCTTTTATATACACTGAAAGCACATGCACCAAGACAAATTCCTTGTGTGTCCAATCACACTTTTTTTTTTTTAATTTGATTTATATGCCGCCCTTCTCCGAAGACTCAGGGCGGCTTACAATGTGCTCAGCAATAGCCTTCATCCTTTTGTATATTTATACAAAGTCAGCTTATTGCCCCCACAACTGGGTCCTCAATTTACCTACCTTAGAAAGGATGGAAGGCTGAGTCAACCTTGAGCCTTGGCGAGATTCGAACCCTGCAGTAATTGCAGGCAGCTGGTCTTAATAACCAGCTTAATAACAGGGTGCCTTAAACCCCTGTACTACCATTGGCTCACTTGGCCAATAAAGAATTCTATTCTATTCTATTCTTCTACTGTCTTCTGTACTACCAAGTCCCCTTAATTTCATCTCAAACTGCAACCTATCCGCAAACAGCTAACCTTTCTCTCTGTACTGTTAGTCTTCCTTTCTTTCCCCATTTCCTAGCACTTTGGCCTCAAAAAAAAAAAAAAAAGACCAAATCTACAAAATGGCCTTCTCTGGCTTCAAATTCACTCTGATTCTGCTTATCTGAGGATGGGGGATAGAAGAAGATTCCCTTAACGCCTACTTCCATATGGCGAAATATTTTTGCAGTCATGCCACATGCTACCCGCAGCTGTTTCTATGGTAGTGGGGTTTGTTTTGGACGAGGTTCCTCCGAAAATGTAAGGCTATCCGGCTGAAAGCAAGGCTACAATTTTTAATTTACAACCAGCGCTATGGTAACTGAACACATCTCGTCTGTTTACAAACACAAGACGCCAGGCTTGGGAAAGTTCAGCTGTTGTTGGGTATCTTTTTTTTTAAATATAGGAGCCTTTCCTTTGAATATTTCACGAGTAGCCCTGAAAAAATGAATCAAGCTGGTCTTGAAGAAAGAGAATAGAGACACGTTTCAAAGCTAGACATATTCTCCATCCTAAAATGGAGTTAAACGAGAGAGCAGTATTTCTACAGACCACAGTAAGACTGGTGAAAAGAAATGGGAGAGTGGGGGGAACACCACAATTTCAAATTTAGTTAAGAGTGCAAAACTGTATTTATTGTGTTCTTTTTATTTTACTTTATTTATTTTGTCGAATACCTATTAGATAATATATATAAGTATAAGCATGAATTGAATACATAAAATGAATACAATTAAAGGAAACAAGAGTCGTAATATTATAGAGTGTGGAACAAACTGTATGATTGGTTAGAAAAAAGAAACCAAAATAATAATTTGGAATGTTAATTTAATTGGGTTAAAACTAGGAAGTGTAAATTACTGAATAGTGTTAACCAGATACTGATGGTTCTGTAAATAGATACTAATGTAAATATAAGTATATAGATGAACGATTGAATAAGAATAGAGAATATATATCCGTGTCGATACCGTAAGCTGTAAAATAATATATGATGTAAAGGAAAAATTAGGACAGGGACGGTAGGCACGCTGGAGCTCTTATGCACGCCCCTTACAGACCTCTTAGGAAAGGGGTGAGGTCAACAGTAGCCAGTCTAAGGTTAAAACTTTGGGGGTTTGGGATGAAACCACAGAGTCAGGTAGTGCATTCCAGGCATTGACCAGTCTGTTGCTGAAGTCGTATTTTCTGCAATCGAGTTTGGAGCGGTTCACTTTAAGTTTGTATCTTATTGTGTGCTCGTGTATTGTTGTGGTTGAAGCTGAAGTAGTCACTGACAGGTAGGACATTGTAGCAGATAATTTTATGAGCTATCCTTAGGTCATACCGAAGGTGGCTTAGTTCTAAAATTTCTAAGCTTTAGAACCTGTAGCAAATCAGAAACCCCTTTTTCAGAAATTAATGATTTTGACAATGATCACTGTGGGATGCTTTTATTCTCGCAAAGCCAAAACGGAGAGAGCAATTTTGAAAATTCTCAATAGACCTGCTCCACAATGCATTATTGCTTAACGCATTGTAAGCCGCCCTGAGTCTCCGGAGAAGGGCGGCATATAAAATCAAATTAAAAAAAAAAATGCTCGAAAGACATTTCTAAAATTTGTATTCTACTCAAATAGGAGAGAAAACCCAGATAACTGACAAGCCGCCCCTGTGAAATGCTGATTTGTCAAGGCTTTTATTGTGTTCTTAAATTTTTGTTTAAACGAAGGTGGGAAATGAAAGGTCACCCAGTTTTGTCGTTGTATCTGTGGTTCCCAGTTTGTGTTTTACTTGTGGTTGTGGTTTCTCCTGGGTGTGCAGGTGTGTAACTGTTTCATCTACATATCTTCCTTTTTCTGTCTGTGTGTATGTGCCCTGTGGTAAAATTTACTGTTGGATCTTTCAACATTACTTACGGGCCCTTTGTTCATTTTCTTGCCAAATTGTCTTTAACTTCTTTAGATTGCAGTACTTCCTGTAAAATGAATCCTGAACCAAAATTTAAAAAATGGTTTTATATTGTGGGCATGGCCCTTTACGTTGGATTTTGATTCTTACACAAACTGCTTTCCTTCTAGCCTTCTAGAAAATTCTTGTTTAGTTACGGCCCACAGATAATCTGACAACCCCTTTCAGTTAGCATCCGTAATGTGTTCAAACTCTCCATCTAGCTGCCCATAGCGAAAGTTTGGGAATGTTCTCTAAACCAAATGGTTTAATCTATAGGTTTTGCAGTTACGCCACTGTTGACATTAAAATTTAATCATTTCAAATTTCTGCACACGACAGGGGGGGAAAGACACAGCTGCGTTGTGGTCCGCCAGAAGCTTGCGGAGCTGGCAGTGGAGTCGGACAGTGAGGAGGCTGGGGAGGAACACGGGCCAGTCCTGGAGTCTGGGGAAGGCCCGGACGAGGGCTCTGCATCAGAGGCAGAGATGGGGCCAGGGCCATCTGGGAGTGATGCGCGGACTCCAGAGCCCCCAGAGTCGGACAGCAGAGAGACAGAGGAACAGGAGGAGCCTGTCCCTACTGCACGCATGAGCAGAGCTGCCAGAAGGCAAGAGCAGCTAAAGCAAAAGGGACAACTTGGGAGTAAGGCCAGGAGATGATTGGCCCCTCCCATAAGGCTTAAAAGAAAAATGAAGGAAATTGGGCCTTTTGCAGGAAAGCAACATTGCTAACTCTATTTCCAGTCGGCATCTCGTTTGTTTCTGAACTTCGTGGGGCTTTGCCACATAAGCCCTTTGGCAGGTTGTCAAAGAAGATAAAGGTTGGTGATTATTCTGAAGGACTTCTTCCGAAGGACTTGTTTTGAAACTAATTGGGACTCAGCTGGGAATGAACGTAATTCTCAGCTGTTACAATAAAATAGGTTTGTTTGGGACTAATTGTGTCTTGTAATGACTCAGTAAGCTAGATCACAACAGGCTGCTTGGTGGCTATTTTTGAGTACAGACAAGGCATCTGAACTAAAAAAAGACAGTGGGTCAATGGCAGAAAGACCAGCTATTTTGGTTGTTAGGATATGGTATAAGCCTAACAAGTTGTCCAGGCAATATATGTGTGCTATAACTTTAAATGTATTCTGTAACTTTAAGATGTAATGCTGAGTAATTGTACTGCTGAGTCATTGTAATGACTAATGACTGCTGACTGCAATTATCCTAATTGTACTGCTGACTTCACTTATCTTAAGTGGATAATTACTAGTGTAAACTGTATATAAGGAGAGAGCCAAGCTATAGTCATTGTTGGTCAGAATTGGTTGGACTTGTTGGAACTGTTACTGTCATGTGTGAAGACGTGGATGGATATGCTAGCATTGTGATTTGTTACCAGCGTGAATTGCTGTTTATTATCTACTGCTATTTGTATGGTAAGAAGATATCTGGAACCTCGGATTGATTTGAATGGCTAAAGACTTGGATTGACTAAAAGACTATGCAATTGTTTTTCACTACGAAGTAAAAGCTTTGTTAAACCAGTTTGTATGTATTGCATTCACTGCTCTCAGTACCTTTTCTCTGTTGGTTGGTAACACAACAATATCCTTAACATTGGTCACAATGGTTGTTTGTCAAGTGCCTTGATTGTTGCTCCACAGCTAATAACAGAAAAGTTGTGTAAAAAGGCTTGGATTGATCGGCTTTTTAGAAGGTACTCAAAAGTCCACGATTAAGGGAAAATAATTACCATTTTCGCATCTTTTATCTTTTTTTGACTCTATACAGACTAACATTGGAAGCCAACATTGCTGGCTTATTAGGTACAGAAACAGGGTGTGATTGCAACCTTCCAGAGCATAATTTCATGCATTATGTAGAACAGCCAACTGTGATGAAAACTGCTCAACACTGTGATCCAGTTGGATCCAATTGGTTTGGAGCAGATTCTGCTGACCGGACTGATTTTTATTTTTTTGGCTTACTGCCTACAGGTAGTCCTCGACCTACCGCCATAATGGAGCCCCCAATATTTCTGCTCTTAAGTGAGACATCTGTTAAGTGAGTTTGGCTCCATTTTTACGACCTTCCTTGCCGCTGTTGTTAAGTGAATCCCCGCAGTTGACAAGGTAGTCACCCGGTTGTTAAGTGAATCTGGTTTCCCCGCTGACTTTGCTTGTCAGGAGGTCGCAAAACGGGATCGCGTGACCTCGGGACACAGCGACCGTCATAAGTATGAACCGGTTGCCAAGATGGCTGAATTTTGATCACATGATCGTGGGGATGCTGCAAAGGTAACTGTGAAAAAACGGCCACAAGCCACATGTTTCAGTGCTGTTGTTAACTTTGAACCGCCACTAAATGAACTGTTGTAAGTCAGGGACTACTATACTATGCAATTTCTTCCTTTGAATCAAACTGGACAATCCTCAAGGGTTCCATTTTATGATGGGTACATTTCAGTCATTACAGACTTCTGGCTCAACCCCAAAGAATTATTAAAACTCCAACATTTACATATTTTATTATTATTATTATTTGAGATGACTGCTTGTTACAGGATACTGACAGCTGTTGGACATCTGTGTACACAGATACATTTTTTTTCCCTTGTAAACACAAATGCATAATATAATAGTTTGCAGAACAGAAATTGTCGTCCTGTTCTTATCATCTGAAAAGTAGCTTATTTTGAAACCCAAGTTATCCTAAGGAGGTGTTCAGCCCTCTGGTGTGATTGTGTTTTTTGGCAATCTGACTCAATCTGAAATAATTGGAGCACGTAAAGGAGACGCACAAAATTACTCCGCTGAAACCTAAGAGATGGAATGAGCAATGCTTTGGTATATTTTGAATATGCAGGCGTATCCCAAAAGGATAAAAATGTTAGATTAACATTCCAGCATTCTTTAGAAATCGTGAAACGACGAACAAAAAACAAACAAACTACACAATCATGTAATACTTTCTGCTGTACGTTGCAAGAAAGCTCTGTAAAAGTCAGCTCACTTCCGAAAAGACTGTGCCAAAATTGAAAACATCACATCTCTTTGGAAAGACAACAACCTTAGACATTTTTTTTTCTACACTGATGGAGGAGGAAAAAACACAAACACACAAGAGAGTAAAGATTAAATATGAGACAAGGAGCGTGTACCATATGCACACATTTCACACAAAAACAGGAATCATATAAATTAAAATTTCTGTTGGGGCTAACAGCAGATTCAACACTCATTTTCTGTTACTTTTGGTTCACACAGTTGCTGGGAATGCCACCTTCCCCTCTCCATCTATGTGTCTTCATCACAACTGAACAGTTTGTGGTTACTAATTAGTAACTGTGGTTAACGTAACCAAGATTTCTGCTTTAACATGGTTTGGACTATAGAATAGGAAGAGAATGATGGTGTAACCATTAAGTCAGTGTCAATTCTTCACGACCAACAGTTAAGATTGTCTCTGAGAGTAACTATCCCTGGAGTTTCAGATCTTCCAACAAATGAGATTTGAAAAAATCCTTGTTAATTTTAACTAAAGACTGAGAAACTGTAATGGTTTTAAATGGAATTAAAAGTGGAAGGCAGACATTTGGTCTAGGGAAGGGAAAAAGACTTGCAGATATAAATGATGCATTTGAAGTTTATTCGCCACGGTTAAGAGGGAATCCGTACCGGATGAGTGGCAGAAATAAAATTTTTGATGAAAGAAGTAAAAAATTATGGAGCAAAAACTAAACTGGTTGTCTTTGTGCCAGTTTTGTTTCAAAACATCTGGAGCCCACGTTAAGATAAACTACAGAAGGAATGTGATGGAAAACAAATTATATTGGGTGGGTATTCTGAGATCGAGTCTCTATTCTAGTTTCTAACATATCAAAGTTTTCTATTGTGCTAACGGTAAGAACAATTTAACCCTGATTTTTTTTTGTTTTTCTTTTTTCTTAAAAAAAGAAAAAACACTTATTTCTCCCATAACCACAGAACAGTACATTACTACAAGTTTCCAAAATGGTTTTTTTTTTGGTCCGTTATCCCTCTTGATTCCAAACCAATTTCCTACTGCCAATTGAGCGAACGTTGAGCGAACGCTTAATGTGAAATTAAGCTCAGTCATTTTTGGAAAAAAAAAAAAAAACCAAGTGCTTTTCCACTTTGTGCTTCTTGCTTTAATTTGCCTTTTTCTTAGCAACGACCACAGAGAACAGGAGTCGCTAGTGAAGCCACAGGATTTCGCTCACCGCCCCCATAAAACAGCCGTTTCCAGGAATGTGATGTTATTCGGGGCAAGAAATCCACCGGCTGCATCAAATCTAAATGAAATTCTTGGAGAACACTTTGAGGCCAAAACAAAAAACAGCTAAAATAGTTACGGGCATCTGCCAGAGAGGTCAAGGGGACTCAAAATGGCAGCCATTGGATCATGTCATCGTGACCGCCATCTTAAACCTCTTTGGATGCCACTTTTTAGGACTTTATAGAGAGTTGGGATCAAAATCTGCGACACTGTTCATCATCCGTGAGGGAAAACGGGAAGGACGCATTTTAGAAACTAAAAAGTAGATTGAAATTTAAGTAAATTTCAAAAGTAAAGGGAACCTTTCCCCGTCCTTGAAATTCCTGTTTGCTTCAACCAGTTGTTGCTACTCAAAGAATGAGCTGAGGGGACAGTCAACTCTTTGGACACGGGGAGGGGGGACTCCTTCCTGCATTGGTTACCTTCCACCAAGTAACTGTTAACTATCAAACTCTGTCCATAAATTTGGTCGCTGAGGGTGAAACCATCCAGTTAGCATAAACACTATCATTTGCATATCTTGAAAACACAGCCTTAGGCCCGTCGCTTCTGGCAAGTGGAACAGGGCTCTCTTCGGGCCAGTTCGGGTATGACATGCCTAAAAATGAAAACAGATAATTTTTTCTGCACTGAAGAACCAACACTTCATGTGCAGACAGTAAGGCCCTTGGCAAAACTCCCTTCGCAAATTGCAAGCCAAATGACAAAACGACCCCCTCACCTCCCCAAGAAACTCAAATGTGTTTCCCAAAGGAACTGGGACCCAAAGCTAGAAATCGCAAAAAAATAGGTCCTTCGATGCAGCCTGCTAAAACGTTTGCTCTTTTTAAAATTTGAGCATGTTATTATTTTCAGGGGAATTGCAAAAACGCAAGTGGTTCTTGCAGTGGGGATCCCCATGGCAAAAGCAACAATAAATCTCACAATTTGAAAAAAAAAAAAGTTGAAAGTCTGTGCATGCAATGTTTTCAGTCAAAGACACTGATGGATGAAGGAAGGAAGATTTATTTGTGTGTTTGTGTGTTTACAGGCACACATGTAAATGTATATAAATGTGTTTGAGAGCCTGGAACATACTCCATAAGGCCACTGAAATTGATATAAACCAAAACTTGATTCTGGCTTTTTGTAAATGGCTTAATTTGATGTTTGTCTTTAAAAAAATAAATAAATAAAACTTTAACTTGTAAGGTGCTCAGAGTGGTTTTGGAATTGGGTAGCGGTAATGATAACACCCAGCCCAATTCCTTGAATCCATCAAGTCTAAAGTTCTTGCAAATGAAATATTAAAACAAGATTCTTATAGGGAATCTAATCATGCCCGTTGAAAAGAGCCACCCGTTCTCACCTACTTCTACAAAAAAAAAATCCTGGATTTCAAAACAGGATTAACTTGGCATGAAAACTATTTAAGAGCCGACTACGAATTTAAGAATTGGGGCTTGGGGAAGTAAGCCCCTGAACGTGACAAATAAATTGAAAGGCATGGCTTGAATTAAAGTCATTTCAAGGCCTTGATGGCATGTGCAACATTTAATTAGGAGACCAAAATGTAGGAGTTTTGGCAAGATTTGTCTTTACTGTCCATCTCACCACCACAATATCAAAGCACATTCCTTCTAAGACACTTGCAACCACATTCAAAACAGGGTGTAGAGGCTAACATTTTCATGGAAAAAAAATAAACAAAACCCCAAAGCATGTGAAAACAGCAATGGTTGTTTTCGTGGGATCAGAGTCTTTCAAGCTCTCCCCCAGAACCCATCTGAAAAATCCCGTTACTCAGTAAGCAGGCATGACTATACAGAAACATAATATATAATACAAGGCAACATTTCTGATTGTGGACTCCATCCGAATCCAAAACTGGAGCGGACTCTATAAACGGTGAAAAGAAGAGGACGACCCAAACTTTTAAGCTGTAAAAAAAGTGATGCTGTTTTTGACAGAAGACACCACCTCCAAAAAAATATGGGATTTAAATTCTCCAACCCCAGACATACACAAAAAGGATAATTTTAATTGGATAATGGCTAGCATATATTTTTTTTAAACTTCCCCTGAGAATGCGTCCCTGATTCTAGGATTTTTGTCTTTCTTAGACTACATATCTATATCCAGATATATAGATATATAGATATATATATAAGGATAGGTTGCACGTTTTCACATCCTTTAATTTTTTTTTTGGTTATTGTTGAACACAGCTGTAAAAGACGGCTAAAGGAACAGAGCTTGACAGAAATGAAGAAGAAGAAAAAAAAAGAGAGAGGGAGTGTTTAAAAACTTGCCAAGCAAACTTTGATTGGTTTCATACCAACAAATAATACTCGGAAGGGCATTTACAGAGAGCGTGAGAACAGTGCAGAAGAGAAATCAGTTTTGGGAGATTGTGTGTGGTTAGAATCTAGTAAATGCATGTGAAATTCTACCATAGAGTTTGTTTTCAATCCATGTGGAAGGAAGAGTTCGAGGGAGGGGAACATTATTACAATCCACAAGAGGCATCTCTTCTTCCGAGAGTCCATCATCGTAAAGCAGAGAGTCCGAAGGAGTGGAAGCGGCCAGATCTAAATAGTCCTAAGCCAATAAAAGAGAAAGAGGGTTAAGGCAGAGGCCTTTGGGTCTCCGTTCAAGTCAAGTCGATCATCCCGAAGGACCCAAAAATGTCCGGCGCAAGCAACCAGATCCACATGGGTAGAGTTCAAGCTAACTACTTCATTGTTGTTCTGCCTAGAATACAGGAATCTCCCGAAAACAGATTGTCTTCCCTTGGGAATGGATAGATAAAGGTTCCACGGAGGTTCCAGCTCTCTTGCAGCTGCACAACGATTCAAGACTAATTCCTGCTTGAACCCTCTTCCCTGTCTGGCTGGGCATTTTTCCATAAAAACTCAGTTTGGGGAGATTCAGAATATTTTTATCGTCTGGAAAAGTAGCAGCCCTGGAGACAGTGGTGAAATTCAAATTTTTTTACTACCGGTTCTGTGGGCAGGGCTTGGTGGGTATGGTGTGGCTTGGTGGGTGTGGCAGGGGAAGGATACTGCAAAATCTCCATCCCCGTCCCACTCCAGGGGAAGGATACTGCAAAATCTCCATTCCCTCCCCACTCCTGCGGCCAGCCAGAGGTGGTATTTGCCAGTTCTCCAAACTACTCAAAATTTTCCTCTACTGGTTCTTCGAACTACTCAAAATTTCCACTACCGGTTCTCCAGAACCTGTCAGAACCTGCTGTATTTCACCCCTACCTGGAGACATATTTCTTTGGAATCAGTCCAATTCATGTTTCCTTAGATATCTGCTGAAGTTCTCTAATTCTCAACTTTAAGTAGTGTTCCTTGCCAACATGTTAACATCATGGGTTTGGCAAGGAACTCCTTTAGAAATCCACAGCCTTCCCATCCAGCATTAGATCTCTTTCAGGAGACCAGCTCATCAATTTGTTACAGAAGCCTCCATGAATAATCCTTTGTCTGAAATTATGGAGATTTTTTTTTTTCAGAAGCACTGAATTCATGCACATCTGGTACTGCTGAATATGAAGGGAAAAAAAAAACCTCTCCCCGAGCAAATAATGTGCTTTGCATTCATTTGAACCTTCGCTAAACAGCTCTGGTGCAAATCCGAGGGCTATCGTGTGATCACATCACAACTCAACATCATGGGGATTTAATTTTATTGCAAAATACGGCCTTCTAATAAAATTGCACAGTATTAAAAAAAAAAACCAGCAAAGCAAGGCTTTGCGTAATTACACAACTTATGGAAAGGAGAAAGCCATTTGGAAGTTTGGGGAATCCCAAAATCAGCAGAATTGCACCAACCCTTGTTGTAAAATACGTCCTGCAAATATTCTTCTCCAGGGTTGAGAATTTATTTGAATTTTATTCCAAAGGTTGCTGAGAACATTTTTTTTTTTTTATGTTTATGTTGATTCTGTTTGGGGATTTATTTTCTTGTAGTAGGTAGTGACGGCTTTATTATCTCCTAGGACAGTGATGGTGAACCTTTTTAGCACCGAGTGCCGAAAAGGGAGCACTTCACATGCATGCGCGGTGCCAAGTGTCAAAAAGGGAGCACTTGTGCGCTCACGGCACCAAGTGCCGAAAAGGAAGCTGAATTCCCATCTCATACTTCTGAAAGGTGCCCAAAGAGACAATACGCTGTGCGGAATGGCCTTTTTTTTTTCGTGAACTTGTGTTTAGAGCTACGCTGTTTCCTTTAAATTAAATGGTGATATTTGATTGCTATAATCAGAGCCGCCCTGTGCATGTGTACACAAAAGCATTTTGCACTCTGCAATTCTATCTGACCTCAAATGTTGTCTTAATCTAAATAACTGCAGCACGTCTGATCCCAGGCGATTAGCTAGGCTTTTTTCCCTTCCTGCCTTTCAAATATCCTTTCTTTAAATCTCTCTTGAACAAGTTCTCTTCAAATATGAGCAAAGGGGATAAAAGACTCCAAAGAGAAATGAACCAATCACCACCTCCAGGCATATCTATGTAGCTGTAATGAATTTTGTAAGGTTCTTACCCGGCTCTTGACCATCATTTTTTCTAATTCTTTACTGATCTCAGCAAATGTTGGCCTCTTATCTGGTTCCTGTTTCCAGCAGTGAAGCATCAAATTGTACCTTTAAGAGAACAAGCAAACTTTGAATCTTCAAATGAAAAGGAGGAGGAGGAGGAGGAGGAGGAGGAGGAGGAGGAGGAGGAGGAGGAGGAGGAGGAGGAGGAGGAGGAGGGAAGAGGAGGAGGAGGAATAATTCCCAGATTCCAACATTTCTGTTTTGTTGGTTTTGTGAAGGTGGTATTGGAATCTACTGGAATGGGGCACCCTATGAAATAAGCAATCACAAATGTCTGTTCTATCTATCTATCTATCTATCTATCTATCTATCTATCTATCTATCTATCTATCTATCCATCCATCCATCCATCCATCCATCCATCCATCCTTCTATCTATTTATCTATCCATCCATCCAATTTTCCTTGTGTATTTTATGACTTTTTCAGAACCCCCAGAAAAACTTTAGGACAAATCCAATAGATTTCTCCAACACACACATATAAATGCGTGAAGATTGATGATAGGACTTTGGCTTAAATGCATTAATTCAACGAATTCATACCCAACTTTTCCACAGGCTGAAAACTTAAAATGTTGTGAAGAATATAAAAACCATGAAAATACTTCTTTTCTTTCTTTTTTTTAAAGAAAGACTTCCTCTCATCAGCCTTGTAGGCATTCTTTTTTTCATCTCAGGTAAAGTCTGGTGGTTTTCAAGAAAACTCCAAGGGAGATTCAAAGCATTTTTTTCCCCTGCAAAAGGGCCACACATTTGTGCTGCAAAATCCTGGATGTGCCATTTCTGTATATCTTTGTTGTCAACCTAGTATTTCTCTTAATTTTGCAAGCCGGATGTGGCAGACCCTTCAAAGCAAGCAAATACAGTAGCGGCTAAAATTGTGGAAACTTTTTGGGAAAAGTGTATTTTCTAAAACTAGCTAATATCACCACTTTTTTTTTGAATAGTACCATAAAATGATATATCAATGGAAAGATAATTTAATCAAGAATGTAATGCAATAACTTTTATGAAGGATTTGCTATTAGAAGAGCAGTGACAATATAAAAAAGAAAAGTGAAACATGTAGAACAATCGAGATATACAAAAATGATTACCATGTCAGTTAATAGTTGGGTAACCTTTAGCATGAATTACAGCAGTGGTGGGTTTCAAAATTTTTTACTACCGGTTCTGTGGGCATGGCTTGGTGGGCGTGGCAGGGGAAGAATACTGTAAAATCTCCATTCCCACCCAACTCTGGGGAAAGGTTACTGCAAAATCCCCATTTCTTCCCCACTCCAGGGGAAGATTACTGCAAAATCCCCATTTCCTCCTAATCAATTGGGACTTGAGAGGCAGAGAATAGATGGGGGCGGGGCCAATCAGAATCTTTACTACCGGTTCTCCGAACTACTCAAAATTTCCATTCTCCAGAACTGGTCAGAACCTGCTGAAACCCACCTCTGAATTACGGCGTTACAACATGTTCCCATGGAGTGAACCAAGTCTTTTAGTTCTGCAGCTGTTCTAATATGAAATCAAGATTGAATGATTGCTTCTATTAACTGGGTTTTATTGCTGGGTCGCTTCTGTTTAACAAGTTTCTTTAGTCGGCTCCATAGATTTTCAATTGGATTAAGTGGCCTGGGAATAGCCCAGACCATTCCAGCAGTGGAATAGGATTATCTTGAAACTCCAAACAAACAAAAAAAAAAAAGTGGTATTATTAGCCATCAAACCTCAAAAATACACTTTTCCCAAAAGGTTTCCACAATTTTGGCCACTACTGTAGCAAGCCCTTGTTCTTACTGAAGAGACTGGATAACATAATTATGGGTCAGGGTCTTAAGGATTAGACTGGTGTTTCCCAACCATGAAATATGCACACCTATGGGCCTGAACCATTAGAATTCTCAACCATGTCCATCTTCAACAACGGAATTAAAGTTCATCTTTAGAACTACCAATAAATAATAACTCCTAGACCAGGGGTCTCCAACCTTGGCGACTTTAAACCTGGCGGACTTCAAATCCCAGAATTTGGGAATTGAAGTCCACCAGGCTTAAAGTCGCCAAGGTTGGAGACCCTGTCCTAGATAGTTCAGACACACACATATTGCATTCACAAACCAGTAGAAGCCAAGGAGCTGTCAGTAGTGTCATGACACCATCACACAAACACACAAATTATATGATTGATGTCCTTCGCAGATGATGTCATGATGATGAACTGGAGATCACCCTGCTGTCCTTTGACCCCTTATGGATGACCGTGTTCATCCAAAATGCAGAAATCTAAGAGAAAATAGCTGATTATAATCCTTCACGGGATTAGCAACATTGGTTATCTGAGGTTACTTACATCTCCTCACTGCAGTTTTCCGGTTTCTCCATTCTATAACCTGTTTTTAAGAGGTTAAATAGCCTCTCTGGAGCAATTCCTGGATATGGATTACCTCCGAGGGTCACAATTTCCCATAACAGCACTCCAAATGACCATCTGAGGGAGAAAGAATTTTTTTTTAAAAGTCAGAAGCAATTATTTCTGCAGACCTTGCACAATACCCAAAAGTACTGAGGACAGACACATTTGAAGAGAAATTCTATTTTTCTTGCCAGCTTTCTGAATAGAATAGAATAGAATAGAATAGAATAGAATAGAATAGAATAGAATAGAATAGAATAGAATAGAATAGAATAGAATAGAATAGAATAGAATAGAATAACAGAGCTGGAAGGGACCTTGGAGGTCTTCTAGTCCAACCCCCTGCTTAGGCAGGAAATCTTACACCAGACAAATGGTTATCCAACATCTTCTTAAAAACTTCCAGTGTTGGAGCATTCACACCTTCTGGAGGCAAGTTGTTCCACTGATTAATTGTTCTAACTGTCAGGAAATTTCTCCTTAGTTCTAAGTTGCTTCTCTTCTTGATTAGTTTCCACCCATTGCTTCTTGTCCTGCCCTCAGGTGCTTTGGAGAATAGCTTGACTCCCTCTTCTTGGTGGCAGCCCCTGAGATATTGGAAGACTGTTATCATGTCTCCTCTAGTCCTTCTTTTCATTAAATTAGGCATACCCAGTTCCAGCAACCGTTCTTCATATGTTTTAACCTCCAGTCCCCTAATCATCTTGGTTGTTCTTCTCTGCCCTTTTTCTAGAGTCTCCACATCTTTTTTACATCGTGGTGACCAAAACTGGATGCAGTAGTCCAAGTGTGGCCTTACCAAGGCATTATAAAGTGGTATTAACACTGCCTCGCTGATGTCAGACTCTGGGAGGCTCCGGAGTCTGCACATAACTCCCAGATGGCCCTGGCCCCATCTCTGCCTCTGACGCAGAGCCCTCGTCCGAGCCTTCCCCAGACTCCTGGATTGGCCCAATTTGCTCCCCAGCGTCCTCACTGTCCGACTCTGCTGCCACCTCTGCAGGCCGCCGGCGGACCACAACACAATACTCCGTGTACACCTTAAAATTATTTGCTGCAGCCTGATATATTTGTCAGGCAGCACGGCACAAGAGCTGCCTTGTTTTGCTGGATCAAACTTAAGGTTTATCTATTGCAGCTAAAGAATTTCAGAATTGCAGACCATAAGGGAATCTATTCTTCGTCCAGGGTCAGTCTTCTTTGGTGGGTGCAGATTCTATAGAAGATCACAGAGTTGTTGTTTTTTTAAAAAAATGCATGGGTTTTGTAGATAGAAGTATTTGGTATGTCTAGTTTAATGAAAAGAGGAACCAGGGGTGACATGATAGCAGTCTTGCTATAGCTAAGGAGCTACCCCAAAGAAAAGAGGGGTCAACCTATTTTCCAAAGCATCTGAAGGCAGGAGAGGAAGCAATGGATGGAAACTAATCAAGGAGAGAACCAACCTAGAAATCAGGAGAAATTTCCTGATAGTGAGAACAATTAATCAACAATTAACTTGCCTTCAGAAATTGTGGGTGCTCCATCTCTGGAGGTTTTCAAGAAGAGATTGGACTTTTCGTTTGAAATGGTATAGGACTGTGAAGGTGAATCTATGGCACGCGTGCTGGAAGTGACATGCAGAGTCATCTCTTCGGGCACGCTAGCCATCACCCAATGCTCTTCCGGATTCCGGTGGGCACATGCGCACCGGCCAGCAGGTCTTCGCATGCATGGGAGCACTGGAAACCAGAAGAGCAGCTCCCTGGCACGCATGTGCATGCTGGGAAGCTGAGCTTCCGGTTTCCAGTGCACACATGCGTGTTGGCCAGCTGGTCTTCGCACACGGATGCGTGCCAGAAACTGGAAGACTAGGTGACTGGTGTGCATGAGCACACCGGAAGCTCATGTTCTTGGCACATGCAGGCACGCCAGGAAGCTGCTCTTCCGCTTTCCGGTGCTCCCCCACGCTTGTGTGTGCGCTCCCGTTTCAGCACTCAGTGCCAAAAAGGTTCGCCAACACTGGCATAGGATCTCCTGCTTGAGAAGGGATTAGAAGATGTCCAAAGTCACTTCCAACCCTGTTATTCTGGTGCTAACAGATAACCACTCAAAATCATCAATTTTATTTAATACCTTATCACTGTTATCTGCTCTTTATCGGCTAGACATACAGAAATATGGGCATGCTAACATTTGCTGGAGATATGTGTCTAAATAAACGCTTATTAAATAACCCAGTTAGACTAAATTTGTGAAGCTTCTGTCATCAATTTGGGACTTTTCTTTTTCTTTTTGGCTGTTACAGTCAAAGTTGGCTACTTCCCAACTTTCTGCGGTTTCTTCATCCCCCGCTTATTGAAATATGAGCACAAGTCTTCACTGCTGAACATCCTTCGTTTTTCTTTTGTTTGAGAACTCTCCAGAAGCACATGAGATCCTCCAGCCAAGATGTTGTGGCTTTGCAAAGGAATTGTAGGGGATGGGAAGTGACTCAAGGGCTGTAGCCAGCAAAGAAAAATGGATAAATGTTGTAACTT
The DNA here is from genome assembly GCF_029531705.1 of Pantherophis guttatus. The sequence goes on from NW_026844069.1 coordinate 2,972,832, forward strand.
CTGAAAGAAGAACTGGACAGTTGTCGTTGAAAGTTATTTTTCCCCACGCAAGATGTCAGGCACGAAGAATCAGCAACATATGTTATATTGCTGTTAAGATTTATTCTTCAAGTCTATGGACAAGAATCTAGCCACATACTAAATTGACGCTGAAAAAGTCAATGGAATTCACGAGAGGCTGGACTTAGACCATTTATGGAAACGCAAAGATTCTAGGCTGATGACTTGCTTAACTCCATCCACCGGCTCTTCGTGCTCTTCACCTACACTAGCTGCCCAAATGAGTCAGTGTGAAATGTAAAATTTGTTACTACCGGTTCTGTGGGCGTGGCTTGGTGGTGGTGGTAATATGACTGAGTGGGCATGGCCAACTTTTTTTTTTTTTTACTTTTAAAACCATTTTTTCTACAGCTGAAGAGATTGTAAAAAAAATGCTTTTAAAGCCTCTGACGATCCCAGCTGGCTTGCCTGATTGGTAGAGGCTTTCTTTTGTGTTAAAGCCTCTGATGATCCCAGCTGAGCCACGCGATCATCAGAGGCTTTTTTTTTTACTTTTAAAAGCATTTTTTCGGCCAAAGAGGTTGTAGAAAAAATGCTTTTAAAAATAAAAAAAAAAAGCCTCTGATGATTGCACAGCTCAGCTGGGCAATGGAGGGGTGGGGCAGGGATTTTTGCTACCGGTTCTCTGAACCACCCGCCACCATCGCTACCGGATTGGGTGATCTGGTCCGAACTGGGAGCATTTCACCCCTGAAATGAATGAATGCTGTAAGGAGCTGAGCCTTTTTAAGGGGCGGGGGGGAAGAAGAACAAGAGAGACTAACAGACTAACAGAGTTGGAAGGGACCTTGGAGGTCTTCTAGCCCAACCTCTTGCCCAGACAGAAAACCCTATACCAGTGTTAGCAAATTTTTCAGCACCGACTGTCGAAATGGGAGTGCCAGAAACAGGAAGACCAGCTCTCTGGCGCACATGTGCTGGAGCGTGGGAAACCAGAAGAGCTCAGCTTCTGTTTTCCGGTATGCGAATGCGTGCCGGTCACCTGGTCTTCTGGTTTCTGGTGCGCATGCGCACGCGAAGACCAGCTGGGCAGTGCTCAAGTGCGCACCGGAACCCGGAAGAGCAATGAGTGATGGTTGCCATTCCTGGAGAGATGGCTGTGTGTGCCACTTCTGGCATGTGTGCCATAGGTTCGCCATCACGGCCCTATATCATTTCAGAAAGAGTTATTCTATCAGTTGAAAAAAAAAATCAGTACAGTACAGATTAACAGTGAATGGGCTATAGGTCAGTGTTGTTTCAGTGCTGCCATTTTCAAAATAGGGAACAAGACGGGTTTGTTCCAGGGGTGAAATACAACAGGTTCTGACAGGTTCTGGAGAACCGGTAGCGGAAATTTTGAGTAGTTCAAAGAACTGGCAAATACCACCTCTGGCTGGCCCCAGTGAGGTGGGAATGGAGATTTTGCAGTATCCTTCGCCTGGAGTGGGGAGATTTTGCAGTATCCTTCCCCTGCCAAGTCCACCAAGCCACGCCCACCAAGCCACACCACGCCCACCAAGCCACACCCACAGTGTGGATAGTAAAAAAATTGGAATTCCACCACTGGTTTGTTCCCTATTTTGAAACGAACCTGACTTGTTCCCTATTTTGAAATGATATCATACAAGCCTGAAATGACATCATACAAGCCTGACATCATAAATAACACGAATTATGTTATTTGCCTAATTCAGAACACGGTGCAAATTTTCTACATCTGCAAATTGTTCTCGGAACGACGTGACACTAATGACATATTTTTGAGCCCTTTATGACATAATGCCAAGGGGCGCACTTTGCCCTAAGGATATCGCAAAGTCTCTCTTGCACATTGACACCCATGGAGATACTGCTTGGATTTAAAGATACAAATTTCCGATAGCATAAATCAACTTACACATCACTCTGAGTCGTGTAGATGTGATCAAAGAGGGACTCTATGGCCATCCATTTTACAGGTATTCGACCCTGTTGGAAGAGAGAGAAAAAAAATATTTCTTGTTGCAAGTACATCTGAATGTTACTTCTAAAGCCACAATCCTCCAACACTCCTTTTTTTTTTTAATCCCTCGTTTTCCGTTTCTCTCATTGCTTTTTCTCAGAGGCAAGTTAGTTGAGTTTGAGGTGATAGATTTTCCAGTTACACTAACTTGGCCAAGCTAAGATTCAAATGTTGCGATATGCAGAATTGCCTCAGTTATCTAGTCATGAGAATTGATATGAGATCTAGTTATGAGATCTATCTATATCTATCTATCTATCTATCTATCTATCTATCTATCTATCTATCTATCATCTATCTATCTATCTATCTATCTATCTATCTATCTATCTATCTACCTACCTAGCTACCTACCTATCTTCCTTCCTTCTTGTCTGTCTATCTATCTATGTTTCTATCTTCCATCTATCATCTATCTATCTATCTATCTATCTATCTATCTATCTATCTATCTATCTATCTATCTATCTTTCTATCATCTATCTATCCTATCTTCCTTCCTTCCTTCTTGTCTGTCTGTCTGTCTATCTATGTATCTATCTTCCATCTATCTATCTATCTATCTATGTATCTATCTATGTATCTTTGTATCTATCTATCTATCTATCTATCTATCTATCTATCTATCTATCTATCTATCTATCTATCTATCTATCTATCTTCCTTCCTTCTTGTCCGTCTATCTATGTTTCTATCTTCTATCTATCTCTCTATCTCTCTATCTCTCTACCTACCTACCTACCTATCTTTCTATCTAATTTTCCTTCTATTTTGTGTGGGGTGTGTGTGTGTGTGTGTCTGTCTGTCTGTCCGTTAACACTAGTTACAGTATGAAGAGTCTGACCCTCTTCCAAAAGCTATCCAAATAGTTGGTCCTCATGGCATCCGAGGGCAGAAAATCCCATTTTAACTTACGCGTTCTATAAAGTACTTACTTTTATTGGCTCTGAATCTTCCAGGATTCAAGTTTTGATGGATAAGCTCAAATTCTTAATGTTGTAAGGATGGCATTTAAAAAAAAAATTCTCCTGCTACATTACCTTATGTGTCTCCTATTTTTCCTCCTAGGTTTAAAAAAACCCCCCAAACTCTCATGCGATCATCTTCCCTCTATCATAGTTTTCCCTAAGAACAGTTCCAGCCCTTTTTTACACCACCACCCCCAGCTTTTCCAAATGTACAATATCCTTTTGGGGGTTACAGTGATGCAGTGCCCCTTCAAAATTCAATGGTCTAAGTCCCTCGCAGCTGTTGACAGATCCTTCCAATAAACAGATCATTGTGGCAAATAGATAATTGTCTTCCTCACCTTGCTCCTCTTGACATAAGAGTCCTCTTCATAAACGTCGCGAGACAAACCAAAGTCAGAAATCTTCATTTTACGCCCTTCGGCTACTAAGACATTCCTGGCTGCTAAATCACGATGAACAAGCTTAGGAGAAAAACACACACACAAAAGAAATTAACAGATGTATCCCACCATGGAAAAGTTCATGGAAATAGGTTGGGGATGAAGGGGAAGTCCATACCTTCATCTCGGCAAGGTACTGCATGCCACGGGAGATCTGCCACGCGAAGGAGATCAGGTCGCCCATAGTGAGAGCCCGCTCATCTGGATTTTCCAAGTAGCTGGAATTTCTGTTTGTGTCGCTTCCCATGTAGCTGGTTCCCACTTTCCGGCTTTCCCTTAGGAAACTCCGCAAGGAGCCATATTTCGCATACTCCACTATTAAGTATAAAGGCCCTGAGGTCAAACAAAGGGAGGAAAAGGGAGAAGTTCAATCAACTTGCCTTCAACAGATACACGTGCACACAAAAAAATAAAAAATGGCAAGGTCCTTATTTTTATTTTTTATTTTGCACCAGTTTCACACAGCTCACTTTCAGAAGTGTTAGTTGTTCAGAAGTATAGTTGGGGGATTACTTTCCAGGATGAGACTTTAGGGATTCAGACTTCCTTCCTTCCTTCCTTCCTTCCTTCCTTCCTTCCTTCCTTCCTTCCTTCCTTCCTTCCTTCCTTCCTTCCTCTCCCTCCCTCCTTCCTTCCCTCCCTGTCCTTCCTTCTTTCCTCTCTCCCTCCCTTCTTTCCTCCCCCTCCCTTCCTTCTGCCCTCCCTCCCTCCTTCCTTCCTCTCCCTCCCTCCTCCCTTCTTTCCTTCCTTCTGCCCTCCCTCCCTCCTTCCTTCCTCTCCCTCCCTCCTCCCTTCTTTCCTTCCTTCTGTCTTCCCTCCCTCCCTCCCTCTCTCTCCCTCCCTCCCTTCCCTGAATAAATGGTGCCTCCATTATAAACTCAAAATAACCAGATAAAACGCTCCTTAAAATCTCTAGGGCATCATTTGATCTGAGATCGAATTTGGGTTGGTCACTGGGACCAGAGGTTTTCTCTTCCAAGCTCATGCTGGAGTCCATCTTCAGGGAACTTCTCTCTTTTGGAATACATGCTTTGGGCTGTTCTATGAGTTGTGTTTATGTGGTGCTGGTAATTGGCTGTTGTTTCCTTGTGCTGCCAAGTCCTCAGCTCAGGGGTGAAATCCAGCAGGTTCTAGAGAACCAGTAGCGGAAATTTTGAGTTCGGAGAACCGGCAAATACCACCTCTGGCTGGCCCCAGAGTTGGATGGGAATGAAGATTTTGCAATATCCTTCCCCCAGGAGTGGGGAGGGAAAGGGGATTTTGCAGTATCCTTCCCCTGGAGTGGGGAGGGAATGGGGATTTTGAAGTATCCTTCCCCCAGGAGTGGGGAGGGAATGAAGATTTTGCAATATCCTTTCCCTGCCACGCCCACCAAGTCACACCATGCCTACCAAGCCACGCCCCCAGAACCAGTAGGGAAAATTTTTGAATTTCACCCCTGCCTCAGGTCCTTTGATTTGATAAGCTGGTGGTAATTCAGCACTCCTGTTGACTGACAAAGGACCTGTTTCCCAGGCTTCAATCATTTCCCTGGCTGTTTTTGAGCTGCTCGTCCAACAATCTTAGTAGTTGCGAAATTGAATGTGTGCCTTTCTTCATTGCAATGTAAGGCTACCATTCATCATTTGATCTGCTTGAAGTCATGTCCCACAAGGAACGTATGCACAATAAAAGCTTCCCTTGACTTTTGGAAATTACAGCTCAGTATTTGGTGGGCTACCAATAGGGGATACATTTCTAAGCTCTTCTCTACCATTTTTCATTTAGGAGGTTGACCTCTCGGGATCATCTTAAGTCAAAGGTGTCTTCATCAGTTTGGAAAGTAGCTGCCAGGAACAGAAGCCATAGCTCTAAGGCAGCGTTTCTCAATCTTGGCTACTTTAAGAAGGGTAGACCTCAACTCCCAGAATTCCCCAGCCGATCAGAATTCTGGGAGTTGAAGTCCGCCCAGCTTAAAGTTGCCAAGATTGAAAAACATTGCTTTTAAGACATTCCCAGTAGCGGCTCTACATCTTCCCAATCACGGTTTGTTATCTCAATCCAGCACTCTGCACAGCTCTGCTAAACAGATATTCCCGATCAACTATGGATCTAGGAAATGCAACACAGCATAAACCAGCAGAGATCCTCACCAGGCAAGATTAGAAATAATACAACAATTGCCTAAGAATGGACGTGGCTTAGAAATGGAGAATCTGAAGCCACTGCTCATGGCAGCAATTTCAGTAGTCCAGATAAAGAAGACCACGCTACCCACAGTTCAGTGGTGGGTTGCCCTGACCGGTTCGCAAGAACTGGTAGTAAAACCAGCAGGAGGCCCCGCCCACTGCCCCGGATGTCGTCATTGGCGATCTGCGCATTCCGAACTGGTAGTAAAGGTAAGTAGAACCCACCCCTGCCACAGTTAACAACGCTGGTTCTTCCTAGGCAACTCTAGATTTTAAACTCTTGAATATTTTGCCCAGCCAGGAATTTAAAAAGAGTAAAATTTCCCAGGATGATTTCTTTTTAAAAGAAATAGACCATGTCTCTTAACTTTTTTCCTTCTTCTTCTCTTCCTACCATTGGTGAGAATGATCAACCAGCGGAACAGAAGTTGCCTTCAGAAGTTGTGGGTGCTCCTATCACTGGAGATTTTCGAGAAGAGACTGGACCGCCGTTGGTCTGGAATGCTATAGGATCACCTGCTCGAGCAGGATGTTGGACTAGAAGACCTCCAAAGACCCCTTTCAAACTCTGTCCTTCTATGTTCTATAGTGGTCCTTCCCTCATTCCTCCATTTCTGCTCTTAAGTTTACTCGTTCTCTCTTGCTCATCCTTTTACTCCAGGAATCAAAATTCTCTAGAAATCAAATCAAATACTTACCGTCCTGGCTACAAGCACCATACAGCCTGATGACGTGAGGATGGTTCACCTGTTTTAAAAGGTTGAACTCAGAATGTAAATCCCGGAGCTCACTTGAAGAAGCATTTTCTGTGGAACAGAGCAGGAAGAGACCACTTATTAAGGGACCCCCAACTATGGCTTGCTTACTTACTTACTTACTTACTTACTTACTTACTTATTTGTCAAGCATGTATAAGATAACAGATACTGTATAAGCATAAACATGATTATGAATACAGGAAATGGATACAAATAAATGGGGGCAGTAGGACAGGGATGGTAGGCACGTTGGTGGACTTATGCACGCCCCTTACAGACCTCTTAGGAATCTCTAAGCAGTTTATAGAGTCAGCCATCTTGCCCCCAACAATCTTGGTCCTCATTTTACCGACCTCGGAAGGATGGAAAACTGAGTCAACCTTGAGCTGGTAAGAATCAAACTGCTGAACTGCTGGTAGTCGGCAGTCGGCAGTCAGCAGAATTAGTCTGCAATACTGCATTCTGACCACTGCGCCACCGTGGCTCATAACTCCGCTTTCTACAATGATCTTCAAAGGACAAGAGCTTGAAGCATGGTGTCTAATCGTTTTTATTATAGTTTTGTGTCCTCCCTTTTGAACAATGTGATATGAGCCATGTCAGCCTGACGGATAATTCAGCAACGAGGCTATACATCCCTGGCAGGTGTAGAGGTGAACAATTCCTGAGCACTACACAATCTTTAACTGTTATCCAAATGCCAAAGAAGGATGACTAACTCACAGTAATTACAAGGGGGAAGAGTACCAACACATTTGGGTGGAAAGTGACACATCTATTTAAACTTTTTTCCAGGAAAGCTGCATTGGTGATTATATTTATTAGAGGTTAAAGAAAGAATAGGCACAGGGAAGTTAAACAGGGGAGTTTAGAAAGGACAACTGGGAAAAATTGGAAAGCACAATTTTGATTTGGATAGAAATCAAACTTGTTTAAGCCCAAGGATTGGGATCAACAGACATATTTGCTTAGATTTTTTACACTTCCATAGGTACACTCCTATTAATTAGCTGGGATTCATAGTAAAAGATAGTTATATTTTATTTCATTAAAGAGCCTTGGTACTACAGGGGTTTAAGGCACCCTGTTATTAAGCTGGTTATTAAGACCAGCTGCCTGCAATTACTGCAGGGTTCGAATCTCGCCAAGGCTCAAGGTTGACTCAGCCTTCCATCCTTTCTAAGGTAGGTGAAATGAGGACCCAGTTTGTGGGGGCAATAAGCTGACTTTGTATAAATATACAAAAGGATGAAGGCTATTGCTGAGCACATTGTAAGCCGCCCTGAGTCTTCGGAGAAGGGCAGCATATAAATCAAATAAAAAAAAAAAAAAGTATGAACAGGAACAATATAAAAAAAAAACATAGACAGTAAATCAGGGAAATCAAATCTTATTATGAAGTTGGTTGAAGACAAAAGGGCCACCAGATTCCTCAATTGACAAGCTACTACAGTCACACTGGATTGTGGGTTCATACAATATCAAATGTTTCAGGGCATATGGAGCACTGTAAAAGAAAGCACAACAATGTATGGCGTAAGATGGGACCTGCCAGAGGGAAAGCGGAAGCAGGGTAGACCACCCAAAACTTGGTGTCAGACGTTCAAAGATGACTTATGGACAGAGGACATCAAATGGGAAGATGCTGAAGATGCCGCCAGGGATAAGATTCATTGGCAGAAGCTAACTGCCTTGTGCACTTCGTCCGAAAGGAACCAATGACATGGATGCTATCTCTCAGACTCACATGGTTAGGGAATGCAGTGGCTCATGTTGTTAGGATGCTGGCTAATCAGCAATCAGCAAGCCTGCGTTTGAGACCAGAGGCCTGCTGTAGGTCAGGGTGAGCTCCTGTCATTGGCTCCAGCTCTTGCTGATTTAGCTGTCTTGCCTCTGTCAGAGCCTGAATCCGCAGAGGAGGATGGACCAGAGCTGGGGCAGATGGGAGGTCGAGGGGGAAGCCTCATTGGCTTCGGAGGAATGTGGGGAGGAGCAGGACAGGCAGCCCCAGACCCCTCAGGCTTGGGATGGCTTGCCCTCAGTGAGGAATGGGGGCAGGACGACAGAGAGGGCAGGCAGTGGAGATGAAGAGCGACGGAGCTCAGGCGATGAGTAAGGTCCAGCCCTTCCTGATACCTGAGCACGGAGAGTGGAGAGGAGACGGGAACAATGCAGGCTGACCTGAAGATTCTGGAGAGAGCACCCCACCCTTCTTCACAAGGCACACCTGGGGACTGAGACTTAAGGAGATGCTGTGGGGAGGGGCATTTGTTAGGAACAAACACTGAATTGTGGAGTTTTGTGTGCCGTTGCCGACGTCTAGAGTTTGCAGGACTTCTTGCCTTGTTCCTTGCTTCGTGGACTTCGTCTTGTTCCTTGCTTCGTGGACTCTTTGCTTTCTTCCTTGCTCCATGGATTTATTGCCTTGTTCCTTTGCCTCGCTGGACTTCTCGCTTTGCAGCCACTGTGCTAACAGCGTTTTGCTGGACTCCTCGCAGCCAGAGGCAGCTGCTGTGTGTGTGTGTGTGTGTGTGTGTGTGTGTGTGTGTGTGTGTGAGAGAGAGAGAGAGAGAGAGAGAGAGAGAGAGAGAGAGAGAGAGAGAGAGAGAGAGAGAGAGAGAGAGAGAGAGAGAGAATGCTTTGCTCCAGGACTTAGCAGAAACGTGGGAGCATTGGGGGGAAAGTTGGAGCAATAAAGGGAAGTTTTGAACTATTAGCTGGCTGTGTTGCCTTCATGCCTGGGTCCTGGGTCATCACACTAGCAATTTGAAAGCGAGTAATCGCAAGTAGATAGATAGGTACCACTTTGGTGAGAACATTAATGGGGAAACACAAAAGGTCCAGGGGCCCCCCTGGAAAACGCTGGTGTCACCGGCTAATCCTTTCAACCCAGAAGCACTTCAGTGTTTCTGACACAAAAGCAGCCAGTTTGTTTTTTCCAAATTATTGTCAGAATTTCCCAGGGAGAACCTACCTTTCAACATTTTCACCGCTACGGTGGTGTAGCCAGCTTTGCCCTTGAGTCGGAAAGCTGTCGCTTTGACAACTTTTCCAAATTCTCCCTCGCCAAGAGTCTTGCCGAGCACCAGGTTCTTCCGAGGAAATTCCCACTTAGGATCTTCCTATAGAGAAAAGGAAGAGGAGAAAGATTAAACAAAACAAAAACTGAGCAACATCTGGTAGGTGCATCTGCTAGCTGTATCTTTCTCTCTTTCAGACCACAAGATTAATATTGTTGAAGGGTCCTTGTTGCACTGATGATATGACTTAGTGGGATAATGAAACGTCAATCCTAATCCAACTCCCTGCTCAAGCGGGAGACCTTATACCATTTCAGACAGATATACCACTGTCCAATCCAGTGGTGAAATCCAAATTTTTTTACTATCGGTTCTGTGTATGTGGCTTGGTGGGCGTGGCAGGGGAAGGATACTGCAAAATCTCCATTCCCACCCCACTCTGGAGCCAGCCAGAGGTGATATTTGCTGGTTCTCCAAACTGCTCAAAATTTCCGCTACTGGTTCTCCAGAACCTGTCAGAACCTGCTGGATTTCACCCACCCCCGGTCCAATCTCTTCTTAAAAACCTTCAGTGATGGAACACCCTCAACTTCTGGTGGCAAGGTGTTCCACTGGTTTATTGTCCTGTTAGAAAGTTTCTCCTTACTTCCAGGTTGCTTCTGCTACTCTAATTACTGAATGTTTTCTGAACGTAGGCAGAAGATAGCAGTAGAACACCAGAGTAATGCTATAATAATCATGATTAGTGATTTAAACAAAAAGGAAAACCAGTGCGGTTTTATACAGGCCAAATAAAAATGAGTAAATGTCTGATACACACATCCCCACTATTGCACTGACATTAAATATAAACCAGTCAACCACACATATCAAAGGATCTTTTAAATGCAGATTTCTAAAGCTGAAAAAGAACATTGCAGGTTTTTAAACCAAGAAAGAGCTTTGCACTGTCTAGTTTAGACAGTTTAGTTTGCCTAGAGAAGGTAGAAGAGGGGAAAAAATAGAACATAGAAGAACAGAGTTGGAAGGGACCTTGGAGGTCTTCTAGTCCAACCCCCTGCTCAAGCAGGAGACTCTATACCAGGGGTGTCAAACTCAATTTCATTGAGGGCCGTATCAGGGTTGTGTTTGATCTCAGAGGGCTGAGGGTGGTCGGGTGGGCATGGCCAGGGTGGGCGTGGCCAGGGTGGGTGTGGCCAGCTCGACATCACTCGTCGAGGCTCTGTTTTCCACTGCGATGGCCTCCTGCAGCCCTCTGCCAGCAAAAACGGAGTGTGCGGCTCAGGGGTGGGTTCTACTTACCTTTACTACCATTTCGCATCGTGCTTAGTTCGCATGCACAGATCACCTTTGATGACGTCCAGGTCAGTGGGTGGAGCCTCCTGCCAGTTTTACTATTGGTTCTTGTGAACTGGTCTGAACCGGGGGCAACCCACCACTGGTGCAGCCTTCCTGGGCCTCTGTTTTCATTGGCAGAGGGCTGCAGGAGGCCATCGCAGCCGAAAATGGAGCCCGGGTGTGGCCTCCCTGAGCTCCATTTTTGCTGGTAGAGGCACTAGGGGCTGGTTCTTCACTGTTTCCAGGGCAGCCCTGCGGGTCAGATCTAAACACCCTGCGGGCCAGATCCGGCCCCCAGGCCTTGAGTTTGACACTCCTGCTCTATACTATTTGAGATAAATGGTTGTCCAGTCTCTATTTGAAAGCTGAAAACTAAATTAGGGCAGCCGATGATCAAAAACTCCAACGGAGGCGATTGGATCACAGGATTCTGCTTAGAAACTGGACAGCACCACCACCCTTGGTGGCCCATGGTAACTACAACATATTATGACTTACAACTATAGGTCCCCATAGCACAACATGGTAGACCTAGATTTACCTATTCTCAGGGGTAGGCCGCTACGGGTTCGCCTGGGTTCGGGAGAACCCGTAGCTAATGCTATGGCTGCTTCCAAGAACCTCCAAATCCCACCCTTGGCTAGCCCCACCCATTCCATCCCATCCCGCCCCTCCCACTCCACCCCAGCCCTCCCCTCCCAGGAGTCTCCATGCAGCCCATTTTGGATGCGAGATAAGTGCAGGGCCCGTAGGCTCACGGAGGGGGGAAAACAGTCCTCCCGGAAGTTCCGGAAGGCCAGAAATAAGCCATTTGGCTTATAAGAGCCTTGGTACTACAGTGGTTTAAAGCACCCTGTTATTAACACAGCTGCCTGCAATTTACTGCTGGTTCGAATCTCTCCAAGGCTCAAGGTTGACTCAGCCTTCCATCCTTTCTAAGGTAGGTTAAATGAGGACCCAGTTTGTGGGGGCAATAAGCTGACTTTGTATAAATATACAAAAGTATGAAGGCTATTGCTTAACGCACTGTAAGCCGCCCTGAGTCTCCGGAGAAGGGCGGCATATAAATCAAATTAAAAAAAAAAAAAAAAAAAAAATTTCCAGCCTCTGGAGCCCTGGGGAGGCAGTTTTCGCCCTCCCAGAGGCTCGAGGAAAGCCTCCAGAGCCTGGGGAAGGCGAAAACATCCCCCTCCCCACCATGGTGCAGGAGGCCAACTAGGCCACGCCCACCATGGCCACACCCACCCAGCCACTGGGCAAAGAACCCATTGCTGAAATTTTTGAAGCCCACCCCTGCCTAAACTTAAAGGTTGAGATCCATGGCCCGAGATGAAAATAGGGGGAGGGAAATAAAATAAAAACAGGACATAACCACAAGAAAGTGGTCCTGTCTTTGGGATAAAGAGCTGTGGATCTAGTATTTATACCAGACTTGGCCAAATTAAGAGGGTTGTTGTTAAAACACACAGTCCACGATGGTTGATTGGAAGAGTTCCCAGGTCTACATTTTGCAACTGCAGAAGGCTTGACAGCTAACCCATAAGACCGGGAGAACTTAACATTTATAAATAGTAGGTGACAATTATGCTGGAATCTGCCTAAATTCTCTCAGTATTCTTGGTGCCAACAGGGTGTTTGTAAATACACTTTGTGTTGATTTATGGAACTCGAAGGGGAAGGACGATTCTTTTGAGAAGCCACCTTATTCATCCTAGACAATCGCTTTTCTGTTCTGGGAAGCTACTCATAAATACAAACAAATAACATACAAGGCTTCCATGGAAAAAAATCTGCTTTTAATACCTAAATACTTATGGTTTGCACTTTGGGCTGTTTATTTATTTTTATTTTATTTTAATTTTATTATTATTCATATTTCTATGCCGCCCACTCTCCGAGGACTCTGGGCGGCTTACACCAAAGACAGTATACTAAATAGCATATTGTCCCCAACAATCTGGGTCCTCATTTTACCCACCTTGGAAGGATGGAAGGCTGAGTCAACTTTGAGCCAGTGAGATTTGATCCACTGATCTGCTGAACTAGCAATCAGCTGAAGTAGCTGCAGTACTGCACTCTAACCACTGCACCACCTCAGCTCTTAATGTTTTCTTTTTCTTTTTTTCACTTTGTAATTGAGTTGGTTACAGTTCTTATTATTATTCCTAAAACCTTGCATAAGTCCTGGATTTACGACCACGATTGAGCCCAATATTTGTGATGGCAAGCGAGACAGTCATAAATACAACTCAGTTGCCAAGTGTCTGAATTTTGATCACATAACCATGAGGATGCTGCTATGGTTGTTAAGTGTGAAAAAAAGTTATAAGTCAGTTTTTTTCAATGACTACGCCAGCACTGCTGATGTTACCTATTTTGGTAATGAAACGTCTGCAAGAAAATAAGCAAGCTCAGAGAGGGCCCCTCATTTCAACTCTGACTCCAAATATATGGTTCTACAGGAAAAACTAAATGCACAGGTACAGGGTATGTGGTACCTTGCTCAATAGTAGTAACTGTGAGAGGGATCTTAAGAGTCCTAGTGGACAACCATTTAAATATGAGCCAGCCGGGTGCTGCAGCTGCCAAAAAAAACAACACAGTCCTAGGCTGCATAAACAGAGGGATAGAATCAAGATCACGTGAACTGTTAATACCACTTTATAATGCCTTGGTAAGGCCACACTTGGAATCCTGCATCCAGTTTTGGTTGCCATGATGTAAAAAAGATGTGGAGACTCTAGAAAGAGTGCAGAGAAGAGCAACAAAGATGATTGGGGGACTGGAGGCTAAAACATATGAAGAACGGTTTCAGGAACTGGGTATGTCTAGTTTAATGAAGAGAAAGACTAGGGGAGACATGATAGCAGTCTTCCAATATCTCAGGGGCTGCCACAAAGAAGAGGGAGTCAAGCTATTCTCCAAAGCACCTGAGGGCAGGACAAGCAGCAATGGGTGGAAACTAATCAAGGAGGGAAGCAACCTAGAACTAAGGAGAAATTTCCTGACAGTTAGAACAATTAAACAGTGGAACAACTTGCCTCCAGAAGTTGTAGATGCTCCAACATTGGAAGTTTTTAAGAAGATGTTGGATAACCATTTGTCTGAAGTGGTGTAGGGTTTCCTGCTTAAGCAGGGGGTTGGACTAGAAGACCTCCAAGGTCCCTTCCAACTCTGTTGTTCTATTCTATTCTATTCTATTCTATTCTATTCTATTCTATTCTATTCTATTCTATTCTATTCTATTCTATTCTATTCTATTCTATTCTATCCTATCCTCTCCTCTCCTCTCCTCTCCTCTATTGGTCATGCAGTTGTACCACCGACCTCTTGAAAAATTAAGGAAGATTGAGAAGACGAACAACTAACAAGTGTGCAAACTTAACACCTAATACAGTCTGGAAATGAAGTTGGAGCGAAGTCCTTGTGCCTTCACCATTTGGGGGCTATTTATAGAGCTAAGTATTGTAAAGCAAACAGTTTTTGTGTGTGTGTGTGTGTGTGTGCTTTCTTTCTCTGTGTGTCATTCAAGACACAAATGGGTGACTATGACAACCGGATCCCAATTTGCTTCTTAAAAACCAAATCAAATCTTGCTTTCATTTAAACAATGACATTTTTTTTTCTCCAGCGAAGAACTAAATTTGATATATCGCACTGGCACAGTTGTTAGCAGCTGCAAGGGGAAATTGCTGGCTGAGGTTGCTAGGAAACATTAAAATAATTGATTGCAGGCTTCAGAAAAAAAATTAGTTAACTGTAATCCAATTGCTCCTTCCTGTAGAACAAGCAATCATGTGTTGTGCTCTCTATCAAAAAGCACATAACTAACAAATAAACTATTGTAATGAACAGAAACATGTGGGATGTTTGATGTTCATACGGGCTTAATATGGTCAGATCGCAAAATGCACATGGAAACCCGTGATTTGCAAATAATAACACCCAACTTTTGTTATAGAGCAGGGATGCCAAACTTGATTTCATTGAGGGCCACATCAGGGTTGTGTTTGACCTCCGGGGGCTGGGGTGGGCGTGGCCAAGGTGAACGTGGCCAGTTCGACATCACTCATGTCGTGGGCGCCTGTGGCAGCCCAAGCACTCTGCCCCTGAAAACAGGCTCCCGAGCTCCGTTTTCAGCTGCGATGGCCTCCTGCAGCCCTCTACCAGCAAAAGTGAAGGTTGGGAGGGCCACCCGCAGCCCTCCCTAGCTCAGTTTTGCCTGGCAGAGGCACTGTGGGCTGGCCTTTTGCTGTTTCCACGGTGGCTCTGTGGACCAGATCTAAGCACCCCACAGGCCGGATCTGGCCCCCAGGTCTTGAGTTTCACACTTCTGCTTTAAATAAGATGACCAATCATCCTCCTTTAGGGAGGACAGTCCTTCTTTTGTAAGTTCTGTCCTCTCTCAAAAAGCGTCCTCCTACACGTCCTCCTTTTCAATACTTGAAGACTAATCTGTAAATCTCCGTATTCGATCGATACCGAGGCAATCCGTTGCATGTGATGTGACGTATTTGTATTTGACATGATGATTCGTCAAGGCTCGGTACAGTGCGGCAAGACGCGATTACGAGATGCATGCGCTCCGCACAGGAGAATTGTTTTGAGAGTGCGTCGTGCACAAGTGGCTTTGTTTACTTCTTACCGAAACATGACATGGCACACACGCACATGTCCTCCTTCTCATTCTAAAAAAGTTGGTCACTTTACTTTAGACAATATTTCAGTCTTCCACCTAACATCTAATTGCGATCCATAAACATTCTGTTTAATCATATCAATGTATACTCAAATATTTTGTCCACCTAATGAGACGGAAGGACTCACTGGAGAAGAGCCTAATGCTGGGAAAGATTGAGGGCAAAAGAAGAAGGGGACGGCAGAGAACGAGGTGGCTCGATGGAGTCACTGAAGCAGTCGGCGTGAGCTTAAATGGACTCCAGAGGATGATAGAGGACAGGAAGGCCTGGTGGAACGTTGTCCATCAGGTCGCGATGGGTTGGACATGACTTTGCAACAACAAAATACCAATGTATTAACGCTAGGCCATGTTAGTTTTAAAGTTCCTGACTTCTTAATCCAATCCACTTTTTTCTAATGTTTGCTTTTAAGCCACCCATGAGGGAAAATAATTCTATTGATCAATCAGAAATAGAGGGGATAAATAAAACCTGTTAGCTGTTACATGCACACCTCCATTATATATTGAATTTTTAACCAACAGAAGAGATTATTTGTACCTGAGGGTTGCACTGATGATGTTACCTAGTTTGGTAATGAAGTGTCTGCAAGAAAACGCAAGGCTCAGAGCACCAAACACATTGAATTTTTATGTGCAGCTTTCTTTAAGGTACATTTAAAAAAAAAAAAAAAAGAATGGAAATACCCTGATATATGTATCTTTTAGAAACACAAACATCTCTTACACTGTTTTTTTTTTTATTTTAAAAAATGTGAATGCAGCCAGAAATTATGTTTTCCCCACCCACTCTGCATGTGCCTCTCTCAAGCAAATGCTTTATTGTATAAAATTTTGGCATGGAACACAATGGGAAATAAAGTCAAAGGAGTTGTTTGATTAAAGCTCACTAGATTGCATGGGAAAAATTAAAACTAAGATGCAGGTAGAGGGATTATTGCTGGAAAAAAATCTTTCCAGATGAAAAGATCTTTTTTGAATCAAGCTGACCATCCAGCCTGATTAGATCTCAGAGAGTCCGAGGTAGTTTTTGCTAGCTGTAGCTTTTCTACATCTTTCTATAGATTCAGGCAGGCAGGCAGACACGGACACATGATAGATAGATAGATAGATTCTAACCACTTTGCCACCACGGATGGATAGATATAGATGATGGATGGATATATGGAAGATAGGTAGGTAGGTAGGTAGGTAGGTAGGTAGGTAGGTAGGCAGATAGGTAGGTAGGTAGGTAGATAGATAGATAGATAGATGGATGGATGGATGGATGGATGGATGGATGGATGGATGGATGGATGGATGGATGGATGGGGATGGATGAATGGATGGATAGATAGATAGATGGCTAGACAGACAGATAAATGAATGGATGGATAGATAGATAGATAAATGGAAGAGATCGATAGATCGATAGATCGATAGATCGATCGATCGATAGATAGATCGATCGATCGATCGATAGATAGATAGATGGAAGATAGATAGATAGATGGATGAATAGATAGATAGATAGATGATAGATGATGGATGGATAGATGGATAGACAGACAGAGATAAATGAATGGATGGATGGATGGATGGATAGATAGATAGATAAGGTAAGATAGATAAATGGAAGATAGATAAATGGAAGATAGATAGATAGATAGATAGATAGATAGATAGATAGATAGATAGATAGATACTGTAGATAGGTAGATATTGTGGGTGGGTGGGTGGGTGGGTAGAAGGAGGGAGGGAGGGAAGGATAGATAAATAGATAGATAGATGATGGATGGATAGATGGATGGATAGACAGACAGAGAAATGACTGGATGGATGGATAGATGGATGGATGGATGGACAGACAGACAGACAGACAGACAGATATTGTGGGTGGGTGGAGAGAGAGACAGACAGGGAGAAAGAGAGAGGTGGGGGGGGGGCAGGCAGGCAG
Organism: Pantherophis guttatus; assembly: GCF_029531705.1. The sequence goes on from NW_026844069.1 coordinate 2,990,206, forward strand.
GCTGGCAGGCTGACAAGACAGACACACAGACAATTTTTTCCCAAAGGAATACAAATGAAGATACAAATGCCAAAGCTTTTCTAATGCATTTTGCACTTCAGTTTTTAAAACTAAAATGTAAATAAATTTGCCTGTTTGAAACTAGGGATTATTTTTGCTAAAAAAAAACCCACCACCCATACTTTAATCTTTCCTTAGAAAATCATGGTTGTTTAAAAAGAATAAAAAGAAAAGGCGTCACTGCAGTTTTAGACTAAGTATACATTAACATCAATAACACACATACACAGACTCTAATCTGCTTGAGAATAAACTCACGAACTGCTCTTGTTTCACAAGGAAAAATGCCTAGAAAAGTACTTCATCTATTTTTATCCCCAAATAGTAAGCCGAGATTTACCAGTGATCTTTCTGAAACTTGGTTAGTGCATTTTACTTGGTACCGAGCAGTGGTGTGCCAGAACTAATATGGGCGGTAAAGAGCCGGTTAATGAATCCTTCCAAAAATCTTATTAAACCCTTTTTTTTCTTTACATTCCTTTCCTCCTCTACCTTCTACGTCCCTCAGTGTTGTGGCCCGTCAGCGGCCCGTGCAGCTGGTAGCTGATTCTGACAGTGAGGAGGCTGGTGTGGTGATTCGCCAGCAGCCTGTGCAGCTGGCACCCGAGTCAGACAATGAGGAGGCTGGAGAAGAGTTGGTGCCAGAGGCGGGGATTCAGCCAGGGCCTTCAGAACCTCCAGAAGCTCCCATAAGTGAAGAGGAAGAAGAGGAGGAGCCTCTTCTAAATGCATGGACGCGCAGGGCTGCCAAAAGGCAGGAATGCCTCCTCAGGAGGAGGTCTCCTCGAGAGTAAGGCTTGGGGTTAATTGGCCACTCCCCTAGCCTATTTAAGGAATGACGACGACTGAGCCATTTTGCAGAAAACAACTTTGTTCATATTCCTTCGTGTATTGACTCCAGAAACGTCTGATCGGCTCTTGCTTCTCTCTTTTCCTGCAAATTGCTTCTGGGCATTCTGCCAACCACAGTAAGCTTACGGTTAACTGAAAGACTGTACCTCAGAATTGAGTTATTATTTCTTGGACTCTTGGCAGCTGTTAATGAAGTTAAATTAACAGCCCTTATTCAGAAAAGACTAATTTAAACTGTACTTGTGTTTGAACAACTACTAAGTAAGCTCATTAGTAGTCCTTAATTAGTAAACTAAGGTTTGTACGGACTTTGTGTGTGTTGCGTTCTTTGTAGTCCGTAGCTGGGGCAGAACACTCAGGGACACGTTGTCTCGCAATGAGGCAAAGCCTCAAATAAAAGCCGGGCAAGATATCTTCCTCATTAAGCAGCTGAAAATGAAAAGAACTTACAGGTATTTTAAATGCATCTACTGACATTTGGTTCTCGGAGTCCATCGATGGTCGACGGACATTATTGGATGAGTAGTTGATGGGATAGGCCTGAGCCGGCCGCCGGAAGGTCATCTCTGCCGAGGCGATGGGTGTTTTTGGCGCATTCTTGTGGTACCGATGAATGAAGTAGGAAGAGAGGACAACCGAGATGATGAAGGAGAGCACGACACCACACGCAATCACCATTTTGCACATGATATCACAAAAAGGTTCTGCAAAGAAAGAAGAAATATCTGAGATTCTTCTCTTCGCTCCTGATCTTGCTCTCCCTTCTTATGATCCTGTAATCCCTTAATTTTGGGTAGGATGAGAAGCTGAGCATTTATTGGCCAGATGCCCTTCCTGACGCCTATGTGGAGTTCACAGCAGATTTCTTTTTTTTTTATTGAAAAAGTTTTACAATTACATTTTCTCCCCAATTCCCCCCCCAACCTTCCCAAACCCCCCTAACCCTCCCTAACCCCCTAACCCTCCCTAACCCCCCTAACCCTCCCCTCCCCCCCAGACTTCCTCAAATTGTAATCCAAATCAAAATCCCCTTTTTATAAAACTTGAACCCGTCCACCCCGTTTATTTTTCACATCTTCACAAAGTTCTATTATTATTCTATCCCTATATAATACTTTCAGTTAAAAGCTATCTGATATTTCCTAGTTTGATATTTATTCTGCACATAATCTATCCACTTTTTCCACTCCCATACATAAGTCTCTTGTGAGCGATCTTTTAAATATGCTGAAATCTTCGCCATCTCTGCAAAACTGGCCATCTTCAAAGTCCATTCTTCAATAGTAGGCATAGCTTCATTTTTCCAATATTGACCTATCAGTAATCTCGCTGCAGTTATCATATACAATATCAACTTTGTTTCACCCAATGTAAAACCCTTAGCTATACCTAATAAAAACAATTGTGGAGAAAACTGAATTTTTTTCTTCAAAATATTCTGCATAACCCACCAGATTTTTATCCAAAAAGCCTTCACTTTCTTACAAGTCCACCACACATGATAATATGTGGCATCTAGGCAATCACATCTCCAGCATTTTGGTTGAACATTAGGGTACATGCACGACAATTTCTTAGGATCTAAGTGCCATCTATAAAACATTTTGTAAAAATTTTCCCTCAAGTTCTGCAACTGTGTGAATTTAACATTCTGAACCCAATTTTTTCCCATGTTTCCAACATCACTGGTTCTGCAAAATTTTGTGCCCACTTTATCATGCAATCTTTAACCAATTCAGTTTCTGAATCCCTTTCTAACAAAACATTATAAACCCTTTTAATATGCGTTGGACCTTTCTCTTTTATATGTCTAACCAATTCTTCCTCATGCATCATTATACCAGTTTTTTGGTCCTCTTTCCATCTCAATTGAAGTTGATTATACTGTAACCAAGTTAAATTAATCCCTTCTTCCAACAGCGTTTCTAAAGTCTTCAGTTGCCATCTGCAAAAAGAACTTTATATAAAAACCCCCCGAGTGACATTATATTTGTATTCCACATGATATGACCAAGATCGAGCCATAACGGTATTTTGTAATCCCATTTGAGTCGGTGCTTCTTCCAAACTCTCATCAAAGAGTCTCTAAGTATGTGGCTTTTGAATACTTTATCCACTTTGTTCTCATAAAATAAGTAAGCATGCCAACCAAATTCAAGATCAAAACTTTCTATATTCAATATTCCAGTCTTTTTCCTTCCAAACCAATCACTTGCTTGCGTCAAAACTGCTGCTTCATAATATAATTGTAGGTTTGGAAGTTTAAGGCCTCCCCTTTCTGGAACATCTTGCATAATTTTCAGTTTAACTCTTGGCTTTTTCTCATTCCAGACAAACTTATTCAGTCCTCTTTGCCATTCTCTCAGTTGTTTATCACTTTTAAGCACCGGAATCATTTGAAACAAAAAAAGAAATCTTGGCAAAATGTTCATCTTAACTGCTGCTATTCTTCCAAGTAGAGACAGCTGCAATTTTTTCCAGGTCTCCATATCTTTCTGTACGTCTCGCCACAACACCTCATAATTATTTTGAAACAGTTTCGTATTTGATTCTGCAACCTGAACTCCTAGATATTTAACCTTTGGTACTATCTCAAAACCTGCCTTGCTTTCAAGTTCCTGTTTTCGATCTTGTGTCATATTTTTAACTATCATCTTAGTTTTTTTCTGGTTCAATCTAAATCCTGATACTGTACCATATTGTTCTATAATGTCTTTCATCTGGATTATTGATTCCATCGGCTGTGGTAGGGTAACAACCAGATCGTCTGCAAATGCCCTTATTCTGTATTCCTCTTGCCTTATCACTATTCCTTTCAAAGTGCTCGAGTCGCGTATTGTATTCAACAAGACTTCTAATGTTAAAATAAATAACAATGGGGATAATGGACAACCTTGTCTTGTTCCTTTTTCAATATTAAAGTCTGTTGTCAAACTTCCATTAATAATAATCTGTGCCTTTTGTTCTTGATAAATTGCTGAAACCGCCTGTATAAATTGATCCCCAAAGTCCATCTTTTTTAAAGTCTTTAATAGAAAGTTCCAATCCACTCTATCAAAGGCCTTCTCCGCATCCAAGAAAACCAGCACTGCAGGGATCTGTTTGTTCTTCTCGAGATATTCCAATAAATCTATAACTTGCCTTACATTATCCTTCATGCATCTGCCTTCTATAAATCCTGCTTGATCACAATGAATCACCTCTTGTATAACTGGCATCAACCTGTTGGCTAATACTTTTGCAAATATTTTATAGTCATTATTCAGAAGTGATATTGGTCTAAAATTCTCAGGTTTTTTTAGGACCTATTTGCTCTTTCGGTATCAATGAAATATAAGCTGTTTTCCATGATGGGGGTATTTTACCCCCTTGTTTTATACTACAAAATAGATCTTTAAGATGTTCAATCATTTCTGCTTGTAAAGTTTTATAGTACACCGCAGTTAAACCATCCGTCCCAGGAGCTTTAGCTGTTTTCAATTGTTTAATTGCGGCAATAATCTCCTCAGCTGTTATAAGATGATTCATTCTCTCCTTTTGTTGATTAGTAATTTTTTTGACTCTTTTATTTTCTAGATATTTCTCTATAAGTCCATTCTGTGTATCATCTTTGGCATATAATTTAGTATAATAATCTACAAAAACTTCTTTAATTAATTTTTGTTGAGAAATTTCCTTCCCTCCAGTATCAATACTATCAATGATCCGTGTACTCTGCTTCTTCCTTAGTGTATAAGCCAACCATCTGCCCAGTTTATTAGCGTTACAAAATGTGTTATGTTTCGCAAATTGTAAATTTGTTGCTGTTTGTTCCGCCATAAGCATTTGAAATTGATCTTTCAGAAGTTTTATAGCTCCTCGTATTCTTTCATCTGTTGGGTTTTTTATAAGTAACTGTTCTTTGTTCTTTATTTCTGCTTCCATTTCAGATCTTTTCTTTTGTTGATTTAATTTGTGTTTAGAGTTCATATGGATGAGTACCCCTCTCATATACACTTTACTCGCATCCCACACAATTTCAATAGGGGTACCTTTATTCAAGTTCATTTCAAAAAATTCTTTCATCTGCTTTTTAAGTTCTGTTATGTTCTTTTCATATCTAAACAGATTTTCATTTAATCTCCATGATCGTCTCTCATTCTTTCCCATCTCAATTTCTATCCATACCGGGCTATGGTCAGTTAAAGTCCTTGGAAAAATCTTTGTTCTTTTTGTTTTTACAAGTAGGTCAGCTGATAGTAAAATAAAATCAATCCTAGAAAAGGATCTGTGTCTATCTGAAAAAAAAGTAAAGTCCAATTCTTTTGGGTTATGTATTCTCCAAATATCTTTTAATTCCAAATCTTCTTTCGTATCAAAAAAAGTCTGTGGTAGTCTAATCCTTGACTTCGCCGAACTCTTTTTATCTATTTTAGAGTCAATTACTCCATTCCAATCTCCCATAATTAAAATAGATCTATAGTCCCATTGCAATATTTTAGAATGCAAAGTTTTGTAAAAAGTGTCCTGTTGTTGATTAGGAGCATACATTCCAATCACTAGAATTGGGCCACTTGCTGTGTGCAGTTCAATTGCTATAAACCTACCACATTCATCTGCTTCTATAATTTTAGCTGACAGTCTTTTATTTATATAAATAACCACACCATTCTTTTTTGAAGCTATAAAATGTGTTCCTAATCTTGAATTTATCAGATATTTTTGGTTTTGTGTTCTAACATGAGTTTCTTGTAAACAAATTATATCATTATATAATGATATTATATAATTATATCAGTGCTGAAAAGTTTTGCCATCACTGTGCCAGAACATCCAGCAATACGAGAGACTCACAACTTTAGACTTACCCCTGATATCATCTTTCGCACAGTAACAGCTTATTCCTGGAAAGCAGTGACAAACGCCATGTCCTGCCTTGATTCCAGTCCCATTAATTCCTTTCTGATGACCTCCAATAATGTTGGTTTCTAAATCAAAAGACAGATTGAAATAAGTTTAAACCGAGGCACAACGTTCAGTACCAAATGGCGTTTTCCTAATGAATATTTGAAACGTTCGCATATCAAAACAGCTGAAGCAAGTCTGAGTGAGAAAACTGGCATCTAACAGATTAACAGAGTCGGAAGGGATCTTGTAGATCATCTAGTCTAACCCCCTGCCTGAGCAGGAGACTCTACACTGTTTCTGACAGATGGCTGTCCAGTCTCTTCTTGAAAGCTTCCCGTGATGAAGTTCCCACAACTTCTGCAGGCAACTTCTGTTCCATAGGTTGATTGTTTGATTATTCTCACTGTCAGAAAATTCCTCCTCTAGGTTGAATCTCTCCTTGTTCACTCCTTCCTTTTTTTCCCCCCAAAAGGCAACTGAACTTTCTGTTTTTTCTCTGAAGATATTTTGCTTCTTATCCAAGAAGTTTCTTCAGCTCTTCAAGCAGTTATCCATCCAATCATTCCTCTCACCTGATCAGTCTTACCTGAACTCAAAGTCATCCACCAGATGCTATCACCTGTTGACTTAGGCATGGAAAGAAACCAAACAGGTATCAAAGCCAATAGTAATTTTTTTAAAAAAAGTTCGGATCCCATACTTGTGCAATCTTGAGGGCAGACTCTCTTATCTTTGTTTTCTACAGCATCGCAAATGCCGTCCGGACATGTCTTGATGCTTGGAGTACAGGTGGAGTAGTTGGTGGTTATTCCTAAAAAACAGAACAGGGTATCTGAATGCTCGGCAATGCATAAGACAATTCAAACCTATTCTTGAGGGAGTTTAATTGCTTGTGTGATATAATACTTTAGGTTTCTTCTTCAAATACAGCAGCTTCTTTTGCTAATATAATGATAATAAAGCCACGGTGCTATTTAGCTCATATGCACTGATGACGTGACCTCTAGTTGGGTAATGAAACCACCACGCTCAGAGAGCGCTAAGGTCCCCACAGTTCATATACAATGCTGAGTGATTGTGGGCCAATCCCCAGGGAGACTGGGAGTTCTAGTACCACCTTAGGCGTAAAAGCCGCCTGGGTGATTGTGGGCCAATCCCCAGGGAGACTGGGAGTTCTAGTCCCGCCTTAGGCGTAAAAGCCGGCTGGTTGACTGTGGGCCAATCCCCAGGGAGACGATTTCTAGTTGGGCATAAAAGCCAACTGGGTGACTGTGAGTTCTAGTCCCGCCTTAGGCATAAAAGCCAGCTGGGTGACTGTGGGCCAATCCCCAGGGAAATTGTGAGTTCTAGTCCCACTTTAGGCATAAAAGCCGGCTGTGTGATTGTGGGCTAATCCACAGGGAGAAGGTGAGTTCTAGTCCCACCTTAGGCGTAAAAGCTGGCTGGGTGACTGTAGGCCAATCCCCAGGGAGATTATGAGTTCTAGTCCCGCTTTATGCATAAAAGCCAGCTGGGTGACTGTGAGTTCTAGTCCCACCTTAGGTATGAAAGCCAGCTGGGTGACTGTAGGCCAATCCCCAGGGTGATGATGAATTCTAGTCCTGCCTTAGGCATAAAAGCCAGCTGGGTGACTGTGAGTTCTAGTCCCGCTTTAGGAATGAAAGCCAGCTGAGTGACGGTGAGTTCTAGTCCCACCTTAGGTATGAAAGCCAGCTGGGTGACTGTAGGCAAATCCCCAGGGAGATGATGAGTTCTAGTCCTGTTTTAGGCATAAAAGCCAGCTGGGTGACTGAGTTCTAGTCCCGCCTTAAAGCATAAAAGCCAGCTGGGTGAGTTTGGGCCAATCCCCAGGGAGACACTGAGTTCTAGTCCCACTTTTGGCATAAAAGCCAGCTGGGTGACTGTGGGCCAATCCCCAGGGAGACTATGAGTTCTAGTCCCACCTTAGCTATGAAAGCCAGCTGGGTGACTGTGGGCCAATCCCCAGGGAGACTGTGAGTTCCAGTCCCGCTTTAGGCATCAAAGTCGGCTGGGTGACTGTGAGTTCTAATCCCGCGTTAGACATAGAAGCTGGCTGCGTGACTTTAGACAAGTTTCTCTCAGCCTATATCAGGCCTGGATAACAAACCGGCCAGCGAATTCTTGTCATAACCAATGGATCAACAGTCAGTTGATCTCAAAAAAAAAAAAAAAAAAAAAAAAAAAATCGCACGCATTTCACAAAGCTGCGTTTGCTGCACCTGTGGTTCAGCCCTAAGGTGGGTTTTCAAATATGCAACCATACCTTTCCCGCTTCCCTGCCTCCACTGACATTTTCCCATCAGTACTCCAACACCTCCACATTCTTCACACTCCGATCGCTTTTTGCTCGTAGCACAGGAATCTGGACAGTTCTTATCATTATGTATAACTGAGGAGAGAAAGAACACCAGTGGTATCGCTGTCACCCTCGTGTTGCCGAAATCCTTCTTGTAACCCACTAATGTCAGGCACGAAAAATAAGGATCACGCGTTAAGTTCCAGTGCAGAAGATTTATTGCTCGAGTCCACTCACAAAAAAAATTTTTTTTTGTATCTTTCCTTTTATGTACACTGACAGCGTATGCACCAGGACAAATTCCTTATGTGTCCAATCACACTTGGCCAATAAAGAATTCTATTCTATTCTATTCTATTCTATTCTATTCTATTCTATTCTATTCTATTCTATTCTATTCTATTTCTATTCTATTCTATTCTATTCTATTCTATTCTATTCTATTCTATTCTATTCTATTCTATTCTATTCTATTCTATTCTATTCTATTCTATTCTACTCTACTCTACTCTACTCTACTCTATTATCCTATCCTATCCTATCCTATCCTATCCTATCCTATCCTATCCTATCCTAGTTAACTAGCAGTCAGCATTACATTGCTGGTCTAGCATCTAGGTCCGTGATGGCGAACTTATGGCACGCGTGCCTGGAGTGGTATGTGGAGCCATGTCGCCTGGCACACGCAGCGTCGCCTGTTCCTCCTCTGGGTTTCTGGCACTCATGCACGCGCGACCTTTTTGCATGACGCAGTGCCAGAAACTAGAAGAGCTGGTCTTCCATTTTCCTGTGTGAGCATGTGCGCCAACCAGCTGATCGTCGCATGCACATGTGCACCAGAATTCTGGGAGAGTAGCTGTCTGAAACCGGAAGTTCATTAGCTGAAATCGGAACGCGTGCGCATGTGCCTTGGGCAGCTCCTACATTTTCACGTGCGCGCTCCCTTTTCAGCACTCGGTGCCGAAAAGGTTCGCCATCATTGACCTAGGTGCTAGTTAGTGTTAGTTAGTTAGAGTTAGTGGAATTCAAAGGAGGGCTGGACTTGCAGTATTTTTGGACATGTAACGATTCTAGGCTGAGTCCTCTCTTGATTCTGCCTCCGGTCTCTACATGCCCTTCTCCTACATAGAAAAGTCTTCAGCCAGTGATCGACTTCATGGAGCGTGATGCAACTTCTTTGGTGAGTTCTTTCCTTCTTCTGGGATGTTTTCATGACTTCCCAGTCTAGCCTTCAGCCCTGAGTGAATCTGGTGTTCACTCACTCAAGCGTTCACCAAGAATTATTCTGCTTGGATTCTTCTGAGATCAGCCAAGGCTGGCTGGGAAATCCCCATTGAATATATGGATGCATCCATTAATGTTTCTACACCCCGGTATGGAACCTGAGTCATGGCCACTGGACTTCTTTTCTTTTTTGGGTTTGAAACGTTTTGCTGCTTATTCAAGTAGCTTCTTCGGTCTGAGCTAAGTAGCTCCTTGGATAAGTAAGTATTCTTCCAACTGTTCTGTTCTATTCTATTCCTATTCATTAACTGTTGTATCTTATGATTCTTGATGAATGTACTGTGAAGTGGTATATAAGTCTAAGGGCTTTTGCTAGATATGTATTTCCTCTTGTGTAAAAGCCTAAACAAAGTTGACTTATTTAACTCACTGAACAATAAAAGAAGTTGTACGAGAGCCTTGCCCTTAGGAACTTCAATTTTTAATTTGTTTCACAAGTGAAAGGGAACCAGCGATTTAGAGCAGGGGAAAATTTCATCATGAAAATCTCTGTTGCAATACCAGCAAGAACTGGACAAGGGGTAAACATTCCTTCATTCTTTACTTGCAGGGTCTGTTGTATATCAACTAACTCCACCCTCCTATTCAAGGGTAACCAAACTTCAGCTTTCTAGAAGCAGCAAAAGTCTTACGTGATCCTTCAAGCACGACAGTAAGATGAGTGTAAGCTTCCTTCCTGCTCCAGTCCTCTTTAGCTAGCACGGGGTAGTGGATTTCTCTGCACTCGGGGCTCTGCAGCACGGCTGAATTGTTCACGTATAGAATTCCGCACTTGTCACCGTGGCTCTGAGCCATCTCCACCGCATAGCAGCTGACATTTGGACTCTCTAAGCTGTATGTGATGTTGACGCCGTCAAACTTCATACAGTTGTCAATGCAGAGTTTTCCTATCTAGGCTCAAAAAAAGAGAGAATGGGAACAAGAAAAGAGAAGCCATCAAAATGTCAGCAAGAGTTCCTGAAGAACAGCAAAGGAGGGGAGGGGAGGGGAGGGGAGGGGAGGGGAGGGGAGGGGAGGGGAGAGGAGAGGAGAGGAGAGGAGAGGAGAGGAGAGGAGAGTTTGAAGGTCTTCTAGTCCAGTGGTCCCCCATCAGTGGTCCATGGCACGCCAGAAGCCAGCCCATGCAAACAAGCGAAGCCCCATCCACAGGATGCAGGCAGCACATGAAACCACACCCCCTTCAGTCCACAGAAAAACCTCTCTCCACGGAATCGATCCCTGGTGCCCAAAAGGTTGGGGCTCACTGTTCCAATCCGCTGCTGGAGCAGGAGACCCTATACCATTCCAGACAAACGGCTGTCCAATCTCTATTTAAAAGCCTCCAATGATGGAGAACCCACAACCTCTGGAGGCAAGTCATTTCACTGACAAATTGTTCTGTCAGGAAATTCCTCCTTAGTTTCAGGTTGGATCTCTCATTGCTTAGTTTCCATCCGTTGCTTCTGGTCTTGTCTTCAGGTGCTTTGGAAAATATGTTGATGATCTTTATTACATACAGCTGAAATTGTAGGTGGGGATCATTTTGGATTTGTAGCTCCTTACGAGTCTTCTCTAAGAACAGGAGATGTCATATGTATTTGATGATTATTTTCTCCTGCTATCCGAATGACAGCTGTCATGTCGGTCCTGGCCCTTGGTAGCAGTTGTCCAATATTTGAGGGGCTGCCACAAAGAAGAAGGGGTCAACCTGTTTTTCAAAGCACAAAAAGCAGGACAAAAACCAATGGATGGAAATGAATCAAGGGGAGAAGCAACCTAGAACTAAGGAGAAATTTCCTGACAGTGAGAACAATTAATCAGGGGACAACTTGCCTCCAGAAGTTCTGGATGCTCCATCACTGGAGGTTTTTAAGAAGAAACTAGACAGCCATTTGTCTGAAATGGTATAAAATGGTCTCCTGCTTGAGCAGGGGGTTGGACTAGAAGATCTCCAAGGTTCCTTCCAACTTTTGTTATTCTGTTATTCCTGTGTAATTAGTATCTGGTCTGCTGAAAAACCAACTCAGACATAATTTTCTCCTTGCTATGTTATTCTTTCTCAGTTTCTTGACTGATTATATTCCTCCTCCTTTTCCTTTGCTTGCCGAGTTAAATTTGCTGAAGTCCTACCAGACCTTCTTCATTGGATAGAAACAAAAAGTCCATCTCTGCTAAAAAAGAATATTAAGATGCAGATAGTTTATTTTTTAAAAAAATTCATTGATTTAGAAAAACCGAATTCGAGACTTGTAACAAACCCTTCCTAAACTGCTTCTCAATTTCATTTGTGATACTGTTTACTGTTTACCATAGGTTGGGAACTACTGTTCTCCAATGTTTTAAAGACTTCTGGGGAGTTTCAGAATTTTGCCAACGAACTTTCAAAATGCTACTTGAATTAAAGGCCTCTTAAATGTGATTTTTGGAATGAGTCATCTTTTCTTTAGAAGTTCAAGAAAACAAGTAGGACGATAATGGCCTTTTAATGTGTTGCTATTCTTATTTCAATAAACTGAGGAGAAATATTCCGCCTGGAATTAAAGCGGATGAGTTTAAGACAATTAACATTTTGCAGTAATTTTTTCTTCATCGCAACATTAGTAACAAAACACATTTTTCCCCCTCTCCAGAAGTAAGACAAATCTCCATGCTTTAATTTTATTATCTTCTTGGAATGTGATTTTTTTTTTTTTTGGAGGAAACGCAGTTAAGATAACTTACCTGCAACAATGGTTGTGAATGGTTGGAATTGTGTGCTCATTAGAGCTGCATGCATATAAATTGAATTTATCCATTAACAAATGTGAACGATCTACAGATTAAGCCTCTGAAAAAGGAGCTAAACATTCCTTTCGAACAATGAAGGATGAATGAGTTCCTATTCTCTTTTATGAAATCCAGTTCTAAAACAGGACAGCCATTTACCAGCAAATCTGTCGCTTCTCATATGGTTTCATTTTTTAGAATTATCCTCATTTTTTTCTTCTTCTCTTTTCCTTCACTATTTTCTTCTGCTCTGGTGCTTGAAACATCTGCATTTTTTACTCAAATTGCACAAACTACCTAAGACGCTCGGTATCTCTAACACAGATAAAATATGAGCAATTTTGGATTGATAGGGATTGAAAAGTTACATTTTTCCAGCTCTGAAAACAGGCCTATGCACGGCCTAACAATAAACTAGATTAAGCGTAAAGATAACTCGGCACATGAGAAACAAATAAAGTAATATACATGCGTGTTTATACCGTGAAAGAGATTAGTAACATGCCATAACATGCATTTACTCAAACATTTGCATCATAGTATCTTTTCTTTTATGTACTCTGAGAGCATATGCACCAAGACAAATTCCTTGTGTGTCCAATCACACTTGGCCAATAAAAAATTCTATTCTATTCTATTCATAGCGTAAAATCTGAGCATTGCAACGACAAAAATCGCCAGTCCAAATTAACTATAAATTAATTGCCTCCTTCTAAACCGCAAATACAGATCACTTCATCAACTAAACACTTCCTCTATAGCTTAATAATCTTTAAGCAGTTAATTATTTTGTCTTGGCAATCACTTTAAACATTTTATTAATTATAATTTACTGTTTTAATGCATGTCTAATAAATGTGCGCCTGTTAGGTGCGAAAGACCAGGTCCATACATGAAGGTTCAATTAAACAGATTTATTGCTGAAACTGTCTACCTCCCAACCATCTTTTCGTTCGTAGGTATGTTTTCCCTGCTGATGATTTAATTCTAAGACGCTCATGTGTAAAAAAAAAAAAAGAAGAGAGGTGCCATCCTCACTTGTGAAAAGTTGGCCGCGTTCCTGTTCACCGTGAACTGATATGTCGAGTTTGAGAACTGGATGGAGACTGGTAGGATGGAGACGTTGAAGTGAAGCGTCAAGGATTTGTCCGGTCCGTGGTACGTTGTGTCATTAACAATGACATCCAGCAGGATGGAACGGCTTTCCGTAATGGAAACGGTCCTTTTTAGTATCAACTCTGCAAAAAAAAATAGAAAATTCCCTACACTTTTAGCACTTGGGAGAAGGAAATACACAACAAAGGGAGACACCCAGTGGATGAAGAATGGACAGGCACTGGACCCTAAGAAAAACAGTAGTTTATGGGGAAATCTGGCCACAGACATACTGAAATGCAGAGTTCTGTTCCATAACACAACCCCCAAATCTTTTGAAGGAAACACTTCTGGTAGAAACAAAGACATTTATACCCTTAGCCTACAACCTATTCCCATTATACTGTCCTGAAAGAAAGAAGGAGAGGTCTTCTTGAAGGTCTTTAAGTCCAATCCCCTACCCAAGACAGGAGATTTGAGACCATCATGGTCAAATGGTTGCCCAAACTTTTCTCGAAAACTTCCAGCAATGGAGCAACCCACAACTTCCAGAGGGAAACCATTTCCACCCAGTGGTGGGATTCAAATAATTTAACAATCTATTCTCTGCCCTAATGACTGGCTGGGTGGGTGTGGCCATTGTGGGTGTGGCCTGGGGATGTGACAGGCAGCACTCAGCACTCCTGCACTCCCCTGGGAGCAAAAATGGGCCACAAGGGGAAGGGGGGATGCACTGCACCCCCCGCACCACATTTTGGGCCTAGGAGGCCTCCCTGCAGCCTCCTGGGAGCGACAACAGGCCGTGGGGGGCCTGCACCACACACACACCTCACATCCCGTTTTGGGCCATGTAGGCCTCCCTACACTTACCTGGGAGCCAAAATGGGGCACGTGGGGACTCCTGGAAGGGGCGGGGCAGGGCCCACCAGCAATTTAACTCCCAGTTCTTCCGAACCGGCTTAAACCAGCTGAATCCCACCACTGATTCCACCGATTAATTGGCAAATATCAGAATCTCCTAAAATGGCATAACTAGATCCAACTTTGATTTCTTTGATTTTTGATCTCATAAAACAGAAAGAAAAAAAAATAGGCATTCAGCTTCTCCTTAATAGTGGGTGGCTAGAATCAGAGGATAATGCATAAATTAAATTGATTATTATAAGTTTAAGGGGGCGTAATGGCTCAGTGGTTAAAGACGCTGACCTTATCAGCTGGAGAACTGACAGCCCGGGTTTGAGTCCTGCAAACCCTGTGATGGGGTGAGTTCCTGCTCCTTACTCTAACTCCTGCCCCTACCTAGCAGTTTGAAAGCATGAAAATGCAAGTAGATAAATAGGTACCACTTTGGTGGAAAAGTAACAGCATTCCATGTGCCTTTGGCATATAGCCATGCGGCCGCATGACCAGATAAATTGTCTTTGGATAATGCTGGCTCCCTCAGCCAAGAAAAGGAAGTGAGCATTGCCCCCTGGAGTCAGACACAACTGGACAGGGTAAACTTTTACCTTTATTATATGTTTAATCTAGAACATGGGTGAATTTGCACTTGAGGGATATATTTTAGTTTAAATAAAATATAAGATTCATTAATTGTGGTTATTACTAAGATAAAGTAAGTTTCGCTGCAACTGAACTTTAATCCAAGTGATTTACAGAGATGTAATCGTATTATTTCTTTGTCATGGTTTGCCATTGCCTTTGTCTAGGACAGGAGTGTCAAACTGGCAGCCCACAGGGCGGATGTGTCACACGCAGGCCACACCCATCCCCGCTCTGCGGATGGGAAAAACATCACAAAACGTCACCTGACGGCAACGAGACACAGCGATTTTGACACCCATGGTCTAGGATATCTTCTCCACTTAGAATAGAATAGAATAACAGAGTTGGAAGGGACCTTGGAGGTCTTCTAGTCCAACCCCCTGCTTAGGCAGGAAACCCTACACCACTTCAGACAAATGGTTATCCAACATCTTCTTAAAAACGTCCAGTGTTGGAGCATTCACAACTTCTGGAGCCAAGTTGTTCCACTGATTAATTGTTCTAACTGTCAGGAAATTCCTCCTTAGTTCTAAGTTGCTTCTCTCCTTGATTAGTTTCCATCCATTGCTTCTTGTCCTGCCCTCAGGTGCTTTGGAGAATAGCTTGACTCCCTCTTCTTTGTGGCAACCCCTGAGATATTGGAAGACTGCTATCATGTCTCCCCAATCCTTCTTTTCATTAAATTAGGCATACCCAGTTCCCACTTGTCTATACTTGAGATTTTTCCTGGCCATCTCTCATCCAATATTAACCATTCTGGGATTAACCAAACTCAAGCTCAGTTAGATGCTGTTATCTGCTATGCCAGGAGTCCCCAACCCCCAGGCCATGGCTCTTTGGGAACTGGGCCGCAGAAAGGGCACACACGTGTGCAAAACCATCTCTTCTCCTCCTGCCATCGCTACTACCAGTCAACAAAGCCAGAAAGGTTCTATGCCACCATTAATATTATTTCCTACTTATTTAATAATTTCTATCACACCTAATTTATTAAAGCCCCATAAAGGTTTCACCCTAACGCTTTAGAAGGGAGGCACCTACACAGATATGCACATACAGAAATATGGGTGTGTGTTTGTGCAGATGTGTACATCTCCAAGAATTAAAAAAAAAAAAAACTTTCCAAATCATCTTGAGTTCTAACGGAACTCTTTTTAACGGAAGGTTGCAATAAATAATAAATAAATTATAAATAAATAAATAAAAAGGTTGCAATAATAAAGATGTTCATAAAATTTACTATATTCGTGTCGTGTGCCCCGCACTTGGCTGCCGTTTGGGTGGAAATAGATCTCGTGGAAAAGATGGTCCACACGAAACGTTTCTTGTATCCACAGATCTGATGAATTTATGGTGCCCGTATACATCTTCCTGCTGGTATCTACAGGAAGATAGGAGTTGTGTCTGTATCCAGGACTGATAATGCTGCCAAGATGGTACCCTGGAAAAGAAGAGAGGTAAATTAAAGCACCTCTCCACCAGCCATCAGCACCCAGATCAGCATAGGACAACCCTAACTCCAAAATTAACATCAGACCATCAATCAAGTAAACAATACACCAGTCAAGAAACTGCCAAGGAAGCCAACAGCAAAACCAGAATGGAACAATATAAGGGTTCCAAATAACACCCCCAACGAAAGAAAACTCTGAGGCTTTAAGTTCCTCAAATCTACACTTTATTAGAGATGTCATATTGGCACATCTGGGAAAACCCAAATCTGAAAGTTTCCAGGTTTTCCCCACCCAAAGAAAAGTTCAAGTCCCTGCCCAACACCCACACATCCATTACATAGAATAGAATAGAATAGAATTTTTTATTGGCCAAGTGTGATTGGACACACAAGGAATTTGTCTTGGTGCATATGCTCTCATTGTACATAAAAGAAAAGATACGTTCATCAAGAATCATAAGGTACAACACTTAATGATAGTCGTAGGGTACAACTGATAGAAGCCACAAAATAAACATGGTCCAATTAAGGCACCTTCCCAACTGGGGATGCCTCCCAGTTCCAGCCTTCCAGGTGCAGGGCAATTTGTCCTTGACTCTCTGAGAAAGGAATGTTATTATGACTACATAGCACCCCAGCTCCATACAATCCCCCCTCCCAGTTTCCCACAGTAGTAAACGTGGCAGTTCTGAAGGCCCAATACAAAAGATGGCTTCCAGGCCTGACAGAGAACTCCCTACAGAGCCAACTCACTATGGCCAACTCGCTGCGGGACAATTTAACAATTCAATTTAATTATTTCAAATAAATAAAAAAAATATTTTAATTTTTGTCATTCCCATTTCATTCTGTCCCTCCTTTTGTATCCTTTCTTTAATGATTCTATTCTACCATTTCTTTGATACAGATAAATATGAGAAAACTTTTTTTAAAATGAACTATTAATGAACTATTGGTTAGGTGGGCTTATAACTTAAATCTCCACCAAGATTTGCAGGTAAAATTCACATTCACTGAACTGTGGTGGTGCAGTGGTTAGAACGCAGTGCTGCAGGCTAACTCGCTGCTCAGTTCAGGAGTTCGATCCAGATCGGCTGGCTCTAAATTGACTCTGCCTTCCATCCTTCCAAAATCATTAAAATGAAGTCCCAGATTGTTGGGGGGCAATAGGCTGATGCTGTAAACCGCTTAGAGAGGGCTGTTAAAAGAACTATGAAGCGGTATATAAGTCTAAGTGCTATTGCTATTAAGTCAGCCTTCCATCCTTCCAAGGTCATTAAAATGAGGACCCAGATTATTGGGGGCAATAGGCTGACTGTGAAAACTGCCCAGGGAGTGCTGTAAAGCACTATGGAGCAGTATAAAAGTCTAAGTTCCCATGTAACACCTCTCCTGCACGAGCTGCACTGGCTCCCGGTGGTTTTCCAAGTGCGCTTCAAGGTTCTGGTTATCACCTTTAAAGCGCTCCATGGTTTAGGACCTGGTTATCTACAGGACCGCCTCCTACCACCAATAGCCTCCCACCGGCTATTGGTGGTAGCAAAACATTGTTTGGCCGACGGCACCCGGAGGAGCCCCTCTCTATGGGAGCACCTACGATCTGGAACGAGCTCCCCTGGAGATACGGAGGATCCCGGATCTGCGCACCTTCCGTCGCGTGCTCAAGACTTTCTTATTTTATCAAGCTGGCCTGGCCTAAATCTTCTCCCCTTTTTAAATGTAATTTTTTAAAAAAATTTTAATGTAAATTTTAATTTGTTTTAAATTATGGGGTATTTTAAATTCAGCCAAATTATTTAATTTGTTTTTAATTCATTTTAAATTTTTTGTATTTATGTGTTTTATCTCGTGGCTGTTCACCACCCTGAGTCCTTCGGGAGAAAGGCGGTATAGAAATTTAATAAATAAATAATTTAATAAAATAATAAAATAATAAAATAATTTAATAAATAAATAAATAAATAAATAAATAAATAAATAAATAAATAAATAAATTAATAAGTGTTATTGTTATTAATGTAACTCGTCTTGCAGTGAGTTGTCTGGCAATGAATTGGCCATGGTGAGTTAGCCGCAGTGAGCTGGCCATGGCGAATATGACAATAGACCCGCAGTCAACAGACCAACCAGCTGTGAAATGCAGTTACCTTCACTACTGGTTTGGAAATGTGAGTGCGCTCACTACACTTGTGCACGCCTCTTCTGCGCATGCGCAGAGGGTAAATAATGGGACTAATGTCATCCCGACGGATGGGCGGAGCTTCCCACCACCGGCCCTACCGGTTCGTGCGAGCCGGATAGATCCGCCAGATTTCACCACTGAGCCCAACCAAAGAATCTCTAAGACCACCCCAACGAAACACTGACAGGGCAAGTCACCAAAATATAAACTGAGAATATATCAGACTCATTATAGAATAGAATAGAATTTTTTTATTGGCCAAGTGTGATTGGAACACAAGGAATTTGGCTTGGTGCATATCCCCAGTTATTAGCACTGATGATGTTACCTAGTTGGGTAATGAAATGTCTTCAATAAAACAACCAAGCTCAGAGTGCACCACGGACACCCCCCTCCCCATTTCAACTCTGAGCTACAAATATTCTCTTTTATAGATCGATTAAAGTGACGCAGTAACAAAGCCCAACTCTTGAGCTCTGATTGTAAGAGAGGTTTCCAGGTGTGACATTGGGATGAAGAATCTGACCCAAGAGCGCCAGCAAAAGAATAACACCGCTAAATTCACATTACCACTTGCACGGATTCAGCCTTTGGCTTAGTGCATTAGTATTTCCCAACTGTCTAGACAGCGAACTAAACGAATGAAACATTTCTTATTCAATTATTTACAACACGCCTCCACTGCTCAC